>OY997264.1:174083436-175347722 GCA_963921465.1 Triticum timopheevii | reverse complement strand
AACTTTATCGCCACCGTTTTAAATTATATTGTTTCACTTAAGTAGATGTGGATTAGGGAGTGATTCATTATAAAGTGTGAGTGACAATGTAGTAAACAGGACCTAAGTTAATTAATGAACTACTTGGGCAGAAATTGGTTTGAATGGTGGCGAAGTACAGTGGGGGCATGCATGGGAAATCCATGGTGGTGCACCACTAGTGGTCCATTCACTCAGGATCAAAGGGATCTGTAGGATCGAAGGTATGTCTAGAGGGGGGGGGGGTGATTAAACTACTTGACCAAATAAAAACTTAACCTTTTCCCAATTTTAGTTCTTGGCATATTTTAGCAACTTAGCACAAGTCAAGCAATCTTAATACAATTCAAGCAAGCGTGCAAAGAATATATGAGCAACGGAGAGTAAAGCATGCAAGTTGCAAGAAAGTAAAGGGTGTTAGGGATCGTTGCAGAAATTAAAAAAATTCTACGCATCACCAAGATCAATCTATGGAGAGACAAGCAACGATACAGAGGGGAGTGCATCTTCATACCCTTGAAGATCGTGATGCAGAAGCGTTACAAGAACGCGGATGAGGGAGTCGTACTCGCGGTGATTCAAATCGTGGAAGATCTGATCTAACGCCGAACGGACGGCGCCTCCGTGTTCAACACACATACAGCCCGAGGACGTCTCCTCCTTCTTGATCCAGCAAGGGGACAGGAGAGGTTGAGGGAGAGCTCCGGCAACACGACGGCGTGGTGGTGGAGCTTGCAGTTCTCCGGCAGGGCTCCGCCAAACACTACCGAGGAGGAGGTGGAGTTGGAGAGGGGGAGGGCTGCGCCAGGGGCAAGGGGTGAAGCTCCCATGCACCTCCCCACTATATATAGGGGTGGAGGGGGCTGGTTTCTTTCCCTCCAAGTCCATCGGGGCGTTGGCAAAGGTGGGAGGAAAGAAATCCCATCATTTCCTTCCCCACCGATTGTTATCCCCCCTTTTTAGGGATCTTGATCTTATCCTTTCGGGATATGATGTTATTCCTTCTAAGGGGGGATCTTGGTGCGCCTTGACCAAGGGTGTGGGGCCTTGCCCCCACTACCCACGTTCATGTGGGTCCCCCTATGTAGGTGGGCCCCACTCCGGAACCTTCTATAACTTTCCCGGTACAATACCAAAAAATCCCGAACATTTTCCGGTGGCCAAAATAGGACTTCCCATATATAAATCTTTACCTCCGGACCATTCCAAAACACGTCGTGATGTCCAGGATCTCATCCGGGACTCCGAACAACATTCGGTAACTGCACACTAATTCCCATAACAACTCTAGCATCACCGAACCTTAAGTGTGTAGACCCTACGGGTTTGGGAATCATGCAGACATGACCGAGACAGCTCTCTGGCCAATAACCAACAACGGGATCTGGATACCCATGTTGGCTCCCACACGTTCCACGATGATCTCATCAGATGAACCACGATGTTAAGGATTCAAGAAATCCCGTATACAATTCCCTTTTTCAATCGGTACGTTACTTGCCCGAGATTCGATCGTCGGTATCCCAATACCTCGTTCAATCTCGTTACCGGCAAGTCACTTTACTCGTTCCATAATGCATGATCCCGTGACTAACTACTTTGTCACATTGAGCTCATTATGATGATGCATTACCGAGTGGGCCCAGAGATACCTCTCTGTCACACGGAGTGACAAATCCCAGTCTCGATTCATGCCAACCCAACAGACACTTTCGGAGATACCCGTAGTGCACCTTTATAGCCACCCAGTTACGTTGTGATATTTGGCACACCCAAAGCATTCCTACGGTATCCGGGAGTTGCACAATCTCATGGTCTAAGGAAATGATAACTGACATTAGAAAAGCTTTTAGCAAATGAACTACACGATCTTGTGCTATGCTTAGGATTGGGTCTTGTCCATCACATCATTCTCCTAATGATGTGATCCCGTTATCAATGACATCCAATGTCCATGGTCAGGAAACCATAACCATATATTGATCAATGAGCTAGTCAACTAGAGGCTCACTAGGGACATGTTGTGGTCTATGTATTCACACATGTATTACGGTTTCCAGTTAATACAATTATAGCATGAACAATAGACAATTACCATGAACAAGGAAATATAATAATAACCATTTTATTATTGCCTCTAGGGCATATTTCCAATAAAGGGATGGGATTGGAGTGTGCAAACACAATTGGAGACACGGATGTTTTTAGCATGGTTCCGATGGGTGGTACTATCGTACATCCACTTTGATGGAGACTTCAACCCATGAAGGGTAACGGTTGCGCGAGTCCATGGAGAGCTCCACCCACGAAGGGTCCACGAAGAAGCAAGCTAGTCTATCCCACCATGGCCATCGCCCATGAAGGACTTGCCTCACTAGGGTAGATCTTCACGAAGTATGCGATCTCCTTGCCCTTACAAACTCTTTGCTTCAACTCCACAATCTTGTCGGAGGCTCCCAAGTGACACCTAACCAATCTAGGAGACACTGTTGCACCAGATTTTGGCACGGTCAATAACTTATTTAAGATAGCCTCAAATGGAGAAGTGATCTTCATGAAAGAGTTCCGTATTGTTGATATGAACATCTTTCAAGTTTGGATCATCGCCGTCCGATTTCATCTCGAAGGCCGAAATTATGCTCAAAGTACTAAGATCTTATATTCAGAGTACAGTTTGGCCGATTAAGCCCCCAAGACGACCTCAAATGGAAAAATTATATACATGGATTGTCTTCGTCTCGTCGAAACAATCGATCTTCATATAAAACTCGTTCCAATCCGAGTTCGTATGCAAAAGTTAGAGCCATCGGAATACAGCCCTGTCAAAGGCAAAAACTGGCGCGCCCCACCAGACACCCTGTCTGATGGGTAGCGCGAGGGATAGCCTGTTTTGCACGACCAATTTGACCCTCAAGATAACCTTTGATCAAAAAACGTTAAACATAAAAGTTGTTCGTCTCGTCGAAACGATCAAAATAGCTTTTGGGCTCGTTTCCATCCAAGATCGTTTACCACCACAAAAAAGACCCGCAAGGTGCAGCCAGTTTAAACCGAACAGTTTTGGAAAGTTTGGACAAAACCAATCCGAATTTGACTAGGGTTTTGGACTTGAATCCAAGCCTTTTCCTTGCACGGGAAGTCCAGCCGCCTCTTATATACCTAAGGGGTGACGGCCGATTGAACAACACACAATCGATCAATTCATCTACCACTTTTTATCTTTTATCTTTTCTGCTTAACCCTAGTTCTTCTTCTTCCTCGTTCTTTGTCTGTTCTTCTTGTTGCAGGGCGGCAAACCTCGAGGCCCTAGGGGTGATCAGGTCGACCTAGGGCAGCCCATAGTCGCCGGCGCCCTGACGGGGTCCCTCCCGGGCGTGTGAGGTTTCGGGTCTTCAAAAGCGTCCGCCGGATTGTCTTGCGTACCGCACTTCCGGCGGGTCTCCTTCGACGTGAGCTGCGGTGCACCACCCCCGGCGTCGAGGGTACACGGTGACGTGTTCGTGTGCGAACACACTTTTTGGCGACTCCGTTGGGGACGAAGCTTCGAACGGTCTCCGGCCCGTTCTTGCTACAAAGAGATCGTCATCTAGGGTTTGCAGTCTACAAAGGTGATATGAATACCCAATCCTTTTATGTAGATGCAAATAATTCATATGGTCTTACTAGATCATTCAATAAGTATAATCTATCGGCCAACCCTAGTTTTTTCAATCATGCAACTAACTACGTGCAAGGGCCGATTCAAAATAATTTATATACTTTAACTTCTTATGATATTAGTAACATGCACCATATGTATCCCAACTCACACGCATCAGCAACCCAGCAAATTCATATGCCGATGAGCAACATGATGAGTTCGATTAATCAATTTGAAACACCCCAAGTTAGAATTTTCAATGCCATACAAGTAAGTGTTTCATCCTTTTATTCATCGGCAGCTAATGTGCAATATAGTAATCCAACCATGCCGATGAATGAGAGAATTGACCATGCTACTAGTGGCTATTCGGCCAGTTACTCTCAACCGTCATATGCTACACCTCATGTTACTAATTCTTCGGCACCATACACAACTGTAGATGCTCATAATTCGGCTTCACACCTTCCTGGTTATAGCCGAATGAATGTAAATTTTACAGGAGCGGTTGTGCCCAACATTGTAGAAGATGAGGTAGTGGTGGCTGCATTGAAGAGTTTAGCCCAAAATAAGAGAATTAGTGCTCTTTGCCTTGAACAACATGAAAAGGGGCTATTTCCTGATTATGCCGCAATAAAAGCTAGAGTTTTGCAAGAAGATGAATCTTTGCCAATTGATAAAATTGGCGAGCAAAAGGATGGTCTTACAACAATGCATATTCCTTCACCTAGTACTATATCATATTATACCCCCCTACACAATTGAAAAATTTCGGCAACACGCGTGTGTCATTGCCGAAAGAATCTAAAAGCATTGGGGGGCAATCATATCCGGAGTGGGCTGAAATTGAGAAAAAGCTTAAAGCTAATTTTGCCGCTCGCTGTCAGAAGCAAATAGAAAAAGAATTGGCTCAGATAAAAGAAGCATTGCCAATTGGTAGTATCAATGAAAAGAAGGATGATTCGGAACATGAAAGTGCTGCGGTTGAAAAATCCGAATCAAGTAGTATATATTATGAATCCATCAAATCCAACGAGGCAAGCATTATTGAGAAAGGGCACGGCAAGCATAAGAAAACAACGGTGCTTGATTTTTCTGAAGTTAATGGAACCTACTTCCTGCCCTATGAGTTTCGTGCCGTAGAAATTGACAACCTTCAAGGACAAGAACAAATAGCCGAAGTTCGGCCGACAAAAATCTTCAAAGCAATGATGCACGAATTCAAGAAAAAGATGATAACAAGGTGTTGGGCAGCCATCCAAAGACGGAGCAAGATGTTGTTCAAATGGCACCACCATCATGTTCTCCCAACATATTTGAAGAGGTATGCATAGCGAGTAATTTACCTATTTTCAGATTTGGTCGCAACTTCATTATTGATGCATCTATAAGAAATATTCTCATAAGTAATTTTGAAAGACCAATGAAGAAGGGTAATTTACTTGTTAGCAATAAAACTGTTATGGAACATATCGGTCAAACCATTGCGCCATTTATAAAGACCGATAATGACTTATTGTTACAGCCAAAGCTTTCCCCGTTGCTTTATCTAAAGTTCATATCTAGTTGGGTAGCTTTGTTATTTCATACTTGGCTTGCACTTGGTCTCATGAGACATGGATGTTATAAATATCTTCGTTTCAGAAATTTAAAGCCAAGGTTAAATTCTATTGAGAAAACCGATGCTAATACAATATCTTATCCAAAGACATCGGAGATAGAGTGGAAAACACAATGCATAGCCGAATGGGGAGATTCCAAATCTGAACCATTTGTTTGCTTATCTCCAAAGCCGTTCAAACAGCAAGATCGGCTAGAAAACAAGAAGTATACCTTCAATTCAAGCATGTGTGATCAAATATTTGATTTGTTCCTGAAAAATAATTACATTACAATTCTCGATCACCATGTTAAGCCATCAACCCAAGGACGAATGTATTATAAGTTGCATGATTCGTCCAAACATAATTTTGAGGATTGCAACATGTTTCGGCAAATAGTTAAATCGGCCATTGAAAAAGGATGATTGAAGTTTGTTGAAACACCAAGAGATGACCAGTCTGTTCCGATTGGTCCCGATGGCAAAAGGTTTTTGCATCGGCTGCTTCAAGCCGATCCATTTAAAGAGAATGTAAAAACTGCAGGTGATGGGATCAAGGTTTCAAGTAAAGAAGTTGTTGAAGAGCATAATGAACATAATCTTGAGGGCGAAAATTCCATCAAAGCTACAATGGAGACGCCAAGGACTGGGGGCAGCAAGCAAATCCAATGATCGATGAAAGCAAACCAAAAGAAAACAAAGGCCAAAATGAGCGCAAGTGTAAGAGATCAAAAATCACCTTTGCTGAATTATTGGATAAATATCAAAAGATGAGTGAAGAGAAGAATGCTTATCGGCCAAATCATGCAAAGAAACCAAGATCACCCCCAAGGCGCAAATATGAGGATTGGTATTGGCAAAGTGATAATTTTAATGCAACATATTCATATCCTTATTTTTGGTCGTCAATGCCAATGCCGTGGATGCCTCCCTATGCTCATATAGATACATATTCATCATGGGACAGGTATGGTACAAGGGCACATTCTCCATCTTATTCTAGACCATCTCACCAATACTATGCAGCTCCAAGAAGATCAACATTTGAATAGTCACGTATCAAAGACCGTTTCAATCATAAGGAATCGGTCCAGAGCTCAAGGAAAAAGAAAGAGATGGTAAAGCAAGTTTACCACGTGAAAAGAGATGGTCGTAAGTGTGCTACTTCAGATTTGATCTCAAAAAACAAAGAGCCAATTAAAGTGTTGACATTGGCTACAAAAGGCAAAGAAGTGAAGCAATCAATTGATAAAAATCAGAGTGCCAAATCTTAAGAAAATAAGTTCAGGGTGCACAAGGCCTAGAAAGAGTTGCCACTGGTTGAAACAAAATCACAGTCGAGGTGCTCACTCGGCTTATCGTATTGGCAAAAGAAGGAATTACAAAATCTTAGTGCACAAGAGCTTAGAAAGAGGAACCTGGTATGGGTTCCCAAGAGGATCAATCAAAACAAAAACGATGTGCATGCTTCAATTGCAACAAGTACAATAAAAATTAAGAAGGAGAATGATGGAAGCAACAAACAATTAAGCTGAAGGTGTGCATCACAACATCAAAATCTTCGGTTAGCACATCATCCATTTTCTTCAACAATGCCATTGATGCCTATGCCATGGAATTCGTCATCAGGTATGATTAATAACCCTCAATGGGCTTATTTTAATCCATGGATGCAATATAATTTCTTACATCATGAAAGGGTATTGCCAAATCACTATACATTTGATTAGCTACAAGTTTGTTGCTGATCCAAAGGGCCGAAATACTTGAGTCATTTCATTTGTTTATTTTGGCTATATTTTCTTTGAATGAAGTTTACATGGTAATTGTAAGTGCATCTAGTGCCACCCCTAGTTGGTTTTGGAGTATTGACGACAAAGTTGGTTGAGGGACTAATGCGTTTGTGAGAATTGCATGATAACGCAGGTAGTGTCCCTCATTGATTCGGTTTACCTACCGAAGATGACCCCTAAAAATGTATGAAGACATTGAAGACAATGGTGGTATGAGAAGATATTCATATTGAAGACTATGACATGAGAAGACATTACGTGAAGACTATGGAGCGCGAAGACTGTGTGGTTTCGTTGTTTCCTTTTCTTCTTTGTTGAGTCATAGGAACCACCGTACTGTTAAGTGGGGTCCAAGTGAACTAAGTCAGAGTGACTGAAGTGATGCTCAACCCAAATCCTATGTCTTCGAGCGAAGACAATGAGAGCAAATCTTATCTAGAGCTGGATGAGTCAGCTTTGCTTGTAGCCCAAGTAAAGTTGCCGCGTGTGTTTGAAATCTGACCGTTGGAACATGTGTCAGTTCCTTAGTGACCCAGGGTCATTTTGGACAAATCAGGTCGGGTTGCCTTGTGGCTATAAATAGCCCACCCCTACACCATAAATTGGTGGCTGCTCAGAGTTTGTGCATGGCTTTTGTCGTTTGAGAGTAACCCACCTCGAAGCATTTGAGAGAGAGAAATCCTTGCGAGGACAAAGCCCAAACACCCAGAGCCAAAGAGTGTTAGGCATCACTGAAGTCTTTCTGTCTGTGTGACCTGAAGACTTATTACACTTGAGGACTGTGAATCCTCCAGCCAGTAAGTGTCGCGTTCTGAGCATCCAAGAGTAATTGTGGATTGCCAGTGAACGAAGTCTGTGAAGGTTTGGAAGTCTACCTTGAAGACTTACCAGAGTGATTGTGGGAGGACTGGGTGTCCTTAGCTCAAGGGGAATAAGGTGAAGACACGGTCTTCTGAGTTAAATCTCAGCCTCCCTAACCAGACGTACAGTTGTCACAACAACTGGAACTGGTCCAACAAATCATGTGTCTTCAACAAGCGACTAGTTCTATCCCATTCCATCCTTTACTTAAGTTTGTCTTCGTGAAGTCATTGCCTATCTGTGTAACTGTTTGACTTCATTGGTTGATTACTACTGTTGATTGGCTTCATACTATCTTCCATCCTGATCCTTACTACTTAGCTGCTATTAGTCCTATACTTTCACATCACTTCATACTTGACTATGGCTTGCTTATGGTAGTTTATCTTCCGCTGCATATTAACTAGGTCATTTCTATTGTTTGTCTTTGAAACTTCCATGTTTTTGAAGACTTTCATAAAAATCGCCTATTCACCCCCCCTCTAGTCGATACTGGCACTTTCAATTGGTATCAGAGCAAGGTACTCCCTTGTTCTGTGTGATTCGGTTTAACCACCTGGAGTTTCAGCTATGTCGACTGCAGGGATAATTGAAGTCTCCGCTGCTTGCCCCGTTTTTGATGGAACTGAATATCCCTACTGGAAGAATAAGATGCGTATGCATCTTGAAGCCATTGATGTCGACCTCTGGTATGTCATTAAGAACGGCGTTCCCAAAACTGGTGAAGGTGTCACTCCTGCTGATGTCAAGAAGTTCATTCAACTAGACTCTACTGCCAAGAACATTATCTGCGGTCATCTGACCAAAGGACAGTATGGTCGTGTGAGTGCTCTGGAAACTTCAAAGCTAGTCTGGGACTGGCTATCCAAGGTCAATGAAGGCGTATCAACCCAGAGAGATCAAAGAATTAGTGTTCTTCGCAACCTCTTCAACCGCTTCAAGAGAAACGACAATGAAAATGTCCAGCTCACGTTCGATCGCCTCACTGACATCACAGATGAGCTTCAAGCTCTTGGCGCAACTGAGATCACCAAGCATGAAATCGTCAAGACACTACTGAGATCACTCGACAGCTCCTTTGACACCCTTGCCCTCATGATACAAGAACGTCCTGACTTCAAGTCACTCGATCCGTATTATATACTTGAGAGGCTCAACACACATGAGTTCCAGCTATCTGAGAAAAGAGATATCTATGGCCCAAACTATGGCCGAACTCGTGCTTTGAAGGCAAAAGTTGTTTCCTCATCTGAAGAAGAATCTGACTGCAGTTCTGAAGATCCTGAAGACATTGGAAAGGAACTTTCTATGCTTGTGAAGAAGTTCCAGAAGTTCACTAAGAAGAAAGGCTTCAGAAAGTCTTCACGATCCAGCTCAAGGAATGATGAAGCTTCCACCCATGATCACAAAAAGAGAACCTGTCATAAGTGCAAGAAACCTGGTCACTACATATCTGAGTGTCCATAGTGGGACAATGAGAAGAAGAAGAAGAAGAGCAAGGAATATGACTCTGATGACAAGAAGAAGAAGAAATCCTCAAAGTCTTCTTCTAAGTCTTCTTCCAAGTCTTCATCATACAAGAAGAGTTCATCTGGCAAGGCTCGTGCTTTTATTGGCAAGGAAATGGATTCAGAGGAGGAGTCTACTTCTGAGGAGGCGGAGGTGGAGTCTGGAGAGGAGTCTGACCCTGGCGTTGCAAGTCTGGCTCTAGCCACAGCCTATGTTGCCAAGTCCATCTTCAACATTGAAGACAACGACTTCCACACCAACGCTGAAGCTAATGACGAAGACGATCCTACTCCCACCTACTGCTTCATGGCACGTGGTGCCAAGGTAAAATCACGCGATGCTTACTTTCAAACATCAAGTGAAGATGACTCTGATTGTGAATCCAAACCAAGCTACAAAACGCTTGCTAAAATTGCAACTGAACAACAAAAGGCTATGGAACATACTCAAAAACTGTTAGACAAAAGCGATGACCTGTTGGACGCGGAAATGACACGTTCACAGTCCTTAGTTGATGACATAAAAAATCTTCATGCTAAGTACCAAGAACTTGAAGGTCGTCATAAAACGCTCTCAACTACTTATGAAAGGCTCTCCTATGATTATCTTCAAAGGAAACAAGAGCTTGAGAAATTGAGAGCGGCTCATGAAGATCTTCAAAAAGTGAATGAGTCACTTCGCGCTCAACAGATCAGTCCCGCTCAGGATGAATTTGAACCTCCATGTCTAAAATGCATTGAGCGTGATAATGCTACATATGTTGCTGAATGTTCCACTGCTGCTACTGTTTCATTATCTTCACCTACTGACGTGGTTACTAACCCCTCTGCGGAGGATACCACTGCTATTGCTGATGAAAATGCTATGTTGAAGATATTGCTTGAAACAGGGATGTACAAAAGTTTGAAGGGACATCAGACACTCTGCGATGTCCTCAAAAAGCAGATTCTGAACCGAAACCCTAGGAAAGAGGGTGTTGGGTTCGAGAGGAAAATGAATGTTGATGGCTCATACTAGAAGCCTGAGCAGTACCCCAAAACCACATGGGTTGCTGCAAAGGAACCTTTAGTAGATCCATCCACTTTATCTGGCTTTACCTGTGCTAATCCTGTTATCATTGATGAATCCTTTGATGCAAACTATAAGCTATTCAAGAATCAGAATGGTGAAGTGTTTGCCAGGTACATTGGTACTAACTGTAGGAATGGACCACCTATGAAGAAGATCTGGGTACCTAAGCAGTACATTGAGAATCTTCCTGTGAATGTCATCATGACACCACCGAAGAAGAAGACAAACCCCAGACCTATAGCTTCATATGGCCCAAAGGCTTCATACAGATAAAGGACTCACCTGAGTCACCCTAACGCCAATGTTTTGCAGGGAAATCATGCTCAGACTTATGAATATGAGCGTGTATCTTCGAACCGCTATGTTCATAGGACTAAGAACTTTTCTGCTTATTCATATGAGTATCATTCATCTCCTGCAAGGCTATTTGCTAGGGCTCCAAAGCCAAAATTCTCAGATGCTGCACTTAGACTCATTGCTTCTAAGCCACCCCTGAAGATGTGGGTGGCAAAGAAGAACTAACTCTCTTTTGTAGAAAACGGTCTCCAACCAGCAATCAATGGCGTCCGATACAATTGCTGGGGACCCAAAACACATTTAGGACGCATGATAAAATGTCATTCTATATACTTCACATCTGAATTGCTTATCAGTCATACTCTATGTCCTAACTTTGATATAAGCCGGGACAATCCCTATATGTGTCAAATGCTTATGCTTCACAACACTCTTGTGAAGCCTATCCTCCTAACTGCACTGTAGGGAAGATCACCAAAAGCTCAGAATGGATAATGGACAGTGGATGCAATAATCATATGACTGGTGATCGAAGTCTTCTCATGGACTCAACTTTACGTCCATCCGACAAGAGTCACATCACATTTGCTGACACTGGTAAAAGCAAGGTATTGGGTCTAGGTAGAGTTGCAATCTCAAAGGATCAACACATGGATAAAGTGATGCTTGTTGAATCCCTTGGTTCCAACTTAATGTCTGTCTCAATGCTTTGTGACTTGAACATGATTGTGATATTCGGAAAATATCGTTGCCTTGTACTAATGGAATCTGACAAGTCTCTAGTCTTTGAAGGGTATCGAAAATATGATCTATACATGGTAGATTTCTCAGCAGGTCCACATCTTGCCGTATGTCTTCTCACAAAAGCTTCAGAATGCTGGATCTGGCATCGAAGGCTAGGACATGCTGGCATGAGGAACTTACACTCACTCGTCAAGAAGAAGCATGTCATTGGCATCGAGGATGTCAAGTTCAAGAAGGATCATCTGTGTGGTGCCTGTGAAGCTGGAAAGATGACAAGGGCAAAGCACCCCTCGAAGACAATCATGACAACATTTCAACCCTTCGAGCTGTTACACATGGACTTATTTGGACCTACTCACTACTCCACCCTCACAACAACTGCCTATCTCTATGGCTTTGTCATTGTTGATGACTACTCAAGATACACATGGGTTCATATAATTCTTTACAAGACTGAAGTGCAAGATGTCTTCAGGCGCTTCGCCAATCGAGCAATGAACAATTATGGTGTGAAGATCTAGCATATCAGAAGTGACAATGGCACTGAATTCAAGAACACCGGACTTGATCTTTATCTGGATACAATGGGAATCACTCATGAGTTCTCTGCTCCATACACACCTCGGCAAAATGGCATCGTTGAGCGCAAAAACAGAACCCTCATTGAGATGGCTCGAACAATGCTAGATGAATACAAGACACCAAGAAAGTTCTGGCCTGAAGCTATTGATACAGCCTGTCACATCATCAACCGTGTGTACATCCATAAGCTTCTGAACAAAACATCCTATGAGCTCCTTACGGGCAAGAAGCCAAACGTCAGTTACTTCAGAGTATTTGGAGCTAGATGCTGGATCAAGGATCCCCATCACAAGTCAAAATTTGCACCTAAGGCTCACGAAGGCTTCATGCTTGGCTATGGAAAGGATTCACACTCCTACAGAGTCTTCAACCTCTATCTCTATAAGATCGTCGAAACTGTGGATGTGAAATTTGATGAAACCAATGGTTCACAGAGAGAGATTCTGCCAAGTACACTAGACGAAGCTCCGCTCGACGAATCTATCAAACTGATGGGAACTGGTGAAATCATGCCTTCTGAAGCACAGCCTGAAGAGGAACTTATCATCTCAGCACCAAATCAACCTGAAGACAATGCTCAGACTGAAGACAATCCTCCCAATGATGACAATGATCAGCAAGAGCAAAGTATTCGTCCTATTCATCCTCGTGTTGCAAATGAAGTTCAAATAGAGAAGATAATTGACAGCATCAATGCACCTGGTCCACTCACTCGATCAAGAGCAACACAGCTAGCAAACTTCTGTGGGCACGTTTCATTTGTGTCAATATCAGAACCCAAGAAAGTTGCTGAAGCTTTTATGGAACCTGAAAGGATTCAAGCCATGCAAGAAGAACTTCAACAGTTCAAGCTGAATAATGTTTGGGAACTTGTCAAGCGACCCGACCCTTGCAAGCATAACATTATTGGAACAAAATGGATATATCAAAACAAGCAAGATGAGCATGGTCAAGTCGTCAGAAACAAAGCACGTCTTGTGGCTCAAGGATATACTCAAGTTGAAGGAATTGACTTCGATGAAACATTTGCTCCTGTTGCTAGGCTTGAAGCTATTCGCATACTGTTAGCCTACGCTAATCATCACAACATATTGCTATATCAAATGGATGTGAAGAGTGCATTTCTCAATGGAAAGATTGAATAAGAAGTATATGTCGCTCAACCACCTGGCTTTGAAGATCCAAAACATCCTGATATGGTGTACAAGCTAAACAAAGCACTGTATGGCCTCAAACAAGCTCCTCGTGCATGGTATGATACGATCAAAGACTTCCTGAAGAGCAAAGGCTTCAAACCAGGATCCCTTGATCCCACACTCTTCACGAAGACATATGATGGTGAACTGTTTGTGTGCCAAATATATGTGGATGACATAATCTTCGGCTGCACCAACCAGAAATATACTGATGAGTTTGGGTACATGATGCAAGAGCAATATCAGATGTCCATGATGGGTGAGCTGAAGTTCTTCTTGGTCTTCAAATTCGTCAGCAAAGGAATGGCATCTTCATATCTCAAGAAAAATACCTCAAAGATTGTCTGAAGAAGTTTGGAATGGAAGACTGCAAAGGCTACGCGACGCCAATGCCAGCCAAACACCATCTTGGTCCCGATGACAATGGTAGAGAGTTCGATCAAAAGGTATACCACTCCATGATTGGTTCTTTACTTTATCTATGTGCATCTAGGCCAGATATTATGCTTAGTGTTTGCATGTGTGCTCGATTCCAAGCGGCACCAAAGGAATCACATCACTTAGCTGTGAAGCGAATTCTTCGATATTTGGCTTACACCCCAACACTCGGATTATGTTATCCCAAGGGCTCAAAATTTGATTTGGTTGGATTCTCAGATGCTGATTATGCTGGTGACAAAGTGGATCGCAATTCTACATCAGGCACATGTCATTTTCTTGGTCGATCACTTGTTTGTTGGTCTTCAAAGAAGCAGAATTGTGTATCACTCTCAACTGCTGAATCTGAATACATTGCTGCTGGATCCTGTTGTGCTCAGCTTCTATGGATGAAGCAAACTCTCAAGGACTATGGCATCAACCTGAAACAAGTACCTCTCTTCTGCGACAACGAAAGTGCCATCAAGATAGCCAACAATCCAGTCCAGCACTCGAAGACAAAGCACATTGAAATTTGTCATCACTTTCTCAGAGATCATGTCATGAAGAAAGATATTGATATCATTCACGTCAACACTGAAGAGCAACTGGCAGATATCTTCACAAAGCCCTTGGATGAGAAAAGGTTTTGCAAGTTACGGTGTGAGCTAAATATCTTGGAATCCTCTAATGTCCTGTGATTAGGCACACATCCTAACCCTTATGCATGTTGATGACTTAGATGTACAACACACAAAGTAATGTATATCTTCAATCAATGAAGATTTACACTCTGAGTGTGAATACATTAACATGGAATTTGACTTCAGAGCGCCACGATAATTGTGCGTCGTGTCTGGGTCTAATACTTCCTATACGGTGGGTAACGCCACCACCAAATTTCTCTGTTTGAAGTGTTTCACTCATGGCGTTATATTGCAATGACTTCGCATTTGGTTTATCTTCAGTTTCAATTTATCTTCATGATTTTCTGCACCTTGATGATTTGATTGCTTTCTGATATATATATATATATATATATATATACTAGTGTTCTGTCCTCTACAGCATTCACTTATAGCTATGTCTTCAAGTTGGATCTTTTGAACTAAGTGAATGTGATCGGACCCAAACCTCTCTATGCTTTATATCTCAAACCCTACCTGTCCAAATCATATGCATTCTATTGAAACTGTCGAATGTCTTCTCTGCGTCCTAGTCAGCAGAAGGCAAAGAGACAAACATTAAATCTGATTTAAATGACTTATCTTTATTGTTGAAATCCGGAGAAGCCGGAACAACTCTCCGACATGCCTGGCGGGCGTGGGAACGTGGGACAACTCTGATTATGTTGCATGCTTGCCACGTGCCCCTCAGATGTGAACCGCTAGGGGCACCAGCGTAATTGCGCTGTGCCGCTCACCAACTTATAAATACTTGTCCCCTGCGGTAAAGAAATCCTTCTTCCACCTCTCCACTTCCGTCAAAACCCTAGCGCCACCGCTAGCTCTCGACGACGCCGGCGACGAAGCGCTTAGCTGCCGCGACTTCTCCGACGCCGTCCTTACGCCGGCCGCGGACATCGTCCTCTCCGCCGTCGCCATAGGTGTCCTCCGTCGCCAAGTTATGGCACGATGGGCTGAACTGCTCGGTCTCCTATTCATCCCATCTAGCAGTTCTTCGTGCGGTAATTATAACTCTATTTTTACCACCTTTTTGATCTTCAAGATTCATCCTGTTTACCGAAAGTGGTTTCTGCCTATTCAATGTTAGATCTACTCTGTCTGCATCTCATATTTCCTAGTCAATTCACTGAGATTTCCTGTCTAGTTTGATTCCTCACTTGTACTTATTCACGGATTGGTACAAATCTGGAACCAACTCACCTATATAAGTGAATGTCTTCGCATCATGAGGTCAATGTCTTCAAACTGATTTATCTTCAAAATCTTCTGATAATGCATATGACCTCTTCCCCTTCCCTCGCATCTCTTATGCTGTCACAGGTACATGTCCGTGGGAGAATCCCTTGGTTCTCATAGTATGCATTCATTTGCAGAATACTTACAACATCATATCAATTCTCCTGAAGCCAGTTCCTGCTTGACCAGCAAGCGTAAGTCTCTGAAGCCTTTGAACATATTGAAGCCATTCAGTTTGAAGTTCATGGCTGCAGAAAAATCAGCAAGGAAGGGTGGCAGACAACGCAGAGAAGGAACATCCAAAGATCTGCCTGATGACCTAGCTGAACTCTACAAGACAGATCCTGAAGAGACTTATCATCAGTGCAAGACACGAATCCAATAGATTCGACGCTATTGGGCTGAAGAATGGTTCAAGTACAAGTTTGTGACGAAGGAATATGCAGAGAAGAATGCTATCAAGAGACCTTGGGGTGATATTCTCTATCGAGGCTTTCAACCCAAGAACAGAGCTGAAGCTATTGCTCAAGGCTTCTATCCTTGCATGGTCCGTGGACCTCAGCCTGAGAATGCCGATCCCACTTCATTACTCTGGTGTCGTGACGATGCTCTCTTCAAGCACAACTTCCAGTTCGCTGTGGCTTCTGCCAAGAAAAACAAGAAGTCTTTGGGATTGGACTTCAACCCAGGTCCCTCTGCTCCCCGTGCCGATGGCTCCCGTGATGCAGAACCCAATGTCATCGGCCCCTTCTCCAACCTTGACGGCCTCATCACCTACATCTTGGTCCAGGGTGCCAGAGTTGATCATTCTGATAATGATGCTGACTCCGATGAAGCCCCAGCTCCTCCTCCAAAGCCGCAGAAGCAAAAGAAGCAAAAGGCTTCTAAATCAGCACCTCCAAAAACTTCTCGTGCGAAGCCACTGGCCACTGCACCTCCTGAAGACAGTGTGCAGTCTAAAGATCAATCCCGTGTCTCCAAGAGAACGGAGAAGAAAAAGCAAATTATCAGGCATACTGATCAAGCCTTGACTCCTGCCGCCATTCTGCGGGAAGAACCCATTGATCTGTCTAGTGATGAAGATCTTGCTGATGATGTCCTTGAGCAGCTGATAAAGAGGAAGGAAGAAGCAGAAATCTTCAACAACTTGCCTCTCTTCGATGTGGCAATTATCCACAACTTCATTGATGAGTGGTTCGACACCCCCAATCTCAGCTTTGAAGATTTACAGCTTCCAATTGGCCTCAGCGTCTCTTTCAATGGCGCCATTGCTTCCGAGCTAGCTCTCGCTCAGCGCATCGTTGAGCTGAAGAACAAGATTGATTTTGAGAAGGCTCAATTCAAGAAGCATGTGGCCAAGCTAAGTGTTCAAGACGTAAGAAACTTCAAGGTCATGCTGCATGAGCTTAAAGAAGCTTTTCTCAAGAAGCGCCAAGAAGTGCAAGGCTCACATGAGCGCATGAAGAGTTTGGCTGATAAGTGTGTGCTTGCCTACAATGAGGCTGAGAAGCGCAAGTCACTTGGCCGTCCTGGCATTGACCCCAGGATGGCTGCAAAGAAAAAGAAGAAGCTTCCTGCTGAACAGCCTGCACCTTCAAGTCAAGAAGCCCCTTGCATTATCTTCCGAAGCAGCATGACTGGCTCGAAGCCAAAGGTCACCACAACCGCTTCAGAACAGAAGAAGACGAGGGCTGCCGAGGCTGAAGCCAGAAAGAGGAAGAATACTGAAGCCTCTGATGCCGCCCCCTCCAAGAAGAAGCGCAAGACCAAGAAGACTAGGGCTGCTCCCAAAGAGCCCTTAGTTGTTGAACCCATTTTAGTGGTTCGCCCTGCGTCAGAACATCAAGAAAGAAGGATGATAGTCCATGAGCCTGCTTCCACAGAGGCTCATGAAGTTGAAGATATTCCAGCAGCTGAACCCACCGCTGCTGAAGACATTGGTCATGATGACAATGTTGAAGATGCTGAAGTTCTTCCTCAGATTGAACACAATGTGGTATCATCGCCTGTTCTTACGAACAGCGAACTCATAAGCATTGGTCGTCGTCTGACGCCAATTGCTCAGGATGCATCGTGGGCTGATCACCCACAGCAACAAGACTCCCCCAGTACTCCCCAACAACAACAACAAGCTACACCTCCTGTGCAAGAAGAAGATGAAGACTTTGAGGCCCAGCCAACTCCATGTCCTAAGGCGTTGCCAGCATTTCGCAGGCTTCGCAAAGGACAAAGGCCTCAAGTCCCTCTATCGAGCGTTCCAGAAGGAGAAGTGCAACGCCCACCTGTTGCACATCAAGTATTTTCTGAACCCACTCCTACTGTGAATGTCTCCGAGTCTGAAGCCCAAGCTGCTGAAGACATTCCGGCTGCATCAGTCGAGGAAAATCAAGAAGACGAACGTGTCCCCACTCCCCCAGTGATTGAAGAAGCTGTTTCTGATGTGAACGTGCCAGTGCCCGACTCTTCTGTTCATCAAGAGGAGGTTGAAAATGTTGAAGCTACCACCACCAACGCCAATGAAGCCAATGGCGTAGTCATGGCTGACGCTAATGTGGAGCCTGCACCAACCAGTGTGCCTGAAGCCAATGTGGCCATTGAGCCTGAAGCCAATGAGGCCACTGCGCTGAAGCCAATGAGGCCACTGCACCTAAAGCAAATGAGACAACTGCTCCTGAAGCACCTGTTGTGCAGCCTGAAGCCTCAGTTGTTGCCCCTGCTCCTATTCCGCCACCAAGGCCCCATACAATTGAGCAAGCATATAGTCATGGTCAGCTAGCCACTGTCCGATGGCCCATTCTGGTACCTCCGCCTACAGCCTCTGGACCCCAATTTGATTATCATGTAGAGCATAGGCCTCAGGTTCAGAAGCCAAAGCCAAGACTGCCAAGGTTTCCAGGTACTACAAACTCACCAGGGTCCTTCAATGCAAATGGCTTCAAAAGCCACAATACCTTCTTTGACAGCGCCAAGAACCCCTACTCCAAGCCAAGGATATCATCAGATCAGTTCTGGAGCTATCAGCAGAGAAGCTATTACTCCTGCGTTCTATATGATCAAGGGCGCATTTCCCCTCATATGCGCCTTGACACTGAAGCCATTGCTAGACTGCCGTGCTTAGAAGAAGCAATTGATTGCTTTCGTGATGCTGGTCTGCTCAACTTTGTCACGGACAAAGAACACTGGAATGAAGAGCTATTGCTTCAATTCTATGCTACTCTACACATTCGCGGCTACTACAGAGATATCAAGACATGGGTCCTCGAGTGGATGACCGGAAATGTTCATCATGAAGCCAAAGCTCTTGACATCATCGAGCTTACAGGGCTAGCCACTCCTGGAGAGCTATATGAACCTGATTGTCAGCTACACCGCAATGCATTGGAGAGCATCTTCCATAAGCCAGAACCCAATATGAGCCAGATGTTGAGCATGATGAAGCCTTTGCCATCTGACGCTGAATATCCAACAGAGTTCTTTGTTGAAGACCTTGAGTATCTGCCTCGCACCATATATCATATCATCAGGCGAACTCTATGGCCTATCAAAGGACATTCATCAGCGGCCAAGCTTGAAGGAGCTATGAAGACTTTGGTCTTCTACATTCCCAATGGCATCAGCTTCAAGACTCAAGAATTCTTCATCAAAGCGTTCTCGCGTTCTCAATGACCGAGAACTCCTTGTGGCCCTTCATCAGAAACAGGATAAGCATCACTTTTGGCTCAAGAGACAGATGCAAAGCCTCTTGGTGGATGTCAATCGCATTCGTAACCTTGCCACCAAGAATGCCTTTGTTGCTCATGAGACTTGCCGGCGATCATGGAAGAGTTTGACCCTGCTTAGTGCTGAAGCAGATCTTCAAGACGATGGCTTCAATGAAAGATTCCAGTTTGACTCCACTCCACGGACTGCTGTCCTACGTCGCACTCCATCTCTTGAAGACTCTGAATATTCTTCCTCCGCGGCAACGGTAAATGCCAGAGTGATCGATGATGAAGATGATGCTACTTCACCACCTCCTACTACTGCACGCATCAACATTGCACCAAGTTTGTCTGCACCGCCAACCAACGACGACAACCCTGCTGCTTCACCTACTCATGAGGACGAGTAGATGCTCTATGTCTTCAAACCTTTTTGGTCCTTACTGACAAAAGGGGGAGAAGCGTATGAGTTGATAGTCTTCAAGCGGGTTCATATGGGCGGTTGCATTATATTTTGCCTCGTGCTTACAACTCTTGCTTTTGAAACATTTGGTTCTTTGAGTTGTAACACCTAAACTTGATGGTCGTCTGCTACTTATTTGCTTTACTATGATGCGATGGTAAATTCCGCATGTGCGATGATAACTTCCGCACTTAGATCATTCTGCAGACGTCCATTTTTCATTATGCATGTCATTCTACTTGTTATATCATTTCATGCATAATGAATTATCTTCATAAGTTGAAGTGGATCTCCACAAGTACAACCTGCCATGTGCATTTGCATTCCAAAAGCAAATTACTTATACGCACATCTTCAGGGGGAGCCCTTGCTACTTATGAAGATAATTCCCTATCCTTACAATTTCACATACTTTATCCCCGTTGAAAACTTCAACCAGTTTGTCATCAATCACCAAAAAGGGGGAGATTGTAAGTGCATCTAGTGCCACCCCCAGTTGGTTTTGGTGTATTGACGACAAAGTTGGTGGAGGGACTAATGCGTTTGTGAGAATTGCAGGATAATGCAGGTCGTGTCCCTCATTGATTCGGTTTACCTACCGGAGATGACCCCTAAAAATGTATGAAGATATTGAAGACAATGGTGGTATGAGAAGATATTCATATTGAAGACTATGACATGAGAAGACATTACGTGAAGACTATGGAGCGCGAAGACTGTGTGGTTTCGTTGTTTCCTTTTCTTCTTCGTTGAGTCGTAGGAACCACCGTACTGTTAAGTGGGGTCCAAGTGAACTAAGTCAGAGTGACTGAAGTGATGCTCAACCCAAATCCTATGTCTTCGAGCGAAGACAATGAGAGCAAATCTTATCCAGAGCTGGATGAGTCAGCTTTGCTTGTAGCCCAAGTAAAGTTGCCGCGTGTGTTTGAAATTTGACCGTTGGAACACATGTCAGTTCCTTAATGACCCAGGGTCATTTTGGACAAATCAGGTCGGGTTGCCTTGTGGCTATAAATAGCCCACCCCTACACCATAAATTGGTGGCTGCTCAGAGTTTGTGCACGGCTTTTGTCGTTTGAGAGCAACCCACCTCGAAGCATTTGAGAGAGAGAAATCCTTGCGAGGACAAAGCCCAAACACCCGGAGCCAAAGAGTGTTAAGTATAACCGAAGTCTTTCTGTCTGTGTGACCTGAAGACTTATTACACTTGAGGACTATGAATCCTCCAGCCGGTTAGGCGTCGCGTTCTGAGCATCCAAGAGTAATTGTGCATTGCCAGTGAACGAAGTCTGTGAAGGTTTGGAAGTCTACCTTGAAGACTTACCAGATTGATTGGGCGAGGACTGGGTGTCCTTAGCTCAAAGGGAGTAAGGTGAAGACACGGTCTTCTGAGTTAAATCTCAGCCTCCCTAACCAGATGTACAGTTGTCACAGCAACTGGAACTGGTCCAATAAATCCTGTGTCTTCAACAAGCGACTGGTTCTATCCCTTTCCATCCTTTGCTTAAGTTTGTCTTCGTGAAGTCATTGCCTATCTGTGTATCTGTTTGACTTCATTGGTTGATTACTACTGTTGATTGGCTTCATACTATCTTCCATCCTGATCCTTACTACTTAGCTGCTATTAGTCCTGTACTTTCACATCACTTCATACTTGACTATGGCTTGTTTATGGTAGTTTAACTTCCGCTGCATATTAACTAGGTCATTTCTGTTGTTTGTCTTCGAAACTTCCAAGTTTTTGAAGACTTTCATAAAAATCGCCTATTCACCCCCCTCTAGTCGGTAATAGCACTTTCAGTAATGGCCGATATTTATCTATCGTCCTAAGTTTAGGTCAATGCATGGCCGGTGTAGTATCCTAACATCGTCCTTAGTTCAATTGGAGACCAAAACAAGCCTCGTGATGCTTAAAATATTTTTTCACAATGATCAAAGTCGAATATGAAATTTTATTTGGTTTGGAGCTTTTGGTTGCCATAGGTGCTATACACATTGAGGCTTTTGGTGATTCGTTATGAGTAGTGCAACAAATATCCAAGGGTTATGAATGTTTTGACGAATCACTTGTAGTTTATCTTGAGGTATGTCTAGATGCAAAATTTACCTTGGTTGCTTTAAAACTTCTCATATTTCTAGGCATGAAAATTCAAAAGAGTTCGCACAGCAAGCATCCGGCTACTATGTTAATCATGGTGTATTATATTTCTATCAATAGCCGATGCTTAGTATCGTCAACATAGGTAAGGCTGAACCGAAGTCCACCGCTTCGGCCACTAATGAAACTTTTATGCAGGCGAAGTAAGGATTGAAGGAAGTTCATTCTTAATTATCTGCAAAATCCTAGCGAAAAGGTGGACAATATGGTTCGGAGGATGGTTTTGATCTATGGAACCTTATCACCGGATTGTTGTTGAAGTTGGGAAAGTTTCACCCAAACTTGCATCAAAATATTCACACAAGCAATGGCCGATATAAAATTATCGTCCTAAGCATATGCAAAATGGCTGATGAAGTGTTGACATCATCCTTAGAGCAAGCTATGTGCAAGTTAATTTTCGGCACACAAGCTTTGCCGAAAAACAGGGGGGCATGTGTTGACACCAGATTTTGGCATGATTAATAACTTATTTAAGATGGCCTCAAATGGAGAAGTGATCTTCATGAAAGAGTTCTGTATTGTTGATATGTATTGTTGATATGAACATCTTTGAAGTTTGGGTCATCGCCGTCCGATTTCATCTCGAAGGCCGAAATTATGCTCAAAGTACTAAGATCTTATATTCAGAGTACAGTTTGGCCGATTAAGCCTCCAAGACGACCTCAAATGGAAAAATTATCTACACAGGTTGTCTTCGTCTCGTTGAAATGATTGATTTTTCTATAAAAATCATTCCAATCCGAGTTCGTATACAAAAGTTAGAGCCATCGTAATACAGCCCTGTCAGAGGCAAAAACTGGCGCGCCCCACCAGACACCCTGTCTGATGGGTAGCGCGAGGGATAGCCTGTTTTGCGCAACTGATTTGACCCTCAAGATAACCTCTGATCAAAAAACGTTCAACATAAAAGTTGTTCGTCTCGTTGAAACGGTCAAGATTTCTTTTGGGCTCATTTCCATCCAAGATCGTTTACTACCACAAAAAAGACTCGCAAGGTGCAGCCAGTTTAAACCGAACAGTTTTGGAAAGTTCGGACAAAACCAATCCAAATTTGACTAGGGTTTTGGACGTGAATCCAAGACTTTTCCTTGCACGGGAAGTCCAGCCGCCTCTTATATACCTAAGGGGTGACGGCCGATTGAACAACACAAAATCGATCAATTCATCTACCACTTTTTATCTTTTATCTTTTCTGCTTAACTCTAGTTCTTCTTCTTCCTCGTTCTTTAAAATCTAACCATACAAAATCTGATGATCGACGTGTAGGCACATTCTGATGGCTTCCCTCATGAATGAGGAGAGGGTGGAGGTGTATATATAGCCTCCATACAAAATCTAACCATTACACACAATTTACCAATCTTGGTGGGACCGAATCAGAAAACTCGGTCGGACCGATTTAGTTCATAATGTGACCGTTAGGCATTTCGGTGGGACCGATACGTCAACTCGGTGGGACCGATGTCATTAGGGTTAGTGCATAACATAATCTCGGTTTGACCAATTACGCAAACTCGGTTGGACCAACTTTGGTAATAAGCAAACCAGGGAGTTGGTCAGGCAAACTCGGTGGGACCAATTCGCTCGTCTTGGTGGGACCGAAACATTACAAAAGGAAACAGGGAGTTTGCATTGCAAACTTGGTGGGATCGATCGCTCATCTCGGTTAGACTGAAACGTTACGAAAGGAAACAGGGAGTTTGCAATCCCATCTCAGTGAGACCGAGATCCCTATCGATTACACCAAAGTGACTAGGGTTCCTGGCAGTGGCTATGTCAAATGAACTCGGTGGCGCCGGATATATCAAATTGGTGGGGCCTAGTTTGACTTTTGGTTTGGGACATACGTGGATATGAGAAAGTGTTTGAGGGCTTTTGGAGCATATCACTAAGCATTTTGAGCAAGCAAGCCATTAAGCAACACCTCATCCCCTTTTAATAGTATTGGCTTTCCTATGGACTCAATGTGATCTTGGATCACTGAAATAGAAAATGTAGAGTCTTGAACTTTAGAGCTTGAACCAATCCTTTCTCCTTAGCATTTTGTGGGGTCCACATTCCTAATCCATGCCATGCCAATCATCGAACTTTCCTGAAATATCTATCTTGAAATAGCATTAGTTCAGTGAGCTATATGTTGTTAATCATTACCAAAACCACCAAGGAATAGTTGCACTTTAAATCTCCCCCCTTTTTGGTAATTGATGACAACATATAGATCAAAGCTTCAACAAATGATAATAAGATTGAAATACATCGTCGCTTTGAGAAGTATGTGATAAGCAAGAGCTCCCCCTAAATTTGTGCATTATTTAAAATTTGCTTTGGACTGCAAATGCACAATCTGTTAGGATCATGGGTCACTCTTCCATTTCACATACATCTTGGTGGAACGCTCAAAATGATAACAATTAAAAGCATGCACTCATCACCAAGAAAAGTGAATGATCATATATGGATATAAGGGATAACATCATTCAAGCACACATTAAAGTAGCATATGATCAACCACATGCTCATCCAAGTATCTCACAAAAGGACATAATGTATCAAGCAAACACACAATAAAGTGCAAGAGAGACAAAAAGCAACACACTCTCTCTCTCGAAGACTATGATCTATACATATTTCTCCCCCTTTGGCAACAAGTTACCAAAAAGTTCAAATATGCATAGTGTTATGCATCTCTCAGGCTTGGTCTCCATGAGGTGGTGTAGAGATGACTCCTAGGACGAAGGCTTCTGTTGATGTAGCTAGAGTTGGTGGAGTGGCTGCTGGAGGTGGCACTGAAGCTATGGCTGCTGGTGCAGATGTGGTTGCTCTAGAGTCAGGAACAGGCACTGCATCAGACCTCTGACCTCGTGGCACATGCACTCACTGAAAAACATGTGTTGTTGTCTTTCCTTTCTTCTTCTCTGCTTCCTCCTGGAGCTGCTCTACTACTGACTGAATCTCAGTTACTTTGACATCAAGATCATAGAACTTTTGCTCAATGATTCTCTCCAAACTCTCCTGATTCTGAGTCAGGGTGGCCAAGCCCTTCTCAATCCTCATGGTGGATTGGGTTAGAAATCCAAGTTGATCTTGTTTGATCTTTAGGAACACATGAGATGCCTCTTCTGCACTTGGCATCTTTGCAGCTTTCTCTGCCCTTGCCTTTGCTCTCTTCTCATGTGCTTGCACTGATGAAGGATCATTCTCATCCATGACCACAATGTTATCCTCAAAGTCTGTCTTGAGAGGTAAGTGCTCCTTGTCCAACAAATAAGTGCCTGTGCCCATCTTTGAGTTGATGAGCACCTGACTCTGTGGAGCATACCCACAAGACCTCTTCTGATCTACAGCTGTCCTCTTGATTGTTTCCATAATCAGACTCATCACTTTGAACTTCCGACGAACATAAAAGATGTGCAGCAAGTTGATGGAATGTCCTCTTATCATTTTGTGATCTCCAGACTTGGGCAAAAGAGTATGCCTCAGGATGGTGTTGATTCTAGGCAGACCATACAACAGAAACTTCACTGAGCCCAACTTATGAGTTTCCAGGGCATCATCAGGAATTTCCTGGTACATACTTGCCTTTGAGTTGTGGTCTTTCTTCTTCTTGGCATACACATCCAAGTCATCCTCATGAGCTGCTGGGGCATTTATCAACTTGGCCCATTCATCAACAGTTGATTGGTACCTTGTACCTTCTAACATCCATACAAACCTACCATCTTGATAGAAGTGAGCAGTGGAGTAGAATTGCATGATCAGCTCATCATTCCACTTAGTGAGCTTCTGGCCAACAAACTTGTCCACTCGACAAGCCTTGAAGCTATCATAGACACTTGGGAAATGATCTTCATTCTCTCTGATGTATGTCCAGTCAACACATCTCATGTCACAGACAATTGGCTTCTTGTCGAGCAGAATGGTCTCATAAAAGTCTTGTTGTTCCTTAGTGTGGAACCTGTAATCCACAACAGTTCTCCTTCTCACAGCATAAGGGTCACTTTTTCTCCAAAGTCTCAAACCTGTATCCTTCCTGATGCTCATGTCCTCTGCCACTGGATGAGTGTGATTGTTGTCGGATTTCAGGTTTCGGCAGACCCTTGAGGTTCGAACACTAGGGTGCACGCGGAGATTTCGCCCTCTACCTACCTGCTCCTCGCCGACTCGTTAGGATCTAAACTACGAAAGGAACAACATAAGAGACACAGAGTTTATACTGGTTCAGGCCACCATTGCGGTGTTATACCCTACTCCAGTGTGTGGTGTGGTGGATTGCCTCTTGGGCTGTTGATGAACAATACAAGGAAGAACAGCCTCGCGAGGGTCCGTTCTTGGCTGGGACGATGAACTGCTAGGAGGAGTTCAGCCGCTACCCTGGGGGTGGCTCTACCCTAGGGGTGGCTAGTCCTATTTATAGGCAAAGGCCCTGGGCCTCTTCCCAAATATTGAGCGGGAAGGGCGCCAAGAATTGGCCATTTTTAAGGGGAACATCGGGTACACTTATCCTGACTAAAGTTGGTCCTCGCCTGTCAAAGGCTCTGGTGGTGACGCCTGCTTGGGCTCCACAATGACTTCCTTCCTACCGTTGGGGCTGGTCTTGGTCTTGTTGCACCGAAATGGATGCCTTTGCCTGATGCACCAAAGAGGAAAGGAGGACACTGTGCGGGCTGGCACCCGATTGGCGCCACTGGTCGTCATGGCTTGCGTCATGGGCACCTCGTGAGGTACCCCGCCTTGGACTCTCCGCCTCCTCGTGAGCCAGCCTGATGAGGCCGTGCCTGAGGAAGCTCCTGGTCGTCCGCCCCGTGAGGCTTGGCCCCTCGCGAGGGTCCTGAGCTTGTGTTGGTGAAGATGGGCCATGCTGGGCCCCCCTTTGAGACACGCCGCAGGCCGCAGGCAGGCAAGTCTGGGGACCCCCGTTCCCAGAATGCCGACAGTAGCCCCCGGGCCCAAGGCACGCCCGGACTTGGCCGAGCAGAGAGGCGAAAGGGCAAGTGCGAAGTGCCGCGGGCCCTAACAGCCTGCGGCCTTGGGCGCCGCGTGGCGGTTGATTGGACGCGGGCGTCCCAGCAACCGCGCGAGTTGATAAAGGAGCGGCATCTGTCTAGGCTTTGCCTCCTTTGCTTTCTTCGGTTGCTGCTCAGATCCCCTTTCTTGCGCCTCTCTTTCCTGCCTCCGAAATCTTCAGATCTACTCCGTCCGCGCGCCCTAGCAAGACATGGCGCCTCGCCAGGCCCCGGCCGGAGCTTGGTATTCGTCCGCCTTGGACTCGCCGAACGTGTCAGAGGCGAGCCTTGCCCGGGTGCGCCAGATGGTGGCGGCGCAGGGCATCGACGGGGCGAAGGTGTTCAAGGCCGGCTCTGCCCTCCCCGAGGGCCAAGGGAACACCTTCTATCCGCTCTTTGTGAGCACCATTGTTGCCGGTCTGGTGCCTCCCTTTTCTGAGTTCTTCTTCTCTGTCCTCCGCCATTACAAGCTGCAAGCTCTGCATCTCCACCCCAACTCTGTCCTTCTTCTGGCAATCTTCACCTATTATTGCGAGGCTCACATAGGGGTGAATCCCTCAGTGGCCTTGCTGCGCCACTACTTCTCCCTCCGGACCTCTCGTGGTCCCGTCTCTGCGTGCGCGAGCTTCATCGCGTAAGGTAGCTCCATCGCCATTTCGAACCCCGGGAAAAGGATTGAGGGCTTCAGGAGTAAGTGGGTCTTGGTAGATGCTGGGCGCATCCACCCTCGGCTGATCTTGCCCACGGGGCACCCCTCGAGCTCCGACGACTGGTCTCGAGTGGAGCTTGTGGACCCCCGCGCAAGGCTGGTGTTGGAGAAGATGGACGCGGATTTGAGGCCGACCAGCATGGTGGCGGCGAAGCTGACTGGCGCATCGCTGCTGAGGGAATTCCTGGAGCACCAGCTGGCGCCGCTTCGTCAGTACTCACTTCCGATGTGGAGGCCCCACCCAAGCCCCGCGGTCTTGGCCGACGAGGATCTGGCTGCGGTTCTCCAGTCTTTGGTCGGGGGTGACGTGGCGAGGTTGGAGGGCGCTCCTACGCCCCTGTTCCTCCGCGTGGACTGGGAGCAGGTCGTGGAGTCCATGCCCGTCTTCAACGGGGACGGGCCCGTGCCCGCGGAGGCTCCCGAGGACCCGGTGGACGTGTCCTCCGGCGACTCCAGCGAAGAGAAGGAAGAAGGGGAGCGGGAAAAAGGGCCTGACTCCGAGGCGACCGACGGAGAGTCGAGGGCTCCCCCCCTTGGCGCGGGTCCCGCGCTCTCCGCCTCTCTCTGAGTGATGACGACGAGGATGATGACGAGCAGGGCGACGGGAGCCTGCCCCCGATCCCGAAGAAGGACCGGACCGGGCTGATCCCCCACGGGTCTGCCCCGGCCCCGAGACGATCCGCGGACGCGCCTCCTGCTCGTGAGATCCTTAAGGCTGATCCTTGCAGCCGGCTCTCGGGCTTCAAGTACGGCCGAAGGCTGCTCGAGCCTGCGAGCGATGACCTGTAAGTGCTTGATTCCTGTCTTATTTCTCGTTCTGTTGCTGAGGCTTGACGTTCGTATCTCCCGGCTAGGCTGGCGCCCGCAGCAGAGAAGTCGAAGGGAGCTCCTGAGGTTCTATCCGGGGCAGCGCCTCTGCCCGCGAAAGAAGGTGACCGTACGCACGGGCCTCTCCTGCCCGGGCGTCCTCGCGAGGTCTGGCTGAGCTGGCTGGGGCGAGCTCAGCCCCCACGGCCCAAGCGACTCCCGAGGTGCCCTTGCCTGATGCCGCCACCACAGCCGTTGGGGCGCAGCAGGCTCCACCTCAAGATACTGTGGTCACGCTGCCGTCTTCTTCTCCTACTCCACCGACTGCTATTTCCCTGACTCCTCCTACTATTCTGGATCGTGCTGCTGCCGAACTGGACCGTCTGTGGCAGTATCTTCTGGGCGGCGACCCTCATTTAGTG
The DNA here is from genome assembly GCA_963921465.1 of Triticum timopheevii. Classification (NCBI taxonomy): domain Eukaryota; kingdom Viridiplantae; phylum Streptophyta; class Magnoliopsida; order Poales; family Poaceae; genus Triticum; species Triticum timopheevii. The sequence goes on along the minus strand of OY997264.1, from coordinate 175,318,806 downwards.
GTCGGGCGCTTGGAGCTGGCTTCCGGCTGGATTCGCTCTGATGCTTCAATTCGGGCGGCGCTGGTCCAGGTCTCGACGGCTTGCGACGAGGAGAATCAGGCCGTCCTTGGGGCGAAGGCTGCTCGCGACGCCGCCTTGGGGGAGGTGGCTAATGTCCGAGGTCACTGCAAGGCGCTGGAGAGCGAGCTGCAGGGCCTGCAGGACCAGCTCGCCGAGGAGGCCCGCCTTCGCCAAGAGCAGGAGGAAGGCATGAAGGCTCGCGAGGCGGCCATCAAGGACCGGGACGCCAAGCTCAAGAAGCGACGTGACCGCCTAGGCATGCTGGAGCAAGAGTTGGAGGCGAGGAAGGTCGAGCTGGACGGCAAGGCACGTGTTCTTGCCGAGGATCGCGTGGCCTTCGCGGAGATGGAGGAGAAGGCTCGCACTTCGCTAAGGACGCTTTATGAGAGCGGCCTGGAGAGCCCGTTGGCCAGCGACGAGGATGGCCCCGCCAAGCTGCTTCCCTTCCTGGTTCGTGCTCTTGAAGATGTCACCCTTGGCCTTGGCCCTATGGCTGAGGCCGAGGCGCGTGCCTTGTCTTCTGCAGCGCTGACGCGGGTCCTTACCCACATCTATCTTCGCGACCCCAACGTCGACCTCGACAGCCTGCTGGAGCCAGTGAGCGGCGAGCTTGCCGCTGCCGCTGCTGAGGCCGTGAAGGGTCGTGCGGAGGCTCTGCTGGGGAAGTTCCGGGCCTTCAGCACCAAGCCGAAGCGGGGCGCTGCCGACCCTGGAGCTCCACGAGGCGAACCCGCTCCGCGCAGCTCCACCGTCGGCAAGTGACTCCGCTATGGCTCCCGTCCTGCTTTTAATTCCTACACATGTACCATGCCTCGGGGAGGCGTTAAAACTTGCATTTGGTGCTGTGATAACAGTATGGACTGTAATATTTGCTTTTGAATTCCTTGAAATTTACGTTATTTCCTTCCTACTTGCTTATGTTCTACGCCGGCAGAGCCCGCTCCGCGCATACCTCAGCCACCGTTAGCCCCGACCGGAAACCAGGATGGGACCAAGGAGTGAGGGGCTACGTGACAACTTAGGCTCCTGAGTCGCGATGCTCAGGAGTCCCCCTTGGCGCTCCAACAGCAAGTAGGGAGGTGAGATGTGGGGGTGACCCCTTAGGGAGGTGAGATGCGGGTGGATCTATCGTTCTACGTCTGCAGAGCCCAGCCCCGCGCATACCTCAACCGCCGTTAGCCTTTCGGAACTAAGGAGTGAGGGGCTACGTGACCAGTTAGGCTCCTGAGTCGCGATGCTCAGGAGTCCCCCTTGACGCTCAAACGGCCTTCGTACCTTGGCTCCACTCGGGGAGGGACGTGCGACGAACCAGGCCCGGTGGGACTGATATGTCAACTCAGTGGGATCGATGTCATTAGGGTTAGGGCATAACGTAATCTCGGTTTAACCGATTACACAAACTCGGTTGGACCGACTTTGGTAATAAGCAAACCAGGGAGTTGATCAGGCAAACTCGATGGGTCCGATTCGCTCGTCTCGGTGTGACCGAAACGTTACGAAAAGGAAACAGGGAGTTTGCATTGCAAACTCGGTGGGACCGATCGCTCATCTCGGTTAGATCAGAATGTTACGAAGGGAAACAGGGAGTTTGCAATCCCATCTCGGTGAGACCGAGATCCCTATCGGTTAGACCAAAGTGACTAGGGTTTCTGGCAGTGGCTATGTCAAATGAACTCAGGGGCGCTGGATAGATCAAATTGGTGGGGCCGAGTTTGACTTTTGGTTTGGGACATATGTGGATATGAGAAAGTGGTTGAGGGATTTTGGAGCATATCACTATTCATTTTGAGCAAGCAAGCCATTAAGCAACACCTCATCCCCTTTTAATAGTATTGGCTTTCCTATGGATTCAATGTGATCTTGGATCACTGAAATAGAAAATGTAGAGTCTTGAACTTTAGAGCTTGAGCCAATCCTTTGTCCTTAGCATTTTGAGGGGTCCACGTTCCTGATCCATGCCATGCCAGTCATTGAACTTTCCTGAAATATCTATCTTGAAATAGTGTTAGTTCAATGAGCTATATGTTGTTAATCATTACCAAAACCACCCAGGTATAGTTGCACTTTCAGGATCAAACATGTTTTAATGTCAAGAAGCTTACATTTGCAGCCACAAGCCAATATGTGCTCTGGCTTAGTTGAATAGATAGTGTGTCCGGGATAGGCTAGCTGATGTAGAATGTGTAGGTGTACCGGCCTATCCGTGGGTTAAGGGTTAATACTTTCGAAAGACTATGTCTCGATCTTCCGATCATGGACGTGGTCGAGTCTTGTGGGGAAAAGTGCGCAACCTTTACAGAGTGTCAACCTTAATCAATTAGTCATGTCCCCAATTACAGACAACTTGTGCATCTAGTAGTGGAAATTCTGGGAGATCTTATCACCATTAATTCAAAAAAGTTGGGTCTTAAATAAACTTTGGGAGTGGATTGAGTTGGGGTTGCCAACTCATCCTATACTATTTTGAAGAAGTAGAATAATATATTTTGTAATAGGGAAAAACTAGCTTTGTGCAAAACTAAACTTAGAGCTTTCCACCAGCCAAATTGCATGTACAAATAGGTTCATTATACTTATGATGACTTGCCAATACATTCAATGTACTGACCTATATGGCTGCAACTTATCACGTTGCAGATACATTCAATTTCTTCTCTCTTTCAAAATGTAGATGTCATGTGCCATTGTAGAGTTCGAGCAGCCCGATGAGACCATGCCCTTTGGACGACAACTGAAGAAGATCGTGAAGCACCTAAAGAACGGGCTGCCCACATTCACTCGAACCTTCACAACCACATTTCCCGAGGAGACGCATTGTAGGATCAATGCCCATATCCTAGGACGCATCATCAGAGACCCCACCGAGCCCATTGACTTCCATATGGATACTGCATCATGGGGTCTGGGCAGGGGCATCGCTGCTCACGTTGCTCCCAGACGCATTCGAGAGGAGTATGATGAGAACTTCAAGAAGACCTCCTTCATGATGTATGGACACCGCGACTGGAATGGAGCTGTGGTGTGTATCCTAGAGGACAAGACGGTAGCATCCCATATCTAGGACATGCAGGAGCACATTCGCATGATAGATCCGGAGCTGGACGGCACATGATCCTCACCAAGAACCTCATGACCTGCAAGGCCGAGCTCAAGGAGGAGCTCCAGGACGCTCACATCGAGCATGAGGGAGAGTTGGACGCACTGCAAGAGAAGATCGACAACCTGAAGCTTTAGCTTGAGGAGGCTGAGGAGAAGCTGGATGAGGGAGAAGACATCCACGAGGATCACTCCTATGGTGACTATGTCAGCCAGGACAAGGACCAGCATGACGAGCTCGGAGATGACGACATCGAGAGTGATGCAAGAACACCCGACATCAACATGATGGATCTGTCATCATCCGATGAGAGTTATATTTTATACCACCATGAGAGTTTAGGAATTCGATTTCGTTATCCAATTAGTTTTATTCATTTGTGAGACCATGCCAAATCTTGTGACATGGCTTACCTTAGGTTTGATTATTCGTGTGAACTTCTTTAATTGAAATTAATTGGTGTGATTTGAAGTTTTATTGCTATCATGTGCATATGGGTAGTGTGATTTTACTCATTAGGCCCTTATTATATTCCAAATTTCTCAACCACTCTAAACCCATCAGATGCCTCCGAGACGTGACCCCGGATTCAACTTCCCGCCGGAGCTCACCCAGCTGATCCAGCAGCAGAACGCCCTTGTGCAGATTCTCATCCAGATCCAGAACCAGAACCACAACAATAATAATAACAACCCATTGCCTCCACCCCAAGTGAATAGCCTTACTCGTTTGCTAAGGCTGAACCCACCAGTGTTTTTGAGCAACACTAAGCCAATTGTTGCAGACGACTGGCTCTGCAAGATAGGAAGGGAGCTGGCCACAAAAGGATGCAATGATGCTGAGAAGGTGAGGTCTGCCGCCCACCAGCTGGATGGACAGGCAACTAAATGGTGGGAGAACTACACAACCACGTACCCCATGGAGAGTGTGACTTGGACTTGGTTCCAGCAGGCATTCCGCACTGCTCATGTCTCAGCTGGAGCCATGAGTCTGAAGGAGTTTTGCAGCTTGCGCCAGGGAGGACGCACAGTATCTTAGTATGTTGATGAGTTCAGTAGGTTGGCCCTTTATGCCCCAGATGACGTGGCCACCGATATAGCCAAACAGGAGAAGTTTCTGGAGGGACTGAACGATGAGTTAGGAGTTCAGTTGATTGTGGTGACCTTTGCAAACTACCAAGAGCTTATTGACAAGGCTACCATTCTTGAAGGCAAGCACCCATAGATGAAGAACCGTAAGAGGAAGTGCGGTCAGGGAAAGTATACTCTGGAGCTCAGCAGAAATCCCGCTACAACCCGTACTCAAGAAGTTCTGGATCAAGCACTAGCAAGTTAAGAGGAAATCATCATAACCATGGAGGCCACATTCAGCATGGAGGAAATGGACACAACCACCATGGTCACAAGCATGGGAATGGAAATGGCAACGGGAATTCTAGAGGCAAGAAGCCCAACCCTTTCACCAAGGGGCATGTGAATCATGTCAATGTGGAAGCGGTCTATGAGCAACGCGACATAGTGATTTATAAGTTCATGGTTAATTCATTTCCAGCACTCATTGTTTTTGACACTGGTGCATCACATTCATTCGTATCAAGGGGATTTGTGGAAAAACATAAGTTGCCAACCATAGCTCTTAAGTCACCCATTCTAGTGAGTTCCCTAGGAGCGGAGTCTATGGTTAGTCAGGGATGTTTTCAGTTGCCTTTAACATACGGGGACATGTCTTTCCCACAGATATGACCATACTAGAGTCACAAGGATTGGATGTAATCCTAGGTATGGATTGGATGTCCAAGTATGAGGGAAACATTGATTGTGCTAGTAGATCAATTTTTTCTCACCACCCACAGAAGAAGAGGATCAAGTATGTATCTAGGCTTAAGCCTAAGAGAACTTAGGTGAACTCTCTTACGGGAGTTGTCCAGGAAGAAGTACCAGTGGTGAAGGATTATCCTGATGTATTTTCGGAGGAGTTACGGGGTATGCCACCCGATCGGGAGATTGAGTAGCTTCCAGGCATAGGGCATGTCTCCAAGAGGCCGTATCGGATGCCTGCTAATGATTTCGAGGAGGTCAAGAAACAGATTATGGAGTTGCTAGAGAAAGGGTATATTCAGCAGAGTTCATCACCTTGGGGAGCCCGAGTACTCTTAGTGGAGAAGAAGGATGGAACCATGAGGATGTGTGTGGATTACCGTTCTCTGAATGAGGTGACAATCAAGAACAAGTATCCCCTGCCAATGATTAGTGACTTGTTTCACCAGCTAGAAGGAGCTAGTGTTTTTTCCAAGATCGATCTTCGATTAGGTTATCACCAATTGAAGATCTGTGAGGAAGATATACCCAAGACAACTTTTACCACAAGGTATGGGCTTTATGAGTATACATTCATGTCCTTTGGTTTGACTAATGCCCCTGCCTATTTTATGAGCATGATGAACAAGGTATTTATGGAGTTCTTGGATAAGTTTGTTGTGGTATTCATTGATGATATATTGGTTTATTCCAAGAATGAGGAGGAAGACGCGGAGCATCTGCCCTTCATTCTGGAGAAGCTCAGAGAACATCAACTTTATGCCAAGTTTAGCAAGTGCGAGCATTGGCTTGAGGAAGTGGGATTTCTTGGACATGTTGTGTCAGGTGAAGGGATTGCAGTGGACCCTTCCAAGATGGAGGCAGTCACAAAATGGAAGGCACCCACCATAGTTGGTGGGATTCGCAGTTTCCTTAGACTTGCAGGATATTATCGGAGGTTTATTGAGAATTTATCCAATATTGCAAGTCCCATGACAACATTGTTGAAGAAGGACACCAAGTTCGTTTGGACTGAAGAGTGTGAAGTCAGCTTTCAAGAGTTGAAGAAGCGTTTGGTTACAGCCCCAGTGCTAATTCTCCCTGACGTACACAAGGACATTCAGGTGTATTGTGATGCTTCACGTCAAGGACATGGAGGTGTTCTTAAGCAAGAGGGAAAAGTTGTAGCTTATGCCTCACGACAGTGTCAACCTCATGAGTTGAACTATGCCACACATGATTTGGAGTTGGTAGCCGTAGTGCATGCACTGAAGACCTGGAGGTACTATCTTATTGGAAATCGCTGTGATTTTTACACAGATCAGAAGAGTTTGAAGTATATCTTCACGCAGAAGGAGTTGAACCTCCGGCAAAGGAGATGATTGGAACTTATAAAGGATTTTGACATGAGTGTGCATTGTCATCCAGGAAAAGCCAATGTTGTGGTTGGTGCTTTGAGCAGTAAGAGTTATGTTAACACCCTTACCGCAGGAGGTTTAACTCGGGAATTATGTGATGAGCTTAGAGACCTTCGGTTGGAAATTGTTCCAAGATGTTATGTTGCCGCACTCGAGATTCAGTCCACCTTGTTGGGAAGGATCAGAGAAGCCCAGAAGTTGGACCAAGGTATTGCTGAGATAAAGGAAATGATGAGCAAAGGGAAAGCGGAAGGATTCCGTGAGGATGAACATGGGACTATATGGTTTGAGCAATGTGTTTCTATACCCAATGATCCAGAGATTAGGAAGTTGATTATTCAAGAGGCTCATGCCTCACCATACTTGATACACCCAGGAAACACCAAGATGTATTTGGACTTGAAGGGAAGTTTTTGGTGGACCGGTATGAAGAGAGAAATTGCCGAGTATGTGGCAATGTGATGTATGTCAGAGAGTAAATGCAGAGCATCAGAAACCAGCAGGTTTACTTTAGTCGTTGCCGATACCTGATTGGAAATGGGATAAACTTGGTATGGACTTTATCACGGGATTACCCAGGACCCGTTCAGGTTATGATTCCATATGGGTAATAGTTGATCGTTTGACCAAGGTTGCTCACTTCAATCCAGTGAAAACTACCTATACGGGTGCTAAGCTGGCAAAGATATATATGACCAGGATCGTATGTCTGCATGGAGTTCCAAGGAGCATTATATCAGATAGAGAAACACAGTTTACCTCAAAGTTTTGGAATCATTTACACGAAACTTTGGGTGCTAGGCTAGAGTCTAGTACAGCCTTCCATCCGCAGACTGATGGGCAGACAGAGAGGGTCAATCAGATTCTGGAGGACATGTTGAGAGCTTGTGCACTAGACAATGGGTCTAGTTGGGATGATAACTTACCTTACACAGAGTTCTCATAGAACAACAACTATCAAGCCAGTTTGAAGATGGCCCCTTTCGAGGCATTGTATGGGAGGGAATGCAGGACACCTTTGATGTGGGATGGAGTTGGAGGTCGCAAATTGTTTGGACCAGATTTAAACATAGATTCTGAGGAGGTCAAGTTGATTCGTGACAGACTTAAGATAGCTCAGTCCAGACAGAAGAGTTATGCCGATGCTAAACACAAGGAAGTGACCTATGAACTGGGAGATAGAGCATATCTTCGAGTGTCTCCGCTTCGAGGTATTAAGAGATTTGGAGTCAAAGGAAAGTTAGCACCATGATTTGTGGGGCCATACAGAGTTCTAGAACGCAGAGGAGAGGTTGCATACCAGTTAGAATTACTAGAGGCTTTGTCAGGAGTTCATGAAGTGTTTCATGTTTCCCAGCTGAAGAAGTGTCATGTAGAGAAGCGATCCGACTTATGAGGAGAAGCCTGTTAAGATTCTTGAGACTACACAGAGAATCACTCGTACTAAGATCATCAAGTTCTGCAAGGTTCAGTGGGCTCACCACACCGAGGAGGAAGCTACCTGGGAGCAAGAAGATCTCACACAGGACCATCCATACCTTTTTGCTGGCCAACCCGAATCTTGAGGGCGAGATTCATCCTAAGGGGGTAGGTTTGTAACATCCCAATTTTATTAAATTTGGATGTTAATAGAATCATCAATGCATATCATATTTTATTGCATTTTGAAATTTTTGAAATATTCAAATAATTTTCCACTCAGGAAAAAATAAAAGAGAGGGGATATGATGACTTCCTCAATTATAAAAGAGTTGGGAAATTCATTAGAATAGTATTTGGAGTTTATTTGGTATTTATTTTATTTGCCAAAAGTGCATTAATTGCATTAGGAAAATATTTTCAAAATTTACTGAGCTGGAATTAATGTTCACTATGCTCTTTATATTCAATAGTGATCTTACAAATTTATGTGGTATTTTTATAAATTCATTTGAATTTTCTGTCCTCAAAAGTGTTTTATGTACACACACACATGCACGCGCGCGCGCACACACACACACACACACACACACGCGCGCGCGCGCACACACACACGCACACACACACACACACACACCGCCTGGACCGAGACCAGCTTGACCCTGGAGCGCCCCAGCGGCCCAGCCGCGCCAAACGGCCCAAGGCCAGCCCCGCACCCGAATGGCCTTCGAGCCGGTCACCCGCCCCGCCTCTCCTTCGCTCGCCTCCCGTTTCCGCCACTAACTGGTGGGCCCCGCTCCACCTCGTCACCCCCAACCTCCCGCGCAAGCTGCGGGATAAGCTCGCCCCCGCGTTCCCGAGCCCCCTGCCCACGCCTATAAAAGGTCCCGAACCCCCTCTATCATCTCGCCATCCTGCTACTATCCGCGTCGCTCATAGCCGCCGCGCCGCTCGCTTGGATCTCGCCAAAGCTAACCCGCTGGAGGAATTCGACCCTGGTGGCACACCCGAACCATTCCCTTCCTCGTCAATTGACTCCAAATTAACTTGCACATCGTTCTGACATTCTTCTTGCCCCTAGATCCCGCCGGAGCGACCGAACGATCGATGTCGAGCACATCCGAGCTCCGCCGCGAGCCCTGGGTCGACTATGTCATTGCCAAGGACCACCGTCACCACCAACCGGACCGCCTCTTCGAGCCGCACCTCTATGTCCACTTCGTCGTCGCCGGAGACCACCGTAGCAGCCGCCCCAACACCACCCATCGCCGACACCGCCAGCTCATTGTATGCCGCCGCCTCCGTCTCGTCCAGTAGATTGTAAACCTGCGGCTCTGATTAGATTACATTTGATTATATTAGTTTTTTTATGAACCGGTACGCGGTTAACCGCGGGTTCTTTTAAACCGTTTGATTTTCTTTTTATTAGCCGCAACTTTTATTGATTCTGCTAATTGCTGGTCATTCGCCGCGCAGTTACCACACAGAACGGGTATGCACCATTAGCATTGCGCCACGTGTCCAAGAACCTGGTCACGAATAAACCTTTCACAGTCAACTCCCTGAGTTTTTTAGATAAGCCCCTAAACTTCTTTTCATCGCAACTTTTTAACCGTAGATCCAAATGAGACGAAACCATCGGAAAATTCTTCGCCATGAATAGGTCTATCCAAGGACATCTTATTTGAATTTTTTTTTCCAGATTCAAATTTGAAATTTATTCAGATTTGAATTCGAACTCAATTTGGCCATATCTCCTAAACCGCAGCTCAGATTAAGTTGATTCTTTTTGCAATTTGTCACTGTAACCAAACCCTATGACTTGGACCATTCTCACTATATTTTTTTCACACACTAGGAATTGTACATGAATATTTTACTCGTGTGCCAAGTATGCACTATAGTTCACATCACATTTTGAACCATATGTCATATGTTGCTTTGCACTTAGAATATTTTCATGCAAGTTAAGTATGTTGGATTTTCATCTGGATTTTCCGAGTCTTTGCATGTGCCATGTTATTTTGATTCTCTGAATGCTTTCTTATGTATGCTTATATACTTTGATGATAGATTGTCTGGGGTGCGAAGCTGAATACTATCAATCTCTAGAGTTGAACCAGCAGTACCAAGGCAAGTTTACATCTTGACCATGTTTTCATTACCTATGTTTTATATGCACTTAGTCCTTTGCGGTAGGATTGCATGGTAGGAATTTATGCCGGATGACTATGCTTTACACCTAGTAGTTAATTGAGGTAGGTCTGACATACAAGTTTGTCGCCACCGTTTTACATTATAGTGCTTCGCTTAAGTAGACATGGATTGGGGAGTGATTCATTATAAAGTGTGAGTGACAATGTAGTAAACAAGACCTAAGATCATTAGTGAACTACCTGTGAGGAAATTTGTTTGAATGGTGGCGAAGTACAGTGGGAGCATGCATGGGAAATCCATGTGGTGCACCACTAGTGGTCCGTTCGCTCGGGATCAAAGGGATCAAATGTGTTTTCATGTTTCGAAGCTGATGTGTGCAGCCATAAGCCAATATGGGCTCTGGCTTAGTTGAGTAGATAGTGTGACCCCTTCCAGGATAGGCTAGCTAATGTAGAATGTATAGGTGTACTAGCCTATCAGTGGGTTAAGGGGTAATACTTTCTAAAGACTATGTCTTGATCTTCCGATCATGGAGGTGGTCGAGTCTTGTGGGGAAAAGTGCGCAACCTCTACAGAGTGTCAACCTAATCGATTAGCCGTGTCCCCGGTTACAGACAACTTGAGCATTTAGTAGTGGAATTGTCGGGAGATCCCATCACCCTTAGTTAAAATAGTTGGGTTTTAAATAAACTTTGGGAATGGATTGTGTTGGGGTTGCCAACTCATCCTATGCTATTTTATAGAAGTAGAACAATATCTTTTGCAATAGGGAAAACTAGCTTTATGCAAAACTAAACTTAGAGCTTTCCACAAGCCAAATTGCATGTACAAATAGGTTCATTATACTTATGATGTGACTTGCCAGTACATTCAATGGGCTGACCTATATGGCTGCAACTTATCATGTTGCAGATATATTTGACGAGGATTAATGTGCGATAGGTCGATGTTCTACACTCAACCTTTGCTCGTGGAGTTGATGGAATCATTTACTATGTTGCTTCTGCAGTATTTGTTTTGTTTGGCATTATGCCATATTTTGTAATAAATTATATTGCTCCTGGACTATTGATGTAATAAAGAGATGTGTGTTATTTTTGTTATTTCATTGAGTACTATGTGTGCTAGCAAGTCGATCCAGGGACTAGCATGGTAAGCACAGAGACTTCAATCCTTACCGGGTCGTGTCGCTACACACATCTTACTAAACATAATGGTATAGCCACCTTAGTTGCTCATGAGGAAAAAATTGCTACTACTATATTCTTAGGTTGTTTCCTTTCTCGTTAAAGGATGATGCTAATATATGGTTTAATACTTCTGTGAAAAACATTTTCCTGCTCACAAGAAACAAGCTACCTTACAAGAAATGTTTAACATTGTGCGGTTTGAAGACAATCTCCCTCAAGCTTGGGGGAGGCTTCTCCAATTACTTAATTCTTTGCATGATCATCCTCTCAAGAAAAATGAAATACTTGATATCTTTTATAAAGGACTAACCAATGCTTTTATGGATTACCTAGATAGTTGTGCTGGCTGTGTTTTCAGGGAATGAACTGCTAAACGGGATGAAGGTCTATTGAATAATATACTGTGGAATGATAACGATTGGATACTTCCCGAAGCACCACCTAAACAACCTCCCAAGAAGAGGTGTATTCTATTTCTCAGTCTTGAAGATATGCAAGAGGCAAATAAATCTATGAAACAAAAAGGTATTAAAGCCGAAGATGTTCAGAATTTACCACCTATTGAAGAAATACATGGACTTGACACCCCAACATAGGTAGTAGAGGTAAATTCTTTTATACTAGAAAGATGCCCGTGCATTGCACGGAACAACAAGATTGGGGGTGGATGGCGCCGGTAGCAGCCATCACACCAGATTGTTCCATGGCCTTCTAGATGTGGTGGGGAAGAGATAAGGCTTATTGTGACAGGCAAGCAGTTGTTTGTAAATATGGAAACAAGTGCAGTCACCTTTTTGCAAAATTGTAGCAGTTTGCTTTGTATGCATTAGATCTAGATCTGACGGCTATTGGTGAAAGATGGCAGGCACACCATCATCACCAACTCAGGTTTTTATAGGAGTAGAGAAAATTTGATGAAGGTGATATTCCTTACAATAAATCTCCTAGTCAATGCTTGTATGAATTTGATAATTACATTATCAAGAAAGATCACTTTAATGCTTATGTTATGAAACAATTGAAACATAACGCCTATATGATTGATCGCTTGAGTGACTTGTTGTTTAGAATTGCCAATGATGTTAAATGTGTAGGTAAACATGCTTCTATGGTCCAGACCCAGTTAGAACAAGTAGCTAAGTCACAAAAGGATTTGCTTAATGAAATGAATAGTAATTATGAATGATCATTCTTTTAGAGTAATGACTAGAGGAGGTAGAATGACTCAGGAGCCAATATATCCTGAAGGTCGCCCTAAAAGAATTGAAAAAGACTCTCAAAAAATAAAAATGATACACCTAGTCTTTCTAAGAAGAAAAGGAAAAAGAAAAAGAAAAATGATAGGACTTTGCATGCTCCTAGTGAACCCGAGGTAGAAAAACCTTATGAGAACAGTAATGATGTTTCTATTTGTGATGCTGAAACACAATCTCGTAATGAACATTCACTTAGTGATAATGATAATGATAATGATAATGATGATGTCCATGTGGATGCTCAACTAGAAAATGATAAAGAGGATAATGATGTTGAAATAGAACATGTTGTTGACCTTGATAACCCACCTCCTAAAAATAAACATTATCATAAAAGAGATTTCATTGCTAGAAAACATGGTAAGGAAAGAGAACCATGCGTTCAGAAACCCATGCCTTTCCGAGCTAAACCATCTAAGAATAAGGACGAAGAAGAATTTGAACGCTTTGCTGAAATGCTTAGGCCAGTCTTTTTGCGTACTCGTTTGACTGATATTTTAAAGATGGCCCCATATGCTAAATATATGGAAGATATTGTCACTAATAAAAGAAAGATATCTGAATCTAAAATTTCCACCATGCTTGCAAACTATTCTTTTAAGGATGTTATACCTAAGAAACAAGGAGATCCAAGAATACCCACTATACCATGCTCCATTAAAAGTAACTGTGTTAAAACTGCTTTATGTAATTTAGGAACCAGTGTTAGTGTTATGCGCTTCTCTTTATATAGAAGACTTGATTTGCATAAACTCACACCTACGGAAATATCATTGCAAATGGCTTATAAATCTACTGTTACACCTATTGGTATTTGTGAGGATGTGTGCCCGTTGTACTTCCAAATGTTAATATCTTGATAGACTTTGTTATACTTGATATGCCCGAGGACGACAACATGTCGATTATCCTTGATAGACCCTTCTTGAATACTACAGAGGCTGTTATTGACTGCAACAAAAGCAAGGTCACTTCTAATATCAATGGTAATGAGAATATGGTACACTTTCCGAAGAAGCAATTTAGAGTGAATGGCATTAATGTTATTGAAAAGGACACAACAATTACTACTGGAAGTTTTCAACTCCCTCTTCCTACTGTCAAAAAGAAATATGAAACTCTTATTATTGGGGAGATGCATATCCCCGTTAAGGTAACCTAGTGTTATACGATGGTTCTTAAATAGTTTGTTAATAAGACTTGATCAAACTTATTAATGGATTCTTTTTTAGGGCATGTGATCGATGAAATTAGTAAACACAACCTACTGTATCCCTTATTTACTCTCTGTTATTTAAAGTTTATAAAGTAGAAAGGCCATGATTTTCCTGTTTTCTGAATTCTCCATGCAATAAAAAATGACCAGAAAATGAAAGTTCTCAAATGCTCTGAAAATTTAGTATGCTTTTTTGTAGAATATTTAAGAATTGCTGGCACTGAACACACCCCAGGGGGGTGCACCTGTGAGCCACAAGCTCATAGGGCGCACCACCCCCAGGGTGCTGATATGTCTCCAATGTATCTACAAATTTTTATTGTTCCATGCTATTATATTATCAATCTTGGACGTTTTATATACTTTTACAAGCAACTTTATATCATTTTTTTGCGACTAACCTATTAACTTAGTGCCCAACGACTGTTGTTGTTCTTGCTTGTTTTTACTTTGCAGAATATTAGTACCATACAAAGTCCAAATGCCACAAAACTTTTTGGAGATTTATTTTCTGGTGATAAGAGACCCTGGAAGCTTCTGGAGGCCACAAGAAGATGAAAGTGGGCCCCACAAGGCACCAAGGCGCGCCAGTGGCCTCTAGCGTGCCCTGATGGGTAATGGGGCCCATGGGAATCATTTTGACCTACATCCGTCTCTATAAATACGCTAAAATCCTAAAACCCTCAGGGGAGTCAACGAAATACTTTTTCCGCCGCCGCACGTTCTAGAACCACGAGATCCAATCTAGAGGCCTTTTCTGGCACTCTGCCAGAGGGGAAACAATCACAAAGGGGTTCTTCATCATCCTTGCTACCCCACCGATGATGCGTGAGTAGTTTACCACAGACCTACATGTCTGTAGTTAGTAGCTAGATGGCTTCTTCTCTCTTTTTGATCTTAAATACAATGTTCTCCTCGATGTTCTTGGAGATCTATTTAATGTATTGACTTTTTGTCGTGTGTTTATTGGGATCCGATGAATTGTGAGTTTATGATCAGATCTATCCATGAATATTATTTGAGTTTTTATTGAACTCTTTTATGCATGATTGTTATAGCCTCATATTTCTTCTCTGATTTATTGGTTTGGTTTGGCCAACTATATTTAATTACCTTGCCATGGGAAGAGGTGCTTTGTGATGGGTTCGATCTTGCAGTGCTCAATCTTAGTGACAAAAAGATACATGACACACATGTATCATTGCTATTAAGGGTAACAAGATGGGGTTTGTTCATACACGAGTTTATCTTGTTTACATCATGTCATCTTGCTTAAAGCATTACTCCATTTTTTTTCATGAACTTAATACACTAGATGCATGATGGATAGCGGTCGATGTGTGGAGTAATAGTAGTAGATGCAGGCAGGAGTCGGTCTACTAATCTTGGATGTGATGCCTATATCCATGATCATTGCCTTGGATATCGTCATAATTATTTTCTTTTCTACCAATTTCCCAACAGTAATTTGTTTACCCACCATATGCTATTTTCTCGAGAGAAACCTCTAGTGAAAACTGTGGCCCCCGGGTCAATTTTCTATCATATATTAAAACCAAGAATACCTTGCTGCAATTTTCTTTTATTTATATTATTTTGTATTTTTGTTAGATCTATTTATCAAAACATATACAATTTAATCTTTCTCAATACCGTTGAGGGATTGACAACCCCTCTACGTGTTGGGTTGCAAGTATTTGTTGTTTGTGTGCAGGTGCTGTTTATATAGTGTTTCTTGGTTCTCCTACTTGATTGATAACCTTGGTTTCATAACTGAGGGAAATACTTATCTCTACTGTACTGCATCATCCTCTCCTCTTCGGGGAAATCCTAACGCAACTCACAAGTAGCAGGCGCGCCTAGTGGGCATGTGGGTCCCATAGGGACCCACTTACTTATCCCAGCCACCTAGTCCCTTCTTCTTCCTCTAGAAAAAATCACTTGCTTGCTGAAACCCGTGTTCTTGCTCCTCTGACTGCAACTTTCGATATTCTTGCTCAGAACTCCATTTCCAATACTGTTTTGGGGTATTATTCTTTGGTATGTGACTCCTCCAATGGTCCAATTAGTTTTTTTCTAGTGCTTTATATATTGCAACTTTTTGCTGCTGTGGTGACCTGGTTCTTGAGCTTGTATGTCAAATTTATATGGTCCAAAGTAGTTTTTATGCATGATATAGCCTCTAGATGCTTATGGGAGTAGTTGCTATCAATTTTGTTGAGTTTGGTTCACTTTTATTTTGAGTCACTAAAAAATTTCAGAAAATTTTCAGAAGAAGGAAATGTTTAGGAAAATGTTCCAAGGTGGTTCCTCGAGCAAGAGCCCTCCCAGGCCTGCTATACGAGAGCCGGACCTCGAACCTCCGCGAGAAGCCCTTGTGTGCCTATGTGAATGGCCGTCGGATTCCTTCATAACTCAAGAAAGTATTTAGGAAGAGTTTGACATGTATGTGCACAATGCCAAGTTGACAGAATTCATATCAGATAAGTGCCCACAATTCTATAATCTCACTGATACCTTTGTGCAAAAATTTGAGACGTGCCTCATCGCAATTCTCATGCTGTCATCTTCAACTTATATGAAAATTCTTTTTGCATGGATCTCAAGGAGTTTTGCTAAGCATGTAAAATTCCCTATTGGGGGATATGTAATGAACCTCGTAAATCTGATTGCAATGAGTTATTGTTGAATATTACTAGGGGAGAAACTAGAGGCATAACACAAGCTACTATAGGGAGCATCCATTTTCCTGCTATACATTATTTTGCTCTATTCATAGGTAAATGCATAAACGTTAAACATGACCCTAGTCATATTTGTGTCCCTGATATGAGCATTCTTAAGAGTGCAGTGTTGAGAGATAGACAATTTAACACGGGGGTCCTTATTGCACATCATTTACACAAAAATGCCTTAGTTGGTGATTTCTTTGGTGGAATTTATGCTACTCGCTTAGCTGCTCATCAAGGGGTACCCATTAAAGAAAATGATATCATGTTGTGACCTAGTTTTATTGATTATGATGCTATGGTACACTAGCAGTTCCTTGAGAGAAACGACCCACCGTCCAGATACATGCTAATCTTTAACTGGCAACGTGTCTTCCATATTACTTTGCCTGCTCCTTCCTTCTTACAAGTTTCAGGATAAACATAGACATTATATACTTGAGGAGAAAGCGGAGAAGTACGAGAGGTGGTGGAGACCGCCCGCCTTGATGAGGCAGCACGCCAAGCTGTGGCAGCAGCATACCAGTACAACCCGAACTACGATTTTGGGTATTATCCAGGCTGCCAGGGACCGTAGACCCACTTGGGCTAAAAGCCGAAGCTTGGGGGAGTACGAATTTCTCACCAACATTACATTCATGTACCACACATTTCATTCCAGTTGTCGGTGTTCATCCTTTTTCATTGTATATCCATGTTAATTTTATCTTTGTTTTCTTCTTGTGTGTTTTAAAAATTTCGACAATCCAAAAGATATATATTTCTCTTTTCTTATTAGTTTTTCTTCCTCCTTTAGTAATTTGTAGTATTCTAAAGAAAACCCAAAAAATTTCTCGTTCTTCATTTACTTGTTAGGAGCTTTCCCGGCTAAATAGTTTTTGTCGTTTTCTTTTTTCTTTCCTTCTTTTAATTTTATTTCTTCAAAAAACAAAAACTCCAAAAATATTTTAGTGTGCTTCTATGAATTTGTTTTATTTTCTTTGGGTTGTCGTGAAGAAAAGACCACAATGAACATGTTGAGTGGCTTTCATATGCATTACTGTTAATCTAATAAAGAGCCCATATTATGTTTTCTTCTCCTTTGAATAAAATATTTGCAGATTTCAGCTTAGTCCATGGCACACTTGCACTATTATTATTTTCATATCATTCAGTCATGCAAGTGAAAGGCAATAATGATGATGATTTGATGAAGTGATTGAGATGAAGAAAGACTGGTATGAACTCCTCTTGTTTTTTGTTTTTGTAAATATGTTTAGCTCATCATTCTTGATTCAGTATTATTATGAGTAAACATGTTTGTGATGACAATTAGAGATTATAGTTACTCATGCCATGCTTAATTAGCTAGGAGTGGATAATGATTTATCTTAAGTGTGAACATGCATTAAAATGGTTATGATGTAGTATGATAGTATGGTATCTCCCTTTGAATGACTCGAGTGGCTTGACTTGGCACATGTTAATGCTGTAGTTGATTCAAACCCGATATAGCCTCTGCGATAGTTATGTTCATGGTGTTTGATATCCTACTCATGCTCATATTCAATGTTAATTATTCTCAATGCATGTTTATGACCATTTTCGCTCTCTAGCGGGTCGCTTCTCAATCTATTTGCTAGCCTTCGCCTGTACTAAGCGGGAATGCTACTTGTGCATCCAAATCCTTAAACCCAAAGTTGTTCTAGATGAGTCCACTATATCTACCTATATGCGGTATTACCCTACCTTTCCAAGTAAATTGGCATGTGCTACCTCTAAACATTCAAATAAACATCTTTTTTTGTGTGCTCGTACCACTCATGAAGTGACAGGGGGCGGTCCGTATCTTCCATTATAAGTGGGTTATTCTCATGATGAGTGTATTCACTTATCCCTACACGAGATGGGCTGGTAATTGGGATGCCCAGCCCATGATCAAATCGCAAAATAATGAAACAAACTCCACTAGAAAGTTGTTGGTATGGAGGGCTCCCAAGGATTAGGCTAGCCATGGCTTGTGTTTGTTGGTGGAGGGGGAGTAAACTTAACTTTTACCACTTGGGAACGGCTGCTAATTTGTTTGGCATGGAAGATATTGAAAACTCTGGGTCGTAACATTGACAGGAAAGGCACACCTCTAAATTTATATTCATCCCGGCTCTAAGCTTCGACCTCTAGCACCTCTGCAAATCCCTGCTTCCCTCTACGAAGGACTTATCCATTTACTTTTAGGTTATTTTACTTTTATTGTTGAGTCATCACCCTTTCATTTAAGCACTAGTTGGGGAGCACTATTGTCATTCTTATGCATTGAGTATAGTTAATGTTGAGTGTGAGTGACATGACTAGATCTTTTGTACCAAGACTTACAATGTTTAGTCACTGCTTGAACTTCAAAGGTGCTCTACATTTATGTTTTGTGGTCTCTGAAAGGGCTAGCAAGATACCATGTTATCATATTATATCATGATAGTTTTGACAAATTGTTGGCATTCACTATATCTTATTATTGCTTGCTAGTTGGTTATGTCATCAGTATGAGTAAATGTGATCCCTAAATGTTATCGTGAATATGGTTAGTTCAAAATCTTTGCTGAAAACTTGAACATTAGCCAAGTATATTTACAATAACAAGAACAAAAGAGTTTATAAAAATTTCTTTATCACTTTCAGCTTGTCAACT
Organism: Triticum timopheevii; assembly: GCA_963921465.1. Taxonomy (NCBI): domain Eukaryota; kingdom Viridiplantae; phylum Streptophyta; class Magnoliopsida; order Poales; family Poaceae; genus Triticum; species Triticum timopheevii. The sequence continues at coordinate 175,299,803 of OY997264.1, read as the reverse complement.
GAATTGCTTGAGGACAAGCAATGAGTTAAGCTTGGGGGAGTTGATACGTTCCAAACGTATCTACTTTTCCAAACACTTTTGCTCTTGTTTTGGACTCTAATTTGCATGATTTGAATGGAACAAACCCGGACTGACGTTGTTTTCAGCTGAATTGCCATGGTGTTGTTTTCGTGCAAAAATAAAAGTTCGAATTGAGCTGAAAATTTACGGAGAATTATTTTAGAATATATAAAAAATATTGGCAAAGGAAACCAGAGGGGGGCACCAGGGCGCCACAGGCCCAGGGGGCACGCTTGGCAGGCTTGTGGGCTCCTGGCAGCCCCCACAACCCTAACTCCAACTCCATAAGTACCTATCCGCCAAGAAAAAATCAGAGAGAAGGACTCATTGCGTTTTATGGTATGGAGCCGCCATCACCTCCTGTTCTTCATCGGGGCGCTGATCTGGAGTCTGTTTTGGGCTCCGAAAAGGGGGATTCGACGCTGTCATCATCATCAATCTTCCTCCAACACGAATTCCATGATGCTCACCGCCGGGAGTGGGCAATTCCTTCATAGGCTTGCTGGACGGTGATGGGTTGGATGAGATTTATCATGTAATCGACTTAGTTTTGTAAGGGCTTGATCCCTAGTATCCACTATGTTCTTAGATTATTGTTGTTATGACTTTGCTATGCTTAATGCTTGTGACTAGGGCCCGAGTGCCATGATTCAGATATGAAGCCTTTATGTTTTCATGAATACATTTGTGTTTTTATCCTATATTGCAAGTTATACAGACCTATTACATGTTATGATCCGCATACCCCAAGGTGACAATAATTGGGATTCTTTCCCGTGATGACCGTAGTTTGAGGTGTTCATGTATTCACTATGTGTTAATGCTTTGTTTAGGTTCTCTATAAAAAGGAGGCCATAATATCCCTAAGTTTCCTTATGGACCCCGTTGCCACGGGAGGGTAGGACAAAAGATGGCATGAAAGTTCTTATCGCAAGCACGTATGACTATATACAGAATACATCCTACATTACATTGATGAATTGGAGCTAGTTTTTGTTGCCCTAAGTTATAACTTTTACATGATGAATGTTATCCAATATAATTATCCATCACCGATCCAATGCCTACGAGTTTTTCACATATTGATCTTTGCTAAGTTACTACTGTTGCTGCTACTGTCACAATTGTTACAAAACTACTGCTACTTCTGTTACCGTTACTATTGCTACCGTTACCACTGCTATCAAACTATCATATTACTGTGCTACTGATCACTCTGCTGCAGATATTTTATTCTCTAGGTGTGGTTGAATTGACAACTCAACTGCTAATACTTGCAAATATTCTTTGGCTACCCATGTGTTGAAGAAATAAATTTGGGTTGAATACTCTACCCTCGAAAGCTGTTGCGATCCCCTGTACTTGTGGGTTATCAGTGTGCGATAGGGGTACCTATCACACATGCTTTTGAAGGAAATATGCCCTAGAAGCAATAATAAAGTTGTTATTTTATATTTCCTTATTCATGATAAAGGTTTATTACCCATGCTAGAATTGTATTGATCGGAGACCTTAATACATGTGTGAATACATAAACAAACATAGTGTCCCTAGTAAGCCTCTACTAGACTAGCTCGTTGATCAAAGATGGTTAAGGTTTCCTAACCATGGACATGAGTTGTCACTTGATAACGGGATCACATCATTAGGAGAATGATGTGATGGACAAGACCCATCTGTTAGCTTAGCATAATGATCGTTCAGTTTTATTGCTATTGGTTTCTTCATGTCAAATAAATATTCCTTCGACTATGAGATTATGCAACTCCCGGATACCGGAGGAATGCCTTGTGTGCTATCAAACATCACAACGTAACTTGGTGATTATAAATATGCTCTACAAGTATCTCCGAAGGTGTCTGTTGAGTTGGCATAGATCAAGATTAGGATTTGTCACTCCGAGTATCGGGAGGTATCTTTGGGCCCTCTCGGTAATACACATCATAAGCTTTCAAGCAAACGACTAAGGAGTTAGTCACAAGATGATGTATCTAGGTCTGAAGATATCGACGACCGAATCTCGGGCAAGTAACATACTGATGGACAAAGGGAATTACGTATGTTGTCATAACGGTTCTGTTGGGGATATAACTATTAGGTATAACCCGCCCAGGAGGGGCCTGGTTATACCTATGGCCATTCTTAATATGAAGCCAAAGACGATACTTGAAGATGGTTGTTCAGTTAAGGGCCCAAGGTGAAGAAATATGCCGTAGAGGCAATAATAAAGTTATTATTTGTTTCCTCATATCATGATAAATGTTTATTATTCATGCTAGAATTGTATTACCCGGAAACATGATACATGTGTGAATACATAGACAAACATAACGTCACTAGTATGCCTCTACTTGACTAGCTCATTAATCAAAGATGGTTATGTTTCCTAACCATAGACATGTGTTGTCATTTGATTAACAGGATCACATCATTAGGAGAATGATGTGATTGACATGACCCATTCCGTTAGCCTAGCACTTGATCGTTTATTATGTTGTTATTGCTTTCTTCATGACTTATACAAAGTTCCTACAACTATGAGATTATGCAACTCCCGTTTACCGGAGGAACACTTTGTGTGCTACCAAACGTCACAACGTAACTGGGTGATTATAAAGGAGTTCTATAGGTGTCTCTGAAGGTACATGTTGAGTTGGCGTATTTCGAGATTAGGTTTTGTCACTCCGATTGTCGGAGAGGTTCTCTGGGCCCTCTCGGTAATGCACATCACTATAAGCCTTGCAAGCAATGTAGCTAATGAGTTAGTTACAGAATGATGCATTACGTAATGAGAAAAGAGACTTGCCGGTAACGAGATTGAACTAGGTATTGGATACCGACGATCGAATCTCGGGCAAGTAACATACCGATGACAAAGGGAACAACGTATGTTGTTATGCGCTTTGACAAATAAAGATCTTCGTAGAATATGTAGGAGCCAATATGAGCATCCAGGTTCCGCTATTGGTTATTGACCGGAAACAGTTCTAGGTCATGTCTACATAGTTCTCGAACCCGTAGGGTCCGCACGCTTAATGTTACGATGACAGTTTTATTATGAGTTATAAGTTTTGATGTACCGAAGGTTGTTCGGAGTCTCGGATATGATCACGGACATGATGAGGAGTCTCGAAATGGTCGAGACATAAAGATTGATATACTGGAAGCCTATATTTGGATATCGGAAACATTCCAGGTGAAATCGGGATTTTACCGGAGTACCGGGGGGGTTACCGGAACCCCCCGGGGGTTAATGGGCCTACATGGGCCATGAGGGAGAAGAGGAGGGCCGGCCAGGGCAGGCCGCGCGCCCCCTCCCCCCTAGTCTGATTAGGACAAGGAAGGGGGGTGGCGCCCCCCTTTTCTCTTTCCCCTCCCCCTTTCCTTCTCCAACAAGGCAAGAGGAGGGAGTCCTACTCCCGGTGGGAGTAGGACTCCTGCAGGCGCACCCCTTGGGGGCCGGCCGCACCTCCCCCTCCCTCCTTTATATACAGGGGCAGGGGGAACCCCAAGACACAAGTTGATCATCGTGATCACTCCTTAGCCGTGTGCGGTGCCCCCCTCCACCATATTCCACCTCGGTCATATCGTTGCGGTGCTTAGGCGAAGCCCTGCATCGGTAGAACATCATCATCGTCACCACGCCATCGTGCTGACGAAACTCATCCCCAACACCCTGCTGGATCGGAGTCCGGGGATCGTCATCGAGCAGAACATGTGCTGAACTCGGAGGTGCCGTACGTTCGGTACTTGGATCGGTCGGATCGTGAAGACGTATGACTACATCAACCGCGTTGTCATAACGCTTCCGCTTACAGTCTACGAGGGTACATGGACAACACTCTCCCCTCTCGTTGCTATGCATCACCATGATCTTGCGTGTGCGTAGGAAATTTTTTGAAATTACTGCGTTCCCCAACAGTGGCATCCGGGCCAGGTTATATGCGTAGATGTCATATGCACGAGTAGAACACAAGTGAGTTGTGGGCGATACAAGTCATACTGCTTACTAGCATGTCATACATTGGTTCAGGGTATTGTGAGATGAAGCGGCCCGGACCGACATTACGCGTATGCTTACGCGAGACTGGTTTCACCGTTACGAGCACTCGTGCTTAAAGGTGACTGGCGGGTGTCTGTCTTTCTCACTTTAGTTGAACCGAGTGTGGCTACGCCCGGTCCTTGCGAAGGTTAAAACATCACTAACTTGACGAACTATCGTTGTGGTTTTGATGCGTAGGTAAGAACGGTTCTTGCTCAGCCCGTAGCAGCCACGTAAAATTTGCAACAACAAAGTAGAGGACGTCTAACTTGTTTTTGCAGGGCATGTTGTGAAGTGATATGGTCAAGACGTGATGCTATATTTTATTGTATGAGATGATCATGTTTTGTAACCGAAGTTATCGGCAACTGGCAGGAGCCATATGGTTGTTGCTTTATTGTATGAAATGCAAACACCCTGTAATTGCTTTACTTTATCACTAAGCGGTTGCGATAGTCGTAGAAGCAATAGATGGCGTAACGACAATCATGCTACGATAGAGATCAAGGTGTCGCGCCGGTGACGATGGTGATCACGACAGTGCTTCGGAGATGGAGATCACAAGCACAAGATGATGATGGCCATATCATATCACTTATATTGATTGCATGTGATGTTTATCCTTTATGCATCTTATCTTGCTTTGATTGACGGTAGAATTTTAAGATGATCTCTCACTAAAATTATCAAGAAGTGTTCTCCCTGTGTATGCACCGTTGCGGAAGTTCTTCGTGCTGAGACACCACATGATGATCGGGTGTGATAGGCTCTACGTTCAAATACAACGGGTGCAAAACAGCTGCACACGCGGAATACTCAGGTTAAACTTGACGAGCCTAGCATATACAGATATGGCCTCCGAACACGGAGACCGAAAGGTCGAACGTGAATATAGTAGATATGATCAACATAGAGATGTTCACCATTGAAAATACTCCATCTCACGTGATGATCGGACATGGTTTAGTTGATTTGGATCACGTGATCACTTAGATGACTAGAGAGATGTCTGTCTAAGTGGGAATTCTTAAGTAATATGATTAATTGAACTTAAATTTATCATGAACTTAGTACCTGATAGTACTTTGCTTGTCTATGTTTGTTGTAGATAGATGGCTCGTGCTGTTGTTCCGTTGAATTTTAATCGTTCCTTGAGAAAGCTAAGTTGAAAGATGATGGTAGCAATTACACGGACTGGGTCCGTAACCTGAGGATTATCCTCATTGCTGCATAGAAGAATTACGTCCTGGAAGCACCGCTGGGTGCCAGGCCTGCTGCAGATGCAACTAACGGCGTTAAGAATGTCTGGCAGAGCAAAGCTGATGACTACTCGATAGTTCAGTGTGCCATGCTTTACGGCTTGGAACCGGGTCTTCAACGACGTTTTGAACGTCATGGAGGATATGAGATGTTCCAGGAGTTGAAGTTAATATTTCAAGCAAATGCCCGGATTGAGAGATATGAAGTCTCCAATAAGTTCTATAGCTGTAAGATGGAGAAGAATAGTTCTGTCAGTGAACACATACTCAAAATGTCTGGGTATAATAATCACTTGATTCAACTAGGAGTTAATCTTCCTGATGATAGTGTCATTGACAGAATTCTTCAATCCTTGCCACCAAGCTACAAGAGCTTCGTGATGAACTATAATATGCAAGGGATGGACAAGACTATTCCCGAGCTCTTCGCAATGCTAAAGGCTGCGGAGGTAGAAATCAAGAAGGAGCATCAAGTGTTGATGGTTAATAAGACCACCAGTTTCAAGAAAAAGGGAAAAGGGAAGAAGAAGGGAAACTTCAAGAAGAACATCAAACAAGTTGCTGCTCAAGAGAAGAAACCCAAGTCTGGACCTAAGCCTGAGACTGAGTGTTGCTACTACAAGCAGACTGGACACTGGAAGCGGAACTGCCCCAAGTATTTGGCGGATAAGAAGGATGGCAAAGTGAACAAAGGTATATGTGATATACATGTTATTGATGTGTACCTTACTAATGCTCGCAGTAGTACCTGGGTATTTGATACTGGTTCTGTTGCTAATATTTGCAACTCGAAATAGGGACTATGGATTAAGCGAAGATTGGCTAAGGACGAGGTGACGATGCGCGTAGGAAATGGTTCCAAAGTCGATGTGATCGCGGTCGGCACGCTACCTCTACATCTACCATCGGGATTAGTTTTAGACCTAAATATTGTTATTTGGTGCCAGCGTTGAGCATGAACATTATATCTGGATCTTGTTTGATGCGAGACAGTTATTCATTTAAATCAAAGAATAATGGTTGTTCTATTTGTATGAGTAATATCTTTTATGGTCATGCACCCTTGAAGAGTGGTCTATTTTTATTGAATCTCGATAGTAGTGATACACATATTCATAATGTTTAGGCCAAAAGATGCAGAGTTGATAATGATAGTGCAACTTATTTATGGCACTGCCGTTTAGGTCATATCGGTGTAAAGCGCATGAAGAAACTCCATACTAATGGACTTTTGGAATCACTTGATTATGAATCACTTGGTACTTGCGAACCGTGCCTCATGGGCAAGATGACTAAAACACCGTTCTCCGGAACTATGGACCGAGCAACTGATTTATTGGAAATCATACATACTGATGTATGTGGTCCAATGAATATTGAGGCTCGCGTCGGGTATCGTTATTTTCTCACCTTCACAGATGATTTGAGCAGATGTGGGTATATCTACTTGATGAAACACAAGTCTGAAACATTTGAAAAGTTCAAAGAATTTCAGAGTGAAGTGGAAAACCATCGTAACAAGAAAATAAAATTTCTACGATCTGATCATGGAGGAGAATATTTGAGTTACGAGTTTGGTTTACATTTGAAACAATGCGGAATAGTTTCGCAACTCACGCCACCCGGAACACCACCACGAAATGGTGTATCCGAACGTCGTAATCGTACTTTACTAGATATGGTGCGACCTATGATGTCTCTTACTGATTTACCGCTATCGTTTTGGGGTTATGCTTTAGAGACGGCTGCATTCACGTTAAATAGGGCACCATCAAAATCCGTTGAGACGACGCCTTATGAACTGTGGTTTGGCAAGAAACCAAAGTTGTCGTTTCTTAAAGTTTGGGGTTGCGATGCTTATGTGAAGAAACTTCAACCAGATAAGCTTGAACCCAAAGCGGAGAAATGTGTCTTCATAGGATACCCAAAAGAGACTATTGGGTACACCTTCTATCACAGATCTGAGGGCAAGATTTTCGTTGCTAAATTCGGATCCTTTCTAGAGGAGGAGTTTCTCTCGAAAGAAGTGAGTGGGAGGAAAGTAGAACTTGATGAGGTAAATGTACCTGCTCCCTTATTGGAAAGTAGTTCATCACAAGAACCGGTTCCTGTGACAACTACACCAATTAGTGAGGAAGCTAATGATATTGATCATGAAACTTCAGATCAAGTTTCTACTGAACCTCGTAGGTCTACCAGAGTAAGATCCGCACCAGAGTGGTACAATAATCCTATTCTGGAAGTCATGTTACTTGACCATGACGAACCTACGAACTATGAGGAAGCGATGATGAGCCCAGATTCCGCAAAATGGCTTGAAGCCATGAAATCTGAGATGGGATCCATGTATGAGAACAAAGTATGGACTTTGGTTGACTTGCCCGATGATCGGCAAGCCATTGAGAATAAATGGATCTTCAAGAAGAAGACTGATGCTGATGGTAATGTAACTGTCTACAAGGCTCGACTTGTTGCGAAAGGTTTTCAACAAGTTCAAGGAGTTGACTACGATGAGACTTTCTCACCCGTAGCGATGCTTAAGTTTGTCCGAATCATGTTAGCAATTGTCGCGTTTTATGATTATGAAATTTGGCAAATGGATGTCAAAACTGCATTCCTGAATGGATTTCTGGAAGAAGAGATGTACATGATGCAACCACAAGGTTTTGTCAATCCAAAAGGTGCTAACAAAGTGTGCAAGCTCCAGCGATCTATTTATGGACAGGTGCAAGCATCTCGGAGTTGGAATAAACGTTTTGATAGTGTGATAAAAGCGTATGGTTTTATGCAGACTTTTGGAGAAGCCTGTATTTACAAGAAAGTGAGTGGGAGCTCTGTAGCATTTCTGATATTATATGTAGATGACATATTGTTGATCGAAAATGATATAGAATTTCTGGATAGCATAAAGGGATACTTGAATAAAAGTTTTTCGATGAAAGACCTCGGTGAAGCTGCTTACATATTGGGCATCAAGATCTATAGAGATAGATCAAGACACCTAATTGGACTTTCACAAAGCACATACCTTGATAAAGTTTTGAAAAAGTTCAAAATGGGTCAGGCAAAGAAAGGGTTCTTGCCTGTATTACAAGGTGTGAAGTTGAGTCAGACTCAATTCCCGACCACAACAGAAGATAGAGAGTGTTCCCTATACTTCAGCCATAGGCTCTATCATGTATGCAATGTTGTGTACCAGACCTGACGTATGCCTAGCAATAAGCTTGGCAGGAAGGTACCAAAGTAATCCAGGAGTGGATCACTGGACAGCGGTCAAGAACTTCCTAAAATACCTGAAAAGGACTAAGGATATGTTTCTCGTTTATGGAGGTGACAAAGAGCTAGGCGTAAATGGTTACGTCGATGCAAGCTTTGACATTGATCCGGACGATTCTAAATCGCAAACCAGATACGTGTTTTTATTAAACGGTGCAGCTGTAAGTTGATGCAGTTCTAAACAAAGCGTCGTGGCGGGATCTACATGCGAAGCGTAGTACATAGCTGCTTCGGAAGCAGCAAATGAAGGAGTCTGGATGAAGGAGTTCATTTCCGATCTAGGTGTCATACCTAGTGCATCGGGACCAATGAAGATCTTCTGTGACAATACTGGTGCAATTGCCCTCGCAAAGGAATCCAGATTTCACAAGAGGACCAAGCACATCAAGAGACGCTTCAATTCCATCCGGGACCAAGTCCAGGTGGGAGACATAGAGATTTGCAAGATACATACAGATCTGAATGTTGCAGACCCGTTGACTAAGCCTCTTCCACGAGCAAAACATGATCAGCACCAAGACTCCATGGGTGTTAGAATCATTACTGTGTAATCTAGATTATTCACTCTAGTGCAAGTGGGAGACTGAAGGAAATATGCCCTAGAGGCAATAAGAAAGTTATTATTTATTTCCTCATATCATGATAAATGTTTATTATTCATGCTAGAATTGTATTACCCAGAAACATGATACATGTGTGAATACATAGACAAACATAACGTCACTAGTATGCCTCTAGTTGACTAGCTCATTAATCAAAGATGGTTATGTTTCCTAACCATAGACATGTGTTGTCATTTGATTATGCAACTATGAGATTATGCAACTCCCGTTTACCGGAGGAACACTTTGTGTGCTACCAAACGTCACAACGTAACTGGGTGATTATAAAGGAGCTCTACAGGTGTCTCCAAAGGTACATGTTGAGTTGGCGTATTTCGAGATTAGGTTTTGTCACTCCGATTGTCGGAGAGGTATCTCTGGGCCCTCTCGGTAGTGCACATCACTAAAAGCCTTGCAAGCAATGTAGCTAATGAGTTAGTTACGGAATGATGCATTACGTAACGAGTAAATAGACTTGCCGGTAACGAGATTGAACTAGGTATTGGATACCGACGATCGAATTTCGGGCAAGTAACATACCGATGACAAAGGGAACAATGTATGTTGTTATGCGGTTTGACCGATAAAGATCTTCGTAGAATATGTAGGAGCTAATATGAGCATCCAGGTTCCGCTATTGGTTATTGACCGGAAACAGTTCTAGGTCATGTCTACATAGTTCTCGAACTCGTAGGGTCCGCACGCTTAACGTTACGATGACAGTTTTATTATGAGTTTATAAGTTTTGATGTACCGAAAGTTGTTCGGAGTCCCGGGTATGATCACGTACATGACGAGGAGTCTCGAAATGGTCGAGACATAAAGATTGATATATTGGAAGCCTATATTTGGATATCGGAAACGTTCCGGGTGAAATCGGGATTTTACCGGAGTACCGGGGGGTTACCGGAACCCCCCGGGGGGTTAATGGGCCTACATGGGCCATGAGGGAGAAGAGGAGGGCCGGCCAGGGCAGGCCGCGCGCCCCCTCCCCCTAGTCCGAATAGGACAAGGAAGGGGGGGCGGCGCCCCCCTTTTCTCTTTCCCCTCCCCCCTTTCCTTCTCCAACAAGGCAAGAGGAGGGAGTCCTACTCCCGGTGGGAGTAGGACTCCTCCAGGCGCACCCCTAGGGGGCCGGCCGCACCTCCCCCCTCCCTCCTTTATATACGGGGGCAGGGGGGCACCCCTAGACACAAGTTGATCATCATGATCGTTCCTTAGCCGTGTGCGGTGCCCCCTCCACCATATTCCACCTCGGTCATATCGTTGCGGTGCTTAGGCGAAGCCCTGCGTCGGTAGAACATCATCATCATCACCATGCCATCGTGCTGACGGAACTCATCCCCGACACCCTGCTGGATCGGAGTCCGGGGATCGTCATTAAGCTGAACGTGTGCTGAACTCGGAGGTGTCGTACGTTCGTGTCGGTGTACTAAAGTAGGGGTACCATAGTACCCCGAACTTGTGCACGGGCAGCCGCAGCACCCCGCGGCAAGGCTTGCCGGGCGCCCGCCAAGACCCTCCGCCAATACATACTACTGCCATTTAAGAACAAAGTATCAACTGAGAAGACAAGGGCCCCGGCAAGAGGAGCTTGCCGGGAAGACTAGCCAAGGCGCTCCCAGAAGACTTGCCGCGACGCCCCACGTGTCCCGGCAAGACCCGGCGGCCGGCAAGCTTGCCGGCACGACAAGAGAAGGGCCGCGGCAAGGCACTCGCCGCGGCAAGGCTGCCACCCAGACTCCAGCGCATCCTGCGACGTGTCACCCCAAGGCCATCCCAGAGGCACGTGGCGAGGCAATGCGCAGCCATGCGGAGCGAGGTGGCAAGCAGAGCTGACAGAGACGCCATCGTGGCAACCGGTGGCTCACCTAACGGTCGTTTCCTTACACTGTTGGAGCGACCGGACGGGCATTAAATGCCCTTGTCCCCTGCCGTCAGAGTTAGGTATGGGACACTGTTGGTCATTGTTGTACCAACCTGTGTTTTTACCTTTTTACCCCCTCTTCCTACGATGCCACCTGTTGGTGCCCCCTTCAGACTATAAAAGGGAGGCCCATGCGCACGTAGAAGGGGTTCGGGCCATTCGACACCCACAACACCACCATACGCTTGCACTCTCGAGCAAGATCAAATACAAACACAAGGCAGCAGTAAGGGTTTTATCTCTCCGGAGAGCCCCGAAGGTGGGTAAAAATCGCTCGTCTTCCCCCGCGCGCCCGACCTCGATCTGCTCTGCACACGCCCTCTGCTCCCTTGCCGGACTAGAAGGGGCCCCCGTGCCCCATAGGTGCCCGGGGCCGCACAGAGACCAGCCCCGACATCTTTGGCGTGCCAGGTAGGGGACGCGTCGAGGTCGTGAGCATCTGATCCGGTCTCCGCACGCGCTACATCAACGCCTTGATCAACATGCCACCGAAGAAGAAGCCTTCGGAGGTGGCCGCTCCGTCTACATCGATTCTACCACCCCCGCCGGAGCAAGCGGGCGGTGGAGTGGACGCCGGCGGAGGAACGGGCGCTGACGGTGGGACGCACGTCGTCACCAGATCCAAGAACAAGGCCCCGCAAGCGTCGGCGACCGTGCAGATGCCGCACCCTTCCCAGGAGGTGCAAGGTCAACAACGCCCCGGTGCTCCTAGCACCGTGCTCGCATTGGAGCAAGGCCAAGCTGGTGGGTCGCGGGACATCCGAGGTCAGCATGCACGCCAGCATGCTGGCGCAAGCGAGGTACGGTCGCCCGGACGGGGTGTCGCTCCTCCCAACCCAGTTGGGAGTCCGAGCACATCCCGCTCCTCGTGCCGCTCGTTGCCACCGCCACCCAAGACAGCAGAGGAAGCGCTGGCCCGAGCCCAGCTGCTTCTAGATTACCCTCCGGCGCCGCACAAGATCGACGACTGGAGAATGACCATTTACAGCCTCATCGGCTTCGCCAACGGCGACAAGCCCCGGCGACTGAGCGCGTCGAAGCCCCGGCAAGGCACCCAGGCACAGGCCGGCGCCGACATGACCGCTGGGGGTGCCACCTCCGTGCACTCCCAGCCCCGAGGGCCAAGATCGCCACCCCGCCGGGCCAACCCCGACGCTGACTCCACTGCGTCGTCGGACCCGCGAACCCGCCATGACCAACGCCACGTTCTCCAAGAACGACAACACGAAGACGCCCGCACCCGCATCGAGCGCAGAAGGGAAGCGCGACGTCAATCTGACCAGCGCGCTGGGCCCACTGTCGACATGCATGCGCCGGGGGAACCAGGCGACTTGCCGTACGCGGCAGGTTGCCCTGCGTTCACCCGTGAGCTGCGGCAAGTCCAGTGGCCCAAGACCAAGAACTTCAAGCCCGACGTGCCCGAGAACTATGATGGCAGGATACATCCGTCGGAGTTCCTCAGCATCTACACCATTGCGGTGCAGGCTGCCGGAGGATGCGACGAGTAGATCCTTGCCAACTACTTCCCGCTGGTGCTCAAGCCCAAGGTCAGATCTTGGCTCATGCACTTGCCGGACGGCTCCATCTCTTCATGGGCGGACCTGTGTCATCAGTTTGTCGGCGCCTTCACAGGCGGCCACAAACCCCATGGCCAGGAAAGTGATCTGCATTTGCTCGTCCAGAAGGAAGGAGAGACCCTGCGCAAGTACATACAGAGATTCAGCCAGGTGCAGCGCAACATCCCAGACGTCCACCCTGCCGCGGTTATCAGCGCGTTCCATCAGAACGTGCGCAACTGCAGGATGAGGGAGGAGATGGCGATGTGCAAGATTAGAGATGTCAGCGAGCTCTATGCTCTGGCCGACAAGTGTGCACGAGCTGACGAGGGAAGGAAGATCCCCGGAGAGATTGCGGGAGCAGAAGGATCTGACAGTGAGGATGCCGCCTCGGCAAGGAAGAACCGGAGGCGTAACAACAGGAAGAGAAAAGCTAAGGATGTGCTAGCGGTCGAGCATTCCAGCAACGGAGGCGGCTCCGACAAGGCCAAAGCCGATGACTCCGGCGAGGCCGTGGTAGCCGCCGACAAGCAGGATGGCTCCGGCAAGCGGTATTGCAAGATCCACCGTACCAAGGGCCATGATCTCCAAACCTGCAAGAAAGTGGAGCAGATGGCGGAGCTACAGAAAGCTGAGTACGAGCGCCGCGATAAGGAGAGAGCCCAGGGAGGTGGCGGAGGATCCGGCAAGAAGCTTCCCGCCCGGGGAGGGAACCGCGGCAAGGCCAAACCGCGGCAAGGAGACAGGCCTCCCCGTGGCCGCGACAAGGACGAGGATGAAGATGAGGATGATGAAATGGAGGAAGATGAGACTGATGACCAAGAGTTTCAGAAGGCAACAGAGGTGTAATGCATCGACGGAGGCGCCTCTCTGCACACCTCACACCGCCAACTCAAGCAGTGGGTGCGAGAAGCGAACGTAGCAAGAACCGTCCGTCGAGTCGCGCAAGCCTCTGAAGTGGTCCGGCACGCCCATCGTCTTCGACGTTGAGGATCACCCCGATCGCATCACTGCGGTCGGATGCTTGCCAATGTTGGTCTCACCAACAATCCGCAACCTCAAGGTCACGAAGATGTTGGTTGACGGTGGGGCCGGCCTGAACCTGATTTCCTCCACAGTGCTCAAGAAACTCCGGATCCCCGACAGCGAGCTCGAAGAAACTGGTACATTTGAAGGGATAAATCCAGGAAGGAGCAAGCCGAAGGGGAAGATCACACTGCCAGTGACATTTGGCAGCGAGATGAACTTCAGGATAGAGAAAGTCACATTTGATGTTGCTGATATCCCGTTGCCCTACAACGGGATACTAGGCCGTCCTGCGCTCGCCAAGTTCATGGCAGCCTCTCACTACGCCTACAACGTGCTTAAGATGCCTGGTCCGATAAGTGTCATTTCTGTCCAAGGAGACAAGAAGGATGCGCTTAACTGCACCGATAAGATCTACCGGGAAGCAGCAGCCGCGGTAGAGCGCAAGCCACTTGCCGCCGAAGCTCCCCGGGGGAAGAAGAAGGCCAAGACCAGCAAGGATAGCTCTGGCGCCCACTCCGGCAAACGCACCTCCCCGGAGCGTTGCGCTGCCGTCGAGGACGCGCCATCGAGCTCCGCCGGCAAGTGCAAGAAGGCAAAGATAACTTCACCAAAGACCAAGAAGGTGGCCGCCAAGGAGGACGGCACTGGTGGTACCTTCACCATCAGTGCCACGCTTGATCCTAAATAGGAAAGCGCGCTCGTTGCTTTCCTGCGGGCGAATGTCGATGTGTTGGCATGGCAACCATCTGACATCCCCGGTGTTCCCAGGGAAGTAAGTGAGAACCACCTTGCCGTCTGCCCTCACGCGCGGCCCGTCAAGCAAAGAGTCAGAAAGCAAGCGGTAGAGCATCAAGAGTTCATAGCAGAGGAGATCAGGAAGTTGGAAGCAGCAGGCCTGGTCTGAGGAGTACGGCATCCGACATGGCTAGCCAATCCAGTAGTCGTGCGCAAGGCGAACGGGAAGTGGAGGCTCTGCATCGACTTCACTGATGTTAATAAAGCCTACCCCAAGGATCCATTCCCTTTGCCGCGCATTGACCAGATTGTAGACTCCACCGCCGGATGTGACCTGCTTTCTTTCCTTGATGCTTATTCAGGATATCATCAGATCTTCATGGCAGAAGAGGATGAGGAGAAAACCGCATTCATTACTCCATGTGGCACGTACTGCTTCGTACGGATGCCTTTCGGGTTGAAGAATGCTGGTTCGACATTTGCAAGAGTAGTCAGCCACGCTTTTGAGCCACAGTTGCACAGAAATGTAGAAGCTTACATGGATGACATAGTGGTCAAGAGCAAGGACAAAGCGACTTTGATCCAAGATTTGGACGAAACCTTCACAAATCTGCGCAAGATCAACCTCAAGTTGAATCCCGAGAAGTGCGTGTTCGGAGTTCCTTCCGGCAAGCTTCTCGGATTCTTTGTGTCACAGAGGGGGATTGAAGCCAATCCCGACAAGATCAAGGCCATCGAGCAAATCGAAGCGCCCAAGCGAGTCAAGGACGTACGAAGGCTCGCCGGCTGCGTTGCTGCCCTCAGCAGGTTCATTTCCAAGTCCGCTGAACGCGCCCTGCCGTTTTTCAAAATCTTGAAAAAGGCGGGTCCAATGAAGTGGACTCCGGAAGCGGAGGCTGCGCTGCAGGACTTGAAGAAATATTTGTCCTCCACTCCAACACTTGTCACGCTTAGGCCACAAGAGAAGTTGCTGCTATATCTGGCGGCAACCAATCAAGTGGTTAGTGCTGCGTTAGTGGCGGAGAGGGAGGCAGATGATAAGGCAGCGGCCGCGGCAAGCGAGTCCAGCGACAAGCAGGGGGCTTCCCCGACAAGCTCTGGCCCGACAAGCTCTGATCCGACAAGTTCTGGTTCCGGCAAGGATGGGTCTGCGCAGCCACGAGAAGAAAAACAGAAGAAGGTGGTGCAGCGCCCAGTTTACTTTGTCAGCTCCCTTCTACAGGGGGCTAGATCAAGGTACTCTGGTGTGCAGAAGTTGCTTTTCGGCCTCCTCATGGCCTCGAGGAAGCTGCGCCATTACTTTCAAGCACATGAGATCACAGTGGTCACTCGCTTTCCGTTGAAGAGGATATTGCAGAACCCAGAAGCAACGGGCAGGATTGTCGAGTGGGCGCTGGAGTTGTCAAGCTTTGGCCTCAAGTTTGAAAGTACTTCAACAATTCAGAGCCGAGCATTGGCAGAATTTATAGCAGAATGGACACCAACGCCCGACGAAGAAACTCCGGAGAGGAGCATCCCCGTCAAGGAAGCCGGCAAGGAATGGATCATGTACTTTGATGGTGCCTTCTCGCTGCAAGGCGCCGGTGCGGGCGGACTACTTGTCGCACCCACCGGAGAGCACCTCAAGTACGTGGTCCAGATGCACTTTCCCAAAGAGCAAGCAACAAATAATACTGCAGAGTATGAGGGCTTGCTTGCCGGACTCAGGATCGCGGTAGAACTTGGGATCAGGAAGCTTATTGTCAGGGGTGACTCACAGCTTGTCGTCCGCCAAGTTAACAAAGATTATCAGAGTTCGTTGATGGAGGCATACATTGATGAAGTGAGAAAGCTAGAAGAGCATTTTGACGGCCTGCAGATGGAACATGTTCCAAGAGCTCAGAATGACATTGCGGATGGCCTGTCAAAGTGCGCCGCACTCAAATTGCCTGTGGAACCAGGGATTTTTGTGCTCAAGCTGACTCAGCCATCTGTGACACCATCAAGTGGACAGAGCAAGAAAAGAAAGTTGGTTACTGGTGACTACTTTCCGGCAGAGCTCCCCGAAGCCGCCGCCAAGAAGGTCCCCAGGATCAACGCAGAAAGTGCTGAGGAGGAACCTGCTCCGGCGAGCACCAGGGCCTGTTTTGCTGAAGAAGACGCTCCCGACAAGCTGTGTCCCGACACACTTGCCGGGGAGCATCACGCTCCGGCAGGATCCCAAATCCTTGCCGTGGAAGCGGATGTTCCCGCAGCAGCATTTGCGCCTTTAGTCCTTGCCGTCGACCCTCAGGCTCCGGCATGGGCACAACAGATCGTCCACTTCCTTCAAACAGGGGAACTTCCCGAGGAACAAGAAGAAGCGGAAAGAGTAGCCCGGCAATCAAGTATGTACCAGTTTGTCGATGACATACTGTACAGAAGAAGATTCAACGGAGTGAAATTGAAGTGCATTTCCCGGGAAGATGGGCGGCAACTGTTGGCAGAGATACATGGAGGCATATGTGGTCACCACATTGGCGCGAGAGCACTTGTCGGTAAAGCTTTCCGGCAAGGTTTCTTCTGGCCGACAGCCCTCCAGGATGCAACTGCACAAGTAACCAAGTGTGAAGCGTGCCAGTTCCATTCCAAATAGATTCATCAACCAGCCCAAGCTCTCCAAACAATCCCTTTGTCCTGGCCATTTTCGGTCTGGGGGCTCGATATCCTCGGCCCCTTCCCCCGAGCTGTCGAGGGCTTTGACTACTTGTACGTTGCAATCGACAAGTTCACAAAGTGGCATGAAGTGGAACCAGTGAGGAAGGTGACATCACAATCAGCAGTCAAGTTCTTTAGGTCGATTGTCTGCCGTTTCGGGATCCCTAACAGGATCATCACCGACAATGGCACACAATTTACGAGCCACACCTTCATGCAGTACGTCCAAGATCTTGGCACCAAGATCTGCTTCGCTTCTGTTGCTCACCCGAGAAGCAACGGTCAAGCGGAGAGGGCGAACCCTGAAGTGCTGCGCGGGCTCAAGACCAGAACTTTCGACAGGCTGCATAAGTGCGGAAAGAATTGGATCGAGCAGTTGCCGGTGGTTCTCTAGTCGATCAGGACGACACCAAATCGAGCCACTGGCCAGACACCTTTTTCTCTTGTCTATGGAGCAGAGGCAGTTCTCCCCACGGAACTCGTATACGGATCGCCACGAGTGCTCGCTTATGATGAGCTTGAGCAAGAGCGGCTGCGGCAAGATAACGCGCTGCTCCTCGAGGAGGATCGTCTTCAGGCTGCTGTGCGAGCTGCTCGCTACCAGCAAGCCTTGCGCCGCTATCATAGCCGCAAGGTTAACGCCAGAAGCTTCGAGGAAGGTGACCTTGTTCTTCGGCGCGTTCAATCCGCCAAGAATTCAAACAAGTTGACGCCGAAGTCGGAGGGCCCTTATCGGGTAAAACGAGTCACTAGGCCCGACGCTGTCCGCCTTGAGACCGAAGATGGCATTCCGGTGAGCAATTCCTGGAACATAGAACACCTTCGCAAGTTTTACCCATGAGGCGCGGTTGCCGGACCTGTTCCGACAACCACCTTTTGTACAAGCCTTGCCGCTGTCGCATGTAACACTTTGTACAAAGCCAGGCGCAGCCCCCGTGCGTAAATAAAGTTTATGTGCCCTGCACGCCTTGTCAAATTTGGTGCATTTTTTCTCTTTTGCATATATATCTGACACTTTGTGCAGCACTTACCCCCGGTAAGCAATAAAGAAACTTAAGGTACTATTCCATTATTTTCTCTTCTTTCTTCTCAAAAAAGGAAGATACCTCCGCCCACAAGTTCACCAGGGAGGGGACGAGGAGATAAAATCTGGACCAGGCGCCGTTCAAAGGAATCTAGCCTTGCCGGGGCGAAGAAAACAGAAAAGCTAAGTAGCCAAAGTTTGAGCCTAGTCATTTTTAAATTTTTCAAGTTATATCCCTTGAACGTTCGTGCCTTGTATGGAAAACCTGTGCGCGGAGGAATCGACTCGCGGCTAAGTTGCGCCCTTGCGTTGTTTCCGAGCACGCTCAACAATACAAGTGAGCCGCAACTAGTCCCGACAAGATTTCTTGCCGGAGGCAGCACCGCCAGCGGGCTGCTGACGTTCCGCACTCAGCAAGTGTGCTTGCCCCGGCAAGGTCCCTCAAAACGTAGGGTAAAAGCATACAAAGGACACAACAAAGTAAAGGGAATAACGTGGCAAGCAGTACCCAGAATAAAGTTATATTACAAGAATGACTTATTGTGGCATTGACTAAATTGTTCTCACAACTAAAGCAGCAGCAGCAAGGAGAAGGGAGAAGAAGGGCGGCCTAATCCGCGCGCCCGCCGTCGACCCTCTTGACCTCGTTCACCTTGTCCATGATGGGCGCGACGATGGCCTTGAGATCCTCAAGGTCGGCGCCCTCCGGCAGCTTCTTGGTGACGCGGGAGAGGTCGATGCCCGGGTTGCGGAAGAGGACCTTCACCAACACCTTCTCCAGGACCCCGGCGCAGATCGCGCGTGACTCGTCGGCCAGCTGCTTCGGGATCCTCTCCCGGAGCTGCCGGAGTGCCGTCACCACGTCCTTGAAGAAGAGCGTGAGCTTGGCGCTGGGCTGGAGATTCTCCTCGGCAGAGTACCCGAAGCCCGTCAAGTTCAGCTCCGCCAGCTCATCGTCGATGAGCGCGGCGATGTTGACGAGGCCCTCCGTCCAGAGCTCCACCGTGGTCTTGAAAGTGTTCTGAGCCTCGGCGGCCCTCGTCAGCAGCTCCACGTTGTCCTTGAGCTCTTTCCTCAAGTCGTCCTCCCGCTTCTTGGCGGCGTCCAGCGTCCCCGCCAAAGTGGACAGCTTCAGCTCCAGGTCGGCATTCGAGTCCTTGGCGGCATTCAGCTCCTTGGTCTTCTCGGTGAGCTGGGCTTGCAGATCGCCATGGGCGCGCGCATCTTTTTCACGCTCGCGCTGGAGTGCGGCAAGTTCGTCGTTCTTCCTTGTCATGTCCGCCTCCAGCCGCGTCACCTTCTCCTCTAACTCCTTCCTGGCGGCCTCGGCCGCCGCAGCGGCGTCCTTCGCCTCCTTGAGTGCCCTGCCAAGTGATTGTTCCCGGACGGCGAGCTCCTCGTCATGGCTGTCCAAGTACGCCTTCCTCTGGATCAGCTCACCATCCGCTTGGACAATTCCTCGGCGGTGAGCCTCTACTGCTCCTCGGCTTCAGCCTTCTCCAGGATGAACGCCTTCTTCACCTCATCGAGCTGCGCCCTCTCCTTGGCAATGGACCAGAGGGCCTCCAGGTTGCGGCTCTTGAGCTCTTGTGCATGTTTCTCTATATCAACTCCCGCCTGTGCGACAAGCGCTTCCCGGGACTCAAGCCTCGCTTGCCGGGCACGGTAGAGTGACACTAGCTTCCGGAGCAGCTGCTCCTCCTCGGACTCGCCGCTGCTGCTGCTTGGCCTGTCAACCACTGCCAGCCCCGCAGAGGCAAGTACCTCCCCGTCAAACTCCTCTTCTTCAACCGGTGCCCTGGAGCTCGACGCCCAGGGGAGCTTGATGTATACGCCCTCGCCGGCTTTCAAGTATGCGCCGGGCTGGGGCTCCTCGGAGCCCAGCGCCGCGTCAGCAGCGGAGGGGTCGGCAGTCGGTGCGGCGCCTCGCGCTCCTGCGTCCTCCGGGCCGTCGGCGCGGTCGCCGGACCCCTCGCCGGCCCCTGTGAAAGCGGCCTTGGCGGCCTCTTCGCCGGTGGGCTCCTCCGCGCCGGTCTCCTCCTCAGCGGCGGCGGCATCCCCAGTATTGTCGCGCCCGCCCTCCTCGCCGGTGGCCTCAATCTCCATCGGGTCCCCACGGGGAAGATCTGAAGGCAGGGAAAGGAAGGGACAGTCAAGCAAATACCCACAAGAAAGAAAAGGGGATCAGCAGAACCCAGGGAGAGTCCCCGGCAAGAAGAGTCACATGTGCTAGGCTCTGTGACCGTGGGCTCCACCACCGGGGGCTCGCTGGTTCCGCCCCTTGCCGGAGATCCCTTCCTTGTCGGAGAGGGTTCCCATATCGGGGAATCGGCCCTCGGTGGCGTAGTCGAAGCCGACGACACCTCCGGGTCGGCCTCCGACTGCTCCTGGTGGGCCTGTTCTGCCCCTGTATACAAAAGAGTCAATAATCAAGATATTGGCAGAAGAAGAAGCGACCATGCGCGCCCCACGACAGGA
Source organism: Triticum timopheevii (assembly GCA_963921465.1). NCBI lineage: Eukaryota > Viridiplantae > Streptophyta > Magnoliopsida > Poales > Poaceae > Triticum > Triticum timopheevii. Next base: position 175,279,139 of record OY997264.1, on the reverse strand, counting down.
AGTGAATCAAGGCACTTACGCTGGGGGCTGTGCTGGGAGCTGCTGCGAGGAGAGGGGACCGGGTCCGTCAAAGTGGTCTCGGACGTATCTTCTGCCACCACCGCAGGATCGTCCTCGATGTTAACAACGGGGACCCTGGCCCTCTTCGCCGCTCTCTCCGCCAAAGTCCTGAGACAGAACAGGGGTTTGGAGAGAAACAGATTAGATACAAGACAAACAACAACAAGGATCAAAAGAAAGACAAGTACAGTATGGAGAAAGCCTTACTCCTCCTCCTCCTCCTCCTCTTCGTCGTCATCGGAGCTCAGCGCGGAGAGGTCGAACTCCGGTACCCTCTCAGCGCGACGTGGCGGAGGAGTAGGCCCCCTCCGGTGCTTGCCAAGGGTTGCGGCAGGATCAGGCGTAGCAGCCCGAGAAGACCCCGCCTCAGTTGCCGGCGCGGCCTGGGACCCACCTGCGGCTACGGTACTTGCCGCGGTGGAACGTGTCCCACGGCGCCGCGGCTGCTGGACGGCCTGCTCCTCCGCCAGCTCTCCGACCCGACGGAGGCGCCTTCTCGGACGAAATTGGGGCTGCGTTGTGGGCTCCACCTGCGGCAAGGCGCTCGAAGACGGCTGGCCACTCGCGCCCTCGGTTGACTCGCCCGTTCCGGCCTCGACCTCCCCTTCGCCATCGCCTTCTCCGGCAAGTGCTTCCCGGGCGGCAAGGCTTGCCGCCGCAGCTGCGTCCGCCTCCGCCAACGTGAAGCCAAACTCGCCCGCTGCGGCGGCTGCAGCCGCCTCTTCGGCTCTGCTAGCGATATACGCTAGCTCATCGGCAGTGGTGGCGCGGGTGAGGAGTTTCTGCTCGTCGGAGTTGACTGCCACCTCCGACAAATCATCGAAGAACTGCTGCACGACCTCGGCGGCAGGCTCTATCCAGTTTGCACTTATCCCATGCGAGTCGCACTCTGGCATCATTGCGCAGATACGATCGCGCTGGGAATTATTGCACAAAGGGACGACGCCCTGCGCCAACTGGAACCACTCTAGATGATTGGGGTCATGCTTGAACATCTCCCTCAGCATCGCGCCAAGCTCCATGACCGTGAAGTTGAAGTTGAGGCCTGGGCGCAGCCTCATGAAATCTGCCGGGCCGCTGAACTGCCAGGCGGGCCTCCCCCTCGCCTGCAGAGGGGCGATACGGCGACGAAGAAAATCCGCGCCAACCGCCCCTGTTGTAAGTCCGGCATGCCTGAGCCGGAGGATTCGGGTGGTAGCGATCGCCAGCTTGGCATCGTCCGATGACAGAGCACTCCAGTCGTTGCCACGCACCACCCGGGTCTTGCGCTGCTTAGTGAACGACGGCGGATTGGCATCACAGATCCAGCACCACTCCGCCCTCCACTCGTCCCACTTGCTGCGGAGTTCGCCCGAAAAGTACACCTCCTTCATGCCCATCCGGGAGGTCCAGGCGATCCCACCAGCCAGTGGCTCCCCTTTCTCGGCCCGAGGAGAGAAATAATGACGAAAAAGGGCCACATTGGGGAGGATACCAACGAAGTTCTCGCAGAGGTGTGCGAAAACCGCCATTGTCAGAACGGCGTTGGGGGTGAAATCAAGCAGATGAAACCCGTAGGTGTTCATGATGTCGCAAAAGAAATCAGAAAAAGGTGGGCAGAGCCCGCAATAGAAGAACACAGGAAAGAAGTAGTACCCTTTGGGGCACTTCTTCGATTTGGAGGCGTCCGCGGAAAGCACCGGCGTGCGCGGATGCGCCCGCGTTTCCGTCGACCAGAAGAGGTAAAACTCCGCCCGCAACGCCTCCGGAGTGAGCTCGGGGGGGGGGGGGGGGGAAGCACCTGCTTCTTGCGCAGCGCCTCGAGCTCCAACGCCTCGGCCAATTTCGCGGCCTTCGCAGCCTTCGCGGCCTTCGTAGCCTTCCCGGCCTTCGGAGCCATGGCGGAGATGGCGGGGGGAGGCGAAAGCAACGGCGACGACGGGCGGCGGAGCGCTGTTTTCCTCTCGATTCAGGAGACGGAGGAGAACGGCGGAGCTTTCAGAGGAAGGAACTGCAAGTGGCGGAAGTGGGGGAACGGCCCCGTTTCCTTTGCTTATAAACGGGAAATGCGAACGTTACACATTTCCTGGAAATTAAGTATTGACCACGTTCTCTCCCACGACGCCGCAATCGACGCGTGCCGTTGCGGGAGGACGCGGTGGACACGGAGTCCGATTATGTGTGGACCCAGGCCGCGCGTGCCCGAGCACTGTTTTGGGCCTGGCCCAACAACGCTCGGCACCGTGTATGGCCCAGGCCTGGGGGCTCCTGTCGGTGTACTAAAGTAGGGGTACCTTAGTACCCCGAACTTGTGCACGGGCAGCCGCAGCACCCCGCGGCAAGGCTTGCCGGGCGCCCGCCAAGACCCTCCGCCAATACATACTACTGCCATTTAAGAACAAAGTATCAACTGAGAAGACAAGGGCCCCGGCAAGAGGAGCTTGCCGGGAAGACTAGCCAAGGCGCTCCCAGAAGACTTGCCGCGACGCCCCGCGCGTCCCGGCAAGACCCGGCGGCCGGCAAGCTTGCCGGCACGACAAGAGAATGGCCGCGGCAAGGCACTCGCCGCGGCAAGGCTGCCACCCAGACTCCAGCGCATCCGGCGACGTGTCACCCCAAGGCCATCCCAGAGGCACGTGGCGAGGCAATGCGCAGCCATGCGGAGCGAGGTGGCAAGCGGAGCTGACAGAGACGCCATCGTGGCAACCAGTGGCTCACCTAACGGTCGTTTCCTTACACTGTTGGAGCGACCGGACGGGCATTAAATGCCCTTGTCCCCTGCCGTCAGAGTTAGGTAGGGGACACTGTTGGTCACTGTTGTACCAACCTATGTTTTTACCTTTTTACCCCCTCTTCCTACGATGCCACCTGTTGGTGCCCCCTTCAGACTATAAAAGGGAGGCCCATGCGCACGTAGAAGGGGTTCGGGCCATTCGACACCCACAACACCACCATACGCTTGCACTCTCGAGCAAGATCAAATACAAAGACAAGGCAGCAGTAGGGGTTTTACCTCTCCGGAGAGCCCCGAAGCTGGGTAAAAATCGCTCGTCTTCCCCCGCGCGCCCGACCTCGATCTGCTCTGCGCACGCCCTCCGCTCCCTTGCCGGACTAGAAGGGGCCCCCGTGCCCCATAGGTGCCCGGGGCCGCACAGAGACCAGCCCCGATAGTTCGGTACTTGGATCGGTCAGATCGTGAAGACGTACGAATACATCAACCGCATTGTCATAACGCTTCCGCTTACGGTTTATGAGGGTACGTGGACAACACTCTCCCCTCTCGTTGCTATGCATCACCATGATCTTGCGTGTGCATAGGAATTTTTTTGAAATTACTACATTCCCCAACACAAGGCCCAAAGGCGGCTTAAGGCCCGTAGAGATAAACCGCCATATATGTATGACTTGTATTGTAAGGCAAGAATAGATAGTCACTGAGCCGGACACTGTTTATGACCCGGCCGGGACTCCATGAGCCGCTCGGCGTCAGCCTATGTATATAAAGGGACGACCAGGTGGCGGTTCAGGGGAAGTAAGATCAGATCGAAAGCTAGGTCAAGCGGGTTCGCTCCCTGGTAATCGAGACATAAGCAATACCACCCCAAACTGGATTAGGCCTTTACCTTCACCGCAAGGGGCCAAACCAGTATAAACTCTCGTGTCCTTTGTCCCGTTTTAACCCCTTTAAGCTTCCTAGTTGCAATGGCTCCATGACTAAGACCTTTTGCTAGGACATCTGTCGTGACCTTTCCACGATAGTTGGCGCCCACCGTGGGGCCAGCTCACAGTGGATTTGAGTTCTTAAAGAGCAGCTTCAGAGGGCTCAAGGGATACGCCGTGGGCCGGATGACCAAGAGTCGTCGCAGCAAGCTCTACATCGATGACGCAGGCTGGGATCCTAAGGCCGGCTCAATTGAGTATGGGTATCGGGTCCCCTTCGGCGGAATCCACGTCTTCATCGGCGAGATCGGCAAGCCGGGCCCTGAGCCGGACATCTGCACCGACATCATTAGGACGGCTCAGCATGCGAGACCCGCCCAAGCTCAGCCTGCCATGAAGCGTGCCTTCGTGGGATGCATCTACTGAGTGGAATTTGATGAAGGATCTATGTCTGGCGGCGAGACGGCCATCTACTCTGATGGTGAGTCGTCCACGGGAGAGATGGATTCGTTGTATCAACTGCAAGATGGTGGGCTTGGGGGCTATTATGATGGCAACAGTATTCCGGACACCTTTGAGCCGCCAAACAGAGTCGGGATCTTCATGGCTGGCACACAACCTGGGCAGAACTCTACGGCTGCGGCAGCAATGACTTCCGGGTCAGCAGCGGTGACGGCAGACGGGGCAGGAGGTCCTGCGCGCCACCGGCTCAGGTTTTGATGGCTTTAATGGATAAGTTGATGGCTCTGTTAACGGCCGTAGTCAACCCGGCAAATCAAGCTCAAGATGATGCCTAAGTGGCGCAGTTACGTGAGGAGGTGATACGTCTCCAACGTATCTATAATTTTTTATTGTTTCATGCTATTATATTACCCATTTTGGATGTTTATGGGCTTTACTTTACACTTTTATATCATTTTTGGGACTAACCTACTAACCGGAGGCCCAGCCCGAATTGCTGATTTTTGCCTATTTCAGTGTTTCGAAGAAAAGGAATATTAAACGGAGTCCAAACGGGATGAAACCTTCCGGGGCGATCTTTTTGGAACAAATGCAAACCTGGAGACTTGGAGTGGACGTCAAGCAATAACCGAGGCGTCCACGTGGGTGCCCGGTGCACCCCCTACAGGTGGGCATGCCCCCCACCCTCGTGGGCCCCTCGGGAGTCCACCGACCTACTTCCTCCTCCTATATATACCCACGTACCCCGAGAACATCAGAACAGACCACGAAAGCCTAATTCCACTGCCGCAACCTTCTTTATCCGCGAGACCCCATCTTGGAGCCTTCACCGGCGCTCCGCCGAAGGGGGGATCGACCATGGAGGGCCTCTACATCATCTCCAAGGCCCTTCCGATGAGTTGTGAGTAGTTTACCACAGACCTTCGGGTCCATAGTTATTAGCTAGATGGCTTCTTCTCTCTCTTTCATTCTCAATACAAAGTTCTCCTTGATCTTCTTGGAGATCCATTCGATGTAACTCTTTTTGCGGTGTGTTTGTCATGATCCGATGAATTGTGGGTTTATGATCAAGTTTATCTATGAGAAATATTTGAATCTCCTCTGAATTCTTTTATGTGTGATTAAGTTATCTTTCCAAGTCTCTTCGAATTATCAGTTTGGTTTGGCCTACTAGATTGATCTTTCTTGCAATGGGAGAAGTGCTTAGCTTTGGGTTCAATCTTGTGGTGTCCTTTCCCAGTGACAGCAAGGGTAGCAAGGCACATATTGTACTGTTGCCATCGAGGATAAAAAGATGGGGTTTATATCATATTGCATGAGTTTATCCCTCTACATCATGTCATCTTTCTTAATGCGTTACTCTGTTCTTTATGAACTTAATACTCTAGATGCAGGCAGGAGTCGGTCGATGTGTGGAGTAATAGTAGTAGATGCAGGCATGAGTCGATCTACTTGTCACGGACGTGATGTCTATATACATGATCATGCCTAGATAATCTCATAACTATGTGCTTTTCTATCAATTGCTCGACAATAATTTGTTCACCCACTGTAATACTTATGCTATCTTGAGAGAAGCCACTAGTAAAACCTATGGCCCCCCAGGTCTATCTCTTATCATATAAGTTTTCCATCTACTTTTATTTGCATCTTTCCTTTTCCAATCTATATCATAAAAATACCAAAAATATTTATCTTATCATGTTATCTCTATCAGATCTCACTTTCGCAAGTGGCCTTGAAGGGATTGACAACCCCTTTATTGTGTTGGTTGCGAGGTTCTTGTTTGTTTGTGTAGGTGCGTGGGACTTTTGAGGAGCCTCCTACTGGATTGATACCTTGGTTCTCAAAAACTTAGGGAAATACTTACGCTACTTTGCTGCATCACCCTTTCCTCTTCAAGGAAAACCAACGCAAGCTCAAGACATAGCAAGAAGGATTTCTGGTGCCGTTGCCGGGGAGGTCTTCGCTCAAGTCAAGGCATACCAAGTACCCATCACAAACTCCTCTGCTTCGCATTACATTATTTGCCATTTGCCTCTCGTTTTCCTTTCCTCCACTTCACCCTTGCCGTTTTATTCGACCTCTCTTTCGCAATCTCCTCTCTCTTTCGCTTGCCTTTTGTTTGCTTGTGTGTTGGATTGCTTGTCGCGGTGGCGCAAGATAATACCAAATTGTGTGACTTTTCCAATACCAATAATAATGATTTCCTTAGTACTCCGATTGCTCCTCTTAATGATGTTGAGTCTTGTGAAATCAATGCTGCTTTGCTGAATCTTGTTATACAAGATCAATTCTCCGGCCTTCCTAGTGAAGATGCCGCTACCCATCTAAACAACTTTGTTGATTTGTGTGAGATGCAAAAGAAGAAAGATACGGATAATGATATTGTTAAATTGAAGTTATTTCCGTTTTCACTTAGAGACCGTGCTAAAATTTGGTTTTCGTCTTTGCCTACGAATAGTATTGATTCATGGAATAAGTGCAAAGATGCTTTTATCTCTAAGTATTTTCCTCCTGCTAAGATCATCTCTCTTAGGAACGATATTATGAATTTTAAACAACTTGATCATGAGCATGTTGCCCAATCTTGGGAAAGAATGAAATTGATGATTTGCAATTGCGCTACTCATGGTTTGAATTTATGGATGATCATACAAAATATTTGTGCCGGATTGAATTTTGCTTCTAGAAATCTTTTAGATTCGGCCGCGGGAGGAACTTTTATGGAAATCACTTTAGGAGAAGCTACTAAACTCCTTGATAACATTATGGCTAACTATTCTCAATGTCACACCGAAGATCTACTAGTAAAAAAGTGCATGCCATAGAAGTAATTAATGTTTTGAGTGGAAAGATGGATGGACTTATGAAATTGTTTGCTACTAAGAGTGCTCCTATTGATCCCAATGATATGCCTTTGTCTACTTTGATTGAGAATAATAATGAATCTATGGATGTGAATTTTGTTGGTAGGAATAATTTTGGTAACAATGCTTATAGAGGAAACTTTAATCCTAGACCGTTCCCTAGTAATTCCTCTAATAATTACGGAAATTCCTACAATAATTCTTATGGTAATTTTAATAAGAAGCCCTCTGATTTTGAGAATAGTGTTAAAGAATTTATGATCTCTCAAAAGAATTTCAATGCTTTCTTGAAGAAAAATTGCTTAAAGTTGATGATTTGGCTAGGAACATTGATAGACTTTCACTTGATGTTGATTCTTTGAAACTTAGATCTACTCCTCCTAAGCATGATATCAATGAGTCTCTCAAAGCCATGAGAATTTCCATTGATGAGTGCAAAGAAAGAACCTCTAGATTGCGTGCTAAGAAAGATTGCTTTGTAAAAGTGTGTTCTTCTAGTTTCCATGAAAATAATGATGAAGATCTAAAAGGTATTGATGTGTCCCCTATTAAATCTTTGTTTTGTAATATGAATCTTAATAATGATGGTACTGGAGATGAGTCAATTTTAGTTAAAAGGCATCCTAGTGATTCAGAGTTTTTAGATCTTGATGCTAAATTTGGTAAAAGTGGGATTGGAGACGTCAAGACATTAAATAGCATTGAACCCACTATCTTTGATTTCAAGGAATTTAATTATGATAATTGTTCTTTAATAGATTGTATTTCCTTGTTGCAATCTGTGTTGAATTCTCCCCATGCTTATAGTCAAAATAAAGCTTTTACCAAACATATTGTCGATGCCTTGATGCAATCTTATGATGAAAAACTTAATTTGGAAGTTTCTATACCTAGAAAACTTTATGATGAGTGGGAACCTACTATAAAGATTAAAATTAAAGATCATGAGTGTTATGCTTTGTGTGATTTGGGTGCTAGTGTTTCCACGATTCCGAAAACTTTATGTGATATTCTAGGTTTCCATGATTTTGATGATTGCTCTTTAAATTTGCACCTTGCGGATTCCACCATTAACAAACCTATGGGAAGGATCAATGATGTTCTTATTGTTGCAAATAGGAATTATGTGCCCGTAGATTTTATCGTTCTTGGTATAGATTGCAATCTTTCTTGTCCTATTATTCTTGGTAGACCTTTCCTTAGAACGATTGGTGCAATTATTGATATGAAGGAAGGGAATATTAGATTCCAATTTCCATCAAGGAAAGGCATGGAGCACTTTCCAAGAAAGAAAGTTAAATTACCTTATGAATCTATCATGCGAGCTACTTATGAATTGAGTGCCAAAGATGGCACTACTTAGATCTATCCTGACTTTTATGCCTAGCTAGGCGTTAAACGATAGCGCTAGTTGGGAGGCAACCCAATTTTATTTTTGTTTTTTGTTTTTGCTTATGTTTAGTAATAAATTTTTCATCTAGCTTATGTTTAGATGTGTTTTCTTGTTTTAATTAGTGTTTGTGCCAAGTAGAACCTATAGGATAACCTATGGTAATAGTTAATTTGATTCTGCTGAAAAACAGAAATATTCCGCGCACAAGAATAATTTTAGTTATTCACAGAAACATGGTTTTTTGTTGATTCTTTTTGCTGTAGCAATAGAAAAATTTCCCAGGACTTCCTATTTTGGTAGTATTTTTAGAGTTCCAGAAGTATTCGAGAGTTGCAGATTGCTACAGACTGTTTTGTTTTGACAGATTCTGTTTTTCGTGTGTTGTTTGCTTATTTTGATGCATTTGTGCCCAGTATCTGTCGGTATGAACCATAGAGAATTTAGAATACAGTAGTTTTAACACCAATATAAATAAGAATGAGTTCATTACAGTACCTTATGTGGTGGTTTTTCTTTCTTGCACTAACGGAGCTTATGAGATTTCCTGTTGAGTTTTGTGTTGTGAAGTTTTCAAGTTTTGGGTAAAGATTTGATGGATTATGGAACAAGGAGTGGCAATATCCTAAGCTTGGGGATGCCCATGGCACCCCAAGATATTCAAGGATAACCAAAAGCCTAAGCTTGGGGATGTCCCGGAAGGCATCCCCTCTTTCGTCTTCATCTATCGGTAACTTTACTTGGAGCTATATTTTTATTCGCCACATGATATGTGTTTTGCTTGGAGCGTCTTGTATGATATTAGTCTTTGCTTTTTAGATTACCACAATCATCCTTGCTGTACACACCTTTTGAGAGGAACCCACATGATTTGGAATTTATTAGAATACTCTATGTGCTTCACTTATATCTTTTGAGCTAGATAGTTTTGCTCTAGTGCTTCACTTATATTTTTTAGAGCACGGCGTGGCTTAATTTTGTAGAAATTGTTGATCTCTCATGCTTCACTTATATTATTTTGAGAGTCTCTTAGAACAGCATGGTATTTGCTATGGTTATAAAATTGGTCCTAGAATGATGGGCATCCAAGTTGGGTATAATAAAAACTATCATAGAAAGTGAATTGGATGCTATGATCAATTTGATACTTGATAATTGTTTTGAGATATAGAGGTGGTGATATTAGAGTCATGCTAGTTGGGTGATTATGAATTTAAAGAATACTTGTGTTGAAGTTTGTGATTCCCGTAGCATGCACGTATGGTGAACTGCTTTGTGATGAAGTTGGAGCACAATTTTATTTATTGATTGTCTTCCTTATGAGTGGCGGTCGGGGATGAGCGATGGTCTTTTCCTACCAATATATCCCCCTAGGAGCATGCGCACAGTACTTTGTTTTCAATGACTTGTATATTCTTGCAATAAGTATATGAATTCTTTATGACTAATGTTGAGTCCATGGATTATACGCACTCTCACCTTCCACCATTGCTAGCCTCTCTTGTACCGCGCAACTTTTGCCGGTACTATACACCCACCATATCCTTCCTCAAAACAGCCACCATACCTACCTATTATGGCATTTCCATAGCCATTCCGAGATATATTGCCATGCAACTTTCCACCGTTCCGTTTATATGACACGCATCATCATTGTCATATTGCTCTTTGCATGATCATGTAGTTGGCATCGTATTTGTGGCAAGGCCACCTTCATAATTTTCATACATGTCACTCTTGATTCATTACATATCCCGGTACACCGCCGGAGGCATTCATATAGAGTCATATCTTGTTCTAAGTATCGAGTTGCAATCTTGAGTTGTAAGTAAATAAAAGTGTGATGATCTTCATTATTAGAGCATTTTCCCAGTGAGGAAAGGATGATGGAGACTATGATTCCCAAAAAAGAGAAAGGCCAAAAAAAAGAGAAAGGCCAAATAAAAAAATGAGAGAAAAAGAGAGAAGGGACAATGCTACTATCCTTTTTACCACACTTGTGCTTCAAAGTAGCACCATGATCTTCATGATAGAGAGTCTCCTATGTTGTCACTTTCATATACTAGTTGGAATTTTTCATTATAGAACTTGGCTTGTATATTCCAATGATGGGCTTCCTCAAAATGCCCTAGGTCTTCGTGAGCAAGCGAGTTGGATGCACACCCACTTAGTTTCTTTTGTTGAGCTTTCATACATTTATAGCTCTAGTGCATCCGATTAATGGGCATATCCATAGCCCGTTGATACGCCTAGTTGATGTGAGACTATCTTCTCCTTTTTTTGTCTTCTCCACAACCACCATTCTATTCCACATATAGTGCTATGTACATGGCTCACACTCATGTATTGTGTGAAAGGTGAAAAGGTTTGAGATTATTAAAGTATGAAATAGTTTCTTGGCTTGTCATCGGGGTTGTGCATGATTAAATACTTTGTGTGATGAAGATAAAGCAACAGCCACACTATATGATTTTGTAGGGATAACTTTCTTTAGCCATGTTATTTTGAGAAGACATGATTGCTTAATTAGTATGCTTGAAGTATTACTATTTCTTATGTCAATATGAACTTTTATTTTGAATCATTTGGATCTGAACATTCATGCCACAATAAAGAAAATTACATTGAGAATTATGCTAGGTAGCATTCCACATCAAAAATTCTATTTTTATCATTTACCTACCCGAGGACGAGCAGGAATTAAGCTTGGGGATGCTTGATACGTCTCCAACGTATCTACAATTTTTGATTGTTCCATGCTATTATATTACCCGTTTTGGATGTTTATGGGCTTTACTTTAGACTTTTATATCATTTTCAGGACTAACCTACTAACCGGAGGCCCAGCCCGAATTGCTGTTTTTTTGCCTATTCCAGTGTTTCAAAGAAAAGGAATATCAAACGGAGTCCAAACGGGATGAAACCTTCGGGATAGATCTTTTTGGAACAAATGCAAACCTGGAGACTTGGAGTGGACATCAAGCAACAACCGAGGCGGCCACATGGGTGCCCGGCGCGCCGCCTACAGGTGGGCGCGCCCCCCACCCTCGTGGGCCCCTCGGGAGTCCACCGACCTACTTCTTCCTCCTATATATACCCATGTACCCCGAGAACATCAGAACAAACCACGAAAACCTAATTCCACCGCCGCAACCTTCTGTATCCGCGAGATCTCATCTTGGAGCCTTCGTCGGTGCTCCGCCGGAGGGGGAATCAACCATGGAGGGCCTCTACATCATCTCCAAGGCCCTTCCGATGAGTTGTGAGTAGTTTACCATAGACCTTCGGGTCCATAGTTATTAGCTAGATGGCTTCTTCTCTCTCTTTGATTCTCAATACAAAGTTCTGCTTGATCTTCTTGGAGATCTATTCAATGTAACTCTTTTTGCGGTGTGTTTATCGAGATCCGATGAATTGTGGGTTTATGATCAAGTTTATCTATGAGAAATATTTGAATCTCCTTGATACGTCTCCAACGTATCTATAATTTTTGATTGCTCCATGCTACTTTATCTACTGATTTGGACTATATAGGGCTTTATTTTCCACTTTTATATTACTTTTGGGACCAACCTACTAACCGGAGGCCCATCCCAGAATTGTTGTTTTTTGCCTTTTTCAGTATTTCGAAGAAACAGAATATCAAACGGAGTCCAAACGGAATGAAACCTTCGGGATCGTGATTTTCCAACCGAACGTGATCCAGGAGACTTGGACCCTACTCAAAGTAGTGCCCGAGGAGGTCACGAGGGTGGAGGGAGCGCCCCCCTGGGCGCGCCCCCTACCTCGTGGGCCCCTCGGAGCTCCACCGACGTACTCCTTCCTCTTATATATACCTACGTATCCCCGAACGATCAGAACAGGAGCCAAAAACCTAATTCCACCATCGCAACCTTCTGTATCCACGAGATCCCATCTTGAGGCCTGTTCTGGAGCTCCGATGGAGAGGGCATCCACCACGGAGGGCTTCTACATCAACACCATAGCCCCTCCGATGAAGTGTGAGTAGTTTACTTCAGACCTTCGGGTCCATAGCTAGTATCTAGATGGCTTCTTCTCTCTTTTTGGATCTCAATACAATGTTCTCCCCCTCTCTCGTGGAGATCTATTCGATGTAATCTTCTTTTTGCGGTGTGTTTGTTGAGACCGATGAATTGTGGGTTTATCATCCAGTATTATCTATGGAAAATATTTGATTCTTCTCTGAATTATTTTATGTATGATTGAGTTATCTTTGCAAGTCTCTTCGAATTATCCTTTTTGGTTTGGCCAACTAGATTGGTAGTTCTTGCAATGGGAGAAGTGCTTAGCTTTGGGTTCAATCTTGCGGTGTCCTTACCCAGTGACAGAAGGGGCAGCAAGGCACATATTGTATTGTTGCCATCGAGGATAACAAGATGGGGTTTTTATCATATTGCATGAATTTATCCCTCTACATCATGTCATCTTGCTTACGGCGTTACTCTGTTTTTAACTTAATACTCTAGATGCATGCTGGATAGCGGTCGATGAGTGGAGTAATAGTAGTAGATGCAGAATCGTTTTGATCTACTTGTCTCGGACATGATGCCTATATACATGATCATTGCCTAGATATACTCATAGCTATGCTCAACTCTGTCAATTGCTCAACAGTAATTTGTTCACCCACCGTAGAATACTTATGCTCTTGAGAGAAGCCACTAGTGAAACCTATGGCCCACGGGTCTATCTCATCATATCAATCTCTATCACTTTATTTAATTGCTTTGTTTTTACTTTGCCTTTACTTTTTACTTTGCAACTATCTATCAAAAATACCAAAAATATTATCTCTATCAGATCTCACTCTCGTAAGTGACCGTGAAGGGATTGACAACACCTAAGCGTTGGTTGCGAGTTGCTATCGTTTTGTGTAGGTACGAGGGACTTGTGCATGGTCTCCTACTCGATTGATACCTTGGTTCTCAAAAACTGAGGGAAATACTTATGCTACTTTGCTGCATCATCCTCTCCTCTTCGGGGAAATCCAACGCAGTGCTCAAGAGGTAGCACTCCTCTGAATTCTTTTATGTGTGATTAAGTTATCTTTGTAAGTCTCTTCGAATTATCAATTTGGTTTGGCCTACTAGATTGATCTTTCTTGCAATGGGAGAAGTGCTTAGCTTTGGGTTCAATCTTGTGGTGTCCTTTCCCAGTGACAGCAAGGGCACGAAGGCACGTATTGTATTGTTGCCATCGAGGATAAAGAGATGGGGTTTATATCATATTGCATGAGTTTATCCCTCTTCATCATGTCATCTTTCTTAATGCGTTACTCTATTCTTTATGAACTTAATACTCTAGATGCAGGCAGGAGTCGGCCGATATGTCGAGTAATAGTAGTAGATGTAGGCAGGAGTCGATCTACTTGTCACGGACATGATGCCTATATACATGATCATGCCTAGATAATCTCATAACTATGCGCTTTTCTATCAATTGCTCGACAGTAATTTGTTCACCCATCGTAATACTTATGCTATCTTGAGAGAAGCCACTAGTGAAATCTATGGCCCACGGGTCTATCTCTTATCATATAAGTTTTCCATCTACTTTTATTTGCATCTTTACTTTTCCAATCTATATCATAAAAATACCAAAAATATTTATCTTATCATATTATCTCTATCAGATCTCACTTTCGCAAGTGGCCTTGAAGGGATTGACAACCCCTTTATCGCATTGGTTGCGACGTTCTTGTTTGTTTGTGTAGGTGCGTGGGAATTTTGAGGAGCCTCCTACTGGATTGATACCTTGGTTCTCAAAAACTGAGGCAAATACTTACACTACTTTGTTGCATCACCCTTTCCTCTTAAAGGAAAACCAACGCAAGCTCAAGACATAGAAGGAGGTAGCACAAGCAAAAGAAGACCTGGCGGCAGAGGACGTCAGGATGGCCGAGAAACGGGCGGCTTTGGATGCTCAGGACAAGCGGATTCAATGAGAGGCTTTCCAGCTTACGATGGATCAGAACGCGTCAAACGAGATCATGAGGAGAAGGCACCTGTCCCATCTGCCTACGGTTTATCAGCCTAGAAACCTCTTTCGCACACCTGGTGCAGGGCCCAGTAACTCGCCGGAGGTGAACCAGGCAGCAGCGCCCAGGGCTAGGACACGGGTTCAACCGCGTGTGACGGAACCCCCTCGTCTAAATACTGCTCCACCTCACCATGTACCAACACCACCAGGTCAAATCCTTTGGAGAACATGATCGTTGCGGCAGCAAGATTGGCGGCTCTCCCAGTGGATGTTGACTCTCTGACGGCGGTTGAAACACGAAGGGTTAGAGAGCTTCTTCAGACAGCCTTGGCGCAGCAGGAGGCATATTCTTACAGCCATGATAGGATCCACTCGACCCCTCACCCAAGGCGGAGCCGGAGCTATAGCAGGCACATGGACTCACCAGCCGTTTCAATCAATGCCCAGCGCCGAGACCAGACGCGTGGGCATGACCCGACACGTGATGGAGTTCCTAATTTTGTTGATCAGGACAGAGTGCGTCAAGAAGCCGAGTAGGAGGCTCAGCAGGCAGCTTACCAGCCCCTTCCGGTTTATCCAATGACCTCGGTTGAGGCAGGCATGACCTCAAGATCTACAGGGGTTCCCTGTTTGGTGTCTGCTCTGCGGAATGAGAGTTTTCCCAAGGATTTCAAAGGACCTCGAAAGGTGCCTAATTACACGGCCGACTTACCCCCTGAGGCGTGGATTGAAAGTTATGAGATGGCCATGGAGCTACTGGAGGTCAGTGATGTTGCGTGTGCCAAATACTTCAGCATGATGCTAGTTGGGACGGCCCGTACTTGGTTAAAGGGACTGCCCGCCAACTCCATCAGGTCATGGGGAGAGTTGAAGGCCCGGTTTATTCAAAACTTTAAAGACACATGCCAGCAGCCCATGTCGATTGTGGACTTGACTAATTGCAAGCAAGAGGAGGGTGAATCCATGACCCATTGGGTGCACCGGGTCAAAGCTATCATACATTCATCCAATAACATGAACGTCGGTTCTGCAATCTTAATGTTGGAGAAAAAATGCCGTTTTTTGCCTCTGAAGCAGAAGCTGGGGCGGCTCAAGCGCGATTATAATGACATGGGCCAGCTGATGGCAGCTCTAGTCAAATATGTCGACTCTGCTAGTATCAAGGATCCCGAGTCTGACGATGAGAATACAGGGAAGGGAAAGAAGAACGACAACGTTAAGGGCCCGCGGCATAACGCGTCGAATCAAGGGGGCAATGGTAAATGCAAGGCTGATGGTAGCTCGGAGTTTGTGCCTAACACCAATGCACAGGGCAACAATCAACGTCGTAAGGGGAGGCCGCCTCCTCAGACCGGCGGGTCAGGTCCTACTCTTGAGCAGTTACTGAATGAGCCCTGTCCAAGGCATGGCACGCCAGAGAAACCAGCCACTCACCTTTGGAAGGATTGTACGATTATGAAGGCTTTCAAAATCTCTAACACATTTGACGGCAATCATGGACCGGGTGGTGGCTCAGGCGGTGGCGGATTCCAGAGCCCAGGTTATGGAGGTGGCGGTTCTAATTCAAACTTCCAGGGCCTCCAAGGTAATCAGGGCGGTTTCAATCAAAGTAATCAGGGTGGTTACAATCAGCAATCCGGCCAGGGAGGTCAGCAGCAGCAGCAATCCGGATATCAGAGTAATCCAAAGTAGCTGAATAGTGGACAGTATCATGTTTTCACCACAAGCTTATGCAAGCGGGACCAGAAGCTCTATAAGCGGGCCGTAAACCCTGTAGAGCCGGCAGTTCCTCATTACTTGCGATGGTCTGAGCAGCCCATTCTATGGAGTAGAGCAGATCACCCTCCCCGGGTTGACAATCCAAGTCACTTGGCCTTGGTGGTGGCGCCTCAAGTTGGTGGATACAAATTCACTAAAGTGCTCATGGATGGAGGCAGTAGCATCAACATCCTTTATTATGAGACCTTCTATCGCATGGGGTTAACTGATAGAAGTCTTAAGACATCCAACACTGTTTTCCATGGAGTGGTGCCTGGTAAGTCGGCATACCCGGTGGGCAAAATTGAGCTGGAGGTGGCCTTGGGAGATGAGCATGATTCCAGGGCTGAGAAGTTAACCTTTGAAGTTCATGGCACGACCGTGTAATGTTTATCTGCAGCTCAAGATGCCGGGTTATAAAGGGACCATCATGATGCATGGGAGTCGGAAGATAGCCTTGGAATGTGAAGAAGGTGATGCTGCTTACGCTGAGTCTGTTTGTGCAACAGAGAAGTTGAAGTTTTACAAGGACAATGTTTAACCGGCGGATATGACGTCTTTGGAAAAACCAACTACAGAGCATGATCTAGTGATGAAGTTTAAATCGGCCGATGACACCAAGCTGGTTGATTTTGTTCCTGGCGACTCATCCAAGCAGTTCAGCATCAGTGCTAATTTGGATCCAAAATAGGAAAGCGCGCTCATCGAGTTCATCCGTGAGAACTGGGACATCTTTGCATGGAAACCTTCTGACATGCCGGGTGTACCGAGGGAACTCGCTGAGCACACTCTTAATATTGATCGGAAATTTAAGCCGGTCAAGCAATTCCTCCGGCGGTTCAACGAGGAGAGGCGTAAGGCCATTGGTGAAGAAGTGGCATGGCTCTTGGCGGTTGGGTTTTGTTGAAGTTTTTCATCCAGAGTGGTTGGCTAACCCGGTGCTAGTGCTTAAGAAGAATGGCACCTGGCGCATGTGCGTGGATTACACGGACATAAATAAGGCTTGTCCGGCTGATCCTTTTGCTGTCCCTCGTATTGATCAAATCATTGATGCTACGGCGGGTTGTGAGCGTTTGATCTTGTCATCAGATCAAGATGGCACTCAAGGACCAGGAGAAGACGGCTTTCATTACTCCCTTTGGAGCCTTCTGCTATTTGTCTATGCCTTTTGGGCTCAAGAGTGCCCAGGCGACTTATTAGCGATGTGTGCAGAACTGTCTTCACAGTCAGATTGGGCGCAATGTTCATGCTTATGTGGACGACATTATGGTGAAATCCAGAGAGAAGGAAACTATGATAGACAATTTGAAAGAAACCTTTGATAATCTCTGGGTTTACAAGATGATGCTTAACCCGTCCAAGTGCGTTTTTGGTGTGCCAGCAGGCAAGCTTTTGGTTTTTCTGGTTTCTAACAAAGGCATCAAGGCTAACCCGGAGAAGATCAAGGCCATCACCTCCTTGGCTAAACCAGCGTGTATCAATGATGTTCAGCGTCTGGCGGGTCATATTGCTACCTTAAGCCGGTTCATAAGCCTGTTGGGTGAGAAGGCCATAACACTGTATCAGATGATGAAGAAAATAGATAACTTTGTCTGGAGTGATGCCGCTAACGACGTGTTTGAGGACTTAAAGAGGCAGCTAGCTGAGCCACCAGTTCTTGTTGCTCCCATTGATAAGGAGCCATTATTGTTATATGTGGCTGCTAATACCCATGCTGTTAGTGTGGACATTGTGGTGGAGAGCAAGGAGGTTGGCAAGGAATATCTAGTTCAACGGCCAGTTTACTACATCAGGGAAGTGCTTATTGAGTCCAAGTAGAGATATCCACATTGGCAGAAGCTCGTTTATGGGGTGTTCATGGCCAGCTGGAAGCTTAAGCAGTACTTTCTGGGTCACCCCATCACTATGGTCAGTTCTGCTCCGTTAGGAGATATTATTCAACACAGAGAAGCCACAGGACGAGTCGCCCAAGTGGGCCATTGAACTTGGGCCTCATGGTTTGAAGTATGTGCCACGCACTGCGATCAAGTCTCAAGCACTGGTGGATTTCATCAATGACTGGACAGAGTCGCAGATGCCAGAAGAGAAGCCGGATAATACATATTGGACTATTCACTTTGATGGGTCCAGGCAGTTGGAAGGCTTGGGGGTTGGAGTTGTTTTAGCTTCACCTCGAGGTGAAAAATTTTGTTATGTCCTAAGGTTGATGTTTCCCTGTACTAACAATGCAGCTGAGTACGAGGCCTTGCTCCATGGTCTTCCGATGGCTAAGGAGATGAACTTAAGTCGGGTGAGATGTTTTGGCGACTCAGACTTGGTAGCTCAGCAAGTTTCAGGCTAGTGGGATTCCAAAGACCCGCTTATGGCGGCTTATCTCCGCGAGGTGGATGCCATTGCTGGACATTTCAAGGGTTATCAGGTGGAACACATTGATCACAGGAAAAATGAAGCGGCTGATGCTTTAAGCCGGTTGGTATCTCAGTGTAAGCCGGTGCCACCTAACACTTTCTTGGATATTCTGCATAACCCTTCTGTGAAGTTGCCTACAAAGGAAGATCTCGCTATTCCTGACCCGGAAGCACAATTGGTGGCGGCTCTACACGCTACCGAAATTGGACAGTGCCATATTTTGCTTACATGACCCGGGGTGAGTTACCTGAGGATGAAACTTTGGCCAGGCAGATAACCCGGTGGTCTAAGTCAATGACAATTGCCAATGGCGAGTTACACCATCACAATGTCACTGGGGCGTCTCACCGTTGTGTTTGTTCTGAGGAGGGCTGTGAGATTCTTCGTGAGATTCATGAAGGAGATTTTGGTCATCATGCCGGTTCAAAGTCCCTTGTGGCCAAAGCTTTTCGTCAGGGATTTTATTGGCTGACGGCTCATGGTGATGCAGAGGATCTAGTCAGTAAATGTGATGGCTGTCAGAAACTTTCACAGCAAGCTCACATGCCAGCTCAAGAGTTGAGGATGATTCCAATTACATGGCCGTTTGCAGTCTGGGGACTTGACATGGTTGGGCCTTTCAAAAGGTCCAAGGATAAAAAGACCCACCTCTTGGTGGCGGTTGACAAATTCACAAAGTGGGTTGAAGCAGAGCCGGTCAGTAAGTGTGGCGCGGCAACGACGGTTCAATTCATTAGAAAGGTGACTTTCCATTTTGGCTTTCCCCACAGTATCATAACTGATAATGGAACTAACTTTTTCAAAGGTTCTATGAAAGAGTTTTTTCAATGTGAGCATATTCGTCTTGATGTATCATCAGTAGCTCACCCTCAGTCCAATGGTCAAGCTGAAAGAGCCAATCAAGAAATTTTGAGAGGCATCAAGCCCCGGCTTATGGTTCCTTTGCAACGGACACCGGGTTGTTGGGTGGAGGAGTTACCTTCTATGATATGGAGTATCAACACTACCCCTAACAGGTCTATGGGTTACATGCCTTTCTTCATGGTGTACGGAGCAGAGGTGGTTCTTCCTAGTGACATCCGTCATGACTCGCCTCGTGTGGCGGCTTACGTTGAAGCTAATAATGAACAAGCACGTCAGGATGCCCTTGACCTGTTGGATGAGAAGTGCGATCTTGCAACAGTCCGTTCGGCGATTTATCAATAAGACCTGCGCCATTACCATAGCCGCCGCGTTACGTCCAGAACCTTTCAAGAAGGTGACTTGGTGCTCCGGCTCATCCAGGATCAAACTGATATGCACAAGTTGTCCCCACCTTGGGAAGGGCCCTTTGTGGTCAGCAAGAATTTGAAAACGGGTCATACTACCTTATCGATGTTCGAGAGCACAAAGACTCACGTAAGTCGGAGGAGGAGACCTGGCGACCGTGGAATATCGCTCATCTTCGGTCTTACTACACTTGAACCACCGGCTCTTATGATGTACATATTTTTGACGATGTATATATTATGATGATTATAATAAAGTGGGGTATCTGTTGTTTTTATCTTCAGAAGATCATGTGTCTTTATCATCATAAATGACCATTGGGGGCTTATCGTATTCGAATCTAGCTTAACCCCTTTGGCACAGCTTCCTGATCGTATTCGAATCATAGCTGTTCAAACCTCTTGATCATCTGGGGGCCAGATCGTATTCGAATCATATCTTAACCCTTTTTGGTCCGACCCTGATCGTATTCGAATCAGAGTCGTTAAATATTTAGACCACTGGGGGCTGATCGTATTCGAACCTAGCTTAACTCCTTTGGCACAACTTCCTGATCGTATTCGAATCATAGCTGTTCAAACAACTTGATCATTTGGGGGCAGGATCGTATTCGAATCATAGCTTAACCCATTTTGGTCCAACTCTGATCGTATTCAAATCAGAGTCGTTAAAAAAGCTTTAAGGTCACTTGGGGGCTTCCTGTTCAAACATAGGTGTCTTCACCAAAGAGAACATAGCTGTTGGCACCCTCTTGATCGGCGCAATGCCAAAAACCACTTGGGGGCGGCTTGTTCAAACATAGGAGTATTCACCAAAGAGAACATAGTTGTTAACCCTTTTGGTCTGGCTTACTGACCGTATTCGAATCAGAAGCCTCGCCTTTTTTCTCGTCTTATTGATTTAAGGTTTTTTGAAACAGTCTTTCGGGTTTCTCTTGATAACTTTTTTACATCTAAAGTATATGTGTGGTTTCGATTAACCCGGCTTGACTTTGGATGATAAGTCGCCAACATATGATAATCATAAACATTTGGAAGTTTTGGCTTCGAAAGATTGGGTTATGACCCTTACTGCACAGGTCACATAAACCGGCAGTACAAATTCAATATCACAGGTATGATATTGTTATTATAGTTATGTTTCAAATTCTGATTCATACCAGCCCTATTTATGACTCTTTTTTACACATCAGTGGTTATATGTGAGATATTATGACCTGCCCTGCGGTAAACCGCCAAGGGTTCTTGTGATATATTTCTGTGTGCAGGATAGTTCAAGGATTTTCTTATGCACAAGTCAAAGAAATGATAAGTGTAAAGAGGGTAAATATAAGAGGGTGGCTTAACAGTGTTGAGCACCAAAACGTGTACGATGGCACGACAGAGCGAAGTCATTGCTACCCTATTACATGACTCCCCGAGTCTAAATGATCAACTATTTTTCAAAGTCACAGTTATGAATCGCCGGCGGATCAATCTTCCTGCCTTTGCTGGCCTGAGGCTCCTGGATCAACCCTCTCTGCTCCTTTGTCCTGTTCCACGTCCTAGAAGGTTGATGACGACCAGTCAATGCCATTCAAAGCTTGATACTCAGCTTCATTAATAATTAGCTTGGACGGGACAACTTCAGGGGCAAAGGTGTGCTTACGGATTGGGGGGATCAGGCCTGTCACTTTATAAGACAGTGTTGGCATCCTCTGATTTCCCACGTCATAAGCCGTATGGTACTCGGTGAGGTCTGTCTCATTGGCGATCAGGCTGGCCAGAGGACGTATCTCCTTCACACAAGCAGCAAAATCCTTCTGCTCAAACAAAGTGCCATCCTCCTTGAGGCTTCGATACCCAATGGCGATGTTGGCCGGGTCTAATTGGCCCGGCTTAAAGCAGTCATGGCTCCGGCTCTCGCAGATGAACGCTTTATTTTGTTAAACCGCTGGGGTAGCACAGAAAGCTTCCTTAGCACGTCTACCAGGAGTGTGGGGGCTTCATTGGACAGAGCAAATGTGGCCAATGCACGCTGAGGACCAGTGTAAAGCTGATCTACCAATGTATAAACCGCCTTCAGCTTCACAAGCATGTCTTGGTTGAGGTTGGTGCTCCTGGGGCCTGCATAGTAATAACAGATGAGTTAAAGACAGTTCATATGATCAAGAGAGAGATTCAACACTTGACACTCATAAGGTGACTTACCAAAGATAGCCGAGACCATCTGAGACACATGGCGTTTTAAGCCGGACAATTTAGTGGTCACCTCTTCAAGAGCCGCCTCTGCTTTTTCAGCTCGATGGGTCAAGGCAACTTTTTCTTCAGCCCAGGCATTTTTCTCAACTTCAAAGTCGGCCTTCAGTTTTTCTTGTTCAGACACGCTGAATTCAAACTTTGAGTTTGCCCTCTGGGTCTCAGTCTCCTGCAGCTCCAAGCGATTCTTCAATTCGGACAGCTCTGATTGAAGTTGAGTAGTGGTGGTCTGTACATATACCGGATCAAGATTATAAATATTAGTATACAATATTAAGTCCCAAGCCTTTTGCAAGAAACAACACTTGGCAACTGGGGGCTAATGTCCGTCGAAAGGTTGTTTATGTGGCGGTTTATGTGAATAAGTCCCAAGCACTTTGCAAGCAAGAGTACTTGGCACTTGGGGACTAATGTGTATTGCTGTTGAAAACCACACAAGTATTGTCTTCTACACAAACATATAAAGGACCGGCTCATTCATGCTGATTAAACCGGCCCTTGGGGACTACGAATTAAGTCGGATGTTTAAGGGATTCTACCCAAGGATATTACTTATGTTCATAGTTCATCTAAGTCTACAACATATTCATCACAAACAGTAGACTTGGGGGCTGGCATAGTAAGGATAATTCAATAAAGGAAGAGTTCATACCTCAAATTTCTGGTGCATTTGTTTCATCATGTCGACTTCAAGATCGCGGCTGTTGCGCACTTGGCTAAGATAACCAGAAAAAACTTTGCCAATGCTCAATTGGGTATAGTCAGTAACATCAAATCTGACTTTACGTCGTTCAATGTGCTCCTCCTTGGCAGAATGTTTGGCTAGTACAGTGGGCCTCCCCGGTTCTCTAAAGCTGGTGGCAGTGATCATCACGTCTTCATCATGAACATCAGCTGTCTTCGGTGGACTAGAGACTTCAGGATTTAATGAATCATCAATGACTCGCTCCATAGGGGGGTCAGAAGTTGCTGGCGGGTCATCAAGAACCGGCTCAGATTGTTGGGGGATGGAGATTTCAGGCGCTGGGATCTGCTGCTCCGGCTCATTGACCTTTGGATCTTCAGCCGGCTTGTTCTTCTTTGCCCTCTTACTGGGCTCTGCTTTTCCACTGCATGAGTCAAAAAGTGGCAGTATAAGCATAAACGGATTAGAATGAGTAAAGGAGAAAGTGAATTGCCATTACCCAGGAGCGGTCTTGAAAGTCGGTAGGTTAGATTGAATTGAATTGCCGGAAGAGGAATGAGATGTATCCTGATAATTTGAGTCGGAAGAGTTGAGTGGTTGACGAGTAAGACCCGCTGAGGGAGTCCTGGATTAGGGGGTGTCCGGATAGCCGAACTATCACCGTTCGCCGAACTCCTCGACTATGAAGATACAAGATTGAAGACTTCGTCCCGTGTCCGGATGGGACTTTCCTTGGCGTGGAAGGCAAGCTTGGCAATACGGATATGTAGATCTCCTACCATTGTAACCGACTCTATGTAACCCTAACCATCTTCGGTGCCTATATAAACCGGAGGTTTTTAGTCCATAGGACAAACAACAATCATACCATAGGCTAGCTTCTAGGGTTTAGCCTCTCTGATCTCCTGGTAGATCTACTCTTGTACTACCCATATCATCAATATCAATCAAGCAGGAGTAGGGTTTTACCTCCATCGAGAGGGCCCGAACCTGGGTAAAAACATCGTGTCCCTTGTCTCCTGTTACCATCCGCCTAGACGCACAGTTCGGGACCCCATACCCGAGATCCGCCGGTCTTGACACCGACATTGGTGCTTTCATTGAGAGTTCCTCTGTGCCGTCGCCATCAGGAAGGATGCCTCATCCCATCTTTAAAGACGACACTGTTGCTAAAGGAGCTTTGGCTATCGGCCAAACTCTCCGGCTAGGCGGTTTCCTTATGACCGCCTGTCCGGCCACCGCGCCGACGATGACTTCTCGGGTCATCGAAAGCAATCTTCACGTTAACTCGGAACTCGCCGAGCAGTTAGATCCGATGGAGCTCTCTTCCTTAAACGAGCTCTTGGATTGCATCGCCGCCCTGGGAGTTGCTATAGACTATGATCAGATTGGGCTTAAACCCGATCTGAGAGAGATTATCTCTCCCCAGGTTACCCACCACATTGCTGTGGTAGAGAAACAATGCGGCGACCCTTCTTCTATCTTAAGGACTAGCTATGTCCAGATTCCCGATCCTTCCATGCCGGATTCCCGCGGAGGGGAGGACGTCACTCAAGCCCTGAACCTAAAGTCAGGCAGCGGGCTAGATTCATTGGACGACATCCAAGAACCCAAGCTCCCAAGTTCGGAAACTTCTTGGCCCCTGAGTTTTATATTGGACGGGGTTCCGAATTTAATTCCACCCACCCACCCAAACACAAGCGATCTATAACAAATCCGGCAAGAGCCCGCAGAAATAGTACACCGTTACTGGGCCAGATTCCTCCTGGTCATAAACATGATAAAGGATTGCCGTGAGGAGGACGCAATTTCATTCTTTTGCAATAATTGCACGGACAAGGGAATCCTCAATGTCGTAAGTCGTCGTGAAATCACACGCTTCGCTGAGTTGGCGTCCATAGTACGAAAGTACTGTGCGATGGAAAACGCCTGGAAACCGAAATCAATTTTTGGGACAATCCGGCCCTGAATACAATCCCAGTCCGAAATAAAAGGGTGCATCATCGCCAGGCACCTGGGTTAAAAACCAAAAAGCAAAAACCCTCTATAGGGCATGGAACCGTATTGGAAGGATGGCTCAATGGACCCTACAAAATTCATAGTACAAAGGGCGCCACTCCAACTCATAGCCTTAGAGCATGTTGGGTACTACGGCAGGTGGCCAAAAGTGGCGAAGAGCTTCTAACTCCAGAGCACCAGCCCAAGGATACCAATACGGTATTAACAGTATTCGAGACTCTCGCATCAAATAATATGCGGAAACGAACACTCCGCAGCCTTGCCGAAGTCTACCAAGTAGCAACAATAAACCCGTGGAGTGACACGGCCATTACCTTTAATGCCAGTGACGAACCTAAATTTCGAACAGCCCGAGCACCAGCCGCATTGGTCCTCAGTCCAATAGTGGACGGCTTTCGCCTTACCAAGGTACTCATGGACGGTGGCAGCAGATTGAACCTCATTTACGAGGAAACCCTCCAAAAAATGGAAATAGACTGGAGCCACATTGAGCGAAGCAGCAAAACCTTTAGAGGAATAATCCCAAGTCGGGAAGCATGTTGTACAGGAAAAATCACACTGGATGTGGTGTTCGGCACGCCGGATAATTATAGGTCCGAGGAAGTCACATTCCAAGTGGCCCCGTTCAGCAGCGGATATCACGCTCTATTAGGGCGAGAATCATTCACAATTTTTCAAGCTATACCCCATTACGGGTACATGAAGCTCAAAATGCCCGGGCCCAACGGAATCATCACTCTTGCTAGTGACCCGGACATAGCACTCCGCGCCGAAAACAAGACAGCCGAACTGGCCCTTGAGGCACTATCCGAAGCCCTAGCGGCCGAGGAACTCACTGCGCTGCGCTCCACGGTGAATAGGGACGATGTGATACTCGATAAGAGATCCAAGTCCGCCTCCTTTAAACCAACGGACGAAATAGTCAAATTCCAAGTCTATCCAACGGACCCTACAAAAATGGCCTCCATTGGGGCACAATTAAACCCTGATGTAGACGCCGCACTACGAGAATTCCTACGTGAAAATTGGGACATTTTTGCCTGACACCCTTCAGACATGCCCGGAATCCCACGCCGGCTGGCCGAGCACAGCCTAAACATCCTAAAAGGATTCAAGCCAGTCAAACAGGCTCTTCGGCGTTTTTCCGAACCCAAGAGACAGACCATGGGAGAGGATCTAGCCAAATTATTGGAGGCCGGATTCATCAGAGATATAAAACATCCGGACTGGCTAGCAAACCTAGTGATGGTACCAAAGAAGGACAAATCCTGGCGCCCATGTGTCGATTTTAAGGACCTCAACAAGGCTTGCCCAAAGGATCCCTTCCCACTCCCCCGCATCGATCAAATTATCGATGCTACCACAGGACACGACTCATTGTGTTTCCTTGACGCATACTCAGGCTACCACCAAATTAAGATGGCAGAGCCCAACCAGGCCGCAACGGCATTCATCACCCCATACGGCCCATTCTGCTTCAACACAATGCCCATTGGGCTCAAAAACGCCGGCGCAACATATCAACGCATGATTTAGACATGTCTGGCAAACCAGATCGGCAAAACAGTGGAGGCATATGTGGACGATGTGGTCATCAAAACCAAGCACGTCGAAACTCTAGTAGACGATCTGAGGCTCACGTTCGATAATCTCCGAACATATGACATTAAGCTTAACCCGGAAAAATGCATTTTCGGCATACCAGCCGGAAAGCTCTTGGGCTTCATTATATCCGATAGAGGAATTGAAGCAAACCCAACCAAGATCCGAGCTCTGTCACAATTGGATATCCCAAAGGACCTCAAACAAATACAAAAATTGACGGGATGTGTGGCGGCTCTGAGCCGCTTTATCTCCCGTTTAGGAGAAAAGGCATTACCTCTTTATCGCCTCCTCCGACACACCGAACACTTCGAGTGGACGGATGCTGCCACGGCCGGACTCGAAGAAATAAAAGCCATATTGGCAAGAAACCCGGTCTTGGCCGCGCCCAACATGGGCGAACCGATGCTATTATATATCGCGGCAACTCATCAAGTTGTGAGCGCAGTGCTCGTTGTCGAACGAGAAACGGACGGACACAAGTTTCCCCTTCAAAAACCAGTTTACTACGTGTCCACTGTCCTAACTCCATGCAAGTCACGGTACCCACATTACGAAAAGATAGCGTACGCGGTGTTCATGGCATCCCGGAAGCTGTGACACTACTTTCAAGAGTGTTCGATAACAGTAGCCTCCGAAGTACCTCTTAACGACATTATAAACAACCGCGACGCGAAGGGCCGGATTGCCAAATGGGCCATTGAGCTCCTCCCGTTCGACATAACGTATAAGCCACGACGAGCTATTAAGTTGCAAGTTTTGGCCGACTTCGTCGCCGAATGGACTGAAGCCGAACTCCCTAAAGAGTACGGCGCATATTCCAACTGGATAATGCACTTCGACGGCTCCAAAATGTTGGCTGGTCTGGGGGCTGGCGTCATTTTGACGTCCCCAACCAGAGATACGGTTCAATACGTACTCCAGATAATGTATACGGACTCCAACAACGCAGCCGAATACGAGGCCCTTCTACACGGCCTCCGGATGGCAGTCTCCATGGGCATTCAATGCCTAGAGGTGCGCGGGGATTCGAACCTCGCGATATCCCAAATAAATGGAGACTTCGATGCCAAGGATCCGAAAATGGCAGCTTATCGCAACGCCGTCCTAAAAATGTCAGCTCGGTTTGAAGGGCTCGAATTTCACCATATATCCCGGGATAACAACCAGGCAGCAGACGTATTGGCGCACATTGGTGCAAAGCGCGATGCTGTCCCTCCCAACATCTTCCTAGAGAGGCTGTTCAAGCCATCCGTACTATGGAAGGGGGAATCCGGAAATAACAACCCGGACCCAACCGCACTGCCCGACACCGAACATTCTGACACAATTGGTGGTTCTGCCAACGAAGTAACATCTTCAGCCCACGTAATAATGGCAGTCATTGCCCCGTGGACGGAACCATTCCTAGCCTACCTAACCAGGCAGGAACTTCCCGAGGACCAAAACGAGCCCCGCTGCATAGTGCGGCGATCTAAAGCCTATAAGGTCCATGAGGGAGAGCTTTACAAGAAAAGCACAACCGGAGTACTTCAAAGGTGTATCTCCGAAGAGGAAGGGCGGAATCTTCTTGCTGAAATTCATGCCGGACTCGGCGGGCACCACGCCGGAGCCCGGGCCCTTGTAGGCAAGGCCTTCCGCACAGGATTTTATTGGCCAACGGCCCGGGCAGATGCTTAGGACTTAGTCCAACGATGCGTCTGTTGCCAACTCTTTGCTAATCAAAGCCACATGCCACCCACCGCCCTCAAAACTATACCCATAACATGGCCCTTCGCGGTCTGGGGGCTTGACATGGTTGGACCCCTTAAAGGAGGAACCCACAAGCAAAAATACCTACTGGTCATGGTGGATAAATTCACCAAGTGGATAGAGGCCAAACCTGTTAAGACGGCCGAATCCGGACCGGTGATAGACTTCATATCAGGGGTCGTACACCGTTACAGCGTCCCCCATAGCATCATCACTGATAACGGCACGAACTTTACGGCCGACGAGGTCAAACTCTGGTGCAAAAACATGGGCATCAAGCTCGACTATGCTTCAGTCTATCACCCTCAAACTAACAGTCAAGTAGAGCAAGCAAATGGTCTAATCATGAGCGGCATCAAACTCAGACTAGTGCGGTCCCTCAAGGAATCTAACACACACTGGGTAGAGGAGCTCGACTCCGTACTCTCGGGGCTCCGGACCACTCCGAATCGCACCACCAGATTTACACCATTCTTTATGGTATATGGTGCAGAGGCAATTCTGCCCTGCGACATAATTCATGACTCACCTCGCGTGCGCATGTACGAAGAAAGAGAAGCCGAGCTCGATCGGCAGGATAGTTTGGACACATTGGAGGAGGAGCGTGACGTGGCAAAAGCCCATTCCGCATTCTATCAACAGCAAGCTCGAAGATATCAAAGCAGAGAAGTATGGGCCAAAACTTACAACGTTGGCGAGTTAGTTCTACGCCTGCTGGACAAGAAAAAGGACAAACTAAAGCCCAAATGGGAAGGTCCCTTTATCATCGATCAAGTCCTGACCGGTGGAGCGTACCGTCTGCGAGATGCATTGGATAACCGACTCGAGCCAAACCCATGGAACGCAGCCCGTCTTCGAAGATTCTACGCCTAGCGCCGGATTCTGAGTTCGTCCCCTTCCTCCGTCTATATTTTACATATTAGCTGTCTTCTGTTTCTCTCCTTCTCCCTCCTTTTCTATTACAACCTTTGAAAGCTTGTTCGCGCATTGTTCGCACACACTTGAAGCGCTATCCACGCTCATTATAGCTGGGGGCTTCTTTAACAGAAGCTTATTTATACATGCTTCATGCCCAACACATGTGTCACACTTCCGCATGTACCTTTTATTCACCATTATATGCATCGATATGACTTAAGTTTTGGCCAAGCTGGGTTGCCTGGCTCCTGTGCTTACCCCTACGTTCCCGAGTGTTCGGCTAGGTGGTAAAGGGAGCACCTCTGTGATTGTTACTACTGGGTTAGCCGGATTTGTACCTCAGACTGGGTGAAGCCGAAAGCTAGCGTTCCTAAGGGAATATTCGGTCGGTGAACTAAAAGACGATTTCTTATCTATTTATTTATCTGCCCCCAGATGTTTTTCTGCTTTTTTCGCAGTCCGGACATGCACTTTAGGGCATGCCCCCCAGGGAAAGGAACCCCTAACGAAACTATTCTCCCTGGAAGATGTTTCTTACTAACCATGTAATATAACATAACTAGTTGGGCACTTGTCTGATACAGCACTAATGACCCCTACGCCTGGTCTCCACGCATGCCCCGGTTCTTATATAACCGTGAGAGTATTCGCACACACTCCGGACTATCGGGTCCCGAGGTTGAAGCGAAAAGGTCCGCTATGACAAATGATCTACAATCCGGCTAGAAGGCATTTTACATGTCATCTTAAATTACATAGTCAACTTGACTGGGCATATTCCTCTTCAATGCCATCCAGCAGACTGTCTCGTTTACAATCCTGTTGAGAATACTTTGCGGCCAATTCTACTTGGCCTTACACTAAGCTCACAGGGATCTCCTTCCCATCAGGCCCCACAGGTCCGACTTCGTCCATGTGGTTTGGGTCAGCCTTCGTGTACCGCGTCTTCACCATGGCCTAGGCCTCCCTGGCGCCTTGACGGCAGGCCGATATCTTCCATAAGCGGAAGCGCTGCCGTGCTCCCTGAAGCCTCTCTGCAAGCTCTCCAAGGCCTTCAGGCAGGGAGACAGGTGGCCACAAGGCCTGGGCGATGCCTTTCATCACCTGCCGAACTCGTTCGTGCAGTTGCAAGAGCTCGGGAAGAAGGTCACCCGTAGAACCAGGCATTTCCTCTGCAGGACGGCCTGTGAGCATACCTACAGACATAACTCTGTTAGTCGACTTTCTCGCCGAACTCTTTTTCAAAGTTCGTTCAAGCACCTACTAAAAATGCCGCGTCGAAGCCGCCGATTCTCCTTAACGGAGTTAGATAGCTGGGCACGAACATCCTTTAGTTCCTCACCCAGCTGGGTGTTGGCATCTTGGAGAATATTTTTCTCCTGCCTCACCCTTGTAAGCACATTCTCGCCAGCCTTTAACCGGCGCATGAGCTGTTGCTTGTCCGGATCTACCCCGACGCCATCTACAATATTATTGTCAGACTTATACACACGCCGCACTTCACAAATCACTTATCTTTGGAAGCATATATTACCAGAGGGGGTCTCTTTGGCTTCCCCCGTTGCGGCTAGTGCGGCCTCAAGTTGGGCTTTGCACTCCTCCAGCTCCTGGGACAGTTGGGTATTCTTTTCTGTAAGATCCTGCACAATAAATGATCCTTAAATCAGTTATTCTAACTATTTCAAGTCTTGGGGGCTACTGGCATATATAACTATCAGATTTTCTCACCCGTATGTCTTTTACATACTGCTCCGTGGCTCTGGCTAGACCATTTTGAGCGGCACGGAGGTGCGCATCTCTCGAATTAAAGGCATCCAATGCCTCTGGGGAGAAACATGCGTTGCGAAGAACTGTCCGGCGACGCCTGTGATTCATGGCACTCTCCACCTCGGAATTGGTGGCAGATAACCTGTCGGCATCCTCTATCGGAGGAGCATCCGACGCACGCCTCGTGTTCGCCTCCACTTCTGGACCTGGCTTTGGAGCCTGGCGAGCGGAGGATTGATTGGCAACCTCTCCAGATACAGTCCGGCGAGCGCACTTCTTCCTGAAAAAGCACGAGCGTAGTATGTCTCCCGGGAATAAAGCTCGGGAGTAAGGTGACACGCCATACCGTTGCGCCGGAGTTTCGATTCGGACCGCACTTCTTTTCAGCCTGCTGGGCCGTACTGCCCCTTGTTGGCTAGCCGCCGCGGGCTCGGCCTTCCGCCTAAAGGGCGCCCCCTGCGAAACACCATCAGTATATGGTGATAAAAAATAAGCACGGATGGGTCATTTTTAAAGTCTTGGGACTTTGATCTCAATTACCTGCGAGGCGGGAAGTATTCCGGGGTAATCGGCCGTAATGGCGACCAAGGCATTATCGATGCTCAGTTGGTGGAATACCCCGTCGATCAGCTCCACCGATATGTCCGGATCCTCTTGGGAGGTCGGATCGAGGAACCGTTCCAGATCCTCGGGTTGTGGAGGTGGGCTGTTTATATCCTTTACGGCCCAGCGCAGTTCCTGCGCCGAAATCACAAAATGAGATACTTGACTATGGGAGTACGGATCGGATAGGCAAAATAAATGTCCGCTTACCCAGCTTGGAGGATTGTTCATAGAAAATCCGCTCTGTGGATTGACACGGAGGAATTCCTCCTCTTCTCCCTTGTACAATGCGGACAAGATCTTCATCAGGTCGGCGACCGATCCCGGCCCCTTACGGCCGCAGCGGATGGCATCATCCTCCCCGTTGAAATCCAACATGGGGTGGCCTCTATACTGGAGCGGCAGCACCCCCCGCATAATGCATGTGGCCATGACCCCGATCATGGTCAGTCCGGAATGAGCTAACAACCTTATCCGGCTCATCAGGTAAATGACGTCCCTGTCGTTTTCCCTCTGAGGGCTCCGTGGACGCCAGCTTAGGCGTTTCTTCAAAGGAGCGTTACTAAACTCAGGGAGGCCGAGCCGAACAGGGTCCGGCAGGGGGACATCTTCTATATAAAACCATGCCGAAGGCCAGTCTTCGGATGCCTTCTTCGGGGTTCCGGATAGATATCCGGTCCCGGCGATGCGCCATAGTTCGGCTCCGCCCACTTGATATATTGACCCCTCTTGAGAACGGGGCACAAGGCAGAACAGCTTCTTCCACAGCGCAAAATGAGCCTCGATGCCCAAAAATAGCTCGCAAAGGGCCATGAAGCCCGCAATATGCAAAATGGAGGCAGACATAAGGTTGTGCAACTGGAGGCCATAGAACTCCAGGAGCCCCCGGAGAAACGGATGAATTGGAAATCCGAGCCCTCTTATCAAATAAGAGATAAAGCATACCCGCTCTCCTTTGGAGGGGCTGGGGACGCTCTCCGCTTGCTTTCCGCCCTTATAGGTGGCGAGTCCGGCTCGAACCGGAACCATGAAGGCTGGGGGAAGAAATCCCTTGGTTTGGAGCGCCACTAGCTCACTGTGAGGGACGGAGCATCTCTCCCAATCTCCAGGCTTAGGGCTGGAGGGCGAGAGGAGGAGATGCGTCGACCGTCCATGATGGAATGGATTTCTGTCAGATGCGCTCTGATGAATACTTGCGAGGGGAGAATGGTGTGATTCGGATCTAGATCCTCGTCTCTTTTATAGGCAGCACATTTGCGTAGCTAGGGGGATAAATGTAAAAATACCCTGGCTTTTCGCATTTGTCGGCGTTCTGGGAACGGGGGTCCCAGACTTGCCTGCCTGCGGCCTGCGGCGTGGCTCAAAGGAGGCCCAGCACAGCCCATCTTCATCAACGCAAGCTCAAGACCCTCGCGAGGGGCCAAGCCTCGCGGGGCGGACGACAAGGAGCTTCCTCAAGCACGGCCTTGTCAGGCTGGCTCACGAGGAGGCGGAGAGTTCAAGGAAGGGTACCTCGCGAGGTGCCCATGATGCAAGCCATGACGACCAAGGGCGCCAGCCGGGCGCCAGCCCGCGCAGTGTCCTCCCTTCTTCTTTGGTGCAAAGGGGGCAAGCGCAGGCGAGAGTATCAAGCAAAGGCATCCATTTCGGTGCAACAAGACCAAGACCATCCCAACGGCTGGAAGGAAGTCATTGTGGAGCCCAAGCAGGCGTCACCACCAGAGCTTTTGACACGCGAGGACCAACTTTAGTCAGGATAAGTGTACCCGCTGTTCCCCTTCGAAATGGCCAATTGTTGGCGCCCTTCCCGCTCAATATTTGGGAAGAGGCCCAAGGCCTTTGCCTATAAATTGGACTAGCCACCCCCAGGGTAGAGGCATCTGGACCAGACCTAGCAATCTGGATCCTCACCAAGAAACCAGTAGATAGAGCGATTGAACTCCTCCCAGCAGTTCGTCGCACCAGCCAAGAACAGACCCTCGCGAGGTTGTTCTTCTTTGTATTGTTCATCATCAGCCCAAGAGGCAATCCACCACACCACACACTGGAGTAGGGTATTACACCACAATGGTGGCCTGAACCAGTATAAATCTTGCGTCTCTTGTGTTGTTCTGTTTGGTAGTTTAGATCCTAGCGATTCGGCAAAGAGCTAGCCGGTACAGGGTTAGATCTCCGCGCGCACCCCAGTGTTCGAACCTCAAGGGTCTGCCGGAACCCGAAATCCGACATTTGGCAAGCCAGGTAGGGGTGCGCCGGAATTTGCCTTCTGCCGTCTCGTTCTTCTCCGACCATCGCATCCATGTCTAACGCTCGTCGGGCTCGCGCCGAGCGCCGAGCCACCCTCGCTTCCCATGTCGCCTAGACGGCTCCCATCGGCGGGCGCCCTCGTCGTTCCCCGTCACCCGCCGTCAACGCCGCCACCGGCCCGGTGGGGAACGAGCAGCAAGCATCGTCCCAGCATCCGTCCATGAGGCGGGACGGCCGCACTGCCACGCCCTCGCTCACCCCCGCTGGTTCTTCGTCACGCGCACCCCGCGCGGCCATGGAGGCCCGAGCTGCGCTCATCGCAGCAAACGAGCTCCTGCGCTACCGCTCCATCGACGACGTCTACGAAGAGTGGATCGACCGAGTTGCCGAGCTTGTCCGCGCTGCCGGGGGCTCCCCCGCGCCGTCCTTCTCGCTGCACCGTGCCTCGCCCCGCGCGGGCAATGAAGCTCCTGGGGCGCCTCAGCCGCCTCCTTCTCAAGAAGGCGCCCTCGCCCCAAGGCGCACGGCCCCTGGACGGAAACCTCTCCGTCAGGCGCCAGAGCGGCAAGAGCAGAGCTGCCAAGAAGTCCCACGCCCTCGAGAAGCCGCCCGAGCGCTCCCTGCTCCGGCCCGTCAGGACCCTACGCTGCCCCAGCCGCGGCGCATGGGGACCCACAGGACCAAGCTCTTCGTCGCCCAAGGCCCCCTGTGGCCACGGCGGGCTGCCGCACCTTCACCTCCGAGCTACGCAGCGTCGTGTGGCCCGGCATGTTCAAGCCAGACCTGCCTCCTCGCTACGGCGGCATGGCTGACCCTGCAGAGTTTCTCCAGCTCTACGAGTTGGGCATCGAGGCTGCCAACAAAGACGAAAAGGTCATGGCAAACTGGTTTCCCATGGTGCTCAAGGACGGGGCCCGCACCTAGCTTCTGAACCTGGCTCCAGGCACAATCTTCTCCTGGGACGAGATGCGCACCCGCTTCATCGCCAACTTCCAGGTTACTCGCGATCGGCCACCCGCTGTGAGCGACATGCGCCGTATCAAGCAGCAACCAGGAGAAACCCTGCAGAAGTACATCCAGCGCTTCAACAACGCGCGCCTCAAGATCCCCAAGGTGATGGAGGAGGCCATCATCTCAGCCTTCTCCGATGGTGTGCGCGACGTCAAGATGAAGGAGGAGCTGGCGATGCATGAAGACCTGTGCACCTCCTTGGAGCTGTTCAACCTGGCGACCAAGTGCGCCAGGGCTGAGGAGGGACGTCTCTCCCTCCTCGAGCTGCCTGCCGCGGACCCAGAAGAGAAGAAGCCCAAGGCCAAGGACGTGAAGCGCAAAGGGGCTGCCGTACTCGCGGCCGAGCCAGACACCAAGCGGGGCAGAGATCAGCCCGAATCCTCAAGGGCAGTCGGTACTGCGTGTACCACGACCTCCACACCCACAACACCAATGAATGCCAAGAGCTCCGGGCCGTGCGTGAAGGAAGGGCCGGCAGACGTCCCGACCATAGCAACCGGGGCTACGGCCGAGGAGGAGGAAGGAACGTAGGACGTTGGGAAGACCGCGGCCCACGCCAAGGGTGGCGCGACCAACCTCGTGAGGATCGCTGGCAGGACCCGCCTCGCGAGGGAGGCTGGAGGGATCAGCCTCGCGAGGATCGCCCGCAAGGGAACGCGGGCCTCCCTCCGCTGCTGCCGCAGCCAAGAAGAAATGAAGACCGTCATCAGGACGAGGGGGCTGGGGGCTTCCAGGAACCACGTGCAATTGCCTGCATCATGGGCGGAGATCAAGCCACATCCTCTCAACGCATCTTCAAGTAGTTCGCCCGCGAAGTGAATGCAGTCCTCCCCAAGCTCGAGGCCACGTGCCCTCCCAGGTGGTCGGCATGCGCCATCACGTTCAGCTCAGTGGATCAGCTCAAGTGCGTGGCCACAGCCGGAGTCCTCCCGATGCTTTGCTCCCCAATCATCAGCAACGTGCTGGTCACCAGGACCCTCATCGACGGCGGGGCAGGGCTCAACGTCCTGTCCGTGGAAACGTTCAACAATCTTCAAGTGCCCTACAGTCAGCTTCAGCCAACCAAGCCCTTCTCTGGAGTCACGACGGCTCCACGGTCCCGATCGGGCAGGTCCGCCTCCCTGTCACCTTCGGGGCACGCGACAACTACCGCACCGAGCTCATCGACTTCGACGTCGCCCACATTCGCCTGCCGTACAACGCCATCCTCGGATACCCGGCGCTGGCCAAGTTCATGGCCGTAACCCACCACGGCTACAACGTCCTCAAGATGCCAGGAAGTGGCGGGGTCATCTCGGTGCCCTGCAAGGAGAGAGACGCAGTGTGCTCCCTGGAGCGAGCCTTTCAGGCCGCATCGCTGGAAGACCAGGACCGCGGAGGCAGGAGGCCTCCCGAGGCCGCCCTCAAGAAGAAGAAGACATCGTCCAGCCCGGCCCCTCAGGAGGCAGGCCTCTCAGGGCCCGCGCCTGCTCAAGGGGAACCTCCTTCCATTGCATAGGGAAGCGCGCCCGGCGCCCTCCTTAGGCAGGGCTCGGGGGCTCTCCCCTGGAGGGCCGCTGACCTCGCTAAGGTCACGAGGGAGGCGCTTGGGCACCACATGGAGGCGTGTTTCGAAGCACGTTTCCCTCAAGAAGGAGCAAGGCAAGGAGGGCCAAACCCCCAGGAGTTCGTCAGCAAGGCCATTCAGGAGTTACAGGAGTCAAGGGTCATGAGAGGCAGCCGCCGGCTACCCGCTATGGCCCCCCATCCAGGCGAGGATGGTGGGCTGCGTGTCTGGATCGACATACCGGGGCTCAACCGAGCCGCGTCTCAAGAGTGCCTCTGGCCCTCTCGAGTGGGACGTTGCGAGGGCCCGTCCCACAGCTACGTGCGCATGCCATACGGCTTGCCGAACGCGGCTGCTGCGCACCGGCGTCTCATGAGGGCCATCCTGGAGGGTCAAGAGGTCAGGCACTCCGCAGCCCTGGCAGAGAAGGAGATGGCCCGCGAGGAGCCGCCAGCGCCTCCGGAGCCTCCTGAGGCCCCTGGGCCTGGGGACTCGTGAGGATCAGCTCCCGCAGCCCACCGAGTCTGCTACACCAACACCCCTTCGTCTCCAACATCATCAGGTGACATCTTTCAAGTTTCATTTCCGGCTGGGAGCGCCCTCAGGGCCGCATTATTCCCAGGCCGCATGGGTCCGTCCCTGCGGCGTGTATCCCTTTTATTTCATGTTCTTAGCTTACCTTATTAGGGCCGCCCCTCGGGCTGCATCATCCCCAAGTCGCTCGGGCCTGACCGAGCGGCATGTACCCTTCTTGCGTTTACCTTAGGGCTATGCTTTCGACCCATCATGCTTGTTATTTGGTGCCTTTTCCTCCTGGGTGTCGGAATCTTGGGCGTTAAAGGGGGGGTGCCTGAGCATCGCGACTCAGGGCTCCTACCGGCTCTCCGGCCCTCACCCTCTGGTCTTGTCCATGGCATCGCGACCTGGCATGCCAGCGATGGTTGAGACCAGCCCGAGAGCCGGGACCCAAGGGCGTAGAGTTTTGACATCTAACCCAGCTTGCACGTTAAATGGGGGGTGCCTGAGCATCGCGACTCAGGGCTCCTACCGGCTCTCCGGCCCTCACCCTCTGGTCTTGTCCATGGCATCGCGACCTGGCATGCCAGCGACGGCTGAGACCAGCCGAGAGTCGGGACCCGAAGACGTAGAGCACCGGCATCTGGCCAAATTTGCAGGAACACATTCCAAGGTAAGGCCCAGTGCCGGGTGCAACCCTCCCTGGGGTTGGGCCCTGTGAGTCCCACGCTGGCTCACGGGTGCCCCAATACACCTCGGCGGGCCTTTCGTGCCTCGTCGCCTCTCCAAAGCAACTAACGGCTAACTGTCGATTGCCACGGCAAACTCTCGTTCCATTTGTGATGAGCCTGCAGGGTTCCTCCAAGGAGCATTGCCAGGCGGGGCCCTCTGCCTTCTTCACTCTCATCGGCGCAACCCGCTTGCATGTTAAAGGGGGGATGCCTAAGCATTGCGACTCAGGGCTCCTACCGGCCCTCCAGCCCTCACTCTCTGGCCTTGTCCACGGCATCGCAACCTGGCATACCAGCGACGGCTGAGACTCGCTCGAGGGCCGGGACCCGAGGACGTAGAGCAGAAAGGGGAGCGAAGGCGAGAGGGGAAGAGCACGCGAGGACCTCGCCAAGCAACCCCCCGCCGGCCAAGGCATGGACCTAGCGCCGCACCAGGAAGCGTTTTCTGACCCTCGAGATAAGTCACTTTCCGAGAACACTAGTTATCGCAGCTCCATCCCCGCACCCAATGCAATTCCGTGTTGGCAACGTCGCTCTCCTTTCTCACCGAATGATGGCTGCTTGAGCGCCAAAGGGGACCTCCCGAGCATCGCGACTCAGGGGCTCTTACTGGACCTCGGGCCGCTCACCTCCTGGCCTTGACCACGGCATCGCGACCTGGCATACTAGCGACGGCTGAAGCCGCCTTGGGACTGGGACCTGTCGGCGCAGAGCATCGAGCCCTCACGAGGTTTGAAAGGAGGAAACTAAGCTAAAACGGAATAAGCATTTCGCACTGCTCCATAACAAGGATCATATTGACAAACGAAGCTACAAACATCTTACAATCCCTCGCGGGGTACATTCTTGGTTCCTCGCAGGGGCAAAAGACGCGAGTCCTAAGGAGTCCTAGCTACGGAGGCCATCGCGGCAGACGCCATCATCAAAAGTGGGCCGCCCAGCACCGGCGCCAACCCCATCCAGATCAGGGGCGACGACGACCTGACGAGCCCGCCCTGCTCTGGGAGCGGCGCAGGCTCGGGGGCTCGTAGCTGTCGTCGCTCGTCTCCGGAGTTGCGAAGAGCTCGGCGGAGTCGTTGGATCCACCAGTGCCTCCCCCACCTGGGGAGCTGCCGGGGGAGCGGTTGGCCGGCCTCTGTCTCGCTGCGGCAGGGTCCCGACCGCCCCTTCCAGGGCAGCACTCCAGCCGGCGACCCTCCGCATCGAAGACCTTGAAGGACATCACCGAAGCACCATCATACTCTAGGTGGATCGCGAGGGCGCCCCTCGCTCTGCAGACCTGGGCGACCTCACCCCAGCCTCGAGTCATGAAGACCTCGCCCGAGGCAACGACCGCCACCTCTGCCCCGGTCCCGAGGGTGCTGCAGCCGGCGTGCTGCAGCCAAAGCTCAGGGGTTCCCCCTGCCGGATGACGGAGGCGAAAAAAGGAGGGAGACGAATCCAAGACTTAGGAGGCGTGGTGGCGCGAAGCACGAACTCTCGGGAGGAGCCTTCAGCGTGGACCCCAGGGGGGAAGACGCACACCTTCGTGACCCGCCGGTGCCGACGGCGGCGCCGCCCGTGGCGTTCGGCGTCAGCTCCTTCAGAGCCCCCGATATGGGCGTACAGGGGAAGCGGGAACCCTGGTGGTGGCCGCTCACACCAGGGTCCTAGCGCTTCCAGGCAAGCGCCCTCGCCCCGCTGCCAGAGAGCGAGCCGCTTCTTCAGGGGAAGCGGGTCAGGATCCTCTTGGGGAGCTTTTCCCTTCTCTTCCACGGAGAACCGGTGGATCGGAGCCATTGCAGCAAGACGGAGCAAGACCCAGGAGGGAGGAGAAGCAGAGGGAGTAGCCTGGAAGGACACACGCCGTTCCATACTTATAGCCGGTGAAGGCCAACCGTCGACCTCCACGATCATAGGTAATCATGACCCGCTTTGCATGCAGGGACTTGTCGAATCCGTGCGGTTACCAAGGCGTCTTGGGGAGGCGGAGGCGCCCACGTCCAATCAACCGCCACGCGGCGCCCAAGGCCGCAGGCTGTTAGGGCCCGCGACGCTTCGCACTTGCCCTTTCGCCTCTCTGCTCGGCCAAGTCTGGGCGCGCCGTGGGCCCGGGGGCTACTGTCGGCGTTCTGGGAATGGGGGTCCCCAGACTTGCCTGCCTGCGGCCTGCTGCGTGGCTCAAAGGAGGCCCAGCACAGCCCATCTTCATCAACGCAAGCTCAAGACCCTCGTGAGGGGCCAAGCCTCGCGTGGCGGACGACAAGGAGCTTCATCAGGCATGACCTCGTCAGGCTGGCTCACGAGGAGGCGGAGAGTTCAAGGCGGGGTACCTCGCGAGGTGCCCATGATGCAAGCCATGACGACCAAGGGCGCCAGCCCGCTTAGTGTCCTCCCTTCCTCTTTGGTGCAAAGGGGGCAAGCGCAGGCGAGAGCATCAAGCAAAGGCATCCATTTTGGTGCAACAAGACCAAGACCAGCCCAACGGCTGGAAGGAAGTCATTGAGGAGCCCAAGCAGGCGTCACCACTAGAGCCTTTGACACACGAGGACCAACTTTAGTCAGGATAAGTGTACCCGCTGTTCCCCTTCGAAATGGCCAATTGTTGGCGCCCTTCCCGCTCAATATTTGGGAAGAGGCCCAGGGTCTTTGCCTATAAATAGGACTAGCCACCCCCAGGGTAGAGGCATCTGGACCGGACCTAGCAATCTGGATCCTCACCAAGAAACCAGTAGATAGAGCGATTGAACTCCTCCCAG
Source organism: Triticum timopheevii (assembly GCA_963921465.1). Lineage (NCBI taxonomy): Eukaryota > Viridiplantae > Streptophyta > Magnoliopsida > Poales > Poaceae > Triticum > Triticum timopheevii. Next base: position 175,238,910 of record OY997264.1, on the reverse strand, counting down.
CAGTTCGTCGCACCAGCCAAGAACAGACCCTCGCGAGGCTGTTCTTCCTTGTATTGTTCATCATCAGCCCAAGAGGCAATCCACCACACCACACACTGGAGTAGGGTATTACACCACAATGGTGGCCTGAACCAGTATAAATCTTGCGTCTCTTGTGTTGTTCTGTTTGGTAGTTTAGATCCTAGCGATTCAGCGAAGAGCTAGCCGGTAGAGGGTTAGATCTCCGTGCGCACCCCAATGTTCGAACCTCAAGGGTCTGCCGGAACCCGAAATCCGACAGCATTCGTTCGACACATGGGAGATAGCCATTATTGGGCGTAGAAGCCGAGGAGCACAGTATTTACAAGAAGTCGGACGCTATTCAACAGGTACACGGGATTTGGAGAAGAACCTGCCTTGCAATGTCGAAGACTATCTACGTGCCGGACTCATCGCCATTGAAGCCTGGTTCAGGGGCTACTGAGGGAGTCCTGGATTAGGGGGTGTCCGGATAGCCGAACTATTACCGTTGGCCGGACTCCTCGACTATGAAGATACAAGATTGAAGACTTCGTCCCGTGTCCGGATGGGACTTTCCTTGGTGTGGAAGGCAAGCTTGGCGATACGGATATGTAGATCTCCTACCATTGTAACCGACTCTGTGTAACCCTGTAGGATCAAAGAAGGTGAGAGTGTCTAGAGGGGGGGATTAGACTACTCGACAAGATAAAAATTCAGTCTTTTATCAAGGACAGATTTTGGCAGATTTTGCAAAACACACACAAGTCAAGTAGCACACTACACATGCAATTCTAGAGTATGGGCAGCGGAAAGTAAATTGCACAAGTAGTAAAGAGAAGTGGAGAAGATCAAACGCAATTTGGAGACGCGGTGCTTTTTCTCGTGGTTCCGATAGGTGGTGCTATCGTACTTCCACGTTGATGGAGACTTCAACCCACGGAGGGTAACGGCTGCGAGAGTCCACGGAGGGCTCCACCCACGAAGGGTCCACGAAGAAGCAACCTTGTCTATTCCATCATGGCCTACGCCCACGGAGGGCTAGCCTTACTCGGGGTAGATCTTCACGAAGTAGGCGATCTCCTTGCCCTTACAAACTTCTTGGTTCAACTCCACATCTCGATGACGGAGGCTCCCAAGCGACACCTAACCAATCTAGGAGGCACCACCCTCCAAAAGGTAATAGATGTTGTAGATGATGATGAACTCCTTGCTCTTGTGCTTCAAATGATAATCTCCCCAACACTCAACTCTCCTCACTGATTTGGCTGTGGTGGAAGAAAGGATTGAGTGGAAAGCAACTTGGGAAGGCTAGAGATCAAGCTTCATATGGTGGGAGTGGAGCAACTTGATCTCAACACAAGGGTAGGTAGTTCTCTTCTCAGAAATGTAAGGTAGGAGTGGTAGTTCTTTCTGATGGCTCTCTCCACGAATGAAGAGGGGGGTGGAGGGGTATAAATAGCCTCCACACAAAATCCAACCGTTACACACATTTGACCAATCTCGGTGGGACCGAAGTTGACAACTCGGTGAGACCGATAGTTCAAATAATGTGAACGTTGGGATTTTCGGTGGGACCGAAAATACAATCTCGGTGAGTCCGATTCATGCAATGACAAGAGCATGCCAGTTTCGGTGGGACCGACTTCATCATCTCGGTGACACCGATTTGATGACAGAAGGTTACAGAAGCTTGGCAACTCATGTTTCGGTGAGACCGAGTTCAGAATCGGAAAATCCGAGTTTGCTAGGGTTTGGCTTATGGCTGAGGTGGTTCATCTCGGTGTGACTGAGTTTGGAATATCGGTGGGACCGAGACTACTTATGAGTGTATATGGCAATGAAAGTTGCTGATAGTTTAGGAGATGTATCACTAAGCACTTGAGCAACCAGATCATCATCATAACCTCATCCCCTTTTAATAGTATTGGCTTTTCCTATGGACTCAATGTGATCTTGGATCACTAAACCAAAAATGGAGTCTTGAGATTTTGCCAATGCTTGCCTTAGCATTTTGAGTGGTCCACCTCTTTAGTCCTTTTGCCATGCCAATGTGATTGAATTTCCTGAAACATACTTGATAAAAGCATTAGTCCAACCACAAAGTATGTTGTCATTAATTACCAAAACCACCCAGGGAGCAAATGTGCTTTCAATCTCCCCCTTTTTGGTAATTGATGGCAACACACTAAAAAAGACATCAAAGCTTATTGAAAGAAAGACAGAATTATCACGAAAGCTTTGACAAACATGTAGTACACAGGCTCCCCCTACAAGTGTGCAAGATTTTCATAAATTATGGTTTTGGACTACCACAAGCACACAAGAGAGAAAAGCAAGATGTGCTACATGCAGCTTGGCTATATGCATCAGAGCAGATGAAAAGAAGTGAGTGATAATGCATATGTGCATGGTGATTTCTTGTAAACAAGTATTCACAAGCAAGTCACCATCATGCACATTCTGCAAGGTGCATATACTTACCTTGAGGTTCCTTGGCATTGTACCTGAAGAGATAAACTTGGGAAAACAAGGTTAGATAACACAAGAGTATTTCTTCAACCAACTGCAAGAACATCAAGAGTACCAAGCCAGGGATGACATGTATAAAGAGTGTCTCATATTGAGCACAAGCTTGAATCAGCAAACATGTCTCCGAAACTAAAAGATTTTCAATGAACTCTGAGAGATTTTGCTTTCCATAAGATATCAATTGTGAAGATTCCTCTCCCTTTGAGTTCTCTCAGATCAAGGGGTTTGATGGAAAGAGCAAAATCAAAAGAATGATGCCAAATGAGAATGACGCCAATTGTAATGACCAATGTGAAACACGGCAAAGCTTTGATGTGATTCTCTCCCCCTTAAGGTAAGATTGCTCTTCTTCTCCCCCTAAATCTTCTCTTCTCCCCCTAAGTCTTCTCCCCCTTTGACATCAAGTGCCGAAAAGGACAGCAAACTAGGAAGGTCAGGAAAGATGGAAGGAAAGAAGTGGGATCCTTAAGAATCACAACGGGGCAAAAAGGAACATGCATAGAGAATCATTGAGTGGAGCTGCAGAAGATGATATCCTGGAAGAAATAAATCGGTGACACCGAATTAAGATGGATCGGTGGGTCCGAAAGTCAGGGACTTAGGATAGATCCTTTTCGGTTAGACCGAAATATTTAAATCGGTGACGCCGAGTTTAATTCCAAGGAAATACAGAAATAATTCAGCTCACTTTGCGAGGAATGTTTCAACGGATTTGCAATGAATTTGTGAATGATTTTCGAGGAATTGATCAGAGCCAGAAGGATATTCACAAAGACAGAAGAATAGAAATGAAAAAGATTCCTAGATGAAGTTTTTTTTTCAAAACATATGTACTTCATCTAGATAAGGGTCGGCGACAAGGTCACCTATGTTTGAGTATATTGACTTAGGAGTCAAATGAGGACATTTGATCATAGGTCATACTCATCATTTAAGCTCAAAATGGGGTTGCCATTTTTCGATTAGGCATTCGATGTGATCACATCTTATGAAGCTGCTTGTACTCATGACTTTGAGCAAAGCTCCTTAAAGATGTGAAGAACATACCTTGGGCTTGTTGTTGCTTTGTTCATGTAGGTAAACTTGATGTAGGTGCTCATTGAATGTGAAGTTGGAGCGCCATTTCCACTTGTGTAGTTCATCTTCCTACATGGGTTAGGCAAGCAAGGAAATACTCAAGGATATCCAAGATGACAAGAGTGAAATACTAGATGTATAAGATGTCAAAAAGGATATGTGGAATTTTGTTCCTTGAACTCAACATCCCAAAGGACTAGATACTTGGTCAATGTCAAGATTACTCATGATTTGAGTGTGTGGTAATCTTGTGGAATGTAGATCATCCAAGTACCTGCAAGGAGTTAGATGCAATACAAGGAGGCAAATGTGTCCAAGACATATGATCATCATCATAAGAGAAATATCAAGGATTAGTCAAGTGGGCTCATGCCTTGCATGCATCAATGGAGTTTTCACTCCAAGTTTGAAGCATCAATGATGTTCAACTCACTCCTCAAGCGACAAAACACCTTCTCATCAAGAGGTTTTGTAAAGATATCAGCGAGTTGTTTGTCAGTACGAACATGCTTAAGATTGATGTCACCCTTGGCAATGTGATCACGAATGAAATGGTGACGAACTTCAATATGTTTCGTTCGAGAGTGTTGCACGGGATTGTGTCCAATTTTAATCGCACTCTCATTGTCACAAAGCAAGGGAACATGTCTCACATGTATCCCATAATCCTTAAGCGTTTGTGTCATCCATAGCAATTGAGCACAACACGAACCAGCAGCAATATATTCCGCTTCGGCAGTGGATAATGATACCGAATTTTGTTTCTTGGAGGACCAAGATACAAGGGATCGACCAAGGAATTGACACATACCCGAAGTTGACTTTCTATCAACCCTGTCACCGGCATAGTCCGAGTCGGAATAGCCAACAAGGTCGAAAGAGGCCCTCTTAGGATACCAAATGCCAAAGTTTGGTGTGTGTATCAAATATCTCACAATCTTTTAACAGCTTTAAGATGACATTCTTTAGGGGCTGCTTGATATCGAGCACACATGCATACACTCAACATTATGTCAGGACGAGAAGCACAAAGATATAGTAGAGAACCAATCATAGATCGGTAAACCTTTTGATCAACGGGTTCTCCATCTTTTGTCAAGTCATTATGTCCACTTGTAGGCATGGGGGTTCTCATACCTTTGCTTTCTTGCATGTTGAACTTCTTGAAGAGATCCTTGGTGTACTTTGTTTGTGAGACAAAAGTACCCTCCTTAGATTGCTTGATTTGCAACCCAAGGAAGAATTTGAGTTCACTCATCATGGACATCTCATACTTCTCCGACATGAGCTTTCCAAACTTCTCGCTAAAATGAGGGTTAGTTGAACCAAAGATAATATCATCAACATATATTTGGCACACAAATAGTTCACCATCAACCCTTTTCGTGAACAACGTTGAGTCAATTTTTCCAATCTCAAATCCTTTTTCAAGAAGAAAGCTAGTCAAGCATTTGTACCAAGCTCTAGGAGCTTGTTTAAGACCATAAAGAGCTTTGTGCAACTTGTAAACATGATTAGGCTTTTTGGGATTCACAAATCCGGGAGGTTGTTTCACAAATACTTCCTCCTCAATTTCACCATTTAGGAAAGCACTTTTGATATCCATTTGATAGAGAGTAATATCATGGTGATTGGCATAAGCAAGAAGAATGCGAATGGACTCAAGTCTAGCAACGGGGGCATAGGTCTCACCATAGTCCATACCTTCGACTTGTGTGTAACCTTGAGCTACGAGACGAGCCTTGTTGCGGATGACTTGTCCATCTTCATCTTGCTTGTTCCGAAACACCCATTTGGTTCCAATGACGTTTTGATCATCCTTGGGCTTCTCTACCAAAGTCCATACCTTGTTCCTCTCGAAGTTGTGTAGCTCTTCATGCATAGCGTTCACCCAATCCGGGTCTTCAAGTGCTTCTTCTACCTTCATAGGTTCAATACTAGAGATAAATGAGTAATGCTCACAAAAGTTAGCTAAGCGAGTTTTAGAGTGAGTAATTCTCCCGGAGTTGATGTCATTGATCATTTGTTCCATGGGATGATTTTTCTTGACTCTTTCTCGGACTCGGGATAGCTTTTGTTGAGGTTGTGGCTGAGCTTCCTCATCATCTTCATCTTCCTCTTCTTCTTCTTCATTGTTGTTGGTGTTGTCTTGAGGCGGTGGAGAAGGAGGTTGTGGTGGATCTTCTCGTTGCACTTACTCATCTTGGTGAGTTCCACTTGTGGAGGCCTCCATGTTGCCTTGAGGTTCATCTTGTCGTGAGGTAGGGGGCTCCACATATGTAGATGAGGTACTCTCCTTCACTTCCATGGGACGGATCTTTCCAATAGATAAATCTTGGATGGCTTCCGATGGGTCCTTGTCTCCTACATCAATAGGCATTTGCTCTACTTGCGAGCCATTAGATTCATCAAACTTCACGTCTACCATCTCTTCAACCTTTCGGGTGAAATTATTGTAGACACGGTAGGTGTGGGAATTTGATCCATAACCAAGAAAAAAGCCTTCATGAGTTTTAGGAGCAAATTTAGACCGACGGTGCTTATCAAGGATATAGCATTTCGAACCAAAGACACGAAAGTATCCCACTTGGGGTTTGTTACCGGTGAGGAGCTCGTATGATGTCTTGCCGAGGAGCTTATGAAGATAAAGCCTGTTGATAGCATGACAAGCTGTCTCGACCGCTTCCCCCCAAAAATGCTTCGGTGTCTTGTATTCATCAAGCATCGTTCTCGCCATCTCTATAGCGTTCGGTTCTTCCTCTCAACAACTCCATTTTGTTGAGGAGTGTACGTAGCCGAGAACTCATGTAGAATCCCTTCCTCATCGAGAAAAGAGTCTACATTGGCGTTCTTGAACTCCGTTCCATTGTCACTCCGAACTTTCTTGATCTTCACCTCAAATTGATTTTGGGCCTTTTTGGCGAAGGTTTTGAAGATTTTCTGAACCTGCGATTTGTCATCAAGGAAAAATACCCACGTAAATCTGGAATAATCATCAACTATAACTAGACCAAAGGAGTTACCACCAAGGCTTTTGTAAGTATTGGGACCGAAGAGATCCATATGAAGAAGCTCAAGCGGTCTCCTTGTGGTCATGATGTTCTTCACGGGATGACTTCCACCTACTTGTTTTCCTGCTTGACAAGCACTACAAAGTCTATCTTTGTCAAAGAAAACATCTTTAACGCCAAGAATATGATCACCTTTGATCAGCTTGTCTAGATTACGCATACCAACATGTCCAAGCCTTCTATGCCATAACCAACCTTTAGCGGATTTAGCAATGAAACAAGCTCTAGGTTGGGCTTTCTTAGTGAAATCAACAATATATAGATCACCTCTACGGATACCGGTAAATGCCATGTTATGATTGTCACGACGAAAGACTTGGCAATCTACTTCAGTGAATAGCACATTGAATCCAAAGTCAGCTAATCTAGACACGGAAAGTAAATTGTATCCAAGAGATTCTACAAGCATGACATTTTGAATAGAGCTATCATGAGATATGGCCACCTTACCAAGGCCAAGTACCTTACCCTTGGAGTTGTCTCCAAAAGTCACATACTTGCGTGGACCATCGTTCTTTGCAAGCTCTCGAAACATGTCTTTGTCTCCGGTCATGTGGTCGGTGCATCCACTATCAAGAATCCACTCTTTTCCGCCGGATATGTAGTCTCTCAGATTTGCCATAAGATTGAGACTCTTCATGATCTTGTCTAGCTCGGTGTCCGAATCGGAGTAATCATCATCATGCTCATGCTCATCATCATATTGACCCATAGATTGTTCATCATCCACACCTAGGTCAATTTGATAACTACTTGCATTAGTTTTGTCAATGTGACAATAATCATCGGAATGCAATACAAGAGCATTTCTAATTAGAACATTGATAAGACCGGGATCACCCTTCTTTTTCATAAGACCACGAAGCTCAAAGAAGCATTTATCAAAGTTGGGATCATTGGGGCGCATCATATCAAATTCAATAGTCTTGTATAGAATTTCATCAAGACCTCTCAAAGAGTAGTCCGGATAAAGTTCTTCCAAGAACTTCCACATAGCATAGGCGCACTCAAAGTTTTTAACGAGCTTAAGCAAGTTATCGGGTAACCCTCTAATGATAAGATTTACAGTCCTAAGGTTACGAAGCAAATCAAGCTCTTCATCCATGGTAGGGTGCAAGGGGTCAAATGGAGGCACATAGGGGGTCTCAACATATTTGCGCAAATTGTATGTCTTAAAGATAATAAGCATTTCAATCCTCCACGAGTTATAGGACACTCCATTAAGAATAGGCACTCTATGGCTAACACTCCCAAACGTAGACACGTCCATCTTCCTCCAATGGTGTGTAAACCAAAGCAATGGAGACCAAAGCTCTGATACCAATTGTAGGATCGAAGAAGGTGAGAGTGTCTAGAGGGGGGGGATTAGACTACTCGACAAGATAAAAATTCAGTCTTTTATCAAGGACAGATTTTGGCAGATTTTGCATAACACACACAAGTCAAGTAGCACACTACACATGCAATTCTAGAGTATGGGCAGCGGAAAGTAAATTGCACAAGTAGTAAAGAGAAGTGGAGAAGATCAAACGCAATTTGGAGACGCGGTGATTTTTCTCGTGGTTCCGGTAGGTGGTGCTATCGTACTTCCACGTTGATGGAGACTTCAACCCACGGAGGGTAACGGCTGCGAGAGTCCACGGAGGGCTCCACCCACGAAGGGTCCACGAAGAAGCAACCTTGTCTATTCCATAATGTCCTATGCCCACGGAGGGCTAGCCTTACTCGGGGTAGATCTTCACGAAGTAGGCGATCTCCTTGCCCTTACAAACTTCTTGGTTCAACTCCACATCTCGATGACGGAGGCTCCCAAGCGACACCTAACCAATCTAGGAGGTACCACCCTCCAAAAGGTAATAGATGTTGTAGATGATGATGAACTCCTTGCTCTTGTGCTTCAAATGATAATCTCCCCAACACTCAACTCTCCTCACTGATTTGGCTGTGGTGGAAGAAAGGATTGAGTGGAAAGCAACTTGGGAAGGCTAGAGATCAAGCTTCATATGGTGGGAGTGGAGCAACTTGATCTCAACACAAGGGTAGGTAGTTCTCTTCTCAGAAATGTAAGGTAGGAGTGGTAGTTCTTTCTGATGGCTCTCTCCACGAATGAAGAGGGGGTGGAGGGGTATAAATAGCCTCCACAAAAAATCCAACCGTTACACACATTTGACCAATCTCGGTGGGACCGAAGTTGACAACTCGGTGAGACCGATAGTTCAAATAATGTGAACGTTGGGATTTTCGGTGGGACCGAAAATACAATCTCGGTGAGTCCGATTCGTGCAATGACAAGAGCATGCCAGTTTCGGTGGGACCGACTTCATCATCTCGGTGACACCGATTTGATGACAGAAGGTTACAGAAGCTTGGCAACTCATGTTTCGGAGAGACCGAGTTCAGAATCGGAAAATCCGAGTTTGCTAGGGTTTGGCTTATGGCTGAGGTGGTTCATCTCGGTGTGACTGAGTTTGGAATATCGGTGGGACCGAGACTACTTATGAGTGTATATGGCAGTGAAAGTTGCTGATAGTTTAGGAGATGTATCACTAAGCACTTGAGCAACCAGATCATCATCATAACCTCATCCCCTTTTAATAGTATTGGCTTTTCCTATGGACTTAATGTGATCTTGGATCACTAAACCAAAAATGGAGTCTTGAGATTTTGCCAATGCTTGCCTTAGCATTTTGAGGGGTCCACCTCTTTAGTCCTTTTGCCATGCCAATGTGATTGAATTTCCTGAAACATACTTGATAAAAGCATTAGTCCAACCACAAAGTATGTTGTCATTAATTACCAAAACCACCCAGGGAGCAAATGTGCTTTCAAACCCTAACCCTCTTCGGTGCCTATATAAACCGGAGGGTTTTAGTCCGTAGGACGAAAAACAATCATACCATAGGCTAGCTTCTAGGGTTTAGCCTCTCTGATCTCGTGGTAGATCTACTCTTGTACTACCCATATCATCAATATCAATCAAGCAGGAGTAGGGTTTTACCTCCATCGAGAGGGCCCGAACCTGGGTAAAAACATCGTGTCCCTTGTCTCCTGTTACCATCGGCCTAGACGCACAGTTCGGGACCCCCTACCCGAGATCCGCCGGTCTTGACACCGACAACCGCCAAAGCATAAAAAGAGTTTAAGTCGGGGGTAACCTCATTTTTACGCTTGGTGTGTTCGGCAAGCCGGAGGAAAGTTCCGTGTCTTTTCTTGTCCTAGTTTGCCGCCGGCTCTCGTGCTGCTGTTGCTTCAAAATAAAGTGAGGATCCAGATGAGCTAAGGGGTGTGAAAATCTTACTTTCCGGGTTACTCTTCGGATTTTTTGTCTTGGCAAAGGCTCGGAGTCGGAGGAAATAATAGTTACCTCTTCTTCCACTCCCTGACTCGTTCTCGTGTCATCGTGATGATAATCAGTGTCAATAATATGGTTAAAAACGGAGCCAAGAGAGTCAAGAGCTACCTCCGACTCAGAGGTGTCCTCAATTTGAAGTAATTCAGAAGCACTGGGCTTCTTTCCTCTCTTCTTGGTGGCTTTCCTGGCGGCTTTCTTGGCCTTCCTGGCTCTCTTTGCAGCCTCATGGTCATATTCTTTCTTCCAAAACTCGTCATCAGCCTGTGGAAATCAGAAAAGGTTGAGTTAAGAAAAAACATCAAAGAGAAAGGTAAATTAACTAAGTTTGGCGGCTTACCCCTGGAGCCGGGTTAGCTTTGCATAAAGGGCTTAGGCCCACCTTGCCACAGTCTGCTAAGCTTTCATTCAAAAGCGACTTCGTCATATCATTGATAAGGTCATCAGGTAACTCATCGGGGCTATGGCACAGAGGATCATTCGTGTCATCGGTGTAAGTGCACATTAAGCCGGAGCGGCCGCTTAAGGGGATGATCCGCCAGGCAACCCAGCACCAGACCAAGTCAATGCCATTTAGGTTGTTCCCCAACAGAGCTTTGACTTTTGCAATGACAGGGGAGAGCTTCTGGTGATCAGTAGCTTGTCGGGGAGCAGATGATTGGATTCAAGATGTAGGGCACGAAAGCCGGGCAGCGGGTTCTCATCAGCCGGAGAAGTATCTTGGCAGTAGAACCATGTCTAGTTCCAGTTCTTGGGAAGACTTGGTGGCTGTGCATAAGGAAAAATGGCGTCTCTCCGTCGTTGGATTGAGACCCCGCCAAGTTCCAAGCTAGGTCCTTTGGAATATTCATTCTAGCGGTTCAAGTAAAAGTATTCTCTAAAAATTTCCAATCTGGGCTCTTCTTCAAGGTACACCTCATAGAACACTTGAAAATTGCATATGTTAGACACGGAATTGGGTCCGATGTCTTGAGGTTGGAGATCGAAAAAGCGCAGAACGTCTCTGAAAAATTTAGAGTCAGGCGGCAAAAAGCCTTGGTTCATGTGATCAATGATGACAATGACTTCCCCTTCTTTGGGCTGAGGTTTTCTTCTATCGGCTTAAGGGCACGGTATGACATGATATCCTTTTTGGGCAGATAGCCGGTTTTCACAAAGTCTTCCAGTGTATTATCCGTGACGATGGAGCGAACCCAGTTACAGGAAGTGGTTGTTTTGGGCGGCATTGTGAGGAAGGAAGCCTAAAAAAGAATAAATTCGCCGGTTCAAATTTAAGATGGAGGAAAAAAAATATTATGGCGCATATTCAGAATGGCGGCTTACAAAGGGGACTAATGGTATATGACTAATTACGTCAGGTTATCTAAGCCGACATGAGTAGTTTGATGTTATCTATTGATCATTGCAATTAAAGTCGGTGGTATGAGCCGCCATGACTAGGTGGATCTATCCAGGTGCAGTTTTTTTGCTAAGTATGGCACAAACAGATTTCATAGATTGCAAGTATTATTTCAGATCAGCGGCAGCTCAGGAAAAGGAAATAAATCAAGACCTAAAGAACCAGTACAGATGAGTTCATAAGCTCTAAGGGATTCTCTCTTCAAGGAAAAAGGATCCACTAGTATGGAAGGCGGAGGCAAAACTACCACCGCATAAGTTCTGCGCCGTTTTCATATCAAAGAGGGTCATGGTGCAGGCACTAAGGATGAACTACAACGAACTACGAAGAACACGGGAAGGTTCAGAAACTCTAATGCGGATCTGGGGTACAGGAAAACAAGTACTTGCAGATGCATATCGACTGCGGAGGGGCACCACTGTTCTCTGGTTTGTTTAGGGTGATGCAGCGGCCAAGGATGAGGACGACGGTGTGCTATGCGGTGGCGGCGGAGCTCGAGCGTCAGAGGGTCGCGAGAGGAAGAATATAATGGAAAGGGGGGATAATGAGAAGAATACCGGTCGTTGATATTTATAAGGAAAGCTTAATAAGTGAGCGCAAAAAACGAGGAGGCCAAAACATGGTTATCCAGCTGCCCAGACGCCTCGATTTTTGGAGCGGTTATTAAAGATAAAGATCCATTGAGATATGTTGGATAAAGTGTGAATTAATGGCAGGTGGCATCATGGCGGGTTATCTCAAGTCCAGAAGATGATGTCATGGCAGGTTGCAAATTCTTGCACAGATGAAGAAGAGAGGATTTTTTCTAAGTATTGAAGATTGACATGAACCAGTTCAAATCAATCTGGGGCCTAATGTTGGGGATATAACTATTAGGTATAACCCACCCAGGAGGGGCTGGGTTATATCTATGGCGAGTCTTAATATGAAGCCAAAGACGATACTTGAAGATAGCGGTTCAGTTAAGGGCCCAAGGCCCAAAGGCGGCTTAAGGCTCGTCGAGATAAACCGCCATATATGTATGACTTGTATTGTAAGGCAAGAATAGATAGTTACCGAGCCAGACAAAGTTTATGAGCCGGCCGGGACTCCGTGAGCCGCTGGGCGTCGACCTCTGTATATAAAGGGATGACCCGGCGGCGGTTTAGGGCAAGTAAGATCAGATCGAAAGCTAGGTCAAGTGGATTCGCTCCCTAGTAATCGAGACATAAGCAATACCACCTCAAACTGGATTAGGCCTTTACCTTCACTGCAAGGGGTCTAACCAGTATAAACTCCCGTGTCCTTTGTCCCGTTTTAACCCCTTTAAGCTTCCTAGTTGCGATGGCTCCACGACTAAGTCCTTTTGCTAGGACATCTGCCATGACCTTTCCACGACAGGTTCGACCGATAAATATCTTTGTAGAATATGTAGGAGCCAATATGAGCATCCAGGCTCCACTATTGGTTATTGATCGGAGAGGTGTCTCGATCATGTCTACATAGTTCTCGAACCCGTAGGGTCCGCACGCTTAACGTTCGATGACGATATAGTATTATGTGAGTTATGTGATTTGTTGATTGAATGTTGTTCGGAGTCCTGGATGAGATCATAGACATGACGAGGAGTCTCTAAATGGTCGAGAGGTAAAGATTGATATATAGGATGCTGGTATTCGGACACCGGAAGTGTTCCGGAGGGTACCGGGTACATATTGGGTCACGGGAAGGGGTTCCAGGCACCCCCGACAGAAGATATGGGCCTTATGGGCCAAGAGGGGAAACAAACCAGCTACAAGGGGCTGGTGCGCCCTCCATATGGGCCGGCCAAGGTGGAGAAGGAAAGGGGAAGGAGGAAAGGAAAGAAAGGGAATAGGATTCCCCCTTCCTTCCCCCTCCCCCCTCTTTCCTTCCCTCTCCGGTATATATGGCAGGGGGCGCGGCTTGGGAGGAGCCCAAGTAGGATTCAGTCCTACTTGAGGTACCGTGTAGCCTTTCCCCTTCCCCTTCCACCTATATATATGGGGGCGCCCCTAGCACACGACAGATAATTGCCTAGCCGTGTGCGGCGCCCCCCTCCACCGTTTACTCCCCCGGTCATATTTTCGTAGTGCTTATGGGAAGCCCCGCGGAGATCACTTCACCATCGCCGTCACCATGCCGTCGTGCTGACGGAACTCATCTACTACCATGACGTCTTGCTGGATCAAGAAGGCAAGGGACGTCACCGAGCTGAACGTCTGCAGAACTCGGAGGTGTCGTATGTTCGGTACTCGATCGGTGGATTGCGAAGAATGTTTGATTACATCAACCGCGTTGTGAAACGCTTCCGCTTACGATTTACGAGGGTACGTAAACACACTCTCCCCCTCGTTGTTATGCATCTCCATGGATAGATCATTGCGTGTGCATAGAATTTTTTTTGTTTTTCCATGCAACGATTCCCAACAGTGGTATCAGAGCCAGGTTTATGCGTTGATGATATGCATGAGTAGAACACAAAGAGTTGTGGGCGGTGATAGTCATACTGCTTACCACCAACGTCTTATTTTGTTTCGGCGGTAGTGTGATGAAGCGGCCCGGACCAACCTTACATCTCCACGTACATGACACCGGTTCCACCGACAAACATGCAACTAGTTTTGCATAAAGGTGGCTGGCGGGTGTCTATTTCTCCTACTTTAGTTGAATCGAATTTGACTACGGACGGTCCTTGAAGAAGGTTAAAACTACAAACTTGACGAAACACTGTTGTGGTTTTATGCGTAGGTAAGGACAGTTCTTGCTAGAAGCCTATAGCAGCCACGTAAAACTTGTAACAACAAAGTAGAGGACGTCTAACTTGTTTTAGCAGGGTATGTTGTGATGTGATATGGTCAAGACATGAGGAGATATACATTATTGTATGAGATGATCCTATTTTGTAAGATATCTGCCAACAAGCAGGAGCCGTATGGTTGTCTCTTTATTGTATGAAATGCATACGCCATGTAATTGCTTTACTTTATCGCTATGAGTTAGCAATAGTTGTAGAAGCAATAATTGGCGAGACGACCATGATGCTACAATGGAGATCAAGGTGTCGAGCTGATGATGACGGAGATCATGACGATGCTTTGGAGATGGGGATCAAAAGGACAAGATGATGGCCATATCATGTCACATATTTTGATTGCATGTGATGTTTATCTTTTATGCATCTTATTTTGCTTAGTACGGCGGTAGCATTATAAGATGATCCCTTCACTAAATTTCAAGGTACAAGTGTTCTTCCTGAGTATGCACCATTGTGACAGTTCGTCGTGTTGAGACACCACGTGATGATCGGGAATGATAGACTCTACGTTCACATACAACGGGTGCAAGACAGTTTTGCACATGCGAAATACTCGGGTCAAACTTGACAAGCCTAGCATGTACAGACATGGCATCGGAACACTGGAAACGAAAGGTCGAACATGAATCATATAGTAGATGTGATCAACATAGAGATGTTCACCATTGATGACGGCCCCATCTCACGTGATGATCGGACATGGGTTAGTTGATTTGGCTCACGTATCACTTAGATGACTTGAGGGATGTCTATTTAAGTGGGAGTTCTTAAGTAATTTGATTAATTGAACTTAATTTATCATGAACTTATTCCTGATAGTATTTGCATATCTATGTTGTAGATCAATGGCCTAGGCTACCGTTCCCCTGAATTTTAACGCGTTCCTAGAGAAAGCTAAGTTGAAAGATGATGGTAGCAACTACACGGACTGGGTCCATAACTTGAGGATTATCCTCATTGGTGCACAGAAGAATTATGTCCTTGATGCACCGCTAGGTGAAAGGCCTACTGCAGGAGCAGATGCTAATGTTTTGAACATCTGGCTCGCCGGTATCCCTCATACCCAACCCAAATCTAGGGCGGATATGGGGCGGCCCGGGCCCGCCTGGACGCGTCTGCCTAACAAGCCCGACCCACCACCGACCCCACAACTGTCCAACAAAAAACTACATCCGGCTTATCGCTCCGAACCCTAGCTTACTCACAGTCTCCTCTTTCGCTCCATCCTCTCCTCTCCTGCACCGATTCTGATCAAATCCGGCGCAATGTCGAGCTTTGGCAGCGACTCCGGCTCCGACCTCGACTATGATGAGGAGCTGGCCCTCCGCATTGCCTTGGAGTGGTCCAAGGTGGATACCGGTGGCAGCTCCATATCTGTAGCGTCGTTGCAACTCCCGCATCGATGCATCACGGATGCCAGAGCTGGACCCTCCCGGCCCGCGCTCAGCTCCGGCAGGACATCGCAGTCCGCACCGCCCACGCACCATCTCCTTCCCCCGTCGGCCGCTCCTCCGCGTAGCTAACGATGAGTGCTAGTCCCTGCGCTGCCAGCCCGCACGTGCACTCTGAAATCGGAGGCGCGCACTGCCCGCCGCGAGAGGCAGCGGGCAAGGGAGAGGGAAGCGGTGGAGCGATCTGTGCGCCATCGCCACGGGATGCCGGCGGAGCCCAACGAGGATGAGCGTCTTCTTGCATTGGTCTGCCGTCGGTCGCTCAGGACGGCGGAGATGGACACTCGCCGCCTCCGGCGGAAGAACCCAACGGCCCTCCGGCTAGCCATAGAGAAGTCGGAGCGGGAGGCGAAGGAGGCAGCGGCGGAGGTGGCTCGGCTCGCCAAGCTGAAGCGGAAGCAGGACAAGGCCATCCGCCGGATGAAGGGGTTGATCGTCCTGTCCTCCTCAGACTTTGACGACGGCGACGACAGCAGCTACACCTCCTACGACGACGACCAAGATCCTCCACCAGCCGGGGACGCCTACAATTGCGCCGGCGACCAGAAGGGCGAAGGCCCGTGGCAGAAGTGGTGATCCCGCACCTCCTCTTATGTTTATGTCGTTTTTAGTTGTTGATGTTTAAGAACTTGTCCGATGACGAACTCAGATGATCTTTAGGATGATGTCAAGCTCGTTTAATGTCCATTTGCAGCCGATTTTGTTGCCCGTTCTTTGATCACGCAGAGTAGCTCACGTTGCATGTATAGTATGGATATAGGATGCCAGATATGAGATATACGGATATCAAGAGCGGAATATGAGGTGTGCCCGCGCATTCACGGGAGTTTGAGGGGCCGAATTAGCCCATCGCGGCTATAGATGCTCTTAGGGTGGAAAGTATAAAGTTGGCGCGTCCGCGGGTGTTTGTGGGACCGAATTAGTCAATCACGTTTTTTTTTTTGGCGGGTATTCAATCACGGCTGTGGATGCTTTCAGGGTGGAAAGTATAACGTTGGTAAATGTTTGAGTCGATCGATATATGTACGAGGGACCGGAGGGCGATGCTTATCCATGTAGGCCAATGAGGTGGTGGTCGAGCTTTGCATGCGAGCGAACAGCCAGATAATCGGGGTCCATGCGCACGCGGGCGCCACATGGCCGATGCAGCAACCTGTGGCTGCCAATGTGCAGCACATGACGCTGCCGGAACTTTGAGAAAGATAGCCAGCGCCTCCAGGGCCATCCGTGCATGGATCCATGCATAGTGGAGCCATTCTGTCCGCTTGGGATCCTCTTCTTCGTGCACCATGCATGCCCTACCAGTTGGCCTCTGCATGCATTTTCAACGGAGTACTATCGTTTATCATTCCGACAACGGTTATCGCGCCGTTTTTAAAACTGCCCTTAAACTGTCATAAATCTGAAAAATTATACTGAATGAAAAGCTAAACCTAATTGATGTCTTTCCAAGAGTATATAATTTGCTTCAGTCCTACAAACATTTCAAAAAAGTCATTTTAAACAATACCGAAAACAGGAGGAACTTGTTGTAGAATAACTATTCTACAGCTGGTTGTAAAATAGATGGAATGTGTATATACAGGCATAAACTCTCACATGCATGATGAATGCATAGTAAAATAGATGGAATGTGTATATACAGGCATAAACTCTCACATGCATGATGAATGCATATATGGCATCTTCATGCATGTACATGCTACATGTTTTTTTATAAAATGGCTCCAACGTCGACAGTCAGGTTATGCAGACGTACAACTAAAGAAAAAGGTGTACAGACGTACACTGGATAGTGAAAATATGGTACTTGAGGACACGGATCATTCAGCTAAGCAGTTGGCATTGCCTACTAGTCATGCTGCATATTGTGTCGTCCCGACGGTCTCTAGCATTTGTCCCTAGCTGGCAGGCGGCCATGATGCATGCTAGGACCGAAAAGATATGTGTCTCGTCCACCGGCCCGTGGGCTGTGTCTCTGCCGCTGCTGCCGGTCCTATCTAGATCCGACCGATGTACGTACAAGTTCTCTGTATGGTTTTCTACGTGCATGTAGACATGTAGTTATACTCCCTCTATTTAACAAAGTAGTGTATATTATGTTTTCAAAAGTTGAACAAGTTTATATTTGACTAAGATTTAAGTAAGTACACACCCACTTTTACAAAGTTAGTATCATTAGATTCATCATAAAGTATATCTTAATATTTTATGTAATTAGTGTTTTAGACGTGAATAGCTAAAAGACTTAGTATACATAAAAAACTTAGTATACACAACATTGTAAAATGGAGGAAGTACCGGGATATATCATAGTATCCATGGATAAATGTACCATGCTGCCGTACGTACGTACCCAGAATCTGAAATTATTTTTTAGGGGTGGAATCTGGGATTTTGATTGCATGCATGTGCTGCCTTGGCGCGACAAGTGTCATGGAAACATTTGTGGTCCAAGATGACCCAGGTTTTGCTAGCGAAGCACACGGCCCTACTGTCCTCCGCTGCCTGTATGACCACATGTTATTGATTATTATATGTTGATTTCATTTCAGATTATCTATATACCAAATATGGATATATAACATGCGAGCGAGGTCAGGTTTCGGGCCCAAAAATATCCCATGAACAGGACGTGCGTACTCTGCAGGCTTACTGTACATGAGGAAATTTAAATACAGTAAACCGCACCATGTATGTACTTGCACAGTGACTCGTGACAGGTTGAATACACGTACTACAAATTATGTTTTCACCGTACCCGTTGCGCTATATTATGCAATATGCATGTTAAAATTAGAAAAGTTTTGATGATGTATCATCTACTCCCTCTGCCCGAAAATACTTGTCATCAAAATGGATAAAAATAGATGTATCTAGAGCTAAAATACGTCTAGATACATCACCTTTTATCCATCTTGATGACAAGTATTTTCGGACGGAGGGAGTAGTAACTAGCTTGACAATACACACCTAAATATCACCTGAAAAACTTGGTAATACAGTAGTACTCCCTCCGTCCGGAAATACTTGTCGAAGGAATGGATGTATCTACACATAATTTAGTTTTAGATGCATCCATTTTTATCCATTTCTCCGACAAATATTTCTGGACGGAGGGAGTACTACTGTATTATTTAACCATACCAATAAGTGTGTGAAACTGCGAATATGATGTCAGATGGAATAATGCACAAACATTTCTTGTACATATTCTCACTTGCTTGAAGGAACATTGCCCTTTTTACTATTTTTGTCATCATCAGGATGAATTTGACATATATATACCTATCTTCCAAAAGTTCCAACATCACACGCCACACAAACACAGTCAATGATGAATTATGTTCTCATCTGCCCCCTCCTTTAATTTTCTCATTAACTTCTCCCATCCATCCCAATCCTCTCCATGCAAATGCCATAACCCCACTGCAGCCTGAATCGCCACAGCGCCACACTAAGCATCTATTTATACCCACCTGAGCTCCCGCTACCTTCACATCTCAAGCCACAAGCTAAATGCAGGAAACACAACACACAAACACAGATACACATCTATCGATCGATCATGGTGAGGCTGATGGAGATCTCTAAGAAATGGCACGGCAGTGCTAGCAGCAAGGTCACCTCCCCTACCGCCGCCGCTGGTGCTGCGGCCACCGTGGCGTCGTGCCCGCGGGGCCATTTCGCGGCCTACACCCGGGACGGCAGCCGGTTCTTCGTTCCCATCGGCTGCCTCACCAGCGACACCTTCCGGGAGCTCCTCAACATGGCCGAGGAGGAGTTTGGCAAACCTGGCGACCGCCCCATCGTGCTGCCGTGCTCCGTGGCCTGCCTTGAGCAGATCCTCGCCGACTTCCGGGGCACCTCCAAGAAGCACAATGGTAGCGGCAGGGCCAAGATTTGGTAGTAGACATCCGGATTCCATTAATCAATTCCGCCGTTGGTCATTGTTAATTAGTGAGACCGATCCATCGATGATCAATGGTCCCTTAATATTTGGGAGCGTAGTTCCATCATGTCGATTTTTTTTCCTTCCTTCCTGGTAATGGTTTGTAGTACATGCCAATGCTCTGTTTTCAGGAGGATTGTTGCAAGTTGACATGACGTAAGCATCTAGCTAGCCAGCTATCCATCTTTTTTTCTTATTCTTCATTTAATTCTTCTCCTTGTTTGTGTCGCTGAAAATATGTCCTAGAGGCAGTCCCGCAATTACGTTATTCTTTAATGTATTCATGAGTTGTTTGCATTGTCGTTCAACTTGTGATTGATATGTACAAATAAGTATGTGGTTTGTTTATGATATTGGATATTGTACGATAGTAGTTCTAATGGTCCCTAATAGATAAGGTTATGTGGACACACATCCTTTGAATAGTACACGGTTCGGTTGATAACTATATTTCACAAGTCATTGACATAGAGATACTAACCCGGTAGTATATATGGACTTGAAGATGGGAATAATCGAGTTGGACAAACCTGACTTGAGACTTTGAATGTACACTTAGGATGTGAATCAACTTACTTAGTGTCTATCAAACACTATTTGGTAACCTAGTAGTTATAAATGTAGCTTTTCGGTTATTTGATCTAATATTCCAAAATAATTCTCCGTAAATTTTCAGCTCATTTGGAAATGTTCAGAATAGGTAACTCTGACGTAGATTTTCCAGGTCCAGAATTCCAGCTGCCGGTATTCTCCCTCTTTGTGTAGACCTTGCATATTATGCGAGAAGAGGTATTAGAATTACTCCAAAAAGCATTATTATGTATAAAAACATAATAAATAACAGTAGGTAAACATAATGGAAAATGAATGTATCATTACCCCCCCGAGTGCGGGATTTTTTATGGTGATCTTAAATACCATCGGGTTGCCTATCAAGCACAACCTCTCTTTCCAAGACATTGTCGCCCTCCTTGCCTTTCCTGGTTTCACCAATAACAACATTATCTTTATTAGCATATTCGGCTATGCTAGGCCGAATTAACATTTTCTTTCCCTTCACGTCCATGGTGTTTATAGGGAAGGGTTGTTTATCAACTTGCATCTCAGCAAAATTCAATCGTCCGTCATTAATGGCCGATTGTATCTGTCGTCGAAAAACATGGCAATTGTTAGTAGCATGAGAAAATGAATTATGGTACTTGCAATAAGCAGGCCGTTTTAGCTCCTCAAACGGCGGTATGATGTGTGATATTCTAATCATCTTGTCATGCAAAAGGGCATCAAATATTCTATCACACTTAGATATATCAAAGTGAACTTCATCTCATCATCACGATCTTGCGAATGGGCTTAAGAGCATTGCATGTATAGGGTTTGGCCTTTGAGGACCAAACAAACTCAATAGTATAGACATCAACCTTTTCGTCCGAATTAACATCATTGTATTCAACCATATGCATTCTAGGACGATCCATTGTAGACCTATGAATCTCGGGCAAGTAACATATCGCCGGACAAAGGGAATTGCATACGGGATAAACCAAATCCTTGACATCATGGTTCAACCGATAAAAGACCTTCGTGGAATATGTAGGAATCAATATGGGCATACAGGTCCCGACTATTGGTTATTGACTGGAGAGGTGTCTCGGTCATGACTACATGATTCCAGAACCCGCAGGGTCGCACGCTTAACGTTCGTTGATGCTAGAGTAGTATTTAGATATTTGATGATTGCTAACTAAATGTTGTTTGGAGTCCCGGATGAGATCCCGGATGTCACGAGGAGTCTCGGAATGGTCGAGAGCTAAAGATTTATTTTGGGTCCTGAAAATAAGTGCAATTTTTTAGAAGGTACCGGAGGATTCCGGAGGGGTCCGTAAGTCCACAAGTGGGTCCACCACGACCCAAGGGCTAGCATGGGCAGAGGAGAGGCGCCCTAGACTTATTGGGCTAGGCGCACCAAGTCCTGAAAAGCCCATGTGGCTAGGGAAAGGAAAAAAAGTCCTAGTAGGAATAGGATTGGACTTGGAGTCCAAGTCCTCCCCCCTGGCTGCGCCCTAGGGCTTGGAGGGGCTGTTCCCCACGCCCCTCATTTGGCAGGACCACAATTTGGTAGTAGCCATCCTAATTCGATTAATAAATTTTGTCGGTTATTATTGTTAATTAGTGAGACCGACCCATCGATGATCAATGGTCCCTTAATATTTGGGAGGGTAATTCCATCATGTCGATTTTTTTTGCCTTCCCTCCTAGTAATGGTTTGTACTGTAGATGCCAATGCTCGTGTTTCGAGGAGAGTTGTTGTGGTTGCAAGTTGACATGATGTAAGCATCTAGCTAGCCAGCTATCCATCTTTTTTTCTTATTCTTTATTTAATTCTTCTCCTTGTTTGTGTCTATTGTTAAAAATATGGTATAGAGACAATCAGGTGATTATGTTATTTCCTTATGTATTCGTGAGATATTTGTATTATCGTTGAACATCGTCATTGATAATGTATCAATAAGTATGTGGCTTGTTTATGATACTGGATATTATATGACGGTTGTTCTAATGGTTCTTAGTTGATAAGGATATGCAGACGCACATACCTTGAATAGTATATGATTCGACTAATGACTATATTTCACAAATCATGAGCATAGAGATACTAACCCGACAGTATGAACTTGGAGATGGGATAATAGAGTCGGACTAACCTGCTTTTAGACACATCGAGATATTGACATATGTTAATCTCTGAGATAATGTATATGACATGTTCTAGACTCGAGGCCTTGAATGTACTCCGTATGTGAGTCAACTTACTTAAGGTCTATCAAACACTACTCTATAACTAGTAATTATAAAGGTAGCTTTTCCGCTAGTCATGAAACCATGTAGTGAGACGTTGTTGGAGATGGGATTTGCCCAGCTAATACGAAAAGATATTCCGCTAGTACAGGGCAAGCAAACATCGTAATAAGTGACATGTAGATGGCACGCCACTAGTATCATGCTATTGATAACTTCTTACTAGTAGCGTATTGATGGCATGCCACTAGTAAACTTACTCCTCAGCAGTGAGGCTTGCACCCATTTGTGGCACGTGAAGAGCACACCAATAATAACTATTATACTAGTAACGCGCACCGATTAACACACAATACTAATGCATTAGATATGTCTTTTTCTTGGCACTCCCACTTAAACATGGGTCCCTAATTTCAGTTAATCCCACGTATCACATAACCCCTCATGTGTTAGATAATAACATTAGATGAAATGTTAATTAAACTAAACCATGGTTAGCCTTAATTAGTTCAATCCATTACGCTCTAATATTTGAAAACCACTGTCCAAATCACCAAATAAAACCTAATTAAAATAACATCGCCAGCACGCCCGTGTAGTTCCTCGTCACTGCCAAACAAGGTTGTCAACCATGTGCCTACTCGTCGTAGTCGGAGATGAAGACGAAGTTGTTGGCGGAGCCGGAGTTATAGGCCTCTACATCGTGGGATGCAAGGCAGTTTGCCGGTGTGCCTCGATCTATGCCTCCGCGCGAAATGGTCCTGCAGCGCCGCCTCGCCCACCATGGCTAGAATGGAGCCGACAAAGGCGTCGGGATGGCTACAGGGTGCTAACTAGAGAAGGAGTTTGGTATGAAGCCCTCAAGGCATCCACGGACACTGGCATGGGGCGCATCTCGGTGAATTGAGCCACACCAGCTGCAAGCTTGTTGTTATATATAAGAATTAATGATCGTTTATAACAATTTATGAATCATTTGATAATTGACCAAGCCAGTTCAATTCAATTCAAATACAAGTAATGCTTCCTTAAAGTCATATTTCAAATCCAATATAATTTATAAAGTTTATTTTTTGATTTAGGTTCAAATTAAAGTCAAATATAAATCCAAAATGATTTACTATGCGTAAATAGTTTTCAAACTTTATTTAAGTTTGAGTTTAATTTAATTTGAGTTCATTTGATCGGGTTATTAATGATTTTTTTTCCTTTGGCGACGTGCAACGGTTGGGCGTATTATATGCGGTATCATGCATGACAATTACACTCTTTTGATGATGTGGCACATAACTAAATAAGGAAAGAGAGGATGTGGTATCATATTATAATACCATTTAATATTAAATGTTATACTACTTTGTGTCATGCATGAAAATTAATAATGCAATCCAAGATACTAACTTATGATACTATGCATTACCAAAGTAGGATCATACAATAGTATCATATGCATGCTACTAGTATACGATACTCCCCATTACGGGCAGCCTAAGCTCCCTCCCTCTCTCTCTCTCTCTCTCTCTCTCTCTCTTCTAATTAACTACTATGCCACATCACCAAAATACATATGAAACTGCACTAATAAACTTGCATTGGGAGAGCCCTAAGGGGTTCGGAGGGCAATGCTCCTCCTTCTCAGCAGACCATACCAGTGTCATGCGACTGCAAGAACGCACCACTATAGTCCCTGATACGTCTCCAACGTATATACTTTTCCAAACACTTTTGCCCTTGTTTTGGACTCTAATTTGCATGATTTGAGTGAAACTAACCCGGACTGACGCTGTTTTCAGCAGAACTGCCATGGTGTTGTTTATTGTGCAGAAAACAAAAGTTCTCGGAATGACCTGAAAATCCACGGAGATAAATTTTGGAAAATAAAAAAAAATATTGGCGAAAGAATCAAGTCCAGGGGGGCCACACCTAGTCCACGAGGGTGGGGGGCGCGCCATCTCCCCCTTGGCGTGCCCCCTGTCTCGTGGGCCCCCTGATGCTCCATCGACCTCAACTCCAACTCTATATATCCCGTTTCACGGAGAAAAAAATTAGAGAGAAAGTTTTATCGTGTTTTACGATACGGAGCCGCCGCCAAGGCATAATCTCTCTCGAGAGGGCTGATCTGGAGTCCGTTCGGGGCTCCGGAGAGGGGGATTCGTCGCTGTCATCATCATCAACCATCCTCCATCACCAATTTCATGATGCTCACCGCCGTGCGTGAGTAATTCCATTGTAGGCTTGCTGGACGGTGATGGGTTGGATGAGATTTACCATGTAATCAAGTTACTTTTGTTAGGGTTTGATCCCTAGTATCCACTATGTTCTGAGATTGATTTTGCTATGACTTTGCTATGCTTAATGCTTGTCACTAGGGCCCGAGTGCCATGATTTCAGATCTGAACCTATAATGTTTTCATGAATATATGTGAGTTCTTGATCCTATCTTGCAAGTCTATAGTCACCTATTACGTGTTATGATCCGACAACCCCGAAGTGACAATAATCGGGATACTTCTCGGTGATGACCGTAGTTTAGGAGTTCATGTATTCACTGTGTGTTAATGCTTTGGTCCGGTACTCTGTTATAAGGAGGCCTTAATATCCCTTAGTTTCCACTAGGACCCCGCTGCCACGGGAGGGTAGGACAAAAGATGTCATGCAAGTTCTTTTCCATAAGCATGTATGACTATATTCGGAATACATGCCTACATTACATTGATGAACTGGAGCTAGTTCTGTGTCACCCTACGTTATAGCTATTACATGAGGAATCGCATCCTACATAATTATCCATCACTGATCCAATGCCTACGAGCTTTTCACATATTGTGCTTCCTAATTTACTTTTCCGTTGCTACTATTACAATCACTACAAAACTGCTATCTTTACTTTTGCCACTGTTACCATTACTATCATACTACTTTGCTACTAAATACTTTGCTACAGATACTAAGTTATCCAGGTGTAGTTGAATTGACAACTCAACTGCTAATACTTAAGAATATTCTTTGGCTCCCCTTGTGTCGAATCAATAAATTTGGGTTGAATACTCTACCCTCGAAAGCTGTTGTGATCCCCTACACTTGTGGGTTATCAAGACTAATTTCTAGCGCCATTGCTGGGGAGCATAGCTCTATTCTTTGAGTCACTTGGGATTTATATCTGCTGATCACTATGAGGAACTTGAAAGACGAAAGAACTAAGATTTTTCCCTCAACTACGAGGGGAGGTAAGGAACTGCCATCTAGCTCTGCACTAGATTCTCCTTCTGTTTTGAGTAAACTTGCGACACCTAAACCTGCTACTACTATGAATTCTGATATGTCGCATGTTATTGACGATGCCACTTCTGCTATGCATGATACTTATGATGAAACTACTTCTGTGCGTGATACTACTTTGCCATTAGGTGAATTTCTTGATGAACAACTTGCTAGGGTTAGAGAGAATGAAATTATTAGTGATGATATTATCGAAGATAGTGATGATGAAGGTTCTCCCTCTGATTATGAATTGCCTGTTGTTCCTGAGGGTTATGTTATGGATGAAGAAGCTACTAGAGCTATTTTTGCTTGCAAGGATATATATGATCTTAAGAAGTTGTTAGCTAAATAGAAGCAGCAATCTCTTAATGCTAGAATGAAACCCGACCCCGCTTTTGCTACTTCACCTATCTGTGTTACTGATAAGGATTATGAATTCTCCGTTGATCCTGAAATAATTACTTTGGTTGAATCTGATCCTTTTTATGGCTATGAATCTAAAACTGTTGTGGCACATCTTACCAAGTTGAATGATATAGCCACCCTGTTTACTAATGATGAGAAGTCTCGCTATTATTATATCCTCAAGATATTTCCATTCTCATTAAAGGGTGATGCTAAAACTTGGTTTAATTCTCTTGATCCTGGTTGTGTGCGTAGTCCCCAGGATATGATTTATTACTTCTCTGCTAAATATTTCCCTTCTCATAAGAAACAAGCTGCCTTGCGGGAAATATATAATTTTGTGCAAATCAAAGAAGAGAGTCTCCCACAAGCTTGGGGGAGGCTTTCCCGGTTACTTAAGGCTTTGCCTGATCATCCTTTGAAGAAAAATGAAATACTTGATATCTTTTATAATGGACTAACCGATGCTTCCAAGGACTACTTGGATAGTTGTGTTGGTTGTGTTTTCAGGGAAAGAACAGCCAACCAAGCTGAATTACTATTGAATAATATGTTTACTAATGTAAATAATTGGACTCTTCCTGAGCCAATTCCTGAGCCAATTGCGCCAACTCCTGAGCCCATTCCTAAACCAACTCCGAAGAAGAGGGGAGTTCTATTTCTCAGTCCTGAAGATATGCAAGAGGCAAAGAAATCAATGAAAGAAAAGGGTATTAAAGCTAAAGATGTTAAGAATTTACCTCCTATTGAAGAAATACATGGTCTTCATTTACCACCTGTCGAAGAAACACATTGTCTTGATAACCCGACACAGGTAGTAAAGGTAATTTCTCTCTATAGATATGATAAAGTTGAAATCCCGTCTACTAAATTTCATAGCCCATGCTTAAGATGAATTTGATGACTTTATGGCTAGATAAGAAAGTTTTAATGCTTATGTTGGAAGAGAATTAAAGAATAATGCTTTAGAAATAGGACGCTTGAGTGATTATATGGCTAGAGTTAAAGGTGAACTTAAACTCATTAGCAAATATGCTTCTATGGTTACCACTCAAGCTGAGCAAGTACTTAAAGCTCAAAGTGATTTGCTCGATGAATTAAATAATAAACATGACTTTGTTGTTAGAGTGGCTACTAGAACTGGTAGAATGACTCGGGAACCTTTGTATCCTGAAGGCCACCCTAAGAAAATCGAGCAGGATTCTCAAAGAAATAATTTAGAGGCATCTAGTTCTTCCAAAAAAAGAAAAAGAAAAATGATAGGACTTTGCATGGTTCTAGTGAACCTGTTGTAGACACACCTGAGAATCCCAATGATATTTCTATTTCCGATGCTGAAACATAATCAGGTGATGAACATGAACCTGGTGATAATGTTAATAATAATGTCCATGCTGATGCTCAACCTAGCAAAAATAATGATGTAGAGATTGAACCTGCTGTTTATCTTTATAACCCACAATCAAAGAATCAACGTTATGATAAACGAGATTTTTTTGCTAGGAATCACGGTAGAGAAAGAGAACCATGGGTTCAAAAACCCATGCCCTTTCCTCCTAAACCATCCAAGACAAAGGATGATGAGGATTTTGAGCGCTTTGCTGAAATGATTAGACCTATCTTCTTACGCATGCGTTTAACCGATATGATTAAATTAAATCCTTACACTAAATATATGAAGGATATCATTACAAATAAAAGAAAGATACCGGAAGCTGAGATTTCCACCATGCTTGCTAATTACACTTTTAAGGGTGGAATACCAAAGAAACTTGGAGATCCAGGGGTACCAACTATACCATGCTCCATTAAAAGAAATTATGTTAAAACTGCTTTATGTGATCTTGGAGCCGGTGTTAGTGTTATGCATTTCTCTTTATATCGTATACTTGAATTGAATAAGTTGACACCTACTGAAATATCTTTGCAAATGGCTGATAAATCAACTGCTATACATGTCGGTATTTGTGAGGATGTGCCTGTTGTGGTAGCAAATGTCACTATCTTAACGGACTTTGTTAATCTTGATATTCCCGAGGACGATAGTATGTCGATTATCCTTGGTAGACCCTTTTTGAATACTGCAGGGGCTGTTATTGATTGCAACAAAGCCAATGCCACTTTTCATGTTAATGGTAATGAGCATACGGTACACTTTCCGAGGAAACAACCTCAAGTTCATAGCATCAATTCTATTGGAAAAGTCCCAACTATAATTATTGGAGGTTTTGAATTTCCTCTTCCTACTATCAAGAAAAAATATGATATTCTTATTGTTGGGGATGTTCATATCCCCGTTGAGGTAACCTAGTGTTATTCGAAATTTCTCCGGCTCCGTGTTATTCGGAATGAGTTTGTTAACAAGACTTGATCAACCTTGTTAGGGGATTCATTTGATGATCATGAGATGGATGAAACTAGAAGGCACAACCTTCTGCACCCTCTTTTTACTTTTTTTTATTTAGAATAAATAAAGCAAAAATAGTATTTATCTGTCTATTTTCTGAATTATCCGTGCAATAAAAAATATCCTAAAAATAAAAGTGCTCCAAATGCCCTGCAATTTCAGTATGATTTTTTATGGAATATTTAAGGATTTTAGGCACTGAAAACACTACAGTGGGGCAAGCACCTGGCCACGAGGGTGGAGGGCGCGCCCACACACCCTGGGCGCGCCCCCTATCTCGTGGGCCCACGGTGGCCCCCTCCACTTATTCCTGCACCCACACACTCCATCTTCCTCCCCAAAAAATCCCCATCCAGCTCAAGCACGAGTTCTAGCTCATTTTGCTGCGATTTTCGATCTCCTTGCTCAAAGCTCCATTCACAAAACTGCTTTGGGAGATTGTTGCTTGGTATGTGACTCCTCCATTGGTCCAATTAGTTTTTGTTCTATTGCTTTATTCATTGCAAACTTTTGCTGCATAGGTGGCCCTGTTCTTGAGCTTGCATGTCAAATCTATGAGGTCCCAAGTAATTCTAATGCATGATATAGGCTCTAGGCACTTGTAGGAGTAGTTGCTACCAATCTTGTTCAGTTTTACTCACTTTTATTTTGAAGTTACTAAAATTTCAAAAAAAAATCAGAAAAAGAAATATGTCCAGGAGAATGTACCAAGGTGGTTCCTCAACAAAGAGAGGACCTAGGCGTGCGAGCTTGTGAGTGGCCATCAGAAGAGTTTATGGTCAATGCAGGCATTAAGGATGAATTTGACGCATATGTGCGTAATGCCAATCTTGAGGACTTCTTACAAGATAAGTGTCCTCAGTACTACCAATTGACTGATTCATTCGTAAGAAGGTTTATATATACATCTTCGCGTAATTCTCAGAGTGTCCTGTTTGATATTTATGATCAATCCTATACCATGGACTTAGAAGATTTTGCAACTGCTTGCAAACTCCTGCAGTGGGGCAATGTTCATGAACCCCACATATCTGAATATAAAGACTTTCTTGCTAGTATTACTGTGGGAGAATCTAGGGATATAGCACAAGCTACCATAGGGAGCATTCATTTTCCTGCTGTACATTATTTTGCTCTCTTCATTGGTAGATGCATTAACGGTAAAGATGAAGCATGTCACATGTGTGTCCCTGATCTTTGTGTCCTCAAGAGTGATGTATTAGGTAATAAGGATTACAACTTGGGGGTAGTAGTTGCACGTAGGTTGCATAATAATGGTATATCTGGAGATTTATTTGGAGGGATTTATGCAACCCGTGTTGCTAATTATCTTGGTATAGCCCCCACGAGAGGAGGATATGGAGTTGCTTCCTGCTTATTTAGATTATGACGCATTGGTCAAACATCATTTTCTTTTGAGTAATGAATAATTCCTCCAGTATCGACTAATCTTTGACAGACGTCGCGCTGTCCATGTTACTCTCCCTGCTCCTTCCCTTTTTGATTACCAGGAAAAACAAAGATATGTTGTTACTAGGAAGGAGGCAGCCAAACACGAGGGGAGAGCGGAGGCATCTCGCCAACATGCCGCAGCTCAGGATGCATTGACTGCTGCATCTCAGTACGACCCCAATTATAACTTTGGATATCAGCCAGGCTATCCTTGGCATTAGACCAACTTAGGCCAAAAGTCTAAGCTTGGGGGAGTACGTATTTCGCACCGACTTTACATTCATGTCCACACACTATTCTAGTTGTCGGTGCTCATACTCTTCCATTGTATTATCCATGCTAATTTCTTTTTTTCTAGCTTTCTTCTTGTGTGTTTGATAAACCTTAAGAAAAACCAAAAAAAAAATAGTTAGTTCACTTTCCATGCTTGTAGTAGTAATTAAAATGAAAACCCAAAAAGATTTATCGTTCTTCTTTTACTTGTTGGGAGCTTTCCCGTGTAAATAGTTTTATTTTCTTTTCTTTCCTTTGGGGGTCGAGAGTAGAAGACCATATTGAAAATGTTTAGTGGATCTTATATGCATGATTATTTATTGAACTTAGAGCCCATATTACTTTGTCTTCTCTCTTGAATTGAATGCTTGAAGATTCCATCTTAGTCCAATGCACATGCACTATTATTATTGTACACACCGTTCGGTCGTGCAAGTGAAAGGCAATAATGACGATATATGATGGACTGATTGAGATGAGAAAAGCTGGTATGAACTCGACCTCTTTTGTTTTTGTAAATATGATGAGTTCATCGTTCCTGATTCGGCCTATTATGAAGTAAACATATTTGCAATGACATTTAGAGATTATAATTGCTTGTGCCATGCTTAATTAGCTATGAGTTATAATGGTTTACCTTGCGTGCCAACATGCTATTAAAATGATTATGATGTGGTATTATGGGAAGGTATCCTCCTTTGAATGAATTGAGTGACTCGACTTGGCACATGTTCACGCATGTAGTTGAAACAAATCAACATAGACTTCACGATATTTATGTTCATGGTGGATTATATCCTACTCATGCTTGTACTTGGTGTAAATTAATTTTAATGCATGTTCATGACTGTTGTCGCTCTCTCAGTTGGTCGCTTCCCAGTCTTTTGCTAGCCTTCACATGTACTAAGCGGGAATACTGCTTGTGCATCCAAACTCCATAAACCCCAAAGTTGTTCCATATGAGTCCACCATACCTTCCTATATGCGGTATTTTCCTGCCGTTCCAAGTAAATTCGTATGTGCCAAACTCCAAACCTTCAAATGAAATTCTGTTTTGTATGCTCGAGCAGCTCATGTTTCAACTAGGGTTGTCTGTATCTTCCATGCTAGGTGGGTTATTCACAAGAGGAGTGGACTCCGCTCCTCATTCACGAGAAAATGGCTGGTAACCGGGATGCCCAGTCCCATGACCAAAAAGATCAAAGTAAATCGAAATAATTAAACAAAACTCCCCAGGGCTGTTGTTAGTTGGAGGCACTCGTTGTTTCGAGCAAGCCATGGATTGATGCTTGTTGGTGGTGGGGGAGTATAAACTTTTACCATTCTGGTTGGGAACCGCCTATAATGTATGTAGCATGGAAGATATCACCATCTCATAGTTGTTGCGTTGACAGTGAAAGTATGCCGCTCAAAATGTTATTCATCTCTATTTTAAAATCGAGCTTTGGCACCTCTACAAATCCTTGCTTCCCTCTACGAAGGGCCTATCTATTTACTTTTATGTTGAGTCATCACCTTCTTATTAAAAAGCACCCGCTGGAGAGCACACTGTCATTTGCATTCATTACTATTAGTTTATATTGGGTATGACTTGACTGGATCTCTTTTACCATGAATTATAATGTTTAGTCAGTCCTTAATCTTTAAAGGTGCTCTGCATTTATGTTTTGCGGTCTCAGAAAGGGCTAGCGAGATACCATATTGTTATACCATATTATGATTGTTTTGAGAAAGTGTTGTCATCCGAGTTTTATTATTATTGCTCGCTAGCTGATTATGCCATTGATATGAGTAAATATGAGACCTAAGTGTTATTGTGAATATGGTTAGTTCATAATCTTTGCTGAAAACTTGAATGCTGGCTTTACATATTTACAACAAGAGCAAATAGAGTTTGTAAAGTTTTTCTTTATCACTTTCAGTTTATCAACTGAATTGCTTGAGGACAAGCAAAGGTTTAAGCTTGGGGGAGTTGATACGTCTCCAACGTATCTACTTTTCCAAACACTTTTGCCCTTGTTTTGGACTCTAATTTGCATGATTTGAATGAAACTAACCCGGACTGACGATGTTTTGAGCAGAATTGCCATGGTGTTGTTTATTGTGCAGAAAACAAAAGTTCTTGGAATGACCTGAAAATCCACGGAGATAACTTTTGGAAAATATAAAAAATACTGGCAAAAGAATCAAGGCCAGGGGGCCCACACCCTATCCACGAGGGTGGGGGCGCGCCCTCTCCCCCTGGGCGCGCGCCCCTGTCTCGTGGGCCCCCTGATGCTCCACCGACCTCAACTCCAACTCTATATATTCCGTTTCACGGAGAAAAAAATCAGAGAGAAAGTTTCATCACGTTTTACGATACGGAGCCACCGCCAAGCCCTAATTTCTCTTGGGAGCGCTGATCTGGAGTCCGTTCGGGGCTCTGGAGAGGGGGGTTCGCCACTGTCGTCATCATCAACCATCCTCCATCACCAATTTCATGATGCTCACCGCCGTGCGTGAGTAATTCCATCGTAGGCTTGCTGGACGGTGATGGGTTGGATGAGATTTACCATGTAATCAAGTTAGTTTTGTTAGGGTTTGATCCCTAGTATCCACTATGTTCTGAGATTGATGTCGCTATGACTTTGCTATGCTTAATGCTTGTCACTAGGGCCCAAGTGCCATGATTTTAGATCTGAAATTATGTTTTCATGAATATATGTGAGTTCTTGATCCTATCTTGCAAGTCTATAGTCACCTATTACGTGTTATGATCCGACAACCCCGAAGTGACAATAATCGGGATACTTCTCGGTGATGACCGTAGTTTGAGGAGTTCATGTATTCACTATGTGTTAATGCTTTGGTCCGGTACTCTGTTATAAGGAGGCCTTAATATCCCTTAGTTTCCACTAGGACCCCGCCGCCACAGGAGGGTAGGACAAAAGATGTCATGTAGTTCTTTTCCATAAGCACATATGACTATATTCGGAATACATGCCTACATTACATTGATGAACTGGAGCTAGTTCTGTGTCACCCTATGTTATAGCTATTACATGAGGAATCGCATCCGACATAATTATCCATCACTGATCCAATGCCTATGAGCTTTATACATATTGTGCTTCGCTTATTTACTTTTCCGTTGCTACTGTTACAATCACTACAAAACTGCTATCTTTACTTTTGCCACTATTACCATTACTATCATACTACTTTGCTACTAAATACTTTGCTACAGATACTAAGTTATCCAGGTGTGGTTGAACTGACAACTCAACTGCTAATACTTAAGAATATTCTTTGGCTCCCCTTGTGTCGAATCAATAAATTTGGGTTGAATACTCTACCCTCGAAAGCTGTTGCGATCGCCTACACTTGTGGGTTATCAGTCCCCTACTAGTAGTGTGCAACAACTTGAGGCCAAGACTAGGGCGCCAGCAAAGGTGAGTATTTCTATATGAGAGTCGCGCTGATAACGACGGTGCGTGACTATCTCGTTTACGGATATGTCGCATGCCAGGTGTGCCACAGATATTGCAGATGCACGTAGTGCATGGATGATCGAATGTCTCAGCAGCAAACGAAAGATGGAGGGTCTGAGAAACGCGTGTACATGGGGCATCGAAGATGGATCGAGAAGGACGATCCGTGGAGAAACTGTGGAGATCTACTCAATGGTGAGGTTGAGCATCGAGGACCTCCTCGTAAGAGGAGCAGCGCCGAAATTGATGAGCTGTTGAAAAACTGGGAACAGTGCCCCGCGCAGGGAAAGATGAGAAAGGCTTGAAGGTACGGAAAATGAGGTATGTTTTCTGAAGGTATGGAAAACAAGGTATGTTTTTGGGAAACAGGGTCTGTTTTTTGGGACTTGGAGTATTGGCCCAAACTCGACATGCCTCATTGCCCTGATCAAATGCTATCGCGAAAAATGTCCTTGAGAGCTTGCTTGCAACACTGATGAACATGCCGGATAAGACCAAGGATGGGCCGATGGCAAGAAGAGACTTGGAAGATTTGATGATCAGGGCAGATGTCCACATGTCACCCCATAAAAAGTCAGAGGAGGCGGAGACGGAGCCGGGGGACAAGGGAAAAAAGTCAACAAGAAGGAAGAGAATTATTTCCCCCTTTCTTGCTTCACCTGAAGTTTGAAGTAGATCGTGAAGGAATTATGTCATAGAGGCAATAATAAAGTTGTTATTTTTTATTTCCCTATTCATGATAAAGGTTTATTATTCATGCTAGAATTGTATTGATCGCAAACTTAAACACATGTGTGAATACATATATAAATACCATGTCCCTAGTATGCCTCTACTAGACTAGCTCGTTGATCAAACATGGTTAAGGTTTCCTAACCATAGACATGTGTTGTCATTTGATAACGGTATCACATCATTAGGAGAATGATTTGATGGACAAGACCCATCTGTTAGCTTAGCATATTGATCGCTCAGTTTATTGCTATTGCTTTCTTCATGTCAAATACATATTCCTTTGACTATGAGATTATGCAACTCCTGGATACCGGAGGAATACCTTGTGTGCTATCAAACATCACAACGTAACTGGGTGATCATATAGATGCTCTACATGTATCTCCGAAGGTGTTTGTTGAGTTGCCATAGATTGAGATTAGGATTTGTCACTCCGAGTATCGGAGAGTTATCTCTGGGCCCTCTCGGTAATACACATCATAAGCTTGCAAGCAAATGACTAAGGAGTTAGTCACGAGGTGACGTATTATGGAATGAGTAAAGAGACTTGCCGGTAATGAGATTGAACTAGGTATAGAGATACCGACGATCGAATCTCGGGCAAGTAACGCACCGATGGACAAAGGGAATTACGTATGTTGTCATAACGGTTCGACTGATAAAGATCTTCGTAGAATATTGATATGTCTCCAACGTATCTATAATTTTTGATTGCTCCATGCTACTTTATCTACTATTTTAGGCAATATTGGGCTTTATTATCCACTTTTATATTATTTTTGGGACTAACCTATTAACCGGAGGCCCAGCCCAGATTTGTTGTTTTATGCCTATTTCAGTGTTTCGAGGAAAAGGAATATCAGACGGAGTCAAAACGGAACGAAACCAACCGGAGAAGTTATTTTTGGAAGGAAACCCACCTGATGGACTTGGACCCCACGTCAGAAGATACGGGAGGTGCTCACGAGGGTGGGGGGCGCGCCCTCCCCCCTGGGCGTGCCCCCTGCCTCGTGGGGCCCCCGTAGCTCCACCGACGTTCTCCCTGCACCCATATATACCTACGTACCCTAAAACTTCCAGAACAGAAGATAGATCGGGAGTTCCGCCGCCGCAAGCCTCTGTAGCCACCAAAAACCAATCGGGACCCTGTTCCGGCACCCTGCCGGAGGGGGATCCCATCACCGGAGGCCATCTTCATCATACCGGCGCTATCCATGACGAGGAGGGAGTAGTTCACCCTCGGGGCTGAGGGTATGTACCAGTAGCTATGTGTTTGATCTCTCTCTCTCGTGTTCTTTCTCGTGTTCCTCTATGGCACGATCTTGATGTATCCCGAGCTTTGCTATTGTAGTTGGATCTTATGATGTTTCTCCCCCTCTACTCTCTTGTGATGAATTGAGTTTCCCCTTTTGAAGTTATCTTATCGGATTGAGTCTTTTATGAACACTTGATGTATGTCTTGCGTGGGATAACCGTGGTGATAATGGGTTATTCTATTGATCCACTTGATGTATGTTTTGGTGATCAACTTGCGGGTTTCGTGACACTTGGGAACCTATGCATAGGGGTTGGCACACGTTCTTGACTCTCCGGTAGTAGCTTTGGGGCACTCTTTGAAGTACTTTTATGTTGGTTGGATGAATCTGAGATTGTGTGATGCATATCGTATAATCATGCCCACGGATACTTGAGGTGACAATGGAGTATCTAGGTGACATTAGGGTTTTGGTTTATTTGTATCTTAAGGTGTTATTCTAGTACGAACTATTTTATAGATCGATCCGAAAGAATAGCTTTGTGGTGGTTTCGTACCCGACCATAATCTCTATGTTTGTTCTACGCTATTAGTGTCTTTGGAGTGACTCTTTGTTGCATGTTGAGGGCTTGTCATATGTTCTATCTATGTTATTATTGTTGAGAGAACTTACACTAGTGAAAGTATGAACCCTAGGCCTTGTTTCCTATCATTGCAATACCGTTTACGCTCACTTTTACCGCTTGTTACCTTGCTGTTTTTATTATTTCAGATTACAAATCCCCATATCTACTATCTATTTTGCACTTGTATCACCATCTCTTCGCCGAACTAGTGCACCTATACAATTTGCCATTGTATTGGGTGTGTTGGGGACACAAGAGACTTTTTGTTATTTGGTTGCAGGGTTGCTTGAGAGAGACCTTCTTCATCCTACGCCTCCTACGGATTGATAAACCTTAGGTCATCCACTTGAGGGAAATTTGCTACTGTCCTACAAACCTGTGCACTTGCAGGCCCAACAACATCTACAAGAAGAAGGTTGTGTAGTAGACATCAAGCTCTTTTCTGGCGCCGTTGCCGGGGAGGCTAGGTAAGTGAAGGTATATCTTTAGATCTTGCAATTGAATCTTTTTGTTTCTTGTTTTAGCACTAGTCTAGTTTATAAAAGAAAATTACAAAAAAATGGAGTTGGGTTTGTCTCATACACTTCACCTTTTTAATATCTTTCGTGAGTATGATGGAAAGGATAATTGTGCTCAAGTGCTTGAATAAGAAATCTATAGAATGTTTGGTACTAAATTTTTGAATGATGAGCATGATTGCAATGTTGTTAGTATGAATTCCTTGAATATCCATGATGCTAATGATATGCAAAGCCACAAGCTTGGGGAAGCTTTGATTGATGAATATGATATTTTTTGTCCCCCAAGCTTTGATGAGCAAATTTACTATGATGAAAGCATGCCTCCTATTTATGATGATTATTGTGATGATACGTATGCTATAAAGAAGTTTGCTTATGTGGAGAGTAGAAAATTTTCTATGCTTGTAGATCATGAAAAGAATGCTTTAGGTGCTGGTTATATTGTTGAATTCATTCATGATGCTACTGAAAATTATTATGAGGGAGGAACATATGCTTGTAGGAATTGCAATAATGTCAAGTTTCCTCTCTATGTGCTTAAATTCTTAAGTTATGCTTGTTGTGCCATCCTATGCAAGATGATTATTGTTCCCATAAGTTGTTTGCTCACAAAATCCCTATGCATAGGAAGTGGGTTAGACTTAAATGTGCTAGTCATATGCTTCATGATGCTCCCGTTATGTTTCAATTCTTATCTTTTATGTGAGCATCATTGTCATCATCATGCCTAGCTAAAAGGCATTAAAGAAAAGCGCTTGTTGGGAGACAACCCAATATTTATCCTTACTGTTTTTGTGTGTCCACATGATTATGCTACTGTAGTAATCATGTTTTATAGCTTTTGTTTCAATAAAGTGCCAAGTAGAACCTTTGGGAAGACTTGGGTGAAGTATGTGATCTTGCTGTGAAAAACAGAAACTTTAGCACTCACGAGATTAGCTGCCATTTATTACTGGAGAGTGATTTTAGGTTTATTCTTTTTGCAGATGATTAATAGACAAATTTCTCAGGTCCAGAAATTTATTTCATAATTTTTGGGGTTCCAGAAGTATACGTTTTATACAGATTACTACAGACTATTCTGTTTTTGACAGATTCTGTTTTCTATGTGTTGTTTGCTAATTTGATGAATCTATGAGTAGTATCGGAGGGTATGAACCATAGATAAGTTGGAGTACATTAGATGTTACACCAATATGAATTTAAAATGAGTTCATTACAGTACCTAAGTGGTGGTTTTATTTTCTTATACTAACGGAGCTTACGAGTTTTGTTTTGAGTTTTGTGTGGTTGAAGTTTTCAAGTTTTGGGTAACGATTCGATGGACAATGGAATAAGGAGTGGAAAGAGTCTAAGCTTAGGGATGCCCAAGGCACCCCAAGGTAATATTCAAGGATAACCAAGCAACTAAGCTTGGGGATGCCCCGGAAGGCATCCCCTCTTTCGTCTTCGTTCATCGGTAACTTTACTTGGAGCTATATTTTTATTCGCCACATGATATGTGTTTTGCTCGGAGCGTCAATTTCTTTTGTTAGTTTTTTCTCACTGTTAGTTAGAATTGTGTTTTGCCTCTTTATTTTCAATAAAAAAGTCAAGGATAGCCTTTGCCATGCTTATTTTGCTAGTTTGCATGTTGCTGTTTGAAAACAAAAAGTTTACCGCTGTTGCAAAAATTCCCTAGAAAATTCAGAGCATGGTCTAATGTTGAATCTTTTTGCATACTGAGCTATGATAAATTTATTACAGTGGTAATTTTAGTTCATAATTTTTGGAGTCAGGGAAGTATTGATACTCTTGCATTCTTTACAGACTGTACTGTTTTGGCAGATTGCTGTTATGGTTGCATTGTTTGCGTATGTTTGCTTGTTTAATGATTCTATTTGAGGATAGGAGTATTAAATATACAGAGGCATTTAGTATGCAATGTTGAATAATAATTTAAGTGATTTTCTACATTATAATATGATAAGGTTTTGCATTGGTTTATACTAACCTATCTCACGAGTTCTTGTTGAGTTTGTTGTGAATGAAGCTTTTGATAAAAAGAGAAACCATGATATGAGAGGAATTAAGGAGACATAAAAGCTCAATCTTGGGGATGCCCAAGGCACCCCAAGATAATATTTCAAGAAGTCTCAAGCATCTATGCTTGGGGATGCCCCGGTAGGCATCCCACCTTTCTTCTTCAACAACTATCGGTTAGTATCGGTTGAGCCTAAGTTTTTGCTTCTTCACATGAGTTGTGCTATCCTTGCAATGTAGTTTTCTTTAGCTTTGCTTGCTGTTTGAATGAAGTATCAAGATCTGAAATCCTTTAATGAGAGAGAGCCATACATGAATTGGAATTTGTTAGAATACTCTAGTGCTTCACTTATATCCTTTGAGTGTGATAATTTTTGCTCTAGTGCTTCACTTATATCTTTTAGAGCACAATGGTGGTTTTATTTTGAAGAAATAGTTGATCTCTCATGCTTCACTTAGATTATTTTGAGAGTCTTTAATAGCATGGTAATTTGATTAATGTTGATATACTTGGTGTTCAAGATATGTGAAACTTTCTTTTGAGTGAATTGAATACTAAGATAAGTTTGATGCTTGATAATTGTTTTGAGATATGGAGGTCATAATATCAAAGTCGTGCTAGTTGGGTAATTGTGAATTTGAGAAATGCTTGTGTTTAAGTTAGCAAGTCCTGTAGCATGCACGTATGGTTAAAGTTGTGTAACAAATTTGAAGCATGAAGTGTACCTGGCTTGTGCATCCTTATGAGTGGCGGTCGGGGACGAGCGATGGTCTTTTCCTACCAATCTATCCCCCTAGGAGCATGCGCATAGTACTTGAATTTTTGATGACTTCTAAATTTTTGCAATAAGTATATGAGTTCTTTTGACTATGGTTGAGTCCATGGATTATACGCACTTTTACCTTCCCGCCATTGCTAGCCTCTTCGGTACCGTGCATTGCCCTTTCTCACCTTGAGAGTTGGTGCAAACTTCGCCGATGCATCCAAACCCCGTGATATGATACGCTCTATCACACATAAACCTCCTTATATCTTCCTCAAAACAGCCACCATACCTACCTATCATGGCATTTCCATAGCCATTCCGAGATATATTGCCATGCAACTTCCACCATCATCATCATGACATACATTACTTTTGTCATATTGCCATTGCATGATCATGTAGTTGATATCGTATTTGTGGCAAAGCCACCATGCATTATTTTCCATACATGTCACTCTTGATTCATTGCACCATCCCGGTACACCGCCGGAGGCATTCATATAGAGTCATATCTTGTTCTAAGTTTCGAGTTGTAATCCTTGTGTTGTAATCAATTGAAGTGTGATGATCATCATTATTAGAGCATTGCCCAAAAAAAGAAAGGCCAAAAGAAGGAAAGGCCCAAAAAAAAGAGATAGTCCAAAATAAAAAAAGGGGGCCCAAAAAAAAGATAAAATAAAAAAAATTAAAAAATAAAAAAGGGCAATGCTACTATCTCTTTTTCCACACTTGTGCCTCAAAGTAGCACCTTGTTCTTCATGTAGTGAGTCTCATATATTGTGCTTCAAAGTAGCACCTTGTTCTTCATGTTGTGAGTCTCATAAGTTGTCTTTTTATACTAGTGGGAATTTTTCATTATAGAACTTGGCTTCTATATTCCTACGATGGGCTTCCTCAAATGCCCTAGGTCTTCGTGAGCAAGCAAGTTGGATGCACACCCACTAGTTTTCTTTTGTTGAGCATTCGTAGCTCTAATGCATCCGTTGCATGGCAATCCCTACTCCTCATGTTGACATCAATTGATGGGCATCTCCATAGCCCGTTGATTAGCCTCGTCAACGTGAGACTTTCTCCTTTTTTGTCTTCTCCACACAATCCCCATCATCATATTCTATTCCACCCATAGTATATCCATGGCTCACGCTCATGTATTGCGTGAAGGTCGAAAAAGTTTGAGATTATTTAAGTATGAAACAATTGCTTGGCTTGTCATCGGGGGTATAGAAGTTGGGAACATCTTTGTGTGATGAAAATGAAGCATAGCCTAACCATATGATTTTGTAGGGATGAACTTTCTTTAGCCATGTTATTTTGAGAAGACATGATTGCTTTGATTAGTATGCTTGAAGTATTATTATTTTTGTGTCAATATGAACTTTTGTCTGGAATCTTTCGGATCTGAGTATTCATATCACAATTAAGAAGATTTACATTGAAATTATGCCAAAGTATCACTCCGCATCAAAAAATTCTTTTTTATCATTTACCTACTCAAGGACGAGCAGGAATTAAGCTTGGGGATGCTTGATACGTCTCCAAAGTATCTATAATTTTTGATTGCTCCATGCTACTTTATCTACTGTTTTAGGCAATACTGGGCTTTATTATCCACTTTTATATTATTTTTGGGACTAACCTATTAACCGGAGGCCCAGCCCAGATTTGTTGTTTTATACCTATTTCAGTGTTTCGAGGAAAAGGAATATCAGACGGAGTCAAAACGGAACGAAATCAACTGGAGAAGTTATTTTTGGAAGGAAACCCACCTGATGGACTTGGACCCCACGTCAGAAGATACAGGAGGTGCTCACGAGGGTGGGGGCGCGCCCTCCCCCCTGGGCGCACCCCCCTGCCTCGTGGGGCCCCCGTAGCTCCACCGACGTTCTCCCTGCACCCATATATACCTACGTACCCTAAAACTCAGAAGATAGATCGGGAGTTCCGCCGCCACAAGCCTCTGTAGCCACCAAAAACCAATCGGGACCCTGTTCCGGCACCCTGCCGGAGGGGGATCCCATCACCGGAGGCCATCTTCATCATCCCGGCGCTATCCATGACGAGGAGGGAGTAGTTCACCCTCGGGGCTAAGGGTATGTACCAGTAGCTATGTGTTTGATCTCTCTCTCTCTCGTGTTCTCTCTCGTGTTCCTCTATGGCACGATCTTGATGTATCCCGAGCTTTGCTGTTGTAGTTGGATCTTATGATGTTTCTCCCCCTCTACTCTCTTGTGATGAATTGATTTTCCCCTTTTGAAGTTATCTTATCGGATTGAGTCTTTTATGAACACTTGATGTATGTCTTGCGTGCGATAACCGTGGTGACAATGGGTTATTCTATTGATCCACTTGATGTATGTTTTGGTGATCAACTTGCGGGTTTCGTGACACTTGGGAACCTATGCATAGGGGTTGGCACACGTTCTTGACTCTCCGGTAGTAGCTTTGGGGAACTCTTTGAAGTGCTTTTATGTTGGTTGGATGAATATGAGATTGTGTGATGCATATCGTATAATCATGCCCACGGATACTTGAGGTGACAATGGAGTATCTAGGTGACATTAGGTTTTTGGTTGATTTGTATCTTAAGGTTTTATTCTAGTACGAACTCTTTTATAGATCGATCCGAAAGAATAGCTTTGTGGTGGTTTCGTACCCGACCATAATCTCTACTTTTGTTCTCCGCTATTAGTGTCTTTGGAGTGACTCTTTGTTGCATGTCGAGGGCTTGTCATATGTTCTATCTATGTTATTATTGTTGAGAGAAATTACACTAGTGAAAGTATGAACCCTAGGCCTTGTTTCCTATCATTGTAATACCGTTTACGCTCACTTTTACCGCTTGTTACCTTGCTGTTTTTATTATTTTAGATTACAAAAACCCATATCTACTATCTATTTTGCACTTGTATCACCATCTCTTCGCCGAACTAGTGCACCTATACAATTTGCCATTGTATTGGGTGTGTTGGGGACACAAGAGACTTTTTGTTATTTGGTTGCAGGGTTGCTTGAGAGAGACCATCTTCATCCTATGCCTCCTACGGATTGATAAACCTTAGGTCATCCACTTGAGGGAAATTTGCTACGGTCCTACAAACCTATGCACTTTCAGGCCCAACAACGTCTACAAGAAGAAGGTTGTGTAGTAGACATCAAATATGTAGGAGCCAACATGGGCATTCAGGTTCCGCTATTGGTTATTGACCGGAGGGGTGTCTCAGTAATGTCTACATAGTTCTTGAACTCGTAGGGTCCGCACGCTTAATGTTCATTGAAAATATAGTGTTATATGAGTTACATGTTTTGGTGACCGAATGTTGTTCAGAGTCCCGTATGAGATCATGGACATGACGAGGTGTCTCGAAATGGTCGAGAGGTAAAGATTGATATATAGGATGATGGTATTTGGACAAAGGGTGTGTTTCAGGATGTGCCGGGAAGGAATCGGGTCACTAGAAGGGGTTCCAGGCACCCCCCCCCCCCCCCCGGGCAAGTTATGGGCCAAAGGAGGGATAGGCCAGCCCACAAGGGGCTGGTGCGCCTCCTCCCTTGTTTGGCCAGTCCTAGGGAAGGAAAAGGGGGAGGGCTAGCCCCTCCCGCCTTTCCCTCTCATGGGAGAAAAGAAAGGGGGCGCCACCGTCCCCTGCCTTTCCCCGCACTCCAAATAAGGAAAGGGGGGTGCGGCTTGGGAGGGACCCCAAGTAGGATTCCTCCTACTTGGGACCCTCCTTTGGCTGCTCCTCCCTCCCTCCCACCTATATATATGTGGGCGGAGGCGCCTAGCACAGAATAGACAATTGCCTAGCCGTGTGCGGCACCCCCTCCACCGTTTACACCCCCGGTCATATTTTCGTAGTGCTTAGGCGAAGCCCTGCGGAGATCACTTCACCATCACGGTCACCATGCCATCGTGTTGCCGGAACTCATCTACTACCTCGCCGTTTTGCTGGATTAGGAAGGCGGAGGACGTCACCGAGCTGAACGTGTGCAGAACGCGGAGGTGCCGTACGTTCAATAGTTGATCGGTTGGAGCGAGGAGAAGTTCGAGTATATCAACCGCATTGTTAAATGCTTCCACTTATGGTCTACAAGGGTACGTACACACACTCTCCCCTCTCGTTTCTATGCATCTCCATGGATAGATCATTGCGTGTGCGTAGATTTTTTTTGCTTTCCATGCAACATTTCCCAACGGATCGATCAATTCTTCAAGTGCCTTACCGAAATCAAAGTTAGTTCCGTTTACTGTGGGAAGATAAGTAGATTTCTAGACACCAAGAAGAAAAGGTTCAGCGGGATGAATTTTCATGACTATCATGTGATGATGACGCAG
The DNA here is from genome assembly GCA_963921465.1 of Triticum timopheevii. Taxonomy (NCBI): domain Eukaryota; kingdom Viridiplantae; phylum Streptophyta; class Magnoliopsida; order Poales; family Poaceae; genus Triticum; species Triticum timopheevii. Next base: position 175,194,944 of record OY997264.1, on the reverse strand, counting down.
ATACTCCCTCTTGCCCTTAGAGGGATAATGGACAAGCACGTCCATGACACGCTTATTGGTCTCAGCAACTCTTTCGACGTTATATATCTCTCGAAATTCGATCAGTGTGAAGCAGCTCCGAAGGCTACAGGAAGAGATCATTGTGATACTAAATGAGCTTGAGATGTACTTCCCGCCCGCGTTCTTTGACGTCATGGTGCATCTGTGTGTCCACATTGTGGATGACATCATAGACCTTGGGTCGACATTCCTGCACAACATGATGTCGTTCGAGAGGATGAATGGGGTCATCAAAGGATTCGTTCATAACATGTCTCGTCCAGATGGAAGCATCATCCAGGGCTATCTGACCTAAGAGTGCATATAAATTTAGTGATTTGGGGCTCATGCATACATGTGATCGGGTTATTAATATTTTTTCCCATGGCGAAGTGCAAGGGTTGGGAGTATTATAGGTGATATCATGCATGACAACTACTACTTTTTTAATGATGTGGCACATAACTAAATGAGGAAAGAGAGGACGTGGTATCATATTATGATACCGTATCATATTAAATGTTGTACTACTTTGTGTCATGCATGGAAATTAATAATGCAATCTAAGATACTAACTTATGATACTATGTATTACAAAAGTAGTATCATACTCTACGGGCAGCCTAAGCTACTCTCTCTCTCTCTCTCTCTCTCTCTCTCTTCGTTAACTACTATGCCACATCACCAAAATACATATGAAACCGCACTAAGAAACTTGCATTGGACCAGTGATAACAACAACAACAACGAAAGTAACTTAGTAAAGATCAATATGTGAAAAGCCTAGGCATTGGAACAGTGATGGATAATTGTGTTGGATGATATTCATCATGTAACAGTCACAACCTAGAGCGATATATAATAGCTCCAATTCATCAATGTAATGTAGGCATGTATTCCGTATATAGGCATACATGCTTATAATAAGGACTTGCATGACATCTTTTGTCCTACCCTCCGGTGGTTCGGGGTCCATAAGGGAACTAAGGGATATTAAGGCCTCCTTTTAATAGAGAATGGGAACAAAGCATTAGCACTTAGTGAATACATGAACTCCTCATACTACGGTAATCACCGAAAAGAATCCCAATTATTGTCAACTTAGGGTATGTGGATCATAACACGTATAAGTCCATACAACTTGCAATATAGGATCCAAAACACACTTATATTCATGAAAACATAATAAGTTCATATCTGAAATCATGGCACTCGGGCCCTAGTGACAAGCATTAAGCATAGCAACGTCATAGCAACATCAATCTTAGAATATAGTGGATACTACGCATCAATCCCTAACAAATTGACTCGATTACATGACAAATCTCATCCAAATCCATCACCGTCCAGCAAGCCTATGAAGGAATTACTCATTCTCGGTGGCGAGCATCATGAAATTGGTGATGAAGAAGGGTTGGTGATGATGATGGCGATGAACCCCCCCTCTTCGGAGCCCCGAACGAACTCTAGATCATCCCTCCCGATGAAGAACAGCAGGTGACGGTGGCTTCATATTGTAAAATGCGATGAAACTTCTATATCAGTTTTTTTTCTCAGGAAGACGGAATCTATAGGCTTGAGATTAGGGTCAGCGAAGCCTCATGGGCCCCACAAGGTATCCCGGCGTGGCCAAGGGGTGGCCGCGCCATGTTGCCTTGTGGGCAACAGGTGCCCCCCTCCGTTGGATCTTCGCTCCAGTATTTTTTATACATTCCATAAAAAATCTTCAAAAAGTTTTGTCCAATTCCGAGAACTTTTATTTCGACACAAAAACAACACCATGGTAGTTCTGCTGAAATCAACGTCAGTCCAGGTTAGTTTATTTTCAAATCATGCAAATTAGAGTCCAAAACAAGAGCAAAAGTGTTTGCAAAAGTAGATATGACGGAGACATATCAAAAACACGGACACAGGGACAGATTACATCGCAAATTCAACAGCCAACAACGATGGGAGCACATCTCCGAAGACAAATCCATGATGTGATCTCTACTCTCCGATAGACGGTGGAAAAAGTTGATGGAGAGAGCCATCACGAGCAGACCACTGCACACAACCAGGGCATCCACCAGCAGGCAGTGGGCCCCAGAGAGCCAGCGGCCAGTGCTCCGTGAAGGCTATTAGTGCAACAGCAGGTCACCCTGCACACCGGCTCGCCTGCTTCATGCTCTTGTCTTGCTGCTTGCCGCAATACACTTGCCTCCTACTCGTTGTTGTCGTTCGCACCCTTCACACACACTAGCCACCAATCAAGATATATGAAAACACATAGACAAGCAAACAATGCACCGCATCATCCACACACCCAGGAAAACATCTAGTACACATTCAGAATTAATAATGTAGCAGCACACAAAACAATTCTGTAGTCACATTTCATCAAGCATTTTTGTCGGTGTATTGAACATGGTGTTCATACCCTAACGATGCACAGACAGTTGCAGCCTTCCTGACGACAAGGTCTTGTCGGAGGATGGCTTCCTAAACACTCAAAACTTAATAATCAAGACCGTGAAGAAGACCCCCATGTAGGTCATCAACAAGTATTAAAGAATTATTGAAGATCGAGATTCAAGACGTCGACAAGCTACAAGCCGGCAGGCTTCAAGCCGACAAGGCTCCAAACCGGCAAGCTCCGTTGTGGCAATGGCCATAGACTTGCCAACAAGTGTCGAGTGGGCAGGTGGTTAGGTGAAGCTTGTTAAGACACATGGCAGCACCGAGGCTGAAGAACAACTTTATCGACACTCGTCCAGGAGGCGTGTCGATAGAATAGAAGGTAGCTGGGCAAGCGGCATAGGTGGAGATGGACTACCTTGTCGGCATTCCTCCTCAGCATGACACCTAACGGAGCATTTATTACTTCCCTAATAATCCTTCAAAGTTAGGTATGATAGTACTATAGCCACCATCTTCCTTTGTACTTATCATTTTGCCACTGTGGTAGCCCCTTTCATCTATAAAAGGAGGCCCATGGCAGCCTTTACAAAAGTCAACACTCTGCCCATTTGCATTACATAGCTGCACTTCCGAGAACGTTGTCGGGCAAGCTTGCGCTCTCTCGTAACTTGGACATCTTTCCATATATGATTCCACCAAAGAATGAGTATGGTTTTACGTCCCACGGCGGCCCGAACGTGGGTAAATCTTGTGTATTTACTTGCTGGATCTGCTCTTTGTATACTGTGTTTCCCATAGCCGAACCACCAAGGAATCTTGTTGGTCTTAAAGATTGTCGTACGTCCACAACTTTGCTTGCCCCGAAATTAGAATATCATGGTGGGGGTAGTGGGATCCAGGGGGACGTGAGCAAGGGTGACACACCAGGCGGTGAGCAGGAGACGTGTTGTCGAGGGGGCAAAGTTTCCGTTGGCGGCGGGGACTGGGTGCACGGGATGGATGCTAATGAGCTGCTCATCCATGCTGCCCCCACCATGCATTTGGCATGATGATGCGGCCAGTGGACACACGCCGGCTGGATCTCACGGCCTTGATCCGTTCCTTCAACTAGGGAACAACTCGTCATCAGCAGGGCTCCTTGCTCCGTTCCTTCAACTAGGGAACAACTCGTCATCAGCAGGGCTCCTTGCTCCTAGCAAGATCTATATGATAGTAGGAGGTTGCAGATCGAGGAGGTTGGGGGTGGCACTGGAGAATATTGGGGGAAGATGGGGAGGGAAGAAGAATAGGAAGGCGGATGGCCGGAGAAGAAGATCAGCTGGCGCGGCTCCATGCCTGTATGGACCGAGGAGAGCACACATGCAAGGAGCCTGTGCCCGTGTGTGCTGCTCGTTTTCTTTTAGAGAAGGACCGCGGGTTGAATACTCAAAACCAAGGGTCTTTTTTTTTACAAAAACGAAACGTTATCTTAGATTAGCCATTAAGAAGGACTGAGGGTTGAATACTCAAAACCACAAGGACTATCTTGCAAAAATGATGCGACGGTGAACGGGCAGAAGCAATACATGCTTTATTATTAGGTAAAGAGGTAAAGAATTACATTTGGGTGGGGGAGGTCCATTAAAAAGCGTGTTGGGCTGTTGGGGTCGCGCTGGGGGCTTCTGGGAGAGGCCCTTTAAAAAGCGTGTTGGGCTATTGGGGTCATGCTGGGGGCTTCTTCCATTGAACGAATTTCGTCGCTCGGTCCATCTACGAAACATTTTGTTTGATAAGGGACCCAAACGTCAAGTAGATGTCTTGGTCCTTAAAAATGAAACTGCTAAATCTCAGTCGGTTGAGACTTAAAAGTCCAAGTTGATACTCTATATTTTTTAGATTTTATGTGAAGATTCGTGTAAAACAAAATTATTTCTTCTTTCTTTTATATTTCTATCACTTGACCGAGACTTTGTTAAGTCTCAATCACGAGATCTCGTCACACCCTTAAAAAACACCTAGCTGCTTAGGGTTTTTTGTGCCTCCCGTCAACGGTGATGCCGATCTACCTCGTCTCTTGTGGTATTAGGGTCATGAAGGCGTGGTGGATATTGGCCCTTGCCGCGGGGAGGGCTTCGTTTTTAGATACTTTTTTGAGTTTTGTTAGGGTTTATGTCCTGCTTAGAGAGACAAGGCGACGACAACTCTATGAAGATGGAGTAGGTTTGTTCGCGCCTAGCCCTCGTCCCGGTGGTGCTTCTAGCGTCATCGGATGGTGTGTGGAGGTTTGTCTCCGGCGGATCTCATGGGATCCAGTCGGCGTTTGTCTTCGGTGGATCCACGTGGATCTGGGTTTCGTTCGTCTTTGTTTGTGTGTCTACAGGTTGGACCCGTCCAATCTACGCGTCTCTTCATCAGCGGTGGTTGCTGTTCTGATGCGCTGGTCTCATGGGGCCTTAACACGATGACTTCCTACTGTACTACAACAAAGTTTGTCCGGCTCCGATAAGGGAGAGGCGATGACAGCGGTGCTCCTTCGACTCACTTCAGTGCTTATAGTCGTCAGACCTAGATCTATATTTTACTTTGGATGTTCTTTATACTACTTTGACAGTTGATGAATGGATCAAAAAATTTCCTCTTAAAAGAAAAGACTAGCATACACCACAAAATAAGTAAACAACATAGCTAGAAGACCGTACAACCGTGCCGAAACCCAGTCAACGTTCAACGGGTGTGAAAATCTGAAGTTTCTTACTCCAAATCTCTCATATCACTGCTGCAAGGCAAAAGCGACGACTTGAGAGTGGAGTCGTCTGCAATTCGACGGACGTTTCGACCTGAGAAAGACAGGCCCACGAATGGTTTGACCAGAGCGCACAACTAGCAGCCCCCCATCCATCTACGTCGCTTTCAGTCGGTACTCGGAACGCGCCACAAGCCCTCTAGTCTACCTGAATTTTGCCTTACCACTAGGCCAAGAAAATTTTCCCTTGGACCGCAAGCACACAAGAAAACGGAGGATTCACACACCCGCGGCACCCATTGCCAAGAACAGAGCGCCGGCCGGCGTTCCTTGGCGCGCCATGCTTCTCCACCCTCACCACCTGGTCCCTCTGCTCCTGCTCCTCGTGGCTGCAGCGAGCGGCGACGGCGTGCAGTTCACCTATAACGGCTTCGCGGGCGTGAACCTGACGCTCGACGGCGCGGTCGTCATGCCCAACGGCCTGCTCATGCTGACCAACGGCACCATCCAGACGAAAGGCCAGGCCTTCCACCCGTCCCCCCTGCCGTTCCGCGGCGACGGCGAGGCGAACAGCACCGGCGCCGCGCGGTCCTTCTCCACCACTTTCGTCTTCGCCATTTTCGGGCAGTACGCCGACCTGAGCAGCCACGGCATGGCCTTCTTCGTCTCCGCGTCCAGGGAGCTGCTCTCCACGGCGATGCCGGGCCAGTTCCTGGGCCTCCTCAACGACACCGACGGCGGCAACCGGAGCGACCACATCTTCGCCGTGGAGCTCGACACGCTCTTCAACGCCGAGTTCCGTGACATCAACAGCAATCACGTCGGCATTGACGTCGATAGCCTGGTTTCGCTCCGTTCCGCCGACGCCGGGTACTACGACGACGGCACCGGGATGTTCCGGAACCTAAGCCTGATCAGCCGGAAGGCCATGCAAGTGTGGGTGGACTACGACGGCGGGGCCACGGAGGTCGTCGTGACCGTGGCTCCCCTGGGCATGACCAGGCCCAAGCAGCCCCTCCTCAGGACCGCCGTCAACCTCTCGGGCGTGGTGCAGAGCACGATGTTAGTCGGATTCTCGTCGGCCACAGGTGTCCTCACCACACGCCACTTCGTCCTCGGCTGGAGCTTCGCGCTGGACGTGGCAGCCCCGGCACTCGACATCTCGGTGCTGCCGGCCTTGCCACGGGCCTGGCCAAAGCCACGGTCAAGGGTGCTGGTGATCGTGCTGCCCATAGCGTTGGCAGCTCTGGTACTCGTTCTGGGCATCGGAGTGTATATCTTTGTACGACGGCTTCTCAAGTTCTCGGAGCTGCGCGAGGACTGGGAGGACGCGTTCGGCCCCCACCGATTCTCATACAAGGAATTGTATCATGCGACCAAGGGGTTCAGCGACAAGACCCTGCTCGGGGCGGGAGGCTTCGGAAGTGTGTACAGGGGCAAGCTCCGCAAGCCGGACATGGAGGTCGCCGTAAAGAGGGTGTCTCATGAATCAAGGCAGGGGATGAAGGAGTTCGTCGCCGAGGTGGCAAGCATCGGACGGCTACGGCACCGGAACCTCGTACCATTGCTTGGCTATTGCCGGCGCAAAGGGGAACTTCTCCTGGTTTACAATTACATGCCAAATGGAAGCCTTGATAAATACTTGTATGATGGATCATCAGCAGGTACACTGGATTGGCCTCAAAGATTTCACATAATCAGAGGGGTGGCTTCTGGGTTACTGTATCTCCATGAGGATTGGGAGCAAGTTGTCATCCACCGAGATGTGAAGGCAAGCAATATTCTTCTAGACAGCGAGATGAATGGGCGGTTAGGGGATTTCGGCCTTGCAAGGCTGTACGACCATGGAGCGGACGCCCAAACGACGCATGTGGTTGGCACCATGGGCTACCTAGCTCCTGAGCTTGGACACACCGGCAAGGCAACCCCGTCCACCGATGTGTTCGCCTTCGGTGCATTCCTTCTGGAAATCACGTGTGGGCGGAGGCCAATCGAGCAAAACGAGTGCAACAACCGCATCGTGCTCGTGGATTGGGTGATCGAGCAATGGCGCAAGGGTTCGATCCTTGGCGCAGTGGATACGAGGATTCCAAGTGGGTTTAGTCCGGACATGGTCTCGCTGGTGCTGAAACTTGCGTTGTTATGCTCGCACCCATTGCCTAATGGAAGGCCAACCATGCGGCAGGTCATGCAGTACCTCGACGGCGACATGGTCCTCCCAGACTTGTCGTCGGCGTACCTCAGTTTCACCATGCTGGAGCGGATGTATGATGGGAACTTCAACCAGAAAATGTTGCCATACGCATCATCAACGAGCATGGGTGCAGTTTCTGATCTCTCTGGAGGAAGGTGACAATGTTCTTGCGGTAAGTAGGATTGTGTAACTAACTATTAACTGACCAGTGGCTACTATATACACATCTACTAGTATGATGTACTCATTTTACCTGAAATGTATGACCAGATGGTTTACCTAATTTATGGTTGAATTGCATATAAACAGAACAATGCAATCAAACAAGTGACATGCGTTTTTCCCCCGCACAAAAGGAAGAAGTGATATGTGTTTTTTATTTATTTTCGGAGGTATTCAAGCTCTGAAACACATCGTATCTCTATTCAGAATGTTCAACGTAGCTTCTCTCGCCTTAGTTACATGATCCTAATATAAGGGGAAAGTTCTCTCCCTTGATAATACATTCCGCCAGGGTACATCAGAGCGATGATAAAAATCCGCGTGGATTTCGTGATTTCTTTGGTGATTTGAAGCAATCCGAAGGGACTAAAGGGGTTGAAGAAACCAAATGGAAGAAACTCCTTGGAAAGTATGAGCAAAATAGCAATAATAAAGGAGCGAAGAAGCCACTTAAGACTTAACACGCAGCTAGAAAAGGCTAACAATCGCAGCCACCGGTGCCGCTTTATTTCTAAAGACATGCGTGTTCCTTTCCTTCCAAATCTCCCATCCAACAAGGTGGATCAAGGATGAGAGAGCTTTTCTTTGATGAGCAATATTGATGATTCCTTGCCACCAAGCTTTAACCGTAGGAAAGCTATGCCAATTCGTCATGTCAACTTGAAGATCCAGCCATGAGAACACCTCCTTCCAAACACGAGTTGTGAACCGACACTTGAAGAGGATGTGGGCCGCCGATTCCTGCACTTGGCTACAAAGAGGGCATTGATAGCAATTGGGCCATCCTCTATATTTGAGTCTATCCGCTGTCCAAACCCTATTTTGAGTGACCAACCAAGCAAAAAAATTGCATTTGGGGGGTGACCAAACCTTCCAAACCATGTCATGCAAGGGTGAACGAAGATGTCCAATGAATTGGGCCTTGTAAGCCGACGAAGCGGTGTATGTCCCATCATTAGTGAACTTCCATATGATAGAATCACAAACTCCAGGTTGTATGTTGACATTGGCTAGCTTTTCCCAGAGAGTGGCGAATTGTTGAATGTGAACAAGCGTCATCCCCTGTTGGGTATCAATGTGGTTAACCCAAGAAATATCCCGCAAAGCACAGTGTCCACCATGGACGCCTTTTTCCGCGAGATCTCGGATTTTTTTGGTGCAATGTCTTTAGGCATCATCCCCTCAAGCCAAGATGACTCCCAAAAAATCTTGATGTTGTGCCATCCCCAATTGTAACCTTAGTGGCCGCCGCAAAGATGTCCCGATCCTTATTGTTGCACGGAGTTCCCAAGCCAAATCAAGCTCTCGGAGGGTGATCCCATTCAGGCCAAAGCCACCTTAAGTGCAGCACAGTAGCGAACTTTACTAGGTTAAGAATTCTAAGGCCCCCAAACTCCTTAGGTTTGCAGACTAGGTCCCAATTGATTTTACACTTGCCACCAGACACCTTGTCTGAGCCAGCCCAAAGATAGGCGCACCGCAAGGATTCAATATTCCTAAGCATCTCCACCGGAAGGTCAAGCGGTGTAAGATGGTAGATGGCCACAATCGTGAGGACCGCTTGTACAAGGGTCATTCGGCCCGCAATAGCAACATGCCTCCCCCTCCATGGTGCAAGCTTTCCTGCGGCTTTATCTTCTAAGTGCTGCAAGTGGACCCTCCTCAACCTTTTGATCGCAAGCGGTAGACCAAGATACCGGATGGGGAAGGAAGAGCTGCAGGCCAGGAAAGACTGCAAGACGTCATCAAGATCAACGCCCTCACATCGGATCGGCACGACCAGACTCTTAGCGTAGTTGGTCACCAAGCATGTGGCGTTCCCAAAGGAGGAAAGCATAGCGGTGATGAACTGGACATCTTCCTTGATAGGTGTGCAGAAAACAGGCTACATCATCAGCGTACAAAGAAGCTCGGATGCCCGCTAGTCGACCACCAAGAGGGTGGAGGTGGCCTTGTGCGTTGGCCTTGCTCAAAATATGGTGCAACGGGTCGATGGCGAGAACGAAGAGCAAGGGGGGCAGCGGGTTGCCTTGTCGAAGGCCACAACCATGTTTAATCGAGTCCCCGACGATCCCGTTGAGAAGAACTCGGGAACAAGACGATGACAACAAGGCCGATATCCATCCTCGGAAGCGGGCGGGAAAGCCATGATGATTGAGAGTGACCATGAGGTAGTCCCACCTAACAGAGTCAAAGGCCTTCTTAATGTCAAACTTGAGGAGGAGCATTGGCGTCTTAGTTCGGTGGAATTTTTGGGCCCTATTACGGACGTACATGAAATTTTCATGGATGCTGCGAGTCTTGATGAAAGCACTTTGCACGATGGAGACAATATCTTTCATGTGCGGGGCAAGACGAGCAGCTAGGATTTTGGCAATGAGCTTGGACACGGCATGGATGAGACTGATAGGCCTAAAATCTTTAATATCCTCGGCACCATCCTTCTTGGGGATGAGAGCAATATTGGCCGAGTTTAGCCAATGAATGTGCTCAGCGTGGAGGTCCGAGAAGTTACTGGTCACAAGCATGATGTCATCTTTCATAATATCCTAGCAGACTTTGAAGAGTTTCCCGTTGAATCCATCAGGCCCTGGAGCCTTATCACTAGGGAGGGCGAAAATCACAGCCTCGACCTCCTCTGCCGAGATGGGATCCCCAAGATGGGAAAGATCGTGTTTAGCAGTAGGGATGGCAGTCCAGTTGATGCTCTGAGTGCGAGGGTTGCTTTTTTTTAACATAGCAAGAAGTGATCCTAGACGATGCTCTTCTTGTGGTAATGATTTGTTACCCATCCATTCCCATGTTTTAGGCGATGAATCAGATTTTTCCGCCGTCTTCCATTGATCTTCAAGTGGAAAAAACCAGGTGTTGGCATCACCCTATTTAATGTTAGTGATTCTAGAGCTCTATCTTTTCCTAGCCCTCTCCATGGCCGCAAGTCCAACAACCCGTCTTTTAAGTCTCTTCCTCAGCTCTCTCTCTCTCTCTCTCTCTCTCAGCGCAACTCAACTCTCTGCTGTCTTGAGCCTCGTCCAGGCAAAGAATGATTTCCAGAGCCATATGCAGTTGAATCTTGGCGTTGGAGAAGAGCGATTTACTCCATGCTTTAAACTTGCGGCTAGTAGCATTCAGCTTATGGACGAGCCGTTGGTAGGTCTCGGTGTGCATGGAGGGCTCGCTCCACACGTCGTGAAAAAGTTGATGGAATCCGGGCATGTTGGTCCAGAAGTTTTTGAAGCGGAAAGTCTTTGGCCGCCTGGGACCATCATTATTTGCCAAAAGGAGAGGACAATGATACGAGAGTGAAGAGGACATCGCATGGAGGATGTGCTTCTCGAAGGCAATGTCCCACTCCTCATTGGAGAAAAAGGCATCAAGATTTGACATGGTAGGGTGGCTTTGCTCGTTGCTCCAAGTGTACTTCCTATTCTAGAGATGGACCTCTTTGAGCTCACAAAATTTGAGGGCATTTCGGAACCGGGCTATGCGGCTACGGTTAGCATTAGCGCGGTTCTTGTCCCTAGCGCGGTATATCTGATTGAAATCAACAGTGATGAGCCATTTATCACAATGATGAGGTTTTTCATTTTGGAGCTCCTGGGAGAAATCATCCTTGTGGTCAACCGTGGTGATTTTGAAGGCGACGCCTCCAGCCAAGGTGACCTTGGCTGAGAGGGTGTAGGTGCCGGAGTGCACATCTTCCATCCTAAGATGGTCATCATCCCATAGCATAAGGATTCCACCACGCGTACCAATGATCGGTCGTTGGGCAAAACCCTTCAGCCTGTACCCTCCAAGGAAAGCAGCAGTCGTGGCATCGACAACTTGGAGCTTGGATTCTTGAATACACGCAATATGACACGCAGAAGCAGTGATTGTTTCATTGACAGGAGTTCTTCGGTTTGGGCAGTTAAGCCCACGGATATTCTAGTTCAACAGACTCAAATTGATGCTACTCATTGCAGAAACTAGGACACCTCTTACAAACAGGAGCATTTCTCCAGCACTTAACAGCAAGGCCTCGACAGGGTAGTGGTAAGTAGCAGCACACATCAGCAGCTACGAACAGGAGTACCGGGACAATTTTGCATAACATAGGAACTAGACTACATCAACATCCTTGGAACCTAGATGATCAGGTCGTCTCCGTGGCATCCTCGCCTGCTGCCAATGGCATCTCGGGGCCACCTTCGCCCCCATGGTGCAGCAAGGCATCCTCCACCGCCGTCTCCAAATCACAGTCCAGCTTGAACAGGGCCCGGAGCGCCACAATCGCAATGTCCGGTAGCCTCCCCTGGAACAAGCTCACAAAACGTGAGATTGCTTCCTCTGTAACTTGTTCGCCCTCTCCTACAATGCCCATCCACTGACAAAGTAGCATTTTCGCAAGTTGTGCGATGGGCATGTTCCTTTTCTTGGTACGCAGACGTGGGCTACGCCGGCCGAGGTTGAAGCTGGTGACTCCAGCAAGTGTCTTCTTCCTTGTCGTGGGTGGTCTGGGTGGTGTAGAGCCTGGAGCTGGCAGGATGGGTGACCGCACCGGGATGAAGAGTGGCGATTCAGGTGATGGCTTCCTGGGCGTCTCTGGTGCTTGGCTCGCGTCGAGGGACACCAAAGATGCAGTAAGGCGAGGCACGAAGATAGGTGTGCGAGGCTCCTCACTAGAATCGTTGTAGCCAACATGTTGGTGGAGCAATGTGAGGAAGCATCAAGTTGGAGAGGTAGCATGCCGCAGCACACAAGATGGTAACTGATTGCTTGTATCTGCGTTGCTATTTCCCCGAACAGGAGAGTATGATGCAGCACAACAATGGTAAGTATTTCCCTCAGTTATGAAACCAAGATTATCAATCCAGTAGGAGAACCAAGCAACACTATGTAAACGGTACATGCACACAAAGAACAAATACTTGCAACCCAACGCATAAGAGGGGTTGTCAATCCCTCCTCGGTAAAAAGATAGATAACATTGTATGAGTTTGGATAAATAGATCTTGCAAAAATACAAAATAAAATAAAGAAAGAAAAAGTGCAGCAAGGTATTTTTGGTTTTTTGGAATAATAGATCTGAAAAACTATGATAGAAAATAGACCAGGGGGCCGTAGATTTCACTAGTGGCTTCTCTCGAGAAAATAGCATACGGTGGGTAAACAAATTACTATTGGGCAATCGATAGAAGAGCAAATAATTATGGCGATATCCAAGGCAATGGTCATGTATATAGGCATCACGTCCAAGATTAGTAGACCGACTCCTGCCTGCATCACTATTACTCCACACATCGACCGCTATCCAGCATGCCTCTAGTTTACTAAGTTCATGGAGAAACAGAGTAATGCAATAAGAATGATGACATGATGTAGACAAAATTATTCATGTAGTAATAGACCCCGTCTTTTTATCCTTAATAGCAAAGATATATGTGTGCCTCGCTACCCGTTCTGTCACTGGGTGAGGACACCGCAAGATTGAACCCATCACAAAGCACCTTTTCCCATTGCAAGAAAATTCAATCTAGTTGGCCAAACCAAATAAAAGTTTCTGAGAAGAAATATGAGGCTATAATAATCATGCATATAAGAGATCAAAGAAGTCTCAAATTAATATTCATAGATAGAACTGGTCGTAACTTCACAATTCATCGAATCCCAACAAACACACCGCAAAAAGTCATTACATCAATTAGATCTCCAAAAACATCAAGGAGAACATTGTATTGAGAATCAAAAAGAGAGAAGATGCCATCTAGTGTCGGCCGAAGCCGTTTGCCGTCGCGGCGTCGCCTGGGTAACGCTCAGCCATTGTTCGTCGGCGGAGGAAGAGTGGGGGAGAGGGGCTTCGGTGGCGAGAGGGGGGAGAGGGGCTTCAGTGGCGAGAGGGGGCGAGAGGGGCGTCGGTGGCGATTGTGGCGTTCACCGGCGGGGAAGTCGGCTTTTATAGCCGAAGATGGGCGGCGAGAGGCTGCCCGCCGGGTGCCACGTGACGGGAGCGGGCGGGACGCGTGTCGCGGCGCCTTCACTGTGTCGCCCGTGAAGCATCAATAGAAGGCTGACCGGCGCGGTAGCCTTGGCAATGATTCCTGCAGGAACCGAGGCGATGAGGACGATGAAGGCGGCAAGTCGCCGACTTGGCGGGCCCATTCCCGTTCGCGCCAAAATCTATTTTCCCGGCATCCCATGCGTCCCCAGTGTGCCGGGTTCGGCCTGGGTCTGCCGGCGCAAAAATCAGCCCGAACCGGCGAAAATTGGACTTGTAGGGATGCGGTTGGGCCGAATTTTCGGCGCCGGTAACGTAAAAAGGGTCTGGAGGGGTTTGTTGGGGGCATGGGTGGAGATGATCTAAGGCCAACTCCACCGCGCGACCCTATCCTGTCCGGCTCCGTCAGTTTGGGGTAAAAGGGACAAAAGAGGCGGCCCAGCACACGGCCTCAAACGGACAAATGTCCTGATTCCGTTCGTTTTCGACCCATCCCCGGCCCAAACTTGCGCTCGGTTTGGGGTGAAATGGACGCGCGCGGACGACCGCGACGCACGCCCTTGCCCCCCCCCCCCCCCCCGTGGCCCGCCTGTCGGGGACACTAGCAGTCCCTCCGCTCCCCAACGCTTCACCCTCTCTCCCCGCCCCGCCCCGCCGCCAGCGCCGCTGTATTCTCTGGCCGCCTCCTCACCGCGCAGCCCTCCCGCCGTCCATAAAAAACCACGTCTGGACATGTCCGCCACCACGCCCGCGCGTTCGCCGTAGTTTTGGCCGTCGCCGTCCTTGCCGGTGCCGGAGGGGACACGACTGCCGGCGACGGACCACGGCGGCCGAGGCAGATTCCGACGAGAGCTCCAAAGCGGCCAGTAGCCGGCCGGCAACCACCCCTGCTACGTCGAGGTGATCATCGCGGCAGCTTCGCCACCGCGATCGCAAGGTGTTCGACCTTTTGCCAACAAAGGTATGGACAGTGGAGACGAGTTTTTCTTCCATCACTTACTTTGTTCATCGGACGATTCGTCGTCGGATGATGAAGAATTTGTGGTGGCTGCACTGGTCGTGAACGACCATATTCAATGGCAGCTTCCTCTGTACAGGGGGTCACTCCCTGGCAAGGCTCCCAACCTGAACCGCAACAGGGAGAGAGGCCACGCCCTGCTCTATGCCGATTACTTTGCCAACACCCCGCTCTTCAAGCCGGATAAATTTCGTCTCCGTTTTCGTATGGCAAGGCATGTGTTCAATCGTATCCGAGAGGGAGTGGTTGCTCATGACCCATACTTCGAGTGCAAGACGGATGCCCTTGGCAAGCTTGGATTCTCCTCTTACCAGAAATGCACCGCGGTCATCCGCATGCTTGCATATGGTATTCCAGGCGATCTGGTGGACGAGTATGTGCGTATGAGTGAGACAACATGTCTGATGTCAATGTACAAGTTTTGCCAGGCTGTGATCGAGGTGTTTGGCCCAGAGTACTTGAGGCAGCCAACTGCCGCTGATACAGAGAGATTGTTGGCGACCAATGCAGCTAGAGGCTTTCCAGGCATGCTTGGCAGCATTGATTGTATGCATTGGGAGTGGAAGAACTGTCCATTTGCTTGGCAGGGCCAATACAAGGGGCATGTTAACCGGTGCACTGTTGTAAGGGCATATTCATTCCCCAGTGGTTTTGGTGATTGATGACAACGCTTATGCGGACTAATCGTGTGCGTTAAGTTCTTTCAGAGAAGCATTCATTGGCACGAGACGATTTCCTCCCCTCGGGGTTTTACTCAAGACGGTGTAACTCCTGTGTTTCGTTGTTGGTGGACTAGTTCCGTAGGAGTCACCGTACTATTAAGAGGGGATCCGCTTGGGTAAGACTGGGTGGAATCAACACGTACACATCCCTCTCACACCCGTCGCTTTCCCTTCGCATCTTTGGAGCTGCTCTTCTCTTCCGGTTCCCTCTTCGTCCTGTGCCAGCGGCAGTACCGCGATCTACAGCGGTAGTACCGCCGAAGTCCCACAGCGGTAGTACCGCTCTGCCGAGCGGTAGTACCGCTCTCAGCGGTAGTACCGCTCCGTAGAGCGGTAGTACCGCTCGGGGGGCTCGGCCGTAGTACCGCCGTAGTACCGCGCCTACTACCGCCTCGATTCGGGACGATGTTTTCTCGTGTCGAGTTTTGCGGCACTACCAGCGGTAGTGGAAGCGGTAGTACCGCCCTGAGCGGTAGTACCGCTCCTACTCCACGGTAGTACCGCTCTGGGGACGGTGGCCTGAGTTTCCCCTTAGCGCGGTAGTACCGCTGAGGAGGGAGCGGCAGTACCGCTCTCAGCGGTAGTGCCGCCCTTCCCCAGCGGTAGTACCGCTCTGTGCGGGGCTGCTCAGTGGGGTAACGGTTGGATGTGTTCCCCCACTATATAAAGAGGTCTTCTTCTTCCTTGTTGACCTACCTCTTTCCCCCAAAGCTCCATTGTTGCTCAAAGCTCCATTTTCGCCCGATCTCTCTCCCTAGCCAATCAAACTTGTTGATTTGCTCGGGATTGGTTGAGAAGGCCCAGATCTACACTTCCACCAAGAGAAATTTGATTCCCCCCACTTATCCCTTGCGGATCTTGTTACTCTTGGGTGTTGAGCACCCTAGACGGTTGAGGTCACCTCGAAGCCATACTCCATCGTGGTGAAGCTTCGTGGTGTTGTTGTTGTTGTTGGGAGCCTCCGATTGTTGTGGAGATAGCCCCAACCTTGCTTGTAAAGGTTCGGTCGCCGCCTTCAAGGGCACCAATAGTGGAATCACGGCATCTCGCATTGTGTGAGGGCGTGAGGAGAATACGGTGGCCCTAGTGGCTTCTTGGGGAGCATTGTGCCTCCACACCGCTCTAACGGAGACGTACTTCCCCTTAAAAGGAAGGAACTCCGGTAACACATCCTCGTCTCCACCGGCTCCACTCTTGGTTATTTCGTGCTTTTACTCTTGCAAGCTTACTTATTGTTTCATCCCTTGCTTGCTTGTGTAGTAGTCTTTATTGCATCATATAGGTTGTTCACCTAGTTGCACATCTAGACAACCTATTTTGTTGCAAAGTTTAATTTGGTAAAGAAAAGATTAAAAAGTGTTAGTTGCCTATTCACCCCCCCTCTAGTCAACCATATCGATCCTTTCAATTGGTATCAGAGCCTCGTCTCTTTATTAAGGACTTTGCCGTCCGAAGAGTATGGTTGACACCACCGATGGTGCGGAGGAACACTCCGTTGTGAATCCCATCTCGTCTTCGGCCGAAGGGGGAACCTCGGTCTCTCGTGAGGAATTCAATGTGGCTTTAGACACATTGAAAACCTCCATGACGGCCGAGGTTAAAAGCATGTTTAATGATTTTCTAGAGGGACTTAAACTATCTACCGCGCCTATGAAAGTGGGTGATCCTACTGACAAGGTGACGGATGCTATCTCTGACAAGGGGGAAGCTAACAATGAAAAGAGTCCTTCTACTAGTGGTAGAAATGGCACCGGCATCTTTGCCCATGTGGAACCTCCTATCTATAAAGGACCGACTCCCTCCACTCATTTAAATCATGCCGGTCCTCCTCCTAAGTATGTGAAAAATGAAGATTTTGATTCTTGGGTTTATCGCTTCAAGCGACATTTAAAACATGTGAACACTAACCTTTGGAGAATCATTGAAGAAGGTTTCTTTCCTCATGACCCGAGCAACTTCACCCCTCGAGAAGAAGTGGACAATCAATTCAATGAGAGTGCTCTCTTCATCATCCAAGATGCTATCCTTCCCGAAGATCTTCCTCATCTACGACCTCATTCCATGGCTAAAGATGCATGGAAGTGTGTCGAGCGTATGTACAGAGGAAGTGCTAGCATTCAACGCTCCAACTATGAAGTGGTGCAAGATGAAGCCGATGAGTTTGCAATGAAAGAGGATGAAGAACCTCGTGAACTGTTCCGAAGAGTGACCAAACTTGCGGTTGCACTCCGAGATCACGGAAGTAAGGACACGGATGACAACTGGATCAAGCGCAAGTTTCTCAAGGCTATGATGCCTTACAACAAGGCCATGTCCTCTGTCATCCGCCAAAGACCGGACTTCCACTCCATGTCCTCTAGCGAAGTATTGAATGAGTTTATTGCAATGAACATCTTGGATAAGACCGCCGACAATGCGGTGCTTCGTTCCCAAAGGGCTAAGAAGCCCAACCTTGCTCTGAAGGCCAAGGTTACTATGGAAGAAGAGGAAGAAGTGGAAGATGAGGAAAGCAACCCCGAAGACACCAAGTTTGACTACCATGAGCACATGGCCCTTGCTTCAAGACAATTTTGGAGCAAGAAGAGCTCAAGACCCAACTTCAACAAGAACAACTCAAGTGGTGTCAAGGGCAAGCAACGAGTTAGAACTTGCTTCAACTGTGGCAATGTAAGCCATTTCGTTGCGGATTGTCCTTACGAGAAGCGAGAAGACAATGGTGGCAAGTTCATTCAAAAAGACAAAGCCAAGTCCTTCCCCAACAAGAACAACTTCGCCAAGAAGACTCCCACTCGTGGGTTGGTGGTTCAAGAAGAATACCAAGAGGATGACGATGATGATGAAGATGAAGAAGCAACGGCCATGGCGTCCATTGCCATTGCTACTCCCCGGGTGTCTCTCTTCGAATCACCCAACGAAAACATCACCGCTAGATGCCTCATGGCTAAAGCTTCAAACAAGGTAACCCCCAACATCACAACCACCGTCATTACTCATCCCTCCTCGGAGGATTGCATTGATGGACATGTTGAGTCTAATGAGGAAGTGAATGAATTTGAGTCTTTTATGAGTAAGCTCAAGGGAAAGTCCAAGAAGCACTTTGTTGCTCTCTTGGAACAACTTGGTGAGGCCAATGACATGATCGAGGCTCACGAAGAAACCATCTCCAAGATGGAAGGTCATAGTCGTGACTATGCCAATGAGATATCGGATCTCTCTAATGCTCTTGAGGAAGAGCGTGTGCATCGTTTGACTCTTGAGGAGTCACACAATGATGACCACGCTAAGTTAAATAAAGATCTTGATCATGCTCTTGTCTTGTCTCGTGTGCTAAACTCCGAGAAGGCTAAACTTGGGGTTGATCATGCTAGACTCAAAGAGGAGTTTGAGATACTTGACAAGGCCCACAAAGTCTTGAAGGGTACTCACGCCAACCTCAAAGAGTCTCATGCTCAACTCCAAGTTAAGCTAATCAAGGAAAAGGCCACCTTTCCTCATATGGTATTAATTGATAATGCATGTGCTACTAACCCATGTTGTGAGCATGTGCATCTTGTGGAGGAAAATGCCAAGTTGAAGGACCAACTTGAGAAGGGCCTTGTGACTTGCATTCAAGGTGAGAAAAACCTCAACGACCTTTTGAGCAATCAAAAGGAAGTTGTTGGGAAAGAAGGAATTGGGTTTGCACCCAAGTCCAAGAGCAAGAAGAAGAAGAACAACAAGGCCAATCGTCCTCCTTCCCTCAAACAATCATTCGTGAAAGAGGGAGAGGGTGCTTCTAAGAAGAAGAAGGAGAAAGTGAAGGAAGTTGATGTCCAAAAGGGCAAGAGCATTTCCTCAAACAAAGCCGGCGACTTTAACCCCTCATATGTGTTGTGCCGTGCTAGTGATGGACATGTTTATGCTAGATTTGTTGGTTCTTCTTATGAGTACATTGAATGGTCTATTTGGGTTCCCAAGACCCTTGTTACTAACATCAAAGGACCCATTACTAAATGGGTACCTAAAACCAAGCATTGATCTCGTGTAGGTGTTTGCTTCCGGTGGGGGATCATGGTTGCTCGATAGTGGAGCAACAAATCATATGACTGGGAGCAAGGACTTGGTGGTGGACGTGCAAGAGATTCCATCTATGCCCACCAATGTCGAGTGGGGTGATGCATCACATTCTAAGGTACTGGGCCTCGGCAAGGTTGTCATTTCTCATGATCTAACGATCGAGAAAGTCATGCTTGTTGAGTCCCTTACATTCAATTTACTTTCCGTTCGTCAACTTGCACTCATGGGCTTTGCTACATTCTTTGATATTGATACCGTGGCCCTCTTGTGGAGCAAGACTCTTAAAGTAGCCTTCGTTGGGCATGTCGGGAACGGTCTCTATGTGGTTAACTTTTCGGAGCAACCTACTAAGACCGCGACATGCCTAATGGCTAAAGTTGACGTGGGATGGCTTTGGCATCGCCGTTTAGCCCACGTCAATATGAGATCTTTGCAAAGTCTTCTCAAGGGGGACCATGTCCGTGGACTAACAAATGTTAGTTTTGCCAAAGATCGTGCTTGCAGTGCTTGTATCGAAGGAAAGCTTCATGAAAAGGCTCACCCTCCTTCAACCATCATCTACTCAAAGAGACCCTTGGAGCTCCTTCACATGGATCTTTTCGGGCCTCCATCCTTTGATAGTCTTGGAGGAAGAAAGTATTGCTTGGTGATTGTGGATGATTATTCAAGATACACTTGGGTATACTTCTTCAAGAGAAAGAGTGAGACCCAACAAACCGTCATCAACTTTGCAAATGAAGCCCAACGTCAACATGATGCAAAGATCTTGACAATAAGAAGCGACAACAGCACCGAGTTCAAGAACTACACCTTGGATGAGTTTCTTAGTGATGAGGGGATCAAGCATCAATATGCGGCACCTTATACCCCTCAACAAAATGGTGTTGCGGAGAGGAAGAACCGGACGTTGATGGATGCGGCAAGGACCATGATGGCGGAGTTCAAGTCCCCGTACAACTTTTGGGCCGAAGCCATCAACACCGCATGTCATGCATCCAATCGGCTCTATCTTCGCAAAGGCTTGAACAAGACTCCTTATGAGATACTCACCGGCAACAAGCCCAACCTCAAGTACTTCCGGGTGTTCGGTTGTAAGTGTTTCATTCTCAAGAAAGGTGTTCGTTTGTCTAAATTTGAGGCTAGAGCTCATGAGGGCATATTTGTTGGTTATGCTACAAACTCTCATGCTTACCGTGTCCTCAACAAGTCCACCGGACTCATTGAGGAGACGTGTAACGTAGAGTTTGATGAAAATAACGGCTCCCAAGTGGAGCAAAGTGGTACTTGTGATGCAGGTGATGAAATTCCTCCCCAAGCCATAAGAAGAATGGGTATTGGTCAAATCCTACCCATTGAGGAACCCCTTGTGGCCGAAGGAGAAGGACAATGCTCTACTCAAGTAGAGCCATCACCTCATCAAGACCCACACGCTTCCGAAGAACAAAGTGAAGGCCCTCAACCTTGTGAACAAGATCAAGGGCAAGATCAACCTCAAGATGGTGGAGAACCTCTAAATGATGCCCAAGGTCAAGCTCTCCCCCTCGAGCAAGTTCAAGATCAAGAGCAAACTCAAGCTCAAGTACTAGCTCAACATCAAGAACAAGCTCAAAACGGCGCCCAAGATGATCAAGTCAACCCTCCTCCCTCCACATCCGAGGAGGAATTAGAGCGTCGCGCCGCGAAGATTGCTTCCAAGCTCACCACTCAAGGGCATCTCATGGAAAATGTAGTTGGAAGCCTAAGAAAGGGGGTAAGCACTCGTAGACAATTAGCAAACTATTGTGAACATCACGCGTTTGTCTCTTGTGTTGAACCCCAGAAGGTCTATGAGGCGCTCGAAGACTCGGATTGGCTCAATGCCATGCATGAAGAACTCAACAACTTCGAGTACAACAAAGTATGGAGATTGGTGCCAAGGCCACCGGGGAACCACAATGTCATTGGAACCAAGTGGATCTTTAAGAACAAGCAAGATGCTCATGGGAACATCATTCGCAACAAGGCAAGATTGGTAGCACAAGGCTACTCCCAAGTCGAGGGTATCGACTACGGTGAAACCTTTGCTCCCGTTGCTCGTCTTGAATCCATACGTTTGTTGATTGCCTATGCTTCTCATCACAACTTTAAGTTGCAACAAATGGATGTGAAAAGTGCTTTTCTTAATGGTCCTATTAATGAGTTGGTTTATGTCAAGCAACCCCCCGAGTTCGAGGATCCCTACTTCCCGGATCATGTGTACCAACTCGATAAGGCACTCTATGGCCTTAAACAAGCCCCACGTGCGTGGTATGACCACCTTACCGAGTTGCTACAAGATCGTGGATTTGAAGTAGGGCTAATCGATCCCACTCTTTTTACTAAGAAGGTCAACGGGGAGTTGTTTGTATGCCAACTATATGTTGATGATATTATCTTTGGTTCTCCTAACAAAGCTTTCAATGAGGAATTTGCCGCTCTCATGACCTCCAAGTTTAAAATGTCATCTATGGGAGAGTTGAAGTTCTTCCTTGGTTTTGACATCAAACAAAGAAGAGAAGGAACCTTCATCAACCAAGCCAAATACACTCAAGACATGCTTAAAAGATTCAAGCTAAGTGATGTCAAGCCGGCATCTACTCCAATGCCTACCAAGTGCCAACTTGACATCGATCCCAATGGTAAAGCGGTGGATCAAAAGGTATATCGCTCCATGATTGGCTCCTTGCTTTACCTTTGTGCATCTAGACCGGATATCATGTTGAGTGTGGGGATGTGTGCACGTTTTCAAGCCGCACCAAAGGAAAGTCACTTTGTGGCGGTCAAGCGAATCTTTCGATATTTGGCTCATACCCCAAACTTTGGCTTATGGTACCCAAGAGGAGCAAACTTCAAGCTTGAAGGTTTCACGGATTCCGATTGGGCGGGAGACAAAGTGGATAGGAAGTCCACTTCCGGAGGGTGCCAATTTCTTGGTTGCTCTTTGGTAAGTTGGTCTTCCAAGAAGCAAAGTTGTGTGTCTCTCTCGTCCACCGAAGCAGAGTATGTGGCGGTCGGTAGTTGTTGTGCTCAACTTCTATGGATGAGGCAAACTTTAAAGGAGTACGGTGTCATTTGTGACAAAGTGCCTCTTTGGTGTGATAATGAAAGTGCCATCAAGATTTCTCTCAACCCGGTGCAACACTTCAAGACAAAGCACATTGAGATTCGGTATCACTTCATCCGGGATCACATTAGGCGAGGGGAGATCGAGCTCAAGTATGTCAACACTCATGATAACCTTGCAGATATTTTCACGAAGCCATTGGATGAAGCAAGATTTCGCGAGTTAAGGCATGAGCTAAATATCATTGATTTGAGCAATGTGACTTGAACCCGTGCACCCCCCACCACACTCAACTTGTTGTCTAGTTTAGATGTAGGCATGGACATAGGGGGAGTGCTGTTCTCTCAATGAACTCTCCCTCCCCCCATTATGCATAAAACGATCAACTCTTTCACATTAGCCATTTTTGATGGTACTTGTGCTTCAAAGACGAGTTTTGGTCATGGGCCCAAGGATAATTCTTCGCGGTGCCATACCAATTGACTCAAACATAGGTGGCTCCGGCCACCGCCCTCTCTTGAGAGAGGCCAGAACCCGTTTTTTTTTCTTCTTCTCTCTTGTTTTGTTGCCGTGAAAGTGTGGGTTCCGTTTCATTACTCGTGTTTTTGTCATCTTATTGATCTTTGCATACCCGTGTCTTTTGTGCGTCTTTTGTGCGTTTTTTTGGGGTCTAGAGGCAGTTTTCGGTTGCTAGCGGTACTACCGCCGCTGGCGAGCGGTACTAGCGCTCCAAGTGGTACTACCGTCCTCCAGCGCGGTACTACCGCTGAGAGGCGCGGGGTGGGGGGTTATATCGGGGCAGGGGGAGTTTCCTCTCCCCCATACCCATTCACTCGCCCCCACGCCTGTTCTTCTCTCTCTGCAGCAACCGGCGCCGCGGGAGGGCTCCGGCGGATCTCCCTCTCCGGACCGTCCCTCTCCATTCCGTTCGGTGGAAACGATCCCCACCTCGTCCTCTTGCCATGGATGCTGGTACTGCCCCTGTTCTCTTGTTCTTTTTGTCCAGGTTTCCAATCTAGCATCTTAGGGGCAGTAGCGATTGCATCTCTAGATTTTTGGCCAAATCTAGGCTTGAGTTGGATGGAGAATGCTTCTAGACTGTATGGATTGATATTTGGCTGGAGTATATTTGAATTTGGTTGGACGGTAGTGCCGGATCTGACCACGGTAGTAGGAAACTGCTGTTTCCCCGCCTCGAGCGGTACTACCGCTCTAAGTGGAGCGGTACTACCGCTCAAGGCGGTACTACCGCTATCAGATCACGGTACTACCGCCCTTCACCAAGTCCCACTGTTTTACTGCCTTTCAGTGATCTTTTGCTCGTGTTTTGTGACTTATTCTTGTGCTTTCTGGTTGTTTGCGTGTTTTGCTGTGTGGTTCCAGGTGATGAGGTTCCTGAGCATCCGGCTCGTCGTGTCAATCCCGGACGAGCAACGTCCAAGCGCTACCATACTACCGAGCCTACCGGAGGATCCTCAAGTGCTCCACCTCCACCTCCACCTCCACCTCAACTCCAGAAGAAGCCAGGAGTCAAGCCAAAGCCGGGCAAGACAGTGCCAGAAATGCCGCCAAAAGAGTTCTGGGCAAGGCGCCGCCGCAACCCGTATGATGCTGACCAAGACCCCACTTTGGTCAACCGTCCGTTCTGGAACAGGTTTCAGTTTGCTATCTTCTTCGATGTCCTCAAGGCCAAGAAGAACTTCTATGTCAACGTGCACTCCATCGACATCGACCATATGGAGCAAGATCCAGACTACTTTGGTGAAGCACTTCAGATGTGCACTCAACTGAACATTCTTGAGATTCTGAAATTCAACAAGGACTTTGATGCTGATATTGTGGCCCAATTCTATGCCACGGTTCACCTTGGGACTGATGAAGGCAGGACTCTCACCTGGATGACCAATGGCAAGCTGCTTTCTGTCAAGTGGAAAGCGTTCATGCAGCTGATTGGGGTGCAAGATCTAGGACTTGAGTCCCCAGTTGGCTTTCGACCTCACGCCCGCACCCATTGCACCCACAAGCAAGCTCTCTGGCCCTACTGCACTCTGAAGGTCAACCCGGAGACACAGAAGGAAACCTATGAGCTGCCTGCCTATCTGGATATCCTTCACCGCATCTTCAGAGAGACTCTTTTCCCTCGCATTGGGAATTTGGATCAGGTTCACTCTTATCTTGTGGATATGCTTCTGTTCTGCCAGCGTGAGAAGGAAAATCCCACCGGAGAGTCTTTGGATATCTCTCATGTTATGTGGTCTGAGCTGTTGTCTGCTATCTCTGAGCGTAAGTGCCCGATTTATGGTCCGTTCATCATGTTACTCATTGAGAAGGCTTGGGATCATGTATACCCTATGGTGCCTCTGGAGTGTGGTGAGTTGATCTCTCACGATGTCAAGCGTCTGAGGAAGAAGGATCACACGGGCACTCCGGCCCCTAAGACTGGAGGTCCTTCGTCTGCTGCTGCCATGGAGACCGAGGAGGAGCCTGCCGCTGATGATGATGAGGATGATGACTACATACCTTCTGCGGCAGAGCCCTCGTGGGCTAAGAAGCTCAAATCTAAGATGAAGAAGCTGTTCTGCATGGAGGCTCACGGTCAGTACATGACTCATGTGGCTGAGAAGAAGGCTCGCGGTCGTCACAAGGAGCTCATGCGTCAGTTGGGTGCTACAGTCAAGAGTGGATCTGAGGACCAGCTTACTGAGGAGGAGGAGTGGGTTCAGCAGCACTGCCCGTGAACTGATTCTGAGGCCGAGCACTTCCAGACTGACGACGGTGGTGCCGATGATTCTGCTGGGCTCTGATGCGTGTGTCTCTCACCTGGAGCCGTAGCAACACTCCCTCTCCTTTTTGGTGTCTCGATGCCAAAGGGGGAGAGAGTTTAGGGATTTGCGAGTGTGTACTGTGTCTTTGTCGTCTCTTATCCGTGTCTTTGTCGTGTTTTCCTCGCATTTGCTTTGGTTGGTTTGTCTGTGAGACTTAAGTTCGTGTTCGCGAGTTCGAATCATATGGTGTAAGACATATGCTACCTTCCTTTTCAGTAACTTTATCTATGTCTATCTATCTCATGAGTTGCATTCTTATCTTGTTATATCATCTATGCTGCTCTCATACACCATGCTTAGTTTATCGGTCTCTAACATGTAGGGGGAGCTTTGTTCCTAGTATGTGTTCTGTGCAGTCCAAAGCACTTATCTAAACTAGCACACATCTAGGGGGAGCCCATCTACATTTTAGGACCGTGGGGTTTGTATGCTTACATATATCATGCCTATGCAAATCCTGTGTTGTCATCAATCCACCAAAAAGGGGGAGATTGTAAGGGCATATTCATTCCCCAGTGGTTTTGGTGATTGATGACAACGCTTATGCGAACTAATCGTGTGCGTTAAGTTCTTTCAGAGAAGCATTCATTGGCACGAGACGATTTCCTCCCCTCGGGGTTTTACTCAAGACGGTGTAACTCCTGCGTTTCGTTGTTGGTGGACTAGTTCCGTTGGAGTCACCGTACTATTAAGAGGGGATCCGCTTGGGTAAGACTGGGTGGAATCAACACGTACACATCCCTCTCACACCCGTCGCTTTCCCTTCGCATCTTTGGAGCTGCTCTTCTCTTCCGGTTCCCTCTTCGTCCTGTGCCAGCGGCAGTACCGCGATCTACAGCGGTAGTACCGCCGAAGTCCCACAGCGGTAGTACCGCTCTGCCAAGCGGTAGTACCGCTCTCAGCGGTAGTACCGCTCCGTAGAGCGGTAGTACCGCTCGGGGGGCTCGGCCGTAGTACCGCCGTAGTACCGTGCCTACTACCGCCTCGATTCGGGACGATGTTTTCTCGTGTCGGGTTTTGCGGCACTACCAGCGGTAGTGGAAGCGGTAGTACCGCCCTGAGCGGTAGTACCGCTCCTACTCCACGGTAGTACCGCTCTGGGGACGGTGGCCTGAGTTTCCCCTTAGCGCGGTAGTACCGCTGAGGAGGGAGCGGCAGTACCGCTCTCAGCGGTAGTGCCGCCCTTCCCCAGCGGTAGTACCGCTCTGTGCGGGGCTGCTCAGTGGGGTAACGGTTGGATGTGTTCCCCCACTATATAAAGAGGTCTTCTTCTTCCTTGTTGACCTACCTCTTTTCCCCAAAGCTCCATTGTTGCTCAAAGCTCCATTTTCGCCCGATCTCTCTCCCTAGCCAATCAAACTTGTTGATTTGCTCGGGATTGGTTGAGAAGGCCCAGATCTACACTTCCACCAAGAGAAATTTGATTCCCCCCACTTATCCCTTGCGGATCTTGTTACTCTTGGGTGTTGAGCACCCTAGACGGTTGAGGTCACCTCGAAGCCATACTCCATCGTGGTGAAGCTTCGTGGTGTTGTTGTTGTTGTTGGGAGCCTCCGATTGTTGTGGAGATAGCCCCAACCTTGCTTGTAAAGGTTCGGTCGCCGCCTTCAAGGGCACCAATAGTGGAATCACGGCATCTCGCATTGTGTGAGGGCGTGAGGAGAATACGGTGGCCCTAGTGGCTTCTTGGGGAGCATTGTGCCTCCACACCGCTCTAACGGAGACGTACTTCCCCTTAAAAGGAAGGAACTCCGGTAACACATCCTCGTCTCCACCGGCTCTACTCTTGGTTATTTCGTGCCTTTACTCTTGCAAGCTTACTTATTGTTTCATCCCTTGCTTGCTTGTGTAGTAGTCTTTATTGCATCATATAGGTTGTTCACCTAGTTGCACATCTAGACAACCTATTTTGTTGCAAAGTTTAATTTGGTAAAGAAAAGATTAAAAAGTGTTAGTTGCCTATTCACCCCCCCTCTAGTCAACCATATCGATCCTTTCAACTGTCATATTAGAAGTGGTGGCATCGCAAGATCTTTGGATATGGCATTCTTTCTTCGGTATGGCAGGTTCTCACAATGATATCAACGTGCTCCAACGTTCTCCAGTCTTCGCGAGGCTTGCAGAAGGAAACTCCCCACCTGTCAACTTTGAGATCAACGGCCACCAGTACAACAAAGGATACTATCTAGCAGATGGTATATATCCTCAGTGGTAAACTTTTGTGAAGACAATCTCGAAACCCCAAGGTGAGAAGAGAAAGAGATTTGCCCAAATGCAAGAGAGTGTTAGAAAGGATGTGGAACGTGCTTTTGGTGTGCTTCAATCCCGGTGGGGTATCGTTCGAAACCCTGCACTGTCATAGGATGAAAGGAAGCTTTGAGAGGTGATGACTGCTTGTGTGATCATGCACAACATGATCGTCGAGGACGAGCGTGATGAGAGTATCTTCGACCAAGGATTTGATTTTCAAGGTGAAAATATTGAGCCCCTGCACCAAGACTCGGCCACATTTAAACAGTTTGTTCAATTCCACCGTGAGATGCATGATTGGCACGCTCATCTGAATCTTCAAAATGACTTGGTTGAACACGTCTAGGATCACATTGGCAACCAATAGATGTATTGATTCAATTTATGTTCAGTGAAGACAATTTCGATTTGGTTGTAAAACTATTTTATTTAAGACAATTTCAATTGGGTTGTAAAACTATTTTAATTTTAGACAAATATTTGGGTTGGAAGTAATTTGATGCAAATTTAGGCATTTTTGGCCCTCACGGACAGGATGGGGCAAATGGATGCGGCCGTGCGCTGGGCGCACGGCCACCGCATCCCAGGACAGGCCCGGACACGACCCCAAATCCCTACCCAAACAGGCAGAAACCGGACAAAACGGACGTCCGTTTGGGGTCGCGCGGTGGAGTTGGCCTAAATACTCGTCGACTCCAGTCTACCGGCGCGGCTCACAAAAAAACCACTGCGTCGTCCGCCCCGCGCCTCCGCCGTCCCGTTTCGCCCACGCGGCGGAACGCCCATCAGACATGGACGACTCGCGCCACACGCTCCATTAAAAAGAAAAAGTTCTCTCCCAGCTCCTTCCCTCCCCGCGGCCTCGCTTTCCTCTCGTGTCCTCGGCAGCCTCGAGCAGCACCGTGCCGTGCGCGCGGCGAGATGGCGTGCGCGGCTCCACCCAGCCCCCTCCCCGTGGTCTCCCTGCCCGCGCGCCGCCGCAGCGCGACTGCCGTCGCGGCCGCCTCCTACCACGCCCCCTCTACCCGGCTCTCGAGGCGTTCGTGGCTGTCCTCTGGAAACTCGCCCCGCTCTCGGCTGCGGACCCAGGCCTCCAAGGCCGAGCCGGCCGAGGAGAGCCTTCCCGCCGCGCCAGGCCCGTCGGAGCCCCTGCCCCAGCCACGTACCAGGTCGGCGCCAATTTCTGGACTATTTTACTTGCGGTTTCTGCATTTCCCTACTTCTGGTTGATTCGTCAAGTTCCCTTGCTATATAAGTATAAAAATAATGGTATTGTTGATTTTTTTTTCCCTTTCTTCGTTCGTGTGCAGTACATGGAATTGGAAGGGCTACAACATTCGCTATCAGTGCGCCGGAACGTCTGGCCCTGCACTGGTTCTAATTCATGGTTTCGGGGCAAACAGGTGCGCATCGTGCACGCAGACTCTTGTTTACAGTTCGCTAAGTATTTGCAGGCAACAAAAGTAATTCAGTGATTATAGATTCATGGCATAGCCGAATAAATACGGTTTAGGACTGCCGTTACGCTTTGGTACCAATTTGCCAAAGTGCCCAGTTAGCGCACTGTTCTTTGAGAAGTATTGAAGTGCTACTGTGCTATTAATGCAAGATTAGACTAGTAAGCAATAGCTAAACAACCCCCACACACAAAATGACAACGACACACTATGCATCCACCGTACCGAAAATTTTGAAATGAAAATCCAATCACCGAGGAACAAAAAAAGACACATATCCAATGTGAATAGTGGTGAATTCAAAATCTGCTATGAATATAAGTTAAGACTTTTGGTCTCTGATGATAAAGTATATACAAATCTTTACAAGTTAAATTGTTGGGGCAACTATTTGGAGTAGCAATCTATAACTATTCATAATTGATCTCAGTTTGTTAATTTCCTTTTCACCTTTCCTATTTGGAAATATAGGGCTTCATTTATGATAAAAGCTCAATATGCATTGCTCTTGGCAATAATGCTGGAACTATTTGATCTTAAGCTAAATTAGTTCTTTTCTTTGAGTGAAAAACAGTAGGGAAGGCCCCTACTGCGCCATTTTGTATTTTATAAATAAATGTGTGTGTACATATGGGAAGAACAAAAAACAGGGGAAAAGGTTCTACTGTTTACAACCTGTCTAGCCAGTACTGCATGAGGCTAGGCCTGGCTCTATGCATAACAAGAGCAAAAGAGACTTTGCAAGAGCTACGCATGAAACAATTGGTTGTTCATTTTCAAAGATCTTTCCATTTCTCTGCAGCCATATGATTCAACATCCAATAATCATGATGTCCATGAAGTGCTCATAAGAGTATCTTTGCTTGGCTTGCGTGATCATATCAAAGAAATTTGTATCAGTTTCCCATTCGGTACCAATACCTTTTTTTTCTTTGCGGGTGATTCGGTACCAATACGGCAATATCCCACCAGAAACCTTGGCTGAATGAACATCCATAAAATAAGCGAAGTAGATCTTCAACAGGACAGTCATCATAGAGAACAATGTGAAAGTGTTTCCTGAGGAGATCTGTACTGTTGACTCTGTCTTTGAGAAGCAGCAAGTTTTCCAGATCCATTTGAAGGCAATGGTATGTCACAAGTAACAATTAGGGCTTTATATATTTTTCTGCTGCAGAATGATTCATCGCCCACAGGAATTTCCAACTATCTTTTTCATGAGTGCTATCCATGTGGATAATATTGTCTCTTGTTGAAGTGTATATGTGGATTGCCTAGCCCTTTCCATAAGTTCGGACCTTTGGTTGCGTTGGCTAGTGCATGAAGCTTGACATGGTATCGCCCCCCCCCCCCCCCCCCCCCCCCTTGTGTCCATCCATGCATAGGCCTCTTGAGCCATACATCTTAGCCTATTCACGTGTTGACCCCGTGTCACACGTGAGAGGGGGTGTTGAAGTGTATATGTGGATTGCCTAGCCCAATCCATAAGTTCGGACTTTTGGTTGTGTTGGCTAGTGCATGAAGCTTGACATCGCTCAGGTGATGCAGTTGCTGATGTGCCTAACAGACAGGGGCAATTGGAATAAATCATAAAAGTTATTCTGTGCTGCACTAATTGCCTGAAACATAGAGATGTCATCCTTGGCAAATGAGTGTAGTTCTGGATATTTGCTTTGCACAATATTGCCATTTCATATATCTTTACATAACATCATAGTTTTTCCATCACTAGCAGTACAAGATGCAAGCCCTCTGAACAGATCATTTGATCCCAAATAATCTCTCCACCAAGATGGTCCCTTGGGTGCAGCTGCATGGGGAACTGTATTTTCAGTATAGTAGCCATTCCATAGCAGATTAACCCATGGGATGTTCTCATAGTTATAAAAGTTGAGGAGGGTGGTTTTGAGCCCAGAGATTTATAGAACACCAAGTCCACCTTGTTCTTTAGGTCCGCATATATATCTTTTTAGCTAGCAATGCGTTTACCTCTTTTGTGAATATCTTTACCATACCATAGGAACTGTCTGGATGATTTTTCATCATGTTGTATGATGGTGATATGAACTTTAAAGGTCCACATAGCATGTATTCAGGGAAGAAATGACAGAATTGATTTAAGTGAGTCCGCCAGAGTTTATTAGTTCTTCTGTTAGAATCTTTAAACTGGGCTAGTGGTAGGATCGCAGTGGTGCATTCCTGCTGACCAAGGTTCAACTCCAGTCATGATGGAATTTCTGGTATCTCACCTGAGGCTGGCCATAGTGGGAGTAACTTAGCTAGTAACATAACGCATCCCAAGGCGAATTTGCTTATGTGGCAAGTAGTTAATGAGGAGAGAGATGTTTGTGGTAACATAACGCACCCCACATCTAAATAATTGAAGGTTTGCATGATACTACACATATGTTACTACCCACTATGGAGGTAGTAACATGGACTAGTGACATATGCATGTTCTAATCTAAGTTATTTCCCACTAGGCCACTATGACCAGCCTCAGACAGGGGTGGGCTCTACCTTAATTTAATTCCATGAGGTCTCTCCCCTGTTAGACTGGGTTTCATTTTCTTTTGTTAGAATCTTAATGTTTCCTCTCCCCTGTAAGTTAGCCATCTTCCCCTTTCTTAGGAACCTTGTACTTATTTCTCTTCTTTTCTCAGTGACCATTGGCGGAAAAATATTCCTGTTCTTGCCATGGCAAATAGAGTTTATGCAATTGATCTAATTGGCTATGGGTATTCTGATAAACCTAATCCACGTGAGTTCGAAGAGAGCTTTTATACTTTTGAGACTTGGGGAGAACAGTTGAATACATTTTGTGCTGAAGTTGTCAAAAGTGATGCTTTCTTCATATGCAATTCAATTGGAGGTATGTTGGATGTTTATGTATATGGAACATTCTATTTTTATATAGCCAATGAATTTATAGCAATATCCTGGCTATCCTGGCTCAGAAATTAAAATTGTTAATATTTCTAATTATTACCATGATGAGTAAATGAATGACGCTGATTAAAATTAGATTGATCAACAATCTTGTGTTTATTTACTTATATATGAACTGGAGATGATTTATTTTACTAGAAACATCTCTCTCAACCCTTGCAATTGTTTCATTATTCTGCAGGGCTTGTTGGTCTGCAGGCAGCTGTTATGGAACCCCAAACATGCAAAGGTATCGTTTTATTGGATATTTCATTAAGGATGCTTCATATCAATAAGCAGCCATGGTTTGGAAGGCCTTTCATCAGATCATTTCAAAATCTCCTAAGGTAACTCACATTTTATGCTTTCTCGTTATCTTGGTTCGCACTAGTAGTTTGGTATAATGCCTTTTCTGATTGTCAGGAACACTGTTATTGGGAAGCTCTTCTTTAATGCTGTTGCAACACCAGAATCAGTGAAAAATATTCTTTGTCAGGTAATTATTTTAACCTACTATCTTTATAAAGATACTATACCACATAATATTCAGATGACGAACATCATGAATAGGTAGAAGCAAAAGATCTGGATTGCTCCACTTGAATCATATGAGGAGAAACAAATCCTTCCCTAAATACAATTACCAGTATTGGAGCTAAGGCCTGTAAGCTTGATCTGAAACTGAAAGCTACTATAAACATTACTAGTATTGGAGCTAAGGCCTGTAAGCTTTATCTGAAACTGAAAGCTACTATAAGCTTAAGCCCTAAA
Organism: Triticum timopheevii; assembly: GCA_963921465.1. Taxonomy (NCBI): domain Eukaryota; kingdom Viridiplantae; phylum Streptophyta; class Magnoliopsida; order Poales; family Poaceae; genus Triticum; species Triticum timopheevii. The sequence continues at coordinate 175,162,281 of OY997264.1, read as the reverse complement.
CCAAAATCATGCCTATAAGCTTGCCTTTCTCCATCTGAGAGAAAATTTTACAATGTACAACTCATTCACTTTCCATAAGACTGGCAAAGTGTATTCTTCCCAGCAATATGTATGTTTGCCCCATTGAAGTTGCAGTGTAGCTTCTTTATTTATTTATCTCTTACGCCTGGTGGCACATTGTTTTGAACCTGATAAGGGAAGAGATATAATATGCATGCATGTTATAGCAAGCATGTCAGCTGTATACCTTGCATTCTAGAGGACAGCTTCATTTGGCTTAATTACACGATAATAGGATTTCCCTCCAAGAAACTTGCAACTGAAACAGCTTCATGCAAATAAAAGAATACTATATCCGACTTTTTTCATGAACCATGGAGATGCTTTTGTTTAATGTCTCTGAAGTACAGAATCTGATTTTCTGTTTTACTTATTTAAAGTTTGCTTGGATAGTTTCACTTACATTGGAACTTATTTTCTCAACCTTTTCTGTTTTAATTTTTTAAGGTTTGCTTGGATATTTTCACTTACATTGGAACTTATTTTTCCTACCTTTCCTTTTTTCGAATTCTGCTGAAATTCCAGTGTTACCATGACACATCCGCTGTCACAGATGAATTGGTTCAGATGATCTTGCAGCCAGGGCTTGATCCCGGTGCTGTGGATGTATTCCTTGAGTTCATCTGCTATTCTGGAGGTCCTCTACCTGAAGACTTACTTCCCATGGTGAAGGTTAGGGTTTCCCAGTTGTGTGATTGACCGTTTCTTTGGATTTTGTTAGCAATATAAGGTTTTGTTTTGGATTGTGCAGTGTCCAGTTTTGGTAGCTTGGGGAGAGAAGGATCCATGGGAGCCTGTGGAACTTGGAAGAGCCTACGGTTCTTTTGATGCTGTTGAAGATTTTGTTGTCCTCCCGAACGTTGGACACTGCCCTCAGGTGCTCTATCGGCAACTGGGTTTAGTCGACTATTTTTGTACTGTAATCTACCTAGCATTTTAGTAACAATCTGTGTGCATCAAGTAACGTCCGTCTCACTTGTTTGTTTGTCCTTGCAGGATGAAGCACCTGAGCTTGTAAATCCACTTGTTGAATCATTTGTTAAGCTCCATAGTCAGTAGTACATGGGTAGATTGTTTCCTATTTACATGGGTACATGGTCAACTCGAGCGAAGAGTTGCTGAAATATGGGGATGCCAATTTTACTTGAGGATCACAAACTGGCCGTTCTTTTGTAAGCCGTGGTAAGAATTTTTACCACAAACACTTGATGTGAAATCGTTATAGAAAATACTGCATTGCTTATTTCATTGGGAATAAAATTTGCAATTTCTCTCTGCAGAACTTCCATTTGAGCACTGGCGGGAAACACATTTATAGTTGAGGTATGAGACATGAGGATGAACTATCTGATTTCATCTTATTACAGCAGCAGAACCCATCTCCTGAGAACGGAGGTCAGTACGAGCAGCACAGGTGTTTTATTCAGGTCGAAACTGTTGGAGGTTCATCGAAAGTGAACGCAAGTTCATATGTATATGTATATAATTTGGAGAAGTGGTGGCTAATTTTCGTCCTTGTCTCCATAGTCAAAGTCACCCATCTTCTCACTTGAGGTTTCTTTGCATACAGAAAAAGAGATTTGAAGTGATCTACGCTTTAGTATCTTAACCAAAAAGTTTTTCCTCCCCTAGTAATGCTTGGCCAAAATTTTAAAGTTTGCAGTATTACTAGTATCAATGCAACACTCTTGGTTGCGCTTTTCTGTATTGTTCGAGCAGGTTTTAAAATTCTGGCATACTTTTTGTTTCATATACAACATGCTAGGTTTTGCTCGCCACCCCTCTATCCTCTGGATACTTGTCACTCATAATTTTGCTAATATTGCATTTTCATTATCGTGCGTGGAATGCTTCCTGGCCCTTCCCGACAGGAGCACACGAACAGTTCATCCATTGAAATCAATGCCAGGACTGTTGCCAGATGGAAGTCGGAAATGGATGTTCCAGTCGCATATTCTCGCGAGTTGTTGGCTACTCCCTCCGTCCCGGTGTATAAGTCATTCGCGTAGTTCTAGGTCGACAATTTAACTATCTAAATATGTATTATATGTGACAAAAAATATATATTTAGAAACTACATTCGTGTAGAAATCTAGTGATATACTTTTCATGACATATAGCACATATTTAATTCCTCAAATCGATGACCTAGAACCACGCGAATGACTTATACACCGAGACGGAGGTAGTACTTTTTTCTCCACCTAGGAATTACTACAAAATAAACTGCAAGTGGCCCCCATGAATGTGAACGCTTGCACAGTCCGATTGGAAGGCAAGGCTCGTTCTTGCAACCCACATCATCATCCCCGAACGAATATCCAACCTGCGCTTCACCGTCTCCCAGCTGATAATTGGTCAGCTGCCCCGCGTGATTGTTGTGTGAACCAACTAAACAAACCAGCACGCAGAGCATGAACGTCTTTCTTATTGCAAACCATCCCTCAACGAAGGCCCGGCCGCCCTGTCGTCATGCCAACCGCTACGCGCGTGTTGCAATAATCTGGCATATTACAAGTCTCCGCCTTCTTGTCGAGATCGATGCATGTGTTTGTCCGTGACTGACCGGACCTGCTCTACAAGTCTATGGCCCTGGTTGGTTGCACGAGTTAAAGTTAGTTTGGACTCAACTAACCCAAAAATATCCAAACGAAAGGGTTAGTTTGGGTTAGATGCATCTAACCGGCTCAAAAAATCTAACCAACCCAAGAGGTGCTTATTTTGGTTAGTTCCCCTTGGGACTACTTAAATAACACATTTTTCTCTCGCTCTCCACTTCCTCGAAGCTTCTCGTCCTCTCCCTTCCACCCTCTCGCACTGCCCGTGAAGGCGCCTCGCTGTATTCGCGCTCCCGTCCGCCGCCGGTAAGTAGCCCCGCCCTATCCTTCCGTTCCAACCCTCTTGTCTCCCCGCGGCCTGTCCGCCCGCCGGTAAGCAGCCGCGGCTCCTTGCACGGCCCGTCCCCGTCGGCATCGGCCAGCGCGACTCCTTGCGCAGGGACGGCGGATTCGGTTGGCGGGCTGCGCGAGAGGCCAGCGCGGCTCCTTGCGCGGCCCGTCCCCGTCTGCCTCGGCCAGGGCTCGCTACGCCAAATCCGGCCGGAAATAGGGTCCAAAATAGCCAAATGATTGAGAAAGAGCATTTATTATCAATCTTACCCTGCCATCCAAACACCTGTTTGGCTAGAGTTAGTTCAGGGTTGATTCATGGTTAGAATCTAACTCTAACCTTTAACTAAGTTAGAGCATCTCCAATAGATGGTCCAAATTTTGGCGGTCCAAACCGGAGATGTAAAATTTGGACCGCCAAAAAGTGCATTTTGGAGCTTCAAAAAACGCTCAACTCCAACAGATGGTCCAAATTGATTGTCCAAAAAAGCAACTCCAATAGATTGTCCAAACCAAAGATGTAAAAATCTGAAAACGGCCGCGCGGCTGCTGCCAGCCGCGGTTTTGCATTGAACTAGCATAGAAAATTTGAAAATAAAGTGCAGCATCATCATAGTTTCAATCATAAGTGCATCACCATCATAGTATCAAATCCCTCTACCAAAAGAGCATCGTCTCAATCAAAGTTTTTCGCCCTAGAAATTGAAATGCACATGAATATTACTCATGCGGGTCATCAACACCACCAGCCTTGTGACCACTTGTGTTGCGCTCATCGAAGTACTCCTTGATGCCTTGCCAATAAGTGTTCACCGTTTGGTCGCTTCCAACGCTTGCATCCTGAGAGATTTTCTTCTAAGCGGTGCATATCAACACATCCTCCGCGGTGGTATAATTTCCACTTCTTCCCTTGACAACAAAGCCCTCATCGTCCACATCAAGATTGTCATCATCATATTGGGTTTCATATTCTTGTGATGCATACATGTAATCATCATTTGCCACATTTGTCGCGTGCATGAAAGCTTCATCATCAAGACTACAATTGAACGCACAAACAATCAAAAACACATATAATTTGAAACAACAAACGAGAGGACAACCGGAAAATTTATACCTTTGCGACATTTCGTCGAACATGTTGGAGGCGGTGGCCGTCAGGGTGGCTACATCGTCCTCCACGGCAGGCGGTGGCGGCGGGGGAGGTTGAGGAATGGATGTAGGGCTGCTGGAGGAGGCCGACGGCCGCATCAACTGCGATTCGTCACCCCGAGCCGCCGCGGCCGCCTTAGAGAGCTTCACCGGCCGCGTAGAACTGTCGGTCGGGTTGCGGCTGCGGTTGGCCGCCCGTTTTCTGTCGCCTCGTCCCTTCGTCGGCTTCGCCGCCGGCGCGGTGGCCACCGGCCGGGGCGGCGCTAATCCGGGCCGTCGGGCGGGGGGCGGCGGCATGGCAGCGGTTGCGGGCGAGATGGCAGCGGCGGCGGCCACGTGGGTCAGCTTACCGGCTGCGGCGGCGGCGGAGAAGCCGGCAGGGTCGTCGCCTTCAGCCATGGCGGCGCCGGACGGCGGGGGGCGGCGGCGGCCGGGCGGGAAGCGGGCGGGCGGAAAAATGAAGTGGCGGTTGGGCGTTCGCGGGCGACGACTGGTTTTGGACCAGATGCACCACGTGATGTAAATTTGCACCGCGAGGTGTTGCGTTTTACATCACGAGGAGGCCGCGGTCTAATTTTTTTTCTTCATATGGACCGTTTGCTGAAGAAGCTTTTTTGCCTCAGACGGTCCAAAAGTTAGGTATTTTTATATTTGGAGCATCTATTGGAGATGCTCCTAGAGTATCCAAACAGGGCTTATAAACAATTGCTACAATGCAGCTCATATCCCGTACCTAGCGGCGGATGGTGGCCTTTTGCCGCACGTTTTATAGTCTCTCAACGTCCAACGATCCCTTCTACGCTGGCTGGTCTCCAACTAACACACGTAGTCCAGACGGGCACGAAACACTAAACAACGCACCTTGTAGGTGCGCATGGAAAGTGAGGTTGGTGTCGTGATACGGATGATGAGATGGATAATGGATCAGACCGGACCAGACCTGTGTTCTCCCGGGGGTGGAAGAGCCGTCAAGCCAAGCCGTACTTACTTAAGGCCAGCAAAGCAAAGCAAAGCTAGAGCGAAAGCCAGGCCGGGCTACAAGAAGTGAAGTCATCGGCAATAAAAGCACCGCGCTTACTTGCAAGTAACCACAGGCAGAGGCAGGCCACTGTGTCTACGTACATATAGTCTGTTTCTTGAAAGGGGTAGCAAAGGCAGCCAATAAGCCAGCGGACAGCGATCCTTGCCAAGCCGGCGCCGATCGAAAGGGACAGGTAGGCGGACTCCCCGCCAAGCGCCACCCATTTAAAAGGCATACCATCAGCGCTCGCTTCCTCTCCAGCTGCGTGCGAGTGACTCGATCGAGATCAGACGACCCGTGCACGCCTCGAGCAAGCAAGCAAGCCTCGCTCCGCCTAGGTTTCTCGATCCTCTCCCGCCGTCGTCGTCGTCTTCGTCGTTGCTGTCGTCCATCGGTGGCCGGCAATGCAGAGGGGCAGGTCGTGGTTCGGCTGTGTGCCCATGAGCACGGCGGCGCTGCCCGTGGAGCGGGATTTTGATCTTCCTGCGGTGAAGCCGTCGTGGCCCTCGTCCGGTACGTTTGCATGTCGTTCATGCCATGTGTTTTTGCTCTTCTTCTCATGAAATACTACTCATTACGACTTAATTTAGGCATGTCGAGGAAGCTAGCGATTTGGCTGAAACTACCAAGGGAACAAAATAGCTCTATATTAATGTGAACTCATTACGACATAGGAAGAAACTCTCCATTCTAGATAGAGTACGTGATCGAGTTGGCGAGAATATGGATAATACGCCCAAACCAGGAGCATATTCCAGACCCATCGATCACATCAACATGTTTTGGACGTTATGCTTTGTCTTCATTCAGAATAATATTTGTGTATAATTTTTTGTTTTCCGTATTTGGTACAAAGTTGAGTTATCTATTTTGAAACGGAGGGTGTACAAATTTGTGTGCCGGACACAATGATGCCGATCATCTCAACAATTTGTTTAGATGCATGTAATAAGAGCTGGTATAATTCAGTAGTTCTTACACTTATGTAGCTAGTCATATAAATCGGCTAGAAAATCCTGCCGCGTGTTGAGTTCTTGCACTTACATTACATACAGCTTTGTGTTTAACTAGCTCGAACTTTCATTACCTTGGTCTGGTCAACTCTGAAACATTTTGGTTGACCGCTGGCATGCATTGCTGTTCCAGTTTCAGACGGAGGATTCGCAAAGGGCAGCATCGACCTGGGAGGCATCGAGGTGCGCCAGGTCACCACCTTCGCCAAGGTCTGGTCCACCACGCAGGGCGGCCAAGACGGCCTCGGCGCCACCTTCTTCAAGCCGGCGCCTCTCCCCGCCGGATTCCACGCGCTCGGCCACTACGCGCAGCCCAACAACCGGCCGCTCTTCGGCCACGTCCTCGTCGCCCGGGACGCTTCCGGCACCGGGGCGCTCCTTGCTCCGCCGCTTGACTACGCCCTTGTCTGGTCCAGCGGCCAGGACGACGGCGCGGGCTTCTTCTGGCTCCCGACGCCCCCCGACGGCTACAAGGCCGTCGGCGTGGCGGTCACGGCCACCAAGGATAAGCCGCAGCCCGGCGAGGTCATGTGCGTCCGCGCCGACCTCACCGACGCGTGCGAGGCTGAGGAGTCGGTGTGGAGCAGCGACAAGGACGGCTTCAGCGCCACCGGCCTGAGGCCGGCGCTTCGCGGCATCGACGCCCGGGGCGTGCACACCGGCACGTTCCTTGCACGGAGCAACGCCACGCCGGCGAGCGCCTCAGCCTTGGCGTGTCTCAGGAACAACAGCGCGGCTTACACGTCATGCATGCCCGACCTGGCTCAGGTGAACGCCGTTCTCGCGGCCTACTCGCCGCATGTGTACCTCCACCCCAGCGACCCGTATCTCCCTTCGTCGGTGACGTGGTTCTTCGAGAACGGCGCGCTGCTGTACCAGAAGGGCAACCCGACGCCGACGCCCGTGGCCGCCGACGGGTCGAACCTCCCGCAAGGCGGCGGCAACGACGACGCCTACTGGCTCGACCTGCCGGTGGACAACGGCCAGAAGGAGCGGGTGAAGAAGGGCGACCTCGCCGGCGCCAAGGCGTACGTGCAGGCGAAGCCGATGCTGGGAGGGACGGCGACGGACCTCGCCTTGTTTTTCTTCTGCCCGTTCAACGGCCCGGCGCGGGCCAAGGTCGGGCCCCTCACCATCCCGCTCGGCATGATCGGCGAGCACGTCGGCGACTGGGAGCACCTGACGCTGCGGGTGAGCAACTTCTCCGGCGAGCTGCTCCGGATGTACTTCTCGCAGCACAGCACGGGCGCCTGGGCGCACGCGTCGCAGCTGGAGTACCTCGACGGCAGGCCGGTGGCGTACGCGTCGCGGAACGGGCACGCGTTCTACCCCAGGGAGGGGCTGGTGCTGCAGGGCGACTCGAAGCTGGGGGTCGGGATACGGAACGACTGCGCCAAGGGGAGCAGGATGGACACCGGCGGCGGGCGGTGCGAGCTGGTGTCGGCGGAGTACCTCGGCGCCGGGAAGGTGGCCGAGCCGGCGTGGCTCGGGTTCGAGAGGGGGTGGGGGCCGAGGGAGGAGTACGACATCGGCCGCGAGATCAACCGTGCGGCGAGGATCCTGCCGCGCGCCATGAAGGAGCGGCTGGCTCAGCTGGTGAACAAGCTGCTGGTCGGGGAAGGCCCCACGGGGCCCAAGATGAAGGGCAGCTGGAGAAACGATGAGAGGGATCCCTGAAACATTTCCGCTCATTGCGCCGGGAACGTTCTTGTGTGAGGCTCTCCATTCTCTCACCGTCGTCGTCCGATCGATGTTATGCTTCGATCTGACGGTTAGAGACCATGCGCTCACGCAAGGACTATATCCAGAAAATGATTACGTACAAAAGAAAATCTGCAGTGTAATTTGTTCTTGGTAGATGTTTCCTAATGCACATTCATGCAATGTGTGTCATCTGTTGTTCTATTTTTTCGTAACAGGTGCTTTATGCGTGTGTTGTGTTGACTGTGCCGGGATTCTTTGATTGTAGTTATTGTTTCTTTATATTATTACTCCCTTCGTTTTTTGTTAGTTTGCATATAAAAATTACCTGAAGTCAAACTTTATAAACTTTGACCAATTTTTTAGTTAAAAATATCGTCATTGACAATACAAAATTATATATCATTAGATGGATCATGAAATTAATTTTCATACGGAGTATATACCTTTAGTAGGAGTATTGTAGATGTTGAATAATTTTTAATATAAATTTAGTCAAACCTTGTGTAGTTTGACTTAAAGCAAATCTTATATGGGGCGAAAAAGAAACGGATGGAGTACTAGATAGGACCGGCTAATGGTTAGGTGACTGGAAAATATTTTGGGTCAGTCATTTTTTTTCATCTACCATTCAATTCGGCAAGTGAGCACAAAACAATCATATACTGCAAAAATTGACTGACTAATCTTTTTTTGATTCAGTCGATTTCCTCACACAGCCCAACTCATACATTTGGACACAAAAACTTTACGATCAGAAGCCCAAAAACACTAACTGGGCTGAAGCAGCCTACAACCCGCTAATCCAATAACAACATAAAAAAACCCTATTTATTTAGGGGTTAAACCAAACTTTATTACTCAAAATCCACATGGTGTGAAATACAAACGGATCATGGGGTTGGCCTAACCAAACATGGCACCCCTAATCAATAGAATGTGCATCCACGTCCCCGGTTGTGGCGGCTGCAACTCCCGCACGCGTTCTCGTCTGCGACGAACTGATTCGTCGAGATGAGGCTGGCAGGCGGCGAGGACATCTGGACGGGTTTCCGGCGGCGCAGGGAGTGCAACTATCGGTGTCGACGCGAGGAACTCCAGCCCAACAGGCTACTGCCCCGAAGAGGTGAGGAGGTGTGTGCCGCGGGGATCTCTGGTCGGGTAGGTGACAGCACATACGACGACGATCTCCAGCCAGACAAGAGTGGCGGTACATGCGAGGTGATTGATGCGTGCGAGGCTGGGAAGTTGCGACTGCGTGAGACGGGGGCGCCACAACGAGGGGAGATAGTTAGGCGTTAGGATTGGGAGGCGAGAGTCGTGGGTGAGTGCTTTAGGATGTGCTTAATGCTAAAACATGGCTTGGTGGTGGTGGCTTGGTGCTAAACATGAAAATAATCTGGGACGTTGAATCTAAGAATGTGACGGTGCATATGACTTGTGTCTGCCCCCTCTTGTGCTTTTATAGGGTTAGTAGATGTACATATATACGTAAAATAAATAGAAGTAAAAAAAATAAAGTTTTGAAGAAGAATGAATTAGTGGTATTGGTATTACCCTTAAAAAAGACAATGAAAAATAAATTAAACAAATTAGCACACATTTTACACATAAATTGTGCTTTCTATAACATGCCAAAATAATTATATAATACTAAAATTCGCAAAAAAGAAGTTTTCTTAGAAAGAATGAATTAGTGGCACTGATATTGCCCTCGCTCTGTTTGGATGTCTATATTGAAGGGCTCCGTATTGAATTGGTTTCAATACCAATTCAGCAAGGAAACTAAAATGAGAATGAATACGAATTCGCTTGTTTGGTTGTTCACCGAATTGGCTCATGGAACACCAAATCTTGTTTGGATGACAAACTATGGAATTGTATATTTACATGAGTATGAAGATTATGCTTTGTTCTTTATGACTCAATTTTTTAATACAATCTAGAATAAAAATGATTATATAGCAATAAAAATGACAAAAAATATACAGTTTGTGGCTTATGCTTTGCTCTTCGTGTATCAAAATGAAATTTGCACAACAAATTGGAGTAAAAGCTATCATGTATTGTTTACTTCACAAATCACAAGTTTCATATCACCATACATTTTTTTGGAATCACAATACAGCTAGCTAGTGAACAATACATGTATTGTGAACCATCCACCGTCTGGGACGAAGCAGATCCTGCAGAGGGGCTGGATCTAATTCCGCGCGCGGTCGTGCTCCTCTCCATGCCGCGCGCCACCCGCTCAGCCTGCTGTCAGAAGCATCTCCACCCGCGCCGATGGATGCGGACGCCGCCTGATGGCGCGGATCTCAGGCTGTGAGGAGAAGGTCGGGCATGGATGCATGGGCGGATCCAGATGCCGGCTGTGGGAAGAATCTCCACCCGCGCGCTGGCTCTGGGCCGCCGTCGCCGCCACCGCCGGAAGTAATGGGTGAGAAGGTCGGCCATGCTCTATGGAGAGGATCCAGACTCCACCGCCGCGAGGAACGCCGCGGTTGCTGCTACGTCACCAGGATGCGGGAGTAGCCATGCGCAGAGGAGCATGACGCGGTGCCGCTGGAGCTTCTTCGCTCCGCCTCTGTTTTCTTTTTCTGGTCATCGGGGGGGGGGGGGGGGGGAGAGCGGGGTCGAAGCGGTATGTTTTGTGGGTGTGGGGGGGGGGGGGGGGGGCGGGGGAGAGCGGGGTCGAAGCGGTATGTTTTGCAGGTGAGTGCAAATCCAGCGAAATCGGAGCCGGAGGGGTCTGTATTGTGGGAGGGGAGCGCGCGTGGCGCTGCGTTCGGCCTCATTTCCATTCGATGTTTCAGTGCGCATCCAAACAGCTGAATTGGCGGTTCGGGAATACCAAATCCAATTCGAGGCTGCAATACAGACATCCAAACGCAATTAAAGAAGAAGGAAAATGAAATAAAAACTAAAAATCAAAAGAATGAAATTAATTTTCATACTCTGTAATTAATTTTCATACTTTGTAAAACTAACAAACTAAGACAAGATTGAAATAATTAATTTTCATACTTTGTAAAACTAAGACAAGATCGAAATAATTAAGTTCCTAAGGAAGACTGAATAAGTGGCCTTGATATTATCTTTTAAGAAAAAGAAAATAACCAACCAAAAACTAAACAAATAATGACAAAATTTACACACAATTTACACCTAAATTGTGGTTTTCTAATATGCAAGAATGAGCATAATATAGTGGAATTAGTGGCATTGGTATTACACTTACATAAGAAACTAATGAGATAAAAACTAAAAACAATTAAAAAATGATGATCACTAAGGAAGAATGAATTAGTGGCATTGATATTACCCTTAGAGAGGAAACAAAATCAAAATGATGATTTTGTTCAAAGAAGAAAGACATGAAAAAAAATCAAAAACAAACAATGATAAAATTAGCAATAAGCATATTATAGTGGAATTTGTAAAAAAAAGAAGGAATAAATTAGTGGCGTTGTTATTACCCTTAAAAAGAACTAAAATGAAATAAAAACTTAAATAAAATTAAAATGATAGAGTTTTCTAAGAACGAATGAATTAGAAGCGTTGATATTACCATTAAAAAGGAAACGGAATGAGAATAATGAATTATTCTAAGAAGAAAGGAAATGAAAAAAACTAAAAGAAAGAAAGATAAAATTTGCACACACTATACACAAAAAATATGTTTTTCAAATATGCAAGAATAAGCATATAATAGTGGAATTTTCGCAAAAAAAAAGTCTCCTAACAAGGAATGAATTTGTGGCATTGATATTGCCCTATAAAAAATAAAACAATAACTATAAGAAAAATGAAATAATGAACTTTATAAGGAATAATGAATTAGTGGCACTGAAATTGCATGTTTTTGCATTATGCGGATGATAATCATATAATAATGCAATATTTGCATATATTTTATAGTATTTGTGTATATACATTTAAATTCACCTAACATCCCAAAAATTCCAATTAGTTATCATTTGAGCATATATTTATAGTATTTATGTATTCTATTGTATTTGTGTGCATATATTTTATACGTTTTTGACGAATGATGCGCATCTCATCGAGGAACACATCATCTCAAGGAGTTGTCATTTTTTTTTACAATAGGTTGAAACCCCGACCTCTGCGTCAATCTGATGCACACGATCATTTTTACTAAAGGTGATGCAAGTCAATGAGATCGAAGTCATCAACGTGTGAAGTATAAAGCATGCGAATAACAAAGAAAAACAATACAAGATAAATAATATAACACCTACAACTAAATCGAATTCTTTGGTAACAATGCCTTCAAAGAAAGGATAAATATACTCGTGTCACCATCGCCACTTTCTGGCCAGAGATGACCAGAATAGGAATTTTCATTCAGATAGTCATCAGCAACCACTGAAGGCCAGCCGGCACATCGGCAAAGAGATAACATTTCCAATAAGGACACGGCACAAACTCATTGCTTCCATGCTCGACCAATCAAGCTCTCTCACCCCGGGCTCACATCAGCCAGTACGTGCGAGCAGACCGTGTCAACGTGATGGCAGGTCCGGTCGTCACCACGCCGGGAGCTGAATCTGACTCCTCGTACACCTCCGCAGCCAGCCCATGCTCCAGATCGCCCACACTTCCGAAGATGCCAGCGGTTTACGGGCCCGTAAACCCTTATCTGTCTGCCACCAGGAATTGCGGCAATGCTACAGAGCAAAAGAGCGAACTAAAGCTGATGACAGCGAATCAGTCGGAGGCGCATGTGCACAAAGGACTCCGCCCACTTTCAATCTACAGAGCAAAAGAGAGACTCTCTTTGTAGCCAAAGCTCGATCTCAGCCTTTTACCAGTGGCGCTTCGCTTGAATAGGTGATATCGTGGTATTCTAGTTTAGCGACGGACGCAAATGGCAGACTCGCGTGTTAGGGTCGTCAGTCGGAGCCTCGTCAAGGCGGCCGGCGCCGTCACGCCGCGCATCCTCGCCGTGTCCAACCTCGACCTGCTCCCTCGGCCCATACCGTCCTTGCTCTTCTGCGCCTACCGCGAGCCCTCCACCGGCTGCTTCCGCGATGTCGTCGCCATCTTCAAGGCCAGGCTACCGTCCCTGCTCGAGCACTTCTTCCCCCTCGCCGGTCGCCTCGTGTCCAGCCCGCGCTCCGCGGTTCCGGAGGTGCAGTGCGACAACCAGGGCGCGGAGCTTGTCGTCGGCGAGGCCGGCGTGGAACTGGCGAGCCTGGACTATGGCGCGCTAGGCGCGTCGCTGGCGAGGATCGGCGCGCTCGTCCACTACGGCGCCGACGTAGTGCTTTCGGGCAGCTCGTGTCCTTCGCCTGCGGCGGGTTCACCGTCGCGTGGTGCTCCAACCACGTGGTCATGGACGGGTACGGGCTGTGCATGCTCGCCAGCATGTGGTCGGAGCTCGCGCGGTCCGGGAAGATCGACACCGCCCGCGGCGGCGGGGCCCCCAACTTCGACCGCTCCGTGCTGCCGCGCCCCCGCGCCGCGCCGTCGTACAGCCCCTCGCTCAGCGAGGCGTTCACGCCGTTCGAAGACAAACATCTGGTCAACTCGCTCACGGCCGGGAGCTACTGCGTCACGCGCCTGTACTATGTCGAGGAGCGTGATATCGCCATGCTGCGCGCGCGGGCGAGCAGAGAGGGTGTCGGCGAGCGACACGCGACCCGCCTCGAGGCGGTGTCGGCGTACCTGTGGAAGGCCTTGGCCACCGTCGTGGCCGCGTCCGGCTCCGACGAGACCTGCCGCATGGGCTGGTGGGTGGACGGGCGGCGGAGGCTCAGCGTGCCGGGAGACGAGGCCGCGATGCGCAACTACGTCGGCAACGTCGGCACGTTCGCACTCGCGGAAGCAACCGTGGAGGAGATCCAGCGGCGGCCGATCCCGGATGTCGCGTCGATGGTGCGGGAGGCGATAGCGGCGAGGGCCACCGAGGAGCATTTCCAGGAGCTGGTGGACTGGGTGGAGGAGCACAAGGGCGGCAGGTTCGTGGAGACGGCGACCGTCGGGCTGGGCAGCCCGGCGTTAGCCGTGACGTCATTCGCGTCGTTCCGTCTTCAGACGGACTTCGGATTCGGGCACGCCGCCCTGGCGATGCCGATGATGCTCGCCGGGACCGGGAGGCTGTGCGCCGGCTTCGTGAAGATCGTCCCGCGCCCCGGAGGCGACGGCTCGTGGGTCGTCAGCATGGTGGTGTGGCCGAGGCTCGCCGCCGCGCTCGACTCTGACGAGCAGCGCATCCTGAGGCCGGTCACCGCCGAGTACCTCGGCCTCAAGGCGGAAAACCCGTGTAGCCGGCTATGAGCACCTGCGTCTTGTGCTCATTTCGGTGATGCGCGGTACGCCATTGGTCTCCACGATGTTTGTATAAGCTTTGTCGCGTTCGCTCTATGTCGTATTTGTGGCGTATTGTAACGAGACGAGCAATGTCTGATTTTAACCTCTACATTTCAGCTTATACTAGATATCGTCGGAAACGAACCCATCTAAATCCCTGAACTGAAATTTGTACCTTGCGCTCTTCGATCCCGGTTGTGTTTAAACTTAGAGCATAGTATCCAAACATAATTGACCGAGATGAGGTTGAGACCCACATGTCAGCGGGGGAAGTAAATAAGGAAGTACTCCATCCGTAAACTAATATAAGAGCGTTTAGATCACTAATTGATAGACTGCCTGCCGTAGCTGATAATCATCGCAAGCGTGCTATTGCTCGTCGTTACCCTAGTGTCCCGTCCACCATGTAGTGCACCGCTCGTGCCCGCCGCGCACGCCATCTATGAAATCTCCTTTGATAAGAAAGCCCGTTTTTCTGTATCTGTGTGCATCGTGGGACGAAATGGGTAGCCTCGGGGCGCGACGACTCCAAGTTGACCTCGCAGCCAACGTCGCGGTGGCGGATGTTTGCCTAGGACCGTGCTGCAGAGAAAAACGCGTTTTATTTGTAGTACAGCTCCGCCTCCGCCTGCATTGAGTGGCAGCTTCTACGTCGTATGCCTCCACTGCTGACCACCTCTGCTAAAACACGTCTAGGCGGAACAAGCCTTGAACAACGCCTCCTGTGTGTGGCATGGCTCGTTGACGTGCTCTTCCTCCTATCCGACACGAAGGTGTCGCGCCTGTCTACCTGCTGCTAGTCCTCTGAGCATCGCTGGTGTGGGACGCCGAGCTAGAGCAGTAGGCCGACGAGTCGGTGACTACGTGTGGTGTGCGCTTGTCCACTGGCACGGGTCATACGGGAGAAACTTGTTCCTCGGCTTCCGACAGCCAACTCGTTGTCCATGTCCATTTAGGCTGGCCATAGCGGGGGTATCATAGTCGGTATCATGCACTCAGCAATAGCAAACATGATGATGTGGCAGAGAATTAAAGAGAGAGGGCTAGAGTAACATAGGTAGATACCATAACATAATAAATACTATACTACTTTGTGTCATGCATGGTCATAAGGTCATATATGACACTACTCTATGATACTATGCACCATGAAGGTAATATCATACACTAGTACCATATGCATGGTATTAATATATGATACTCCCCACTATGAATAGCCTTATTCATCCATCGATCCATGCAAATAAAAACCATGCATGCACGTGTGTTTTGAAAATCAAGCTTAGTCAGCAATCCCAGAGTCTTGGTGCCACGTCACCAAATCCCCTCCTAAAAGGCATCAAGGTTAAAAACAACGGGGATCGAAGAGCAAATGGTACAAACTTCAGGGATTTAGACGTGAGGATTTGTTCCCGACGACCTCTACAACCTCAAGGTTTAAACCAGACTTCACTCTAACGAGATCAACTGATGGCGAAACACTGATGCAGAGGGTGCCTTACATCGTTGGGTGGCACACATCCCAGAGCATGTCCGCCATCTATGCTCACTATGGCGCACCGCTGGCCCAATCGACTCGACAATGGACGTTGGCTTCACAACGACGGCGGTGGTTGCCAAAGGCCCGACGTGGTTGTGATGCTTGGAGCGCATCGGCGGCTGGTCTGTTGGGCTGTTACTTGGGTCCTGGACGGGTACGTGAGACATGTTGATGTTGCCGATTATGTTCAGCTCTCTGCATTTGCCGGCGGCACGGCTTCATTCGCTCCCGTGACCATGGTGTAGGGCTCTCTCCTGTGATGTGGTAGTCAGTGGGTGTGCTCCACTGTCGGTGCGGTTCGTGTGGTAGACACTCAAGTATGTGTCAGTGCACTCACTATGGTCTGCGGTGGCCATCAAAATGTCTTTGTGAGGGTTACTTCCTCTGGATTCGGCGGTAGCTACGTGTGGCTCATGCTGGTGACAATGCGTGATTTAGTTGAAAGGCTTCTTTGTGGGTTTTGGTTGTTCTCACTCTTATTGGTTTGCTTTAGGCGACGGGATGCAATATATAGCAGCAGCTTGACGCAGGATATGGTTGTGCAACAGCAGTAGTGGGATTTCTAGCCCAACGCATGCAGTTGCTTGGATCACGGAAAAGGGGTGGCGACAACACACAATTGCCTTCGATTGCCGGTGCTTCTCAAGTAACCGGTTTCGACCTTCAAGGTGAAAACCCTAGGTCTGCCCGAATTGGTTATACCTGGCAATGACGATGTTTTTTGCTTCATTACCTTGTTCAAGGCATTGCATAGATATGCTTGGACTTGTTTTTCAGGGTGAAAAATCTAGAATATGACCTTTGGTGGTTGGATGCCATGACGGCACCGCTCAGGCATCATTCTCCTGAAGGCGTTATTGTCGAAGAGCCTCATTATCTTTATGGTGTCCAGAGTTGGTTGATGCGGATATGGTCGGTGATGTAGTTTGTTGATCACTATTTTTAACGCTTCGTTTTTTTCTCCCTTTTTGCTCAGGCATAGTTTTGGTTGTGTATGACTTTGTTAGTTGCCGGCGTGTCTATTTGTATTTGTGCATTGATGTTGTCTATGTGCGTTCTAACTATGCCGAGATGAGGTGTGTGCTCATGGTGCTTCTATCCACTTGATGTTTTACTTTTGAGTGAATAAAACGTAACCTTTGTTGAAGAGAAAAAAACACTGTTACAGTCCCTATTAATTATCTTGGCAACAGATACAAGTATTCAGAGGAATTCAGAAGAGGAGGAGCATGTGAGGCTGGGGAAAGTGTTCACGAATAAAGCGGACTTTCAGAGCAGGGGTGCATTGAAGCATGTTTTTCTGAACTCCTCAAAAGTGATGTTTAAAAGATTTTATTCTTTTTATTTTTTACATAAATATGCGCATGCATGTGGTCTAAGTATGTGTGAAACTTTGTTCGATAATACGTTATATTATATGCTGCAAAAAGAAGGCAAAATTTTGGCCTCAAACTCGACAAAAAAAAAACAAGCCCATTTATTCGTTATTTGTCTTTTTTCTATCAGTCACATGCAAGCACGTATATTGATGAAATTTTGGCCCGATACACTACCCTGCTATACATGCATATACAAAAAAAATCGAAATTTTTTCATGCTGTAAAAATCCTTTTGTTGAACTTCATAAAACCAGGCTCAGATGACAATCTTTGGGTTAAAAAAAATGCATTTTCTATGATGCACGCACTATCCTTCGGTGTTCTGGCATGTTGATCTGCGTCTAAATAAGCCACATGTTGCCTCCGACACCTGTGTATACAAATCTCAAACAATATATTAATCAAAGTACTTTCCCAGATTTCCACTCTGTTCATGTGCATCCGGACTGCCGAACATGCATGCATCCGGTACAGGACAAGGTATGGAAAGGTTGAGTTTATTTTCATAATTCATCTTGGAGTCAGTTTCTGTTTGGGTTGCTAGCTAGGGTAGCATTGTTTATAAACAAGAGAAAAGAAGGTGCCACTTGCGCCCCTGAATGGGTAAATCCATTTACCAGAAAAGGGGGAAAACAAACTTCACCTCGTGTCACTCCCACGAGCGAAATGGGCGCCTCCCTCACGCCGGTGCCCATCTCTTCGCCCCTCTCCTCACCACCGTTGTCGCCAGCTAGGCTTCTTCCTCCCTTTTGCGTGGCATCTGAGTGGAATGGGGGCAGGACCACATCATCAAGGTCAGCATCCTCAATCCCTAATTGCAGCATCAACTCCTTGAGACCGGCCTTCGCATCAATTGATGCAGAAGAACTAGTCGCCATGGAAACCCTAGGAGCATCTTCGAGGAAAAACTTCGAAAAGAAACACCTATTGAATACCCCCCAGGCCACGTGTGCCCCGGCCATCTAGGCGCCGCTAGGGGCACGCCCTTTGTTAGCCCGAGCGAGGACGATGAAGGAAGAGACCAGTGACGAGGGAAAGGTGGCTCAACTCTGGGTTACTTCGGAGATCATTGTGGCGTTGGCTAGGGTTTCACCGAGCTGCACCCTTGAAAGTGACGCCGGCGTCCGCCGAGCACTTTGGTTGATACGTGCATTGATCCAACGAATGATTGGCGCCAACGAATCGGTCTACTTTGGTTTTCCACTTCTACTGCTTATTTACCTTGTCGAATAAATTAAAAACTGAAAATGAAAACAAAAACACACGTTTCATGTCAAAACAGCCATCCGAGCCGGAATTTAAAGAGCCCAGACACAGGGGGTGTTTGTTTCGAGGGACTTATTGGTTTAGGGACTTAAAAAAATCCCTATAAGTCCCACTTAAACCAAACACAAGGGACTTATTGGGACTTATTGTGATGATTTGGGACTTATCAAATAAGACTCTCAGGGAGGAGCTTATTGGGACTTATTCGCTCCAGGCTCGTTCCCCGCACGCCCTGTCGCCGCCCCGCCTCGGTTCGCCACCCCGTCGCCGCTCCGCCTCTCGCCCCGTCGCCGCCCCGCCTCTCGCCCTGTCGCCGCCCCATCTCGGTTCGCCGCCCTGTCGCCGCCCCGCCTCTCGCCCTGTCGCCGCCCCATCTCGGTTCGCCGCCCTGTCGCCGCCCCGCCTCTCGCCCTGTCACCGCCCCGTCGCCGCCCCGCCTCTCGCCCCGTCGCCGCCCCGCCTCGGTTCGCCGTCCCGCCTCTCGCCCCGTCGCCGCCCCGCCTCGGTTCGCCGCCCCGTCGCCGCCCCGCCTCTCGCCCGGTCACCGCCTCGCCTCGGTTCGCCGCCCCGTCGCCGCCCCGCCTCTCGTCCCGTCGCCGCCCCGCCTCTCGCCCCGTCGTCGCCCCGCCTCTCGCCCGGTCACCGCCTCGCCTCGGTTCGCCGCCCCGTCGCCGCCCCGCCTCTCGTCCCGTCGCCGCCCCGCCTCTCGCCCCGTCGTCGCCCCGCCTCGGTTCGCCGCCCCGCCTCTCGCCCTGTCACCGCCCCGCCTCGGTTCGCCGCCCCGTCGCCGCCCCGCCTCTCGTCCCGTCGTCGCCCCGTCGCCGCGCCGCCTCGGTTCGCCGCCCCGTCGCCGCGCCGCCTCGATTCGTTCTGCCTCGGTTCGTTGCAACGGTGCCTCCAATCGCCGGACAGGCCCTCTCCTGAGCCTCGTTGCAGCGGTGCAACATGGACTTATAAGTCCCTGTAAACAAACAGGTAGGGACTCAGGACTTATAAGTCCCTGTAAACAAACAGGTAGGAACTTATGACTTATAAATTGGGACTTAAAAAAGTCCTAGGACTTATGAAACAAACAGGGCCACGGTATGGTCACACGAGTGCGCCCACAGAAAGGCTGGCCGTTTATCCGTTGCTCTGGAACCTGCACACTGCCCAGTCATCCCACACCGCTTTTCTTTTGTTTTCTTTTTAATACAGTAATAATAATGTCACACAGGCTAAAAAGGGCTCCCTTTTCTTTTCTGCCCCACCATTCTTTTTTCCTTTTCCAAATCCCTCGTGCATCACCTCCCAAGTTGGATCTACAACACGCACAGCTCCTCAGTCAAACGCTCGCATTTTTTTACTCCCGTCGCCACCCTCAAGTACGCTTAATTACGAGCAGAGTAAAGTTAAACTCCCAAGACACAGAAGACAGGGAGCCAGCCAAGAGCAGAGGCAGCTCACTGCACGGATACGCGCAGCTGCTCGCATTCTCTGTGTGTCAGTGGCTCAGTGCAGAGCTCCCCGTGAGTCTACGGCGTGGCCCGCCTTCTTGCTTGGCACTACTCCTTCGTGCTTCTTCCTTCGTGCGGCGATCTCTTCTCTTTGCGGCGAGGGAGCCGGCGGAGGAGGAAGAAGCAGCGAGGACTCCGGGGGACCAGCGGGATACCAGGTGGTTTGTTTGCCCCTTTTGCTTGCCGCCGTCCTCTTCTCGCGACTGCGATGTCGCCGCATTTGTTGCTGCGCTTCTTGGAGCCTTGCGCCTGTTTGCCTTCTCTGATTTTCCGCCCCCAAATCCGCCGTCTCACTCGCTGCTCTTCGATCTCCGCTCCGGTTCGTCCCGGGGGTTCTTTCTTTGCTGCAGGGAGCGAGCAACCGAGATCGAAATCACTACCACTCTTCCGCCCGGTCCGGTTACTCGCCGATTTGTTTGCGTCCGGGCACCCCCGAATACTGGCCCAGCCCCATCCGTCCATGGTCCGATGGTTCATCCTTTTCAGCGCGCAAGATCGATCTGAGTTCATACCAAGGTGCGGGCGCAGCTTATTTATTGTACACATTTGTGAATGCATTGTTACCATTCCGCGCCATCTTTCCGTACGGGCATTTCGCGTCATAGATTTCCCCCCAAGATTCATTTTGCATCTCAGGAGTTTTGTGCTTAGTGGTTTCTGTTCTTGTAGAATGATTGATTGAAGTAATGTGCGTGGTCTTGATGTTTCAGCTTGGATCCAGAGTTTGCAAGAAGCCCCTAGTAGAGATCATAAAATAATGTCGCCGAGGAGGCCAGAGGCCGTGGCGACGCTGTTCATGCTCATGCTTTTCAACGCTTCAGGTACTTACTAGCACATGGATGCATGCTGTATTAAATTACACGGTGCTCTGCACATGATTAGCATCTCATTGTGTCTATGCATCTGGCATTTTGATTCCCCACTGTGCCAGTGGCTAGTTTTGAGAAAAGCATACTTTGTTTGTCCTGAACTGAAGGGAAAAAAACGATAAAGAAAACTGAAGAGAATTTTCTTGATGTGTACAATCATATATCTGCTTTTGTATCTAATTTTTCGTCGCATAAAAATCGGTTGCTGTTTCCTGTTCAATTGTAGGAGCATTTGTTGGTATCAACATTGGCACTGGGGTGTCCGACCTGCCATCAGCATCAGACATAGTCTCCACCCTTAAAGCCATGAAGATCCAACATGTTCGCTTGGTTGATTCAGACCATCAGATGCTTGTCGCCCTCGCGAACACCGGAATCGAAGTGATGGTCGGGGTGCCAAACGATCAGCTGCTCCGTGTAGGGCAGTCTCGTCCGGCAGCTGTTGATTGGGTCAACAAGAATGTTGCTGCCTACATTCCGGCTACAAACATCACGTATATCGCCGTGGGCGATGAGGTTCTTTCCACTGTCCCAAATGCAGCTCTTGTTCTTGTACCTGCATTGCAGTTCCTCCAGTCAGCACTGTTGGCTGCGAACCTCAATACCCAAGTGAAACTATCAAGTCCTCACTCAATGGATATGATCCCCAAGGCATTTCCTCCCTCTACCGCTACTTTCAACTCGACGTGGAGCTCAATAATGCTTCCATATCTTCAGTTTCTGAAGAGTACAGGATCTTCCTTCATGCTGAATGCTCAACCATACTATAGCTATGTGGGAGGGCAAGGTGTGTTCCCTTTGGAGTATGCCCTGTTCCGATCACTCAATCCCAACAGTCAGGTTGCGGATCCCAACACTAATTTGTTCTATACCAACATGTTTGATGCTATGGTTGATGCTGCGTACAACTCGATGAAAGCCATGAATTTCACCAATATTTCTGTTATAGTCACAGCTTCTGGTTGGCCATGGCGTGGTGGACGAAATGAGCCGGCTGCTGATGTTGACGATGCTCTGGCCTACAATACAAATCTCATACGCCATGTGCTAAATAATTCTGGTACACCTAGCCAGCCAGATAACCAAGTAAGCACATACCTATTTGAGCTGTTCAACGAGGATCGTCGGGCTGGACCTGTTTCGGAGCAAAGTTGGGGCATTATGTTTACCAACGCAAGTGCGGTGTACTCCCTGACATTTGAAGATGTGGCCACAAATAACACTGACTCGCCGGCTTTGCGCGGGATGTTTTGTGTGGCAAATTCAAGTGCAACCCATAGTGCATTGAAGCAAAGCTTGGATTGGGTATGTGGCCCTGGCTCCGCAAACTGCAGTGCCATTCAACCTGGGCAGCAATGCTATAAAGCAGATGACATTGTAGCTGTTGCTTCGTATGCTTTCAACGATTATTATCATAGAACACAAGCGAGTGGCGGTACATGCAACTTTAATGGCACAGCAACCATATCATCTACGGATCCAAGTAAGCTGAACTGTCTCTTGAGTATCCATTTCTTTGCTGAATTTTCTGTCTTATTATTCAAGTGTTAACTGTTACGATCTTTGCTATTACCACTTTATTTTGTGACATGAGCCTAAACAAATTTCCTCCTGAATTTAAACTTGCAGGCCATGGATCATGTGTTTTCGCAGGAAGGTGAGTCGCATTTTCCTTGGTGTTATTGTAAGCTCAAACTTCTTTTGTTGCTCTATACTGACGATGAGGTTTGGTTCTACGTGCAGCACCGGTGCCAATGGCAGCAGCGGTGATTCGGCTGCTGGTCCCGTGAGCCCAGACAGTTTTGCCTCACAATCTCAGTCTTGCTGGTCGACTTGCCTACTCGCCGTGCTGCTGCCCGTTGTACTTCTCATGTAAAACATTGTGACTGTATGCTGTATTTCGGATGAGACACGTCGAATTTGTTGCACCTCTTGTTATCATTTAGAATAGGGAGCCATATTGGTGTCAATGTATGGAGGTAGATGACATGTATCTCTGAAAAGAAATTGTTCTAGGAATGAATGGACAAGGTGCACTTATTTTGAATGTCAAGAAGGGCTACTTTTCTGAAACACTGGAAGTTCCAAACTCCGTGTAGATGCACTGCATATGTCTTTATTATTGAAATTGTAATCCTAGATGACTTGAGTTAGACAATATGCTGCTGTGAATCAAATGATTCATTCGGTTAGTATTTAGAGTTTTCAAATGTGCAGTTGACACCAGCATCTTCCTACTGGGTGAGAGCTGACATTCACCTTCTTGGAGCTCCGAATTCTTTCTGTCCCTGGCAATCAGAACATAGCATACGTAGAGCTCAGGATCTTAGCCCAGCTTTCTGAATTTATTTATTTTGAGGCTAACCACAAGCCTTTTCTTTTCAAAACGAAGGCGCAAGAAGGGCCCGGTTTTGAATTAACAAAGCCATTAATCGGGCAGGAGTACAAGATAGCAACTTACAACGAGAAAGAAAAAGAAAAGCGGAATAAAACATACTATGTGTTCCGTACAACAACTCGAAGAAGGCAGTGAGCACACAACACCCATGCCATCGAATGCCACTTAGCCGAAACTAGCTAACCTACTAAGGCGACGGGACGAGGGCACCACCATTCATGTTTTGTGTTGCTGACTGCCACCAAAGGACCAAAACAGGGGAACATATGATCTGGCTCCGCCTCTGCAAAGGGTCCCTACCCTTTCACCCATGCTCGACGGGTGCCCCACCGGCGGCCAACAGAGTGGTTCACCCTAGAACCCAAGTCACAATGCCCAAGCTGCCAAAGGAGAGGCACAAGGAACAGACCCACACGAAACGGAGAACCGGCCACCCAATCACCGTTGTCGACAACAAAACACCATATGAGAGTTTTTGGACGAAGGCGCTGAAACCCCAGAGAAGGCCAAAAGGATGCAGCACCATGCGCTGGTTAAGGATAGGAATCGCCAAAGCCGAAGGCCTACAACCGACACTGAGGAAGAGACCCCAATCCCCACGCACCAGCGGTTGGAACCCTCTGCACCTGGACCAGAATAGGCTGCCGAAGATAAGATCGGGCCACCGCATGCTGCCGTCGAACCACACCCAACTCCACCACCACTCGAGCCATCCCCGGAAGACACCTTCAGGAAGGAACACGCCACCAAAATGTCGTTGTCGCCACGAGAAGGGGACATGAGGCTTTCATATGAGCTCATGTGCAGGGTGGAAGGAAAAGGAATCCCATTGAAGCCTCCAGCAAGGGAAACGACGCGCAAAGGCGACGTCTTCGATGCTGCCGCCGCGCCGGCCAGGGGTTTCCCCCGGATCCGCACACACCCACTAGATCCGTGTAGCCAACGTTCGAGAGCTAGCGACCGAAGCCGCCAAGGACCGGGAACGAGGCGAATCAGAGTAGATCGAAGTTGAGGACGCCTCTTCTCTATGGCACAACCGACTTGCAAGGGGGCCGTCGCAACAGCCAATTTCCGCCGCCTCCGTGCCGCTCGCACAGCTAGGACGACAACCCACTTGCACCCGCCGCCGCCGCCTGCCGCCGCTCGGGGGCCACCGGCCCGGAAGCCGGGGCTCTCCACACGGGGTGGAGCCGCTGAGATCCTCGCCGCCACCTTCATCAGAGCCGCGCGGCCACGCCTATGGGCCCCTCTGGCTACGGCAGAGGGGTGTGGGGAAGGGAGGGGAGGAGGCTAAACTACGGCAGCTAGGGTTGGCCCCCGAGTCGCCTCGAAGCCGCATTCTGCTTTATTTATTGCTCAAGAATGTTTTGGAATACAATGCAGATCCGAAGGTTGGAGGAGCCACACATGGCGTCCAATAGAGAGACTAAGCGTTTACTTAGCGAGACTATGTGCCTCGATATTTGAAGCCCTACCTTCGAAAACTAAAGAACACATGCTGGAAATCTAATGACGTAAGTTGAATTTCGTGGATAATGTGACCATACTTTCCACCACTGCCTTGAGATATTTTTGAGACCACCTCCTTGCAATTCGATCCTACCAAAATGTGCGTTTGTAGCATATCAGCAACCAACGCCAGGGCGGATCCAGGATCGAGCCTCGCCCCGGGCCCCAAGGTTGCTATAGTGTCAGCACAATGCTAAACACTACCGACGGTGCTACAGTATATGAAGGAATTGCTCCTCACGCCCGGGCCTGGGTCCTGGATTCGCCACTGACCAATGCCATTGCTTCTCGACAGGCAGTGCCTCATGAGATGCTGGGTCAGATATCCCTTCTAACACAATCGTTGAGGCACCCAGGTAAGCTCCTTCACTGCTTCAACAAATTGGGCCCACTGCAACCCGATTAGATGACTTGGACACCGCTCCATCCACTTTGATTTTGCCTAGCCCGCTGCTGATGGGACCCACCTCGGTGTAGCAACATGATCAGCTTGGTTACGTGGTGGAGCCGGTGTAGGTTTGATGGCTTATAATTCGGTAATGAACTGATCGATGAAAGCATGAGTGGCAGTTGGACTTTGAAAATCATTTTTGTGGATCGTCTTCCTCCTTGCGTGCCATATTGCCCATAGGGTTACCAGCACCTCAGGCTGTAAGTGGGACGGTCCGCGGGACGCCCACATCATGCCGCATCATCCCGCTTAATTAAGTGGGCTTATGCGGGCTCTCCACATACCCTATGTTTTTGCTCGTGGTTGCCACTTGTCCACATAAAGTAGGTTGGACGTAAACTGAGTCTACGACACTTCTAAAAAACAAAACTGAGTTTGCGACAAGACGGGACCTCTGGCTGCATGTTCATCCCTGCACATGTGCACTGCCAGCATGGAAGCACTGCCGGCACCGCGTCCTGCACGTCGGCAGCGTCGACCGCGGAACCAACGAACGCCGGTACCCCGGTGAGGAGCCGCTGTAGTGTCGCCTCCATATGTCGATGGTGTACCCCTGAACAGCGCCGATGAGAGCAGCACTACTGCACGACACGGGCTGGCCTCCCAGATGCATTGACAATTGACAACTGCAGCAGAAGTTCATGGACACGATTGGACGGGCTTGCCTCCCCAGTCAACGCAGTAGGTAGAGATCCAAGGGAGGCGCCGGCGAAGCTCTCCTTCAGCGGCGGAGGCCAACGGGTAGGAGAAGATGATGATGACGAGTAGCGAGCACAGGGAGGTGGGTGCAGAAGCAGCGGTGGATTCAGACGCAACGATGACAAACTAGCGGCCGCGCTCCTGCTGCTGGTCGCCTCAGCCTAATACCCACAGTCGATGCATCGCGAGACGGCGTGCGTGTGCGTGTGCCATGCGAGCAGATTTTTCAAAGCAGAGGACGATATGCGGGTTGGATGTGGGTTTGGTGGGATAGCCCACATAATCCACATAAGTTTAACATGATCCCGCGGGTGTCCACGAACACGATTTTTGTGGGCTTTTATGTGGGCACCGCGGACAGCCCGCGTCCACTTGCAACCTGGCCAGCACCTAGACGAAGTCGGTGTGTAGGAGTGTCTCCATGATAGTAAATATCCATCGTCTTGTATCAGGTTCAATTGGGTTGCCGATGATACCCACAAGATTCTTGTCCTTGAGGGCCCAAATCATCTTGACATAGTGCAATCCATCAATAAGAATGTCGCCATGAGTCCTCACATCCACACAGCGCACAATTACTCATTGAAGCCATATTACGGGGATGGAGTAGGTCTACCGACGAGATAGATTGTTGTTTTTTTCTCGAAAAGGGGGAAACCCCGGCCTCTGCATCAGCATGATGCATACGACCCTCTTATTAACAAAATAAAGTAGTATCAACATGGTTCCAAAGGTCCTCAAAATTGAAAAAAGAAGCAAAACAAGCTCACACAGAGCCCGGATAAGCTAGATACATCAAACTAGCCACATCAAAATGCCACAACCGGCTGGGCAAACTAGGTAGGAATACTAAATGCCTATCCTATTACATGACCGCCATCCAAACCGGTTGAAGATATCCCGAGTTACCATCTCCCAGCGGATAGACCCAGTAACCAAATGCTCCCTGGCCTCCGTCTGGGTGAGTAGCGACCACGAACGGATCAGAGCCGTAGTCCGGAATAAAACCTGCAAAAAATATATACATGATATTCTGTTAAAGACCAAATCGTTTCTGCAGTTCCAGATGGTCCACAGCAAAGCACAAACCCCCACCCGAATATGTCTCCCTAAGTTGGGCTCAATCCCATTAAGCCATGTCCCAAATAAAGCATTAACAGAATTCGGTGGTTTGATGTTGAAAGCAATGTGGACGGTCTGCCATAGTACCTTTGCAAGCGGGCAATCAAAAAAGAGGTGTTTAATAGTCTCATCCCGATCACAGAAACTACACCTAGTAGGTCCTGTCCAATTGCGCTTCCTCAAGTTATCCTTAGTTAAAATTACTTATTTATGAACAAATCACATAAACACTTTTATTTTCAAAGAAACTTTGACATCCCAAACATGTTTGGACGTAGGAATGGAGCACGAGATAGATTGTTGTGCCAGCCTCCAAAGAAAAATTCTGATTTTCGAGGGCACTTTAACCTCCCACAAGTTGCACCAAGATTTTTGCTCAATTTCAGCATTGGAAGAATCTCCTCCGCCCTCAAACCACGCCTCCCGCCGGATCATTGTTGTAACCAGCATGCCATTTGCCAATCTTACGGAAAAATGCCTTTAGGGTCGTGGCTCCGAGCCCAAAAGTAGCAACCGTTAGTGGAAGTGGTACCTCTTAATTAGTTTTTTAGGGGTACCCCTAATTACTTTTTTTTAGGGTTGAAACACCAAGAGTCCAAGACAGAAAACCGGGCCTAAGAGCATCTCCAACAACCGCGCTAAACTAGCGGCGCACCGCAAATTAGGTCTTTTAGCGCGCGCGCAACGCGGCGGGTCGCTCCAGCGGGCGCGAAAAAACGACGCACGCGCTATAACAGGTTGGGCGCGCGGTCAAAAACACTTATCCGCGCGGTGTATTTGGGGCGCCAGCTACAGCGCGCGGCACACTCGAGGGTTCGCGCCGCACTCTCTCCTCTCCTCGTCCTACGCCCCGCGCGCGCCGGCGCCGTCGCCCTGCCACCCACTATGGACGCGCACACCGGCGCCCCGCTCACCCCGCTGTACAGCCGCGACCCCCCGCCGCCGCCGCCGCAGCCGCCGCCACCGCCGAAAACCCTAGCACGGCGAGCGCTGGCGTCGCCACCGCCGGAGCTCCGCCGAGCGTCGGCCTCGCGCGCAGCCTCTTCTTGCCGCCGCGGATGACTACGGCGCCGGGTGGCGTCGCGCCGGCGCCATCCCGTGCCGCCGCTGCACCGTCGAAGAAGGTACCCAATGCGGCGCGGACGAAGAAGTGCAAAACATCCGCGAAGAAGAACAAGGCGGCGGACATGGGTGCACCTCCGGCCGCCATGGGTGCACCTCCGGCCATCATGGCTTCTCACACACATTCCCATGAAGATGCCGTTGAAGATCTTGCCAACACCGTCGAAGCTTCACATGATGCGGTGCGTGATGAGGAGAGGGAGGAAGATTCATCTTCGGAGGCGGAAGAGTCGTCTTCGGAAGATGAGGACGAAGACGAAGAAGAGGAAGATGAAGATTGATGTGTCTTTCATGTCTTGAACTTTTAGTTTGCATTTAAACTTGGTTGGATGAACTTGTGGGCATGATTTTGAACTTGTGGGCATGAACTTTTATTCATCAACTTGTTTGTGTCAAATTTTACATGTTCATTTTTGTCTAAAATATCCATATATGCAAAATGCCCGGCGAGTCGCGCGCGCTGTATTTTTGCGCTCTGCTGGAGTGGCGCGCGCGCTGCATTATGGCGCGGCTGCTGGAGCCAGCGCAGGCGGGCGCACAAAACCAGCCGCAGCGCGCGCACTAAACAGGTTTTTTACGTGCGGCACTTTAGCGCGGCTGTTGGAGATGCTCTAAATACACTTCTGTTTTTCTGGGCCTAAATGCAAAGAGTTTTGCCAAGTACTTTTCCGCAATGGGCTAGCTAGCTGAGCCACACAGACCCCTCAAAAAAAAAAAAAAAAAACTGAGCCACACAGAAAGCATTGAAGCCCACCGCGCCAGCCGCCAAAGGGAAGCAGGAGAAAATCCCCAATCCCCCGTTGACCCATTCTTCCCCGGCAACCTAGCTCGGCGACGGCGGCCGGCGCGGGCGTGCAGCGTCGCGGCGTTAAGTTCAACCGAGCAGCGTGCCAGGGGCAGTGCGTCCCTGTGGCGTGCTGCAGGCACGGATCAAGAGGGACGGCGCGGAAGCTGAAGCTAAGCGTAGACTGGCGTCCGAACAGCACTAGGATTAAGGTCTGTTCGGAATTTTCAGAGCTTGTGACTCGTGAACTATGAACTGATGATGCAGTTGTCTCAGTGAAATTCTTCAGATTTCACCTTATTCGGTTTTGCTCTGCCACTGGCCGCAGCCATGTCCTCTTCGTCATCTTTCCCCGGCTCCCGCTTCCCCTTCGCCGCCGGTGGCGCCGGTGCTGGAGCCTCCGGCGGAGGCGGCGGCAGCGGGAGCAGCGTGCGGCCCTGGGGATCGAGCGGAGGGACGTCGGTCTCCTCGTCGGGGAAGCGGATACAGAAGGAGCTGCTGGACCTCAACGCTTCCGACTGCTCCGCCGGTCCCAAGGGCGACAACCTCTACCACTGGCTCTCCACCATCATTGGACCCCAAGGTATAATATTATGGAATCCTTTTCACTTCCTCTTCGCCACTAGCCCATTCAAGACAGGGAGAAGCTCTTAGGAACTTTAGTTTATACTACTGGAGTAGTTTAAATTGTGCCATCCATGGGATATAAATAATAAAGTATGCACTCGTAATTTGGTTTAACTTAATACTCCCTCCGTTCCTAAATATTTATCTTTCTAAAGATTTCAAAAGGACTACCACATATGGATGTATATAGACATATTTTAAAGTGTAGATTCACTCGTTTTGCTTCGTATGTAGTCACTTGTTGAAATGTCTAGAAAGACAAATATTTAGGAACGGAGGGAGTATATCGAAAGGCACCCGTAATTTGGTTTAATGCGGTGTTTTTCTTGTAGGGTCACCATATGATGGAGGGATATTTTTTCTTGATATCGTTTTCCCACTTGATTATCCTTTCAAACCTCCTATGGTAAGAACTGATATAACCTTCTTTCGTTTGCCACTACAGTATTTTCTTATGTGACGTGTAGGTTAGCCGAGTTAGGAGGGCAGCAATATCCCCCTGGTTCTAGAAAAAAACAATCCTCAGATGTTGCAAACCTAAGTTCTGTAAAGAATGTGATTTTTTTTAAGAGAATGTGATATTTGCATATTCAAAACTCAAGTACGACCTCAAAATAGTTCGTAAAGAGTGTTATTATTCTTATTGTGTATTTGGAATCTGATTTGTTTTCATTAAGAGGAGTCTTCATAACATGTAAACAGACTAATATAGTGCATGACCAAAGAGATGAAATTTAATATGCATTAGTAAATTAGGAAGGAGATGCATCATAAAAGTCTGTTGTCCCCAAACTTAAACAGTCTACTACCGTAATTCAATAAAAAAGTCCTAGAAAGGGGAAGCTGTATCGAGCTGTCCGTCAAAGAATCAAGATTCATCCAGAAACAACACCTCAATAGGAAATTTTGTGGAAGCGGAGAAACCAGCAAGGATTAGAACACTCTAAAGAGCACAGATTAAAAGAGAAGTATTACGTAAAAGCGAGTTTACTTTGATGCTAATTAATGTTGCTCTTGTTTACCTGCAAAAAAAATGTTGCTTTTGTTTCTTCTGAAGTGACGCATGTTTGCCGATGTCTTAAGTGTAATAATACATTATGCATCTTTCCGTCATAATGACAGTCATGTGTAAAGAAAACATATCTGAACCTTTTATTTTACAGTTGCTATTCAGGAAAAATAATTGTGCATGGTTGCTAAGATGTTGTTTTCTTAGGTGTCCTCCTGACCTATGTTGTGGCAAGCTTTTAGCTAATGCTTTGCTGAGAAAAGATTTTCGGGAAAAGGATTTTGTCCACCGGAAGCCTTATTACTGTGTGATTGAGATCACCTTTATCCTTTGTTGACATATTGTTTGTATTGGCATATCTTGGCTTAGAGCACAAGTCTGATAATTTTGTAAATTAGAAAGCCTTACATATCTGTCTATTTACTGGCCTTATCGATTTATCAGTATCCATCCGCTGGCACCATGGTTTGGAGGTCCAATTATTACCTTTGACAGATCACTTGGCGGTAGGTTGAGATGGGAGGGGTCAGAAACAGCCAACCTCCATTTTCAGATCTCAGCAATGGAACAATGCTAACACTACTTTCACCTACCCCACAGCTGTACAGTGTGCTACATTTACCATGACAAGCATATGGCACCATGCATAAACTAAATGTAGGTCGCCACAACAATTATAGTCCAAACAATAAGGCAGGAGCATGTGAATGTTCTCAAGGTTTTGTAAAAGAAAATATCTGTCTGTTATACTGTAGCATACCAGCACATATGCTGTACGGCTCTGATGTTGTGATTTTACTGTTGACGTATAATGTGCTGCCTAGTCTCTTCCATCAGATCGGTCTTTTGGTTGCATTGGCTAGAGCATACACTTCTACATGGTATCGGAGCCAAGAGGTCTTGAGTTCAAGACCTGGCTGGTGCAATTAAAATTGCAGCCCACTTTCGGTCCACGTTTAGGCCTGAGGGAGCCACACGTGAGGGGGAGTGTTGACGTATAATGTGCAGTCTCTTCCATCAGATCGGTCTTTTGGTTGCATTGGCTAGAGCATACACTTCTACATTTACAACCAATTATTGTCATGATTTTATATTTGAAATTTATATTTATAAGTATTCTTACATTGTTTTATGTTCTACTACAATGTGTTAGATTTCATTGCTGAAACCCAGTAGTATATTTTAGCGCTTGGGGACCTTAACTTTTGGTGACAAACTGACAATTGTGCTGTGGCTCTTTGAGGTGACTTTTAAAACAAGGATTTACCACTGCAACGTTGATTCCACTGGGGCAGTGAGTTTGGAAATTTTGAAGGATGGCTGGAGTCCAGCTTTAACTATTTCAAAGGTGCTACTGGCGATCAAAGCCATCATCACAAATCCGGATCCATGTATGTTCCAGCACTACCAGTATTAATTTCTGAACTTAGAGAAGGGAGTATTTTAATACTACTGTATAGTGTCTACATAGTTGTTGCTTCGTTTCTACCGGAAAGCCTAACATTATGATGTTTTTGTCTGTGCAGACAACCCACTTGTGGAGAGCATTGCACGTCTGTACCTGACTGATAGAGCTAAGCATGATGAAATAGCTGCTGAATGGACATTGAGGTTTGCAAGATAGGGAGTCCTTTGTGTAACTAAATAAGAAAAATTGACTCTGTAAATGAATAATCTTGTATGTATCCTGAGATATATAACGTTGGAAAATGACCAATACATTAATCTGAGTTGTGACATAAACATGTGCTTTACGCTTGAGCATTATTTTGATGTTTAGGTGCAGAATTAGCCCTTATGGTTTACTTCGCGAAGTTACCCCTAGCAATTCTTCAGGGTCGCTTCTTCGATTACGTGAGCAAGATACCGAAATCCTACTTATTGGAACGTGGCATCAGGTCATGTCATTAGATCATATATGAATTTTGCCCACTTGATTTTTTTTTGAAGGGAAAAGTTCGTGATAGTACTGAAGTTTCAGTGACCCAAAAACTGTCACATATCACAGTCAAACTATGAAAAGACCTACCAGTCAAATCTTTCACTTGAAACCAAATTTTCGCTGGCTATCATTCCTAGGTTGTTGGGCATGCTTCAATTATACATGAATGATGTTTATTTCCAAAACTCTGCCTACCTTTTATCATTCCCCCTGTACAGTGGTTCATGGTATACTGTCATCCAACATAGTACGACCGCTGTGCAATGAAAGCTGGACAAATATTTCAAATGTTTGAGGCAGAATATTGGCCCCTTGCTTACGAATGCTAACTTCAATCCCACTTCATGGAGGAATGAAAGGCTACTATGACAGGTACTGATCTTCTAAATGGACAAATCAGACTAAACCTTTGAAAGGGACATTCCACCAGTTCACCTGTTCACAGAACAGACTGCACAACTCAGCATATCAGTCGACCTATAACTCCTCCATCCCACAGAAGGAGCAAGCACTCTTTCTGGCGATCTTCTCCTCAGGACACAAACAATGGCCACCGAGTGTGAGCTGAACAAATCTCGCCGCTTCGATCGCGGCATGTCGAGGCGGACACGAAAACCAGTGAGCCTCGTCGCTTGTTATGAAGATCGGTATGTGCCGCCCCTGGCACGGCAGCTGCTGCACGAGGCCAAGCTGAAGAGATTGCTCCAGTGTGAAGATACAAAAGAGCTGCAGGCACCTCAGCAATGTGAAGATGCAGGGCAGCAGCTGGAGATTCCACTGGCACCACAGGAGTGTGAAGGTGTTGAGAAGAAGGCACCAGAGCAATATCAAGATGAGCAAGAGAAGAAACAGCAGCAATATGAAGATGAAGAGCAGGAGAAGAAAGCACATCTGCATCAAGATGAGGAGCAGAACATACCAAAGCAATATCAAGATGGTGAGGAGACAGGACAGCAACAGCAAGATGATGATGCGCCAGAGCAATACCTAGATGAGGATCAAAAGACACCGGAGCAATACCAAGATAAGGAGTTGGAGGAAGAGGAGGAAGAGGAGGAGGAGCAAAACATACCAGAGCAATACCAAGATGAGGAGTTGGAGGAAGAGGAGGAGGAGGAGCAAAACATACCAGAGCAATACCAAGACGAGGAGGACGAAGAGGATGAGCAAAACATACCGGAGCAATATCTTGGTGAAGAGCAAAAGATAGCACAACAATACCAAGATGAGAAGGCACCAGAGGAATGCC
The DNA here is from genome assembly GCA_963921465.1 of Triticum timopheevii. Classification (NCBI taxonomy): domain Eukaryota; kingdom Viridiplantae; phylum Streptophyta; class Magnoliopsida; order Poales; family Poaceae; genus Triticum; species Triticum timopheevii. The sequence goes on along the minus strand of OY997264.1, from coordinate 175,128,645 downwards.
ATGTTGAGGAGCAAACGGCACCAGAGAAATGCCAAGACGAAGAAGAGAAGACAGGCAAACAATGCCAAGATGGGGAGGAGAAGGCATCAGAGCAATATCAAGACAAAGATGAGAAGACATCAGAGCAATATCAAGATGAGGAACAAAAGGCACCGCAGGGAGGCCAAGACACGAAGCAGAAGACCCTGGCGCAGCGCCTAAGCGTGAAGAAGCCACCTGCGGGTGACGTGCCACGGCTTTCCCTCCTGGAGCTGATACGGGAGAAGCAGCTTGGCACTGGAGAAGCAAAAGCTGGCAGGGACTTGGGCTACGGGGAGAACGCCATTGCTGACCATAGAGCAGCAGCAGCAGCAGCTGGCGGCACAACATTGGCTATGGTGATAAGGAGGCCCGACGGAGGGAAGAAGAAGTCGCCGGGAATCGTCCGCCGGTGCGTGAAGGCCTTGAACCAGATGATCAAGGCCAAACATGGGTCCAAGAAGAGCGTACCTTTCAAGGAGGTATGAACACAGGTACACAGTTTCTTACTATACTCCGGACATCTCAGAATAATGCACGATTGGGCAAAAACTAGAATTTTGGGCATGATGCAATACAAATTCCGCCATGAACTCCACAGCAAACCCCGCGCGCTCGGCTACCTAGAACAGATCTGTTATCAGGGATGTTGTTTTATGGCATCTGATCAGTTATGTACTTGACCAAACGATGTACCGTATGAAACATCAGTGAGTCTATCTAGATATTCGTCGAACTTTTTACTGTATAGAATCATGGACACCAAGGAGTCGCTCAGTTCTACCGACAGTTTCTCCCGGGTCGGCACAGGTGTGCTGGTGCGCACTCCCTTTCGTTTCTTTTCTGGGTCACATGCCTTTTTCATTTGTTTTGGTGTATGATGAATGTTGAGAGTGCAAGTTAGTGGAGGAAAAGGTGAGTAGACAGGGGGAAAATCTGTGAGGCGGTCTATTTGATGATGCAACATGGTGTGCACATCACATAGCTCTGCTCTGCTCTTTTTGTGATCTATCACAAGATTTGACATTGTCTACAATTACCAGAGCAGGTGGTCTTTTCAAAAGAACAGGGTCGTTACCACACCGACAGAAATGTAGGGCCGATGTGCACAGAATCTAGAGGATCCCTCGGTTTCAGTAGTATGATTTCACTAGGACTCGATCATGAAAAAAGATGCATATAAGTTTACATGTGCTATCTTATTTTCCTCTTTACTTTGGGGAAGAGGGCATGTCCATATAACTCACGAGTCACGAAGACCATTAGCCCCCAAATCACTTGTCATTAACATCGATACCGATGACGGTGTGGGAGGCATAGTTTCTGTCAATCTCGAGGCGTCTGTGATGACTTTGTTAATCTTCAAGCTTCACAAATTCGACCCGGCTTTCAATAGGCGTTGTGTGATTCAAGGGCGGAGCTCTTGTTATGACAAGGGTGGGCGCCCCCTACCTTGACTTTATGCGATTTTTTCTAGGTATAGGTAAAGTTAGATTCATTGCTAAAAGCACTTTTTCGACACAGTACATGTTAGAGATATATTTGGGTTACATCTACCCGCGATCTGATGTTGCGCCGCTACTTCAGGTCGTAGCGTCGCGGCCCACGGTCCCTGCTGCCGCCCCGGGGTCTTCCTGTCGTCGCCCCTTCGGGTTGTAGCGCCGCGGCCCGCGGTCCACTTCGCCGTTCCCACGCGTCGACTTCCTGTGGTATGCGTCGCGCCGTCTCCCTTGGCTCGGGAACGCCACCGTCCGCGCTGGTCTTCGTCATGCTGTCGGGTTCTTTGCCTACTTCGAGCATTGCCACCGCTCTTCTTCGGCCGCCGCCGCGGATACCCCCGTAGCCGCCGCCCGTCCACCCTCTTCGTCTTCGTCTAGCACCAGCCCGTCGCCAGCGCCGCCGTTATCTTCCCTGACCACTTCGTCTACTCCAACCACCGTTTGCGACATTGGCTCCGCGCCGATTGGGGCCGCAACCGTCGTCGAGTCCTTCTCTGCTGGCCCCTTCGACTCCTCAAAATGTCGTATATCTCGTGCAGGTCCCTTGTCTACGCATGCCCGGTGCTGGCAACAATGATGCGTGCCTTCATCCACGACGTGTCCCCGGGCCTGGCAAGCCTGGTGCGGCACTTCGTCAACTTTGTCTCCGTCCATCTACGCATGCCCGATGCTGGCAACACCGATGCGTGTCTTCGTCCACGATGTGTCCCCGGGCTTGGCAAACCTGGCGCGACGTGTTGTCAACAACGTCTTCTTCCGGGCGCACCACTTCTTCGACACCATTGCACCCATGACTAACACGGCGCCTCCTTGCGCCCGTGGCTCCAAGGCAACTTCCTCGACACCGGTCACCCCGACTCGACATCGACCACGGCGTTCTTCGCAAGGCTACCTCGACCACAGCTACACCACTCACGCTCTCGGCTACCTCGACAATGACACAAAGGGATATCACCTCGCTTGAGCAACTCAGCTTCCTCTACGGTTAATGTGTCTGCGACGCGAAATCATCCACGATGCTCTCGCTGCGACTGCGGGGGGATCAGTGCATCGGCTGCTATTTTCTCCAGTCTGACCGTTTGCGACGCTCCTGTTGTCTGCGATGATACCGCTACGACTGCGGGAGGATGTTAGAGATATATTTGGGTTACATGTATTTGGAGAGGCTTCTTGCACTTCAAGTCTTGTACTCAATATATACTCGCCCTCGAGGCTCAATAATATCTATCACATTCCGCCAATCTTCTATCTGTCCCTTCTAACAGTACAAAAGCAAAATGCTCATACACACACACCCCTATGAATGCATGCATGCACATCCGGGGGATCGAGCTGACACATCATCTTAAAATTGACAAAGTCGTCACGGACGTCTTTGTAGTCGACATGAACGTCTTCTTCCACTGAACACACGTCATCGGAAGACCTGAAATAAATTCAAAAAAATGCGAGCACCAATGAGTAACACTTGAATCGTGATGGGCTGGGGATATCATCATCCTCCTAACCATTCAACCACCGATTGGTTCGCTAAGAAACAATTGTGTGGCGAACCACCCTGTGGTTGAGATGGTTAGGTGGACAGTGGTATCCACAACCCACCAGGGTTCAAATCCTGATTCTCGTATTATTTCTGGATTTATTTCAGCATTTTCGGAGGTGCTCATAGGGGTAGAATGTGTGCGCGCGCGTTCATAGAGATGAGTGTATGCGCGTGTATATGAGCTCTTGTGTTTGTACTGATGCTAAAAAAATATTTGTGCGAAAGAAAAACCGGCTAAGAAAATCGCCTGCCCCGTGCTATTGGCCTTGTTGGGGCTGTATGCAATGCACCAGCCTGGGTTCTGGTCTTCGCTCCAGTCCACAACACAGTCGATCGTGACTCACACCGGCACGAGTTCCTTCGGTCCTTCGTTGCTCCAGAAGGAGCGGTGCGGGGACAGCGGCCAGCAGGAGGGGCGCGTGAGGCCGCCGGTCAGAAGTACTGGCATCCGGCGGGTGCCTCATCGCCGAACTCCTCCTCGGCAACAGCGCCACACACGCCCAACGCGCTCCATGTGGCCGCCGCCGTCGGACACGACGATGTCCTAAGAGCATCTCGAGCCGTTGAGCCTTCTAGGAGGTATTTTTTCGCCGCTTGGGGGGCTGCCGGCGAAAAATTTGGCTTGGGGATGAAATTTTTTTCCAGCCGTGTCCACCCCCAAGCGAGGAAGGAGACAACGAGCCCGCACCCTCTCCCGGCCGCTTGTCGAGGCCGCGGTAGGAGGCGGCTGGTACTGTGAGCGGTGGACCTCAGGCCACGCCCAGGCCACGGCCATCCCAGTCCACGGAGCCGCGCCCCGTCCTCGCCGCACCGCCCCGTCCGAGGCCGCTCTCGGCTAGGCCACGACCGCCTAGGCCGCGCCCGCCGCAGGCCACAGCCGGCCCGGCCTTGCCTCGAGCTCCATGGACGCCGAGCTCGAGCAGCATGAGCCCCGAGCTCCACGCAGGTGGACACCACGGCGGCGGTGGCCCCCGCGCCCGCGCGGTCCCTGCGCAGCGGCGACGGCAGCGAGGGCGCAAGCGAGGGGGGAGGCGGCGGGGGCGGGGGCGAGCGCTAGCTGGCGGAGCACGGAGGAGGCGGGGCGGAGCGGAGCTGGTGCCGGAGGCGGGGCGGGGCGAAGGAGGCGGGGCGGTGAGGAAGTGGGGCGGGGCGGCGAGCTCGGCCAGAACCGGGGAGCAGGAGATGCGGCGGGAGGGAGATAGGAGAGATTCCTTTTTGCATGCACATGCACGGCGGGCCTAGCAGAAAAAGGAGGAGAGAGAGAGGAGAGAGGCTGACCGGTGGGGTTTGGCCATGCAAAAAATAATGCCGGCGGCCCCAAATGCTCTTCGATGGGCTGGGTTTGGCCTCAGGTCGTCGGGGCTATTTTTGTCCAAATCCGGCGCAAATTAACTTCTTGGGGGTGTGGCTGGGGCTTTCTTTAGCGCCGGTGCTAAAAAAAATTGCTGGCGGGGGGGGGGGGGGGGGGTGGGGTGCGCGTCTTGGGGGCGCGAGTGGAGATGCTCTAAAGCTGGAGTACTTGGAAAGCGCACGTCTACTTCACCCAGCTTCTTGTCCTCCTTGAACTATCATTGTATTTTCGTTATTAGTTTTGCGAAAACACATCTAGATCCTGAGTATTGCACATCTAATTCATATATGGCTGATTTTACATGGAGATTCGTGCAAACATTTTCTTTTTTCTTTTCTTTTGCCTTTCTAATTTGGTTGAGCCACTTAGATGTGCAATAACTATGACACACTTTGGTTATTATATGTTTACGATCACATCAAAGTATTTATGCACATAAAATGTGTATGGACTACTTTGGTTTTACATACAAGGAATTATGCTTCAGAGTCCCGCCTTATTTTTTTTCCCGTCCTCCGTCACTGGCGTAAGTGCATGTATGCAGTGGTGTGAGTGTGTGCTACATGTAATTGTGTTGTAATCAGTATTTCTCCAAAAAATAAATAAATCAAAGCCCACATATAGAAACTAAAATTTTCTTTAATTGAGGGAGCCTTGAAATTTTGTAAGACCCTTGTCCACAGGACAAATATTTTGGTCTCGCCACATATGCCCCTCTTTTACCACTAATAAGGTACACATGCATTGCATGTACTCCCTCTGTTCCTAAATAATTGTCTTTCTAGAGATTTCAACAAGTGACTACATACGTAGCAAAATGAGTGAATCTACACTTTAAAACATGTCTATATACATCCGTATGTTGTAGTCCATTTGAGATGGCTAGAAAGACAATTATTTGGGAACGGAGGGAGTAGGAACTTAGATAACCAAAGCATGGATGAGTAGCTACTATGGTATAATACTACCTGGTACAATACCAAAGTATGTAGGAGCTTAAAAATCAGATTATAGTTATAAAAATATTCAAAACTATGGGTATAATACTACACGAAACTCATGTGAAATATATACATCACAATTATCTTTAGGTATCTTGTATTGTAGTGAGTAGCTAGTATTGCATCTTCAAAAACAAATGAAATCTATTCCGCAAAATAAAAAAGACAAATGAAATTTATGAAGTTGTTGTCATAGCCTTGAACAAAATAAAATCATAATGTAAAAGTGAACCACAATTCTTTTAGAGAAAAAAAACTTGTGGGAACTAAGGTATGGAAGAATCTAGAATAAATAAGAAGTGTCTGTGATGTGAGCAGGGGTCTGTGCATCGTAAACCATAAATTCAGAAAAGATCGATATTTTTTTTATAAAATTAGATAATTTAAATATGAAAGATTCTAGAACGAAGGAGAAGTGGTTGTATTTCTATTGCGGAGGCCACAAATATTATTGCTACGGGATGATAACCAAAAATACCGCCCGGTAACCAAACATCGTCCGTTAATCATTAAAATTGCGGAGGCCACGAGTTGTGACTGTACCTCTATTTGCTAGCTAGTAATATGTTCACTCTTTCCTCGGAAAAAAATAATAATTATCATTTCTCTCTGGATACATGTTTCTCCGTGGATACATACATTGTCTAAACAGAAAATCTGCGTGGATGTAGGCACATATCGTCATGCCGATAGTACCTTAAAGGCTGCAACTCGCGTGCCAAATGCGGAGCACGTCGTCCAATCGCGAGCCTCGGCGCCGATTTTCATCAGGTCGTGCCTGGGATGGCCTCCACGTCAGCAGGGCCCCGGCGCGGCGTAGCCAGGGGATCGGATTCTCCCCGCCGCGTGGCACGCCACGGCCGCGCTCGCTATCTCCTCCCGGATAAGCCAGGGCCACCCGGCGCCGCGAGCCAAGATCCCCATAAACTGCCGCGCGCACCACACGCTCAATTCCACTCTCACACCACGCACGCGCGCGCTCGCCTTCCCCACTACAGGCACAGCCAGCGAGCGCACTGGTGGTACAACGATGGCGCTGGTCTCCTCCTCCTCCGCCACCGCCGTCGCGGCGCTCCCCAGCAATGGGCTGGCCGGCGCCCGGAGCTCCTTCCTCGGCGCTGCCGGCAAGGCGGCGGCGTCGCGCGCGTCCTTCGCCGTGCGCGCCGCGGCGCCCGAGAGGCCCATCTGGTTCCCCGGGAGCACCCCTCCTCCGTGGCTCGACGGCAGGTTGGTACTCGGACACGCTGCGCCCATGCATGCAAAAATATGTTGCGATCGGCTCTTGACACTGACAGTGTGTGTGCATCTCGTTGTTCTTGATGCAGCCTTCCCGGAGACTTCGGCTTTGACCCCTGGGGTCTTGGTAAGTCCTGATCAGTCTCTCACATCGCATCCCTGATAGTGTGATCCGTTGTCGTTCTTGGTAAAACATCGACAAGAACAATCTTTAATCTTTTTTATCGACGTGTAGGATCCGACCCGGAGAGCTTGCGGTGGAACGTGCAGGCGGAGCTGGTGCACTGCCGGTGGGCGATGCTGGGCGCGGCGGGCATCTTCATCCCGGAGTTCCTGACCAAGATCGGCATCCTCAACACGCCGTCGTGGTACACCGCCGGGGAGCAGGAGTACTTCACCGACACCACCACCCTCTTCATCGTGGAGCTCATCCTCATCGGCTGGGCCGAGGGCCGCCGGTGGGCAGACATCATCAAGCCCGGATGCGTCAACACCGACCCCATCTTCCCCAACAACAAGCTCACCGGCACCGACGTCGGGTACGCACACACATACGTGAAGCTAATCTGTACAGACATGTCTCTCCTTGTGCTGATGGGCTAATCAAGCGATGTATCTGCATGTTGGGAACGTAAGGTACCCCGGTGGCCTGTGGTTTGACCCGCTCGGCTACGGCACCGGCTCGCCCGAGAAGCTCAAGGAGCTGCGCACCAAGGAGATCAAGAACGGCCGCCTCGCCATGCTCGCCGTCATGGGCGCGTGGTTCCAGGCCGAGTACACCGGCACCGGCCCCATCGACAACCTCTTCGCTCACCTCGCCGACCCCGGCCACGCCACCATCTTCCGGGTAAGCATATGCTACACATTATATATGGAGTATATATGATTTTTTGGGTACTGATGTATGACCCTTTTTGGTGTTACGTTTCAGGCCTTCGCCCCCAAGTAAGGAACACGTTGGGAGTTGGCAACTAATCCGAGGAGTGTGCTACCACGGGGAAGAAGATCGCTGGTGGAACTTGATTCTTTTTTTCCTGGGAAGTAAGACCGTGGATGATGGTATGTAATTGTGGAGCAATGCATGCTTGTTGGATGTGTACTTGTACTCTGGTGTTGTAACCGATGTAAAGAATGAATACCCTTTTGAACCTTATGTTGGCATCGTCCACGAGTCTCGCGACGTCGCCCAATGGTCCTAACCTTAATGGGGTCGTACAAAGAATACTTTTTTTATTGAAGCGGACAAAGAATACTTTGAGAAGAAGAAATGGTAACATTACAAGAGCATCTATTGCCAGACCTGACAAATTCGACCCCCTAAATATCCGCGGACACACTTGGGACCACCAAGGACAACGTGTTGTCGGACGATTCCTCGTTTCTCCTGCCAGACAATCACATTCCTCATATTTAAACTTTCAAATCCATGCAAATTCATATATGTCCATCATACACATGAATGTCACAAGTTGAGTAGTTTCACACACAAAAAAAAAATGACCATGGTACTTCCACAATTTAAACATAGTTCAAACATAAAATTTATTTGAAGTGCTCAATACAAACATTAAACTCCTTGATTTCCATTGTGGATCCACATATGCTCCATAAGATCGTTGAGTAGTCGCACGTGAACCTGTTCATCTCGAAGATTCTGATGCATCTACACAAAATTCATAATCTGGTCTGCATCTTGTTTCAGGATGTTGACTTGTTCTCCGGGCTTCTAGACATCATCGATCGTAGTTGCAAACACCTGCATCATGGCACGGACAAATCTCATAGTGGGCTTCAGGCATGCACTTGTCGGAAATATGCCCTAGAGGCAATAATAAAGTAGTTATTATTATATTACCTTGTTCATGATAATCGTTTATTATCCATGCTATAATTGTATTGATAGGAAACTCAAATACATGTGTGGATACATAGACAACAACATGTCCCTAGTAAGCCTCTACCGGACTAGCTCGTTGATCAAAGATGGTCGTGGTTTCCTAGTCATAGACATGAGTTGTCATTTGATAACGAGATCACATCATTAGGACAATGATGTGATGGACAAAACCCAAACTATAAATGTAGCATATGATCGTATCAATATATTGCTATCGTTTTCTCCATGTCAAGTATATGTTCCTACGACCATGAGATCATGCAACTCACTGACACCGGAGGAATACCTTATGTGTACCAAACGTCGCAACATAACTGGGTGACTATAAACATGCTCTACAGGTATCTCCGAGGGTGTCTGTTAAGTTGTCATGGATCAAGACTGGGACTTGTCACTTCGTATGACGGAGAGGTATCTCAGGGCCCATTCGTTAATACAACATCACAATAAGCTTGCAAGCAAATGTGTCTAAAGAGTTAGCCACGAGATCTTGTATTACGGAACGAGTAAAGAGACTTACCGGTAACGAGATTGAACTAGGTATGGAGATACCGATGATCGAATCTCGGGCAAGTAACATAGCGATAGACAAAGGGAACTACATATAGGATTAACTGAATCCTTGACATCGAGGTTCGACCGATAAAGATCTTCGTAGAATATGTAAGAACCAATATGGGCATTCAGGTCCCGCTATTGGTTATTGACCATAGAGGTGTCTCGGTCATGTCTGCATACTTCTCAAACCCGCGGGGTCTACACACTTAACGTTTGGTGACGATATAAGTATAGTTGAGTCATTATGGTGGTTACCGAAGGTTCTTTGGAGTCCCGGATGAGATTCCGGACATGACGAGGAACTCCGGAATAGTCCAGAGGTGAAGCCTATACAATGATCATTGCATGGATATCGTCATAATTATTGAATGTTCTATCAATTGCCCAATAGTAATTTATTTACCCATTGTGTGCTATTTTCTCGAGAGAAGCCACTAGTGAAATCTACGACCCCGGGGTCTATTTTCCCATCATATATTTGTAGATCTATATTGCTATTTGCCTTTTATTTTATTTGCATCTTTTATTTTCAAATCTATATTATAAAAAATCAAAAATACCTCGCTGAATTTTATTTGCCATTATTTGCATCTATCAATCTATTACAACTTTTATCCCGTCAACTTTGACAATTTCTGGCACCGTTGCCTGAAAGGGATTGACAACCCCTTTTACACGCCGCTTTGCAAATATTTGTTCTTTGTGTGCATGTACCTTTACATAGTATTGCTTGGTTCTCCTACTGGTTCGATAACCTTGATTTCATAACTGAGGGAAATACCTACCATAGTTGTGTTGCATCGTCCCTTCCTCTTTGGGAAAATACCAATGTAGTTTAAGCGACATCACACACCAGCACACTAAGGGGCCGTGCACACCCCCTCACCCCATCCGACGTAGCCAGAGGAGGTGGGGGCGCCCGTAGGGCTGCCACCCCCTTTGCCTTGGGGGCAAAGCCTCCTAAGGGGGAGGCGCCCAAACCCATCTAGGGTTTCCCCTGTGGCCGCCGCCGCCCCCCTAGGGAAGCCCTAGGGCGCCCCTCCTCCCCCTTCCCCCTATACATAGAGGGGTAGAGGGAGGGCAGCCGCACCCGTCTATGCCGCGACGCTGCCTTCCCTCTCCCTCGCAGTCATCTTCCTCTCTGTAGTGCTTAGCAAAGCTCTGTTGAGATTCTACCACCACCACCATATCCACGTAGTCGTGCTTCCAAAGGACTCAAGCTATTACTTCACCATTGCTCGCTGGATCGAGGAGGTGAGGCGTCATCAAGCCGTACGTGTGTTGAACGCGGAGGTGTCGTCCGTTCGACACTTGGATCGAGAGTTTGCGGGATGGATCGTGATTGGATCGTGAAGACGTTCGACTACATCAACCATTTCTTAATGCTTCCGCTTAGCGATCTACAAGGGTATGTAGATGCAATCTTTCTTCTCGTAGATGTTCATCTCCTAGATAGATCTTGGTGAGCGTAGGAATTTTTTTTGTTTCCCATGCAACGTTCCCCAACAGTACTCTCCCCTTTCGGAACATCTCACCATCGGCAGCGCTACCTAGTGCAAGCATCCTCCTAGCATTCGTGCATTTCTGCTTAGCAGAGAACAAGAGTTGTCCACCACAATCCCTGGAGAGTTTGAAGCACGGTGGGCTTGGGCATCACTGTTGCGTATTTGCCCGTTCCGAGCGCCTCTTCAACGCCTTGCTCGTCCCCTGCGCTGCGCTCGGCGAATTCCATTGTTGTCATCCTGTCCGCGGCATCCATTGCTCGTGCTGCGAGGGTGAGTCTGGTGTAGCTGGTGGGCCTCTTCGAGGGAGAGGAGTTCGTCGACAACCTAATGGTGGTGGAAGACTGTGTGGAGGCTTCTGAGGCCTTCCGTGACACGGAGCTGCGACCTAATCTCCTGCTCCCCCTCCTGTTGCTGCGACGACCGTGTCGCTGATTCAGGCCTCAAGGACCAGTGCTAGGGTGGCCACTACCAAAGCTTCCAAGATGACGGACAAGGCGATGGCCCTCAAGGCCGGCAAGACCATCCAAGGCATATCTTCAAAACCTGTAACTAGATCGATGTCTTCCTTTAAAGTGTTGGCACTGGCTTCTAATGCTCATCTTTGAGAGTCGCTAAGGATAGCAATATTGTGCTAGGCTCGGAGGAGAGATCTCCTTTGGAGGTGATTGAGTGCTTTCGGGCACAGGAGGTTGTGCAAGCGGCCATCGCCGAGGCCATTGTGCACCAAGACTTGGCCCGCACAACGCTCATCAAGGTCCAGGCCGAGGGGCAGGCTCAGGGACCCGAGGAACCGGCCAAGGAGATGGTCGAGGCCTCTGGTCGAGCGACCTCAAGCCGTGGCCGCGGAAAGAGGGCGGAAGAGGGAGAGGTCGTGGCCGGGCCATTCCGCCTCAGAGGAGAGAGGTTACCACAGCTGACGGGGCGGGGGTCCGTTCCCCCTCAGGAACGCAATGAGAGGCCTATTTTGGAACTAGAGGGGGTTTGGCCAACGAGATCGCCACAGACAGTTGATCAAGTACATCCGGGAGTAGCATCTCGACTTTGTCGGGCTGCAAGAGACGATCCGATCCTCCTTCTTGCAAGTGGAGGTGGACTCCCTTGGGGGCACCATGGCTTTTCATTGGGAGTGGGTTCCTGCCACGGGGCGGTCGGGTGGCATCCTGTTAGGCCTTAATAAAGATACCTTTGCTGTTTATTTCTCGAGGGGAGAATTCTTTCTAGGTGCGGAGGTGCTCCAAAAGAATAATAATTTCAAGTAGGAGCTTTTAGTGGTGTACAGTCTAGCGGATCACTCGAGATCCCTGGACTTTTTGCGTGAGATATATGCCAAGGTGGCAAACTCCCAGTACCTCGTGGTTATTGGTGGATATTTTGATCTCATTAGGTCGGCAGACGATAAGAGTAATTGGAGGATTAATGACCAAAGTTTGGTGGATAACTTCAATGACTGGGTGGCGGATTTGCAACTGATTGAACTATAGAGGGCGGGGGCTCGGTTTACTTGGATGAATAATCAAGATAAGCCTATGAGGAGTGTGCTTGACCGGGTCTTTATTTCGACGGAGTGGGAGGCAAAGTTCCCGAGATGTGCCTTGTCGGCCGAGACCCGCCTTGGGTCGGATCATTGTCCCTTAATCCTGCACTCTGGTGAGACCCAACGACGGTCGCCAAAACACTTCTTCTTTAAGCGCCAGTGGTTGCTTCAACCCGGTTTCATGGAAAGGGTGAATAAAATTTGGGTAGATGCAAGGCGAAACCGATCACACCGCTATGGCCCCTTATGCGACGTGTTGGGCGAATGGCAACATTGCATTCAGAGATCGCGGCATCACCTTAGGGGATGGGGGGCTAATGTGGGGAGCCTTTCCCGAGTATGTAAAGAGGCCTTAATGGCTGAGATAAGGGATCTCGACGGCAAGGCAGATTCGATTGGGCTTTCCAATACGAAATGGGCTAGAAGATATGCCGCGGAGGACTAGATGATTTTCATTTTCACATGTGAGGAAATATACTGGCAACAGAGAGGGCAACAGAGATGGGTGGTTAAGGGAGATGCTAGTACGGAATTTTTCCATGCCGGGGCTAATGTTCGCCGTAAGAGATGCATGATCACTGCCCTAAGAGAGGGGAGCATTGTTTATTCGGAAAGGGGGGCCCTTAGATCCCATATTGATGGCTTTTATCAAGACTTATTGGGTTCCACTTCAGGAGGGGAGGCATCCATTAGACCTAATATGTGGGAAGGCCAAAGGCTGGTATCCCCTCTAGATAACCTGGCTCTCACTCGTCCTTTCTCCTTTGAGGAAACCACGAATAATCTTAAAGCCATGAGAGGAAATGATGCTCCCGAACCGGACGGGTTTCCAGTTATATTTTATAAGAAGTTTTGGAGTTTGGTGGGGCCTCAATTTGCTACTCTAGTCCACGAGTTTACACTAGGCAGGATAGATGAGAAACGCATAAACTTGGGGTCCTCGTGCTGATTCCTAAAGTCCATGGTGCAGACAATATTAGATAATGTCGACCTTTAGCCCTTATCAATGTGAGCTTTCACCTTCTGTCCAAAGGGTTCGCGAACCGGCTCGCTCCGATGGCTAACAAGGTGATTGACACTGGCCAATCGACCTTCATCCATGGGAGAAGCATTTTAGACAGGGTGGCGGTACTACATGAGGTCGTACATGAGATCAGACTCACCAAGGAAGAGGTGTTTATCCTCAAGATTAACTTCGAGAAAGCATACGATAGGGTCCGGTGGGATTTTCTCGAGGAGGTTTTGAGCAAAAAGGTCTTTGACCCGCTTTGGACCAGCTGGATGCGGCAACTGGTCCGGGGCGGCCAGACAACTGTAAATATCAACGACCACATCAGGTCGTTCTTTAGGAATAAACGAGGAGTCCGCCAAGGTGACCCAATATTGCCTCTCCTATTCAATATCATTGCGGATGTCGTGGAGGGGTGCATGAGAAACTAAATAGAGTGAGATCTAGATTCTTTTGGGCCAAGGAAAACCAGAAACAGAAGTATCACATGGTTAGTTGGGAGAGTATATGTCAACCCAAAGAGTCTGGCGGCTTGGGAGTTATCAATTCCAAAATCATGAATTGGTGTCTCATGATCAAATGGGCGTGAAAAATCCTAACTGGCTGGGGAGGATGTGGCTATACATCTTTGTGAGAAAATACCTAACATCGGATGGCATGGATTTTCATCCAAATATCAAGCTATCCCAGTTTGCGAGAGATATCAAAAAGGGTCAGCCCCTGCTGCAGCTTGGAACCAAGTTCCGGATTCATAGGGGGAAGACGACTTGTTTTTGGACTGATCGCTGGCTCGAGGAGGAGCCGCTACAGTCTGTGTTCCCTCGGTTATTTGGTATTATCGACAATCTTACCACGAGGGTTGGAGACATGTGGTGCCAAGACGGGTGGACAAACCTCAGAGAGTGCACCTCACCTCTTGGCAGGACGATGTGATGTGGCGCCTTGACCCCTCAGGCCACTTCTCGACTGGTTCGTTATATAAGAAGATCTTCAGGACTGCTCCTCCCTTGACTTTTCGGGATTTGGAAGGCGCGTCTCCCGGCCAAGATACATTTTTTCCTTTGGCAAGTGACGTGGAATAGAATTATGAGCGGCGACCAAGTCCAGAAATATAGGGGGCTAGGGGATGGAAATGCATCTGGTGCGGTGAGAGTGAGGACCGTGACCATGTCCTTTTTCGATGCTCCTTGGCACGGTTCGTCTGGAGTGCCATTAGAGTGGTGACCGGCTGCACCTGGAACCCGAGTGGTTTTTCTGAATTTTATCGCCTAGCAAATACCACGGTGGGGAGAGACCGGAGGATGGCATGGCTGGGCTTCGGGGCCATCGCTTGGGCCCTTTGGACTACTAGAAACAAGGCTTTGATTGAGGGGAAATTCATCCAGCACATGGCTGGACTATTATACAAATTGGTGTCTTTCTTGCAGCTGTGGAAACTGTTGGCAAGATCCCAAGACAGAAGGTACGTGGAGGTGCTCGCTACAAGGGTGCGAACAAAGTGCACTGAGCTTTGTCGTGCTTCATAGGGGACTTCGCCGGCTTGCTCCACCCCGGCTACCTCGACAGTCCTTGCCGTTATCCTGCTTGATTGCATTTAATAGCTTTCGCTTTAGCTTTGTGCTGCTCCCGCGCTGCACCACGTGTATGGCCGCCGACCTGTATCCATACTGCTAGTCTGCTTAGTTGTTGCCCTTTGTGTTTTGTCGTCTTCCTTAGCTACTTGATGTACTCTAAGGGCCTCATTCTAAGGCTGGGCAGATGCCTCCTTTCTAAAAAAAATCTTGAAGTAGGGATCATGTGCCTCCACTCTCTTCACCACGTGCAAGAACAAGAGTTTATACACACGAAAGCGTCGACGAAATCATGTATCAGGGAATGTTGGTCCGATATCAAAGTAGTCCTTGTAGAGCAGTCGTGCTCTAGGGACCCTATTCTATTTCAAAAATCTTCTACCTTTGGTCGAACCCTTGAAGTTTAGAATGTGCTCCACCTCCCTATCCATTTCTTCATGGATGCTCATGATCATCATCATCTTCATCTGACTCAGATGAATCGAAGCTCCTTTTGCATTAACTCATCAAGCTACGGGTTTTCGTACTCCTCATCTGATGAACCATCTGAATCCATCATTTTCCTACAAAAGAATCACCAAAAACTTCTTGGACAATTTGTCGAACACATAGATGGCAAGGTGTTGTCTGAGAATTGCCAGATGTACCACGGTGGTGTCCGGGGTGACGACGGTGTCTAGGATGGTGAGGCGAACGGGGAAGAGTTTTTGTGGTGGTGGTGGCGGTGCTGAGGGGTCGGGGTGGCAGCGGAGCTAGGGAGGGCCGAGGTGGATGAGGGAGAAGAGATGAGAGGAAAATGGCTCATCCAGCAAGGTTGAGATATGAGGGTGTCGGCCAGCCCGGACGTATAGGGCAGGTTTGAGGAGCCCGGTTGGGTCACATTTCTATGATCGTTCATTGACCGGGTCGTTCACCCGGACGTATAGGGGTGTTTGAGGAGCCCGGGTGTAGATGCTCTAAGGCATGAGCTAATCCTAATTGTCGGCCACACTTTTTGGGACTGGAATATCAGTTGAACGTTCATTGGGAGGGGTTGCCATTTGCGGACGTTTTAGATGGCAAGTTCAAGTGGACGAGATGCCTTAGAATTCACACCATACGAGCGCTCGTGGTCGTATGGAACGTTGTCTTTTGTGTTGTATCTTCTAGTGCGCCTCTTGATGATTTCTTCTTTCTTCATTTTCATTCATTTCCATGTTGACACATGATTTCTTCCCTTTTTAGCCCATTTCCCGTGAAAACACATTACCGAGAGGATTTGTGGAATCATTTGCATTCATTAGTCATTAGTAGCAATATCGGAGCGAATATCTCGATTTAAATGAAACATCTCGGTTTAAACTAAGAGTGAATGAGTGTAAAAATATCACTCATGAACTCCCCCAAGCTTAAACTTGATCGTCCTCAAGCAACATAGAGATAAATCCAAATCATAAGGAACTCAGTTGTTTAAATCGAAATAATGAAAAGGTTTTGGTTTACTTACGATCGGTACGTCTAGATAGCCCTCCGCTTTTTGACATGAAAACTTAGTATAGCCGTAGTGTTGGCATGGTTATTGTGCAAGTGTTAGTGAAGCAAAGATAATCAACACAAGTTTTTGATCTACTAGATAAAACAACTTTGCAACACTGAATTTTATTTATTCTAGACAACACTTGCTTGCTGGGAATGCACGGAAGAGTTTCCTTTGATAGAGAGTGTAAGGCATGTGGAAAAACATGATGCTAGAGTGCTCATACACATGCCCAAAATTAAATCATCCTATAGGCTCTTAAGAACTTTATTTCAATCATTGTTTGCTAAAACTATGGTTGTCAAGTGAAGGGATTATGCCAAATAACTGATCATGCATAGAGTTTCACCGTGACTTAATTTCTGGGAACTATGGACCTTTGATATTTGTCACTTTGAGCTCTTTTGATCAGTCCCCTTTATTTACTACATACACACCCGTTCAATATAAAGCCGAATACTATTCATTTATAGTGTTGCCACTACGTACGTAACAAACCCATAGCCGAAATTCAAGCTGTTGCTTTGGTGGATGATACGTCTCCAACGTATCTATAATTTTTGATTGTTCCATGCTATTATATTATCAGTTTTGGATGTTTTATGTGCATTAATATGCTATTTTATATTATTTTTGGGACTAACTTATTAACCTAGAGCCCACTGCCAGTTTCTGTTTTTCCTTGTTTTTGGCTTTTTCAGAAAAGGAATATCAAACGGAGTCCAAACTGAACAAAACTTTCACGATGATTTTTCTTGGACCAGAAGACACCTACGTGACTTGGAGAGAGGGCCAGAAGAGTCCCGAGGAGGCCACAAGCCTCTAGGGCGCACCCCAGGGGGGCGCCTCTGGCTTGTGGATTCCTCGGGAGTTCCCCAACCCTAGTTCCATCTCTATAAATTCTCAAATATTCCCCAAACATCACAAGCGTCCACCAAAATACTTTTCCGCCGCCGCAAGCCTCTGTTCCCATGAGATCCCATCTTGGGGCCTTTTCTGGCGATCTGCCGGAGGGGGATTCGATCATGGAGGGCCTCTACATCAACCTTGCTGCCCTACCAATGATGTGTGAGTAGTTTACCATGGACCTATGATGCGGAGCATCCCACGGTCATCCCCATGGACGCATCTACATCTCCTACGACACCACTTGGACCAATGACAAGAGCACATGCAAGAGCTCTCGAAACCGAGGTGACATCACTCCTCTCACAACTCCCTTCCGAATAACACGAGACATGGCTACTACCTCAAACGAAGACGCTTTGCATACTCAGGTACCAAGGAGAAGCTAAGAAGCAAGGAGAATCGGAAGCGGAAGACATGCGTGAAGACGGAGAAGAGATCAGCCAAGTCCCGGACGATCCGGACGAGGTCCCGGACAATCCAGACAGATCCTAGACGATCCGAACCCGGTCCGAACGATCCGGATAATGTGCCCGAGGACACCCGAAGCTGGACCCCGAAGCCGGACCATTCGGACAAACACCCGGATCATCCGGACCCCAGCCGGACATCCGGACCCCCCTCGGACATCCGGGCCATCGCCGCCGCCGCCTGTCCCTTCGAATCATCCGGGCCATCCCCCGTATCATCCAGACAGTGACCTGGATCATCCGGCTACCCGTCCGGGCCATCCCCCAGATCATCCGGACAATGACCCGGATCATCCGGCTACTCGTCCGAATCATCCGGACCCCCTCCTGCGTGCGCGTGTTGGGCCGAGGGCCATGTAGCCCTTCGCCCCCTTTGCCTATATATATGACTCCTCCACCTCTCTTCTAGGGTCAACGTTGTGATAGCTCATTTGTGAGATAGAGCCTTGCTCATCCATTCGAATCTGCTCCTGTGAGAGAGACCGTGCCTCTTCGGAGAAGATCCACTTGGATTCAAGACCCCTAACGGGAAGAACTCAAGGACTCCTCACGGAGAATAACCGGTTACCCTATGTATCGTCCCTTGTTGGATTCGGATCGTGTATCTCTTTGTGTGTCGAGGATCTAGCATATGTGTAATCAAATCTTGTTGGTTGAGTGATTTCTCTTGTGTTTCCTCTCGTTTCCCCCTCATGTTCTTCGTAGGATCCCCTCCAATCATGAAAGATCGGGCATTTAGGGTTCTACCCTACATCATCTTGGTATTAGAGCCACGTTGATCACATATTTGGAGCCCCTACCCCTCTTTTTCTAGCTTGATTTTGTTGATTTTTTCCAAATCCTAAATCCCCACAAAAATAGCCCCCAATTTTTTTTGTGATTTGTTGGTTTTTATGATGTTTTTTTGTTTTTGATCCGTGGATTCGTTGTGTTGCAAGTGGATCTTGTGTTACCCCACCATCTTACCCTCAAAATCCATCCAAAATCCTCGAATCCTCGAATTTCTCCCTGTTTTCGAGTTCATCCTGAGCCTTTCCCGTGCGCAGTTGACCTCCTTGGATCATTCGGACCTTGACCCGGATCATCCGAACATTGACCCGGGTCATCCGGCTCCTGACCCGGATCATCCAGCTACCTCTGCGGAAACTGCATTTTCTGCAGTTTTTTGTCCACCGCCACCTACGCCTCCGCATACCCACTTCGACCACCACCACCATAAACTCCGCCAACCCCATGACATACCACACTGTACCACCATTCAACTTTGTTTTTGAGAATTTGAGTTGTGGTTCCCGTGTCCTATTGTGTTTCGGCTATATAGGTACGGCGCGACATCAACATCACCACCGCTCATCTTCGTCGAGCACTCATCATCGCTAAGGATGGTAACCTCGACGACATCTTTGTCTATGATGTGCCATTGCATTGATAACAACCATAGCCTTACTTTTGCGTTGCTTACCCATCGAGACTAGGCTTTGAGTATTACCGGTAACGTGACTTGTGCACATTAGTGATCATACTTACATAGCATACATACCACACCATACCATCGTGGTGCATATCTTGATATCATCTCTTGTGTCACAAATTTGTCATCGCATACACAATTGCTATCTTGGTTCATGAAGTTTTGCATAAGAAAAGAGCTCACAAAAGAAAGAGCCAAACAAGCTTTTAAGCAAAAGGAAAATATAAGCAAACAACTTATAAGCAAGAACCATAGCATCATACTACATTAAGATTGTCATACTCGATCATCTTGGCTCATATCACTGGAATACCATACATATAGCATACTTGGGATAGAAGTCGTTGCATTTTTTATTAGTAGGTTGTGCACAAGTCTCGTATCCGCCTATTGTGCAATCGTGCTAGCGTCTCTCTAGTGTTGTGCAACAAGAGCATTTTCGTGGATTCCACATTTTGGCTCATTTTTGGTTTGCATAACCCCACTTATCTATTTGCGTGTTTGTTTCTGTGTACCGCTACTTGCTTGGTCTACTTGTTGCATTTGCGAATTTGCGAATCTTTTTCAACATCTTTGAGTCTAACTAACAATTGCATCAAATTTTGTGCCACCATCCTAACCGAGCTCCACCATAAGATTTTACTTGTGTAGGTGTGAGAACCGACAAGAATTGGTGCCAATTGTGCTATTTACTTGTTCCACATCTGAGTGATCATTGATCCATCTTCAACATCGGTCAAGGACCCTAAAAAAACATCGGTCAAGGTACATTTGGTATAAGTTCTTCTCTTTCTCCCACTCACATATTTGCTTGGAATGATGGATAGGCCAAGTTCTTCTACCAACCCACTCTTCATCGAGCAAGACGACGACATGTCATCCTATGTCACCAAGAGCCACCTCTTCCGTGCACAACGAGCTTTACATCAAGAACAACAAGGAATGAGTGACTGCGTCAGCAATCTCACCACTGACTTGCGACTCTCCGAGCAACGAACAAGAGACTACTTCGACAACAAGCTCGACGCTCACAAACAAGAGAACAATGCAAGAATGGACAAGATTCATGCCTTGTTGGTGAACCGCCATACTACCACTTCGTCCTACTCAAGACGGAGCCGTTCGAGTCGACACACCGACGACACCTTCTCTGGCTCAAGTACACTAACATCAAACACTCTACGTCAAGCCGCGTGTCAAGACCGTCAAGCATCTCGCAATCCTCTACATGGCAATCATCCACAAGAGCAATTCGACGATCAAGCACATCGTCATCGACAAAACCAAGTCCCTCTTGCACAAGCTCAAGAAAGGCAACGTCAACGTCTCCAAGAGGAAGAGCGAGCGCGACAACATCAAGACGAACAAGATGCCGAGGATCAACGTCAAGAACAACAACTAAGTGAAGCTCAAGCACTTGAAGCGCAATGTGCCCTACGAGAAACAAGTCGAGCTATTGCCAACCGCAACATCTTTGAGGAAGCACTTCGCAAAGAAGTTCAAGAGAGGAACTATCAAGCAAGAGTGCATCGTCAAGTTCCTCAAGCTCCTCCGCAAGCTCGACAAGCTCCTCCACACAAGTTCATCAAGAGCAAGATGACTATGGAAATCCTCCACGACAAGAGCAACATGAGGTTGATAATCCTCCACATCAAGGGCGTCATCATCACCCTCGACCCGAACACAATGAAGAACAATGCTATGGCAACCTCAAGTTCACCATGCCCAAGTTCAATGGAAGCAATGATCCCGAAGAGTACATATCATGGGCATTGAAGATCGACAAAATCTTTCGCTTGCACAACTATGAAGAAGAGAAGAAGATCGTTATGACATCCCTTGAGTTCCAAGACTATGTGCTCATATGGTGGGAACAAGTCCTTGAACGCCGAGAAGCAAGAGGTGAACCACCAATCACCACATGGAGGAAATGAAAGATGTCATGCGAGCACGTTTTGTGCCAACCTACTATAATTGTGATCTCTTCAAGAAACTCCAACTCCTCAAGCAAGGAACAAAGAGTGTTGAAGAATACTACAAGGAAACGGAGATTGCCATGATAAGAGCCAATGTCACGAGAGATGATGAGCAAACTATGGCACGTTTCTTGAATGGCCTCAATCATCCCATCAAGAAGATCATCGACTTCCAACCCTACTCCAACCTCATTGAGCTCGTGCATCAAGCAACCAAAGCGGAACGTCAAGTGCAAGATGACTTCAAGTACGCCAAGTACTCTTCGAAGAGCTACAGCTTCTCCAACACCCAAGCTTCAATGACTCCAACAACTTCTACCTCAACCAAGCCATCTACAAGCAACAGCGACAAGTCGAGTTACAAGAAAACTTCGACAACCTCAAGTCGTCCTCCTACTACAAGCAACTTCAAGCCGCGCGCTTCATCATCTACTCCAACCGATGAGACCATCAAGACAAGTTCTATCAAGTATTTCACTTGCGGCGGCCGAGGCCACAAGTCCTTTGAGTGTACCAACAAGCGCACCATGATCCTCAACGACGACGGAACTTATGACTCCATGAGTGAAGAGGAGATGGAAGCCCTTGAGCAAGTGGCCATGCACCGGTGAGTGAACGAAGATGAAGATGATCAAGTCTTTTGTGATGAGGATTCGAGCCCCGCTCTTGTTGTCTCTAAAGTCTTGACCCTTCAATATCAACAAGACGAAGACCAAAGATGCAATATCTTCCACACCAAGGCCGGCATCAATGGAAGGTCCGTCAAGGTCATCATCGATGGAGGGAGTTGTCACAAGTTGGCAAGTGAAGAACTATGCTCCAAGCTCCAATCGGTCAAGATGAAGCACCTGCACCCCTACAAGGTCCAATGGCTAAGCGATTCCGGCACTATCCAAGTCGAGCATACAGTCAAAGTCTCCTTCAAAATCGGAGCATATGAAGACACTTTGGAGTGTGATGTCGTCCCGATGTCCGTTTGCCACCTCCTTCTTGGTCGACCATGGCAATTTGACCACGGCATCATCCACAATGGGCGTACCAATCACTATAGCTTCAAGATGAAAGGAAAGGAGTACGTGCTACGACCTATGTCTCCAAGTCAAGTGATCACCGACAAGCAAGCCACCCATCGTGGAGAAAAGAGTGAGAGAGTGACCCACCCAAAAGAAAGTGAGCGCCAAAAGCCTAAATCAAGTGCCTCCACGATGAGCGACAAGAAGAATTTAGTCCTATTTGCCACCAAAAGTGAGATGAGAGAAGTGTGTGAGAACCCATCAAGTGTTATGCACTATGTCCTCATGTGTAAGGACGAGGCACCAAAAACTAACACCTCTCACGATCTACCTTTAGTGTTTTCTTCTCTTTTGCAGGAATTCCAAGATGTTTTCCCTGATGAGCTACCTCCGGGTCTACCTCCCCTACGAGGCATTGATCACCGAATCAACCTCATCCCCGGAGCACCTCTACCTAACAAAGCTCCCTACCGCGTCAACCCCGAGGAAACTAAGGAGCTCCAATGGCAAGTACAACAACTCATCGACAACGGTCAAGTACGTGAAAGCTTGAGCCCTTGTGCCATTCCGGTCTTACTTGTTCCGAAGAAAGACAGTCCTTATCGCATGGTTTCCGATTGCCGGCCCATCAATGCTATCACCGTTAGATATAGTTACCCTATTCCACGCCTAGATGATATGCTTGATGATCTTAGCGGAGATGCCATTTTCTCTAAGATTGATCTTATTAGTGGCTACTATCAAATACGCATCCAAGAAGGTGATGAATGTAAAACCGCATTTAAGACCAAATTTGGCTTATATGTATGGCTAGTTATGCCAATGGGTTTATCCGAAGCACCCGATACTTTCATGCGAGTCATGCACTTTGTTCTTTGTCCCTATATTGGTGTATTTGTTGTGGTCTATTTTGATGATATTCTTGTCTTTAGCAAATCTCTCAAATATCATGTCACCCATCTTAGAACTGTGTTGCAAACCCTTAGGAAAGAGCGACTTTATGCTAATATGGGCAAATGCCTTTTTGGTGTTGATAAGCTTGTTTTCTTGGGTTTTGTTGTGTCTTCTAAGGGCGTTCATGTAGATGAATCTAAGATCAATGCTATTAAAACTTGGCCCCAACCAACCAACTTGCAACAAGTGCATAGTTTTCTTGGTTTAGCCAGTTTCTATCATAGATTTGTGAAGGATTTTAGCACCATAGCTTCACCTTTGCATTCTTTGAGTAAGAAAAATGTGCCATTTGTTGGGGGGCCATCCCAAGATACCGCATTTAATGAGCTTAAAAATTTGCTTACTCATGCTATCGTGCTTGCTTTACCAAACTTTGACAAACCTTTTGAGATTCATTGTGATGCTAGTGGTAATGGCATAGGAGGTGTGTTAACGCAAGAGAAGTGCCACATAGCATATTTTAGTGAGAAACTTTCCGGAGCGCAAATCAATTATCCCATCTATGACAAAGAGCTATATGCTTTAGTGCAAGTTTTGCGTGAATGGGAACATTATCTTCGCCCTCATGAATTTATCATTCATACCGATCATGAAACGCTTAAGTACTTAAAGGGTCAAACTAAGTTGAACAAGCGTCATGCTAAGTGCAGTGAATTCATTGAGTCATTTCCTTATGTTATCAAGTACATCAAGGGTGAGGAAAATGTAGTGGCAGATGCTCTTTCCCGCATATGCACGCTTGTCACTAAACTTGAATTGAATGTCATTGGCTTTGAGGACATAAAAGACTTGTATGCGCATGATCCTACTTTTGCTATTCCTTATGCCAAGTATTTGACGCATACATCTTGGGAACGATATTACATCAAGGATGATTATCTTATGAGAGCTAACAAACTTTGCATTCCCGAGTCTTCCGTTCGTTTTCTCCTTATGCAAGAGGCTCATGGAGGCGGACTCATGGGACACTTTGGACGCGACAATACTTTCGCCACACTCTCCAAGAACTACTTTTACCCCAAGATGTTCCCCGACGTCTCACGCTTCACCAACCGATGCTCTACATGTCGCAAAGCCAAGTCAAAAGCTCAATCCCATGGTCTTTACATGCCTCTTCCTATTCCTTATCAACCTTTGGAAGACATTAGCATGGATTTTGTACTTGGTTTACCTAGAACACAAAATGGAAAGGATTCCGTGTTTGTTGTTGTGGATCGATTCTCTAAAATGGCTCATTTTATCCCATGCAACAAGATAGATGGTGCTTCACATATTGCAAATCTTTTTTGTAGGGAAATCTTGCGCCTCCATGGAGTGCCAAAGACGATTGTCTCAGACCGCGACGTCAAGTTCTTCAGTTACTTTTGGAAGACTCTATGCGCCAAGCTCGGAATCAAGCTCTTATTCTCTTCGACATACCATCCACAAACCAACGGCCAAACGGAGGTGACGAACCAAACACTCTCCACTCTACTATGCGTGTTGATCAAGAGGAACATCAAGGAGTGGGAGGAGTGTCTCCCCATCGCCGAGTACGCCTACAACCGCGCAAGACATTCGACTACCAGCAAGTCCCCCTTTGAGGTCGTCTACAGTTTCAACCCGTTGTCCCCATTGGACATTCTACCTCTTCCACTAAAAGAGCGCACCAACATGGACGCGAGTGCACGAGCAAGCTACCTCAAGAAGATGCATGAAGATACAAGGCACACCATCGAGCTCCAAGTACAACGACTCATGACCAAGCTCAACATCAACAAGCAACCCATGATATACAATATTGGAGATCTTGTGTGGCTACACCTTCGCAAGGACCGCTTCCCCAACGAACGCAAGTCCAAACTTCTACCACAAGCCGATGGACCCTTCAAGGTGCTAGCACGATACAACAACAACAACGCTTACAAGATCGACATCTTCAATGTCAAAGACCTCTCGCCATACCATGGTGATGAAGCTTTCGATCCGAGGTCGGATATTTCCCAAGGGGGGGATATGATGCGGAGCATCCCACGATCATCCCCATGGACGCATCTACATCTCCTACGATACCACCTAGACCAATGACAAGAGCACGTGCAAGAGCTCTCGAAACCAAGGTGACATCACTCCTCTCACAACTCCCTTTCGTATCACACAAGACATGGCTACTACGTCAAACGAAGACGCTTTGCATACTCAGGTACCAAGGAGTTAGCCATGGAGAAGCTAAGAAGCAAGAAGAATCGGAAGCATAAGACATGCGTGAAGACAGAGAAGAAATCAGCCAAGTCCCAGGCTGACCGGATGATCCGGACGAGGTCCCGGACGATCCGGATAATGTGCCCGGAGACACCCAAAGCTGGACCCCGAAGCCGGACCATCCGGACAAACACCCAGATCATCCGGACCCCAGCCGGTCATCCGGATCCCCCTCCAGACATCCGGGCCGTCGCTGCTACCGCCTGCCCCTTCGACTCATCCAGGCCATCTGTCGGTGTCAAAACCGGCGGATCTCGGGTAGGGGGTCCCGAACTGT
The DNA here is from genome assembly GCA_963921465.1 of Triticum timopheevii. Lineage (NCBI taxonomy): Eukaryota > Viridiplantae > Streptophyta > Magnoliopsida > Poales > Poaceae > Triticum > Triticum timopheevii. Next base: position 175,103,099 of record OY997264.1, on the reverse strand, counting down.
GCGTCTAAGGCTAATGGTAACAGGAGGCAGGGGACATGATGTTTTACCCAGGTTCGGGCCCTCTCGATGGAGGTAATACCCTACTTCCTGCTTGATTGGTCTTGATGATATGAGTATTACAAGAGTTGATCTACCACGAGATCGTAGAGGCTAAACCCTAGAAGCTAGCCTATGATTATGATTGTTGTTGTCCTACGGACTAAACCCTCCGGTTTATATAGACACCGGAGGGGGCTAGGGTTACACAGAGTCAGTGAGAAGGAGATCTACATATCCGAACTGCCAAGCTTGCCTTCCACGCAAAGGAGAGTCCCATCCGGACACGGGATGAACTCTTCAATCTTGTATCTTCATAGTCCAACAGTCCGGCCAAAGTATATAGTCTGGCTGTCCGAGGACCCCTTAATCCAGGACTCCCTCAGTAGCCCGTGAACCAGGCTTCAATGACGATGAGTCCGGCGCGCATTGTCTTCAGCATTGCAAGGCGGGTTCCTTCTCCGAATACTTCATAGAAGGTTTTGAACACAAGAATAGTGTCCGGCTCTGTAAAACAAATTCCACATACCACCGTAGAGAGTACAATATTCCAAGATCTGATCTGCTGACGGCTTTTTATGACATCATGCCGCGGTCCGGTCTTTATTCGAACCGTTTTTCACAACCTGCCACCGCACATATCGTGAGGCAGCTCTATCGGCACGTCTCGTTGAAGCAGAGATCGTGTCCCCTTATCACGGGATTCTCATCAATACGGGTGTAGGTAACCCAACCGTGCCATCAATCGTGGCGCTTGGGGAATAAGCGATTTTAGCGGGCAAGTAGGGAGGCGCAGGATCTCTGCTGCCTTTATGATATCAAAAAGCTTCGGGGGGCGGGTATCTGGCCAAGAGAATTGGCCACCATCTTCCGAGAGCGGGGCAGATCATCCCCACTCCGGAACCCCATGAGAGGGTGGTATTCCTCCCTCATTTTATCCGCGGGCTATGGTTTCCCCTTCATCCATTCATTCGCGGCATCATGTATTATTACAAGATTGATTTTCATGATCTATCCCCAAATTCCTTCCTCAACATATCGACATTCATCATCGTGTGCGAGGCCTTTCTCCGCGTCCCGCCGCACTTCGGCTTATGGCTGAAGGTTTTTAATGTGAAGCCCAAGGTAGTGAGTGGCGAGCATGCCGAATGCGGAGGCGCCATGGTGAGCAAGATGCCCAATGTTACATGGCCAACAGGTACTTTCAATGATTCCGTCAAGGAGTGGCAACAGCAGTGGTTCTACATCACCGAGCCACGTGGCAAGGAATGGGCCGCCACCCTAGAGTTCAGATCCGATGCCCCCCTGCGACTTAAGTCTTGGCCCAAGAAGGGCCTGAACTGGGCTTCGTCTGACGAGCTATCGGAGCTCCAAACGCGTGTCCAAGACATGGAAGAAAAGAACATCAAGCTCGTCAATGTAGTCCAGGTGATGTTAGTTCGCCAGATTCTACCTTGTCAACACCGGGCTTGCAATCTATGGGAGTTCGACCCGGCCAAGCACCAGACCTTGACAGAGCTCTTTGGCTCCTCGCATAAGGATATCTGGAAGGTGCTTTTCAAGTCCGGCAAATCATGGCCAGACTCCGCCGAGGACCGCGGTTACTAACTGTCCCGCCCGGCAAGTTTGGTAAGTGATTGTTCGTTGACAATTCATATATTACATTCCCATATCCTTTAAGAAAATGCTTGAAGTGTTTTCCCCAAATTTCCTAGGGCTGGGCGAAGAAGGCGGGGTAGATCTACTGTTCGGCCCTGCTGCCAGAAGAACCGGCCGGACCACTTCTAACGAAGATGCTGGTCCCGCACCTTACAAGGCACCAAAGAAGAAGGCCGAAAAGGAGGCCAAGAATACCAGGGGCGGCCTCCATCGTCGTGGTGCTTCGGACGCAAGATCTAAAGATTCCAATGCCCATTCTTCCTCCGAAGAGGATGAGGAGGAGGAAGGAGACGAGTCCCCTGCGGGGGGAAGAAAGAAAAGGATGGCCTCCACATCCTTGGAGGCCGAGTCACCTAAAAGGGGAAAAACTCCTCTTCAAGAGGAGTCCACCGGCGCCACTAATAGCAGCCCGGAGTGGGATCCCAGGGCCGAGCCCCTGGTGAACTCGTGAGTATAAAATCCGAACACACTCATGCGTCCAAACTCGTCATGGCATGACATTCTAGTCTGAGCCGTGCTTTTTTCAGTCCGGCGAAGCCCCACGCCAAACAATACTCGTCAGAGGATTTGCTGGGTTCGGATGTGATGGAGAGAGGAACACCCCCGAAGGCCTCCTCCTCCAAACATATGAATGAAACCGAGGTTTCGTCCCAGAAGGACCCAGGCCACGAAGGAGGGGAAAATATCGCAAAGGCGGTGCTAGGAGGCCATACTTTAGGGGCCGGATACACGGGAGAGAAAGCTCCCATGGGCGTCGATGGCGGGGGTCATCTTGAATCCGGCCCCCAGTCGGACATGATTCTAGAGACCCATAAGGTCCCAGGATCAGACAGACGGCCTCCGTTAGCTGGAGGAGTTATGCTTGCTCCACCGGCCGCCTTTGTCCAACCAGAGGTGCTGGATTCTTTATTGGCGGCGCTAAAGGGTGCCTCCATCGTTGATGAACACCGTGCCCTTATGGGTGCGGTGATTGAGAAGATTCAGTCTGCTGAGAGTGGACTGAATGAATCCTGTATCAGCCTCATAAGAGGCTTTGAGGTATGTTTTATGAGGTTTGGGAGAGTGTCATGGTATAGATAGCAACCCCTGATACACTGTTCGGTGAAAGAAAGAACCGGACAGAGGATCAAACTTATGCTCGCAGGAGACTCACTTGATGACATCTATCACTCTTTTTAATCAACAGGCGTCTGTAGCGACTACCGTCTCTAATGCTGCGGAAGTATCCGGACTGAGGCATAGTCTGGAGCGGGCCGAAGGAGAACTTGGCCAAGTGAAGAGACAGCTGGAGGATAATCAAGGTATGCAGAAACCTTGTTTATTTAACACAAATGAATAAGGGTGCATGATGAAAATATTTTTGTAATGTGCTCTACGGGCAACGGCAGAAATTGAGGCTCTTATAAAGGCTGTGGCCGAAGCCGAGAAGAAGGCACCGCAGAGCAGGCTCTTCATGAGAAGCACGAGGCCAGAGTTATTGAGGCTGAGCGAGAGCTTCAAGAGGCCTTGCAGAAATGGGAGACCTTGGAGCAGAGTTTAGCAGGGAAAGAATCCGAACTCTCCTAGGCTCACCAAGCCGCAAGTAAAGCCCGAGGGGAAGCCCAAGGTGCCCTGAAAGAAATCCAGGAGGCGAGGAAGATTGCGGCTGGTAAGGCTTTTTCTGTACAAAGCGGGTATTTGAAAGGAGAAAATCAATTGATAGTTTAAATTCTGATTTCTCCAAGGGTATTTGCAGAGCTGCCACGCAGCATATCTGCCGCCGCTCAATTCTACCGAGCCGAAGAGAGGAATACTGCGGATAAGCTCTTCTGGATGCAGTATCTGGCGCCGAATTATCCGGTGCCATTTTCTGATCAGCTGAAGTAGCTGGTTGAACTGCATAAGGCGGCCAAGCTAGCCCTGAAGGATTTGATTATCCAGTTGTGGCCTGCCGAGCCGATTCCAAGCAGTTACTTTGGGCTCATGAAGCGGATTGTGAGTGCCTGCCCTCGATTCGATGTCATTAAGCAGTCGGTCTGCATAGAAGGTGCACGAATGGCCTTTGCCCGTGCAAAGGGGCATTGGGGGAAGATGGATGCGAAAAAGCTGATGACCGTGGGACTGCCGGAGGGAAAGGAGCACCGCAAGCCTGAGCTGTATTATGAAGGTGTATTGAAAGAGGCCCGCCTTGCAGCGGAGCAATGCACCAAGGACATTATATTTCCATGAATGCGGTCATGTTTGTCCTTTGTAATATTTGAACAAGATCATTTCTATCATTTATTGCTTGTCGTTTGAAAGTTTTTCCTCCTGTGCGTCCGTTTTATATACTAATCCTAAGAGTTGGCTAGTCGTCGGCTTCTGCCCCCACGTAGTAAGTACAGGGGTGTTCGGGATAAACCTGAGCACTCTTTTATCCCAGTTTTGGGTCCCTAAAGGAGGTGTTCAGCACATCGAACCAGGCAATCGGACTATAGGGCTTTATCGCTCTCACTTAGCCATAGGAGTTTTTACAAGGAACGTAGGCGCAGCCCCTGGTGTTCGGAAGACCGCACGAGGGGCTCTATAAGTGCCTGATCAGAAAAGGCCGATCCATCGCACGCTGCATTGGTTATGGCATTATGCGGAAGAAATCCTTAAAGATTTTAGAACCTCTCGAACAGCTGACCAGCTCTCGCTACATCATGACAGTCAGTTTTTGGCTTTCTCTATTGAGGTGCTCATCCGGAAGAACCGGGACACAATCGCAGTAGTTCTCCCAGTGCTACCTTAGCCGATATAGCGGAACGTAAGGTACCAAAACATAGGAGCTGGGCAAACCCAACTATTGACCCAAGACATGATTCGGAGCTGATGCATATAATGCTATAAGTTCGGGGTGCCGAACTGCCGTGAAGGTGTTCGCACTTTTTTGCCGTAGTATGGGCATGATGGAGCCCCTGTCATATTAAGGCATATCGCGATAAGCAGCCGCCTTTTAACAAAAGAGTTTTAAATAAGAAATAGCAGTAGATGAGCATCACATAAATCCACATGTTGTATTTGAATGATACGTCAATGCGTATGAGTACAGATGATGTGATAAAAAGAGATCTGATTGCGGAACCTGCTGATACCAGGCGTGAGGAAGTTGTGTTCGGATCCGGGGTGTAGTCGGATGATCATAGAGGGGAATATCTAGAGATTCCCTTACGCGCTCGAACTGTTCCCACGCCATCCATCCTGGCCTACGTAAAGGTGAACCTGCAAAGAAAATGCAAGAAATGGTTTTGCACCACAGAGCGGTTGAGCCGTAGTATGTGGTTTGTATTATCTTTTTCTGGAGTGTTTTTAATTAAGCTCCGGGCGAGCCGGGCTATCCTGTCGTGCAGTAGTTCGGACTCCTTTGACAGTGTATGGGATCTTGGCCATCAACTCGAGGTTCGTCTGGAAGGTGCCATCCGTTGCTCTTGCTGTCAAAGCGGTGGTAGACTCTTCGGCAGTGAGGGGGAGTTCGGACCTGCCATTAACCGTGATGACGCCGCGCGGAACGGGTGTCGGTGTCAAAACCGGCGGATCTCGGGTAGGGGGTCCCGAACTGTGCGTCTAAGGCTAATGGTAACAGGAGGCAGGGGACACGATGTTTTACCCAGGTTCAGGCCCTTTCGATGGAGGTAATACCCTACTTCCTGCTTGATTGATCTTGATGATATGAGTATTACAAGAGTTGATCTACCACGAGATCCTAGAGGCTAAACCCTAGAAGCTAGCCTATGATTATGATTGTTCTTGTCCTACGGACGAAACCCTTCGGTTTATATAGACACCGGAGGGGGCTAGGGTTACACAGAGTCGGTTACAGAGAAGGAAATCTACATATCCGAATATCCAAGCTTGCCTTCCACGCAAAGGAGAGTCCCATCCGGACACGGGACGATGTCTTCAATCTTGTATCTTCATAGTCCAACAGCCCGGCCAAAGTATATAGTCCGGCTGTCCGAGGACCCCTTAATCCAGGACTCCCTCAGTAGCCCTTGAACCAGGCTTGAATGACGATGAGTCTGACGCGCAAATTGTCTTCGGCATTGCAAGGCGGGTTCCTTCTCCGAATACTTCGTAAAAGATTTAGAACACAAGGATTGTGTCCGGCTCTGCAAAACAAATTCCACATACCACAGTAGAGAGTATAATTTTCCACAAATCTAAACTGCCGACAGCTTTTTACGACATCACGACATGGTCTGGTCTTTATTCGAACCGTTTTCATAACCAGCCACTACACGCGCTGCGAGGTGGTTTTATTGGCACGTCTTGTCGAAGCAGAGATCGTGTCCCCCTTATCACGGGATTCTCATCAATACAGGTGTGGGTAACCCAACCATGCTTGTTTAATATGACTCCTCGATTTTAGGCAAGTCCCAAACGGTCATGCGGGGGACGCTTGATATTCGTCCTCTTTATAAAGGGGGGCCAAGGCCTGTCCTTTTCTTCCCACGCTCGATCCTTCCCCTCCCGCACCTCGAGTTCCAACACCCAAGGCTCAAGCTAAAGCACTTCGGACCTTCGACCATGTCCGGATCCAATCTTCAGGGCCGGTGATGGCCTCCTCTGTCACAAAGGAGGACATCCAGAAGCTTAGGGAGGCTAGGTATCTCGCCGCCGAAATCCCGCACAGGCTGCCTACCCAAGGGCAGGTCATCCCCACTCCCGAACCCAACGAGAGTGTCGTATTCGTTTCCCACTTCCTCCAAGGGTTAGGTTTTAGTCTCGATCCCTTCGTGAGGGGGCTTATGTTCTATTACGGGCTAGATTTCCATGTTCTAGCTCTGGATTCCATCCTTCACATCTCGTCGTTTATCATCGTGTGTGAAGCCTTTCTCCGCATTACCCCCCACTTCGGCCTATGGCTCAAGACTTTCAATGTGAGGCCGAGGGTGATCGACAGGCGTCACGCGGAGTGCGGAGGTGCTATAATAAGCAAAGGCGTCGACGCCCCATGGCCGAAGGGTTCTTTCGCGGAAACATCTAATTAATGGCAACAGAAGTGGTTTTACATCACAGCTCCCCGAGGTACAAAGCGGGCGGCTGCTCCAGCATTCCGCTCGGGCCCCCCGCCGCAACTGGCGTCATGGGTCAACAAGGGGCTGGATTGGGGGCCGATTAACGACGTGCTGACACTGCAAAGCCGCATTTGAGACCTCCTTAAGAGGGATATCTGTCTTGTCAAGATAATGCAAGTGATGCTGGTTCGTCGGGTCCTGCCCTGCCAGTGTCGTCCTCTCCGTATGTGGGAGTTCAACCTGGAAGGACCGCAAACCATTCAATAATTCTTCGGCATGACACTCAAAGAGATGTATGGGTCATTCTTCGGATCACGAATAAAGTGTCCGGACAGCACCGAGGACGTGGGTCTCAATTGCAACCGCCCGGATACCCAAGTAAGTAATTCCGCTACCGAACACACCATCCTTTATGTTTATTATAACACCATTCTGAAAAATTGCTATCTGCCAGGATTGGCTAAGGAAGGCGAAGAGGATTAGGTGTTCGGCCCCTCTTCCCAAAGGCTCGCAGGATCCTTTGTTGACCAGGATGCTTGAGCGTGCGCCGTATCAGGTGCCATCAGGAGAAGGCGACGGGAGGAATAGAGAAGTCCCAGGTGGGCCTCATTTTTACACATCCAAATCGGGGGAGCAAGCGCCTCCACGAAGGAGGATAATCGGGAAGGGGAACCTAAAGTCCCCTCTCCTCAAGGTAAGAAAAGGGCCGCCTCCGAAGGTTCAAAAACGGAGGCTTCTAAACAAGGGAAGAAAACCTCGCAAGGGGGCCGGCCCTTCACCGAGCCGTAAGTGAAAGAGTACTTTGGTAGACATACCCCGTTTTGTCTCTGAGGATAATGACCGAAACATATTTGTTGCAGTCCGGCTCGTAGCCCTTCTCCACAGAGTTCGTCCTCGGGGGATCTTCCTTCAGAGATGATGTAGAGCGAGACGCCTCCCCTGCCTCCCCGTCACATGGGGCGGACGACCCCGAGGTGTTGTCACGTAGGATTTCTCCTGATCCACGAAGGCCAGAAGTTGACACTTCGGCTGCCCGGAGTCTGGAATATCTGGCTCCCAAGGAGAGCTTCAGGAGGAGTCCGAGATTGTTCGGCACACGGCCGGACACACTAATGGGCCTTCTGGAGCGAGCGGCCATCTCAGAGATACATCGTGCCTTAATGGGTACGGTGGTTGAGAGGATTTCATCCGCGAAAAGCGGTTTGAACGAAGCTTTTACGAGTCTACTGAGAGGCTTTGAGGTTCACAAAAAATGTATTTTTGATGGTTCCGCACATGCTAAGTGTGCTCTGTATAGATAGTAGCCCCTAAGACTCTGGTTGCCATCAACGTGGCAAACAGAGGATCGTAATCTCTGGTAATAAGCGCGCTGCTTTATGTGCAGGTGGCTAAGGGTCCGGCGGCCGACCAATCTGCTGATTTTGCCGAACTAAAGCGGCAGCTGGACGTGACCGATGCCGACATCGCGCTTGTTAACAAGCGGCTTGACGAGGCCCAGGGTATGTATATTCGGCTTGTCAGAAAATGTTTAAGAGGAGCATGATGCTAGTATCTATAATATGCTGTGATTGCAGATGGAGCTGCTGCCGTGGAGAACCTTCGGGCGGAGCTTGCCCGAGCCAAGGAGCAAGCCCAGATAAGTGATGTGGCCGCTCTGAAGGCAGTCGAGGAGTTAAGAGTCGAACAGGCTGCTCATCATCGGAGCAAAGAAAAGATAGCCCAGATGGCTACCGAGCTGGAAGACGCCGCCAACCGCCGTGAGCTCCTTGAAAAGGAAAATCAAGCAAAAGCGGCTGACCTAAAGAAGGCCCTGGAGGCATCCAAGGAAACCCGCTCTGAAATGAGGGGGATGAGGGAGGAGCTTCATGAAGCCGGAGATATCGTGGTTGGGAAGCCCTATCTGTTGCGGATGAAATTCGAAGATCCGAAGTATGCCCCTCTAGATCAGTTGTGGAGTGCGCCAGACTCATATGCGGACCTGGCAAAGAGTGCTGCTGATGCGACCGAGTTTTTCAAAGATCGGAAAGACCATAAGGCTGAGAGGTTATTCTGGTCGCAGTTCAGTGCCCCGACGCGTCCGCTGCCATTGAATGAAAAGATGGCCGCATGGGCTGAACTCCACAGGTTGTCCGGGCTTGCTATGAGGTCTGTCGTGGATCATCTTTGGCCACAAGGACCAAGGCCGGACAGCTATTTTGGATTGGTGCAGCAATTCCTTGGTGTTGTGTCGCATATCGATGCTGTGAAGAGGTCGGCGTGCATAGAGGGTGCGCGGATGGCTCTTGCCTGTGTTAAAACATACTGGGCTAGGATGGAAACCACCGCTATTGCAACCTGGAGTGCGGCGGACGGCCAGGACCCGGCCGAGCACTATTTTAAAGAAGTCTTAGAAGGCGCCCGTTTAATAGAGGCTCAGTGCTCGAAGAGTGCCATGTTTGAATGACATGTATCGCGATTATAAAGACAATGCTATTTTGATTATAAAGGTTGTGTTTATACTTTTGCCCGAAAGTATTATAATGCCTCCTGTGCGGCCGTTTATGTATGTATATAACCTGAAAGTTTGCAGTCGTCGGCTTCAGCCCCCACGCATATAATGCGGGGGTGTTCGAGAAAACGCGTAGTCACACTTGATCCAACGTCTGGGTCCTTTAAGGAGGTGATAGCGTGGCAAACCAGGCAATCGGACTATATAGCTTTAACACTTTCACTTAGCCATAGGAGTTTGATGGTGGGGCTACTATATAGCCCCTGGTACTTTCGCATTCAGCCGGATATGGTGCGCGTATGTACGTGACCAGGAAACCGGTCCTTCATTAATGCAGAGGAATCGCGAAGATTCCGCTGGGTCATCGAGTGGTTGACCAGTCTCGCGCTGTATCATGACAGTCAGTTTTCGGCTTTCTCTACTGAGGTGCTCGTCCAGATGAACCGAGGCACAATCGTAGTAGTTCTCCCGGTGCCGCCTTAGCCGATAGAACGGAACGTAAGGTAGCAAAACATGGGAGCCAGGCAAACCCAACATTTGACCAAAGACATGATTCGGAGCTGATGCATATATGGCCAAACTCGCGACGCCGAACACTCCCTAAGGTATTCAGACTTTATAATGTGTACTGGGTTGAATAATGCCCATGACAAAAAGCCCTCAGTTTCCAGGTATGATCACTAGTCTGGTATGACAAAAATGCCGAAAACGCCAGTATCCCTCCCAGTTGTATAAAGTTTTCGGAGGGGAAGAAGCAACAAGAGACATTAAAAATGTTTACGCAGGGTCTTAATCTAAAAAGAAACCTTTGAGCGGGGCCCTGCTGCATGTCTGCGCCTTTATCTCCGTTGTGCCGTATCCTGGAAGGGTGTAGCACGATGATCATCTATAAAAGAAAAGAAAAAACCCAGGTGAAAGACTTCGTGCGAGGTGTTCGTTAATCTGAATGAACCATGAAAATGCAATATGCTATTGTATTGATAGGGTCGAGCCAAACTATGGGCTCTTTTTGCGAGCAGCCCCTAACATCTTTTATGCGGAAATCCCAACTGGGCTGTTACATTGGGTGGAGCGCCGGACTCGTCTAACTGTGTCCGTGGTCTTAACGACCGACTATTTGTCCTGGTTGGAGGGACTGCTCAGTGTTCGGATGCTAGAGCTGCCACGTATTCTTCCGCGCGTAAGGAACGCTCTGTATTTCCGCTAACTGTGATGACGCCACATGGACCGGGCATCTTAAGTTTGAGGTAGGCATAATGCAGTACTGCATTAAAACGAGCGAAGGCCGTTCTTTCGAGTAGTGCGTGATAGCCGCTTCAGAATGGAGCAATGTCGAAGGTTAATTCCTCGCTTCTGAAGTTGTCGGGAGAACCGAATACAACCTCTAGTACTAGAGAGCCCGTACAGTGGGCCTCGACGCCTGGTATTACTCCTTTAAAGGTAGTGTTGCTTAGGCTGATTCTTGAGGGGTCTATCCCCATTTTGCGGATAGCGTCCTGATATATCAGGTTTAGACTACTGCCGCCGTCCATGAGGACTCGTGTGAGATGGTATCCGTCAATTATTCGGTCGAGCACCAAGGCAGCCGATCCTCCGTGCTGGATACTAGTCGGATGGTCCCTGCGATCGAAGGTGATCGGGCAGGCCGACCAGGGATTAAATTTGGGGGCGACGGGCTCAATAGCATATACGTCTCTGAGTGCGCGTTTGCGCTTTCTCTTTGGAATGTGAGTTATGTAAATCATATTCACTGTTTTGACTTCTGGTGGGAATTTTTTCTGTCCTCCAGTTTTCGACTACCGAGGCTCATCCTCGTCTTCACTTGGCGTCTCCCTCCCCTTTTGTTTGGCATTCAGCTTGCCGGCGTGCTTGAAAACCCAACACTCTCTGTGGGTGTGGTTTGCAGGTTTTTCAGGGGTGCCATGAATCTAACATAATTTGTCTAGAATCTTGTTTAGGCTGGACGGTCCATCTCTGCTGCCTTTAAATGGCTTCATCCGTTGACCGGGTCGAGAGCCCCTGAATCCGGCGTTGACCGTCGTGTTCTCTGGGCTGCCATCATTGTTTCGACGCTTGTTTTTGTTGTGTCGCGGCTTCCCGTTGCCATCCCTGACTTCGGATGTGCTTGGGTCGCTGGTGCCGCTACGGGCCAGCCAACTATCCTCGCCCGTGCAAAAGTGGGTCATAAGGCTTGTTAAGGCTGCCATTGTCCTCGGCTTTTCTTGGCCGAGGTGTCTGGCAAGCCATTCGTCCCGGATACTATGTTTGAAAGCCGCTAAGGCTTCAGCGTCCGGGCAATCAACTATTTGATTCTTCTTAGTAAGAAATCTGTTCCAGAGCTTTCGGGCTGACTCTCCGGGTTGTTGAATTATGTGACTTAGGTCGTTTGCGTCCAGAGGTCAGACATAGGTCCCTTGAAAATTGGCCCTGAAAGCATCCTTGAGCTCTTCCCAACTTCCGATTGAGTTTTAGGGAAGGCTTTTCAACCAGTGCTGAGCTGGTCCCTTTAATTTGAGGGGTAGGTATTTAATGGCGTGGAGATCGTCTCCGCAAGCCATGTGGATATGAAGGATAAAGTCCTCGATCCAGACCCCAGGGTCTATAGTTCCGTCGTATGCCTCTATATTCACATGTTTAAATCCTTCCGCAAATTCATGATCCAGTACCTCATCGGTGAAGCATAGGGGGTGTGCGGCACCCCTGTATTTGGTCGTGTCGTGGCATGCTGTCGACGGTGGTTGTGTTCGGTTCTGATTCCTAGCTGGTGTTTGATCAATGTGATCGTTTCAGTAGCTCTGATCTTGTGCCGGAGCGTGCTTCCTAGATCCGTAGATGGATCTGGCCATACAGGACTTTTTGTCCAGGAGCTCACGTAAATCGTGTGCTGGCTTGTGTGCGGCATCATTATCCGTCTTGTCACGGCCACGGGGCAGTCGGTCCGGCTGATCGGTCGTTTTCGGCTGAATGGGCTCTACAGCCTCGTCGTCAAATTCGGGCAGCAGCTTGCGCTTTGGATAGCTCTTTGTGTGACGATTGTCGCCGTATTTTTCTTCTGTGTCGAGCACTTTGTTCCACCTGCGGTTGAGCGTATCCTGCGCGGCCTTAAGCCTTTGCTTCTGCTTCTTTAGGCTCCTCGCGGTGGCGATAAGCCTTCTGTGGAGGTTCTCTTGTTCCAACAGTTTTTCTGGGATGATGAGTGCATCATCGTCCGGGCTGTTCTCTTCTTCGGAGACAGGTTGGTGAATTTTACCCTCAGGATCGGCGTCATCTAACATCGGCTCTGGACTATGCTCATTGTCCCCTGGCTGATCCTGCTCCATTGTTGGGTCCATGGGGGTCGCCGTTTCCTTTGGAGTCAACTGGGGTATTATTATTTCTTGCGCTGTTGTCGTTGTTTTTACTGTGGCGGGATTTAGAGCGGCGTCTATGGCACCGCTTTGGTTGCTTATCGAGGGGATTATCCTTTGTTGTATCGTCACCATCACCTTCTCTTGGTGTGTCCACCATATATATATCATATGATGAGGTGGCTGTCCAGCGCCAAATAGGCGGTGGTTCCTGTTCTTCTCCTGCATCGTCGTCCATAACGTCGATGTCTTCGAAGTTGAAGTCAAGCACGTCGGTTAAGTCATCGACAGTGGCTATTAAGTGGGTGGTGGGTGGGGAACGAATTTCTTCGTCGTCCGCCTCCCACTCGAGCCGGACATAGTTTGGCCAAGAATCTCTCAACAAGGAAAGGGACCTTAATGAGTTTAGCACATCTCCTAAGGGAGAGTGCTGAAAAATATCCACGGTGGTGAACTCCATGACGAGTGCCCAATCCGATTCGATAGGCACGGACGCACGCGGTTCAGATCCTGTAGCCGGAGACGAGTCCGAGGGTCCGATGACACCACCCTCACAGGAGGTGGGATCAGTGTTCGGCTCCGACGCCGATGAGTGTGCGACCTCCGTGATGGGGTCCATCCACCCGCCCTCGGAAGGCACGATTTGCTCCGGATTGATTCACGGCGCCACCGCAGGCGCGATCTCTCAAATACTGTTTGATGGCAGATTAAAGTCATGCCCGTCGTGACCGTTCGGCACACCCGGCATGGGCTCGAATTCGTCGAGGATCAAGTCTCCGCGGATGTCGGCAGTATAGTTTAAGCTTCCAAACCTGACCTGATGGCCAGGCGCGTAGCTATCGATCTGCTCCAGATGGCCAAGCGAGTTGGCCCGCAGTACGAAGCCGCCGAATACGAAGATCTGTCCGGGAAGGAAAACCTCCCCCTGGACCGCGTTGTTTAAGATGTTTGAAGGAGCCATCAGGCCTTATTACGACGACACAGTGGAACTCTCAATGAAAGCACCAATGTCGGTGTCAAAACCGGCGGATCTCGGGTAGGGGGTCCCAAACTGTGCGTCTAAGGCTAATGGTAACAGGAGGCAGGGGACACGATGTTTTACCCAGGTTCGGGCCCTCTCGATGGAGGTAATACCCTACTTCCTGCTTGATTGATCTTGATGATATGAGTATTGCAAGAGTTGATCTACCACGAGATCGTAGAGGCTAAACCCTAGAAGCTAGCCTATGATTATGATTGTTGTTGTCCTACGGACTAAACCCTCCGGTTTATATAGACACCGGAGGGGGCTAGGGTTACACAGAGTCGGTTACAGAGAAGGAAATCTACATATCCGAATATCCAAGCTTGCCTTCCACGCAAAGGAGAGTCCCATCTGGACACGGGACGAAGTCTTCAATCTTGTATCTTCATAGTCCAATAGTCCGGCCAAAGTATATAGTTAGGCTGTCCGAGGACCCCTTAATCCAGGACTCCCTCACCATCCCCCGGATAATCCGGACAATGACCCGGATCATCTGGCTACCCGTCCGGATCATCCGGACCCCGCCTGCGTGCGCGTGTTGGGCCGAGGCCCATGTACCCCTTCGCCCCCTTTGCCCATATATATATGACTCCTCCACCTCTCTTCTAGGGTCAGCGTTGTGATAGCTCATTTGTGATATAGAGCCTCGCTCATCCATCCGGATCTGCTCCTCCGAGAGAGATCGTGCCTCTTCGGAGAAGATCCACTTGGATTCCAGACCCCTAATAGGAAGAACGCAAGGCCTCCTCACGGAGAATAACCGGTTACCCTATGTATCGTCCCTTGTTGGATTCAGATCGTGTATCTCTTTGTGTTTCGAGGATCTAGCATATGTGTAATCGAATCTTGTTGGTTGAGTGATTTCTCTTGTGTTTCCCCTAGTTTTCCCCTCGTTTCCCCCTCGTGTTCTTCGTGTTCTTCGTAGGATCCCCTCCAATCATGAAAGATCGGGCATCTAGGGTTCTACCATACATCAACCTACAGGTCCATGCTACTTCTTGAGATTACGTTGGTTTTTCCCTTGAAGAGGAAAGGGTGATGCAGAAAAGAAGAGTAAGTATTTCCCTCAGTTTGAGAACCAAGGTATCAATCTAGTAGGAGACAATGCACAAGTCACCGAATACCTGCACAAACAATCAACAAACTTGCAGCCAACGCAATAAAGGGGTTATCAATCCCTTCATGGTTACTTGCAAAAGTGAGATCTGATAGAGGTAGATAAATGATAAAGTAAATATTTTGGGTATTTTTGGTTTATAGATCGGAAAGTAAAAGATTGCAAAATAGTAGATCAGAAACTAGTATGATGGAAAAGAGACTTAATATGATGGAAAAGAGACCCTGGGGCCATAGGTTTCACTAGTGGCTTCTCTCAAGATAGTAAATAATACGATGGGTGAACAAATTACGGCCGAGCAATTGATAGAAGAGCGCATAAATATGACGATATCTAAGGCAAGGATCATGAACATTGGCATCAGGTCCATGTCAAGTAGACCGAAATGAGTCTGCACCTACTACTATTACTCCACACATCGACCGACTCCTGCCTACATCTAGAGTATTAAGTTCATAAAGAACTGAGTAACGCATTAAGTAAGATGACATCATGTAGAGGAATTAACTCAAGCAATATGATGAAAACCCCATCTTTTTATCCTCGATGTCAAAAATACAATACGTGCCTTGCTACCCCTACTGTCACTGGGAAAGTACACCGCAAGATTGAACCCAAAGCTAAGCACTTCTCGCGTTGCAAGAAAAAACAATCTAGTAGGTCAAACTAAACCGATAATTCGAAGAGACTTGCAAAGATATCAACTGATGCATATAAGAATTCAGAGAAGACTCAAATAATATTCATAGATAATCTGATCATAAACCCACAATTCATCGGGTCCTGGCAAACACACCGCAAGAGAGTATTACATCGAATAGATCTCCAAGAACATCGAGGAGAACATGGTATTGAGAATCAAAGAGAGAGAGAGAGAGAAGAAGCCATCTAGCTACTAGTTGGACCCGTAGGTTTGTGGTAAACTACTCACGCTTCATCGGAAGGGCAATGGTGTTGATGTAGAAGCCCTCCATGATCGAATCCCCCTCCAGCAGGATACCAGAAAAGGCCCCTAGATGGGATCTCACGGGTACAGAAGGTTGCGGCGGTAGAGAAGTGTTTTCGTGGCTCCCCCTGATGGTTTTGGGGTATAAGAGTATATATGGGTGAAAGAATTAGGTCAGGAGATCTTCGAGGAGCCCACGAGGTAGCGGGGTGTGCCCTACCCCCTGGGAGCGCCCTCCACCCTCGTGGCTGCCTTGTTGCTTCTCCGACTTCATCTCCAAGTCTCTTGGTTTGCTTATGGTCCAATAAAGATCATCGTGAAAGTTTTATTCCGTTTGGTATTCCTTTTCTGCG
This sequence comes from Triticum timopheevii, assembly GCA_963921465.1. Classification (NCBI taxonomy): domain Eukaryota; kingdom Viridiplantae; phylum Streptophyta; class Magnoliopsida; order Poales; family Poaceae; genus Triticum; species Triticum timopheevii. The sequence goes on along the minus strand of OY997264.1, from coordinate 175,087,111 downwards.
GAACCCTAAAACAGGCAAAAAACATAAACTGGCACTGGGCTCTAGGTTAATACGTTAGTCCCAAAAATAATATAAAATAGCATATAAATGCATGTAAAACATCCAAAACAGATAATATAATAGCATGGAACAATAAAAACTTATAGATACGTTGGAGACGTATCAAGCATCCCCAAGCTTAATTCCTGCTCGTCCTCGAGTAGGTAAATGATAAAAACAGAATTTTTGATGTGGAATGCTACCTAACATATTTATCCATGTAATTATCTTTATTGTGGCATGAATGTTCAGATCTGTAAGGTTCAAAACAAAAGTTTAATATTGACATAAAAACTATAATACTTCGAGCATACTAATAAAGCAATCATGTCTTCTCAAAATAGCGTGGCCAAAGAAAGCTATCCCTACAAAATCATATAGTCTGGCTATGCTCTATCTTCATCACAAAAAATATTTAAATCATGCACAACCCCGATGACAAGCCAAGCAATTGTTTCATACTTTTTGTGTTCTCAAACTTTTTCAACTTTCACGCAATACATGAGCATGAGCCATGGATATAGCACTATGCTGGAAGAGAATATGGTGGTTGTGGAGAAGACAAAAAGAGGGAGATAGTCTCACATCAACTAGGCGTATCAACGGGCTATGGAGATGCCCATCAATAGATATCAATGTGAGTGAGTAAGGATTGCCATGCAACAGATGTACTAGAGCTATAAGTGTATGAAATCTCAAAAGAAACTAAGTGGGTGTGCATCCAACTCGCTTGCTCACGAAGATCTAGGGCAATTTGAGGAAGCCCATCATTGGAATATACAAAGCCAAGTTCTATAATGAAAAATTCCCACTAGTATATGAAAGTGACAACATAGGAGACTCTCTATCATGAAGATCATGGTGATACTTTGAAGCATAGGTGTGGTAAAAGGATAGTAACTGTCGGGTGGTAGGTGCGACATATGCCAACAGATGGCTTATCATTGTGGGAGCCAGTAAGACATCGCCGGTGCCTGGAAACGGGATAAGGTGAAGACATGCACGCCGGCGAATCTTACCCAGCTTCGGGGCTCTCCGTGGAGATAACACCCCTACTGCTGCTCTGCGGGGTCTCCGCATGATCACTAGCTCAACAAGTAGCTACAAGATGCTCCTTGAGCTGTTCGGTGGGAGGAGGAAGAAAGGCAAGGCTAGCTCTCTTCTCTCCCTATGGCGGTGCCTAAAACTCAGTGAGCTCCACCCTTTGCATGGGTGTCCCGGGGGGTTTATATAGGCCTACCCCCAGGGGGTACAATGGTAATCCGGCTGGGTGCGGGCCCAGGCCGTCAGTGTCTACAGCTGCTGCCTTCTCCGCCGGCTTCTGGGGCCCGCCGACTGGTGGGTCCCGCGGCTGTCGGCTCGCTGGCCGACAGGCCGGCCCCACCGCTAGGGGGTCCTGTCGGGGGCTGGTTACTGTTGCCTCGCCTCTGATGACGAGGGCTTTGTCGTGGTAAGCATGGCTACAGTGGCGCCGCCTTGCGGGCTCCCACTGTAGCCTTACCGTGTCTCATCTACTTAATGGTGCGCGCGCCCCGAGGTGCGGAGCAAGCCGGCTACTAGAAGCCGGCCCGGTCTTGGGCCGGCTAGGGGACGCCGGGCCACCTTTGGATGTCTCTCTGACCGAAGGGGCCCGCCGCCTGCGGGCCGTACTGGCGACCCGTCGGGGATGGCGTCATGACTCTCATGGCAACAGTGCCACACTAGACAGGGGATGGCTGCCCCCTACGGCGTACTGTAGCCATGCACTCTCCGGGATTCGGGGGTGGCAGGGTTTGCTGTAGCCACGCCCTGTCCTGTCGCCGTTATGGGTGGTGGTCTTTGGAGGCGGCGTACAACCACTTGCCTCTTGGAGTCGGCCCTTCGTGGGCCGCCTCCGGGGAGCCGATCCTTCGTGGGCCGGCTTCTTGGAGTCGGTCCCTCACGGGCCGGCTTCTTGGAGTCGGCGCGAGCTTGGCATCCTCCGAAGGTTGTTTTATGGCCGGGCCGCCTTCCACTAGCCGGCCTAGGTGATAGCCGGCCGGGGGAAGGCGGCCCCATGTCTTAGGTGCTTCAAGGTCCGATCGTCCTGTTGTTTTTTCTGAGGGCCAAAGGGAGCCGGTTAGGCTACCCGTGGTCATTTACTCCGACAGTAGTCCCCGAAGCTGGTTGGGCTTCACGGCTGAAGAGGAAATCGTGAAGCTCGGCCAGCTTCCTATCCTAGGAACAGGCAGCCAGGAGCCGGCCTTCCTTGCGTGCCTTCTAGGCGAAGCCTTCTCAAATTCGAAGGCGGGAACCAGCGGGCGCGCCAGCCGAGCAACGGGCTGACTGCCCGCCTTCTGCACGCCACGTGGCACCCTTTGGCTGGCAGGGCCTGCCAGCCCACACGCGCGACGGGACGCCGTTGCAGGCCGGGGCCCGCCACTCCCGCGCCTCGGCCCGTGCGCGGATCTTTTGTGGCCCGAACCGACCGCACGTCTTCCGGCGGCAGTTCCCACTCGCCATCAAGGCGCGATAATCGCTGGGCGTGGGGGAGTGGGCGCAGTTAATCCCACGACCCCCGCGCCTCGTCTCCTCGGCTTCGCCGCGCGAGGCTATAAGTAGGGGCGGGGAGGGGGAGCTGCAGTATTTCGCACGCTTGCCCTTGCCCTGCCTCCTTCTTCTTCCGCCTCGCCACGACAGCTCCTCGTCGTGCCCCTGCCTCGGCATACTTCTTCTTCCCAGCGTGCCGCAGGCTTGCTGCCTCCGCGTCGGGCGCTTCTCGCCATCGCGCTCGCCGCCATGGCTCCGAGTCGAGCTCTTAGGATGGCTCCACCATCCGCGATGACCACATCGAGTTCCTCCGCAAGACACGGCGGCTGCCGAGTGAAGATCTCGTGCACGTCTGCCTCGCGCTAGCGAGGGAGATCTCGCCGGCGCCGGAGGAAGGGGAGCGGGTGATCTTCTACTCACACTGCATGCGCGGCATCGGCCTCCCCGCCAGTGGCTTCTTCCGCGCGTTCCTGGACTTCTACCAGCTCCAGCCGCACCACCTCACCCCCAACATGGTGGTGCTGCTGTCAGCCTTCGTCTCTTTGTGCGAAGGCTTCCTCGGCATCCTCCCCACCATCAAGCTCTGGGGGGAGTTCTTTCAATCCAAGCTCGGCACGGTCACGGCCGGCGTGCCGGCTCCGTGCGGCGCCTTCATCGCCATGAGGAGGTCCACCGCCGACAACCCCTTCCCTTGAATCACGCTGATCCAGTTGGTGAAGCTTTGGCAACGGTCTTACTTTTATGTAAAGAATGTTGCCCCGAACGGCGACTATGTCAACCTGCCGGCTTACGTAGCCGGCCCGCCGCCTGGTAGGCCGGCCACGTGGTCCTACCGGGCTAGGTCGTTGACGCCGGCTGGGGCCAAAGCCGTCCCCCGACTTCGGGTGCTCATCCAGTCAGACCGCCTGACCGGGCCCGACTTGATCGCCGCCTTCGTCGAGCGCTGGGTCCTTCCGCTCCAAGGCTGGCCTCATCTGATCTGTCAGATGAGCGGCCACTTTGACCCAAGCCGGCTCAGCACCAGGGAGATGCCTCACGACGAGGTGTCTTACATGGTGAACTACATCGCCAACTGCAAGCTCAAACCGGATTGGCAGTATGGCATGGCGCCGTTTTCTCACGCCAATCCACCACCAATGGTAAGTTTTCTTTCTTTATTTGTTGCTGAATCCTTTTCCGGGCCGATTCTTGACCAGTCGGTCTGTTCTTAATCAGAACCCCCTTCTCCACCCTCCGGCCGAGACTACGGGACCGGAGCGCGAGTTCGCCCCTGACCGCGCGGCGGACGATCCTGACGACGCCGACTTGGGGGCGGCCGCTTTGGACGAGGACGCCGCGGGGGGCGGCGACGAGGCAGGCGGCTCCGGCCTCACCGCCGGCTTCGAAGACTGCCCGATGATGACGAGGCCGACCCTGCCCCACGCCGCCAGCCGGTGTCCGACCCCCAAGGCGTCCGACCCCCAAGACGCCGATGATGACGAGGCGGCGTACTGAAGCGCCGAGCGGCACCGACTCCCTTCGGCGGTCGACCAAAGAGGCCTAAGGTGCCCGCGACGGCAACCAAGCGGGACGAGGCGGCCACGAAGGCGGCCCGCTTCCGCAAAGTGGTGAAGCAGCCGTAGATGGTCTCGGCGTAAGTTCTGGTCTTTACACAATTTTCTTTCTTTTCTTCGGTTGTTGTTCTTCTGAGTCTTGTCTCCCGTTTGGTCAAACAGGGCCCCGCTCACTCTTGAACGGACCACCGCCGCCTCCATAGTCGGCGGAGCGGGAGGGTCCGCGGGCTCCCGTCGCATAGATTCCCATGCCGAGCTTCAGGCGGCGACGGAGCGGAATGCGCGGGAGGCGCGGGAGGAGCGGGAGGCAGAGGAGAGAAGGGCAGCTGCCGCCGAGCCGGCCCTGGAGACGACGACGGAGTCGGTCGAGGCGCAGGCCGACGCGGCAGCCAGGGCCCGGGCGGAGGCCGAGACCGTGGAGAAGACGGCGGAGGCCCTGCAAGGCCAGCCTCCGCAGCTCGTCATCCCCCTCCGCTCCGCGCCCCCAGACATTCTGCAGCCCCCGCCGGAGGAGACCAGCCGCGACCTGCCGGTGACGGAGAGGGAGGAAGGCGACGTAATCGTCCTGGAGGGAGGAGTGGTGCCACCTCCGTCGGCCGGGGCCGGCCAAGGCGGCCAGCCCGAGGTGCCGCCTGAGCAGCCAACTGCGCAGGCGGATCTTGTGGTCTTGTTGTCGGCTCGCCGGCGTGTGGCGAGGGCGGCTTCAAAGCCGGACCAGCAGAGGGTGGCCGCCTCCAGCTTGTTGTCGCATGAGCTGGAGTAGGCCACCACTAGCTCGCCAGGGTGGACGCAGGGCGGTGGGACAGCCGCGCTGAATTTGGTGGCGCAAGACGTCCGCAGCCGGCTTCAGGCCCAAGCCACCGCGCTGCAACAATGTACCCGAGAATTTCTCGCGACACGGGCGGTCGTTCGGGTGAGTTTTCTTGTTCTTGATTTCTCTCCGTGGGGGCGCGTCAGCGCACCCACTGGGTGTAGTCCCCGAGTTCCGAGCCGGCTGCTGAGCAGGTGGCTTGGAACTTCTTCGAAGACCTGTTTTACTGACTTGCTCTTGCTTGTTTCTTCGTCCTGCTTGCAGGATTACCACAACCTCCAAGCCGCTAGCTTCAACTCCCAGGTCCGGGAGGCAGACAAGAGGGCCGCCGATCTGACGGAGAGCCGGCGTGAGTGTTTCTGTCTTTTCATCTCATGTGGGGGCGCGTCAGCGCATCTATTGGGTGTAGTCCCCGAGATTCGGGCCGACTGCCGAGCAGTCGGGTCGGATCTTTCTTGCCGACTTCTTTTTTAACTTCTTCTTTTCATGCTGTTAGGAGCCAATGCCGACCTGAGGCAGCAGCTAGGTGTCCAGACTGCCCTTCGGACCAAGGAGGGTGAGCTCAGTGCCTTGGCCCAGGAGCGTGACCGCCTAGCCAAGAGGCTGGCCGACCAGGAGGAAAGCCACCAGGCGGTCCTGAAGGCGGCCCAGGACAGCGAGGCCGCCCTCAAAGCCGAATTCGAGACCGAGGCGGCGGGCTGGGCCGAGGCAAGGCAAGCTCCGAGCGAAGGCTACGGCCGTGTCGAGGACCTGATTAACGGTAGGCCGCCTTCTTCTTCATTCTTTGCTTGTCTTTTGCAAGTCAGCTTATCTCCTGACTTGCTCTTTTTTCTTCTTCTTTGTGCAGAGTACTTCCCTGGCCATTCTGTTGCTGCCAACCAAGCCATCAAAGCCCACCGTGAAGCCCGGCAGCAGGCTGGGGTTGAGATCGCGCCGGATGCCAACCGGACACTTGAGGAGCAGCTTCTGGCAATCGAGGCCCGCCTCCAGCCGGCCTACCGCATGCTCCGCCGGCTTCAGCGTCCCGGGCCACAGGTGCTGGCCGCCCTCTAGCCCGGCGAAGTAATTCCTCGCACCCTCAGCCGTACTGCCGACTGGCTGGAGGTAGCCGTTGGCCGCCTTGAGGCCTGGAAGGCTTCAGCAGCTCGATCCAGCGCTCGACGGGCGCTAGAGTTCGTCCGGGCTTGGTACCCTGGACTGAACTTGGATCAGCTGCGCACCTGGAGGCAGGAGGCCGACGAGGAGCTGGAGGTGGTGCGGCCGACTATCATCCAGCGTGCTTCGGCGATCGCCGACTTCACCGACACCAGTGCCTTTGCTCCTGAGGTGAACAAAGACGGCGTCGTGCAGCCTGAGGACTGGTTCAGGCTGAACCCGGCTGATGGCAAGGACTCGGCGGAGGAGATTGACTCCAGCGACGAGGGAGAGGAGGAGGAGGAGGACGGCGAAGATGCCAAGCCGGATGTCGGAGCAGCCGACCAACCTTAGCCTGACCGTGCCTCCAGCAACGAGGCACGCGCGAATGCTCCGCCTGCCGCCGGCGGTGACCAGGCCGAGACTCGCCAGTCGCCCACTCCTCCAGCCGACACCGCCGTCTCCACCGTTCTTCCTGAAGCTCCAGGCGCTCCCTTGGCTTGATTTATCATTTACTTTCCTGCTAGTTACTCTTTGGACAAAACTTGTTATTTTGCGCAATTCCACCCACTGGGGGTGTATTCAAACTTCGTTGAATGCCGGCCTTTCGAAGGCTTTTGATGTAAATATTATTATGCACGTGTTTTGCTTCCATTCCGACTTGCTTTCTATCTTTCAGCTTTCTTCCTTTGCCGCCTTCCCTTGGTTGCCACCTCCGGACAGCTGCTCTGCAGTCTGTGCCCAGGTAAGGAATTCGGCCTTCTAGGAAGGCAAAGGTTCGAGCTTTCTTAGATTTTGGCAGAGTAGAAAAGGAAGCCGGCCAGCCGACTGCTTCGACAGTCGGGTGGTGAGGGGGGAAGCCAGCTTGTGTTATGTAAGTTTGTTAGTCCTTAGCCATTTTTTCATGTGGGCATCCTTTCCGCCTTTAGCTCTTGCTAGTTGGGCAGCTGATTCTTCGAGCTGCGACTCTCGCAAGAGAGGGCTTGGGTGCCGGCACATTACTTGTCTGACTGCAGGTAGAACTCGGACATAACTCAAGGCGGCGAGTCCCCGGGCCGATTAGTCGAACCCGGTGCCGGACGGAGAAAGTAAATGCAGTAGGGTAATCATGGTGGTGACACCCGGCATACATAGATAGAATAGGGCAGTCCCCGAGAACTTCTCGGGGGGCCGTTGTCTCATACTTAATACAAAAGGTAGCATGATACATACTGCATTTCAACTCTAAAATCTTCGAAGAAGATTGGCGTTCCACGGGCGCTCCGACTCCTTGTCGGAGTCGTCTCTCTTGCATGCCTTCGGCTTCTGTGCCTCGATTAGGTAATAGGAGTCGTTTCCCAGAGCCCGGCTAATGATGAAGGGGCCTTCCCAAGGGGCCGAGAGCTTGTGCCGGCCGGCTATTCGCTGGATTAGCCGGAGCACAAGGTCTCCCTCTTGGAAGGTTCTTGGCTTCAGTCTCCGACTATGATACCGGCGTAGTCCTTGCTGGTAGATGGCGGACCGACTGAGGGCTAACAGCCGGCTTTCTTCCAGCAAGTCAACACAGTCTTCTCTTGCTTCCTTGGCTTCCGCTTCAATGTACATGGTGACTCGAGGTGAGTCGAACTCGACGTCGGTTGGGATGACAGCTCCAGCGCCGTACACAAGGAAGAAGTGGGTGAAGCCGGTCGACTTGTTTGGAGTAGTGCGCAGACTCCAGAGGACGGCCGGTAGCTCGTCGAGCCAGCAGCCGGCCGAATGCTCCAGTGGCACGACCAGTCGGGGCTTGAGGCCGGAGAGGATGAGGCCGTTTGCTCGCTCGACTTGGCCGTTTGACTGCAGGAGGGCCACGGACGCTAAGTCCAGTCGAATGCCCTGTGTCGCACAGAAACATGCCAATGCTCCCTTGGCGAAATTTGTGCCGTTGTCGGTGATGATGCTGTGTGGTATGCCGTACCGGGTTGTGATGTCGGTGATGAATGTCACGGTAGTCGGCCCATTCAATTTCTTGATCGGCTTTGCTTCAATCCACTTTGTAAATTTGTCTATGGCGACAAGCAGATGTGTCATGCCGCCGCGCGCCGTCTTGAATGGTCCGACCATGTCCAATCCCCAGACGGCAAAGGGCCAAGTGATGGGGATGGTTTTGAGTGCAGAAGCCGGCAGGTGTTGCTTGGAGCCGAAGACTTGGCACCCTTTGCAGTGTTTGACTAGCTCCTTGGCATCCTCCAATGAAGTCGGCCAGAAGAATCCATGGCGGAAGGCCTTGGCGACGAGCGCCCTGGAGGCGGCATGGTGGCCGCATTTGCCTTGGTGGATGTCTTTGAGGATTGCCGTACCCTTCTCTTGCTCGACGCAGCGCTGGAAGACTCCGGTAACGCTGCGCCTGACTAGCTCTTGGTTCATTACTGTGTAAGCTCCTGCTCGGCGTTGGACTTGTCTGGCCGAGATCTCGTCAGTCGGCAGTTCTCCGTTCATCAGAAACCGGAGGATGGGCTGAGCCCATGATGGAGCTGTGATTTCTTCGACTGCTAAGACGGCTACTACAACCAGGGTGGGCGGGCTGGGTTGTGAGGAGTTGGAGTCGACCTCCGCCTGCTGTGCCACTATAGTCCCCAGGCCGGGTTCGGTTATGGCAGTCCCTGGGCTGGGTTCGGTTATGGCAGTCCCCGGGTCGGGCTCGATTATGGCAGTCCCGGGGCCGGGTTCGACTATGGAAGTCCCCGGGTCGGGCTCGATTATGGCAGTCCCCGGGCCGGGTTCGACTATGGAAGTCCCCGAGCCGGCTGCCGGAGTCCCCGGGCCGCCTGCCTGGTCCCCGAAGTCGGATCTGACTGCGTCGGGGTCAGGCGGCACGAAGATGGAACTGGATTCCGGAGACGGCTTGACAGATGGCTTGAAGAGGCGTTGGAGGGCGACGCCGGTTGGTATAGCTTGTCAGGTGGAGCCTATTCGTGCCAGGGTATCTGCTTGCTCATTATCGGCTCGAGGCACATGAAGGAACTCGCACCCTTCAAAATATCCGCTCAACTGCTGGACAAGGAAACGGTAGCTTGCCATGTTTGCGTCCTTGGCATCCCAGTCGCCGGATGATTGCTGTACCACTAAGTCCGAGTCGCCATAACACAGGATCCGGTGGATGCCGAGTTCCTTGGCTAGCCGGAGCCCGTGTATGAGCGCCTCGTACTCGGCCACATTGTTGGAGGCGACAAAGTGGATTTGCAATGTCTGTCTGAGCTTGTTGCCTTTGGGAGAGGTGAGGACGATGCATCCGCCAATGAGTGGAGTCTGGAGCTGGCGGCAGGTACTGGGTCTCAGCCCAGTCGATGAGGAAGTTGGCCAGTGCTTGGGACTTGATGGCGGTGCGGGGCTGATAGTAAATTGTGTACGGAGCCAGCGCAATGGCCCATTTCGCCACTCGGCCGGATGCATCCCGGCTGCCTATGATCTCGGCAAGCGGGGCAGTGCATACGACCGTGATGGGATGCTCTTGAAAGTAGGGCTTGAGTTTCTTGGAGGCGAAGTACACACCATAGCACATTTTCTGATAGTGCGGGTAGTTCTGCTTTGAGGTGGATAACACTTCTCTCAAATAATATACCGGCCTTTGGACTAGCTGAGTTCGGCCTTCTTCTGGGCGCTGAACCACAATGACCGTGCTGACCACCCGGCTGGTGGCGGCGATGTAGAGGAGCATGGGCTCCTTCTCAGTCGGGGCCGCCAAGACAGGCGGCGTGGACAGCATCTTCTTCAACTCATGGAAAGCTTGATCCGCCTGGTCATTCCACTCAAAGTGGGCGGACTTTTTCATAAGTCGGTAGAGGGGGAGAGCCTTCTTCCGAGCCGGCTCATGAAGCGGTTCAAAGATGACAGGCATCCAGTGAACTTCTGGACGTCTCACAGCTTGGTAGGGACCTTCATTCTCTCTATGGCCTTGATCTTCACTGAGTTGCACTCAATGCCGCGTTCGGAGACCATGAAGACTAGAAGCTGGCCGGCTGGTACTCCGAACACACATTTCTCTGGGTTGAGCTTGATCTGAAACCGGCGCAAGTTCTCAAAAGTTTCCTTGAGGTCTTCCAGCAGGGTGCCGCGTTTCTCTGTCTTCACCACAACATCGTCTACATAGACGTGGGCATTTCTGCCGAGTTGCTTGAGGAGGCATTTATGCATGCAACGCTGAAAAGTGGCACCGGCATTTCTCAAGCCGAATGTCATAGTCAGTTAACAGAAAGCTCTGAATGGGGTGATGAAGGCGGTCTTCAAGCGATCAGCCGGGTTCAGCTTTATCTGGTGGTAGCCGGAATAAGCATCCAAGAAACTCAACAACTCGCATCCGGCTGTGGAGTCTATCACTTGGTCAATCCTTGGCAGGGCGAATGGATCTTTGGGGCAGGCTTTGTTGAGGCTGGTGTAATCGATACGCATACGTCACTGCTTGTTCTTCTTCAGCACGAGGACCGGGTTGGCAAGCCATTCTAGAAACAACACTTCCATAATGAAGCCGGCTGCCAGAAGTCGAGCTATCTCTTCTCCGACTACTCTTCTCTTCTCTTCTGACAGGCGGCGCAAGGGCTGCCTGACCGGCTTCGCGTCAGACCGGACGTGTAGCTTGTGCTCGGCGAAATCCGTCGGGACTCCCGGCATGTCTTTGGGAGACCATGCGAAGATGTCCCGATTCTCACGGAGGAAATCGACGAGCTCGCCTTCCTATTTGCTGTCAAGGCCTGTGCCTATGACAGCGTGCCTCTCTGGGTGCTCTGGGTCCAAGGGTATCTTCTTTGTCTCCTTGGCCGGCTGGAAAGAACCTTGAGCTTCACATTCTTTGGGGTCAGGGGACAAGGCCGGCTGCTTTCCCGCCAAGGCCACAACTCGGTCCAGCATTTTCTTTTCTTCAGCAATTACGAGGGACTCGGCCAGCCGACTACTGGCTGCTGCACACTCAGAAGACTTCTTGTAGTCTCCGGCTATGGTGATAATGCCCTTGGAACTCGGCATCTTCATCTTGAGGTAGGCATAGTGGGGCACAGCCATAAACTTGGCCAACGCTGGTCGGCCAAGCAGTGTGTGGTACGGGCTCTCCAAATCCACTACCTCGAACCATATTGCCTCTCGGCGGAAATGATCCTTGTCTCCAAAGAGGACATCCATCTTGATCTTGCCGACTGGTGAGCAGGACAGGCCGGGTAGATGCCATGGAACACAATCCGGCTAGGCATGAGTTGCTTTGGCTTGATGTTGAGCTTCTCCATTGTGTCTCGGTACAGTATGTTGATACTGCTCCCGCCGTCTATCAGCACGCGGGAGAAACGAGCGGCGCGCCTCTCTGTTGCCAGGGTAGCATCCAGCACGAGGGCATAGGAGCCCAGGGATGGCATCACCTCTGGGTGGTCGTCCCGGCTCCAGCTGATGGGCTTCTCCGACCAATGCATGAACTCTGAGTTGCTGGAGGCGGCCGTGTTGACCTCTTGGTGTTGTCGGCGCCGACTTCGCCGATCATCCAGTTGGCTTGTGAAGACGATGTAGGCGACATGCTCATCAGGGAACTCATCATGGACGGCTCCGACTGCCGGCCGAGCAGCCGGCTGCTGGGGGGCAGGAGGCGGCTGGCCCGCAGGTGGAGGCGGCAACAGCCCCTCGCCCTTGGAGATTCGGGTGAGCCAATGGCATTTCCGGGTCGTATGGTTGGACGGCTTCGCGCTGCTGTGGAACTTGCAGGGGGCATCGAGGGTCTGCTCGTAGGAGAATGCCGGCTGCCAAGCCGGCCTGCCGCCCTTTTGCTTCTTGGGAGCCGGCCATCCCTCAGGCTGCTCTTCTTCGACCGTTGCCACCTGCCGACTAGTGGAAGGCGGCATCGGAGCCTTGCGCTTGTTGTCGTTCTGGTATGGGTGCCGGGTGGACTCTCTAGCCGGCGTCTTGGGAGCCAGCGCGAGCACTTTCCCAGAGGCGTCGACTCGGAGCTCGGTCTTCATGGAGGAGTCGACCGTGGCGTATTTGTCCGCGATGATCAACAGCTCGTCAAGCCTCGTCGGCTCGTCGCAGAGAAGTCGGTGCTTGAGGAGGGTGCCCTCTCGGCACCCGGCTATGAAGTACTTGATAGCCTGAACCTCGTGCACCCCTTCGCAGGAGTTTTGGAGCTCGGCCCAACGCGTGAGGTAATTGCGAGTCGACTCGTTGGGTCCTTGTACGCACAAGAAGAGCTGTCGGGGCTTGGGAACCCGCTTGTAGGTGCTGGTGAAGTTGCGGATGAAGGCTTCCATGAAGTCGAGCCAGCTGTTAATGCTGTAGGGCTTGAGGCTGTTGAGCCAGGTGCGTGTCGTGCCTTGGAGCATCAGGGGGACATACTTCACGGCAACGCGTCGGTTGCCATTTTCTATGCGAACCGCTGTGGAGTAGTCGATCAACCAGTCTTCCGGCTTCACGGAGCCGTTATACTTGGGCGTGTCTCTTGGGAGTGAGAACCCTTTGGGAAAGGGCTCGTCGCGGATGCGGGGGCCGAAACAAGGCAGGCTGACATCGTCTTCTTCTTCCAGGGCCAAGGATCGAGCAAGGCGGTCGATCCGATGGCGGGCATCGTTCTCGTCGACTCCTTCGCGGCGACCAAGTCGGCCGCTGAGAGTCGGATGCTCGACAGGCGGTGGGGTGGGATTTCTCTCTCCGCGAGGTGGAGGAGGGGGCAAGTCACCTCGTCTCTCCACGCCTCGGGGACGGCCCTCCGCGTCGTGCTCGATGGTGATTCATGTCCGGTTGCAGCTAGCAGCCGGCTCCTTCTCTTGTCTCGCACGGGCGCCACCCGCAGTCGGCGTACGCGACGTCGCGCCGTGTTCTCGGCGAGGGGGGCTTCCAGCTCGGACGCCGGCTTCGTGCGGTGCGGCGGCCGTGCCGATCAGCTGCTGGACGCGTCTGGTCATGTAGGGGAGCTCGTTGGCCCCCAGTCCGTTGAGATCGTCAATGATCGACTGGGCGGCACGTAGATTCTCGAGGGGCGTGGCGTAGATCGGGCGGTCTGCACCCAACATGCTGGCAATGGCCGCCCCGCGTTGCTTGACGGCGCCGACCCGGCTTGGCCCTTCTGGAGGCGGCGTGCCGAAGGTGGCTCGGTCGACCTCACGCTGGTGGGCTTCCGTGAGGCGTCTCATGGTGTTTATCTTTTGGCCCTCCGCGACGAGGGCAAGGCGGCGAGCCTCCAGCGCCTCGGCGTCGGCGTCGGCCGGGATGGGAACGGACAAGTCCTGCAGCACCGCCTGCAGGGCGTCGTGGGTGTTCTCGCCGGAGGCGGCTCCGTGGCTGATGACCAGCACCTCGGTGACGGTGCTGTCGCCACTGTCAGCTCGCGGGAGAGGGTCGTCGAAGACGATCACGTCGGTGGGGAAGGCGTCGAGCGATGCTGTGTCGGAGTCAACAAGCATCAGGTCGGTGGAGCCAACTGACTCCAAGTCTGCAGTAGGCTTGCCGGAGACATGGAGTTGGTCGAGGAGGCTGACGAGGCGGTTCTCGAGGCAGCCGGTGCCCGCGTCGGATGCGGGTTCGTCGGAGATGCAAACCTCGCCAAGGAGATCGGCGAGGCAGCTCGCCGCGCAGGCATCATCGACGCTTTGCAGCGCGTCGGGGCAAGCGCCATCGGGCGTGCCGGGCTGGCTACGCTCGCTGGGGAGGAAAAGGGTTCCCGTCCAGAGAAGGTCTCCGGACGACGGTGCACCTGGCCCCATGGTGGGCGCCAAATGTCGGGTGGTAGGTGCGACATATGCCAACGGATGGCTTATCATTGTGGGAGCCAGTAAGACATCGCCGGTGCCTGGAAACGGGATAAGGTGAAGACATGCACGCCGGCGAATCTTACCCAGCTTCGGGGCTCTCCGTGGAGATAACACCCATACTGCTGCTCTGCGGGGTCTCCGCATGATCACTAGCTCAACAAGTAGCTACAAGATGCTCCTTGAGTTGACCGGTGGGAGGAGGAAGAAAGGCAAGGCTAGCTCTCTTCTCTCCCTATGGCGGTGTCTAAAACTCAGTGAGTTCCACCCTTTGCATGGGTGTCCCGGGGGTTTATATAGGCCTACCCCCCGGGGGTACAATGGTAATCTGGCTGGGTGTGGGCCCAGGCCGTCAGTGTCTACAGCTGCCGCCTTCTCCGCCGGCTTCTAGGGCCCGCCGACTGGTGGGTCCTGCCGGCTGTCGGCTCGCTGGCCGACAGGCCGGCCCCACCGCCAGGGGGTCCTGTCGGGGGCTGGTTACTGTTGCCTCGCCTCTGATGACGAGGGCTTTGTCGCGGTAAGCATGGCTATAGTGCCGCCGCCTTGCGGGCTCCCACTGTAGCCTTACCGTGTCTCATCTGCTTAATGGTGCGCGCGCCCCGAGGGGGGAGCAAGCCGGCTACTGGAAGCCGGCCCGGCCTTGGGCCGGCTAGGGGAGGCCGGGCCGCCTTCGGATGTCTCTCTGACCGAAGGGGCCCGCCGCCTGCGGGCCGTACTGGCGACCCGTCGTGGATGGCGTCATGACTCTCATGGCAACAGTGCCACGCCGGACGGGGGATGGCTGCCCCGTACGGCGTACTGTAGCCATGCACTCTCCGGGATTCGGGGGTGGCAGGGTTTGCTGTAGCCACGCCCTGTCCTATCGCCATTATGGGTGGTGGTCTTTGGAGGCAGTGTTCAGCCGCTTGCCTCTTGGAGTCGACCCTTCGTGGGCCGCCTCCGAGGAGCCGGTCCTTCGTGGGCCAGCTTCTTGGAGTCGGTCCCACACGGGCCGGCTTCTTGGAGTCGGTGCAAGCTTGGCGTCCTCCGAAGGTTGTTTTATGGCCGGGCCGCCTTCCGACAGCCGGCCTAGGTGATAGCCGGCCGGGGGAAGGCGGCCCCATGTCTTAGGTGCTTCAAGGTCCGATCGTCCTGTTGTTTTTTCTGAGGGCCAAAGGGAGCCGGTTAGGCTACCCGTGGTCATTTACTCCGACAGTAACATTGCCCCTTCTCTCTTTTTCTCTCATTTTTTGTTTGGGCCTTTCTCTTTTTTTATGGCCTCTTTTTTCGTCCGGAGTCTCATCCCGACTTGTGGGAGAATCATAGACCCCATCATCCTTTCCTCACATGGTACAATGCTCTAATAATGAAGATCATCACACTTTTATTTGCTTACAACTCAATACTTAGAACAAAATATGACTCTATGTGAATGCCTCCGGCGGTGTACCGGGATGTGCATGTTGGGGAACGCAGTAATTTCAAAAACTTTCCTACGATCACGCAAGATCATCTAGGTGATGCATAGCAACAAGAGGGGAGAGTGTGTCCACATACCCTCGTAGATCGAAAGCGGAAGCATTTAGTTAACGCGGTTGATGTAGTCCAACGTCTTCGCGATCCAACCGATCCAAGCACCGAACGTACGGCACCTCCACATTCAGCACACATTCAGCTCAATGACGTCCCTCATACTCTTGATCTAGTTGAGGCTGAGGGAGTTTTGTCAGCACGACGGCATGGCGATGGTGATGATGAAGTTACCGGTGCAGGGCTTCACCTAAGCACTAGAACGATATGACCGAGGTGTGTAACTGTGGAGGGGTGCACCGCACACGGCTAAAAGATCAACTTGTGTTGTCTGTTGTGCTATTGGGGTGCCCCTGGACATGTATATAAAGGAGGGAGGAGAGAGGAGGCTGGCCAGGTTGGGCGCGCCAAGGGGGAGTCCTACTACTCCTAGTCCAACTAGGATTGCCCCCCCTTTCCTTTCTTCCACCGGAGGGAAAGGGAAGGGAGAGAGAGGGAGAAGGAACGAGGGGCGCCGGCCCCCTCCCCTAGTCCAATTCGGTTTGGGCAAGGGGAGGGCGCACCCCTCCCTTGTGGCGTCTCTCCTCTCCTCCAATAAGGCCCAATAGGCCCATTACTTCTCCCGGGGGGTTCCGATAACCTCCCGGTACTCCGGAAAAATGCCCGAACCACTCGGAACCATTCCGGTGTCCAAATGAAATCTTCCAATATATGAATCTTTATGTCTCGACCATTTCGAGACTCCTCGTCACGTCTGTGATCTCATCTGGAACTTCGAACAAACTTCGGTCATCAAATCACATAAACTCATAATACAAATCGTTATCGAACGTTAAGCATCCGGACTCTACGGGTTCGAGAACTATGTAGACATGACCGAGACACATCTCCGATCAATAACCAATAGCGGAACCTGGAAGCTCATATTGGATCCAACATATTCTATGAAGATCTTTATCGGTCAAATCGCATAACAACATAAGTTGTTCCCTTTGTCATCAGTATGTTACTTGCCCGAGATTAGATCATCGGTATCATCATACCTAGTTCAATATCATTACCGGCAAGTCTCTTTTCTCGTTCCGTAATACTTCATCCCGCAACTAACTCATTAGTCACAATGCTTGCAAGGCTTATAGTGATGAGTATTACCGAGAGGGCCCAGAGATACCTCTCCGAAACACGGAGTGACAAATCCTAATCTCGATCTATGACAACCCAACAAACACCTTCGGAGACACCTGTAGAGCACCTTTATAATAACCCATTTATGTTGTGACGTTTGGTAGCACACAAAGTGTTCCTCCGGTATTCGGGAGTTGCATAATCTCATAGTCAGAGGAACGTGTATAAGTCATGAAGAAAGCGGTAGAAATGAAACAGCAATGATCATAATGCTAAGATAACGGATGGGTCATGTCCAACACATCATTATCCTAATGATGTGATCCCGTTCATCAAATGACAACACATGTCTATGGTTAGGAAACTTAACCATCTTTGATTAACGAGCTAGTCAAGTAGAGGCATACTAGGGACAATATGTTTTGTCTATGTATTCACACATGTACAAGTTTCCGGTTAATACAGTTCTAGCATGAATAATAAACATTTATCACGAAATAAGGAAATAAATAATAGCTTTATTATTGCCTCTAGGGCATATTTCCTTCAGTCTCCCATTTGCACTAGAGTCAATAATCTTGTTCACATCGCCATGTGATTTGACACCAATAGTTCACATCTGTATGTGATTAACACCCATAGTTCACATCGCCATGTGATCAACACCCAAAGGGTTTACTAGAGTCGGTAATCTAGTTCACATCGCTATGTGATTAACACCCAAAGAGTACTTATCAGAAAGGATGTAGTGCTGCCACTCACTTTCTTGTAAATACAGACTTCTCCATAAGTCTGTATAAAACCATATGCTTTGATCACACTATCAAAACGTTTATTCCAACTCCAAGAGGCTTGCACCAGTCCATAAATGGATCACTGGAGCTTGCACACTTTGTTAGCACCTTTTGGATCGACAAAACCTTCTGTTGCATCATATACAACTCTTCTTCCAGAAATCCATTCAGGAATGCAGTTTTCACATCCATTTGCCAAATTTCATAATCATAAAATGCGACAATTGCTAACATGATTCGGACAAACTTAAGCATCTCTACGGGTGAGAAAGTCTCATCGTAGTCAACCCCTTGAACTTGTCGAAAACCTTTCGCAACAAGTCGATCTTTGTAGACAGTAACATTTCCGTCAACGTCAGTCTTCTTCTTGAAGATCCATTTATTCTCGATGGCTTGTCGATCATCGGGCAAGTCAACCAAAGTCCACACTTTGTTCTCATACATGGATCCCATCTCAGATTTCATGGCCTCAAGCCATTTTTCGAAATCTGGGCTCACCATCGCTTCTTCATAGTTTGTAGGTTCGCCATGGTCAAGTAACATGACTTCCAGAATAGGATTACCGTACCACTCTGGTGCAGATCTTACTCTGGTTGACCTACGAGGTTCGGTAGTAACTTGATTTGAAGTTTCATGATCAATATCATTAGCTTCGTCACTAATTGGTGTAGGTGTCACAGGAACCGGTTTCTCTGATGAACTACTTTCCAATAAGGGAGCAGGTACAGTTACCTCATCAAGTTCTACTTTCCTCCCACTCACTTATTTCGAGAGAAACTCCTTCTCTAGAAAGGATCCATTCTTAGCAACAAATGTCTTGCCTTCGGATCTGTGATAGAAGGTGTACCCAACAGTTTCCTTTGGGTATCCTATGAAGACACATTTCTCCGACTTGGGTTCGAGCTTATCAGGTTGAAGCTTTTTCACATAAGCATCGCAGACCCAAACTTTAAGAAACGACAACTTTGGTTTCTTGCCAAACCATAGTTCATAAGGCGTCGTCTCAACGGATTATGATGGTGCCCTATTTAACGTGAATGCAACCGTCTCTAAAGCATAACCCCAAAATGATAGCGGTAAATTAGTAAGAGACATCATAGATCGCACCATATCTAGTAAAGTACGATTACGACGTTCGGACACACCATTATGCTATGGTGTTCCGGGTGGCGTGAGTTGCGAAACTATTCCGCATTGTTTCAAATGTAGACCAAACTCGTAACTCAAATATTCTCCTCCATGATCAAATCGTAGAAACTTTATTTTCTTGTTACGATGTTTTTCCACTTCACTCTGAAATTCTTTGAACTTTTCAAATGTTTCAGACTTATGTTTCATTAAGTAGATATACCCATATCCGCTCAAATCATCTATGAAGGTGAGAAAATAACGATACCCGCCGCAAGCCTCAATATTCATTGGACCACACACATCAGTATGTATGATTTCCAACAAATCTGTTGCTCGCTCCATTGTTCCGGAGAACAGCGTTTTAGTCATCTTGCCCATGAGGCATGGTTCGCAAGTACCAAGTGATTCCAGAAGTCCATCAGTATGGAGTTTCTTCATGCGCTTTACACCAATATGACCCAAACGGCAGTGCCACAAATAAGTTGCACTATCATTATCAATTCTGCATCTTTTGGCTTCAACATTATGAATATGTATATCACTACTATCGAGATTCAAGACAAATAGACCACTCTTTAAGGGTGCATGACCATAAAATATATTGCTCATATAAATAGAAGAACCATTATTCTTAGATTTAAATGAATAACCGTCTCGCATCAAACAAGATCCAGATATAATGTTCATGCTTAACGCTGGCACCAAATAACAATTATTCAGGTATAAAACTAATCCCGAAGGTAGATGTAGAGGTAGCATGCCGACGACGATCACATCGACTTTGGAACCATTTCCCACGCGCATCGTCACCTCATCCTTAGCCAATCTTTGGTCAATCCGTAGTCCCTTTTTCGACTTGCAAATATTAGCGATGGAACCAGTATCAAATACCCAGGTGCTACTGCGAGCTCTAGTAAGGTACATATCAATAACATGTATATCACATATACCTTTGTTCACCTTGCCATCCTTTTTATCCGCCAAATACTTGGGGCAGTTCCGCTTCCAGTGGCTAGTTCCTTTGCAGTAGAAGCACTCAGTCTCAGGCTTAGGTCCAGACTTGGGTTTCTTCTCCTGAGCGGCAACTTGTTTGCCGTTCTTCTTGAAGTTCCCCTTCTTCTTCCCTTAACCCCTTTTTCTTGAAACTGGTGGTCTTGTTGACCATCAACACTTGATGCTCCTTCTTGATTTCTACATCCGTAGCCTTTAGCATCGCGAAGAGCTCGGGAATAGTCTTTTCCATCCCTTGCATATTATAGTTCATCACGAAGCTCTTGTAGCTTGGTGGCAGTGATTGAAAAATTCTGTCAATGACACTATCATCAGGAAGATTAACTCCCAGTTGAATCAAGTGATTATTATACCCAGACATTTTGAGTATATGTTCACTGACAGAACTATTCTCCTCCATCTTGCAGCTATAGAACTTATTGGAGACTTCATATCTCTCAATCCGGGCATTTGCTTGAAATATCAACTTCAACTCCTGGAACATCTCATATGCTCCATGACGTTCAAAATGTCGTTGAAGTTCCGGTTCTAAGCCGTAAAGCATGGCACACTGAACTATCGAGTAGTCATCAGCTTTGCTCAGCCAGACGTTCTTAATATCATCAGTTGCATCTGCAGCAAGCCTGGCACCCAACAGTGCTTCCAGGACGTAATTCTTCTATGCAGCAATGAGGATAATCCTCAAGTTACGTTCCCAGTCCGTGTAATTGCTACCATCATCTTTCAACTTTGCTTTCTCAAGGAACGCATTAAAATTCAACGGAACAACAACACGGGCCATCTATCTACAACAAAATAGACAAGCAAAATACTATCAGGTACTAAGTTCATGATAAATTTAAGTTCAATTAATCATATTACTTAAGAACTCCCACTTAGATAGATATTCCTCTAATCATCTAAGTGATCACGTGATCCAAATCAACTACCGATCATCAAGTGAGATGGAGTAGTTTTCAATGGTGAACATCACTATGTTGATCATATCTACTATATGATTCACGTTCGACCTTTCAATCTCAGTGTTCCGAGGCCATATCTGCATATGCTAGGCTCGTCAAGTTTAACCCGAGTATTTCTGCGTGTGCAAAACTGGCTTGCACCAGTTGTAGGTGAATGTTGAGCTTATCACACCCTATCATCACGTGGTGTCTCGGCACGACGAACTTTGGCAATGGTGCATACTCAGGGAGAACACTTATGCCTTGAAATTTAGTGAGAGATCATCTTATAATTCTACCGTCAATCAAAGCAGAATAAGATGCATAAAGGATAAACATCACATGCAATCAATATAAGTGATATGATATGGCCATCATCATCTTATGCCTTTGATCTCCATCTCCAAAGCACCGTCATGATCACCATCGTCACCGGCGCGACACCTTGATCTCCATCGTAGCATCGTTGTCGTCTCGCCAACTATTGTTTCTACGACTATCGCTACCGCTTAATGATAAAGTAAAAACAACTACAGGGCAATTGCATTGCATACAATAAAGCGACGACCATATGGCTCCTGCCAGTTGCCGATAACTCTGTTACAAAACATGATCATCTCATACAATAAAATTTAGCATCATGCCTTGACCATATCACATCACAACATGCCCTGCAAAAACAAGTTAGACGTCCTCTCCTTTGTTGTTGCAAGTTTTACGTGGCTGCTACGGGCTGAGCAAGAACCGTTCTTACCTACGCATCAAAACCACAAGGATATTTTTTCAAGTTAGTGTTGTTTTAACCTTCAAAAAGGATCAGGCGTAGTCACACTCGGTTCAACTAACGTTGGAGAAACTGACACCCGCCAGCCACCTATGTGCAAAGCACGTCGGTAGAACCAGTCTCGCGTAAGCGTACACGTAATGTCGGTCCGGGCCGCTTCATCCAACAATACCGCCGAACCAAAGTATGACATGCTGGTAAGCAGTATGACTTGTATCACCCACAACTAATTTGTGTTCTACTCATGCATATAACATCTACGCATAAACCTGGCTCGGATGCACAAATCCGAAAGTGGTAAATGGTCAAAGAATCAAGCATTATATCTCAGGTAATCCTATAAATGTTGAAACTAATCTTATTGAAACCGTAACCCCAGAGGAATACATAAGGGACACTTTCCAGAACGTTTCAGACTCCAAAAAGGAATATGTATGTGGTACAGTAAGTAAACCGACTCCAAAACAGTTCTAATAGCAATTTTTCTCCATTTTGGAATATTTAAGAAAATAGGAAAATAAGAAGTAGTCCGGGAAGGACACGGGGCATCCACGAGGGTGGAGGGCGCGCCCTACCCCCCTAGGCATGCCCCCTGCCTCGTGGGCACCTTGTGTGCTCTCCGGACTCCATTTTCTTGCACGATACTTCTTTTGGTCGGTAAAAATTCATTATATAATCTCCCAAAGATTTTGACCACCGTATCACGCAAATATCCTCTATCTTTGTTTCGAGCTGTTTTCTGTTAGATTTGTCAAGGTCAGGCATCATGACGTCACCCTCCTCCAACAATGAAGACAAGGATGCTTGGATATTGAAGATAGAGCTGAAGAGAGAAGAACCAGGGGAGATCAACAAGGAGGATGAAACCAAGAAGGTCATGGAGGATCAAGCTCCGGCGGGAGAAGAAGAATACATCCAACCTCTTTACCCCAACTGAAAAGCTTTCAAGATGATTGAGTTAGCTCGCATACAAAACAAGTATCTCACACATGAAAATATTTTGTTGAAGGATCATATCGTCGCACTCAAGGGCATTATCCGCAAATTGGAAGAGCTCCTACGCTCGATGTGTGACTATCCATCATCATCACCACCTTCTTCATGAGCAAAGGAGACATAATTACATGGGTATGGGCACTCCCCTTGGCAACTGCCAAGCTTGGGGGAGTTGCCCCGGTATGGTATCACCATCACACTCATATCTTTACCGTTTTACTTAGTTCGTTCCTTTCAGTGATATCTTGATCTAGTAGAATAAAGTTTTGGTACGAATTAGTTTTGAGTTTTGCTTTATGATCCCTCTATGTAATCGAGTCTGTGAGCTATATATAATAAATATTAGTGTTGAGTCAAGGGCTTTGTTATCTTGCTATGATCTTGAGGGAATAGAAATAAAAGAAAGAAATAAAAGAGATCATATGGATCTTATGGAAAGTGATGACTTCACATAAAGGGTATGATGATTAAAAGTTGTTGAGAGTTGGCAAACATAGTTTTGGTCATCGTTGCAATTAATAGGAAGTAATAAAGAAGGAGAGGTTTTCACATATAAATATACTATCTTGGACATCTTTTATGATTGTGAGCACTCATTAAAGTATGACATGCTAAAGAGTTGATGTTGGACAAGGAAGACAACGTAATGGGTTATGTTTTCTCACATCTGAATTAAAGTATATTGTCATGATCATCCAACATGTTGAGCTTGCCTTTCCCCCTCATGCTAGCCAAATCCCTTGCACCAAGTAGAGATACTACTTGTGATTCCAAATATCCTTAAACCCAGTTTTGCCATGAGAGTCCACCATATCTACCTATGGATTGAGTAAGATCCTTCAAGTAAGTTGTCATGTTGCATGCAATAAAAATTGCTCTCTAAATATGTATGACTTATTAGTGTGGAGAAAATAAGCTTTATACGATCTTGTGATATGGAAGTAATAAAAACGACAGACTGCATAATAAAGGTCCGTATCACAAGTGGCAATATAAAGTGACGTTCTTTTGCATTAAGATTTCGTGCATCCAACCATAAAAGCACATGACAACCTCTGCTTCCCTCTGCGAAGGGCCTATCTTTTACTTCTTGTCTTACATTAAGAGTCATGGTGATCTTCACCTTTCCTTTTTACATTTTATCCTTTGGCAAGCACCTCATGTTGGAAAGATCCTGATATATATATCCAATTGGATGTAAGTTAGCATGAACTATTATTGTTGACATTACCCTTGAGGTAAAATGTTGGGAGGCAACACTATAAGCCCCTATCTTTCTCTGTGTTCGATTAAAACTCCATACCCATAAGTATTGCGTGAGTGTTAACAATTGTGAAAGACTAAATGATAGTTGAGTATGTGGACTTGCTGAAAAGCTCCTATTGACTCTTTCTGATGTTATGATAAATTGCAATTGCCTTAATGACCGAGATTATAGTTTGTTGGTTTTCAATAAAGTTTCTGATTCATACTTAATGTTGTGAATAGATTGTTACTTTAGCATAAGAAATCATATGATAAAATTTATGTATGTGTTGTTATAAGAATGATCATGATGCCCTCATGTCCGTATTTTATTTTTATCGACACCTCTATTTCTAAACATGTGGACATATTTTCGATATCGGCTTCCGCTTGAGGACAAGCGAGGTCTAAGCTTGGGGGAGTTGATACGTCCATTCTGCATCATGCTTTTATATCGATATTTATTGCATTATGGGCTGTTATTACATGTTATGTCACAATACTTATGCCGATTCTCTCTTATTTTATAAGGTTTACATGAAAGGGAGAATGCCGGCAGCTGGGATTCTGGGCTGGAAAAGGAGCAAATATTGGAGACCTATTCTGCACAGCTCCAAAAGTCCTAAAACTCCACGAAAGTCATTTTTGGAATTAATAATAAATATTAAGCAAAAGAAGTACCAGAGGGGGCCCACACCCTGGCCATGAGGGTGGGGGCGCGCCCTACCCCCTGGGTGCGCCCCCTGCCTCGTCGGCCACCTGGCAGCCCTCCGGTGCCCATCTTCTACTAAATGAAGTATTCTACCCTGGAAAAAAATCATAAGCAAGCTTTTGGGACAAAACTCCGCCGCCATGAGGCGGAACCAATCTAGGGCTCCAGCGGAGCTTTTCTGCCGGGGAAACTTCCCTCCGGGAGGGGGAAATCATCACCATCGTCATCACCATCGATCCTCTCATCGGGAGGGGGTCAATCTCCATCAACATCTTCACCAACACCATCTCCTCTTAAACCCTGCTTCATCTCTTGTATCCAATCTTTGTACCAAAACCTCAGATTGGTACCTGTGGGTTGATAGTAGTGTTGATTACTCCTTGTAGTTGATGCTAGTTGGTTTATTCGGTGGATCTGAACAAATGATCTTCCACCGAATAAACCAACTAGCATTAACTACAAGGAGTAATCAACACTACTAGCAACCCACAGGTACCAATCTGAGGTTTTGGTATAAAGATTGGATACAAGAGATGAAGCAGGGTTTAAGAGGAGATGGTGTTGGTGAAGATGTTGATGGAGATTGACCCCCTCCCGATGAGAGGATCGATGGTGATGACGATGGTGATGATTTCCCCCTCCCGGAGGGAAATTTCCCCAACAGAACAGCTCCGTCGGAGCCCTAGATTGGTTTCGACACTGTTTGGAGCCCACCATGGGGCCAGCGATGTTGGGGAACGTTGCATAAAATAAAAAAATTCCTACGTTCACCAAGATCAATCTGTGAGTTCATCCAGCAACAAGAGAGAAGAGTGCATCTACATACCCTTGTAGATTGCGAGCGGAAGCGTTCAAGAGAACGGGGTTGAGGGAGTCATTCACGTCGTGATCCAAATCACCGGAGATCCTAGCGCCGAACGGACGGCACCTCCGCATTCAACACACGTACGGTCAGCGTGACGTCTCCTCCTTCTTGATCCAGCAAGGGGGGAGGAGAGGTTTGATACGTTTCCAACGTATCTATAATTTTTGATTGCTCCATGCTACTTTATCTACTGTTTTGGACTATAATGGGCTTTATTTTCCACTTTTATATTATTTTTGGGACTAACCTATTAACCGGAGGCCCAGCCCAGAATTGCTGTTTTTTGCCTTTTTCAATATTTCGAAGAAACAGAATATCAAACGGAGTCCAAACGGAATGAAACTTTCGGGAACGTGATTTACTCATCAGATAAGATCCAAGAGACTTGGACCCTCCATCAAGAAAGCCACGAGGTGGTCACGAGGGTGGAGGGCGCGCCCCTCCCCCCTGGGCGCGCCCCCTGCCTCATGGGCCCCTCGGAGCTCCACCGACGTACTCCTTCCTCCTATATATACCTACGTACGCCCATTAGACCAGGGACGGAGCCAAAAACCTAATTCCACCGCCGCAACCTTCTGTATCCACGAGATCCCATCTTGGGGCCTGTTCCGGAGCTCCGCCGGAGAGGGCATCCACCACGGAGGGCTTCTACATCAACACCATGGCCCCTCCGATGAAGTGTGAGTAGTTTACTTCAGACCTTCGGGTCCATAGCTAGTAGCTAGATGGCTTCTTCTCTCTTTTTGGATCTCAATACAATGTTCTCCCCCTCTCTCGTGGAGATCTATTCGATGTAATCTTCTTTTTGCGGTGTGTTTGTTGAGACTGATGAATTGTGGGTTTATGATCCAACTTATCTATGGAAAATATTTGATTCTTCTCTGAATTATTTTATGTATGATTGAGTTATCTTTGCAAGTCTCTTCGAATTATCCGTTTGGTTTGGCCAACTAGATTGGTAGTTCTTGCAATGGGAGAAGTGCATAGCTTTGGGTTCAATCTTGCGGTGTCCTTACTCAGTGATAGAAAGAGTTGCAAGGCACGTATTGTATTGTTGCCATCGAGGATAACAAGATGGGGTATTTATCATATTGCATGAATTTATTCCTCTACATCATGTCATCTTGCTTAAGGCGTTACTCTGTTTTTAACTTAATACTCTAGATGCATGCTGGATAGCGGTCGATGACTGGAGTATTAGTAGTAGATGCAGAATCGTTTCGATCTACTTGTCACGAACATGATGCCTATATACATGATCATTGCCTAGATATACTCATAACTATGCTCAATTCTATCAATTGCTCAACAGTAATTTGTTCACCCACCGTAGAATATCTATGCTCTTGAGAGAAGCCACTAGTGAAACCTATGGCCCCCGGGTCTATTCTCATCATATCAATCTATATCACTTTATTTACTTGCTTTGCTTTTGTTTTGCCTTTACCTTTTTACTTTGCATCTTTATATCAAAAATACCAAAAATATTATCTCTATCAGATCTCACTCTCGTAAGTGACCGTGAAGGGATTGACAACCCCTAAGCGTTGGTTGCGAGTTGCTATCATGTTGTGCAGGTACGAGGGACTTGCGCGTGACCTCCTACTGGATTGATACCTTAGTTCTCAAAAACTGAGGGAAATACTTACGCTACTGTGCTGCATCACCCCCTCCTCTTCGGGGAAAACCAACGCTAGCTCAAGACGTAGCAAGAAGGATTTCTGGCGCCGTTGCCGGGGATGCTTACGCAAAAGTCAACATACCAAGTACCCATCACAATCCCTATCTCTCGCATTACATTATTTGCCATTTTCCTCTCGTTTTCCTCTCCCCCACTTCACCCTTGCCGTTTTATTCGCCCTTCTTCCGTTCGATCTTATGTTTGCTTGTACCTTCTTTTTGCTTGCATCTTTGCTTGCTAAAAGTTTATGGATCCTCATCCACTTGCTAATCTCTTTAAGAGATCCAGTTATGTTGAACCTATTGCTAGTGAGTTGAGTTTGTCTCATACACTTCACCTTTTTAATATCTTTCGTGAGTATGATGGAAAGGATAATTGTGCTCAAGTGCTTGAAGAAGAAATCTATAGAATGTTTGGTACTAAATTTTTGAATGATGAGCATGATTGCAATGTTGTTAGTATGAATTCCTTGAATATCCATGATGCTAATGATATGCATGAATCTATAGATAATGATGATTCCGATGATTTGATTGAAATATCCCTTGATGAACATGATGCTTGCTATTCTTGTGGCCATGATGCCAATATTTATGAAGATGAATTTTCTATAGTTCCTTATGTTAAACATGAGATCGTTGCTATTGCACCCATACTTGGTAGTTCCTTCGATGAAAAGCATGATTGCAATGATTCTACTATAAATTCTCTTGATGTCAATTACGCTAATAATATGCAAAACCCTAAGCTTGGGGATGCTAGTTTTGCTATGTCTACTACTTGTTGCAATGATCATGATTGGGGTGATTCTTCTTATGATCTTGAAAATTTATTTAATCCCCATGATGAATATGAGATTGATAATATTGTTTACAATAATATTGAAAGTGGGTTTGGAAGAGTGTCAACTTTAGATCCCACATATTTGGAGAATATTCAATCTTATGAAATTTTTGATAAAAGTGGGTTTGGAGAGGTCATGACTTTAGTTAATGTTAATCCCACTATTTTGGAAGAGTGTCAACTTCGCATGCATGTGGATTGTGTTGAGAATATGTTATGTGATAGCTATTTTGTTGAATTTTCTTATGATCCTACATGCAATTATTATGAGAGAGGAAAATATGGTTGTAGAAGTTTTCATGTTACTAAATTACCTCTCTTCATGTTGAGATTGCTATCGTCACCTTCTTCTTCCTTGCATATGCTAGTTTTTGCTTGCCTTGCAAATTTGTTTGCCTATAATATGCCTATGCATAGGAAGTATGTTAGACTTAGATGTGTTTGTCACATGATATATGATGCTCTATTTTGTGCTTCAATTCTTGTCTTTCATGTGAGCATCGTTAAAACTATCAATGCCTAGCTAGGGGCGTTAAACGATAGCGCTTGTTGGGAGGCAACCCAATATTATTTTGCTTTTTTTTGGTTCTGTTTAGGAATAAATAATCCATCTACCTTCTGTTTGGATGTGGTTTTATGTTTTAGTTAGTGTTTGTGCCAAGTAAGACCTATAGGATAACCTACGATGATAGTTGATTTGATTCTGCTGAAAAACAGAAACTTTGCGCGCACGAATTTAGTTATGATAAATCACAGGAAGGTGCTTTTGCATTGATTCTTTTTGCTGCTAATTAAAAAAATTGTCCAAGACTTCCTATTTTGGTAGAATGTTTAGAGTTCCAGAAGTTTGCGTTAGTTACAGATTACTACAGACTGTTCTGTTTTTGACAGATTCTGTTTTGCGTGTGTCGTTTGCTTATTTTGATGAATCTATGGCTAGTAAAATAGTTTATGATCCATAGAGAAGTTGGAATACAGTAGGTTTAACACCAATACAAATAAAGAATGAGTTCATTACAGTACCTTGAAGTAGTCTTTTGTTTTCTTTCTCTAACGGAGCTCACGAGATTTCTGTTGAGTTTTGTGTTGTGAAGTTTTCAAGTTTTGGGTGAATTCTTTTGATGGATTATGGAACAAGGAGTGGCAAGAGCCTAAGCTTGGGGATTCCCATGGCACCCCCAAGATAATCCAAGGACACCAAAAATTCAAAGCTTGGGGATGCCCCGGAAGGCATCCCCTCTTTCGTCCACTTCCATCGGTAATTTACTTGGAACTATATTTTTATTCACCACATGATATGTGTTTTGCTTGGAGCGTCTTGTATTATTTGAGTCTTTGCTTGTTAGTCTACCACAATCATCCTTGCTGTATACACCTTTTGAGAGAGCCATACATGGACTGAAAATTGTTAGAATACTCTATGTGCTTCACTTATACCTTTTGAGCTTGATAGTTTTTGCTCATAGTGCTTCACTTATATCCTTTTTAGCATGATAATTTTTACTCTAGTGCTTCACTTAGATCTTTTAGAGCACGGTGGTGGATTTGTTTTAAAGAAACTTGATCTCTCATGCTTCACTTAGATTATTTTGAGAGTCATTAATAGCATGGTAATTTGCTTAATGTTAATATACTTGGTATTCAAGATATGTGAAACTTTCTTTTGAGTGCGTTGAATACTAAGATAAGTTTGATGCTTGATAATTGTTTTGAGATATGAAGATGGTGATATTAGAGTAATGCTAGTTGAGTAGTTGTTAATTCAAAGAATACTTGTGTTGAAGTTTGTGATTCCCGTAGCATGCACGTATGGTGAACCGTTATGTGATGAGCTCGGAGCATGATTTATTTATTGATTGCCTTCCTTATGAGTGGCGGTCGGGGATGAGCGATGGTCTTTTCCTACCAATCTATCCCCCTAGGAGCATGCGCGTAATACTTTGCTTTGATAACTTCTAGATTTTTGCAATAAGTATATGAGTTCTTTATGACTAATGTTAAGTCCATGGATTATACGCACTTTTTCCCATCCTTCCACCATTGCTAGCCTCTCTAATACCGCGCACCTTTCGCCGGTATCATACACCCACCATAAACCTTCCTCAAAACAGCCACCATACCTACCTATTATGGCATTTCCATAGCCATTCCGAGATATATTGCCATGCAACTTTCCACGGTTCCGTTTATTATGACATGCTCCATCATTGTCATATTGCTTAGCATGATCATGTAGTTGACATCGTATTTGTGGCAAAGCCACCTTTCATAATTCTCTCATACATGTCACTCATGAATCATTGCATATCCCAGTACACCGCCGGAGGCATTCGTATAGAGTCATATTATGTTCTAAGTATCGAGTTGTAATTGTTGAGTTGTAAGAAAAATAAAAGTGTGATGATCATCATTATTAGAGCATTATCCCAAGTGAGGAAAGGATGATGGAGGCTATGATTCCCCCACAAGTCGGGATGAGACTCCGGACAAAAAAAATAAGAGAAAAAAGAGGCCATAAAAAAAAGAGAAAAGGCCCAAATAAAAAATGAGAGAAAAAGAGAGAAGGGACAATGCTACTATCCTTTTACCACACTTGTGCTTCAAAGTAGCACCATGATCTTCATGATAGAGAGTCTCCTATGTTGTCACATTCATATACTAGTGGGAATTTTTCATTATAGAACTTGGCTTGTATATTCCAATGATGGGCTTCCTCAAAACGCCCTAGGTCTTCGTGAGCAAGCGAGTTGGATGCACACCCACTTAGTTTCTTTTGTTGAGCTTTCATATACTTATAGCTCTAGTGCATCCGTTGCATGGCAATCCCTACTCACTCACATTGATATCTATTGATGGGCATCTCCATAGCCCGTTGATACGCCTAGTTGATGTGAGACTATCTTCCCTCTTTTTGTCTTCTCCACAACCACCACTCTATTCCACATATAGTGCTATATCCATGGCTCACGCTCATGTATTGCGTGAAGATTGAAAAAGTTTTGAAAATGTTAAAGTATGAAACAATTGCTTGGCTTGTCATCGGGGTTGTGCGTGATTTAAATACTTTGTGTGGGGAAGATGAAGCACAACCAGACTATATGATTTTGTAGGGATAACTTTCTTTGGCCATGTTATTTTGAGAAGACATAATTACTTTGATTAGTATGCTTGAAGTATTATTAATTTTTATGTCAATATGAACTTTTGTCTTGAATCTTTCGGATCTGAATATTCATACCATGATTAAGAAGATTTACACTGAAATTATGCCAAAGTATCACTCCGCATCAAAAATTCTCTTTTTATTATTTACCTACTCGAGGACGAGCAGGAATTAAGCTTGGGGATGCCTCATACGTCTCCAACGTATCTATAATTTTTGATTGCTCCATGCTACTTTATCTACTGTTTTGGACTATAATGGGCTTTATTTTCCACTTTTATATTATTTTTGGGATTAACCTATTAACCGGAGGCCCAGCCCAGAATTGCTGTTTTTTTTGCCTTTTTCAGTATTTCGAAGAAACAGAATATCAAACGGAGTCCAAACGGAATGAAACTTTCGGGAATATGATTTACTCATCAGATAAGATCCAGGAGACTTGGACCCTCCGTCAAGAAAGATACGAGGCGGTCACGAGGGTGGAGGGCGTGCCCCTCCCCCCTGGGCGCGCCCCCTGCCTTGTGGGCCCCTCGGAGCTCCACCGACGTACTCCTTCCTCCTATATATACCTACATACCCCCATTAGACCAGGGACGGAGCCAAAAAACTAATTCCACCGCCGCAATCTTCTGTATCCACGAGATCCCATCTTGGGGCCTGTTCTGGAGCTCCGCCTGAGAGGGCATCCACCATGGAGGGCTTCTACATCAACACCATAGCCCCTCCGATGAAGTGTGAGTAGTTTACTTCAGACCTTCGGGTCCATAGCTAGTAGCTAGATGGCTTCTTCTCTCTTTTTGGATCTCAATACAATGTTCTCCCCCTCTCTCGTGGAGATCTATTTGATGTAATCTTCTTTTTGCGGTGTGTTTGTTGAGACCGATGAATTGTGGGTTTATGATCCAAGTTATCAATGGAAAATATTTGATTCTTCTCTGAATTCTTTTATGTATGATTGAGTTATCTTTGCAAGTATCTTTGAATTATCCCTTTGGTTTGGCCAACTAGATTGGTAGTTCTTGCAATGGGAGAAGTGCATAGCTTTGGGTTCAATCTTGCGGTGTCCTTACTCAGTGACAGAAAGAGTTGCAAGGCACGTATTGTATTGTTGCCATCGAGGATAACAAGATGGGGTATTTATCATATTGCATGAATTTATTCCTCTACGTCATGTCATCTTGCTTAAGGCGTTACTCTGTTTTTAACTTAATACTCTAGATGCATGCTGGATAGCGGTCGATGAGTGGAGTAATAGTAGTAGATGCAGAATCGTTTCGATCTACTTGTCACGGACGTGATGTCTATATACGTGATCATTGCCTAGATATACTCATAACTATGCTCAATTCTATCAATTGCTCAACAGTAATTTGTTCACCCACCGTAGAATATCTATGCTCTTGAGAGAAGCCACTAGTGAAACCTATGGCCCCCGGGTCTATTCTCATCATATCAATCTATATCACTTTATTTACTTGCTTTGCTTTTGTTTTGCCTTTACCTTTTTACTTTGCATCTTTATATCAAAAATACCAAAAATATTATCTCTATCAGATCTCACTCTTCTAAGTGATCGTGAAGGGATTGACAACCCCTAAGCATTGGTTGCGAGTTGCTATCGTGTTGTGCAGGTACGAGGGACTTGCGCGTGACCTCCTACTGGATTGATACCTTGGTTCTCAAAAACTGAGGGAAATACTTACGCTACTGTGCTGCATCACCCCCTCCTCTTCCGGGAAAACCAACGCTAGCTCGAGACGTAGTAAGGTTGATGAAGATCCAGCAGCACGACGGCATGGTGGTGGATGCAGCAGGGATCCGGCAGGGCTTCGCCAAGCGTCAGCGGGTGGGAGAGGTGTAGCAAGGGGGAAGGGAGGCGCCAAGATGCAGGGTCCGGCTGCCCTCCCTCCCCCCCTCTTTATATAGGGTCCCCAAGGGGGGGCGCCGTCCCTAGGAGATGGGATCTCCTAGGGGGGGCGGCGGCCAAGGGGGGAACTTGCCCCCCAAGGCAAGTGGAGGCGCCCCCTCCCCTAGGGTTCCCAACCCTAGGCGCAGGGGGGGCCAAGGGGGGGGGCGCACCAGCCCACCAGGGGCTGGTTCCCCTCCCACTTCAGCCCATGGGGCCCTCCGGGATAGGTGGCCCCACCCGGTGGACCCTCGGGACCCTTCCGGTGGTCCCGGTACAATACTGGTGACCCCCGAAACTCTCCTAATAGCCGAAACAACACTTCCTATATATAATTCTTCACCTCCGGACCATTCCGGAACTCCTCGTGACGTCCGGGATCTCATCCGGGACTCCGAACAACTTTCGGTTTGCTGCATACTAATATCTCTACAACCCTAGCGTCACCGAACCTTAAGTGTGTAAGTCTACGGGTTCGGGAGATATGCAGACATGACCGAGACGCATGTCCGGTCAATAACCAACAGCGGGATCTGGATACCCATGTTGGCTCCCACATACTCCTCGGTGATCTCATCGGATGAACCACGATGTCGAGGATTCAATCAACCCTGTATTCAATTCCCTTTGTCAATCGGTACGTTACTTGCCCGAGACTCGATCGTCGGTATCCCAGTACCTCGTTTAGTCTTGTTACCGGCAAGTCACTTTACTCATACCGTAATGCATGATCCCGTGACCAAACACTTGGTCACATTGAGCTCATTATGATGATGCATTACCGAGTGGGCCTAGAGATACCTCTCCGTCATATGGAGTGACAAATCCCAATCTCGATTCGTGCCAACCCAACAGACACTTTCGGAGATACCCGTAATGCACCTTTATAGTCACCCAGTTACGTTGTGACGTTTGGCACACCCAAAGCATTCCTACGGTATCCGGGAGTTGCACAATCTCATGGTCTAAGGAAATGATACTCGACAATTGGAAAAGCTCTAGCTAAACGAACTACACAATCTTTGAGCTATGCTTAGTATTGGGTCTTGTCCATCACATCATTCTCCTAATGATGTGATCCCGTTATCAATGACATCCAATGCCCATAGTCAGGAAACCATGACTATCTGTTGATCAACGAGCTAGTCAACTAGAGGCTCACTAGGGACTTGTTGTGGTCTATGTATTCACACGTGTATTACGATTTCCGGATAACACAGTTATAGCATGAATAATAGACACTTATCATGAACACAGAAATATAATAATAACCATTTATTATTGCCTCTAGGGCATATTTCCAACAAGCGCACGGTCGATTTGAGTTCTTGAAGGGCAGCTTCGAAGGGCTCAAGGGATACGCTGTGGGCCGGATGACCAAGAGTCGTCGCGGCAAGCTCTACATCGACGACGCAGGCTGGGGCCCCGACCCCGGCTCAATTGAGTACGGGTACCGGGTCCCCTTCAGCGGAATTCACGTCTTCATCGGCAAGATCGGCGAGCCGGGCCCTGAGCCGGACATCTGCACCGACCTCACCGAGACGGCTCAGCGTGCGAGACCCGCCCGGGCTCCGCCTTCTGTGAAGCGTGCCTTCGTGGGCTGCATCCACGGAGGGCTCTCTGAAGGATCTGCATCTGGTGGTGAGACGGCCATCTACTCTGATGGTGAGTCGCCACAGGTGAGACAGGTTCATTGTATCAACAGCAAGACGGCGGGCTTGGGGGCTGTTCCGATGGCAGCAATATTCCGGATTGTCTTGAGCCACCAAACAGGGTCGGGATCTTCATGGCCGGCACCCAACCCATTCAAGACTCTACAACTGCAGCAGTCGTAACCTCCAGGTCAGTGGCAGCCAGGGCAGGAGGCCCTGTGCGTTCACCGGCCCAGATGTTAATGGATCTCACCGACAAATTGACCACCCTGTTAACCGCCGTAGTCAACCCGGCGGATCAAGCCCGTCATGATGAAGAGGTGGCACAGTTAAAGTTGGATATGGCGAAAGCTAAGGAAGACCTGGCAGCAGAAGATGTTAGGATAACCACAGAGTGGGCGGCTCTGGATGTTCAGGCTCAGCAGATTCAGGCGCACGCTTTCCGGCTTACACAAGACCAGAACGCGGCTAATGAGGTCATGAGGAGAAGGTATCAGAAGACTCAAGACTCAGTCTCGACTTCCCCCGGTTTATGACCCTCGGAATCTTTTTAACACGCCAGGAGCAGGACCCAGTAACCTGCCATGGCTTACCCCGCAGACAGGCAACCCACCATGGCTCCCTCCACGCACAGGAATGAACCATGTTGCGACACCCGGGAATGGAGCAACGTTTCAGCCGCCAGTGATGGGACCTCCCCGCGTGAACAGGGCGCCACCTTAGTACGTACCAACACCCCCGGGTCATTACTCTAACCCATTGGAAAACATGATAGCGGCAACAACCCGATTTGCGGCTCTCCCAATTGATGGCGACTCTCCGGATGCAGTTGAAACCCGCCAGGTCAGGGAACTTCTTCAGACGGCCTTAGTGCAGCAGGAGGCGTACTCATACAGCCGAGACAGGATCCACTCCACCCCTCGTCCAAGCCGAAGCCCGAGTTATAGTAGGCACATGGATTTAGCGGCCGTGTCAAGCAATGTTAGATGCTGTGACCAGCCAGGTGGAGGTAACCCGCCATGCCATGAGGTCGTTAACTTGGTAGATCAAGAGATACTACGGCAGGAGACTGAATGGGCGGTTCAGCAAGCGGCTGAGCAAGCGGTTCAGTTGACGGCTTATCAGCCGTATCCGGTTTATCCGGCGACTTTTGTTGAGGCAGGTATAGCCACCCGGACCGGAGGAGTCCCATGTCTAGTGCCGGCTCTACGTAACAAGCGGTTGCCCAAAGATTTTAAAGGGCCAAGGAAGGTGCCGAATTAAACAGCCGACTTGCAGCCCGGGGCATGGATTGAGAGCTATGAGATGGCTATG
Organism: Triticum timopheevii; assembly: GCA_963921465.1. NCBI lineage: Eukaryota > Viridiplantae > Streptophyta > Magnoliopsida > Poales > Poaceae > Triticum > Triticum timopheevii. The sequence goes on along the minus strand of OY997264.1, from coordinate 175,051,661 downwards.
GAGCTGTTGGAGGTTACTGATGCAGCAATGGCTAAGTACTTCACCATGATGTTGGATGGAACCGCCCGCACCTGGTTGAAAGGCCTGCCACCTAATTTAATCAGTTCATGGGCGGAGTTAAAGGCCCGGTTCATCCAGAACTTCAAAGACACGTGCAAGCAGCCCATGTCGATTGTGGATCTGACGAACTGTAAGCAGGAGGAGGGTGAGTCTACAACCCATTGGGTCCGCCGGGTCAAAGCCATAATACATTCATCTAATAAGATGGATGCCGGCTCTGCAGTCTTAATGTTGGAGAAGAATTGTCGTTTCTTACCTTTGAAACAAAAGCTGGGGCGGCTCAAACGTGAGTGCAATGATATGGGCACGCTGATGGCGGCTCTGGTCAAGTACGCCGATTCTGATAGTACCAAGGATCCCGAATCTGATGATGAAAAGGAAGGGAAGGGAAAGAGGAATGGCAACGGCAAGGGCTCTCAACACAACCCGGCAAATCAAAGAGGTAATAAACGTAAGGCTGACGGTAGTTTGGATTTTGTGGCTAACACCAATGCACAGGGTCATAACCAGTGGCGCAAGGGAAGGCCACCTCCTCGATCCGGCGGGTCAGGACCCACGCTTGAGAAGTTGTTGAATGAACCTTGTCCGAGACACGGTACTAAGGAGAAGTCGGCTACCCATTTGTGGAAGGACTGCACGATTATGAAGGCTTTCAAGAATTCTAACATGTTTGACGTTAACAACGGCCCGGGCGGCTCAAGTGGTGGCGGCTTTCATGGCTCAGGCGGCGGGTCAAATCCCAATTTTCAAAATTCCCAGGGAAACCAGGGTGGATATAACCAACAAGCTGGCCAGGGCAGTCAGCAGTAGCAGCAAGGTGGATACCAGAGCAATCCAAAGCAGTTGAACAGTGGGAAATACCATGTATTTACCACTAGTTTATGTAAACGAGACCAGAAGCTTCATAAGAGGGTCGTGAATGCGGTTGAGCCAGAAATTTGTCGTTATTTGAGGTGGTCTGAGCAGCCTATTGTATGGAGTAGAGAGGATCACCCTCCCCGGGTTGACAATCCGGGTCACTTAGCCCTGGTTGTGGCCCCTCAGGTGGGTGGATACAAGTTCACCAAGGTGCTCATGGATGGAGGCAACAGCATCAATATCCTTTATTATGAGACCTTCCGTCGCATGGGGTTGACTGATAAGAGCCTTAAGAAATCCAACACTATTTTCCATGGAGTTGTGCCTGGTAAGTTGGCGTATCCGATCGGCAAGATAGAGTTGGAGGTAGCGTTTGGGGATGAATATGATTCCAGAGCCGAGAAATTGACGTTTGAAGTAGTTCAGATTAAGAGCTTGCATCACGCTCTGTTTGGGCGGCCGGCTTACGCCAAGTTCATGGCACAGACATGTTATGTGTACTTGCAGCTCAAGATGCCAGGTTATAAGGGAACCATTATAGTGTACGGGAGCCGCAAGGTGGCTCTGGAATGTGAAGAGGGTGATGCGGCTTATGCTGAGTCGGTCTACGTGACGGAAGAGTTAACATTCTACAAAGACAATGTTGACCCGGCGGATATGACATCCTTAAAAAAGCCAACTACAGAGCATGAGCCGATCATGAAGTTTAAGTCGGCGGATGAGACTAAGCTTGTCGATTTTGTCCCAGGCGATTCATCCAAGTAGTTCAGCATCAGTGCTAATTTGGATCCCAAATAGGAAAGCGCGCTCATCGAGTTCATCCGTGAGAATCGGGACATTTTGCAAGGAAGCCATCTGACATGCCGGGTGTACCGAGAGAACTCGCTGAGCACACTCTTAATATCGATCCAAAGTTTAAGCCGGTCAAGCAATTTCTTCGGTGATTTAATGAAGAGAGAAGGAAAGCTATCGGTGAGGAGGTGGCCCGGCTCTTGGCAGCTGGGTTCATCATTGAGGTGTTTCATCCAGAGTGGCTGGCTAACCCGGTGCTTGTTCTTAAGAAAAACGGCACTTGGCATATGTGTGTGGATTACACGGACTTAAACAAGGCTTGTCCCGCTGATCCTTTTGCTCTCCCTCGTATTGATCAGATCATCGATGCTACGGCGGGTTGTGAGCGTTTGAGCTTTTTGGATGCTTACTATGGTTATCATCAGATCAAGATGGCTGTTGAGGACCAGGAGAAGACGGTGTTCATTACTCCGTTTGGAGCCTTCTGTTATGTTTCAATGCCTTTTGGGCTCAAGAGTGCCCAGGCGACTTACCAGCGATGTGTACAGAATTGTCTTCATAATCAGATTGGACGCAATGTTCATGCTTATGTGGATGACACAGTGGTTAAATCAAGAGAGAAAGAGACCTTGATTGATGATCTCAAGGAAACCTTTGATAATCTCCGGGTGTACAAGATGATGCTTAACCCGGCCAAGTGTGTTTTTGGTGTGCCTGCAGGCAAGCTTTTGGGTTTTCTAGTCTCTAACAGGGGCATCAAAGCTAACCCAGAGAAGATTAAAGCCATCACCTCTCTGGCCAAACCAGCATGTATCAATGATGTTCAGCGTTTGGCGGGTCGTATTGCCGCTTTAAGCCAGTTCATAAGTCGGTTAGGGGAGAAGGCTATGCTGCTGTATCAGATGATGAGGAAGACAGATAGCTTTACTTGGGGTGATGCCGCTAATACTGCCTTTGAAGATCTGAAGAGACAGTTGGCTGAGCCGCCGGTTCTTGCTGCTCCCATTGACAAGGAACCCTTGTTACTGTATGTGGCTGCTAACACGCGGGCTGTCAGCATGGTTATTGTGGTGGAACGCAAGGAGGCTGGTAAGGAGCACCCGGTTCAGCGGCCGGTTTACTACATCAGTGAGGTATTGATTGAGTCCAAGCAGCGATATCCGCACTGGCAGAAGCTTGTCTATGGGGTGTTCATGGCCAGTCGGAAGCTTAAGCAATATTTCTTGGGCCACCCCATCACTGTGGTTAGTTCTGCCCCTTGGGGGATATTATTCAGAACAAAGAGGCCATAGGGAGAGTCGCCAAATGGGCTATTGAGCTCGGGCCTCATGGTTTAAAATATGTGCCACGCACAGCTATTAAATCTCAAGCGCTGGTGGATTTCATCAATGATTGGACAGAGCTGCAGATGCCTGAGGAAAAGCTGGACAATACCTATTGGACAATTCATTTTGACGGGTCTAGGCAATTGGAAGGCTCGGGGGCTGGAGTTATTTTGGCTTCCCCTCGGGGTGATAAGTTTTGTTATGTACTCCGGTTGATGTTTCCTTGTACTAACAACGCACCTTATGAAGCCTTGCTCCATGGTCTCCGGATGTCTAAAGAGATGAATTTAAGCCGGTTAAGGTGCTTCGGTAACTCAGATCTAGTGGCTCAGCAAGTATCAGGCAAGTGGGATTCAAAGGATCCTCTCATGGCGGCTTATCGTCGGGAGGTTGATGCAATTGCGGGGCACTTCAAGGGTTATTAGGTGGAACACATTGACCGTAGAAATAATGAGGCGGCTGACGCCTTAAGCCGACTGGGATCTCAGCATAAGCCATTGTCACCTAATACTTTCTTGGATATTTTGCATAACCCTTCTGCCAAGCTACCTACAGAGGAAGATTTGGCTGTTCCTGACCCTGAAGCACAGTTGGTGGCGGCTCTTCATATCATTCCAGATTGGACGGTGCCGTATTTGGCTTATATGACACGGGGCGAATTGCATGAGGATGAAACCTTGGCTAGGCAGATAACCCGGTGGTCTAAGTCCATGACGATTATCAATGGCGAGTTGCATCATTGCAGTGTTACAGGGGCTTTTCAGCGTTGCATCTCTCCTAAAGAAGGCCAAGAAATTCTCCGTGAGATTCATGAAGGAGATTGCGGTCATCATGCCGGGTCAAAATCTCTCGTGGCTAAGGCTTTTCGTCATGGGTTTTATTGGCTGTCGGCTCATGCTGACGCAGAGGATCTGGTCAATAAATGTGACGGTTGTCAGAAGTTCTCAAGACGGGCACATGTGCCGGCTCAAGAGTTGAGGATGATTCCAATTACTTGGCCATTCGCAGTCTAGGGGCTTGACATGGTTGGACCTTTCAAAAGATCCAAAGATAAAAAGACTCACCTCTTGGTGGCAGTTGATAAGTTCACAAAGTGGGTTGAGGCAGAGCCGGTCAGTAAGTGTGATGCAGCCACGGTGGTTCAATTCATGAAGAAGGTGATATTCTGTTTTGGTTTTCCACACAGCATAATAACTGACAATGGCACTCTGTCTAAAGGCGCCATGGGGAATTCTGTCAACGTGAGCATATCCAGCTTGATGTTTCATCAGTGGCTCACCCTCAGTCCAACGGTCAAGCTAAGAGAGCCAATCAAGAGATCCTGAAAGGCATTAAGGCCCGGCTTTTTGTCCCTTTGCAACGAACGTCGGGTTGTTGGGTTGAGGAGTTACCTTCTGTGTTATGGAGCATCAACACTACTCCTAACAGATCTACGGGTTATACGCCTTTCTTCATGGTCTACGGAGCTGAGGCGGTTCTCCCTAGTGACATCCGTCATGATTCACCTCGTGTGGCGGCTTATGTTGAGGAAGACAATGAACAGGCGCGTCAGGATGCTCTTGATCTGTTAGACGAACACCGGGACTTGGCAGCAGCTCGTTCGGTGATTTACCAACAGGACTTGCGCCGTTATCACAACCGCCGAGTTAAATCCAGATCCTTTCAGGAAGGTGATTTAGTGCTCTGGCTCATCCAGGATCAAACTGATGCTCACAAGTTATCCCCACCTTGGGAAGGGCCATTTGTGGTCAGCAAGAACTTGAACAACGGGTCATATTACCTTATTGACATTCGAGAGCACAAAGACTCACGTAAGTCGGAGGAAGAGACCCGGAGGCCGTGGGATATTGCTCATCTCCGGCCCTACTACACTTGAGCCATAGGCTCCACTGATGTATATATTTTGTCAATGTATATATTATGATAAATAATAAAGCAGGACCTCTGTCCTTTTTTCCTCTTCACAAGGTAAATTTGTCATTGTCATCATTTTATCGCATGATCGCTCGGGGACGGGTCATATTTGATCCGGCTTAGCCCATTCTGATCCGGCTTACGATCATATTCGAATCTAGCTGTTAAAAATTATGATCACTAGGGGGCTTCCTGTTCAAACATAGGTCGTATTCGAACCAAAGAGAACATAGCTGTCGATACCCTTTTGATTGGCACACTGCCGAGCTCACTTGGGGGCTTCTTGATCGTATTCGAATCATAGTTTAACCCCATTTGGGAACCGACTTTGATCGTATTCGAATCAGAGTCGTTCAAAAGCTCTCAAGTTCATTAGGGGGCTTCCTGTTCAAACATAGGTCGTATTCGAACCAAAGAGAACACAGCTGTCGGTACCCTCTTGATCGGCGCAATGCCAAAGCCATTGGGGGCTACATGATCATATTCGAATCTTAGTTTAAACCCCTCTAGGCTGATCGTATTCGAATCATTAGCCTCGCCATTTTTACTTCTCTTTTTGATTTAATTTCTCTTTGGAAGCCCCATTATCTGACTTAAGATTTTTCCTGAGGCTTACAACTATAAATATGATGGCTGTAGCCCGGTTCAATGTCGACTGATGAGTCGCTGATCCATAAGCATCGTTGTACTTTCCGGGTATCTAAATATTGAACCTTTAGCCTTACCAGCCGGGTCATATGAACCGGTGGTGCAAGTTGTGAAATTTTGTCATAGTTGTGTTTTTATCAACCAGATAATCTATGATTATTTTGATAAACTTTATGACCTGCCTAGCAGTTTATTTGAAGTTTTTGAAAAGTGATCAACTATGCGAATGAGTACAGCAAGGCGATTTAAAAATGTTAAGTATCAAAACATGCACAATGGCACGACCACAACAGAGTTATTTCTATCCTATTACAGGGCTCATCAAGTCCAAATAGTTTGCATTGTTTCTTACACCAGGTAATGAGTGCTACGTCTTGAGCTTGCGTTGGTTTTCCTCGAAGAGGAGAGGGTGATGCAGCAAAGTCTAGCGTAAGTATTTCCCTCGGTTTTGAGAACCAAGGTATCAATCCAGTAGGAGACTCCTCAAAAGTCCCACGCACCTACACAAACAAACTGAGAACTCGCAACCAACACAATAAAGGGGTTGTCAATCCCTTCACGGCCACTTGCGAAAGTGAGATCTAATAAAGATAATATGATAAGAAAAATATATTTTTGGTATTTTATAAGATAGATGCAAAAAGTAAAGATGCAAATAAAGTAGATTTAAAGCAAATATGATAAGAGATAGACCCGGGGGCCATAGGTTTCACTAGAGGATTCTCTCAAGATAGCATAAGTATTACGGTGGGTGAACAAATTACTGTCGAGCAATTGATAGAAAAGCGCATAGTTAAGAGATTATCTAGGCATGATCATGTATATAGGCATCACATCCATAACAAGTAGACCGACTCCTGCCTGCATCTACTACTATTACTCCACACATCGACCGCTATCCAGCATGCATCTAGAGTATTAAGTTCATAAGAACAGAGGAATGCATTAAGCAAGATGACATGATGTAGAGGGATAAACACATGCAATATGATATAAACGCCATCTTGTTATCCTCGATGGCAACAATACAATACGTGTCTTGCAACCCTTTCTGTCATTGGGTAAGAACACCGCAAGATTGAACCCAAAGCTAAGCACTTCTCCAATGGCAAGAGAGATCAATCTAGTAGGCCAAACCAAACTGATAATTCGAAGAGACTTGCAAAGATAACTCAATCATACATAAAAGAATTCAGAGAAGATTCAAATATTATTCATAGATAAACTTGATCATAAACCCACAATTCATCGGATCTCGACAAACACACCGCAAAAAGAGTTTACATCAAATAGATCTCCCCAAGAGAGGGGGAGAACATTGTATTGAGATCCAAAAAGAGAGAAGAAGCCATCTAGCTAATAACTATGGACCCGTAGGTCTGAGGTAAACTACTCACAACTCATCGGAGGGGCAAGGACGTTGATGTAGAGGCCCTCCGTGGTTGCTTTCCCTCCGGCAGAGTGCCGGCAAGGGCTCCAAGATGGGATCTCGTGGATACAGAAGGTTACGGCGGTGGAAATTGTGTTTCATGGTGCTCCTGGATGTTTTCGGGGTACGTAGGTATATATAGGAGGAAGAAGTACGTCGGTGGACGCCCGAGGGGCCCACGAGACAGGGGGCGCACCCTACAGGGGGTGTGCGCCCTCCTATCTTGTGGGGCCATCGGAGCTTTCTTGACTTGCACTCCAGGCTCTCTGGATCAGATTTGTTCCAAAAATAACGCTCCCGAAGGTTTCACTCCGTTTTGACTCCGTTTAATATTCCTTTTCTTCGAAATACTGAAATAGGCAAAAATACAGCAATATGGGTTGGGCCTCCGGTTAGTAGGTTAGTCCCAAAAATGATATAAATGTGTAAAATAAAGCCCATAAACATCCAAAAGGGGTAATATAATGGCATGGAACAATCAAAAATTATAGATACGTTGGAGACGTATCAAGCATCCCCAAGCTTAATTCCTACTCGTCCTCGAGTAGGTAAATGATAAAAAAGAAATTTTTGATGTGGAATGCTACCTAGCATAATTCATAATGTAATTCTCTTTATTGTGGCATGAATGTTCATATCCAAATGAATACAAAATAAAAGTTCATATTGACATAAGAAATAGTAATACTTCAAGCATACTAATCAAAGTAATCATGTCTTCTCAAAATAACATGGGTAAAGAAAGTTATCCCTACAAAATCATATAGTCTGGCTATGCTCTATCTTCATCACACAAAGTATTTAATCATGCACAACCCCGATGACAAGCCAAGCAATTGTTTCATACTTTAATAATCTCAAACTTTTTCAACTTTCACGCTATACATGAGCGTGAGCCATGGACATAGCTCTATATGTGGAATAGAATGGTGGTTGTGGAGAAGACAAAAAAGGAGAAGATAGTCTCACATCAACTAGGCATATCAACGGGCTATGGAGATGCCCATTAATAGATATCAATGTGAGTGAGTAGGGATTGTCATGCAATGGATGCACTAGAGCTATAAATATATGAAAGCTCAATAAAAGAAACTAAGTGGGGTGCATCCAACTTGCTTGCTCACGAAGACCTAGGGCACTTTTGAGGAAGCCCATCATTGGAATATACAAGCCAAGTTCTATAATGAAAAATTCCCACTAGTATATGAAAGTAACAACATATGAGACTCTCTATCATGAAGATCATGGTGCTATTTTGAAGCACAAGTGTGGAAAAAAAAAGATAGTAGCATTGTCCCTTCTCTCTTTTTCTCTCATTTTGTTTTTTCTCTTTTTTTTCTTTGGCCTTCTTTTTTGGCCTTTTGCCTTTTTTTCTTTTTTTTCTTTTTGTAAAGTCCGAAGTCTCATCCCAACTTGTGGGGGAATCATAGTCTTCATCATCCTTTCCTCACTAGGACAATGCTCTAATAATGAAGATCATCACACTTTTATGGATTTACAACTCAAAGCTAGAACAAGATATGACTCTGTTGGATTTCGGGTTCTGGCAGACCCTTGAGGTTCGAACACTGGGGTGCACGCGGAGATTTCACCCTCTACCAACCTACTCCTCACCGCCTCGCTAAGATCTAAACTACGAAAGGAACAACACAAGAGACACAGAGTTTATACTGGTTCAGGCCACCATTGCGGTGTAATACCCTACTCTAGTGTGTGGTGTGGTGGATTGCCTCTTGGGGTGATGATGAACATACAAGGAAGAACAGCCTCGCGAGGGTCTGTTCTTCGCTGGGACGATGAACTGCTAGGAGGAGTTCAGTCGCTCTCTCTACTGGTTTCTTGGCGAGGATCCTGTCTTGCTTGCTATGATGCTACTTGATTCTAGCCCCTGGATTCTAGATGCCTCTACCCTGGGGGTGGCTAGTCCTATTTATAGGCAAAGGCCCTGGGCCTCTTCCCAAATATTGAGCGGGAAGGGCGCCAATAATTGGCCATTTTGAAGGGGAACATCAGGTACGCTTATCCTGACTAAAGTTGGTCCTCGCCTGTCAAAGGCTCTGGTGGTGACGCCTGCTTGGGCTCCACAATGACTTACTTCCTGCCGTTGGGCTGGTCTTGGTCTTGTTGCACCGAAATGGATGCCTTTGCTTGATGCTCTCGCCTGCGCTTGCTCCCTTTGCACCAAAGAGGAAAGGAGGATGCTGCGCGGGCTGGCGCCCGACTGGCGCCCTTGGTCGTCATGGCTTGCGTCATGGGCACCTCGTGAGGTACCCTGCCTTGAACTCTCCGCCTCCTCGTGAGCCAGCCTGATGAGGCCGTGCCTGAGGAAGCTCCTTGTCTTCCGCCCCGTGAGGCTTGGCCCCTCGCGAGGGTCTTGAGCTTGTGTTGATGAAGATGGGCCGTGCTAGGCCCCCCTTTGAGCCACGCCATAGGCCGAAGGCAGGCAAGTCTGGGGAGCCCCGTTCCCAGAACACCGACAGTAGCCCCCGGGCCCAAGGCGCGCTCAGACTTGGCCGAGCAGAGAGGTGAAAGGGCAAGTGCGAAGCGCCGCGTGCCCTAACAGCATGTGGCCTTGGGCGCCGCATGGCGGCTGATTGGACGTGGGCGTCTCCACTCCCCCACGACGCCTCGGCAACTGCACGAATTGACAAGTCCCTGCATGCAAAGCGGGTCATGATTACCTGCGATCGTGGAGGTCGACGGTTGGCCTCCTCTGGCTTTAAGTACGGCGCGGCGCGTGCCCTTCCAGTCTATCTCTTCTTCCTTCTCCTTCTTCCCGGTCCTTGCCTTGTCTTGTTGCAATGGCTCCAATCCGCCGATTCTCTGCGGCGAAGAAAGGAAAGGCTCCCCGAGAGGGTCCTGACCCGCTTCGGCCGAAGAAACGGCTAGCCCTCTGCCATCGGGGTGAGGGCGCCCATCAGGAAGTGTTGAGGCCCTGGTGCGAGCGGCCACCACCAGGGTTCCCGCTTCCCTTGTACGCCCACATCGAGGGCTCTGAAGGAGTCGATGCCGAACGCCACGGGCGGCGCCGCCGTCGGCGCCGGCGGGTCACAAAGGTGTGCGTCTTTCCCCCTGGAGTCCATGCCGAGGGCTCCTCCCGAGAGTTCGTGCTTCACGCGGCCATGCCTCCTCAATCTTGGATTCGCCTTCCTCCTTTCTTCGCCTCTGTCATCCTGCAGGGGGAACTCCTGGGGCTTTGGCTACAGCACGCCGGCTGCAGCACCCTCGCGACCGGGGCAGAGGTCGCGGTCGTTGCCCCGGGCGAGGTCTTCATGACTCGAGGCTAGGGCGAGATCGCCCGGGTCTGCAGGACAAGGGGCACCCTCGCGATCCACCTGGAGTACGACGGTGCTTCGGTGATGTTCTTCAAGGTCTTCAATGCGGAGGGTCGCTGGCTGGAGTGCTGCCCCGGGAGAGGTGGTCGGGACCCCGCACGGTGAGGCCGAGGCCAGCTAACCGCTCCCTTGGCAGCTCCTCGGGCGGTGAAGGAGCCGGTGCCGGACGACCCACTGTTGATGATGGCGTCTTTTGCAGGGGCGCATGTAGTTAGTGTCCTTTAGAATCTGTTCCCTGCGAGGAATCAAAAACGCGCCCCGTGGGGGCTTGTAAGGTGCCTGCGGGCCTATCTGTTAATATAACCCTTGCCATGGAGTAGCGCGAGTTGCTCATTCCGTCTTAGCTCAGTTCTTCCTTTTGAACCTCGCGAGGGCTTGATGCTCTGCGCCGATAGGTCCCAGTCCCAAGGCGGCTTCAGCCGTCGCTGGTATGCTAGGTCGCGATGCCGTGGTCAAGGCCAGGAGGTGAGAGGCCCGAGGTCCGGTAAGAGCCCCTGAGTCGCGATGCTCAGGAGGTCCCCCTTAGCGCTCAAGCAGCCTTCATTCGGTGAGAAAGGAGAGCGACGTTGCTAAGACGGGATTGCATTAGGTGCGGGGACGGTGCCATGGTAGCTGGAGCTTCCGGGTGGTGACTTATCTCAAGAATCAGGGACCGCTCCCTGGTGTGCCGCCGGGTCCATGCATCGGCAGGCGAGGGGTTGCTTGGCGAGGTCCTCGCGTGCCTCTCCCCTCTCGCCTTCGCTCCCCTTTCTGCTCTACATCCTCGGGTCCCGGCCCTCGAGCGAGTCTCAGCCGTCGCTGGTATGCCAGGTCGCGATGCCGTGGTCAAGGCCAGAGGGTGAGGGCTGGAGAGCCGGTAGGAGCCCTGAATCGCGATGCTCAGGTACCCCCCCCCCTTTAACGTGCAAGCGGTTTGCGCAGGCGAGAATGAAGAAGACACCGTGAGGGCCTCGCCTGGCGCTGCTCCTTGAAGAGATCCTGCAGGCTGATCACAGAAAGAACGAGAGTTCGCCGTTACAATCGACATTCAGCCGTTGGTTGCTCTGGAGAGGTGGTGAGGCACTGAGGGCTCGACGAGGTGGCGCTATGCGGGGCTGCCGCGGCCAGAGCTCAGCGATTCAGGTTTGTCGGCGTTGCAGGGACGGACCCATGCGCAAGCATCGTGCCGTTTGGGAGCAGTTCCATCAGTTAGTGTCAGTTGAGTGGGCAACTAGGTCAAGCATGTCAATCGCGGAGGAGTGAATTCATTCAAATAGAAGCTGGGAAGGCGGACATCGCTGGGTCTGGCCCGAGTGACTTGGGGATGATGCAGCCCGAGGGGCGCCCCCAACAAAGCAAGCTAAAAACACAAGCAAAAGGGATACACGCCGCAGGGACGGACCCACGCGGCTTGGGAATGATGTAGCCCAGAGGGCGCTCCCAGCTGGAAACGAAACTTGAAAGATGTCACCTGATGATGTTGAAGATGAAGGGGTGTTGGTGTAGCAGGCGCAGTGGACTACAGGAGCCGATCCTCACGAGCCCCAGGCCCAGGAGACTCGGGAGGCTTCGGGGGCGCTGGTGGCTCCTCGCGAACCATCTCCATCTCCACCAGGACTGTAGAATGCCTGGCCTCCTGAGCCTCCAGGATGCCCCTCATGAGGCGCTGGTACGTGGCAGCCGCGTTCGGCAAGCCATAAGGCATGCGAATGTAGCTGTGGGGTGGACCTTCGCAGCGCCCCACTTGCGAGGGCCAGCGGCGCTCCTCAGAGGCGGCTCGGTTGAGCCCTGGTATGTCGATGCAGACGCGCAGCCCACCATCCTCGCCTGGATGGGGGGGCCACAGCGGGTAAGCGGCGGCTGCCTCTCATGACTCTCGACTCCTGTAGCTCCTGAATGGCCTTGCTGATGAACTCCTGACGGTTTGGCCCTCCTTGCCTTGCTCCTTCTTGAGGGAAACGTGCTTTGAAACACGCCTCCATGTGGTGCCCAAGCACCTCCCTCGTGACCTTGGCAAGGTCGGCGGCCCTCCAGGGGAGGGCCCCCGAGCCCTGCCTGAGGAGCGTGCTAGGCGCGCTTGCCTATGCGATGGAAGGAGGTTCCCCCTGGGCAGGCACGGGCCCTGAGGGGCCTGCCTCCTGAGGGGCCGGGCCGGACGATGTCTTCTTCTTCTTGGGGGTGGTCTCGCGAAGCCTCCTGCTTCCGCGATCCGGGTCTTCCAGTGATGCGGCCTGAAAGGCTCGTTCCAGGGAGCACACCGCGTCTTTCTCTTCGCAGGGCACCATGATGACTCCGCCACTTCCTGGCATCTTGAGGATGTTGTAGCCGTGGTGGGTTACGTCCATGAACTTGGCCAGCGCTGGGTACCCGAGGATGGCGTTGTATGGCAGGCGAATGTGGGCAACATCGAAGTCGATGAGCTCGGTGCGGTAGTTGTCGCGTGCCCTGAAGGTGACAGGGAGGCGGACCTGCCCAATCGGGACCATGGAGCCGTCGGTGACTCCGGAGAAAGGCTTGGGTGGCTGAAGCTGATTGTAGGGCACTTGGAGATTGTTGAATGTTTCCACGGACAGGACGTTGAGCCCTGCCCCGCCATTGATGATGGTCCTGCTGACTAGCACGTTGCTGATGATTGGGGAACAAAGCATGGGGAGGACTCCGGATGTGGCCGCGCACTTGAGCTGATCCGCTAAGCTGAACGTGATGGTGCACGCCGACCACCTGAGAGGGCGCGTGGCCTCGAGCTTGGGGAGGACTGCATTTACCTCGCGGGCGAACTGCTTGAAGATGCGTTGAGAGGCTGGGGCTTGAGCTCCGCCCAGGATGCAGGCGATCGCACGTGGCTCCTGGAAGCCCCCAGCCCCCTCATCCTGATGACGGTCCTCATTTCTCCTTGGCTGCGGCGGCAGTGGAGGGAGGCCTGCGTTGCCTTGCGGGCGATCCTCGCGAGGCTGATCCCTCCAGTCTCCCTCGCGAGGCGGGTCCTTCCAGCAATCCTCGCGAGGTTGGTCGCGCCACCCTTGGCGAGGGCCGCGGTGTTCCCAGCATCCTGCATTCCTTCCTCCTCCTCGGCCGTAGCCCCGGTCGATGCGGTCGGGACGTCGGCCGATCCTCCCTTCACACAAGGCTCGGAGCTCTTGACATTCATTGGTGTTGTGGGTGTGGAGGTCGTGGTAAACACAGTACCGACTGCCCTTGGAGGATCCGGGCTGATCTCTGCCCCGCTTGGTGTCTGGTTCTGTCGCGAGCGCGGCAGCCCCCTTGCGCTTCACATCCTTGGCCTTGGGTTTCTTCTTTCTGGGTCTGCGGTAGGCAGCTCGAGGAGGGAGAGACGCCCTTCCTCAGCCCTAGCGCACTTGGTCGCCAAGTTGAACAGCTCCAAGGAAGTGCACAGGTCTTCATGCATCGCCAGCTCCTCCTTCATCTTGACGTCGCGCACGCCGTCGGAGAAGGCTGAGATGATGGCCTCCTCGGTCACCTTGGGAATCTTGAGGCATGCGTTGTTGAAGCGCTGGATGTACTTCTGCAGGGTTTCCCCTGGTTGCTGCTTGATTCGGCGCATGTCGCTCACGGCGGGTGGCCGGTCGCGAGTACCCTGGAACTTGGCGATGAAGCGGGTGCGCATCTCGTCCCAGGAGGAGATCGTGCCTGGAGCCAGATTCAGGAGCCAGGTGCGGGCCCCGTCCTTGAGCGCCATGGGGAACCAGTTTGCCATGACCTTCTCGTCTCCGTTGGCAGCTTCAATGCCCAGCTCGTAGAGCTGGAGGAACTCTGCGGGGTCAGCCGTACCGTCGTAGCAAGGAGGCAGGTCTGGCTTGAACTTGTCGGGCCACGCGACGCTGCAAAACTCGGTGGTGAAGGCGCGGCAGCCTGCTGTGGCCACGGGAGGCCTCGGGTGACGAAGAGCTTGGTCATGCGGGTCCCCATGCGCTGCAGCTGGGAGCAGCGCGGGGTCTTGACGTGCTGGAGCAGGAACGTGGTCGCGATGAGCCGAAGCAGGGAGCGCTCGGGCAGCCTCTCGCGGGCGAGGGACTTCTTGGCAGCTCTGCTCTTGTCGCGCTGGCGCCTGACGGAGCGGGTTCCACCCAGGGGCCACGCGCCTTGGGGCCAGGGTGCCATCTTGAGGGGGAGGCGGCTGAGGCACCCCCGGAGCTTCGTCGCCCGCGCAGGGCGGGGTGCGGTGCAGCGGGACGGACGGCACAGGAGAGCTCCCTGCGGCACGGACGAGCTCGGCGACGCGGTCGAGCCATTCTTCGTAGACGTCATCGACGGGATGGTAGCGCAAGAGCTTGTTTGCCGTGATGAGCGTAGCTCGAGCCTCCATGGGCGTGCGGAATGCACGAGATGAAGAACCAGCTGGGGTGAGCAAGGGGGTAGCAGTGCAGCCGTCTTGCCTCACGGAGGGATGCTGGGACGATGCTTGCTGCTCGTTCCCCGCCGGGCCGGTGGCGGCATTGACGGCAGGTGACGGGAAACGACGAGGGCGCCCGCCGACGGGCGCCGTCTGGGCTACACAGGAAGCAAGGACGGCTCGGCGCTCGGCGCGGGCCCGACGAGCGTCAGACATGGATGCGATGGTTGGAGAAGAACAGGGCGATGGAAGACGAATTCCGGCGCACCCCTACCTGGCGCGCCAAATGTTAGATTTCGGGTTCCGGCAGACCCTTGAGGTTCGAACACTGGGGTGCGCGCGGAGATTTCGCCCTCTACCAACCTGCTCCTCACCGCCTCGCTAAGATCTAAACTACGAAAGGAACAACACAAGAGACACAGAGTTTATACTAGTTCAGGCCACCATTGCGGTGTAATACCCTACTCCAGTGTGTGGTGTGGTGGATTGCCTCTTGGGCTGATGATGAACCATACAAGGAAGAACAGCCTCGCGACGGTCTGTTCTTGGCTGGGACGATGAACTGCTAGGAGGAGTTCAGTCGCTCTCTCTACTGGTTTCTTGGCGAGGATCCTGCCTTGCTTGCTATGATGCTACTTGATTCTAGCCCCTGGATTCTAGATGCCTCTACCCTAGGGGTGGCTAGTCCTATTTATAGGCAAAGGCCCTGGGCCTCTTCCCAAATATTGAGCGGGAAGGGCGCCAATAATTGGCCATTTTGAAGGGGAACATCGGGTACGCTTATCCTGACTAAAGTTGGTCCTCGCCTGTCAAAGGCTCTAGTTGTGACGCGTGCTTGGGCTCCAAAATGACTTCCTTCCTGCCGTTGGGCTGGTCTTGGTCTTGTTGCACCGAAATGGATGCCTTTGATTGATGCTCTCGCCTGCGCTTGCTCCCTTTGCACCAAAGAGGAAAGGAGGACGCTGCGCGGGCTGGCGCCCGACTGGCGCCCTTGGTCGTCATGGCTTGCGTCATGGGCACCTCGTGAGGTACCCCGCCTTGAACTCTCCGCCTCCTCGTGAGCCAGCCTGATGAGGCCGTGCCTGAGGAAGCTCCTTGTCGTCCGCCCCGCGAGGCTTGGCCCCTCGCGAGGGTCTTGAGCTTGTGTTGATGAAGATGGGTCGTGCTGGGCCCCCCTTTGAGCCACGCCGCAGGCCGCGGGCAGGCAAGTCTGGGGGCCCCCGTTCCCAGAACGCCGACAGACTCTATATGAATGCCTCCGGTGGTGTACCGGAATATGCAATGAATCAAGAGCGACATGTATGAAAATTATGAAGGTGGCCTTGCCACAAATACAATGTCAACTACATGATCATGCAAAAAGCAATATGACAAAAGTGATGCATGTCATATGAACGGAATGGTGGAAAGTTGCATGGCAATATATCTCGGAATGGCTATGGAAATGCCCTAATAGGTAGGTATGGTGGCTGTTTTGAGGAAGGAGTATGGTGGGTGTATGGTACCGGCGAAAATTGCACGATACAAGAGAGGCTAGCAATGGTGGAAGGGTGAAAGAGTGCGTATAATCCATGGACTCAACATTAATCAAAAGAACTCATATACTTGTTGCAAAAATTTAGAAGTCATCAAAAACCAAAGTACTACGCGCATGCTCCTAGGGGGATAGATTGGTAGGAAAAGACCATCGCTCGTCCCCGACCGCCACTCATAAGGAAGACAATCAATAAATAAAATTGTGCTCCAACTTCATCACAAAGCGGTTCACCATACGTGCATGCTACGGGAATCACAAGCTTCAACACAAGCATTCTTTAAATTCATAATCACCCAACTAGCATGACTTTAATATCACTACCTCCATATCTCAAAACAATTATCAAGCATCAAATTGATCATAGCATCCAATTCACTTTCTATGATAGTTTTTATTATACCCAACTTGGATGCTCATCATTCTAGGACCAACTTTATGATCATAGCAAATACCATGCTGTTCTAAAAGACTCTCAAAATAATATAAGTGAAGCATGAGAGACTAGCAATTTCTTCAAAATTAAGACACCACCGTGCTCTAAAAGATATAAGTGAAGCACTAGAGCCAAAACTATCAAGCTCAAAAGATATAAGTGAAGCACATAGAGTATTCTAGCAAATTCTAATCAAATAGGCTTATCCCAAAAGGTGTGTACAGCAAGGATGATTGTGGTAAACTAAAAATCAAAGACTAATATAATACACGACGCTCCAAGCAAAACACATATCATGTGGCAAATAAAAATATAGCTCCAAGTAAAGTTACCAATGAACGAAGACGAAAGAGGGGATGCCTTCCCCGGGCATCCCCAAGCTTAGGCTTTTGGCTATTCTTGAATATCTTGGGGTGCCATGGGCATCCCCAAGCTTAGGCTCTTGCCACCCTTTATTCCATAGTCCATAAAAGCTTTACCCAAAACTTGAAAACTTCACAACACAAAACTCAACAGGAAATCTTAAAAGCTCCGTTAGTGAAAGAAAAGAAAACCACCACATAAGGTACTGCAATGAACTCATTCTTTATTTATATTGGTGTTAAACCTACTGTATTACAACTTATTTATGGTTTATAAACTAATTTACTAGCCATAGATGCATTGAAATAAGCAAACAACACACGAAAAACAGAATCTGTCAAAAACAGAACAGTCTGCAGCAATCTGTAACTAACACAAACTTCTGGAACTCTAAAAATCCTACCAAAATAGGAAGTCCTGGAAAATTTGTCTATTGAACAGAATCAAAAAGAATCAATGCAAAAGCACGTTCCTGTGATTTAACAAAATTATATTCGTGCGTGCAAAGTTTCTGTTTTTCAGCAGAATCAAATCAACTATCATCGTAGGTTATCCTATAGGTTCTACTTGGCACAAACACTAATTAAAAGATAAAAACACATCTATCCAGAAGGTAGATGCAAGATTTATTAATAAACAGGAGCAAAAACAAAAAACATAAAGAAAAATTGGGTTGCCTCCCAACTAGCGCTATCGTTTAACGCCCCTAGCTAGGCATAAAAACAAGGATAGATTTAACGAGTGCCATCTTTGGCACTAGATTCATAAGTAGCATGCATGATAGATTCATAAGGTAATTTGAATTTCTTTCTTGGAAAGTGCTCCATGCCTTTCTTTAATGGAAATTGGAATCTAATGTTCCCTTCCTTCATATCAATAATCGCACCAATCGTTCTAAGGAAAGGTCTACCAAGAATAATAGGGCAAGAAAGATTGCAATCTATATCAAGAATGATAAAATCTACGGGAACCAAATTTCTATTTGAAATAATAAGAACATCATTGATCCTTCCCATAGGCTTTTTAATGGTGGAATCCGCAAGGTGCAAATTTAAAGAGCAATCATCAAGATCATGGAAACCTAGAATATCACATAAAGTTTTTTGAATCGTGGAAACACTAGCACCCAAATCACACAAGGCAAAACACTCAAAATCTTTAATTCTAATCTTTATAGTAGGTTCCCACTCATCATTAAGTTTTCTAGGTATAGAAACTTCCAAATTAAGTTTTTCATCATAAGATTGCATCAAGGCATCAACAATATGTTTGGTAAAAGCTTTATTTTGACTATAAGCATGAGGAGAATTAACAACGGATTGCAACAAGGAAATACAAACTTTTAAAGAGCAATTATCATAATCAAATTCCTTGAAATCTGAGATAGTAAGTTCAATATTATTAGAAGTAGAGGATTCTCCAATCTCACTTTTACCAATTTTAGCATCAAGATCCAAAGACTCCGAATTTTTGGGACGCCTTCTAGGCAAAGTTGATTCATCATCACTCCCATAATCATCAAAATTCATATTGCAAAACATAGATCTAATCAGAGACGCATCAATAACTTTAAGATCCTCATCATTATTTTCGTGGAAACTAGAAGAACACGCTTTTATAAAAGCTTTCTTTTTAAGCACGCAATCTAGCGGTTCTTTCCTTGCACTCGTCAATGGAAATTCTCATTACTTTGAGAGACTCAATTATATCATGCTTAGGAGAAGAAGATCCAAGTTTAAGAGAATTAACATCAAGCGAAAGTCTATCAATGTTCCTAGCCAAATCATCAACTTTGAGCAATTTTTCTTCAAGCAAAGCATTAAAATTCTTTTGAGAAATCATAAATTCTTTCACACTACTCTAAAAATCACAGGGCATTTTATTAAAATTACCATAAGAATTATTGTAGGAATTTCCATAATTATTAGAGGGATTACTAGGGAACGGTCTAGCATTAAAATTTCCTCTATAAGCATTGTTTCCAAAACTATTCCTACCAACAAAATTCACATCCATAGATTCATTATTATTCTCAATCAAGGAAGACAAAGGCATATCATTGGGATCAAGAGGAGTATTTCTAGTAGCAAACATCTTCATAAGTTCATCCATCTTTCCACTCAAAACATTGATTTCTTCTATAGCATGCACCTTTTTACTAGAAGATCTTTCGGTGTGCCATTGAGAATAATTAGCCATAATATTATCAAGCAATTTTGTAGCATCTCCTAACGTAATTTCCATAAACGTGCCTCCCGCGGCCGAATCTAAGAGATTTCTAGAAGCAAAGTTCAAACCGGCATAAAATTTTTGTATGATCATCCATAAATTCAAACCATGAGTAGGGCAATTGCGAAGCATCAATTTCATTCTTTCCCAAGATTGGGCAACATGCTCATGATCAAGTTGCTTAAAATTCAAAATATCATTCCTAAGAGTGATGATCTTAGCGGGGGGAAAAATACTTAGATATAAAAGCATCTTTGCACTTGTTCCAAGAATCAATACTATTTTTAGGCAAAGACGAAAACCAAACTTTAGCACGATCTCTAAGTGAAAACGGAAATAACTTCAATTTAACAGTATCATTATCCGTATCTTTCTTATTTTGCATATCACACAAATCAACAAAATTGTTTAGATGAGTAGCGACATCTTCACTAGGAAGGCCGGCAAACTGATCTTTCATGACAAGATTCAGCAAAGCAGTATTGATTTCACTAGACTCAACATCATTAAGAGGAGCAATCGGAGAACTAAGGAAATCATTATTATTGGTATTCGAGAAGTCACACAACTTGGTATTATCTTGTGCCATGGCAACAAGTAATCCAACACACAAGCAAACAGAAAAATGACAAGCGAAAGAGAGAGGAGGAGATTGGGAAAGAGAGGGCGAATAAAACGGCAAGGGTGAAGTGGGGGAGAGGAAAACGAGAGGCAAATGGCAAATAATGTAAATGCGAGGGAGATGGGTTTGTGATGGGTACTTGCTATGTCTTGACTTGAGCGAAGACCTTCCCGGCAACGGCGCCAGAAATCCTTCTTGCTACGTCTTGAGCTTGCGTTGGTTTTCCTCGAAGAGGAGAGGGTGATGCAGCAAAGTGTAGCGTAAGTATTTCCCTCAGTTTTGAGAACCAATGTATCAATCCAGTAGGAGGCTCCTCAAAAGTCCCACGCACCTACACAAACAAACTTAGAACTCGCAACCAACGCAATAAAGGGGTTGTCAATCCCTTCACGGCCACTTGCGAAAGTGAGATCTAATAAAGATAGTATGATAAGATAAATATATTTTTGGTATTTTATAAGATAGATGCAAAAAGTAAAGATGCAAATAAAGTAGATTGAAAGCAAATATGATAATAGATAGACCCGGGGCCCATAGGTTTCACTATCTCAAGATAGCATAAGTATTACGCTGGGTGAACAAATTACTGTCGAGCAATTGATAGAAAAGCGCATAGTTATGAGATTATCTAGGCATGATCATGTATATAGGCATCACGTCCATAACAAGTACACTGACTCCTGCCTGCATCTACTACTATTACTCCACACATCGACCGCTATCCAGCATGCGTCTAGAGTATTAAGTTCATAAGAACATAGCAACGCATTAAGCAAGATGACATGATGTAGAGGGATAAACACATGCAATATGATATAAACCCCATCTTGTTATCCTCGATGGCAACAATACAATACGTGTCTTGCAACCCTTTCTGTCACTGGGTAAGAACACCGCAAGATTGAACCCAAAGCTAAGCACTTCTCCCATGGCAAGAAAGATCAATCTAGTAGGCCCAACCAAACTGATAATTCGAAGAGACTTGCAAAGATAACTCAATCATACATAAAAGAATTCAGAGAAGATTCAAATATTATTCATAGATAAACTTGATCGTAAACCCACAATTCATTGGATCTCGACAAACACACCGCAAAAAGAGTTTACATCGAATAGATCTCCACAAGAGAGGGGGAGAACATTGTATTGAGATCCAAAAAGAGAGAAGAAGCCATCTAGCTAATAACTATGGACCCATAGGTCTGAGGTAAACTACTCACAACTCATCGGAGGGGCAAGGATGTTGATGTAGAGGCCCTCCATGGTTGCTTCCCCCTCCGGCAGAGTGCCGGCAAGGGCTCCAAGATGGGATCTCGCGGATACAGAAGGTTACGGTGGTGGAAATTGTGTTTCGTGGTGTTCCTGGATGTTTTTGGGGTACGTAGGTATATATAGGAGGAAGAAGTACGTCGGTGGATGCCCGAGGGGCCCACAAGACAGGGGGCGCACCCGACAGGGGGGGTGCACCCTCCTATCTCGTGGGGCCCTTGGAGCTTTCTTGACTTGCACTCCAGGCTCTCCGGATCAGATTTGTTCCAAAAATAACGCTCCCGAAGGTTTCATTCCGTTTGGACTCCTTTGATATTCCTTTTCTTCGAAATACTGAAATAAGCAAAAAAAACAGCAATATGGGTTGGGCCTCCGGTTAGTAGGCTAGTCCCAAAAATGATATAAATGTGTAAAATAAAGCCCATAAACATCCAAAAAGGGTAATATAATAGCTTGGAACAATCAAAAATTATAGATACGTTGGAGACATATCAATGAGCCGCCATGACAGGTTCACCTTCAAGATTGGCCGGAAGCGTCCGGGTTAGCCCTCTCCACGCTTGCGCTCTGCTCCTTTTCCTGGAAGGTTGATGATGACCAATAAATGTTGTTTAAGGCTTCAGATTCTGCTTCATCATCAACAAGACTGGCCAGGTCAACTTCAGGAGCAAAGGTATGCTTATGAATTGGGGGAATCAGACTGGTCACATCATATTGAGGTGTTGGAATTCTTCGATTTTGTTCATCATAGCCCGCCTGGTACTTGGTAAGGTCTACTTCAGTAGCTATCAGAGTCGCCATGGGGCGTATCTCTTTGACACAGGCAAGAAAATCCGCGTCCTCAAACGGTGCGCCGTCTCCCTTCAGACTTGGGTAACCAATGGCGATATCCTCTGGGTCTAGTTCAGGTAGCCAGGCCTTAGCCCGGCTTAGAGCATTTATTGCTCCAGCTCTTACAGCTGACCGTCTCAATTCATTGATCTATTGCGGAAGGACTAAAAGCTTACTCAAGACCTGTGTTAGGAGGGTTGGCATCTCATTGGATAAGGCCACCGAAGCAAGAGTACATTGTGGCTCGGTGTACAATTGTTCCACCAAGGTATACACAACTTTCAGTTTCGTCAGCATGTTGTGGTTTAAATTTGAGCTTCTGGGGCCTGTTCAAAGCATACTTAGAAGAGTTAACTTCTGGCATATACTCTATTGCACGGCTTAAGATATGTACACAACGGAAAGGCGACTTACCAAAGATGGTTGCGGCCCATTTGTGAAATATGGCGCTCTAACCCAGACAATTCTCTAGTGACTTCTTCCAGAGCCGTTTCTGCTTTTTCAGCCTGGCTTATCAATGTGGTCTTCTCATCCGCCTAGGCTTTCTTTCCAGCCTCAAAGTCTTTCTTTAGTTTCTCCTGCTCAGAAACACTGAATTCGAACTTACTATTGGCCTTCTCAAGTTCCGACTCTTGGATTTCAAGGCGGCTCTTCAAATTGGTTACCTCGGACTCGAGTTGACTCGTGGTAGCCTATGCAAGTATCAAGTTTAAATCAAGTAAGTTGTTTATGCAGTATTAAAGTCCCAAGCATTTTGCCAGCAATAATATTTTGCACTTGGGGGCTAATGTCTTAGAGTTTTTCTTTTCTATGACGGTTCATTATATGGTGATTCATAAGAGTAGGTCCCAAGCATTTTTCAAGCAATAAAACTTGGCACTTGGGGGCTAATGCATATTGTTGTTCAAAGACCCATAAGAATTTCTCTAAACAGAGCCAGCTCAACCATATTGGTTAAGGCGCCCCTTGGGGATTACATGGTAAGCCGGAAGTTTATTCTTTCTCTATGTTGTCAAATTTGTTTCTAAGTCTACAGCATAAGCATCTTAAGCAGCAGACTTGGGGGCTAACATACTGAAGGACAATGAACAATAGAAAATGGGTTATACCTCGAATTTATGGTGCATCTACTTCACCATGTCAATCTAGAGGTTCCGGCTGCTGTGCACTTGGCTCGTATGAGCATAATTGGTGACATCCATCTTGACTCGGCATTGGTCCAGAAGTTCTCCTTGGCGGGGCATTTGTCCAGTACGGTTGGCCTCTCCGGGTCAGCATGGCCGGTTCTAGTGATCTTGACATCAGCATTGGAAGGATTAGCTGTCCGGGTTGGGCTTGGAGGTTGGGGATTTTCTGAGTCGGTAGCACCGTGGTCAGTGGGTAGATCAGTAGGAGGTGACACATCTTGTGCTGGTTCAGGCGGCGGTTCATGGGTGTTTAACTCCGGCACAGTTGTTTCAAGAGCCGGCTCAGCAGCGACTCTTTCTTCAGTTGGCTTATTCTTTCTAACCCTCTTGCTGGGTTTAGCTTGACCACTGCATTCAAATAAAAAGATTAGTACAGAAGTAAGAAGATTACAATAACTACAAAAGTGAGTGGCGTGTTATACCCTGGTACAGTCTTAAAAGGTGGCAGATTGGACTGCAATGACTCGCCGGAGGAAGGGGAAGTATCCTGATAATCCGAGTCAAAGGGATTGAGTGGTTGATGAAAGAGACCCGCCAAGGGGTAAAACTTAGTTAAAATAGAGGTAACCTCGTTTCAGCGCTTCCTTGGAGTATTTGGTAAGCCGGAGGAGAGCTCCGCGTCCTTGCTGGTCCGGGTCTGCCTCCGGCTCTCATGAATTTGCCGCTTCAAAAGAAATTGAGGATCGTGATGAGCTAGAGGATGAGAAAATCTTACTTTCCGGGTCACTCTGCGGATTTTCTGTCTTGGCAAAGGCTCGGAGTCGGAGGAAAGGATAGTTACCTCGTCAGCCTTGCTAAGGCTTGTCCCAGTGTCCTCCTGCTGATAATCAATGTCAATAAGATGATTAAAAAATAAGCCAAGGGAGTCAAGGGCTACCTCTGACTCAGAAGAGTCCGCCAGCTGAAGCAAGTCGGAAGCAGTAGCTCTCTTGCCCTTCCTTTTGGCAGCTTCTTTCCTGGCGGCTTTCTTTTCTTTCCTGGCTTTCTTGGCCGCACAGGGGGTCATTCTTGGCGCCAGTACATTCACGCATTAAGACGGTACGGCAGCTCAATGGGATAACTCGCCAGGCAAGCCAGACTCGAACCAGGTCAATGCTCGTCAACCCGTTTCCCAACAGAGCTTTGATCTTGGCCAGAGTAGGAGAGAGGGATCTGCGTTCTATGGCAGTAGTCTTGTCGGGCAAATGATGATTGGTGTCAAGACAAAGGGCATGAAAGCCGGGCAGAGGATTCTCGTCATCCAGGGAGGTATCCTTGTAGTAGAACCACGTCATGTTCCAATATTTTGGATGGCTTGGCGGGTTGGCATAAGGGAAGATCGCATCCCTGCGGCGCTGAATTGAAACCCCACCAAGTTCCAAGCTCTGACCA
Source organism: Triticum timopheevii (assembly GCA_963921465.1). Classification (NCBI taxonomy): domain Eukaryota; kingdom Viridiplantae; phylum Streptophyta; class Magnoliopsida; order Poales; family Poaceae; genus Triticum; species Triticum timopheevii. The sequence continues at coordinate 175,027,128 of OY997264.1, read as the reverse complement.
CTGGCACATTCTGTCTGGCGGTTCAAGTAGAACAGCTCTCTGAAAAGTAATAAATTGGGTTCTTCGCCAAGATAAACTTCGCTGAACTCTTCGAAGTTGCAGATGTTAGACACGGAATTGGGTCCAATGTCTTGTGGGCGAAGCTCAAAAAACTTCAGCACATCTCTGAAAAATTTTGAACCAGGAGGAGTAAAACCCCGGTTCATATGATCTATAAATACGACCACCTCTCCGTCTTTGGGTTGAGGGATTTCTTCATCCGGGTTAGGAGCACGGTAAGGCATGACTTCTTTCTTTGGCAGATAGCCGGTTTTCACGAAGTCATCTAACGTGCTATCAGTGACAATGGACTTCACCCAGTTGCAAGAAGTAGGTGCCTTGGGTGCCATTATGTTGGAAAGCCTAAATACAAAGTAACATGGTCGGTTCAAATTTAAGCCGGACAGGACAAAAATATTAGTGGAATGTGGTATGGTGACTTATGAAGGGGCCTAATGGTATAAGGATATTTACATCCAGGTTATTTAAGCCGCCATAGGGTTTTAAAGCCGTTAGTGCTATTTCAACTAGCAGGGGAAACTCAGATTATTAAATGAGTATTACTTCTTTAAGCCGGTGATCAGAGCCGCCGTGACTAGCAAGTCTAACAAGTTATGGATTTTTCCTAAGTGTAGGACAAACAAGTTTCACAGTTTGCAGTAATTATTTTGGATCAAACAAGGGTTCAGAAAAGAAAAATTACTAGACCTAAAAACAGGACGCGGAGAAAGTTCATAGGCTACGGTGAGGTTTTCTTACAAGGAAAGGAGGTCCATTGCAAATCAAAATGAATGCGGAACATGAACCGCATCAGATTCATGGGGTTCTTTGGATCAAGCAACATCGTGGCAAGGAAAAAAGGCAAGAGCTCGGATGAACTATGTCTGTGCAGAAGAACACGATAACCCTAATGCAGATCTACGGCGCGGAAAGGGAAACACTTACTGCGGAGGATCTGCGGAGGAGGAGCGCCACCGTTCTCTGGTCAAGGTCAAGGTGATGCAGCGGCCAAAGCTCGACGAGAACGAAGGGCGCAGTGGCGACAGCGGCGGAGCTCCAGTGGCAGATGGGGCGAGAGGAAGAAGATGCGAATGAAGAATGGTAAAGAGGCTTAGTCGGGGCTATTTATAAGGAAAACCTGTTAAGTTGGCACAAAAAACAAGGAGGCGAAAAAATAAATTTATCCAGCTACAAGGGCGCCTCGATTTTCGGATGGTCATCAAGACAGAGATCCATTAGGATATGTTGGACAAAGCACACATTTATGACAGGTGACGACATGGCGGGTTACCACAAATCTGAAGGGTGACGTCATGGCGGGTTACATGGACTTTCTTAAGTAAGGAGCAGAAGGCTTTTCTCAAGTATTAAAGACTGACATGAACCAGTTCAAATCAGTCTCGGGCCTAATGTTGGGGATATAACTACTAGGTATGACCCGCCGGAAGGAGCCGGCTTATACCTATAAGCCTTCTTGAAGACCAAAGCTCAAGGTTGAAGACGGCAGTTTGGTAAAGGCCCGAAGGCCCAGAGGTGACTTAAGGCCCGTAGTGTTAAAACCGCCTTATTCATGTAACTTGTACTGTAAGGCAAGAAATATTAAGAGACCGAGCCGGATACAGTCTATAAGCCGGCCGAGACTCTGTAGAGCCGCTGGGCGTCAACCTCAGTATATAAAGGAACGACCCGGCGAAGGTTCAAGATACGAAACAACGACTCGAGAGCTAGGTCAAGCGATTTGCTCCCTGGTTATCGAGACATACATAATCCCAATCACAACTAGACGTAGGCTTTTACCTTCATCGTAAGGGGCCGAACTAGTATAAAACTTCTCGTGTCTCGTGTCCTGATTAACCCCTTCAAGCTTCCTAGCTGCGATGGCTCCACGACTAAGTCCTTTCACTAGGACATCTGATGTGACAATTCCACGACAGTTCCGCCTCGTGGCGGCGGAGTTTTGTCCCGTAAGCTTGCTTATGATTTTTTCCAGGGTAAAAGACTTCATATAGCAGAAGATGGGCACCGGAGGGCTGCCAGGGGGCCCACGAGGCAGGGCCTAGAGGGCCTAGAGAGGGCCTAGAGATACCTCTCCGAAACATGGAGTGACAAATCCTAATCTCGATCTATGCCAACCCAACAAACACCTTCGGAGACACCTGTAGAACACCTTTATATTCACCCATTTACGTTGTGACGTTTGGTAGCACACAAAGTGTTCCTCCGGTATTTGTGAGTTGCATAATCTCATAGTCTGAGGAACGTGTATAAGTCATGAAGAAAGCAGTAGCAATGAAACTGCAATGATCATAATGCTAAGCTAACGGATGGGTCATGTCCATCACATCATTCTCCTAATGATGTGATCCCGTTCATCAAATGACAACACATGTCTATGGTTAGGAAACTTAACCATCTTTGATTAACGAGCTAGTCAAGTAGAGGCATACTATGGACAATATGTTTTGTCTATGTATTCACACATGTACTAAGTTTCCGGTTAATACAATTCTAGCATGAATAATAAACATTTATCATGAAATAAGGAAATAAATAATAACTTTATTATTGTCTCTAGGGCATATTTCCTTTAGTGCAATGACTCAAGAGTGACATGTATGAAAGAATTATGAAAGGTGGCTTTGCCACAAATACGACGTCAACTATATGATCATGCAAAGCAATATGACAACGATGAAGCGTGTCATAATAAACAGAACGGTGGAAAGTTGCATGGCAATATATCTCGGAATGGCTATGGAAATGCCATAATAGGTAGGTATGGTGGCTGTTTTGAGGAAGGTATATGGTGGGTGTATGGTACTGGCGAAAGTTGCACGGTACAAGAGAGGCTAGCAATTGTGGGAGGGTGAGAGTGTGTATAATCCGTGGACTCAACATTAGTCATAAAGAACTCACATACTTATTGCAAAAATCTATTAGTTACCGAAACAAAGTACTACGTGCATGCTCATAGGTCGATAGATTGGTAGGAAAAGACCATCGCTCGTCCCCGACCGCCACTCATAGGGAAGACAATCAAGAAAAAATCATGCTCCGACTTCATCACATAACGGTTCACCATACGTGCATGCTACGGGAATCACAAACTTTAGCACAAGTATCTCTCAAATTCACAACTACTCACTAGCATGACTCTAATGTCACCATCTTCATATCTCAAAACAATCATAAAAAATCAAACTTCTCATAGTATTCAATGCACTTAATATGAAAGTTGTTATTATATCCCTTTTGGATGCCTATCATATTAGGACTAAATTTATAACCAAAGAAAATTACCATGCTGTTCTAAAAGACTCTCAAAATAATATAAGTGAAGCATGAGAGTTCATCAATTTTTATAAAATAAAGCCACCCCCGTGGTCTAAAAAGATATAAGTGAAGTAATAGAGCAATATTGCCTAGCTCAAAAGACATCAGTGAAGCACATAGAGTATTCTAATAAATCACGATTCATGCGTGCCTCTCCCAAAAGGTGTGTACAACAAGGATGATTGTGGTAAAATAAAAGGCAAAGACTCAAATCATACAAGACGCTCCAAGCAAAACACATATCATGTGGTGAATGAAAATATAGCCTCAAGTAAAGTTACCGATAGACGAAGACGAAAGAGGGGATGCCTTCTGGGGCATCCCCAAAATTTTGGTTGTCCTTGAATATTACCTTGGGTGCCTTGGGCATCCCCAAGCTTAGGCTCTTTCCACTCCTTATTCCATAGTCACCACTTTAAGGTACTGTTGCAAACTCATTATTTATTTATATTGGTGTAAAAGCTACTGCATTCCAACAACACATAGAAACCAGAATCTGTCAAAAACAGAATAGTCTGTAGTAATCTGACTCTCGAATACTTCTGTAACTCCAAAAATTCTGAAATATTAGGACAACCTGAGCAATTTGTGCACCAATCCATAGAAAAAAGAATCAGATCAAAAGCGTGTTTCAATAAAATTCTGGAAATTATTTACTAGGTGCAAAAGTTTCTGTTTTTCAGCAGGATCAATACAACTATCACCATAAGCTATCCTAAAGGTTTAACTTGGCACAAACACTAATTAAAACATAAAACCACATCTAACCAGAGGCTAGATGAATTATTTATTAGTAAACAGGAACAAGGTAATTGGATCTAGGTATTCTCATCTTTGGTATGCAATCCATAAGTGGCTCTCATAATATATTCATATGGCAATTTAATTTTCTTTCTATGAAAGTGTTCCATGCCTTTCCTTAACGAAAATTGGAATCTAGTGTTTCCTCTTTCATGTCAATAATTGCACCAATCATTCTAAGGAAAGGTCTACCAAGAATAATAGGGTATTTAGGTTTGCAATCTATATCAAGAACAATGAAATTTATGGGCACATAATTCCTATTTGCAACAATAATAACACCATTGATCCTTCCCATAGGTTTCTTAATAGTGGAATCCGCAAGATGCAAATTTAAAGAACAATCATCAAATTCACGAAAACCTAACACATCACACAAAGTTTTCAGAATTGTGGAAACGCTAGCACCCAAATCACACAAAGCCTGGCACTCATAATCTTTAATCTTAATCTTAATAGTAGGTTCCCACTCATCACCAAGTTTTCTAGGGATAGAAACTTCCAATTCAAGCTTTTCTTCAAAAGATTGCATCATAGCATCAATGATATGTTTAGTAAAGGCTTTGTTTTGATTACAAGCATGAGGAGAATTCAACATGGATTTCAACAAGGAAATACAATCTATTAAAGAACAATTATCATAACTAAATTCCTTGAAATCCAAAATAGTGGGTTCATTGCTACTTAAAGTTTTGATCTCTCCAATCCCACTTTTATCAATTTTTGCATCTAGATCTAAAAACTCCAAATCATTGGGATGCCTTTTAACTAAAGTTGACTCATATCCAATCCCATCTTTATCAAGATTAATATTGGAAAAGAAAGATTCAATAGGAGTCACATCAATCACTTTTAGATCTTCATCATTATTCTCATGAAAACTAGAAGGACATGCTTATAAACCGATCCTTTTTAGCACGCATCTTAGCGGTTCTTTCTTTGCACTCATCAATGGAATTTCTCATGGCTTTGAGAGACTCATTTATATCATGCTTAGGTGGAATAGATCTAAGTTTCAAAGAATCAACATCAAGAGAGATTCTATCCACGTTCCTAGCCAAATCATCGATCTTGAGAAATTTTTCTTCAATCAAAGCATTAAAATTCTTTTGCAAACTCATAAATTATTTAACAATATTCTCAAAATCTGAGGGCATCTTATTAAAATTTCCATAAGAATTGTTGTAGGAATTACCATAATTATTAGAGGAATTACTAGGAAATGGCCTAGGATTAAAATTGCCTCTATACGCGTTATTACCAAAATTGTTCCTACCAACAAAATTCACATCCATAGATTCATTATTATTCTCAATCAAAGTGGACAAAGGCATATCATTAGGATCAAAAGAAGCACTCTTATTAGCAAATAATTTCATAAGTTCATCCATCTTTCCACGCAGAACATTAATCTCTTGAATCGCATGCACCTTTTTACTAGTGGATCTTTCAGTGTGCCATTGAGAATAATTAGCATGATACTATCTAGCAGTTTAGAAGCCTCTCTGAGGGAGTCCTGGACTAGGGGGTGTCCGGATAGCCGGACTATCATCATCGGCCGAACTCCAAGACTATGAAGATACAAGATTGAAGACTTCGTCCCGTGTCCGGATGGGACTTTCCTTGGCGTGGAAGGCAAGCTTGGCGGTATGGATATGTAGATCTCCTACCATTGTAACCGACTCTGTGTAACCCTAGCCCTCTCCGGTGTCTATATAAACCGGAGGGTTTTAGTCCGTAGGACACACAACCATTACAACAATCATACCATAGGCTAGCTTCTAGGGTTTAGCCTCCTTGATCTCGTGGTAGATCCACTCTTGTACTACCCATATCATCAATATCAATCAAGCAGGAGTAGGGTTTTACCTCCATCGAGAGGGCCCGAACCTGGGTAAAAACATCGTGTCCCTTGTCTCCTGTTACCATCCGCCTAGACGCACAGTTCGGGACCCCCTACCCGAGATCCGCCGGTTTTGACACCGACATTGGTGCTTTCATTGGGAGTTCCTCTGTGTCGTCACCGATAGGCTTGATGGCTTCGTCAATCAACAACAACACCGTCTGGGGTGAGACTTTTCTCCCCGGACAGATCGTCGTGTTCGGCGGCTTCACACTGCGGGCCAATTCGCTTGGCCATCTGGAGCAGATCGAAAGCTACGCCCCTGGCCATCAGGTCAGATTTGGAAGCCTAAACTTCACGGCTGACATCCGCGGAGACTTGATCTTCGATGGATTCGAGCCACAGCCGAGCGTGCCGCACTATCACGATGGGCATGACTTAGCTCTACCGCCGGACAGTACCCGGGAGGCCGCACACGAGTCCGCTCTGACCCATAGTTCGGAGCCGACCGCGCAGATCGAGGACAGGTGGCTGGACACCGCCTCGGGAGCTGCAACTTCTACGGCGATGGAGGCGAATACCGACCTTGTCCCCTATAAATCCCGTGACTCCGAGGTGCCGGACTCCTTGCCGAACTCCGAACCTCCTGCGCCCCTACCAATTGAATCCGATTGGGCGCCGATCATGGAGTTCACCGCCGCGGACATCTTTCAGCACTCACCCTTTGGCGACATCCTGAATTCGCTAAAGCATCTCTCGTTATCAGGAGAGCCCTGGCCGGACTGCGGTCAGGATGGTTGGGATGCGGACGACGAAGAAATTCAAAGCCCGCCCACCACCCATGTTGTAGCCACTATCGACGATCTAACCGACATGCTAGACTACGACTCCGAAGACATCGACGGTATGGACGACGATGCCAGAGACGATCAAGAACCAGCGCCTACGGTGCACTGGAAGACCACCTCGTCATACGACATATACATGGTGGACACCCCAAAGGATGGGGACGGCAAAGAAGCAGCGGAGGCAGATTCCTCTAAGAAACAGCCCAAACGCCAACGTCAGCGGCGCCGCTTTAAATCCCGCCACAGCAAGAATGGAGATTCTGGCACCGGAGATAATAACACCCCAGAGAGTGCCGAAGACAACCCCCTCCAGCAAGATTCAACACAGGAGGACGGAGAAGCCAGCCCTCAAGAGAGAGTGGCAGATGAGGAGATAGAGGATGACAATTACATACCTCCCTCCGGAGACGAGGCAAGCCTCAACGACGACGAATTCGTCGTGCCCGAGGATCCCGTTGAACAAGAGCATTTTAAACGCAGGCTTATCGCCACGGCAAATAGCCTAAAGAAAAAGCAGCAACAGCTTCAAGCTGATCAAGACCTGCTGGCCGACAGATGGACCGAGGTCCTCGCGGCCGAAGAATATGAACTCGAACGCCCCTCCAAAAGCTACCCAAAACGCAAGTTGCTCCCCCGACTAGAGGAGGAAGCATACAAACCTTCATCACCAGCGCACAATACGGAAGACTGACCACCCCGTGGCCGCGACAGAGAGGCATCTAGGCCCTCCATCAGGACCGTACCCCGGCATCGCTCAAAAAGTACGAAGCCACGAGGGAATGTGCCGGACTTGCGAGACATATTGGAGGACAAGGCAAAACAATCAAGATCTATCTACGGATCACGTGGGCGCCCCACAATCCACGACGACTACCGTCACGCCGAATACGGCAACTCCGGCCGGGCCGAACACAGCAGACAAAGCTCCCTTGAGCTACGTCATGATATTGCCCAGTATAGAGGCGCCGCACACCCACTCTGCTTCACAGATGAAGAAATGGATCACAAATCCCTGAAGGGTTCAAACCCGTAAACATCGAATCCTACGATGGCACAACAGACCCCGCGGTTTGGATCGAGGATTATCTCCTTCACATCCATATGGCCCGTGGTGACGATCTCCATGCCATCAAATATCTCCCACTCAAGCTTAAAGGACCAGCTCGGCATTGGCTTAACAGCTTGCCAGCAGAATCAATTGGGTATTGGGAGGACCTGGAAGCCGCATTCCTTGACAACTTCCAGGGCACATATGTGCGACCACCAGACGCCGATGACCTAAGCCACATAATTCAGCAGCCAGACGAATCGGCCAGACAATTCTGGACACGGTTCCTCACAAAGAAAAATCAAATCGTCGATTGTCCGGATGCAGAGGCCCTCGCAGCCTTCAAACATAACATCCGCGACGAGTGGCTGGCCCGGCACCTAGGACAGGAAAAGCCGAAATCCATGCCAGCCCTCACATCACTCATGACCCGCTTCTGTGCGGGGGAGGACAGCTGGCTAGCCTGCAGTAACAACCTCAGCAAAAATTCTGGCAGTCCGGACAGCAAGGACCGCAATGGCAGGTCGCGTCGCAACAAAAACAAACGCCGCGTTAACGGTGATAACACTGAGGATACGGCAGTCAACGCCGTATTCAGAGGCTCTAAACCTGGTTAGCGGAAGAAGCCATTCAAAAGAACCACTCTGGGTCCGTCCAATTTGGACCAAATACTCGATCGCTCTTGCCAGATACATGGCAACCCCGAAAAGCCAGCTAACCACACCAACAGGGATTGTTGGGTATTCAAGCAGGCAGGCAAATTAATTGCTGAAAACAATGACAAGGGGCTGCGCAGCGATGACGAGGAGGAGACTCGGCCGCCGAACAGTAGAGGACAGAAGGGTTTCCCCCACAAGTGCGGACTGTAAACATGATATACGCAACCCACGTACCCAAGAGGGAGCGGAAGCGTGCACTTAGGGACGTATATGCGATGGAGCTAGTCGCCCCGAAGTTCAATCCATGGTCCTCTTGCCCGATCACTTTAGATCGAAGGGACCATCCTACCAGTATCCGCCATGGTGGATTCGCCGCATTGGTTTTAGACCCAATCGTCGATGGATTTCACCTCACTAGAGTCCTGATGGACGGCGGCAGCAGCCTGAACCTGCTTTATCAGGATACAGTGCGCAAGATGGGCATAGACCCCTCAAGGATTAAACCTACAAAGACGACCTTCAAAGGCGTCATACCAGGTGTTGAGGCCAATTGTACAGGCTCAGTCACACTGGAAGTGGTCTTCGGATCCCCGGATAATTTCCGAAGCGAGGAGTTAATCTTCGACATAGTCTCGTTCCGCAGTGGCTATCACGCTCTGCTCGGACGAACCGCGTTTGCAAAGTTCAACGCGGTGCCACATTACGCATACCTCAAGATGCCAGGCCCTCGTGGAGTCATCACGGTCAACGGAAACACTGAACGCTCCCTCCGAACGGAGGAACACATAGCGGCTCTCGCGGCAGAAGTACAGAGCAGCCTCTCAAGGCAATTCTCGAGTCCGTCCGTTAAACGACCGGACATGGCCAAACGCGCCCGGAGTAACATACATCAAGACCACCTGGCACGTTTCGAGCACGCATAGCAATGCGGCCCCAACCCTAGCCCTTGCATGATTGCAAGACCAGCTCTTCACGCACATCATTACGCTCTTGAGATACCATGGGCATAGGGGGAGGGGCACGACCACGACAGGCCCAGAGTGCGGCTCAACCACACCAGGGGCCCCCAAGTGTGTCGCTCTTTTTATTTTCCTTTTTTTATTTATCCACAGGACTCCATTCACCAGAGAACCTGTCCGGCGGTGAACCTGCCGAACTCACGATGCAACAGCCAGGGAAGGACAAACATTCAGGTGGTCTCCATTATGAGCATTAAATTTGTTAAATACACCAGTCCGCAGCCTACCCCTGGAGGGGGATATGTTTAAATAGTCCAATCCCTTGCTTACCACACTATTTGTATCGTTCTGCACTCGTAGCAGAATTCCTTGAATAAACAATGCAGCACTTTTTGCCTATAATTGCATTCCTTTTTTTTACATATATGTTCATTTATGACATCTTGCATCCGTACACTTTGGTACGGCCGAATACACCAGGGGCTTATGTTCCCCGCATTATGGTGTGACAAGTCCGAACACTTTCACAAGTGCGGCACCCCGAACTTATAGCACTATATGCATCGGCTCCGAATCATGTCTTGGGTCAATAGTTGGGTTTGCCCGGCTCCCATGTTTTGGTACCTTACGTTCCGTTCTATCGGCTAAGGTAGCACTGGGAGAACCACTGCGATTGCGCCCCGGTTGAGCTGGGCGAGCGCCTCAGTGGAGAAAGCTAAGACTGACCATCATGATAAGGCGAGAGCTGGTTGCGGTTCGAGAGGTCTTTTCGAGTCCCTAAAGACTTATGCCGCTTAGAGCGAGGAACCGGCTTCGTCCGGCCCAGGCATGGATAGCACCCCGAACTCGGTCTTCCGAACACTAGGGGCTTCGCCGAAATTTAAAATTATAGAATTCTATGGCTAAGTGAGAGTGTTCAAGCATTATAAGTCCGGTTGCCTTGTTCGTTGTGTTTAGCGCCTCCCTAGATGGACCCAAAAATGGGAACAAGAGCGCTCAAGTTTATCCCGAACACCCCAGCACTTGTGGCATGGGGGCTGAAGCCGACGACTTGCCATCTCTCAAATTTGATAAACGGCCGCACAGAAGGTAATATTTTAAATCAATAAGCGTTGCTTAGCGCATATGAACAAAGTTTTCAGCGCACAGGATAACACATTGCGAGTCTACTCAAATATTGCATTTTTGGGGCACTCATCCGCAATCTTGCGGGCACCCTTCAGGACACTTTTATAGTACATTTCGGGCGTACGATACTCCTTGCCCGCCGGCGGCGCGTCCGTTATAAGCCTCTCAGCATCCAGCCTGCCCTAGTGCACCTTTGCGCGGGCAAGGGCCCGACGGGCACCTTCAATGCAGGCGGAGCGCTTGATGACTTCCACCCAGGGGCACGCATCCACCAGCCGCTGCACGAGGCCGAAGTAGCTCCCAGGCATGGCCTCTTCAGGCCACAGCCGGACTATGAGGCCCTTCATGGCCTGCTCGGCTACCTTGTGGAGCTCGACCAGCTGCTTCAGCTGGTCGCTAAGGGGCACCGGATGTCCGGCCTCAGCATACTGAGACTAGAAGACCTTCTCCGTTGAGCTCCCCTCCTCGGCCCGGTAGAATGCGGCGGCATCAGACACGCTGCAAGGCAGATCTGCAAACGCTCCTGGAGAGCTCCGAATTCGGGTAAGTAACAGGTAATTCACATTCACATGCTTGCTTTGCATGAAAAATGCCTTACCCGCCGCTATTTTCTTCACCGCCTCAATCTTCCGGAGGGCCTTATGGGCCTCGGCCTTAGCGGCTTTGGCACTTTCAAGAGCCGAGGCAAGCTCGGACTCTCGAGTCTTCGAGTCGCGCTCCAAGCTCTCATGCTTTTCCATGAGAGCCTGGAGCTCTTGTCGCACCTCCGCCACCCGCGCCTCCTGCTTCTCTCGCTCTGCTCGTTCCGCGGCCGCATTACGTTCGGCCGCGGACACGACCTCCTTCAGGGTCGCCACCTTGTTCGTGGCCCCTGCAGTACCCACGTTATCCTTGTTATTTCTATTGCAACCAAAATCCTTTTCTGTAAGGTACAAATTTAATACGGGGGTACTCACCTTCTTTGTCCTCGAGCTGCTTCTTGGCAAGGCCGAGCTTGTTCTCGGACCGCTCAAGGTTCTGCTTCAAAGCATCGACATCCGCAGTCAGTGCGGCAGAGGTCAGCAGCGCAGCCTGCAAACCCATATTGACATAATTTTTAGAACTCCTACGTATATCTTTTTTAGATCCTCAGTCCGGTTTTTCTTTCCGAACACCGAAGCGAGCATCAGGGGCTACTGTCTATGCGGTATTACATTACATATTTTAAAACTTCTTACCTCAAAGCCTGTTAGAAGGCTGCTGCAGGCTTCGGTCAGCCCGGTCTTGGCGAGCTGAACCTTCTGAGTCACCGCACTCATAATAGTGTGGTGTTCTTCCTCGATGGAAGCGCCGTTGAGCGCCTCCAACAAGTTGTCCGGCGCCTCCGGTTGGACGGAGGCTGCCGGTGTCACGGTCTTGCCCTTCTTATGAAGGGGCCGCCTGCCGGACTCCGGAACCACCGCGGGTTCCGGCACGGAGTCCGGCGCAAAGTCCGGGAGGCTGCCTTGCGGCACCTTCGGAGCCTCCTCCTGATGGGTCCCCTCCTGGGATCCCACCTCGGCGTCGTCAGCATCACGAGGGGTGGAGGCGGTCGGAATGGAATCCACATCCGACGGAGCCAAGGACCCGCTCGATGAAGCGGGAAGATCCTCCTCAGCCGGACTACAGGTAGTGTGCGGCATTAGAAGGACGCCATGTGGCAAAAAAGAGAAATTATAAATCATTCAGGAATCCGGATACTTACGATCTTGCCAGGGGCTTGGCCCTTGAGGGCCAGCCTTCGTCGCCGTCGTCGGCGTTGGTGGAGCTGTCCGGAGGAAGGGTCCTTCCCCTCTTGGACCCTTCGGCCTCCCCCGTTGGGGAAGCCTTCCTCTTCCTCTCTCCCCCCTCCTGGGGAGAGTCTTCTTTCTCCTCCTCGTCTTCGGGGCAGGAGTCCGCCTCGGAGTCATCGGACGATGAGTCCGATACCACCTGGCACCGGGAACTCCTTCGGGTTCCCGTGGCCTTCTTCTTGGCCTTCTTCTCCGGCACCACATAAAGTGCCGGGACTAGCAGCCCCGTTAAACGGGTATCCGCTGGGTCTTCAGGAAGGGGAGTCGGACAGTTAACCTGTCCGGACGTCCTCTGCCAGTCCTGTTAAAGGCATCAGGAGTTTTAGATCAGTCAAACTATGAAAGAAATAAATGTCCCATAAAGGATAACATATCTTACCACACTGGCCGGGCGCTTGGTGCTGAATCCGCGATCTTCAATCGCGGACGCGGGGGCTTCTCCGCCCTTGAAGAGCACCCTCCAGGCAGCTTCGTACGTCGTGTCGCCGCTCAGGGTCCGGTGCTATGCCGGATCAAACTCCCACAGATTGAAGGCCCATTGTTGGCAAGGGAGAATCCGGCGGACGAGCATGACCTGGATCACGTTGACAAGCTTGAGCTTCTTGTTCACCAAGGTCTGGAGACAGGACTGGAGTCTGGTCAGCTCCTCCGAACTGCCCCATAGCAAGCCCTTCTCTTTCCAGGAGGTGAGCTGCATGGGGGTACCAGATCTGAACTCAGGGGCCGCTGCCCATTTAGGGTCTCGCGGCTTGGTGATATAGAACCACCCCGATTGCCACCCTTTGATGGTTTCCACAAAGGCGCCCTCGAGCCAGAGGACGTTGGGCATTTTGCCCACCATGGCGCCTCCACACTCCGCTTGGACGCCCTTCACTACCTTCGGCTTGACATTGAAGGTTTTTAACCACAAGCCGAAGTGGGGTTGGATGCAGAGGAAGGCCTCACACACGACGATAAACGCCGAGATGTTGAGGATGAAGTTTGGCGCCAGATCGTGGAAGTCCAGGCCGTAGTAGTACATGAGCCCCCGGACGAAGGGATGAAGTGGGAAGCCCAGTCCGCGGAGGAAGTGGGGAAGGAATACAACCCTCTCATGGGGCATGGGGGTGGGGATGAGCTGCCCCTTGTCGGGTAGCCGGTGCGCGATGTCGTCGGACAGGTATCCGGCACCGCGCAGCTTCTCGATGTGCTCCTCCGTAACGGAGGAGGTCATCCACTTGCCTCCCGCTCCGGACATGGCTGGAGAAGGTTGAGACAAGGTGTGCGGGCTTGGGCGCTGGAGCTTGAGTGCGCGGAGATGGATAAGCAAAGGAGGAAGAAGGCGTAGGTAAAAAAGATGGATCCGTATCCCCTTATATATGGGCGGACGAAGACTATGCGTCCCCACCGGCCTGGTAAAACTCGCTTATCTCCCAAGCGCCACCATCAATGGCGCAGTTGGGTTACCCACGTCCGTATTGATGGGAATCCCGGAATAAGGGGAACACGATCTCTGCTTCGACAAGACGTGCCAAGGAAACTGCTTCGCTAAACGCGCTGAGGTGGTATAATAAAAAACGATTCAAGGCTTGGTGGTGTGACGTCATGCCACAAAATACGTCAGCAGATTGAGCTTGTGTACATATTATTCTCTCTATAGTGGAATATGGAATTTATTTTGCAGAGCCGGACACTATCCTGGTGTTCACAATCTTCTATGAATTATTCGGAGGAGGAACCCGCCTTGCAATGCCGAACAATATGCGCGCCGGACTCATTGTCATTGAAGCCTGGTTCAGGGGCTACTGAGGGAGTCCTGGACTAGGGGGTGTCCGGATAGCCGGACTATCATCATCGGTCGGACTCCAAGACTATGAAGATACAAGATTGAAGACTTCGTCCCGTGTCCGGATGGGACTTTCCTTGGCATGGAAGGCAAGCTTGGCGGTACGGATATGTAGATCTCCTACCATTGTAACCGACTCTGTGTAACCCTAGCCCTCTCCAGTGTCTATATAAACCGGAGGGTTTTAGTCCGTAGGACACACAACCATTACAACAATCATACCATAGGCTAGCTTCTAGGGTTTAGCCTCCTTGATCTCGTGGTAGATCCACTCTTGTACTACCCATATCATCAATATCAATCAAGCAGGAGTAGGGTTTTACCTCCATCGAGAGGGCCCGAACCTAGGTAAAAACATCGTGTCCCTTGTCTCCTGTTACCATCCGCCTAGACGCACAGTTCGGGACCCCCTACCCGAGATCCGCCGGTTTTGACACCGACACTCTCCTAAAGTAATTTCCATAAAAGTGCCTCCCTTGGCCGAACCTAAAGAAATTCTAGAAGCAAAATTCAATCCGGCATAATTTTTTTGTATAATCATCCACAAATTCAAACAATGTGTAGGGCAATTTTGTATCATCAATTTCATCCTCTCCCAAGATCATGATCAAGTTGCTTAAAATTCATAATATCGTTCCAAAGGAAGATGATCTTAGCGGGAGGAAAATACTTAGAGATGAAAGCATCTTTACACTTGTTCCACGAATCAATACTATTTTTAGGCAAAGATGAAAACCAAGTTTTATCACGATCTCTAAGCAAAAATGGAAATAGCTTCAATTTAACAATATCATTACCCGCATCTTTCTTCTTTTGAATATCACACAAATCAACGAAATTGTTTAGATGGGATGTGGCACCTTCACTAGGAGGCCAGAAAATTGATCTTTCATAACAAGATTCAGCAAAGCAACATTAATTTCACAAGATTCAGCATTAGTAGTGGGAGCAATCGGAGTACTAATAAAATCATTGTTGTTCGTGTTGGAAAAATCACACAATTTGGTAAGAGGGGCGAAGAAAAGGCAAATCTTTTCAAAAATCGTTTTAGAGGTGGGGGAGAGGAAAATGAGAGATGAATGGCGAATAATGTAATGCAAGAGATGAGAGTTTATGATGGGTACTTGGTATGTCTTGACTTGACGTAGACCTCCCTGGCAACAGCGCTAGAAATTCTTCCTGCTACTTCTTGAGCTTGCGTTGGTTTTTCCCTTGAAGAGGAAAGGGTGATGCAGCAAAGTAGAGCAAGTATCTTCCTCGGTTTGAGAACCAAGGTATCAATCTAGTAGGAGACAACATAGAAGTCACCGAATACCTACACAAACAATCAACAAACTTGCACCCAACGCGATAAAGGGGTTGTCAATCCCTTCACGGTTACTTGCAAAAGTGAGATATGATAGAGATAGATAAACGATAAAGTAAATATTTTTGGTATTTTTGGTTTATAGATCGGAAAGTAAAAGATTGCAAAATAGTAGATCGGAAACTAGTATGATGGAAAAGAGACTTAATATGATGGAAAAGAGACCCAGGGGCCATAGGTATCACTAGTGGCTTCTCTCAAGATAGCAAATAATACAGTGGGTGAACAAATTACTGTCGAGCAATTGATAGAAGAGTGCATAATTATGACGATATCTAAGGCAATGATCATGAACATAGGCATCACATCCGTGTCAACTAGACCGAAACGATTCTGCATCTACTACTATTACTCCACACATCGACCGACTCCTGCCTGCATCTAGAGTATTAAGTTCATAAAGAACAGAGTAACACATTAAGTAAGATGACATGATGTAGAGGAATTAACTCAAGCAATATGATGAAAACCCCATCTTTTTATCCTCGATGGCAACAATACAATACGTGCCTTGCTGCCCCTACTGTCATCGGAAAGGACACCGCAAGATTGAACCCAAATCTAAGCACTTCTCACATTGCAAGAAAAACCAATCTAGTAGGCCAAACTAAACCGATAATTCGAAGAGACTTGCAAAGATATCAAATCATGCATATAAGAATTCAGAGAAGACTCGAGTAATATTCATAGAAAATCTGATCATAAATCCACAATTCATCCGATCTCGGCAAACACACTGCAAAAGAGTATTACATCGAATAGATCTCCAAGAACATCGAGGAGAACATGGTTTTAAGAATCAAAGAGAGAAAAGAGGCCATCTAGCTACTAGCTATGGACCCGTAGGTCTGTTATAAACTACTCACGCTTCACCGGAAGGGCAATGGTGTTGATGTAGAAGCCCTCCATGGTCGAATCCTCCTCTGCAGGACGCCAGAAAAGGCCCCTAGATGGTATCTCATGGGTACAGAAGGTTGCGGTGGTGGAAAAGTGTTTGCGTGGCTCCCCCTAATAGTTTTGGGGTATAAGAGTATATATGGGCGAAAGAATTAGATCAGGAGATCTCCGAGGGGCCCACGAGGTAGGGGGCACGCCCTACCCCCTGGGCGTGCCCTCCACCCTCGTGGCCGCCTCGTTGCTTCTCCGACTTCATCTCCAAGTCTCATGGTTTGCTTCTGGTCCAAGAAAGATCATCGTGAAAGTTTTATTTCGTTTGGACTCCGTTTGGTATTCCTTTTCTGCGAAACTCTAAAATAGGTAAAAAAACAAAAACTAGCACTGGGCTCTAGGTTAATAGGTTAGTCTAAAAAATAATATGAAATAGCATATAAATGCATATAAAACATCCAAAACAGATAATATAATAGCATGGAACAATCAAAAATTATAGATACGCTGGAGACGTATCAGTCCATAACTAGTAGCTAGATGGCTTCTTCTCTATCTTTGATCTGCAATACCATGTTCTCCTCGACGTTCTTGGAGTTCTATCCGATGTAATCTTCTTTTGTGATATGTTTGTTGAGATCTGATGAATTGTGGATTTATGATTAGATTGTCTATGAACATTATTTGAGTCTCCTCTGAATTCTTATATGCATGATTTGATAGCTTTGTATTTCTCTCTGATCTATTGATTTGGTTTGGCCAACTAGATTGATTTATCTTGCAATGGGAGAGGTACTTTGTGATGGGTTCAATCTTGCGGTGTCCTCACCAAGTGACATAGTAGGGGTAGCGAGGCCCGTATTGTATTGTTGCCATTAAAGGTAAAAAGATGGGGTTTATATCATATTGCTGGAGTTTATCCCTCTACATCATGTCATCTTGCTAAGTGCATTACTCTGTTCTCTTGAACTTATGTTAGGGTTTTTATTCCGTGTTAATCTTCGGATGAGTACTTATGGAAGATATGTTACATTTTGTTGTTTGAATACTTATAGGGATGGGAAGAACATGTGTGTTTATTCATCATGGGGACAAAGATGCCTTTTTGAAAGATGATATTGAACCGGACCCGGATGAGCTTAACATGGTGTTTGATAGTAGTCCTAGCTATGTGGAGGTCTTGGAACAACTGAGGAAAGATTTGAATTGGATGGACCCAAGTGATATCGTTGAGTTGGAGGGAAGGCCTAATATTAGTTTTGGAATGCACATCCTTTGGAAGACCTTGGGTCTCAACTCCAGCAATGTTGGGTTGCAAACTAGGAGACGGTGGTCGAATCACTAGACAAGGCTCTTGAGTTATTTGCTATGAAGAAGGTTGATTCCAGTGTGCATTTGGACTTGAACCGAAAGCCCTCCCCCTTGGTTGCTAGTAGTCCCCCAACCATGAACCAAGATGAAATTGTTGAACCTCCTTTGACACAACAAGTGAGGCCTACATGGAGCCCGATTTCAAATAACAACAATGAAGCTTTGTGACTGCATCAATAGCTGGCCTGACACGTCTGGACAAATGTCCAGAGAGCAACAGAAGGTTACAACCAGTTGTCCACATGTGCAACGCCCAGCTCTGGGGTGCCATGTCATATAGTGCAACGCCTTACCATATAGTGCAACGCTTTAGAGCTGGGCGTTGCACATGTGGACAACTGTCCAGTAAGCAACAGAAGTTTCCAGCTTACAGTGAGGCCAAATTTTTGCTAAGTCATCGTGTGGCGCCTAGCTCCTAGGAGCCACACATGGCAGTGGAATGCCTACCACTGAGGCGTTACACTGTGTGGTGTGGCGCCTAGGTGCTAGGCGTCACACATGTGTCAAGAGGCAAAAGGTAAACATCACCTGCACATTTGCATTCCAGATTTTTTAGCATAAATCTTATGACAATTTGAGTCACATCCATGGAGCATTCTTGCCTGTGCTGTCAGCAAACAGAGTCTTAGAGATAATGTACCACATGTAGACATGAGCGTATGTCTGGACCTGTTCATTGTTAGCATTCTTAGGGAAATTCCCGAAGTGGAATGCAATCTAGGTGAAAGGAGCACCAACTACGACTCTTTCCCTCTTCTTGTCTCCTTCTGGCACCGGAGGCTCTGGAGGAGACATACTGATAAGGGCCTCCATGTGCTGGCGCCGCCCATCAAAATCAGTGCTCATACAAACAGGATTCCCCTCGACAGGAAGACCGACAATCATAGCAATATTTGAGAGCGTCATAGTCATCTCCCCGGCCCGAAGATGGAAACTGTGTGTCTTCGTCCTCCAACGATCAACATGCGCGGTGATTGCTGCAGCTTTGAGGTTTGGCATCGACCGGTTGACCAGCTGAAAGGATCGAGAAGAGGTGTCTAGGGGGGTGATTAGACCCTCAAAAAGTAATTAGGTGAAGGAAATATGCCCTAGAGGCAATAATAAAGTTATTATTTATTTCCTTATATCATGATAAATGTTTATTATTCATGCTAGAATTGTATTAACCGGAAACATAATACATGTGTGAATACATAGACAAACAGAGTGTCACTAGTATGCCTCTACTAGACTAGCTTGTTAATCAAAGATGGTTAAGTTTCCTAACCATAGACAAAGGAGTTGTCATTTGATTAACAAGGTCACATCATTAGTTGAATGATCTGATTGACATGACCCATTCCATTAGCTTAGCACCCGATCATTTAGTATGTTGCTATTGCTTTTATCCATGACTTATACATGTTCCTATAACTATGAGATTATGCAACTCCCGTTTACCGGAGGAACACTTTGGGTACTACCAAACGTCACAACGTAACTGGGTGATTATAAAGGAGTACTACAGGTGTCTCCAAAGGCAGATGTTGGGTTGGCGTATTTCGAGATTAGGATTTGTCACTCCGATTGTCGGAGAGGTATCTCTGGGCCCTCTCGGTAATGCACATCACTTAAGCCTTGCAAGCATTACAACTAATGAGTTAGCTGTGAGATGATGTATTACGGAACGAGTAAAGAGACTTGCCGGTAACGAGATTGAACTAGGTATTGGATACCGACGATCGAATCTCGGGCAAGTAACATACCGATGACAAAGGGAACAACGTATGTTGTTATGCGGTCTGACCGATAAAGATCTTCGTAGAATATGTAGGAGCCAATATGGGCATCCAGGTCCCGCTATTGGTTATTGACCGGAGACGTGTCTCGGTCATGTCTACATTGTTCTCGAACCGTAGGGTCTGCACGCTTAAGGTTTCGATGACGGTTATATTATGAGTTTGTGTATTTTGATGTACTAAAAGGAGTTTGGAGTCCCGGATGTGATCACGGACATGACGAGGAGTCTCGAAATGGTCGAGACATAAAGATTGATATATTGGACGGCTATATTCGGACACCAGAAAGGTTCCGGAAGTTTCCGGAGAAAACCGGAGTGCCGGAGGGGTTACCGGAACCCCCCGGGGAAGTAATGGGCCTTAATGGGCCAAGAGGGGAGAGAGAGGGCTGCGCCAGGAGGTGGCGCGCCCCCCCCATGGGGAGTCCGAATAGGACAAGGAGGAGGGGGCGCGGCCCCCCTTTCCCTCTCCCTCTCCCTCTCCTTCCTTCCCCCTTCCTCCTTCCTAGTTGGACTAGGAAAGGGGAGTCCTACTCCCACTAGGAGGAGGACTCCCCCTCCCTTGGCGCGCCCTCTAGGGCCGGCCGGCCCTCCCCCTTGCTCCTTTATATACGGGGGCAGGGGGCACCCTAGGACACACAAGTTGATCCTTGAGATCGTTCCTTAGCCGTGTGCGGTGCCCCCCTCCACCATAATCCACCTCGGTCATATCGTAGCGGTGCTTAGGCGAAGCCCTGCGTCGGTAGAACATCAAGATCCTCACCACGCCGTCGTGCTGACGGAACTCTCTCTCCCCGGAGCTTTGCTGGATCGGAGCCCGAGGAGCGTCACCGAGCTGTACGTGTGTCAAGAACTCGGAGGCGCCGGAGTAACGGCGCTGGGATCGGTTGGATCGCGAGGAGAACGTACGACTACTTCCTCTATGTTGTGATCGCTTCCGCTTCGGTCTACGAGGGTACGTAGACAACACTCTTACCTCTCGTTGCTATGCATCACCATGATCTTGCGTGTGCGTAGGAAATTTTTTGAAATTACTACGTTCCCCAACAGTGGCATCAGAGCCTAGGTTTTTATGGTGTGATGTTTTGCACGAGTAGAACACAAGTGAGTTGTGGACGATACAAGTCATACTGCCTACCAGCATGTCATACTTTGGTTCAGCGGTATTGTTGGATGAAGCGGCCCGGACCGACATTACGCGTACGCTTACGCAAGACTGGTTCTACCACCGTGCTTTGCACAAAGGTGGCTAGCGGGTGTCAGTTTCTCCAACTTTAGTTGAACCGAGTGTGGCTACGCCCGGTCCTTGATAAGGTTAAAACGGAGTCTATTTGACAAAATATCGTTGTGGTTTTGATGCGTAGGTGAGATTGGTTCTTGCTTAAGCCCGTAGCAGCCACGTAAAATTTGCAACAACAAAGTAGAGGACGTCTAACTTGTTTTTGCAGGGCATGTTGTGATGTGATATGGCCAAGACGTGATGCTATATTTTATTGTATGAGATGATCATGTTTTGTAACCTAAGTTATCGGCAACTGGCAGGAGCCATATGGTTGTCGCTTTATTGTATGAAATGCAAACGCCCTGTAATTGCTTTACTTTATCACTAAGCGGTAGCGATAGTCGTAGAAGCAATAGATGGCATAAACGACAACGATGCTACGATGGAGATCAAGGTGTCGCGCCGGTGACGATGGTGATCATGATGGTGATTCGGAGATGGAGATCACAAGCACAAGATGATGATGGCCATATCATATCACTTATATTGATTGCATGTGATGTTTATCCTTTATGCATCTTATCTTGCTTTGATTGACGGTAGCATTTTAAGATGATCTCTCACTAAAAATTATCAAGAAGTGTTCTCCCTGAGTATGCACCGTTGCCAAAGTTCGTCGTGCCCAGACACCACGTGATGATCGGGTGTGATAAGCTCTACGTCCATCTACAACGGGTGCAAGCCAGTTTTGCACACGCGGAATACTCAGGTTAAACTTGACGAGCCTAGCATATGCAGATATGGCCTCGGAACACGGAGACCGAAAGGTCGAGCATGAATCATATAGTAGACATGATCAACATAAGATGTTCACCATTGAAAACTACTTCATCTCACGTGATGATCGGTTATGGTTTAGTTGATTTGGATCACGTGGTCACTTAGATGACTAGAGAGATGTCTATCTAAGTGGGAGTTCTTAAGTAATATGATTAATTGAACTTAAATTTATCATGAACTTAGTCCTGGTAGTATTTTGCAAATTATGTTGTAAGATCAATAGCTTGCGTTGTTGCTTTCATATGTTTATTTTGATATGTTCCTAGAGAAAATTGTGTTGAAAAATGTTAGTAGCAATGATGCGGATTGGATCCATGATCTGAGGTTTATCCTCATTGCTGCGCAGAAGAATTATGTCCTTGATGCACCGCTAGGTGACATACCTATTGCAGGAGCAGATGCAGACGTTATGAACGTTTGGCTAGCTCAATATGATGACTACTTGATAGTTTTGTGCACCATGCTTTATGGCTTAGAATCGGGACTTCAAAGATGTTTTGAACATCATGGACCATATGAGATGTTCCAGGAATTGAAGTTAATATTTCAAGCAAATACCCGAGTTGAGAGATATGAAGTCTTCAACAAGTTCTATAGCTAAAAGATGGAGGAGAATCGCTCAACTAGTGAGCATGTGCTCAGATTGTCTGGGTACTTCAATCGCTTGAATCAAGTGGGAGTTAATCTTCCAGATAAGATAGTGATTGACAGAATTCTCTAGTCACCATCACCAAGTTAGTAGAACTTCGTGATGAACTATAGTATGCAAGGGATGATGAAAATGATTCCCGAATTTTTCATGATGATGAAATTGATGAAGGTAGAAATCAAGAAAGAACATCAAGTGTTGGTGGTTAACAAGACCACTAGTTTCAAGAAAAGGGCAAAGGGATAGAAGGGAACTTCAAGAAGAACGGCAAGCAAGTTGCTGCTCAAGTGAAGAAGCCCAAGTCTGGACCTAAGCCTGAGACTAAGTGCTTCTACTGCAAAGGGACTGGTCACTGGAAGCAGAACTACCCCAAGTATTTGGCAGATAAGAAGGATGGCAAAGTAAACAAAAGTATATTTGATATACATGTTATTGATGTGTACTTTACTAGTGTTTATAGCAACCCCTCAGTATTTGGTACTGGTTCAGTTGCTAAGAGTAGTAACTCGAAACAGGAGTTGCAGAATAAACAGAAACTAGTTAAGGGTGAAGTGACGATATGTGTTGAAAATAGTTTCAAGATTGATATGATCATCATCGCACACTCCCTATACTTTCGGGATTAGTGTTGAACCTAAATAAATGTTATTTGGTGTTTGCGTTGAGCATGAATATGATTTGATCGTGTTTATTGCAATACGGTTATTCATTTAAGTAAGAGAATAAACTGTTGTTCTGTTTACATGAATAAAACCTTATATGGTTACACATCCAATGAAAATGGTTCATTGGATCTCGATCGTAGTGATACACATATTCATAATATTGAAACCAAAAGATGCAAAGTTAATAATGATAGTGCAACTTATTTGTGGCACTGCCGTTTAGGTCATATTGGTGTAAAGCGCATGAAGAAACTCCATGCTGATGGGATTTTGGAATCACTTGATTATGAATCACTTGATGCTTGCGAACCGTGCCTTTTGGGCAAGATGACTAAAACTCCGTTCTCTGGAACAATGGAACAAGCTATTGACTTATTGGAAATAATACATACCGATGTATGCGATCCAATGAGTGTTGATGCTTGTGGCAAGTATCGTTATTTTCTGACCTTCACAAGATGATTTGAGCAGATATGGGTATATCTACTTGATGAAACATAAGTCATAAGTCTGAAATAGTTGAAAGGTTCAAAGAATTTCAGAGTGAAGTGGAAAAATCATCATAACAAGAAAATAAAGTTTCTGCGATCTGATCGCGGAGACGAATATTTGAGTTACGAGTTTGGTCTTCAATTAAAACAATGTGGAGTAGTTTCACAACTCACGCCACCCGGAACACCACAGCGTAATGGTGTGTCCGAACGTCGTAATCGCACTTTACTAGATATGGTGCGATCTATGATGTCTCTTACAGATTTACCGCTATCGTTTTGGGGTTATGCTCTTGAGACGGCCGCATTCACGCTGAATAGAACACCGTCAAAATCCGTTGAGACGACACCTTATGAACTATGGTTTAGCAAGAAACCAAAGTTGTCGTTTCTTAAAGTTTGGGGATGCGATGCTTATGTGAAAAAGCTTCAACCTGATAAGCTCGAACCCAAATCGGAGAAATGTGTCTTCATAGGATACCCAAAGGAGACAGTTGGGTACACCTTCTATCACAGATCCGAAGGCAAGACATTTGTTGCTAAGAATGGATCCTTTCTAGAGAAGGAGTTTCTCTCGAAAGAAGTGAGTGGGAGGAAAGTAGAACTTGATGAGGTAACTGTACCTTCTCCCTTATTGGAAAGTAGTTTATCACAGTAACCGGTTTCTGCGACATCTACACCAAATAGTGAGGAAGTTGATGATGTTGATCATGAAACTTCAGATCAAGTTACTACAGAACCTCGTAGATCAACCAGAGTAAGATCCGCACCAGAGTGGTACGGTAATCCTGTTCTGGAAGTCATGCTACTAGATCATGATGAACCTACGAACTATGAAGAAGCGATGGTGAGCCCAGATTCCACAAAATGGCTTGAGGCCATGAAATCTGAGATGGGATCCATGTATGAAAACAAACTGTGGACTTTGGTTGACTTGCCCGAGGGTCGGCAAGCAATAGAAAACAAGTGGATCTTCAAGAAGAAGACTGACGCTGACGGTAATGTTACTGTCTACAAAGCTCGACTTGTCGGAAAGGGTTTTCGACAAGTTCAAGGGATTGACTATGATGAGACCTTCTCACCCGTAGCGATGCTTAAGTCTGTCCGAATCATGTTAGCAATTGCCGCATATTATGATTATGAAATTTGGCAAATGGATGTAAAGACTGCATTCCTGAATGGATTTCTGGAAGAAGAGTTGTATATGATGCAACCAGAAGGTTTTATCGATCCAAAGGGAGCTAACAAAGTGTGCAAGCTCCAGCGATCCATTTATGGACTGGTGCAAGCATCTCGGAGTTGGAATAAACGCTTTGATAGTGTGATCAAAGCATTTGGGTTTATACAGACTTTTGGAGAAGCCTGTATTTACAAGAAAGTGAGTGGGAGCTCTGTAGCATTTCTGATATTATATGTAGATGACATATTACTGATCGGAAATGATATAGAATTTCTGGATAGCATAAAGGGATACTTGAATAAGAGTTTTTCGATGAAGGACCTCGGTGAAGCTGCTTACATATTGGGCATCAAAATCTATAGAGATAGATCAAGACGCTTAATTGGACTTTCACAAAGCACATACCTTGACAAAATTTTGAAGAAGTTCAAAATGGATCAAGCAAAGAAAGGGTTCTTGCCTGTGTTACAAGGTGTGAAGTTGAGTAAGACTCAATGCCCGACCACCGCAGAAGATAGAGAGAAAATGAAAGATGTTCCCTATGCCTCAGCCATAGGCTCTATCATGTATGCAATGTTGTGTACCAGACCTGATGTGTGCCTTGCTATAAGCTTAGCAGGAAGGTACCAAAGTAATCCAGGAGTGGATCACTGGACAGCGGTCAAGAACATCCTGAAATACTTGAAAAGGACTAAGGATATGTTTCTCGTATATGGAGGTGACAAAGAGCTCATCGTAAACGGTTACGTTGATGCAAGCTTTGACACTGATCCGGACGATTCTAAATCGCAAACCGGATACGTATTTACACTAAACGGAGGAGCTGTCAGTTGGTGCAGTTCTAAACAAAGCGTCGTAGCGGGATCTACATGTGAAGCGGAGTACATAGCAGCTTCAGAAGCAGCTAATGAAGGAGTCTGGATGAAGGAGTTCATATCCGATCTAGGTGTCATACCTAGTGCATCGGGTCCAATGAAAATCTTTTGTGACAATACTGGAGCAATTGCTTTAGCGAAAGAATCCAGATTTCGCAAGAGAACCAAACACATCAAGAGACGCTTCAATTCCATCCGGGACTTGGTCCAGGTGGGAGACATAGAGATTTGCAAGATACATACGGATCTGAATGTAGCAGACCCGTTGACTAAGCCTCTTCCACGAGCAAAACATGATCAGCACCAAGACTCCATGGGTGTTAGAATCATTACTATGTAATCTAGATTATTGACTCTAGTGCAAGTGGGAGACTGAAGGAAATATGCCCTAGAGGCAATAATAAAGTTATTATTTATTTCCTTATATCATGATAAATGTTTATTATTCATGCTAGAATTGTATTAACCGGAAACATAATACATGTGTGAATACATAGACAAACAGAGTGTCACTAGTATGCCTCTACTAGACTAGCTTGTTAATCAAAGATGGTTAAGTTTCCTAACCATAGACAAAGGAGTTGTCATTTGATTAACAAGGTCACATCATTAGTTGAATGATCTGATTGACATGACCCATTCCATTAGCTTAGCACCCGATCGTTTAGTATGTTGCTATTGCTTTTATCCATGACTTATACATGTTCCTATAACTATGAGATTATGCAACTCCCGTTTACCGGAGGAACACTTTGGGTACTACCAAACGTCACAACGTAACTGGGTGATTATAAAGGAGTACTACAGGTGTCTCCAAAGGCAGATGTTGGGTTGGCGTATTTCGAGATTAGGATTTGTCACTCCGATTGTTGGAGAGGTATCTCTGGGCCCTCTCGGTAATGCACATCACTTAAGCCTTGCAAGCATTACAACTAATGAGTTAGTTGTGAGATGATGTATTACGGAATGAGTAAAGAGACTTGCAGGTAACGAGATTGAACTAGGTATTGGATACCGACGATCGAATCTCGGGCAAGTAACATACCGATGACAAAGGGAACAACGTATGTTGTTATGCGGTCTGACCGATAAAGATCTTCGTAGAATATGTAGGAGCCAATATGGGCATCCAGGTCCCGCTATTGGTTATTGACCGGAGACGTGTCTCGGTCATGTCTACATTGTTCTCGAACCGTAGGGTCCGCACGCTTAAGGTTTCGATGACGGTTATATTATGAGTTTGTGTATTTTGATGTACCGAAAGGAGTTCGGAGTCCCGGATGTGATCACGGACATGACGAGAAGTCTCGAAATGGTCGAGGCATAAAGATTGATATATTGGACGGCTATATTCGGACACCGGAAAGGTTCCGGAAGTTTCCGGAGAAAACCGGAGTGCCGGAGGGGTTACCGGAACCCCCCGGGGAAGTAATGGGCCTTAATGGGCCAAGAGGGGAGAGAGAGGGCTGCGCCAGGAGGTGGCGCGCGCCCCCCCCCCATGGGGAGTCCGAATAGGACAAGGAGGGGGGGCGCGGCCCCCCTTTCCCTCTCCCTCTCCCTCTCCTTCCTTCCCCCTTCCTCCTTCCTAGTTGGACTAGGAAAGGGGAGTCCTACTCCCACTAGGAGGAGGACTCCCCCTCCCTTGGCGCGCCCTCTAGGGCCGGCCGGCCCTCCCCCTTGCTCCTTTATATACGGGGGCAGGGGGGCACCCTAGGACACACAAGTTGATCCTTGAGATCGTTCCTTAGCCGTGTGCGGTGCCCCCCTCCACCATAATCCACCTCGGTCATATCGTAGCGGTGCTTAGGCGAAGCCCTGCGTCGGTAGAACATCAAGATCGTCACCACGCCGTCGTGCTGACGGAACTCTCTCTCCCCGGAGCTTTGCTGGATCGGAGCCCGAGGAGCGTCACCGAGTTGTACGTGTGTCAAGAACTCGGAGGCGCCGGAGTAACGGCGCTGGGATCGGTTGGATCGCGAGGAGAACGTACGACTACTTCCTCTACGTTGTGATCGCTTCCGCTTCGGTCTACGAGGGTACGTAGACAACACTCTTACCTCTCGTTGCTATGCATCACCATGATCTTGCGTGTGCGTAGGAAATTTTTTGAAATTACTACGTTCCCCAACATTAGGGTTGGAGATAGGCACAATTTCAATCATCCACAATACTCCCTCCGTTTCAAAATAATTGTCTTTCTAGCCATCTCAAATGGACTACAACATACGGATGTATGTAGACATGTTTTAGAGTGTAGATTCACTCATTTTGCTCCGTATGTAGTCACTTGTTGAAATCTCTAGAAAGACAATTATTTAGGAACGGAGGGAGTACAATTCAAGCAAGCCTGGCAAGAGTATAGAGCAATGGAAAGTAAAGCATGCAACTTGCAAGAAAGTAAAGGGATTGGATTGGAGTGTGCAAATGCAGTTGGAGACACTGAGATTTTTGTCGTGGTTCTGATAGGTGGTGTTATCGTACATCCACGTCGGTGGAGACTTCAACCCACGAAGGGTAATGGTTGCGCGAGTCCATGGAAGGCTCCACCCACGAAGGGTCCACGAAGAAGCAACCTTGTCTATCCCACCATGGCCATCGCCCACGAAGGACTTGCCTCACTTGGGTAGATCTTCACGAAGTAGGCGATCTCCTTGCCCTTACAAACTCCTTGGTTCAACTCCACAATCTGACGGAGGCTCCCAAGTGACACCTAAACAATCTAGGAGACACCACTCTGCAAAAGGTAATAGATGGTGTGTTGATGATGAACTCCTTGCTCTTGTGTAACGCCCTCGATGCGGCTATATCTCCCACGTGTCGAAGCACGACTTAGAGGCATAACCGCATTGAAAGCAATGTCGCAAGTGAGGTAATCTTCACACAACCCATGTAATACATAAGGGAAAGAGATACATAGTTGGCTTACAATCGCCACTTCACACAATTACATGAATAAAGCATTACATCATCCAGATACAATCAAGGTCCGACTACGGAACCAAAATAAAAGAAGAACCCCAAATGCGACAAAAGGTCCCCGATCGACCCCAACTGGGCTCCACTACTGAACAACTAGAACGAAACAACACAAAGGGCAAGATCTTCATCGAGCTCCTCCTTGAGCTTGGTTGCGTCACCTGCTCGGTAACATAGGCACCTGCAAACTGGTTTTGGAAGTATCTGGTGAGCCACGAGGACTCAACAATCCCATTACCATGGGTATCAAGACTAGCAAAGCTTAAAGGGAAAGGAAGGGGTAAAGTGGTGAGGTTGCAGCAGCGACTAAGCATGATATGGTGGCTAACATACGCAAATGAGAGCGAGAAAAGAAACAAGCGGAACGGTCGTGAAGCTAGCAATGATCAAGAGGTGATCCTGAACACCTACTTACGTCAAACATAACACAGAAACCGTGTTCACTTCCCGGACCCCGCCGAGAAGAGACCATCACGGCTACGCACTCGGTTGATGCGTTTTAGTTCGGATCAAGTGTCAAGTTCTCTACAATCGGACATTAACAAATTCCCATCTGCCACATAACCGCGGGCACGGCTCTCGAAAGTTTAAACCCTGCAGGGGTGTCCCAACTTAGCCCATGACAAGCTCTCGCGATCAACGAAGCAATATACCTTCTCCCAGGAAGACCCGATCAGTCTCGGAATCCCGGTTTACAAGACATTTCGACAATGGTAAAACAAGACCAGCAAGACCGCCCGATGCGCCGACAATCCCGATAGGAGCAGATAATGGGATCCAGATACTTCCAAAACCAGTTTGCAGGTGCCTATGTTACCGAGCAGGTGACGCAACCAAGCTCAAGGAGGAGCTCGATGAAGATCTTGCCCTTTGTGTTGTTTCGTTCTAGTTGTTCAGTAGTGGAGCCCAGTTGGGGACGATCGGGGACCTTTTGTCGCATTTGGGGTTCTTCTTTTATTTTGGTTCCGTAGTCGGACCTTGATTGTATCTGGATGATGTAATGCTTTATTCATGTAATTGTGTGAAGTGGCGATTGTAAGCCAACTATGTATCTCTTTCCCTTATGTATTACATGGGTTGTGTGAAGATTACCTCACTTGCGACATTGCTTTCAATGCAGTTATGCCTCTAAGTCGTGCTTCGACACGTGGGAGATATAGCCGCATCGAGGGCGTTACAAGTTGGTAATCAGAGCCTTCCCCGACCTTAGGAGCCCCACTGCTTGATCGTTTTTAGCGGCCGAGTTGTGTCTAGAAAAATGTTTTGAGTCATTTAGGATTATATATATCGGAGAGTTAGGAATTCTTTTTACTCCCCAGCCTCTTCATCGCTCTGGTAAGGCATCCTGACGTAGAGTTTTGACTCTTCTCTTCTCAAATTTCACTAAAAAATTTTTTAGGATCACGTGGGTATCTTGGACTCGTTCCGATGGTTTTATGATGAGAACATTGTCTTGGTGCCTCCTGTCAGGGGTTTAGTGGAAGTGTCCCAGGGAGTTGAGCTCTGAGGTGTTGTCGTCATAATTTTATCGTTGCAGTTCTGGAATACCTGAGTTTAGTACGCCGACGTCGAAAATCTCTTTTATGCAGTTGTTGGTGAGATAACCCCGATAACCCAGTACTGAGGTGAGTACGGGAGTATTGCCATGACTCTTATAACGGATGCTTTTCGAAGGTTGAGGTACACGATTTCCGAAGGTTTCTTGGTTATGTGTTGACGGATGGATACAGCTGGATGTAGCGATTGTTAGTTTGGGTGAGATATATTGCTTCCCCTTATCCCCAACACCAGATTGCATAACCAGAAAGTTTCGGGAGTTTATAGGTGGGAATTCAAGTAGCTCCTAGAATATCTTTCCGACAAATGCATGATATGGGATTGGGTAAATCCCTATCATATGTATTTGTTCCGGCTTATTCTACAGGCCAAATCCTTTGTTTTGTTTTATTTGTGGTATTCGAGTTGCTTCGATGTCAAATGTTGAATCCATACCTTCCCTAATTGGTGTTCTCATATTTCTATGTGAGTGTTAATCCTTCTTGATCATTGAGGTTGTCATGTTAATTCTTTTCCTACCGGTGTACTTCTCTTCAAGTGGATCCCATCATTCTCCCCATCCGCAAGATAAATTCTAAGTTTTCTCAACGGTGTTTGTTTCGTTCATCCCAAGTTGTCTTTGTTTTTTCCCCACCCTCCCACCCCTTTTCTTCAAGGACTTAGATTTCTTAATCATGTATCCTTTTATTTGTGAGAAGTATCTTAATTCTTTTCTTTCAATGTTCTTATCCGGTGATTTCCCATGAAGATGCTCACGAGCTTCAAGTTCATCATCCTTCGTTTTTTTTAATTGTCCGGTGGATCCATATCAAGCTTTTGATATTCATCATATCCCTTTCCTTGTTTCAAATGCTTTTTAATACCGGTGCACCTCTTAATCTTTCACTTCTCGTTATTCATTTGTTCTGGAGTACTGAAGATATCTTGGAATATTTGTGTTTCGATTCTCAATCCATTCAAGATATTTCGAGGTTGTTATCTCATCAAGCTATTTAATTCAACCGGTGCAACCTCTCTTTAAACTTGTTTAACGGTGTTTTCTTTTGAGTGGGCCCTAACCTACATGTCTTTTCCCAGGATCTTACCTGACTCTTCTATTTTCCCAGAGCTATCCTAAATTCTTCTCCAAGTTTGACGTAAGAATGCGTCATCATCAGTCAAATGCTTTTCTAAAAAAATCTTTCAAATTCTTTTCATAGTTGGCTCAACCTCTTCGCTTTTGATTCTTCCGGTGTGCCTCAATAATTCTTGGTGGTGTTTCTCGTTGTCATTCTCATCATTTGAAGACCGAAGAAGAGTTTCTCTTTAATCTTGCTCTATTATCTTCAAGATTCATGGTGCTAGCTTGTTGCCATCCTCTCATAATTGTTTTCGATTGTGAGAATATTTTTCACCCATCCGGACCATTTTAGGAGTCTTTTCAGTTTCATTCTTTGAAGCCCATCATCTCAGTATTATTCATTCAAGCTTTCAGCTCTCGTTCTCCAAACCATACCGGTGCATCATTCAAGTATTCTCTAATCAGCTCGTGATCTATTCGTTCATTTTGTATCTAAATACCCTAAAATATCTTCATTCATTTTTCCAATTCTTCCCGGTGAATTGTGCCTTTGCTACGTTCATTTTCAATTCCTACGGTGGTTCTTTCAAGATCTCTCTTCCTTGTTCATCATATCAATTCATTTGTTGTTCCAATCCTACCGGTGGTTCGTTGAAGACCTTCTCAAGTTTTGATATATCTCTTTTAATCCTTTCTACGGGAATAAGTAGTATGCCAAATCCGGTGATTGTCATCAATTTAATTGGTGAAGGATAAGCATACAATAAATCTTATTCTTATTTCATCCAAGTGATTAATCCGTTCCTTCAGAGTTTGTTCTTGATGAATAAATTCTAGTTCCAAGCGTTTTCATCTTTTCTTTTCCCGGAGTTCAAATTTCCTCGGCCATCTCGTCTCGAAGCTCCATCTAAATCATCGCAAGGCTTCACCTTGTGTTTTCAACTTTCGTTTCGTTTGATCATTGTTTTATTACCGGAGTTCTTCATGGAGGCTCTACATGGTGGTTCATCAAGGATTCTTTTCATTCTTCAATTGTTCTTCAAGATTTCTCTCGAAGTTATGACCCGCCAAGCTATACTCAAAATTAAACATGGTGCTCAACACATGTTTTGTTTTGTGGAGTTCAAGTATTCTTCATCTTGCATTTCGAAGTGCAATTCTTTCTACCTTAGCTTTTGAGGTGGTATTATATCATTCGTGACAATTTCCATTCATGTTTCGTGTTTCACATGTTGTCAAGAATGAGGTATTTTAAATCCATCAATCTTTTCTTTGGAGTTATCTTGGTATAGATTTCACCTAAAGCCTTCCCTAAGAAATATTGCTATTTGTGGTGCTTATCAATGATCCAAGTTATATCTCTATCATCTTGGTGAAGCAGTTTTCATCTCTTCATTGATCTCAAGCAAGCAATTGTTTCCGTTAGTGGCCGGTTGTCACCTCATAATGTTGAGATGTTTCCATAAGCCCACTACAAACTTATTCTTTTCGTTGTTGGTCTTCCAACAACTCTATTCTAACCTTCTTGCAAGGATGCTTTCCAAGCTCAATTGTGGCAGAAGTTGCCATTTCCCCCTCCATTCTGTTATTCCAATGACCGGTCTTCTATTCTTTCTCCCGGAGGCTTTGTGATGTTGCTCTCTTCACCCATCATATCGCTTTGTCAAGACCATGATCTTTTCGTGCGTATCGATTAAGCCGGAGTGTTGTATCATCTCTTCAATATCTTTTCATCTCATCAAGTTTTCTTCTCTTTTCTACCGGAGTGCTGTCCAAATTCTGCCATTCTTGTTCCTTGGCTATCTCATTATACCGATGTGGTCATATTCTTTTCATTCGTGAAGCTCTTATTTCCATGTCTTTCAACCTTCAAATTCTCGTAATACTCCTTGTACCTCTTTTCTACCGGATTGTTTGCAATCTCGTTCATCTCTGTTGTACTCTTTCTTTTAAATTGCTCAACCTCTCAAGGTTCATGGTTTCACTCGTTGGTCAAAGAAGCAACTTAGTTTTACCTCTTCTCTTCCTCTTCCGTTTTCTCTCTGGTGCCATCCTAGATCTCGGGACGAGATCCTCTCGTAGTGGTGGAGTGTTGTAACGCCCCGGATTCGATGCGCCAGGTGTCTGCCAGTTATTCGCCGTTGTTGCCATGACATTTGCTTGCGTGTTGCAGTTTGCCATGTCATCATCTGTATTTCATATCATGTCATCATGTGCATCTCATTTTGCATACATGTTCGTCTCATGCATCCGAGCATTTTCCCCGTTGTCCGTTTTGCAATCTGGCACTCCGATGTCATCCGGCGTCCCGTTCTTCTCTCCTGTTGTGAGCGGGTGTTAAACTTTCTCGGAATGGCCCGAGGTTTGCCATGCGGCCTTGGTATAGCACCGGTAGACCGCCTGTCAAGTTTCGTGCCATTTGGAGGTCGTTTGGTACTCCAACGGTTAACCGGGTAACCGCGAAGCCCTTATTTTGTGCAGCCCAACACCCCTTCCAAAGTGGCCCAAAACCCATCTAACTCCCCTCCATGCTCTCGGTCGTTCGATCACGATCGTGTGGGCGAAAACCGCACCTCATTTGGACTCTCCTAGCTCCCTCTACCTATATATATGTGCCCCTCCCCGAATTCTCGCGCAGTCCAAACCCTAACCTAGTCCCTCTCCGCCGCCGGACGAAATTCCCACCGACGGACATGTCCGCCGCCGCCGTCCACCCTCTCCCCACGCGACACGTGGCCCCCCGCGCCTTCTCTCTCCTCCCGCGCCGCCGGGCCCGCTCGGCCCACCCGCGGCCCGCCCCGGGGCCCGACCGGGCCGCCGCCGCCGTCGAGCGCCCGCAGCCGCCCCGCGGCCGCGCGCCGCTGCGCGCTCCCCGCCGCCGGCGCGGCCCGCCGCCGCCTCGCCGCCCCGTCCGACTCCCCGCCGCCGCGTGCTCCGGCTTCGCGCGCCGCCGCCCGCTCTCGCGCCGGCTCCCCGAGCGCCGCCGGGCGCCGCCGCCTCCGCGCGCGCCTCGCGCCGCTGCCCTGCCGGCCCTCCTCACCGGCGCGCGCCGCCCCGCCTCCCGCGCCGGCCGCCGCCGCCGCCCGGCGCCCCGCCTCGCCGAACTCCGCCGCCGGGCGCCCCGGAGGCCGCGACCCCGGCCCCGTCGTCCGGCGCCCCTCCGGCCGCCGTCCCCGGCCTCCTCCGGCGCCGCCCCGCCCTCCGGCCGCCATCTCCGGCCGCCTCGTCGCCGGATCCGGCGGGTGGGATGAGATCCACCCGCCCGGCCATCCAAACGGCGCCCCGGATCCCGTCGTCCACTTTCCCCCCCGAGGTCCAATTTTGTCTAAGTCCCAGATTTCATATATTATCATGCCATGTTCATGCCATCACATCTCTGCATCTGTAGCTCCGTTTCGTGCGTGTAATATGTCAAATTGTTCGTCTCAACGAGTAATTCATTTCATTCCATTGCATCATTTTCATTTGAGCTCATCTTGATGCCCGAAATGCTGTTGGAAGAGTGCATGTTGATGTTAATCTGCTGAAACTGTTATAACTTGCTCATTTAACATTTTTGCCATGATTGATGTGTGCATCCTATGAGTATGAGCTCTACATGAATGTTGATCTATGCCATGCCATCTTTCCAGTGGTGTTAACCATGTATTTTTGTGAGTTGTGTGCTGAGTGTATCAAGCTTGTTAAGTAGGGTAGTTGCTGTTGATGTTTTCCTGACAGATTCTGTTATATTTTGTTGCTATGTTAACATGCTTCCACTAATCATTCTATGCATAATCTGGAGATGTCCTATAAACATGTTTTGATCTACATGTCATGCTCTATCCATTCATGCCCTTGGTTGCAATTATAGCCAGCTGGAACATGTTGTTATCTTGCTCTAAAGTTGCTTGAAAATGTTGCTGTCAGCCTGTTAACATTAAGTTCACTTGTTCCCATGTGTTTTCCTAGTGATCCATGTATCCTATGAACTTGTTATTGCCATGCTTAGCTTCATAAACATGCCTTATTACTGTTGGTTGCCTTGCCATGCCATGTAATGCTCTGTGGTGAGTGGTTCAAGCTCACGAACATGCCTACTTATCGTTGTTCCTGCCATGTTTAAATCTGTAATATAACTTGCCATGTTTACATGGGTGCCATCATATTTTCTGATCCTTTTTGGCTCATGGTCAGTAAGGGACTTTTGATCTATGTTTTTAGTAGATTCATGCCATGCATTTGTTTGCCATGATAAGTTCCTGTAACATGTTGTTTGCTTGCTCTGAACATTGCAACCTGATGTTATTTCTGCCAAAGTCTGAAACTGTTATTATTTGCAATCTTATCATGTCCTTTTGAGCATGTTCTAGTCTTTTCTGGAGATAGCTCAGTGTTCGTGTTTTGTTATACTTTACGTGTACTTCATGTCCATGCCTTTTGTTCTTATGTTGGGGTGCTGTAGCATGTTGTTTTGATGCTTGTAAGATGCCTAGTTGCTGTTTTGGACAGATTGTTGTTATGACTTGTATAGTGTGTATGTGTTGAACCGTTGCTCCGTTTTGAGTGTGCTCTATATGAAACTTGCTTGATTTTGCATGTTGTTTTATATTATCATGTTGCATCCTTGTTTTGGTGTGTTTTCTTGATGTTTGGGTGCATTTTGCAGCGATGCCATGTTTAACTTGTTTTGCTCATATCTTCTATGTCGTAGCTCCGAATCTAATGAACTGTATATGTAACTTGACTAGAATTTCGTGTAGATCATCTTGGTGCTCTTTAAATTGCTGTTTAACAACTTCAACTTAAGGTTTATTCAGTTCTGGACCAATTTCGAAATTTGCATATGAGGACTTACCGGAATTGTTATATGTTGTTTCCGGCCTCATTTAACTTGCCTTGATGTGTTGTTCTTGTTTGCATCATCTCTTGCCATGAGTAGCTTCATGTAGCCTTGTCATGCATCATGCTTGTTGTGCATCATGCCTTGTTCATGTGTGGTGTTTTTACCTATGTTGTGCTCCTTCTTGTTAGTTCCTGTTTCGTTGCGATCGTGAGGATTCGTTCGTCTATGATTGGTTCGGCTTCATCCGTTCGTCTTCTTCATGGACTCGTTCTTCTTCCTTGCGGGATTTCAGGCAAGATGACCGCTACCCTGGATCTCACTACTATCATTGCCATGCTAGTTGCTTCGTTCTATCGCTATGCTGCGCTACCTATTACCTGTTTATCAAGCCATCCCATATTGCCATGAACCTCTAACCTTTGGCACCATTCCTAGCGAACCGTTGCTTGGCTATGTTACCGCTTTTGCTCAGCCCCTCTTATAGCGTTGCTAGATGCAGGTGAAGTTGAAGATTTCTCCATGGTGGACAGGATTTTGGTTGGGATATCACAATATCTCTGATATTATTAATGCATCTATATATTTGGTAAAGGGTGGAAGGCTCGGCCTTATGCCTGGTGTTTTGTTCCACTCTTGTCGCCCTAGTTTCCGTCATACCGGTGTTATGTTCCCGGATTTTGCGTTCCTAACGCGGTCGGGTGATTTATGGGACCCCCCTGACAGTTCGCTTTGAATAAAACTTGTCCAGCAAGGCCCAACATTGACTTTTACCATTTGCCTCACCACCACCTACTTTTCCCTTGGGAGTCGCTCTCTCGAGGGTCATCTTTATTATAGCCCCCCCGGGCCAACGCTTGTCTAAGCGTTGGTCCAAACTAGAGCACCGTGCGGGACCATCCCTTGGCAACTTGGGTTACGTCGGTACCTGTACGCTTAGCTTATCCGGTGTTGCCCTGAGAACGAGATATGTGCAGCTCCTATCGGGATTGTCGGTGCATCGGGCGGTCTTGCTGGTCTTGTTTTACCATTGTCGAAATGTCTTGTAAACCGGGATTCCGAGACTGATCGGGTCTTCCTGGGAGAAGGTCTATTCCTTCGTTGATCGCGAGAGCTTGTCATGGGCTAAGTTGGGACACCCCTGCAGGGTTTAAACTTTCGAGAGCCGTGCCCGCGGTTATGTGGCAGATGGGAATTTGTTAATGTCCGGTTGTAGAGAACTTGACACTTGATCCGAATTAAAACGCATCAACCGAGTGTGTAGCCATGATGGTCTCTTCTCGGCGGGGTCCGGGAAGTGAACACGGTTTCTGTGTTATGTTTGACGTAAGTAGGTGTTCAGGATCACCTCTTGATCATTGCTAGCTTCACGACCGTTCTGCTTGTTTCTCTTCTCGCTCTCATTTGCGTATGTTAGCCACCATATCATGCTTAGTCGCTGCTGCAACCTCACCACTTTACCCCTTCCTTTCCCTTTAAGCTTTGCTAGTCTTGATACCCATGGTAATGGGATTGCTGAGTCCTCGTGGCTCACCAGATACTTCCAAAACCAGTTTGCAGGTGCCTATGTTACCGAGCAGGTGACGCAACCAAGCTCAAGGAGGAGCTCGATGAAGATCTTGCCCTTTGTGTTGTTTCGTTCTAGTTGTTCAGTAGTGGAGCCCAGTTGGGGTCGATCGGGGACCTTTTGTCGCATTTGGGGTTCTTCTTTTATTTTGGTTCCGTAGTCGGACCTTGATTGTATCTGGATGATGTAATGCTTTATTCATGTAATTGTGTGAAGTGGCGATTGTAAGCCAACTATGTATCTCTTTCCCTTATGTATTACATGGGTTGTGTGAAGATTACCTCACTTGCGACATTGCTTTCAATGCGGTTATGCCTCTAAGTCGTGCTTCGACACGTGGGAGATATAGCCGCATCGAGGGAGTTACATCTTGTGATTCAAATGATAGTATCCCCAACACTCAACTCTCTCACACAGATTTGGCTATGGTGGAAAGATGATTTGAGTGGAAAGCAACTAGGGGAAGGCTAGAGATCAAGATTCTTGTGGTTGGATTGGAACGTCTTGGTCTCAACACATGCGTAGGTGGTTCTCTATCAGAAAATGAGTAATGGAAGTGTAGACACGTTCTAATGGCTCTCTATCAAATGGAGAAGGGGTGGAGGGGTATATATAGCCTCCACACAAAATCTAGCCATTACACACAATCTTCCAAACTCGGTGGGATCGAATAGTGAAACTTGGTCAGACCGATATGGTTAAAAATGTGAAAGTTAGAGTTTTCGATGGGACCGACAAGGTCAACTCGGTGAGACCGATGTGCTAGGGTTTTCAGCAATAAGCAAACAGAGACTTGGTCAAGCAAACTCGATGGGACCAACTGCACATTTCGGTGAGACCGAAATAACTGCAATATGTAACAGAGAGTTTGCAAGGCCATCTCGCTGAGACCGAGATCCCATCGGTGAGATCGAACTGATTAGGGTTTCTGGTAGTGGCTATGTCAAGAGAACTCGGTGGCGCCGGATAGGCCTGGGCATTCGGTATAAACTGAAAATTCAGTTTCTATCATTCGGTTATTTTGTAAATTCGGTTAGCAAAAATGAAAACCAAAAAAGACATCCAAAAATGGCAAACCGAAAATTCGGTTAACCGAGCATTTTGGTTTGGTAATCGGTTTATACCTTATTTCCCAAATGTGCCCATGAATCATTTGTTTGTCTAGCTTCCTTCCCACATGTGCTCTATATAGACTAGCTATCCACCTCCTTGTGCGTGGCTGGCCGAGGTGGGACTAAACCAACAGCCACCAGCAGCTCGTATGCACAAGAAATGGAAAGCACACCAGTTTGGCAGCTTGGGCCTTGCATGCAGGTCGTCGCTCGTCAGCTTGGCCCATGTATTTTTTTGTCGCGATTGTGAACGCACGCGCTCGAGGCTACATAGCGCGGGAGCAGCTCATTGTTGGATGTACGTTCACGCATTCATATGCCTATATTCGGTTTTCTGTTTGGTTACCGTGCTTATACCGAACCGAAGGAATTAAGTTCGGTTAGCAGAGATACTAACCGAATTTTCCTGTACTAACATTAAAAATCAAAATTTCAGTTTTGTCGGTTTCGGTATCGGTTCGGTCTTCGGTTCGTCGGTTTTTATGCCCACCCCTAGCGCCGGATAGATCAAATCGGTGGGGCCGAGTTTGACTTTTAGGTTTAGGACATACGTGGAAATGAGAAAGTGGTTGAGGGCTTTGGAGCATATCACTAAGCACTTTGAGCAAGCAAGTCATTAAGCAACACTTCATCCCCTTTTAATAGTATTGGCTTTCCTATGGACTCAATGTGATCTTGGATCACTAAAATGAAAATGTAGAGTCTTGAGCTTTTGCCAATGTTTCTCCTTAACATCTTGAAGGGGTTCCACATCCTCTTGTCCTGCCACTCCAATGTTGAACCCATCTGAAATATACTAGATAGAAGTATTAGTCCAACAGGAGATATATTGACATTAATTACCAAAATCACCATGGGAGCACTTGTGCTTTCACTAGCTGAATGAAAGTGAGCAATCCTATCTCCCTTACGTACGGTGTGTACCGCTCATCATAGTGCATTCCACCAAGGGTGACCCCGTGAGACCGGATCTTCAGAGATTGAAGCTCCTACAAACAAGCAAATCGGAATATTACATATGGGGCATGTGCGTTTGAAATAAACACAAAATTCATAATACCGTCCACTTTCACTATTACCCGCTGCTTCACCGACATAAAGTAGGCCCGATGTTCAATGTCATAATAGTCATCGAGAAGCCAAACCATCCTATAAATTTCAAACAATAAACATGTGTTAGCTAACTACCATACTTCCTAATCAAAGCATGCTAACAATCATCACACAAAAAATGCCAACAATCGGTACAAACTAAAAGGAAAATTGAATAATAATGTAATATCTACAATCAAAGCATGCCAACAATCATCACAAAAAACATATGTATCCAAAACAATATAGGGTTCTATAATGGTTTCACCTAAAGAACATCTCAAAATGTAGGGTTCTGCAACGAAAGCATTCTTGTCAATACAAATCTAGGATTTCATCTAACTCATCTAAAAACTCAACACAAACATCTAGACATGCATAGGGTCCATCTCAACAATTTAGGTTTTCAACATGGAATCATATATTTTCAATACAAATCAACTAAACTAGGGTTACAAAATGATTACAAATCATCTACAAATCCTAAATCCCACAAATCTATTTCAAAATATACATGCAAGTTTCTAATCCAATCAAACAAGGGTTCCACAAATCTTCAAAATAAGTACATTTTCTGGATAAAAAGAGGTGATCGAAGGAGAGTACCTTTTAGGATGGATTGGTGAAGAAATCCACGAACCAAATCGTCAGATCTGAAGAATTTAGGAGAAAGGATTGAGAGGGGAAGAGGAGGAAGCCGCCGCCACATTCTTTTTGTAACTGGGGGTGGGGTGGGGGAGGGCTAGGCGCGGCTGCGCTGCATTGCTGGGTGCGGGCCCATGGGTGCTACGCTACCAGACGTGCAGTGCCTGCGTGTTGGGCGCCACACAAAACAACCAAGCGAGTCAATTTTTTTTTGAACCAGTTCAGTTTGTGAATTGTTTTTGTCCAAAGGTCAAATTTGTCAAATTTGCCAAGATGCCCTGGGCCATTCCGCCGTTCGCCTGTATTAAATCCATTAAGAGGCGCTAGAATGGTGGCCAACCAGCTACGCCATGTGGCGCATGCTGGTTGGTCACGGTGAGAAAGTATTTTTTAGAGTTTTTTTAAATGGTAGGGAGACTTTTTTAAGAGAAGTTTTTCTAGGTTTTTTCCTTTTTCCTTTTAAGATGGTTGTGATGTCCACGTGACTAAAGAATATTTTTAAATTTTTTTAACATGATGATGGGGTGTGCATACCTTTTTCTCAAGCGGCCCGCAATGAGAGACCCCAACCACCGTCCCCTAGGTATCGAATCTAGGGTTTTCCAGTCCTCCGGCGGCTAGGCTGCCGTGAGTGTTTCACTGAGATTTGTTTGGCAGCCAGAAGGTCGGGCTGTTGTTCCCCTCTCGCACGCCCCTCTATTCCTCCATCGGGCAGTTCCCCAATGTCGGTGCTGGTTTGGATAGAAGGTGCTTGCGACCTAGGGTTTTGGGACGATCATGGAGACGGAGATCCCGAGTGGCAGTTCGGGCACGGCAGGATTAGAAGATGACATCAGTAGACTGCTGGAAAGATTGAATCTGGAAGAAGATGAGGCGGATGATCTTGTTTGGGAAGATGAGATTGATGCGGAAGAAATCAGACCTAACTGGTTGGCCTTAGGGTGACTCCTAACAAAGAAAAGCTTCAGCCAGAGTGCGCTGATAGCAGAGATGAAGGTGGCCTGGAATCCTGCTCAGGCGGTGGTTTGGAGGAGGATTAATGCAAACCTTTTTTCAATACAATTCAATTGCCTTGCAGATTGGAACAAGGCCATGCATCAGGGCCATTGGGATTTCCATGGAACGGCCTTGCTCATGGCAGAATATGATGGATTTAACAACCCTAAAAAGATTAATTTAGACAGGTCGACGACGTGGTGTCAAATCCACAGATTACCTGATGGAGTTCTCAAGAGCAAGAGTGCGCTGCAGAATCTAGCGAGCCGGATCGGCAAGGTCGAGGAAGTATAGGTCACACTCCCCAACGGTTTCATTGGTGAGTTCATCAGAGTACGAGTGAGCCTAGATGTTAACAAGAAATTGACTAGGGCTGTGGGGATAACTAAAGGAGGTGAAACTGAGAAGTACCTGGTAAAATTTGAGAAGCTCCCAACTTTCTGTAATGCATGCGATTTATTAGGTCATTGGCATGAAGAATGTGGGACAGGCGAGCATGACAAATCAAAATTTCAGTGGGGGAGTTTCTTGATGGCCACTCACAGAGGCGGAGGGGGTGGACGTGGTGGACGTGGTCCATCTGACCGGCGGAGGAGACATGGATGATTCTGTTGGAAGGGGAAGAGGTCTTGGGCGAGGTTTTGGTAGAGGCCGGGGAACTGATAATGACCCCCTTGCTGATTTGAGTAAAGGTGGAGATGCATTAGTCAGTTGGAGACACAATTATGTCCAGAAGGAAAGCAATGAGACTAGTGGTACAAAAATGAATGAGATCATTAAAGGAACCAACAGCCAAGACGCAAGATTGATGGCAGCATCAGAAAACATATTGGGGAAGAGGACAGCCCAATATAGCAACACATCTACTCTACCGGCTGGAAAAATAAGTGTGGATACAGACCCAACATCTGCGATAATTCCTTTTACAGGGAACAAAACAGTCCAGGAACCAGAAAAGGCCACATTTGCAGAAAAGGTAAATCTTTTTGAAACAGAAACATATGAGGAGAGGGTCCCGGGACCCTTGGATACACCTCCGAAGAGTATGAACAGGAAGCGGTTCAAGGATAAGGATGGACAGGCTGTTGACAGTAACCCAAGTTCTTCACAACATTCAGGATCGGCGACACCTCTCGAGGGTGATCGCCGGGAACAATGAAACTCTTAGCTTGGAACTGTCGGGGAGTAGGGAATGAACCGGCAGTTCGAGCTTTGCGGGACGTCCAGTGAAGCATACTTCCCGATGTGATGTTTTTGTCGGAGACTCACCTAGATTGCTATCCGGCTGAATGCTTAAGACGTAGATTAGAAATGGATCAGAAGATGATTTGTGCAAGTGATGGTAGAAGGGGAGGTCTGATCCTGTTTTGGCAGAACAATATAACAATACAACGACTCAATCTGGACCCCATGTTCATTGATGTTCAAATAACATGTGATGCAAAGACATGGAGATTAACTGGTATGTACAGAGAGTTTAAATGGGAGCATAAGCACCTGACCTGGGGGCATATGCGGCAGCTGTACCAAAACAACACACTTCCTTGGCTGTTGATAGGGGATCTAAATGAGATCCAATATTTGCATGAGAAGGAAGGAGGAAACCCAAGGCCGCAACAGTACATGACCGCTTTCCAACAAGCAATGGAAGATTGTGAGCTACAGGACATGGGGTATATAGGCGACATATTTACTTGGAGAAGGGGTCGTATTTGAGAAAGACTGGACAGAGGGTTAGTGAATGATGAGTGGAGAAATATCTTTCCTAATGCTGCCATAGAGCATGGCAATTTTAACCACTCAGACCACAGGCCTTTAGTGGTGGATACAGAATATTATCTGAGATCGATCCCTAACCAGGGAGGACAGAAGAGATTTGAACCCCGGTGGCTTAGAGATGATCAATTTTCGGAGTTGGTACAAACCTCATGGGATAATGTGAAAAATGATACTTTGGTGCCAGGTATTTTTCAGAAGCTGTCACGCATGCACTCGGTCTTCTGTGACTGGGACCAATGAGTCCTAAAGAAACCAAAAAAGAGGTTGAAGAAGGCACAAAGGGAGTTGGAGGAGGCAATGCCGGGTCCCATGACTGATGAGAATGAATTAAAGAGGAAGGAACTAGCTGAATTAGTGGAATATTTGCTCGAATTGGAAGAGATCCAGACTATGCAACGTTCAAGAGTTGACTGGTTAAAGTTTGGAGACTGGAATACGGCTTTCTTCCTGGCTTTTGCAGCGGCAAGACAGAAGAAGAATTATATTAAAAACTGAAAGATGAAAACGGGGATACTATGGAAGGCATGCATGATTTGAACCCTCATATTCAAGGCTATTTTGAGAACTTGTTTACATCCGAGGTGCAGCAAACTGATCCCGCGGTGTTACAGAAGGTAAACAGGAAGGTAACATCTCAAATGAATGACTACCTGATGGCTCCTTTTACTACTGATGGCGTTCGTAAAGCAGTTTTCAGCATTGGGGACTTGAAAGCCCCTGGACCAGATGGGTTACATGCGGTGTTATTTAAGAAGTATTGGCGTATTTTGGGGGAAGAAATAACTGAAGCTGTTCTGAATGCAATTAATTCAAAGCATATTCCAGCGGAGTGGAATGACACTTCTATAGTGCTAATACCTAAGGTGGATTCTCCAGAGTTGATAACTCAGTACCGCCCCATAAGTCTTTGTAACGCTCTGTACAAG
The DNA here is from genome assembly GCA_963921465.1 of Triticum timopheevii. Lineage (NCBI taxonomy): Eukaryota > Viridiplantae > Streptophyta > Magnoliopsida > Poales > Poaceae > Triticum > Triticum timopheevii. The sequence goes on along the minus strand of OY997264.1, from coordinate 174,982,978 downwards.
ATCATATCAAAAATGCTCTCTGTTCATCTGAAAAGCATTCTACCTGAGATTATTTCCCCTACTCAGAGTGCCTTTGTCCCGGGTAGAATGATTACTGATAATATTCTAGTGTCTTATGAGTGCATTCACAAAATTAAGAATACAAAAAACAGTCAGACAAGCTTATGTGCAGTTAAGTTGGATATGCATAAGGCATACGATAGAGTAGAATGGATTTTCCTTAAAAAAATATGATGCATAAGTTGGGCTTTGATAATCGGTGGATAGAACTCATTATGGAGTGTGTGAGTTCAGTAAGATATAGGGTGCGGTACAATTCTCAAGAAACATACATGTTTATACCATCCAGGGGGATTAGACAGGGTGACCCACTATCACCTTATCTTTTCTTAATTTGTGCAGAAGGTCTTTCTAGCATGTTGCAGTATGAAGAAGAAGTTGGTGGCGTAGATGGGATAAGAGTGTGCAGAAATGCACCGTCAGTTTCACACCTTTTATTTGTTGACGATTCTCTGATTCTCATGAGAGGAGATATGATTAATTCAACTTCCTTACAGCAAGTGTTAGAAACCTACTGTGACAACTCGGGACAGTTGGTAAGTGTTGGCAAATCCAGTATATTTTTCAGTCCAAACACTAATATGCAAACTAGAGATGAGATCTGCCAACAGTTGAACATTACTAATCAAGCTTTGTCAGACAAATATCTGGGACTGCCTGCTTTGGTGGGGGCTGATAGAAGTGATTGCTTAAAACATTTATGTGAGAAAATAAAGGAGCTGTTGAAGGGTTGGATGGAGAAGCAACTGTCCACTGGTGGTAAGGAAGTTTTGTTGAAAGCTGTTGCTCAATCAATACTAGTATTTGCTATGTCGGTATTTTGTTTACCAAAGGGTGTCTACGAAGATATTACTGATGTCATTGCTCAATTTTGGTGGGGGTGGTGGTGGTGGTGAGGAAGAGAATAAAAAGATGAATTGGTTCTCATGGTGGGAACTTTGTATCCTGAAGAGTGGTGGTGCATGGGCTTTAGAGACCTCCATTATTTTAATCTAGCTCTCTTGGCAAAACAATGTTGGAGAATGATAAACAATCCTGATTCGGTCTGTGCTAGGATTATGAAGGCTAAATACTTCCCAAATACTGATTTGCTGCATGCAGGACCAAAAAACGGCTCTTCTTTCACATGGCAGAGTATTGTAGCCGGTTTGCCTACTTTTAAGAGAGGGTATATATGGCGCATTGGATCAAGGGAGAAAGTCGACATTTGGAATGACCCATGGATTCCTGCGAGTCCAGACGCGAAGGTAATAACACCTAGAGGCCATACTTTGCTTGTTAAAGTCGTGGAATTGATTGATCCAGTAACTAGTCAATGGGATGAGCAGTTGATTCGAGAAATATTTTATCCGGTGGATGCAAACAAAATTCTTCAAATACCACTCGACTTTCAGGCCTTTGATGATTTTGTAGCATGGAATCTTACAAGGAGTGGTGTCTTCACTGTTAGCTCGGCCTACCATGAACAAGGGGCACATAAATTCAGAAATCATTCGGTCATGCGTCTACTTCAGCTATACAAGCTGAGATTTGGAAGCATTTGTGGGAGCTGCAAGTGCCACGTAAAATTCAAATATTTTGCTGGCGTGCCCTACGTGGAGTTGTCCCTTTGTTTTCAATTTTGGCAAACAAACACCTCCCCATCAGTGATGTATGTCCAGTATGTCGTAAGGACCGGAGGACATGAGACATTTACTTTTCCAATGCGATTTGGCAAAGGAGCTATGGAGGGGTCTCGGGTTCTTGGATCATATAGAGCAAGCGACGCATGTGGATCGCTCAGGATCAGCAATATTGGAATTCTTACTTCTGGAACCGCAAACCAAAACCCTGGTAATGCCAAGTCTGAATGTGAAAGAAGTCATAGCAGCGGGCTGCTGGTATATTTGGTGGCTAAGGAGACGCCACACTCACCATGACTCATGTCCACCGTCGTCCAGATGGAGTTCTTCTATCCTTGCAATTGTGGCAAACTATGCCAACGCCATCAGCAACAAAAAAGTGGTAGTTGAACACAAGTGGAAGAAACCGGATCCAAAGTTTATTAAATTAAATGTCGATGCTTCCTTTCATGATGATGTAGGCTCAGGAGCGACTAGATGTGTACTTCGGGACGACAAGGGGCGGTTCATTGCTGCTCAATGCAGATTCATTCAGGTAGCGGCAGATGCAGCGACAACAGAAGCAATGGCAATGCGTGATGGTTTAAACCTAGCAAATATTTTGGGTTTTAATAGAATAGCAGCAGAGTCAGACTCTTTGAGTGTTGTTAACAATTGTCAGGGACAAGTTCAATGGTGGGACTCAACAGCGACAATCTTTGCTGAATGTCTTGATATGGCAACATCGATAGGGAAGGTCACCTTTTCACATTGTTTTCGTGAGGCAAATTCAGTAGCTCACGAGCTAGCAAAATTTAGCTTCTGTAATAAATGTAATGAAAGTTGGACTGAGGAACCCCGGGTTTTTGATCAGCCAATTAGTGAACGGTGTAACTCTGTTTTAAGTTAATAAAGCTAGCAAAAAAAACCGTAAAACGTACTGACCAAAGCCGCTTTCCCGCATGCTTTGGAAATAGTCATCCATGTGTTAGCTTCCGGAAATAGCGACAAACGCAGGGGCCCAGCCCGAAGTTTGACCCCCCAACTTCTCCTGCAAGAATGGATCGCGAGACCCCAGAAAACAGAGGAAAGTAGACCGAGCCCCAAACGAAATCGAATCGAGAGGAGAGGAGAAAGAGAGAGGAGCACGCGCCGCCGCCAGGCCAAGCACATCGCCATGGCCGCCTCCTGCCGCCGCGCGTCCCAGATGCTGGGCTCCGCCGCCTCCCGCCTCCTCCATTCGCGTGGCTACGCGGCCGCCGCCGCCGCGCCCTCCCCGGCGGTGTTCGTCGACAAGAGCACCCGCGTGATCTGCCAGGGCATCACCGGGAAGAACGGCACCTTCCACACCGAGCAGGCCATCGAGTACGGCACCAACATGGTATGTCCCCGCGCGGCCTCCCTCCTCGATGTATTGCTCGATCCGTTCATTCCGTCCTCTCTTGTGCGGTTCTAGGGTTTGAGATTGAGATACAGTCGACAATGCACGATCTCGTAGGTGGGTGGCTGTCGATCTCCATTTTCCGCCTTTTAGGGTTTCGTCTCTTATCGATGTGTTGCTCCAGGGGTATTCTTCAGTTTGCAGCCAGATGTTTTGTAAATCTAGGGCCTGCTCGATCTAAACTTAACAAGAGGTTGGGAAACAATTACCATGATGCAGGCCCATGTATTTTCAAGCTGCTATGAAAAATCGAACCGAACTAAATCTTATGTATTGTGGGGTGGAGACATCGAGTCATATTTTACTTTTGATATTATTGGTAGCAATTCGTGCAGGGTTTCCCACACAATAAAAATGCCGGTGCATATGAGGAACAAAACTGTCATGTGGATGGTAAGAATTATGTATGCATTCCGAGAGCCTCATCTGGGCAGGTTGCTTGGCAGGTTGCAGGTTCTAATTCCATTCCTACATTCTTGACCAGGAGCTCACAGTTAACTGTCGCATACTGGTTGTAACAGTGACATACTGAACACTATATGCTAAATTATTAGTTGTCTTATGAATGCATCTGCAATCATACCTTTGTACCATCAGATCAAGGCACTGGCATGTTTCTGTAAGGTTGTTTGGACTTCTCTTAAGCCTTAAGATATATAGATATGTAGCTTGATTTTTAAAATACAAGCATCTTCAACTAATTATTATGTCTCTTCTATGGTTTTCATCAAATGATGCCCTTTTAACTTTAGTACTTCGCATTGAACAGGTAGGTGGAGTTACTCCCAAGAAAGGTGGAACTGAGCACCTAGGCCTTCCAGTTTTCAACTCGGTAGCAGAAGCTAAGGCCGAGACAAAGGCCAATGCATCTGTTATATATGTTCCACCACCATTTGCTGCCGCTGCAATAATGGAGGCATTGGAAGCAGAGCTTGACCTTGTTGTCTGCATTACTGAAGGGATACCTCAGCATGACATGGTATGATATTTTTAACAATAAAGTGCATCACTAAGCACATTGTTTGCTGTTTATCTGAGCATAATAATATTTGTGATGCCATTTGTTTTCCTTGGGCTATAGCTGTCCATGCAAGCTGAGTTTTCTTAATACGGAAACACTAGAAATTTTTGCTTGTGATCAGTGTCATTAAATGCATATAGTAGCTACATGCAGATAGGCACACATTGAACGGGTTTAGGTTTTACTTCTACTTCATGTGTCATTTATTGATATTAAGTGCAGTGCTAATAAACAATACCACATCATAGTTATGTGTTTGTCTTTCTCACAGTTTAGATAATTTCTTTTAGTTTTCTTTTGCTTTGTTAAGACCTTAGTGAAGTCATCAGAAGGCTCCCTTTCTTAATTCCAGGTGAAAGTGAAAGCTGCTCTGAACAGGCAATCAAAAACCAGATTGATCGGGCCAAACTGCCCTGGTATCATTAAGCCTGGTGAATGTAAGATTGGAATCATGCCAGGTTACATCCACAAACCAGGACGCATTGGAATTGTATCTCGTTCTGGTACCTTGACATATGAAGCGGTATGCCCATTATTGTAGACTTCGTTTAACCATTGAATGCATTTGCCTGAACTTTTTTTCTTTCTTATCGATAGGTGTTTCAAACAACAGCCGTAGGCTTGGGGCAGTCAACTTGTGTGGGCATGGGTGGTGACCCCTTTAACGGCACTAATTTTGTTGACTGCCTTGAAAAGTTTGTTGATGATCCTCAGACAGAAGGTACACTAATTCTTGCTGGGCCTCTACATTATTCAGAAAAGCTATTGTTATTCTTTCATTTATTTGTCAGATTTCCCAATTTTCCCTTTATTGGTACTAGGTCACCAGCATGCTTAGTTTGCAGATTCTATTTGAATTCATTGTGGCTCTGATGTGTTGATAGGACAAATAAGTAGACCTTCTTCTTTACTCCTGAAGTAGTGAAGTTATGTACCTTTGTATATGCCCACATGAGGGCATCACACCAATTATTTGCTCTGGGCCTTGCTGATACCTTTGAAGGAAATTAGTAATATAACAGAAAGGAGCTCCCTGATTTGTGACTTCTGTTCTGTGTGCCTTTGATCCCTTGTATAGTAATTAATGCATATGAATGTCCTGTTACATTCTTTGATACTGTGTCTTTCAGTTATGTTCTCATCTGTTAACGCTGTTATTTCCCTCTTAAGTATTATTCTCATTGGTAAAATTGGTATGTGCCTTTTAGGTATTGTTCTCATTGGAGAAATTGGCGGTACTGCTGAGGAGGATGCTGCAGCCTTTATCCGGGTGAGAGTTTTGTTGGGATAGCTCTTCCCTTGTTGCATGTCCTGCTTCTTAGCATCCTTGCATATATTCCTAAATAGTAGTCCCTCTGTCCCAAAATAAGTGTCGCTGACTTATTTTGTGACAGAGGGAGTAGCATGCTTCTTTATGTCCTGTATTGCAGTTCAAGCTTGGTGGCAATTAGAAAGCCATACTTTTGTAGCATGCATTTTACTATGAATGTTCATTTATATGATCATGATCTTGCCATAAAAGATGCATTGATAAGTCTTAAAAGCCCTTCTGACATAACCTTTAGATTATGCATGTTTGTAATTTAATATGCTTATTAGGCAAGCTCAAAATTTGTCTGGTTTAAGAGTTGGTATGCTTGCATACTTCTAAGCTTCAAGCCAGCTCCACCCTGTCCAGGCCTAGCTTGAGATTATATGGTCACGAGTCTGAAGCTTTAGAAGTTAAAATATTCCGCACATTTCCTGAACAAGCCATTTTGGGGCTATATAGGTCATTTTATCATGTGACCAAACCCTTTATCACTAGCAAAATAAGATAATTCAGTTTCAGTAAAGTACAAGTAGTCCACCCCACTGTTATTAGTTTTCATGGTCATTTGACATAATGACATGTGAAAACTTAGATTATATCTGGCCTGGTTTACACGTTAAAATTGTGTCCTGATGCTTTCTTAGTGTTGTGAAGTGATGCATGATAAATAGGCACTGCTGATATTCCATGTTATAATATAGCTCGTGTCTACTTGCTAGAACTCTTTTTTTTTTCTTTTGATTAGATACATGCTTTAAGTAACATTCTGATCAACTAATCTAACTTCATGCTAATGATTCAGGAGAGCAAAACAGAAAAGCCTGTCGTTGCATTCATAGCTGGACTTACTGCACCCCCAGGCCGTCGCATGGGCCATGCTGGAGGTATTGACATAACAACAAGTTCACTATTTATTTCCTTTCATCAATTGTATAATCTTTGGTCTTATTAAGTTGAACTATGCTCCTGTCTTGGTATTTGGAGAAAAGATACCGGCAGTTTTATGTTAGCAGATTGTTCATTAGTTATCTGTAGTTTTCTAATACTCTCCCTTGTCAATGGTAGTTCAAATTCTTCAGGAAGAACAGGTCATGTATTTGTATTATTCAATTGTGCAATAATTGACAGATAACAAAAGATAAATGCTCCCTCCATCCGGAAATACGTGTCGGAGAAATGGATAAAAATGAATGTATCTAGAACTAAAATACGTCTAGATACATTCATTTCTCCGGCAAGTATTTCTGGACGGAGGGAGTACCTAAGAAGTTTTCAGATTTGAGTATGAAAGTTATTTCTGGACGGAGGGAGTACCTAAGAAGTTTTCAGATTTGAGTATGAAAGTTTCACCCTGGTGGGTGTGGTATTGAATCATAACTCTAATGGTTGTTTAGTTTATTCTTGGTTACCAGTACAGAGTATGAACACTTGTACAGTTTAATAGGTAAAGTAACGAAACAGTATTTTGGACCTGGTTTATGCTCTACTTCATAGCTTTATCAGACCCAGTTGCCCCCTTTGCCATCTATTTTTTCATGGGGCCAAATACTTTGTTAGCCGAGTAATGAGCAATGTTTGCCCCTGTTCTTTTACTAAAATGATTGGCAATTATGTATGGATTTTGTGTGTTTTGGAACTGTTTCACCCACACTGTTTGTATGGTGACAATCTGGTTTATTTTCTCAAACTTTTTTGCTGTGATTCTCAATATAATTAAACCATGAAAACAAAATTGCTGCATTTCTTTGATTATTTGCAATGGCATTCAACTTCTATGTGTGCTAATCTATGGATATATTTCACGTATGATGCAGCAATTGTGTCAGGGGGGAAGGGTACCGCCCAGGACAAGATCAAGGCACTCAGGGATGCTGGGGTTACTGTTGTCGAGTCACCAGCTAAGATCGGTTCAACCATGTTCGAACTTTTCAAGCAGCGCGGAATGGTAGAGTAGAGAGAAGGAATGGTACAGTAGAAAAGAAAACATTGGGAAACTTCTTTTTGTTGCTCGTTGGTTAATAGCGAGCAATACGTCGGTAGGGCCCCATCGCTGGTCGCTGAGTTGAGCTACTCAGTCCCTTTTTTCCTTTTCCTTTCCCCGTCTTAAGTGTGAGACTGGCCTTTACATGTGCTCATTTCAAATGTTCAATAAGACAAATTCTTGACATGCTATTGCTTGGAGTTGGAATTCATGGGGTACCTATGCTCTTTCAAGTTTTTCTTAATGGCAATCTTCAAATCTGGCTGTATTTTTTTCCTTTGAGCTTGAGCTTGTTTTTTCAACTATACCAAGACAGCTGTGCACTGCAATACGTGATATTATACTTTGCTTAGTATATGAAATTGCAAGTAAGATCAATGATGTAAAATCGTATTCCCTCCGTCCGCAAATCCTTCTTGGAGAAATGGTGCATTTTAGTTCTAAATATATCCACTTCTATCCATTTTCGCAACAAGTAATTCCGAACGGACGGGGTGGACTACACTCTTTTTATCGCGGCCTATGATCTATCTCCATAACATGTTGCTCATTCGCACGGTAATTTTTTTGTTTGCTAGCGTAGCATCCCGCTTGATCCAACAAATTATTCTTTGTAGTTGAGAATGCTTGCTAATTGTGCAATCATAAGGATATGAGAAATGGAGTTGCAGCATGTTAGCCTAGACTCCACCTTGGAAGAGGATTAGTAGCAATACCTACCTGTTTTCAACTCCTTCCCTATCATTAGGGCAAACTCTCTCCTCCAAGCAGTGGCGGAGCCAGGAAATTTGAATGGGGGGGGGGGGGGGGGGGGGGCGATTGCATCAAAATAGGTTGGGGAGGGCCAAAGCATAGAAAAAATAGACTTTAAGCATCAAAAAATGCTAATTACGCACTGTTTATCAGTGAATTAGCAGCAAGCTCCTAATGTCAGGGGGGCCAGGGCCCCTGCTGGTCCCCCTGTCTCCGCCACTGCCTCCAAGCTTCGCCGATGAGCCTGTGGATTCGTCTTCCCTCGGCCGCTTCGGTGGTTGGTGACTAGAGAGGAATCCTAGTGCCTTCTGTCCAGCTAGTAGTTTCGCTAGAATTTCTTTGAGAAAAATTCACTTTAGGTCACTAAACTTGAGCCGGTTGACAGTTTAGTACCACTACTTTAAAATACCCGAACTACGGTCCACGTACTTGCGCACAGGGTTCACTTTGGTCCATTTATACGTTTTCGTGTACGTATTTGCTGACTTGGCCGAATTAGCGGCCGCCAACTCGTTTTGACAGCCACCTAGTCATGCCTAGGGTGAGTACTAGTCCATCCGGTTTTTTTTTGTAAAAACGCCAGTACCATTAAACCGTTCTTATCACCATTCGCGGGCGCTGAGCCGTCGTGATGCCAGCGGTGGCGGGTCGCGCCCCGACCATCCATCAAGCTAGCCCGGCACTTGATCACCGCCACGATCACGATGAAGCTGGCCGTGGAAGTCGCGGACACGGCAGAGCTGTCCGCCATGGGAGGCGCTCCCGACCAGCTCCGGCTACCTCCTCGTGGACACGTCCACCTACGCTTTGCTCTTCTTTGCTTTCTAGGAGGCCAGTGCTCCGCTCACCCTGCCGGCCGACACGCCGCTGCTCCTCTGGCTCGACGGCGGTCCTGGCTGCTCCGACCTGCTCAGCAACTTCTTCCAGCTCGGCCCCAACTCCCTCCGCCGCTCCAACGGCAATAATACCTCCGCCTCCCTCTCCCGCAACCTTCACCTGGAACCGCCGCTTTGGCCCGTCTTCCTCGACAGCACGCTCGACATCGATGCTCAAGATGCTGCGGTGGTCACTGTGCATGGAGCTGAGCCAGGATCCCTAGAAGGGCGCGTCATCACCTTTGACGCCACCCACCAGCTGCACAAGGTGCGCGGCGCGTTGCTAGTGGAGAAGTTGCGCCCGCTGGCAGCCATGACTCCGCAGCGCGGCGCCAACCTGCAGGCGGTCTTCAACAAGATCCTGAACATGGCGGTGGCGGGCGCGCTGGCCAAGGACCAGATGGTGTGTCGCATGTTCGTGCTGAGGGACATGGAGTTCGACGGGTGGACGGGTGGTGAGGCGTGGGTGTCGGAGCACGAGGCGATCCGCAAACGCTTCGCGGCCGAGGGGTTCGCCGCGCTGGAGGTCGTGTTCTGGAACGTGGGCACGTCCAAGGTGGCATCGCCGGTGGTGGCCGCGCAGGCCGGCTTGGCGCTGGTGAGCGGCTACTCGAAGAACCTGGTGCACCTCTTCCTGGAGGCCGACGGCGTGCCCACCCCCTCGCGCATCATGGTCGACGCCATCTCGGCACCCTAGTACGACGCCCTCAAGGTGCTCGACTGAGTGCCTGCCTCCTGCCACATCAATTCTTCGCTCCCCAGCCATGACCGTCGGTTCATCCATCGATTTAGTTTGCTTTTCCGTTCCGTCCATCGATTTAGTTTCCTACTACGTATTTTGGTAGGTGAAATCTATTGTGCGAAGCTGTGAACCTTAGAAGAAAACATGTGTTCTGAATCCTGGAATTCTGAATGAAGTGCATGCAGTGGCAGTTTTTCTGAACGATGACTTTGCTGATGCGTGTGTTGCATTGTTATTCGACAGCCAGCAATGCAATCTACTTGTGTTGTTCAAACTAAAGACATTCGTCAATTCTGAGCAGAAATCTTGTATCGCACACTAATATCGGAAGCGTGCACCAGCGCGGGAGCGTCCCGGCCACGAGCAGGTTCTGCAACAGGGGCCCCGCCTCCATGACGGGCTACAACAGTCGGCCCTTCGGTGCCAGCGGCTTCTTCGCGGTGAGCAGAGCACGGCGTCGTCCCCTCACTGCAACTGCTTCACCGGCGGGGGCGGGCTGGCGTGGCCGCGCTGTCGCGAGCTTGGACATGGCGCTCAAGACACTGGTGATTGTGCATCGCCTTCTCGCTGACGGTGAGCAGGAGCTATTCTACGCCGCGCGACGGGGCACGCGCATGCTCTACATGTCTGCTCCTAGGCGGCTTACCTCGACGATGGCCCCAACCGCTGCAAGCTGCTCTACGACGAGCTTTACATGTCTCCAGGAAACCGCTTCAGCTACGGCGGCGATAATGGGAGTAGCCGGTGTTGGAACCGTGGCCTCTCCCCTAAACCCTAGCTAGCCCTAGCTCTCCCTCCCCCACTCTCTCTGCGCGCGAACAACAGAAGCAGGAGGAGGAAGATGATCAGAGGAGACAGTGGACACAGGGATCTTTTCGGCGCACGTACGCCTTCTCCTTTCCTTGAGCACGAACTCGACCGTGTCGACAAGATACAGGGAGGATCCAGGGCTTTATACCCGCGAGCACCGGCCTGCCAGGCCACGCTTCGCACCTACTCGCACACCCACTCCCCCACGTCCCGCGCGCTCTGGCCGCGCCCGCGCATCGCGCCCGAATGCGATCGCCACGGCCACCCCGTGCGCCCGACGCGGTCTCCTCCCCGCGCTACTTGCCTACACGCAACGGCCCGAGCATTCGCACGCAACGGACACACACGCACACACACCTAGTCACGCACGCACGCGACGCAGGCCGCTCTGGCTCGAGCCCGACGCGGCCACTGCACGCACGCACGCGCACGCCACGCCCTGGGCTCACCACGGCTTATTGCCAACACACTTCCCCTAAGCCGTGGCCTAGAGGAGACCGTTGTCCTCGATGTCGGCGTTCACCAGCATCGCCTGCTCCGCCGCCGGCGCTCTCCGCAGCTCAGGGCAGTCGCGCTTGAAGTGGCCGCGCTCGCCGTACTTGTAGCAGCGGCCCTTCTTGTTGCCGCCGTCCCGCGTCGCCACGCTGCTCGCGTCGTCGTCGTCATCCCGAGCCTTGCCCTGACGCCGCTCCCGCGCCCGCCACTGCGCCGCTGTGTACAGGAGCTGGCCATCCTGGCGGTCGCCGCTGCTCTGCCGCGGCGCCGCACACGCTCGTCAAATGCGCGCAGCCGCCCGAGCGCCTCGTCGTAGGTGAGCTCCTCCAGCACGCAGAATTTCTCGATGCCAGCGACGACGGGGAAGAGGTGGTCCGGAACAGTGTCCAGGAGCTTCTTCACCAGCTCCGTGTCCCCCCAACGTCTCCCCTAGCCCCGCAAACCGCACAGCCATGCCTGCGAGCCTTCCGGCGTACGCGTCCAGCAGCTCACCCTCCTCCATCTTCATCCGGTCCAGCTCGCCGCGCAGCGTCGCCCTCCTCGCCGCGCGCCCCCGCTCGGCACCGATGAACCGCACCGACAGGGAGTCCCATACCTCCCTGGCAATGGGCTTTGTCGCCACCGGGAGCAACACGTCCTCCGGCAGCCCCTGCAAGATCAGTGCCCTCGCCGTCTTGCACTTCTTGATGTTCACCGGCGAGTCGCCTGGCGCCACCGCTTCCCATGGTGTGTGCGCATCAAGAATGGCCTGCGCTTTGATCGCCCACACAGTGTAGCTGTCCGGCGAGAGCATCGGCATCCCCATGGACACCGACCCGCCCATGTCGTCGCCGTGTGGAACCAGCGCCATCGCCGCCGGCGTGCTCCCTCAACCTGTCGCTCTGATACCAATTGTTGGAACCGTGGCCTCTCCCCCGAACCCTAGCTAGCCCTAGCTCTCCCTCCCTCACTCTCTCTGCGCACGAATGACAGAAGCAGGAGGAGGAAGATGATCAGAGGAGACAGTGGACACAGTTATCTTTCCGGCGCACATACGCCTTCTCCTTTCCTCGAGCACGAACTCGACCGTGTCGACAAGATACAGGGAGGATCCAGGGCTTTATACCCGCGAGCACCGGCCTGCCAGGCCACGCCTCACACCTACTCGCACACCCACTCCCCCACTGTAGGACCTTGAGAAGAGGTGTCTAGAGGGGGGTGGGGGGGGGGGGTGATTAGACACTAAGTATCAAAGTTGCAGTTTTTAACTTCATTAAGTTTAAGTGGAGTTTAGGCACAAGTATAACATTCACAATACATAACAAACAAGCATGCAAAGAGTATATGAGCAGCGGAAAGTAAAGCATGCAACTTGCAAGAATGTAAAGGGAAGGGTTTTGGAGGATTCAAACGCAATTGGAGACACGGATGTTTTTGTCGTGGTTCTGATAGGTGGTGCTATCGTACATCCACGTTGATGGAGACTTCAACCCATGAAGGGTAACGGTTGCGCGAGTCCACGGAGGGCTCCACCCACGAAGGGTCCACGAAGAAGCAACCTTGTCTATCCCACCATGGCCATCGCCCACGAAGGACTTGCCTCACTAGCGGTAGATCTTCACGAAGTAGGCGATCTCCTTGCCCTTACAAACTCCTTGGTTCAACTCCACAATCTTGTCGGAGGCTCCCAAGTGACACCTAGCCAATCTAGGAGACACCACTCTCCAAGAAGTAACAAATGATGCGTTGATGATGAACTCCTTGCTCTTGTGCTTCAAATGATAGTCTCCCCAACACTCAACTCTCTCTCATAGGATTTGGATCTGGTGGAAAGAAGATTTGAGTGGAAAGCAACTTGGGGAAGGCTAGAGATCAAGATTCATATGGTAGGAATGGAATATCTTGGCCTCAACACATGAGTAGGTAGTTCTCTCTCAGAACTGGTAAGGTGGAAGTGTAGGTTTGTTCTGATGGCTCTCTCCACGAATGAAGAGGAGGTGGAGGGGTATATATAGCCTCCACACAAAATCTAACGGTTACACACAATTTACCAAACTCGGTGGGACCGAATCAACAAACTCGGTCGGACCGATTTAGTAAATCTAGTGACAGTTAGGGTTTTCGGTGGGACCGACATGCAACTCAGTAGGACCGATATGGTTAGGGTTAGGGCATAACGTAATCTCGGTGAGACCGATTACACAAACTCGGTGAGACCGATTTTGGTAATTAGCTAATGAGAGAGTTGGTCAGGCAAACTCGGTGGGACCGATTACTCAAACTCGGTGGGACCGATTTTGGTAATAAGTTAACCAGAGAGTTTGCATTGTAATCTCGGTAGTACCAATTGCTCAAACTCGGTGAGACCGATTTTGGTAATGGACATACACAGAGAGATTACAATCCCATCTCGGTGAGACCGAGATCCCTATCGGCGAGACCGATTTGTCTAGGGTTTGTGGCAGTGGCTATGACATCTGAACTCGGTGGCGTCGGATAGAAAGAATTGGTATGGTCGAGTTTGACTTTAGGTTTAGGTCATATGTGTGGAAGTGGGAAAGTAGTTGAGGGTTTTGGAGCATATCACTAAGCACTGTGGAGCAAGAAACTCATTAAGCAACACCTCATCCCTTCTTGATAGTATTGGCTTTTCCTATTGTTGGGGAACGTAGTAATTTCAAAAAATTTCCTACGCACACGCAAGATCATGGTGATGCATAGCAACGAGAGGGGAGAGTGTTGTCTACATACCCTTGTAGACCGAAGCGGAAGCGATCACAACGTAGAGGAAGTAGCCGTACGTTCTCCTCACGATCCAACCGATCCCAGCGCCGTTACTCCGGCGCCTCCGAGTTCTTGACACACGTACAGCTCGGTGACGCTCCTCGGGCTCCGATCCAGCAGAGCTTTGGGGAGAGAGAGTTCTGTCAGCACGACGGCGTGGTGACGATCTTGATGTTCTACCGACGCAGGGCTTCGCCTAAGCACCGCTACGATATGACCGAGGTGGAATATGGTGGAGGGGGGCACCGCACACGGCTAAGGAACGATCTCAAGGATCAACTTGTGTGTTCATGGGGTGCCCCCTGCCCCCGTATATAAAGGAGGGAGGGAGGAGGAGGCCGGCCCTCTCTATGGCGCGCCATGGGGAGTCCTACTCCCACCGGGAGTAGAATTCCCCCTTTCCTAGTCCAACTAGTAGTCCTTCCATGTATTAGGAGTAGGAGAGAAGGAAAGGGAAAAGAGAAGGAGAAGGAAGGAAGGGTGCGCCCTCCCTCCCTAGTCCAATTCGGACTAGACCAAGGGGAGGGCGGCGGCCACCCTTTTGGCCCTTTTTCTCCTTTCCCGTATGGCCCATTAAGGCCCAATACGAATTCCCGTAACTCTCCGATACTCCGAAAAATACCCGAATCACTCAGAACCTTTCCGAACTCCGAATATAGTCGTCCAATATATCGATCTTTACGTCTCGACCATTTCGAGACTCCTCGTCATGTCCCCGATCTCATCCGGGACTCCGAACTCCTTCGGTACATCAAAACTTATAAACTCATAATAAAATTGTCATCGAAACCTTAAGCGTGCGGACCCTACGGTTCGAGAACAATGTAGACATGACCGAGACACGTCTCCGGTCAATAACCAATAGCGGGACCTAGATGCCCATATTGGCTCCTACATATTCTACGAAGATCTTTATCGGTCAGACCGCATAACAACATACGTTTGTTCCCTTTGTCATCGGTATGTTGCTTGCCCGAGATTCGATCGTCGGTATCCAATACCTAGTTCAATCTCGTTACCGGCAAGTCTCTTTACTCGTTCCGTAATACATCATCTCGCAACTAACTCATTAGTTGTAATGCTTGCAAGGCTTAAGTGATATGCATTACCGAGAGGGCCTAGAGATACCTCTCCGACATTCGGAGTGACAAATCCTAATCTCGAAATACGCCAACCCAACAAGTACCTTCGGAGACACCTGTAGAGCACCTTTATAATCACCCAGTTACGTTGTGACGTTTGGTAGCACACAAAGTGTTCCTCCGGTAAACGGGAGTTGCATAATCTCATAGTCATAGGAACATGTATAAGTCATGAAGGAAGCAATAGCAACATACTAAACGATCGTGTGCTAAGCTAACGGAATGGGTCATGTCAATCAGATCATTCAACTAATGATGTGACCTTGTTAATCAAATAACAACTCCTTGTTCATGGTTAGGAAACATAACCATCTTTGATTAACAAGCTAGTCAAGTAGAGGCATACTAGTGACACTCTGTTTGTCTATATATTCACACATGTATTATGTTTCCGGTTAATACAATTCTAGCATGAATAATAAACATTTATCATGAAATAAGGAAATAAATAATAACTTTATTATTGCCTCTAGGGCATATTTCCTTCACCTATAGACTCAATGTGATCTTGGATCACTCAAATGTAAAATGAAGAGTCTTGAGCTTGAAGCTTGAGCCAATCCTTTGTCCTTAGCATCTTGAAGGAGTTCCCACATCCTTTAGTCCATGCCACTCCATTGTTGAACTTATCTGAAACATACTAGATAAAAGTGTTAGTCCAACAAGAGATATGTTGACATTAATTACCAAAACCACCTAGGGAGCACTTGTGATTTCAATATCCCCCTTGTGGTAATTGATTACAACATACATCAAAGCTTTAGATAAAGATATAAAGAATAGCAAGTAAAGCTTTGGAAAGACATGTAACAAGCATAGGCTTCCCCTACATGTATGCAATCATGTGAATATTGAATATAGAAGCATGTGAGAGCATAACCATGATAGAGTAGGCAATGTGTTACATGTATCTTGGCCATATGCATCAGAGCAAAGAATGTTTAAGAAAATACCTTCATGCTCATGAGTCCTTGCAAACAGTATGTACATCAGCAAGAATTCCTCATACACATGATTGTGATGCATATACTTACCTTGTAGTCTTGAGTTGGCTTAGGATGGAATGAACTTGCGTAAACAAGGTTAGATAACACAGGTACATCTACTAGCCAGAGCAAACAGAAGAAACCACAAGAATACCAAGACTGGGATGACATGTAGAGAGTGAGTACTAAGTACCACATTGGATTAGACATGTCCCCAAGGGTAAAGATATGCAATGAAATTAAATGATTTCTTTCCCTTAGATGTCTTGCTCCCCCTGAATCTAGCATGGGATACTGGGAGAAGATAGGGAACAGAAAATCAGAGCTGAAAGATATAAATGAACAGAGCTAATGCAAATAAGCACATATGAACATGTCTTTCCCCTCAAGAAGACATGTGGCATCTCTCCTCTTGATCACCAAGCATCTGGGATCCTTGAGAAATACTTTCTACTTGAGTATTCTCTCCCCCGGAGATCTCTTTCTCCCCCTGAGGAGGTGATACTCTCTCTCTCTCTGATGTGATCTCTCTAAGTGATAAGCTTTGATGTGATCTCTCTCTCCCCCTTTGACATCAATTTCCAAGAAGGGTTTGATCCTTGAGTCACAGCACAAAGCATTTATATAAATGTGATGCTTGTAGAGGACAAGATTCACTGAGTGGAGCTGGATCAGACGAAACACGGAATAAGTGGCAAACTGTTTTTCCTGTTGTGAAATCGGTGGCACCGAGTGGTATGCTTCGGTTGTACCGAAAGGATTCGGTTGGAACGAAAACAACAAATCGGTGAAACCGAGTTCATCACAGAGAAAACACTTGTCACCTCAGCTCACTAGACTAGTAGGATCTCACAAAGATTTGCAAGGAGTTTACTGAATGATATGCAATGAATTGGATGCAGAAAATGCAGAGCAAACAAAAAGAAATCTAGATGAAGTTTTTTTTGAAAGGGGAAACAAATATGCATGAGACAAATGCAAAAACACAGAAAAGAACACAAGAGAACTGCATCTAGAGATGGTCGACGACAAAGTTACCTATGTTAGAGTATATTGACTTAGGAGTCAAGTGAGATCACTTGATCATAGGTCATACTCATCGTTTAAGCTCAAAATGGGGTTACCATTTTTCGTTTAAGCATCTTAATGTATTCACATCTTGTCGAGTTGCTTTAGCTCATGACTCGGAGTAAAGCTTCTCTAAGATGGAATAACATACCTTGGTTGGTGGTGTAGACCATGTAGTTGAACTTGTGTGGGTTGCTCAAGGTTGATGTAGCTCATCAAGAGTTGGGAGCACCACTTGGAATTTGAGTTCATATACCTACATGGGTTAGTTCTTGCAAGGAAGAGCACTTGTGTATCCAAAATGAAAATCATGAAACTCAACATAGAATTTGTCAAAGGATATGTTTGAATGGTTCCGTGCTTCCTTGTCGTCAACCACCATTGTGTAGAGACTTGGTGATGTAGAGATTGCTCAAGATGTGAGTGAGTTGCAATCTCATAGATTTAGATTCATCCAAGTACCTACATGGGTTAGATAACATGCAAGGTGCAAGTATATCCAAGATATAAGATTATCATCATAAGAGAAATATCAAGGATTAGTCATAAGCTCATGTCTTGCATGTATCCAATGGAGTTCCTACTCCAAGTTTGAAGCATCTATGATGTTCAATTCTCCTCTCAACCTGCAAAACACTTTCTCATCAAGAGGTTTAGTGAATATATCCGCTAATTGCTTTTCGGTGCGAACATGCTTAAGATTAATGTCACCCTTAGCAACATGATCTCGAATGAAATGATGACGAACTTCAATATGCTTAGTTCGAGAATGTTGTACGGGATTATGACCAATTTTGATAGCACTTTCGTTGTCACAAAGCAATGGAACATGTTTCACATATATCCCATAATCTTTAAGAGTTTGGGTCATCCAAAGTAATTGAGCACAACATGAACCAGCGGCAATGTACTCCGCTTCGGTGGTAGATAAGGATACCGAGTTTTGTTTCTTGGAGGACCAAGACACAAGAGATTTACCAAGAAATTGACAAGTACCCGAAGTGGACTTTCTATCAACCTTGTCTCCGGCATAGTCCGAGTCGGAGTAGCCAACAAGATCGAAAGAGGCCCCCTTAGGATACCAAATGCCAAAATTTGGTGTGTGGATTAAGTATCTCACTATCCTTTTTACGGCCTTAAGATGATATTCTTTAGGAGCAGCTTGATATCATGCACACATGCACACACTTAGCACGATATCGGGACGTGAAGCACATAGATATAACAATGAACCAATCGTAGAGCGATAAACCTTTTGATCAACCGGTTCACCATCTTTGGTCAAATCAAGATGTCCACTAGTAGGCATGGGTGTAGACATACCTTTGCACTCTTGCATATTGAACTTCTTGAATAAGTCCTTAGTGTACTTCGTTTGAGAAACAAAAGTACCTTCCTTAATTTGCTTGATTTGCAACCCAAGGAAGAATTTGAGTTCACTCATCATTGACATCTCAAAGTTCTCCGACATTAGCTTCCCAAACTTTTCACTAAAATGAGGGTTAGTGGAACCAAATATAATATCATCAACATAGATTTGGCACACAAATAGTTCTCCATTGACCCTTTTAGTAAAAAGTGTGGAATCAATTTTCCCAATTTCAAATCCCTTTTCAAGAAGAAACTTGGTCAAGCATTTATACCAAGCTCTAGGAGCTTGTTTAAGACCATAAAGAGCTTTGTGAAGTTTTTAAACATGATTGGGTTTCTTAGGATTGACAAAGCCGGGAGGTTGCTTAACATAAACTTCCTCCTCTATTTCACCATTTAGAAAAACACTTTTAATGTCCATTTGGTACAAGGTGATATCATGGTGATTAGCATAGGCAAGTAAGATGCGAATGGACTCAAGTCTAGCAACGGGAGCGTAAGTCTCACCATAGTCCATACCTTCGACTTGTGTGTAGTCTTGGGCGACGAGACGTGCTTTGTTGCAAACTACTTGTCCATCTTCATCTTGCTTGTTGCGAAACACCCATTTGGTACCGATGATGTTGTGGTTGTTGTCGGGCTTTTCAACCAATGTCCAAACTTGGTTCCTCTCAAAGTTGTGTAGCTCTTCATGCATAGCATTTATCCAATCCGGATCTTCCAATGCTTCTTCGACCTTCACAGGTTCAATGCTAGAGATGAAAGAATAGTTTTCACAAAAGTTAGCTACGAGTTTTAGAGTGAGTGATTCTCCCGGTTTGAATATCATTGTAGATTTGCTCGACGGGATGGTCTTTAGCAATTCTTGCTCGAACTCGTGAAAGCTTTTGCTTGGTTCTTGGTTGAACTTCTTCTTCATCTTGTTCTTCTTCTTGGCCTTCTTCATTGTTGGCGTTGTCGTTCTCTTATCATGGTGGAGAAGGAGGTTGTTGACGTTCATCTTGATGCACTTCCTCGTTTTCTTCATCTTGGTGTGTCCCACTTGTGGATGCTTCCGTATCAACTCTTGGTTCACCTTGTCGTGAAGTATAAGATTCCACTTGGACGGACGAGGTACTCTCCTTCACCTCCGTTGGACGGACCTTGCCAATAGACAAGTCTTGGATTGCTTTCGAAGGATCTTTGTCTCCTACATCAATTGGCAATTGCTCTACTTGCGAGCCATTAGATTCATCAAACTTCACATCTACCATCTCTTCAACCTTTCGGGTGAAATTGTTGTAGACACGGTAAGTGTGAGAGTTTGAGCCATAGCCTAGTAGGAAACCTTCATGAGACTTAGGAGAAAATTTAGAACGACGATGCTTATCAAGAATGTAGCACTTTAAGCCGAATACTCGAAAGTATCCAACTTGGGGTTTCTTACCGGTGAGGAGCTCGTATGCCGTCTTGCCGAGTAGCTTGTGAAGATACAAGCGATTTGTTGCATGACAAGCTGTCTCAACCGCTTCTGCCCAAAAGTGCTTCGGCGTCTTGTACTCATCAAGCATCGTTCTCACCATTTTGATGAGCGTCCGGTTCTTCCTCTCAACAACTCCATTTTGTTGAGGTGTGTACATAGCCGAGAACTCATGTGAAATCCCTTCTTCGTCAAGAAAGGTGTCCACATTTGCGTTCTTGAACTCCGTTCCGTTGTCGTTGCGAACCTTCTTGATCTTCACTTCAAATTGATTTTGGGCCTTCCTAGCGAAGTTTTTAAAGATCTTTTGGACCTGCGATTTATCATCGAGAAAGAACACCCACGTAAATCTTGAAAAATCATCAACTATAACTAGACCAAAAGAATTTCCACCGAGACTCTTGTAAGCGTTGGGACCAAAAAGATCCATGTGAAGTAGCTCGAGTGGCCTCCTTGTGGTCATGATGTTCTTCACGGGATGTCTTCCTCCAATCTGTTTATCTGCTTGACAAGCACTGCAAAGTCTACCCTTATCAAATATGACATCGTTAACACCAAGGATATGATTTTCTTTAATAAGCTTGTCAAGGTTTCTCATGCCAACGTGACCTAGTCGTCTATGCCATAACCAACCTTTTGAGGATTTAGCAATGAAGCAAGTTTTAGGTTGAGCCTTTTTAGAGAAATCAACAATGTAAAGATCTCCTCTACGTATACCGGTAAAAACCATTTTATGATTGTCTCGACGAAACACTTGGCAATCTACTTCAGTAAATAGGACATTGAAACCGAACTCAGCAAGTCTAGATACTGAAAGTAAGTTGTAGCCAAGGGATTCAACGAGCATAACATTCTGAATGGAGCTATCATGTGAGATGGCCACCTTACCGAGGCCAACCACCTTACCCTTTGAGTTGTCAACGAAAGTGACATACTTTCGAGGACCATCGTTTTCAGCAAGCTCATGAAACATGTCTTTATCTCCGGTCAAGTGATCGGTACATCCACTGTCAAGAACCCATTCCTTTCCTCCTGACATATATCCCCGAAGATTTGCCATAAGACCAAGATGTCTCATTGCATCGTCAAGATCAAAGTCACTATCATCATCCTCATCATAGTATCCATGTTCAACATCGTCATGTGGTGGATCAAGTCCTAGAGAGGATAATTCGTTAGAGTGAGTTTGACAATGATCTTGCTTATGAATTCTTATAGCTTCGGAAATAATATCACCAATAATTCCAACATCTCCTTTGGCACGCATAAGGTTTGTAAGTTCAAATAGACGATCACCAAACATAGGATCACTAGTATTCATCTTACTCAAGGCAATAGAATTATGGAGAATTTCATCTAGATTTTTCAAGGAATAATTTGGAAAGCGTTCCTCTAGAAATTTCCATATAGTGTAGGCACACTCAAGAGTAGGCAAGTTTCTAATTAAGTTACTAGGCAAGCCTCTAGTGATAAGATTAACAGTTCTAAGATTCCTAATCATGTCAATTGACTCATCAAGAGTAGGATGCATAGGATCAACATGAGGTGCACAAGGGCTAGCAATGTACTTGTTCAAATGATATTGATTGAAAATTACAAGCATCTCATTTTTCCACTCATGAAAATACTCTCCATCAAGTATAGGCACTCTATGTCTAAGACTCCCCAAAGTAGACTCATCCATCTTCCTCCAATGGTGATTAAACCAAGGCAGTGGAGACCAAAGCTCTGATACCACTTGTAGGACCTTGAGAAGAGGTGTCTAGGGGGGGGGGGTATTAGACACTAAGTATCAAAGTTGCAGTTTTTAACTTCTTTAAGTTTAAGTGGAGTTTAGGCACAAGTTTAACATTCACAATACATAACAAGCAAGCATGCAAAGAGTATATGAGCAGCGGAAAGTAAAGCATGCAAGTTGCCAGAATGTAAAGGGAAGGGTTTTGGAGGATTCAAACGCAATTGGAGACACGGATGTTTTTGTCGTGGTTTTGATAGGTGGTGCTATCGTACATCCACGTTGATGGAGACTTCAACCCATGAAGGGTAACGGTTGCGCGAGTCCATGGAGGGCTTCACCCATGAAGGGTCCACGAAGAAGCAACCTTGTCTATCCCACCATGGCCGTCGCCCACGAAGGACTTGCCTCACTAGCGGTAGATCTTCACGAAGTAGGCGATCTCCTTGCCCTTACAAACTCCTTGGTTCAACTCCACAATCTTGTCGGAGGCTCCCAAGTGACACCTAGCAAATCTAGGAGACACCACTCTCCAAGAAGTAACAAATGATGCGTTGATGATGAACTCCTTGCTCTTGTGCTTCAAATGATAGTCTCCCCAACACTCAACTCTCTCTCATAGGATTTGGATCTGGTGGAAAGAAGATTTGAGTGGAAAGCAACTTGGGGAAGGCTAGAGATCAAGATTCATATGGTAGGAATGGAATATCTTGGCCTCAACACATGAGTAGGTAGTTCTCTCTCAGAACTGGTAAGGTGGAAGTGTAGGTTTGTTCTGATGGCTCTCTCCACGAATGAAGAGGAGGTGGAGGGGTATATATAGCCTCCACACAAAATCTAACGGTTACACACAATTTACCAAACTCGGTGGGACCGAATCAACAAACTCGGTCGGACCGATTTAGTAAATCTAGTGACAGTTAGGGTTTTCGGTGGGACCGACATGCAACTTAGTAGGACCGATATGGTTAGGGTTAGGGCATAACGTAATCTCGGTGAGACCGATTACACAAACTCGGTGAGACCGATTTTGGTAATTAGCTAAACAGAGAGTTGATCAGGCAAACTCGGTGGGACCGATTACTCAAACTTGGTGGGACCGATTTTGGTAATAAGTTAACCAGAGAGTTTGCATTGTAATCTCGGTAGTACCGATTGCTCAAACTCGGTGAGACCGATTTTGGTAATGGACATACACCGAGAGATTACAATCCCATCTCGGTGAGACCGAGATCCCTATCGGTGAGACCGATTTGTCTAGGGTTTGTGGCAGTGGCTATGACATCTGAACTCGGTGGCGCCGGATAGAAAGAATCGGTATGGCCGAGTTTGACTTTAGGTTTAGGTCATATGTGTGGAAGTGGGAAAGTAGTTGAGGGTTTTGGAGCATATCACTAAGCACTATGGAGCAAGAAACTCATTAAGCAACACCTCATCCCTTCTTGATAGTATTGGCTTTTCCTATAGACTCGATGTGATCTTGGATCATGAAAATGTAAAATGAAGAGTCTTGAGCTTGAAGCTTGAGCCAATCCTTTGTGCTTAGCATCTTGAAGGAGTTCCCACATCCTTTAGTCCATGCCACTCCATTGTTGAACTTATCTGAAACATACTAGATAAAAATGTTAGTCCAACAAGAGATATGTTGACATTAATTACCAAAACCACCTAGGGAGCACTTGTGCTTTCAACCACGTCCCGCACGCTCTGGCCGCGCCCGCGCATCACGCCCGAACGCGATCGCCACGGCCACCCCACGCGCCCGACGCGGTCTCCTCCCCGCGCTACTCGCCTATACGCAACGGCCCGAGCGTTCGCACGCAACGGACACACACGCACACACACCTAGTCACGCACGCACGCGACCCAGGCCGCCCTGGCTCGAGCCTGACGCGGTTACTGCACGCACGCACGCGCACGCCACGCCCCGGGCTCGCCACGGCTTATTGCCAACAGACGGGAGGATGCGGAGGCAGACGCCGACGCCGCCAAGGCGGTGCCGATCATGCAGAGGAAGACGCCGACGAGCGAGATGGTGCTAGAGCAGCTCCTCGGCAAGATCCAGCAACTGCAGCATCTCCTCGAACGATTCATCCCTTGCTGACCCGTAGGTGAGTCCATCTGTGTGTGCATGCAACTGTTTGCTCACATTCTCGTGTGGGATTGGGATCACGCCTTCGCCAAGCATCCACTGACATGGAACGACACGTCTCAGGCGCGGCGAAGACAAACTAGGTGGTGACGGTGTCTCTGTACCCGCTGGTGAAGGAGAGCGTGCAACTATACTGCGAGCTCACGGAGGTCATGGTCGCGCTCATCGAGCAGTTACCGGACATGGAGACCGCGGACTGCGAGCGCGTGCACGGAGTCTTCTGCAGCCTCGCCAAGCAGATCGACGAGCTCGACTCTTTCTACACGTAGTGCAAGGATGCCTACGTCTCCCGCCAGTCCGACGTGCCGGAGGTGGGAGTCATCACGCAGAAGAGGCTAGAGCTCATGGACGAGTTTATCTGCGGCAGACGCGGCACCATGTCGCAGCAGAGGCTGCTGTCGTCGTCGCCGGAGTGATCCAGCCCGGAGCCAGAGGTCACGGAGCTTCTGCATCTTGGTGAGGTTCCAGAGCGAGGACCGTACGTCAGGTTCTTGAGCTTGGACAGCGCGAGCGGCACCTGGCCTCACCGGCCATTGCTGTTCAGGGCCAGGTACGTGAGGTTTCCCCCGAGTCGGCCGATGTCGGCGGGAAGGTCGCCCGCGAACTTGTTGGTCGAGAACGGTGATAAACCGTGCGGGGCCGTTCTTATCACACTGGCATTGCAAATGGTACTGGCGATTTTTGCGAAAACCCCCCGGATGGACTAGTATTCACCCTAGGCACGACCAGGTGGCGGTCAAAGCGAGCTGGCGGCCGCTGACTCGGTCAAGTCAGCAAATATGTACACGAAAACATATAAATGGACCAAAGTGAACCCTGTGCGCAAGTACATGGACCATAGTTCGGGTATTTTGAAGTAGTGATACTAAACTGTCAACCGGCTCAAGTTTAGTGACCTACAGTGAATTTTTCTCATTTTCTTTTAGTTTCTCATAGGTGTGACGCCTTGGGTGAATGACGGCTCTTCTTCGAGTTTGTCATTCAGGCTTCGGCCCTTCTCAAATTTGTCGATCTAGACATAGTCTACGGAGTTCCGACGTAAATTTTCACTATTTCCTTGGGTGGCGAGGTTAGGGTTTCTTGTCTCGTGTGTGCAACACCTTGGATAGCAAGGTTAGGGTTTCTCGTCGTGCGTGTGCAACAACGAGATTTTTTTGCAGGAAACTGTCGATCTATTCATCTTCAATCACGACAGTACAACGAACACCAAAAATTAAAAAATTACATCCAAATTCATAGACCACCTGACGACGACCACAAGGACTGAAGCGAGCCGAAGGCGCGCCGCCTTCATCGCCCCTCTCTCACCTAAGACGGGCACAACTTGTTGTAGTAGACAGTCGAGAAATCGTCGTGCTAAGGTCCCATAGGACCAACGCCCCAGAACAGCAACCACTGCCGATGAAGAGAATTTTAGACCGCAAGGATCCAACCTGAAGACATATGAACAAAGACGAAGAAAGACCGGATCCGAGCAGATCCACCGACCAAATCTCGCGAGATCCGACGAAGACACACCTTCACACGCCATCCGACGATGCTAGACACATCATTGGGATGGGGGCTAGGCGGGGAGAATCTTATTCCATCTTCAAGAAGCCACCGTCGTCTCGTTTTCTTGAGCAAGACACAAACCCTAACAAAACTTGAAGAAGCACATGAAAACGGAGTCCTCCCACCGGCAAGGGCCAGGATCCACCGCACACCCATGGCCCTAAGGCCACGGGAGACGTGGGAGATCGGCGGCGCCGCCAACGGGAGGCAGAAACCCTAGCCGCCTTTTCTTGGAGGAGGGACAAAGGGAGGAGACGCACAAGCCTTGACCTTGATATCAGTTGCTTCAGATCTATTAAAATGTTTAGTGGTGAAGACGGTGGCTCTAGTGCGCTAGTCCTTATGAGCACATGCTCCTTTAATGATGAAGATTGTGGCTCCAGGGCATGGTTCTTATGGGCACGTGTGCGAAGACTTTCCGGATGTCATCGATAAGGTCAAGCCGGCTACGATAGAGGGGGGGGGGGGGGGGGGAGACAAAGGCGCGTCGACAACTCTTTCTGGCGGCGGCAGTAGTGGTCGTTTGGTGATTTAGAGACCTCAATGTCGTTTTTAGTAGTTTGAGGTGTTTTGTACTTCTGATGAACTTTTATAATAGATTTAAATCTTTTTCAAAAAAAGTAAACAACATCAGAATTGACACAACTCCATTTATTGGGAGAAATAAAAAGTTTGCCTTACAGCTCCACCCCCCCCCCCCCCCCCCCCCTCCAAAAAAACTTGTTCTGCCCACGTGACAAAAGACCCTTTGTTTCAAATGGCTCTGTTTTTTGTTACTGATGGTAAAAATAAGTTAATCCTAACCCTTCAAAATAAATTATTTCGACCCTAAAAATACAAACTATTTTGGACTTTAATTTTACAGTTAAAGCCACGTATAAGCTGAAAAAATGGTCGTTAGATATCTCCTAGCTAGAGAGGGCAGTCTTTTTCTGTCCGTCTCATCGATACTACACTAATTGAAACACCAACTTACGCATACATTGCACTATATCGCCCAAAAATGATGCGTATCATCCTAATATCGCCCTCCCGAAAATGCTGGGCATCAGACTAATATCGCGCTGACGTAGCAACTTTATGCGATGAGACGTAGGTTTGGCTACATCCAAGAGATCGTTGCTCTGGTTAGATTGTGGATAAATCTTTTGAAGCGACCTGTATCTGTATCCGTAAGTCAGTGCAGTTAAAATTTGTTACTCCCGTCTTTTGTAAAAGAAAAATTAGAACCGCCCTCAAGGCATTTTATTCATTTTAGCGGACTAAGAGCATCTCCAACAGCCGCGCTAAACAAGCGCCGTACTGTAAATTTAATCATTTTAGCGCGCGCGCAACCAGTAGAGTGGCTCCAGCGGATGCGTAATGACCACGTGCGTGGCATATGGAGTTGGGCGCGCGGTCCGAATCGCCAAAACGCGTTGTGTATTTGGGGCGACCGCTTCCGCGCGCGGCACACACAGAGTGTTCACGTCGCACTCTCTCCTCCGCGCCACCTTCGTCCCGTGCGCACCGGAGCCGGCGAACTGGACCCGATGGACGCACGCGCCGGTACCCCCGTTCACCCCATCCTACAGCCACGACCCTTCCACAGCCGCCGCTGCCGCCGCCGCAAACCCTGGCACGGGGAGCGTTGGCCTCGCCTCCGCCGGAGCTCCTCCGAGCATTGGCTACGCGCGCGGCCTCTTCATGTCGCCGTGGATGACCTCGACGGCGGGTGGCGTCGTGCAGGTGCCGTCCCGTGCCCCCCCTCGAAGCTCCCAAATGCGGCGTGGTCGAAGAAGGACAAGACATCCGTGAAGAAGAACAAGGCGGCGGCCGCTCCGGTTTCGAAGCTACCATGAGTGGCTTAGGTGCCATGGGTGGCTTTGGATTACCATGAAGACCATGAAAGGCATGGGTGGCTTTGGAGCACCCTCCGGCGCTATGGCCCCACGGAAGGCATGAGTTTTGCGTCTCTCATGAAAGGCATGGGTGCTCCTCCGGCCGCCATGGGCGAAATGTTTTCTGGTGTGCCTCACACATCTTTTCATGAAGATGCCGTTGAAGATCTTGCCAACACCGTCCGAGCTTCACGTGATTCGATGCGTGATAATGATGATGAGGAGGAGGAATCATATTCGGAGGAGGAAGAATCGTTTTCGAAAGACGAAGACAAGGACGAGGCTTGATGTGTCATTCGTTTGTGTCATGAACTGGACATGATTTTAAACTTGTGGGCATAAACTTTTATTCATCAACTTGTTTATGTGAAATTTATATGCCATGTTCATTGCATTTTGAATGTTTGAAATGCATTTTGTGTTCAAAATGCAATATATGACATGCACCAGCATTTTTATGCGCTGCTGCGCGCTGCATTTTTGCGCTGCTGCTGGAGCCAGCGCTGCCGACCGCACCAAACCAGGCGATGGGCACACGACAAAGTAGTTTTTAGCGCGGCTGTTGGAGATGCTCCGCGTCTGATTGTACAATGTCAACCAGAACATCAGGAATTACTGGAAAATCAATTGAACTAGTGCGGATCACCAAAGACTCTTGGCACAAGTATGGGCAGCAACGTTAGCATCACGACCAGTCCATCGAATCTCAAATCCCTGCAAGTTCGGAAGATAGGTGCGCATCTCCTTGAAGATATTTCCCCCACCGAGCGATCATCTCGGTGCCAAGCACCAAAGACTGCCCGGCCACAAATCTTGACGGTAAGATCTCAGCGGCCCTAAACGGCCAATAAGCCGGTAAAGCCATCAGGGTTGAGACTTGAGACCTCCACGGGCATCCAAGAGAGAACGTATACAAGCGCTTCTAGTATGTTTGAAGTGGCATTATTGAGTGCAGTGTCCACTGATTAAGCCCTACTAATATACCGTTAGGCTAACGAACAACTACGTGAACACGTACTACGCCGGTCGTCGTCGTTCGCCGATCACGGGGCGACGGCGACGGCGGAGACCATGCTGTCTACGCCGCAGACGTTGCGGCCGCGGCAGAGCTTGTAGTACCCGCCCTCCCCCCACTGCTCCCCCCACGAGTTCTTGATGAGCCAGTAGGGCCGGTACCCGAGCCGCAGCGCCGAGAAGCCGCGCGCGCCGTAGCCGACGAGGAGCACGCCGTGGTTCACCAGCGCCCGCGGGCAGATGAGCGGGCAGGACACGCCGCCCACGTACGTCTGCATGAACGCCGCGTTCAGGCCCACCGCCAGCGGCCCGCCGCGGACGAGCGCCGCCCGCATCTGGTCCTCGTCGAGCGGCACGGCGGTGAAGTTGGCCACGCGGACGGCCACCTTGCTCCTGTCGAACCGGCACGGCCCCTGCGCCCCCGTGTAGGGGTACGCCGCCTGCTCCATCAGCCCGCCGGAGCCCATCAGGTACTTGTACGCGTTCGTCATCAGCCCGCCGGAGCAGCCGCTGTTGCACTCGCTCTTCGCCACCGCGTCGCACTTGCAAATTTCCACGAGCAGACCACCAATCAGATTATGTAAGCATATGAATTAGAAGGGCAATTGAATTGAGTTGAGTTGATGATGCCACACCGTGTGGTCGCAGTCGACCAGCTGCTGCTCGCTGAGGTTGAGGAGCTTCCCCGTGGCGACGAAGTTGGCGCCCTCCACGGCGCCGGTCGTGCTGAACGCCCAGCACGAGCCGCACACGCCCTGCATCTTGACGTCGGTGACGGCGCCCTGGTCGCGCCAGTCGAAGCTGTCGGGCAGCGAGGCGACCTCCTCCTCCGTGGCCGGCGGCGCGGCCGGCATCCCCCGCACGCTGCGCAGGACGTCGTCGGCGCCGACGAGGCCGGTGAGGCGCGCCTCGAACTCTTCCCGGGTGAGGTCGGAGAAGGGCGTGACGCCGTGGCGCGCCCCCGGGTCGAGCGCCTGGTGAGCGGCGGCGCGGGCCACGTTGGCCGCGAACACGCGCAGCCGGCGCGCGTACTCTTCGGGGCCCGAGTACTCCTTGCCGTGCCGCCGCACGAACGCCGCGAACTGCGCCTCCGGGAGCAGACCGGGACCGCCGTCCGTCACCTGCCGGATGACGTCTTCGGCGGACATGCCGGCGTGGCGCTGTGGCGGCGCCACGCTGACGAGCGCTACAAGGAGGGGGACGACGAGCCGGGCGGCCATGGTACGTATGGAAACCTTGTTCCGGTCCTACGCAGGGGGCGTCGTCAGATATAGGCGATGAGGAGCACTGCGAGGTGGCAGACATGCAGGAGGAAGGGGAGGACGCATGTCCCTCCTCCAGAGTCCAAACGGCGGTGCGCGTGGCGGCACACGTATGTCAGTCTGTGCCCGTGTTCTTATCTCCCGGCCTGCTGTTCTCCACCGCCCAGCGTCTTACTGAATTAGTGACGTGTCAAATGAGAGTGAATGATTTACATGTTTATGCGGTTAGATAGCATTTGATCTTTGACAAATTGATCAAGCCTACTCTAAAAACAAGAAACTCTTGCCATCATTCGGCGGATCGCAGCGGCCGCGTCCGCCACCTCCCCTGTGTTACACGTATCCCAGTAAGAGCTCGCATATAGAAGATTGTGCAATAAGACAGTAAAAACTTCTCTTACTCGGTTGCAAAAGAAAAAGCAACAAAAACTCAGTTAAAAAAATGCAACAAAACAACTGTTGCAAAAAAATTCTACAACAAGATCTGCGTTACAGAAATAGTTCTGCAACAAGACCTGTGTTGCAATGGTGGGGCGTACTAGGTCGCTTGATGCGGCAAATCTGACGGCTGACGCATAACACACGCCTAAAAAAATGATGGAGAATAGAACTACTCCCTCCGTCCCATAATGTAAGACGTTTTTGACTCTAGTGTAGTGTCAAAAACCGTCTTACATTATGGGACGGAGGGAGTAGATAATCTTGTGTCCTTCAATTCATATTTGACCTACATGCTCCTAATTGGGCTTGGAGATGATCCTTTGGTCGACGGTTTTAGTTGTTCGGTTGATGGCTGTCGTCATCGGCAATGTCGCCGGCGGGCGGATTTGACGGCGGAAAATCTCGTGCTTGGCCTGACGAGGCTGACAATGGCTATGAGGTTCAAGTAGAATGGGGATAATCCCTGGTTGACACACCACAACGACAATGGCTTGGTCCACGGCAAGCATATTCTTTCTTGGAAGGTTTTTCTGCAAGATTTCTATTATCAAACGTTTGCTCTCGACCCTCCTGGTCAGTTTCCCATGTGGTAGTTGTATTTAGCCTATTTGTGATTCTTTTGCAATGTCATTTCCTTTTTAGTTTTTGTAAATTAGAGGCACAAAAGGTCATCTTGCACAAACATTAGTTTTTGCGGTCGTTTAGTTTGCAAGTCAAAATATGATCCTGTATGCCATGGTGCTTCGCAGAAGTTGCTCAAGCCAAAAATACTCTAGTACATGCATGAAACATATCTCCTTGAAGTGCTGAGAGACTACCAGGTCCAGAAGTTGTGAAATGTGGTATATATCTCTTTCAAGACAGGAAGCTGGATACACAAGTTGTTCTCAAGTCAAATACCATGTATACAATCCAGTCCCTTTTTCCATTCGATCTCGTTTTTCAGACTAAATACAACACATGGTACATTTCAGTTGATTCGATTTGGCTTCACCTAACAACAGAAGAGCTATCTTCTAGAGAACTTTGACAAAAGATAGACAACAAAGAAGCATAACAGTGCAAATAGGACAACATGGACAATATGATTGGAGCCCTGCTGGATGATGCTTTTGTTCATCCTTCGCATGTTATTCTTCACTCCAGCCTGAGCTTTCGTAAGGGTCAGTTGCTGTTCATAAACAGAGGGTACCAAAAAATCAGGGCACAGCCAAGAATAACCATTGTTTAAGAAAGAAAAAAAGTTTTTTTTTCCTGCAAAGGTAATATTACTCAAATAAAACAATACAAATAGTCCATAAAGTAATTGTATCCAGCTTTTGCAAAAGGTAATATTAACCATTAAAACAGTATAGATGGTGCATTCAAACAATATATACGTCAATTTGAACTTGCTTGGTTTGTTCAATTGCAGGCCTAGACATTTTAAACAAAAAACTATTTTTTAAAATACTTCATTTCAAAGCAACAAAATCAAGTATTTATTAGTAGTGTATATCAAATGGATCTTCTAGGTCATATATACACAGTAATTGACTCAATGGAATATTCTCTAGCACACATAGATGTACATCTAAAAATGGTATATAAATGGTAGGACAGCACAAGTGCACATGGAAAATAATAAACATGTTATAACCATTCAGGAAAAAACATAAATAACCAATGATTCCACAAAGGAATCATGATAGAACAGCAACAATACCAGTTGGTTGAGGAAATCATTCTGGAACTTGGCCTCGGAGTTTATCTCTTGGGCGACCTGGAAAAGCAACCACGTCAAACAACAAATAAGTTTCTGAAGTGTGAAGAAAAAACCAGCTCAACAGCTTAACTAGAACAAATAATTGATCAGAACATGGCAGTTCCCTATCATCAAAGTACTAAATCCATTGCTTGTTAAAAGTTGAAATTGTATGAATTAAAAACCTGGACATAATATCATCTCAATGCTTGCAAGATTAATTTACAGGAACAACAGTAGCAGTAATGATGTCAACCAGCCATCGACTAATTCACACCAATTCATCAGGCGTAATATCATCTCAATGCTTGCAAGATTAATTTACAGGAACAACAGTAGCAGTAATGATGTCAACCAGCCATCGACTAATTCACACCAATTCATCAGGCGTAATATCATCTCAATGCTTGCAAGATTAATTTACAGGAACAAAAGTAGCAGTAATGATGTCAACCAGCCATCGACTAATTCACACCAATTCATAGACTGTTTATAGGCCTAAAACCAGAAAACCGTGGAGTTAATTCCATCCGAAGGTTAACAGGAAACACTGTGTGCACATGACAGTATATCAGAGAAGGTATGGATCAATGAGCATCCCACAAGAAGTAACCATAAACACTAATAATAGACTAGGGAAGTGACGATGAGAAGCAGAGGAGTATATATGGGTCTGTTTGGTTTGCTGCCTACACTAGCCCTGCCAAAAAATTGGCTATCTATTAAATTTTGGTTGCCAATGGGTGCACCCCTTCATCTCACAGATTTTTGCCAAATAGTTGGCCAAATGAGGGTGAGGAATTCCTTGGCCAAAAATTGGCAAGCCAACATTTGGTAAGGCTAGTGTGGGCATCAACCAAACACACCCATAATAAGACAGATGGAATGCCGCAAAGAAAGGTATGACGCGTATGAAGGCAGTGTCTTAAGATGTACTGGGCCCATGATGATTGTGCAAGAGACTTAAAGTGGGTATGAACTTAATCAAACCAGGTTATACATTGCATTTCCATACAACCCGAATCCATTAACATCAGACCAACTATGAAATTTCTTGCCGTGAAACTGATATAAACAATATTTGGTACCAATTCCTCGCTAAATAAATAAACTACTTACGTATGGTGTCGACTCATACAATCAATCTCCCGTACTAACCTGAGATGGTTCTAATCTAATTGACATCTACTCCGAGTTCATCTTGGTTTAAAGATGATAAAATCATCTTAAACGAACTCCTACAGGCCTCACAGCCACCAAGAACTAAATCATGGATGGAATTACGGTAAAATATATAAATTGAGAAGCACGAAATATGCCTTGGAACGTCAAATAAAACATCTGCAACGCATGCTTAACCGCACACACAACATAAGTTTCTAACGTCAACATTGCGGTGGTAATAAGACCTCAACTGAGCATATACCTACCAGAAACCATGACCCAGCTTTAGAACAAAGGAGAGAAAGAGATGGAAGTCTTACGCCTTTCAACATGCGAACCCTCGAGTGCAGCCCATCGATCTCCTCGTCAAGATCGCCATGCACCGGGTCGATCCGCAGC
The DNA here is from genome assembly GCA_963921465.1 of Triticum timopheevii. NCBI lineage: Eukaryota > Viridiplantae > Streptophyta > Magnoliopsida > Poales > Poaceae > Triticum > Triticum timopheevii. The sequence continues at coordinate 174,949,753 of OY997264.1, read as the reverse complement.
TGGATCTCATCCGAGCTCGACGCGTTCCTGCGATCCCCGAAGGAGCCCCCAAATTCGTCAAGGGCTCTGAACTAATTTCGCGGGGGAAATAGATCGATTCGAACAGCAGAGGGTGCGAATTGGGCCGAATGATATCGGGGATCGGACGGGGCGTACCTGGATCGAAGCGGGCCGGAGCCGTACATCGGGTTGGCCATCGAGCGCGTGGGTGGAGCGGGAAACGCCCGGCTCGTTCGCACGCGAGTTCAGGCGGGCCTAGTCTGGGTTCAGGAAGGATGGGGTGGTGGCGCACGGCGACGACACGGGGGCGGAGAACGGCGACGGCACGGCGGGTGGAGAACGGAGGGGAGGGTGGGAGAGATGACGCTGCGGCGGACAGGGGAAGGGATGAGATCAAGGGACGAGACAGCAGGCTGACGGGGTTGGAAAAGGAGGTTAATCAGTTTTCTTCCGCGACACCTCATCGCGATTGTTTCAGCCGCTTGATCCGCCGCTGGGGAGATCTGGAGCGTCCAATGAGGGGTGGTGCTATTCCATGGTTTAGCCACAACTTTCCTCCGTTTTCCTTTCATCTTTCGTAGAAGGAAAACGCCTAATGACAAGTAGACGCACGCCTCGCGGCCAATGAAAACATCATGTCCTGTCGAAAGTTGGTTTTAATGAGATATGTTCTAACGTCAAAGGGCCTACGAGTTTTTCATCGTCAGTGAAGTTGGAGCAACGACGTTGATTGAAATAACCGTTCCTTGATTTTTCACTGTGTTGTTGTCCATTGCTGGCATGATATGGACGAGTCAGAAGATAGTAGTGTTTGCTCACAGTGTCATGCAAGCGTTATAATGTGTTTTTTGTTCGTCAATCCCATCTCCGTCGATGAAGCTCAGCCAGATACGACTCTGTCGAGGAACTTATGAGATTTGTCTTCCTCTTCTTGTTCTGGTCAGGGTAAGGATTATCTTCTGCCCCTTTTTGGTGTCGGCTTCTCCGAGATGACGATATACCCAGTTCGCGTTTATCGGCATCTTCTGGTTTACATCAATAACTTCCCGACTGCTACTTCTACAAACTACTGGGTTGCTCTGGTGAGGCGGTGGCCTAGCGGAAAAATGAGCTTTGCTCAAGACGCATTATTGGATGCAGAACAAAGACTACACTGGTTTTTTGAAGGACTTGCATGTGGATTCTTATTCATGTAATGAAGCTCTTATAAGGACTAGTTTATTTAATATATGGTCTTCGACCTTTTATAAGAATGCTTTGATCCATGATGGACATAGGGTAAAGCACCATTCCAACTATTCGACCAATGCATAACTCCTCTGTACAACCTCTTGTCTAAAAATATGTAGAAAATCACACGCAAGGTGATATATATCATCAAAAACTGTCGCCGATAGACCAAAAGAGCAACCTCCATTCTTGATTGTCTCTACCACCTTGATGTTGTCAGAGTTCACCTCTGTGCGTTTACACCCAACTATAGTTGTCAAATTGAGACCAAACCATAAGGCCAGTGCCTCGGCCATAAGTGCATCTCCATACAAATCACATCTCCATACAAATCAATTCCCCCATTTCCTGCTGCGACAAATCTACCATTTGAGTCTCTAATGACAGCGCCATACGAGCCCTTGAGTAAGTCTGGGTCAATAGCCCCATCCACGTTTAGCTTCACATAGTTGCTCCTTGGTCTTCCCCGGCCATGTCGCTTGACCATTGCCTTTGCATCACTCGCCATAATATAGTTAGCAACCAAAGCTCTGATTACCATTACTATGAACTTAGTTTCCTTTGTGGTTTGGGTAGTTGTTATCTAGTTTCCCCAGGCTTACTGGCAGACAACACAAAATGGTGATGTCATTAGTCTGAGTTCGAATCACACCTCTCAAGTTTCTCCTGTAAGGCAATGAGAGGACGGCTTCGAACTCCCCTCAATTCTCATCTCTTTGTCATCCATGTCTAAGCACTTATCAAATTAACCCACATGGCGATCCATCTCCTTTCTCGCCCTAACTTTCTCACACACCTCTAGCACGGGTGCAATGCGATTATATGTCATCGACCAATGTGTGACACATGCTGCTACTCTGTCTTCCTAGTAAGAGAGATTTGTGTAGTACATGAGGGCCTCCACAAACCTGCTCAACATGATGGCACGAATTGACAAAGGAACAAAAGAAAAATCACATGCGATATAGTATTTTATTGCATTGGCACAAGAGGCGATTCTAACCTTTTCTAAATATCCAGGGTAATGGACTCGTAAAGTCATATATCTTCTGGGTTGTGGTAGGAAACCTAGATGACTCATCATACATGTGTCAATTGTGGGTTGGCCAGTTTTTCTCTCGTTTCAATCCTTTATGATCCCAATCTTCTCCTCAAAGGTCGAAGGAACGGCTTGATAAATTGTCCCGCAAGAGGTGTGCGTGTGTGAATGTCCAATGATACTAGTTTCTCATCTGCTGGACAATGCAACTTCCTGAAACCATTGTGGTTAGTCAAATTTGTGCAGGATACACTATGGTTTGTGTTCTATAATTTCTTCACCACGTCATCTGTGAATCGTCGAGATGCAAAAGTTTAAATTTGAGATGATAGCCTCGGGTAAGCCTAATATAACTTTTAGTTCTACCACATGTTGTTTTTCCTTTTCGTGTCAGTCTGTTCGATCTAATGTACTTTGCTTGGCTGAATCAATAAATGGAATAGTTTTATAGGGATGGCCCTGCCATGTATGATATGTCGGGGGTGTAAATGGGACAAGCCGATGAGGACATTTTTACTACAACTACGCCCACAAGCCATAGAGTAACACTTACTCAAGTAATAAAAAGACAAGGACGAGTCATCAGAGCTCACAAACGTTAACTTAATATCAAGTACTTTTGTTCCTAGGAATTCTGGCTAATGTTGACGAGAATGTGATACTACCCAAATCAAGTATGTTTTTATTACCAAGGAATGAATGGCCTAGCATGGGCGAGAGAGACAAGAATTGGAGCAAGAGTAGGCATGGAGATGGCAGCAAGCATGCGTAGAAGGAAGATGGTGTTTTAAGTGAAGATTTTAAGACTTTGAGTCTTTCATAACGACGTATGTATCCATGTGCCAAATATACAAGATATAGTTCATAATTTTGCCGATAATCATTCATAGGTGTTGCACCACCTCACTTTTGGGGCAGGCCTTTGTAATTTTAAAATACACGACAACAAGCAGTTGAGTCCGTATAAGTGGAGTCAACCGAAGTAGGTTATAAGCCCCCCCCCCCCCGACTATCCGAGTTTCTCCTCTATTATTTTTCCATAAGCCCTTAGGGAATCATTTTGACTTGAATTTTGTTTATTTAAAAGTTAGGCACTGTTGCAACTTCATGTAAAATGATGTGTCAAACAAAAGCGGTGAACCGTCTGCAAAAACTCCAACTTAATCAATCCTTCATTTGTATTCATGGCCAGGCTTACTGAGCTTCCTCCTTAACCAATAATGTCTAAGAGATTGTGTAGTGATATGTTGTTGGGAAACGTAGCATGCAATTTCAAAAAAAATCCTATGCTCACGCAAGATCTATCTAGGTGATGCATAATGACGAGAGGGGGAGAGTGTGTCCACGTATCCTTGTAGACCAAAAGCGGAAGCGTTTTCTCAATGCGGTTGATGTAGTCGAATGTCTTCTTATTCCGACCGATCGAGTACCGAACGTACGGCACCTCCGAGTTCTGCACACGTTCAGCGTGATGACGTCCCTCAAGGTCTTGATCCAGCAGAGAGTCGAAGGAGTAGATGAGTTCCATCAGCACGACGGCGTGGTGATGGTGATGGTGATGTGATCCGTGCAAGGCTTCGCCTAAGCACCGCGAGAATATGACCGGAGGCGTAAACTATGGACGGGGGCGCCGCACACGACTAAGAGCAATTGGTGTGTCTCATAGGCCCCCCTGATGCGTCTCCAACGTATCTATAATTTTTTATTGTTCCATGCTATTATATTATCCATCTTGGATGTTTTATATGCATTCATATGCTATTTTATATGATTTTTGGGACTAACCTGTTAACCTAGAGCCCAGTGCCAGTTTCTGTTTTTCCTTGTTTTTGAGTTTTACAGAAAAGGAATACCAAACGGAGTCCAATTAACATGCCAATTTACGGAGATTTTTTATGGACCAGAAGAAGCCCTAAAGCAAAAGAGTTAGGCCAGAAGAGTCCCGAGCCAACCACGAGGGTTGAGAGCATGCCCCCTACCTCGTGGCTGACTCGGAGACCCCCCCCTGACTTGTTCTCGATGCCAAAAATCCTATAAATACAGAAACCCCCGAAAAGAAACCTAGATCGGGAGTTCCGCCGTCGCAAGCCTCTGTAGCCACCAAAAACCAATCGGGACCCTGTTCTGGTACCCTGCCGGAGGGGGGATCCATCACCGGTGGCCATTTTCATCATCCCAACGCTCTTCATGATGAGGAGGGAGTAGTTCACCCTCGGGGCTGAGAGTATGTACCATTAGCTATGTGTTTGATCTCTCTCTCTATCTCTCTCTCTCTCGTGTTCTTGATATGGCACGATCTTTATGTACCGTGAGCTTTGCTATTATAGTTGGATCTTATGATGTTTCTTCCTCTCTACCTCTTGTAATGGATTGAGTTTTTCCTTGAGGTTATCTTATCGGATTGAGTCTTTAAGGATTTGAGAACACTTGGTGAATCTGAGCTCCGAAGAAGTTCAAGAACTCTCGAAAGAACGGGTGTGGAGGCAAAGAAAAACCGCGCTCGACATGGGTGGTGAGGAGAACACACTCACCATCGCGCGACTGAGGCTCAAATTCCTCCCCAGGCAGTCTCCAAGACACAGGAGTAATCAAGCCATCGTGGGCGAGATTCTCCAAGTCCTCCTGCGAGACCGTAGAGTAGGTCCAATCCCCTTGGATCCAGCCGGGCGGCAGAGCGGATCGTGACGACGAGCCCCGCGCTGTCTTCTTCCCCTTCGCTGTTGCCGACGCCTTCTTCACGCGCTCCAGAATCGCGGTCTTCTCCGTCACCATTGCGTGGAGCTTGGGAAGGCTTAGGAGATGAGTGGGAAGCAGAGAGAAAGGAGGCTGTCGGTGTCAAAACCGGCGGATCTCGGGTAGGGGGTCCCGAACTGTGCGTCTAGGCGGATGGTAACAGGAGACAAGGGACACGATGTTTTTACCCAGGTTCGGGTCCTCTCGATGGAGGTAAAACCCTACTCCTGCTTGATTAATATTGATGATATGGGTAGTACAAGAGTAGATCTACCACGAGATCAGAGAGGCTAAACCCTAGAAGCTAGCCTATGGTATGATTGTTGTTCGTCCTAGGGACTAAAACCCTCGGGTTTATATAGACACCGAAGAGGGCTAGGGTTACACAGAGTCGGTTACAATGGTAGGAGATCTACATATCCGTATCGCCAAGCTTGCCTTCCACGCCAAGGAAAGTCCCATCCGGACACGGGACGGAGTCTTCAATCCTGTATCTTCATAGTCTAGGAGTCCGGCCAACGGTGATAGTCCGGCCATCCGGACACCCCCTAATCTAGGACTCCCTCAGTAGCCCCTGAACCAGGCTTCAATGACGACGAGCTCGGCGCGCATATTGTCTTCGGCATTGCAAGGCGGGTTCCTCCTCCGAATACTTCATAGAAGATTTTGAACACAAGGATAGTGTCCGGCTCTGCAAAATAAGTTCCACATACCACCGTAGAGAGAATAACATTTACACAAGTTCAATCTGCTGACGTATTCCGTGGCGTGACATCACACCCCGGCCAGGCCTTTATTTGAATCGTTTTTACTGTTCCACCTCAGCGTGTTTAGCGAAGCGGTTTCCTTGGCACGTCTTGTCAAAGAAGAGATCGTGTCCCCTTATTTCGGGATTCTCATCAATACGGGCGTGGGTAACCCAACTGCGCCATTGATTACGGCGCTTGGGAGATAAGCGAGTTTTACCAGGCTGGTGGGGACGCATAGTTTCGTCCGTCCATATAAGGGGATAAGGATCCACCTTTTTACCTACGCCTTCTTCCTCCTTTGCTTATCCATTTCCGCGTACTCGAGCTCCAGCGCCCAAGTTCGCACATCTCGCCTCAACCTTCCCCAGCCATGTCCGGAGCGGGAGACAAGTGGATGGCCTCCTCCTCACGGAGGGGCACATCAAAAAGTTGAGGAAAGCCGGATACCTGCACAACGACATTGCGCACCGGCTTCCAGACGAGGGGCAGCTCGTCCCCACCCCCAGGCCCCATGAGAGGGTGGTGTTCCTTCCCCATTTCCTCCGCGGACTAGGTTTTCCACTTCACCCATTTGTCCAGGGGCTCATGTTCTACTACGGCCTGGATTTCCACGATCTGGACCCAAATTTCATCCTCAACATCTCAGCGTTTATCGTTGTGTGCGAGGCCTTCCTCCGCATCAAACCCCACTTCGGCTTATGGCTGAAGACCTTCAATGTCAAGCCAAAGGTAGTGGGCGGCCGGCAGGCGGAGTGCGGAGGCGCCATGGTGGGCAAGATGCCCAATGTCATATGGCTCGAGGGCGCCTTCGTGGAAACCATCAAAGGGTGGCAATCGGGGTGGTTCTACATCACCGAGCCGCGTGACCCTGAATGGGCAGCAGCCCCCGAATTCAGATCTGGCATCCCCACACGGCTCACCTCCTGGAAAGACAAGGGCCTGACATGGGGTGATTTGGAAGAGCTGACCAGACTCCAAACCTGCGTCCAAAACCTTGTGAACAAGAAGATCAAGCTCGTCAACGCAGTCCAGGTCATGCTCATCCGCCGGATCCTCCCGTGCCAACAACGGGCTTTCAACTTGTGGGAGTTTGATCCGACACAGCACCAGACCTTGAGCAGGCTCTTCAACACTACGTACGAAGACGCCTGGAAGGTGCTGTTCAAGGGCGCCGAGGCTCCCGCATCCGCTATCGAAGATCGCAGATTCAGCTCACAGCGTCAAGCCGGCGAGGTAAGCTATCTTACCCTTTACGGGACACTTGTTTTTCATAGTTTGACTCTATGCGGGATCTAAACTCCCTTACCTTTGACAGGCCTGGCAGAAGAAGTCTGGGCAGGTTAACTGTCCAGCTCCCTTACCAGAAGACCCAGCGGACGCCCGATTGACGGGACTGCTGGTTCCGGCACCTCACGTGGTGCTGGACAAGAAGGCCAAGAAGAAGGCCATGGGAACCCGAAAGAGTTCCCGGCATCAGGTGTTATCGGACTCATCGTCCGATGACTCCGAGGCGGACTCCTCCCGCGAAGACGAGGAGGAGAAAAAAGAGACTTCTCCCCCAACGGGGGGAGAGAAGAAAAGGAGGGCCTCCCCAACTGGGGCGGCCAGAGGGTCGAAGAAGGGAAGGACCCTTCCTCCGGACTTTTCCACCAACGCCGACGACGGCGAAGAGGATTGGCCCTCGAGGGCTAAGCCCCTGGCGAGATCGTAAGTGTCTGGATTCCAGAATAACTCATGATTTTTCCTTTGTCGCGTAGTGTCTTCTAACGCCGAATACAACCATATAGCCCGCCCAAGGACGAGCTCCCCGCTTCGTCGAGTGGCTCCCTGGATTCGTCGGATGTGAATAGCACTTCACTTCCGACCGCCTCCTCCCCCCGTGACGCAGACGACGCCGCGGTGGAGTCCCAAAAGGGGCCCAATCAGGAGGAGGTGGTCCTGGAGGCGCCGCAAGGCGACCTCCCGGACTCTGGGCGCAAAGAGGGCAAACCCCCGAGGGCTCTAAGTCTGGCCCTGTGCCGGACTCCGTACCGGAACCTACAGTGATTCCGAAGTCCGGCAAGCGGGCCCTTCGTAAGAAGGGCAAGACTGCGACGATGGTGGCCTCCGTCCAACAGGAGGCACCAGATAACTTGCTGGAGGCGCTTAACGGCGCCTCCATCAACGAGGAGGACCGCACTGTTATGAGTGCGGTGATCCAGAAAGTTCAGTCCGCCAAGAGCGGGCTGACTGAAGCATGTACCAGCCTTCTAACAGGCTTTGAAGTATGTAATTAAGATACGTAAAAATAGTACCGCATAGACAGTAGCCCCTGATGCTCAGTTTGGTGTTCGGAAAGAAAAGCCGAACTGAGGATCTAAAAAGATATACGCAGGAGTCTAACATAAGCATGTCAATATGGAAATGCAGGCTGCGCTGCTGACCTCTGCCGCACTGACTGCGGAGGTCAATGTATTGAAGCAGAGCCTCGAGCGGTCCGAGAACGAGCTCGGCCGTGCCAAGAAGCAGCTCGAGGACAAGGAAGGTAAGTAATACCTTATTAAAGTAATACCTTATAGAAAGGATTTGGTTGCAAAAAATGACAGGAATAACGTGAGTATTGCAGGGGCCACGAACGAGGTGGCGACCCTGAAGGAGGCGGTGTCCAGGGTCGAAAAAAGTGCGGTCGTGGAGCGCACCGAGCGAGAAAAGCAGGAGGCGCAGGTGGCGGAGGTGCGGCAAGAGCTCCAGGCTTTCGAGGAAAAACACGAGAGTTTGGAGCGTGACTCGAAGACTCGAGAGTCCAAGCTCGCCGTGGCTCTTGAGAGTGCCAAAGCCGCTAAGGCCGAAGCCCAGAAGGCCCTCCAGGAGATTGAGGCGATAAAAAAGATAGCGGCGGGTAAGGCATTCTTCATGCAAAGCAAGGATGTAAAAGTGAATTATCTGTTACTTACCCGAATTCGGAGCTCTCCCGGAGCGTTCACAGATCTGTCCCGTAGTGTGTCCGATGCTGCCGCGTTCTACCGAGCCGAGGAGGGGAGCTCGATGAAAAAGGTGTTCTGGTCTCAATATGCTGAGGCCGGACATCCGGTGCCCCTGAGCGACCAGCTGAAGCAGCTGGTCGAGCTCCACAAGGTGGCCGAACAGGCCATGAAGGGCCTCATAGTTCTGCTGTGGCCTAAAGAAGCCATGCCTGGGAGCTACTTCGGTCTGGTGCGGCGGCTGGTGGACGCATGTCCATGGATTGAAGTCATCAAGCGTTCCGTCTGCATTGAAGGTGCCCGCAGGGCCCTTGCCCATGCTAAAGTGCACTGGGGCAAGATGGACGCTGAGAAGCTTGTGACGGACGCTCCACCGCCGGGCAGGGAGTATCGTAAGCCCGAGATGTATTATGAGAACATCCTGAAGGGTGCCCGCCTTATAGCGGGTGAGTGCTCCAAAGATGTAATTTTTGAGTAGACTCGCATTTGTTATCCTGTGCGCTGAAAACTTTGTTCATATGCGCTAAGCAATGCTTGTTAATTTAAAATATTACCTTCTGTGCGGCCGTTTATCAAATTTGAGAGATGGCAAGTCGTTGGCTTCAGACCCATGCCACGAGTGCTGGGGTGTTCGGGATAAACTTGAGCGCTCTTGTTCCCATTTTTTGGGTCCTTCGAGGGAGGCGCTCAACACAACGAATGAGGCAACCGGACTTATAATGCTTGAACACTCCCACTTAGCCATAGAATTCTATAATTTTAAATTTCGGCGAAGCCCCTAGTGTTCGGAAGACCGAATTCGGGGCACTATCCACGCCTGGGCCGGACAAAGCCGACTCCTCGCTCTAAGCGGCATAAGTCTTTAGGGACTCGAAAAAACCTCTCGAACAGCGACCGGCTCTCGCCCTATCATGACGGTCAGTTTTAGCTTTCTCCACTGAGGTGCTCAACCCAGCTCAACAGGGGCACAATCGCAGTGGTTCTCCCAGCGCTACCTTAGCCGATATAACGGAACGTAAGGTACCAAAACATGGGAGCCGGGCAAACCCAACTATTGACCCAAGACATGATTCGGAGCCGATGCATATAATGCTATAAGTTCGGGGTGCCACACTTGTGAAAGTGTTCGGACTTATCACACCATATTTTGGGGAACTTAAGCCCCTGGTGTATTTGGCCGTACCAAAGCGTACGGATGCAACATGTCATAAGTGAACATATATGGATAAAAAAGGAATGCAATAATAGGCAAAAGCTGTGCATTGTTTATTAAAAAAAGCTGCGGTAAAAGCAGAACGATACAAATAGTGCGATAAGCAAGGGACGGGACTATTTGACATGTCGCCCTCCAGGAGCGTGCTGCGGGATGGTATGTAAAATAGGTATACTGCTCGTAATAGAGACCACCTGGACACTCGACGTAGCTTTTCCGCTTCCCTGGCTGTTGCATCGTGAGTTCGGCGATTCTACTACCGGACAGGGCTTCTGGAAAATGGAGGCATGAGAATAAGAAAAAAAAGAATGACACAATTGGAAGCCCCTGGTGCGGTTGAGTCGCTCTCTGGGCATGCCGTGGTCGTGCCCCTACCCCTATGCCCATGGTACCTCCAAAGCGTAGTTATGCACGCATGGTACTGGTCTCGCGATTTCGCGAGAGCTGGGGTTGGGGCCGCATTGCTATGCATGCTCGAAACGTGCCAGGCGGTCTTGTTGTAGGTTACTCCGGGCGCGCTTGACGGTGTCCGGCCGCTTAACAGCCGGACTCGAGAATTGCCTTAAGAGGCTGCTTTGTACTTTCGCCGCGAGAGCCGCTGTATGCTCCTCCGTTCGGAGAGAGCGTTCGGTGTTTCCGTTGACCGTAATGACTCCTCGAGGGCCTGGCATCTTGAGCTTGAGGTATGCGTAGTGCAGCACCACATTGAACTTTGCAAATGCGGTTCGTCCGAGCAGTGCATGATAGCCACTGCGGAACGGGACTATGTCGAAGATTAACTCCTCGCTTCGGAAGTTATCCGGGGATCCGAAGACCACTTCAAGTGTAACTGAGCCTGTACAGTTGGCCTCTACACCTGGTATGACGCCTTTGAAGGTCGTCTTTGTGGGTTTAATCCTTGAGGGGTCTATGCCCATCTTGCGCACTGTATCCTGATAAAGCAGGTTCAGGCTGCTGCCGCCGTCCATCAGGACTCTAGTGAGGTGAAATCCGTCGACGATTGGGTCTAGAACCAATGCGATGAATCCGCCATGGCGGATGCTAGTGGGGTGGTCCCTTCGATCAAAAGTGATCGGGCAGGAGGACCACGGATTGAACTTTGGGGCGACTGGCTCCATCACATATACGTCCCTGAGTGCATGCTTCCGCTCCCTTTTGGGTATGTGGGTTGCGTATATCATGTTCACCGTCCGCACTTGTGGGGGGAAACCCTTCTGTCCTCTATTGTTCGGCGGCCGGGTCTCCTCCTTGTCATCGCTATGCAGCCCCTTGTCATTGTTTTTGGTAGTTAACTTGCCTGCCTTCTTGAACACCCAACAATCCCTGTTGGTGTGATTGGTTGGCTTTTCGGGGGTGCCGTGTATCTGGCACGAGCGATCGAGTATTCGGTCCAAATTGGACGGGCCTGGAGTATTTCTTTTGAATGGCTTTTTCCGCTGACCGGGTTTAGAGCCTCTGAATCCGGCATTGACTGCCGTATCCTCAGTATTGTCGCCATTAATGCGGCGCTTGTGCTTGTTGCGACGCGACCTGCCGTTGGTTCCCTTGGTATCCGAATTACCAGGGCTCTTGGTCATGTTGTTACTACGAGCTAGCCAGCTATCCTCTCCCGCGCAGAAGTGGGTCATGAGTGTTGTGAGGGCTGCCATGGATTTCGGCTTTTCCTGTCCTCTCAATGAAAGCACCAATGTCGGTGTCAAAACCAGCGGATCTCGGGTAGGGGGTCCCGAACTGTGCGTCTAGGCGGATGGTAACAGGAGACAAGGGACATGATGTTTTTACCCAGGTTCGGGCCCTCTCGATGGAGGTAAAACCCTACTCCTGCTTGATTAATATTGATGATATGGGTAGTACAAGAGTAGATCTACCACGAGATCAGAGAGGCTAAACCCTAGAAGCTAGCCTATGGTATGATTGTTGTTCGTCCTACGGACTAAAACCCTCCGGTTTATATAGACACCGGAGAGGGCTAGGGTTACACAGAGTCGGTTACAATGGTAGGAGATCTACATATCCGTATCGCCAAGCTTGCCTTCCACGCCAAGGAAAGTCCCATCCGGACAAGGGACGGAGTCTTCAATCTTGTATCTTCATAGTCTAGGAGTCCGGCCATCCAGACACCCCCTAATCCAGGACTCCCTCAGAGGCAGAGAAGAAGAGAGAATGGGGATCGATTGAAGGCACTGTACCTTGCATCGGCTTCGACGCGTTATATGAGGTTGGCTCTGAGTGGCTGACCAGTAGCCCCAGCGATCAAATCATATCCCGTCGTAGACATAGGAGCGATACATGGCAAAAAAGGCGGCGCGGAAGTCGAGGAGTCCCAATCCAATTTGTTCCGCTTACCGCGCCACGCCCCGTCTAGCGCGCTTCTCCGAAATTTTGAATCCCGCGAAATCCGGAAACCGCGGGGCAATCAATCGCGTCTAAGATTTCGTGCCCCAATTCACTCGAAGACTTACCACATTTATTCGCTCGACGACTTCAAGCTATCAGAATCGATCGACCCAACTAAGGCAAGATTGAAAGTACCCGTTTATTTCCCAGACTTCAATGAGATGCCTCCGGAGCATTGAATTGAGTCGGAGTCAACTTCAACCTTTTCTCCACTTGGACCTCAATCCATTCGGGGGCTAATGACAAGGACATGTACCTAGGGTAGGGTCTTAGGCCTGACCTAGACACCCCACCCAAGGACACTGACCTACAGTTAAAGGCATTCAAGGACCAACAGGGAATACCGATTGGAATCACCCCAAAGTGCGATCCACTCGACAGAAGACTCCACTCGGATACCCCAATTCCACACGACCACAACATAGTCACTCGACCATATGGAGAACCACTCGGTGTATAGAAGATCTAAAGTCACCCTAGGATGGCAACGGTCGGGCGTTCACCCTGTAGTTTTAATGATCATTTATGGCTGGCGTTACCAGTAACGCCCCAACTTAACTCACATTGAACCCTATGTAACGGAGGTCAGAGAGGGTCCTGGCGCACTCTATATAAACCACCCCCTCCTCTGGCACAAGGGTTCGCACCCCTTGTAACATTCACGCATATCCAGTCGACACAACCTCATGGCACCGAGACGTAGGGCTTTTACCTCCTCCAAGAGGGGCCTAGACTCGTAAACTTGCGTGTACAACCTCACCGTAGCTAGGACCTTGCCTCCTCATACTTACCCCCTATTCTTACTATCAGACTTACTCCCACGACACCCTTGGCTCCACGGCGACTTCCTCGACACCGGCTACCCTGACTCGACATTGACCATGATGTTCTTCACACGGCTGCCTCGACCACGGCTACACCATCGTACGCTTTCGGCTACATCGACAAACGGCACAAAGGGCTACCGCCTTGCATGAGCAACCTCGTCAGTTTCCACTCCAGCCATGACTAACACGATGCATCGCTCGTTACGACTGTGTGTGTGTGTGTGTGCGGGGGGGGGGGGGGGGTGTCCGTCGGCTTGCCTTCGGATTCTTCTCCAGTCTCACCGTTTGCGTCGCTACTGTTGTGACTACAGCAGGATGTTGACTATATTGATTCATTAAGAAACATAAGATAGACTAGGATTTGTCCTGACTTGTATTGTACTCCAAGTAGATCATGTACTCCTATATACATGCCCACGAGGCTCAAGCAATACATGAACTATTCCACCAATCCTGTAAATCCCTTCTAACACATACCAACACCAAATCAATCTCCTATGTTCTATTTCGGCATCGTAAAAGAAAAGCTAGGATCACCCTCCGTTCCTAAATATAAGTCTTTTTAGACATTTGAAATGGACTACAACATACAGATGTATGTACACATATTTCAGAGTATAGATTCACTTATTTTGCTCTGTATGTAGTCACTTGTTGGAATCTCTAAAAAGACTTAGAGCATCTACAACCGAACCCCGCAAACCCGTCTCAAACGCCCAGGCAGGCCGCCCGGTCGCAGCTCGGCCACGAAATTTGGACCCAGACGAGCCCCTCAAACGGCCCTCAAACGCCCGGGCTGACCGACACCCCATATCCGAGCCAAACATTGGGCGGATATGGGGGCGCCCGGGCATGCCCGCCACTTCGGCCTGACGACATGGCTCCACATGAAAACGCCCCGAAACCCGTCGGTCCGATGGATGTCGCGTCTGTCGGCGCGGTGGGAACGCCACGTGGCTCCGCTTCGGCTCTCCGCCTAGGACAACATCTGGCTATTTAAGCCGGTCGGCATCCCACAACCCTAAACCACCTCCTCTTCACGCCGCCAGTCTAAGCCCTTCCACCTCCTCCCTATCTCGCTCCGGCGCTCTTCCCATGCTCCGACACTCCACCATGGTCCGGAGGAAGATCACCTACTATGCCATGTTGATGCCGGAGCGCCGTTACGAGATCCAGCAGCAGATCTGGGCGAGGGAAGCTGCGCTGAAGGAAATATGCCCTATAGGCAATAATAAGGCTGTTATTTTATATTTCCTTATTCATGATAAAGGTTTATTATTCATGCTAGAATTGTATTGATTGGAAACTTAAATACATGTGTGAATACATAAACAAATAAGTGTCCCTAGTAAGCCTCTACTAGACTAGCTCGTTGATCAAAGATTGTTAAGGTTTCCTAACCATGGACGTGTGTTGTCATTTGATGATGGGATCACATCATTAGGAGAATGATGTGATGGACAAGACCCATCCGTTAGCTTAGCATAATGACCTTCCAGTTTATTGCTATTGCTTTTTTCATGTCAATTACATATTCCTTTGACTATGAGATTATGCAACTCCCGGATACCGAATACCTTGTGTGCTATCAAACGTCACAAGGTAACTGGGTGATTATAAATATGCTCTACAGGTATCTCCGAAGGTATTTGTTGAGTTGGCATAGATCAAGATTAGGATTTGTTAGTTTGAGTATCGGAGAGATATCTCTGGGCCCTCTCGGTAATACACATCATAAGCTTGCAAGAAAATGACTAAGGAGTTGGTCATGAGGTGATATTACGGAACAAGTAAAGAGACTTGCCGGTAACGAGATTGAACTAGGTATAGAGATACTGACGATCGAATCTCGGGCAAGTAACATACCGATGGACAAAGGGAATGACATATGTTGTCATATCGGTTCGACAGATAAAGCTCTTCGTAGAATATGTAGGAGCCAATATGGGCATCTTGGTTCCTCTATTGGTTATTGACCAGAGAGGTGTCTCGGTCATGTCTACATAGTTTTCGAACCCGTAGGGTCCGCACGCTTAACGTTCGTTAACGACATAGTATTATATGAGTTATGTGATTTGGTGACCGAATGTTGTTCGGACTCCCGGATGAGATCACGGACATGACGAGGAGTCTTGAAATGGTCGAGAGGTAAAGATTGATATATAGGACGTGGTATTCGGACATCAAAAGTGTTTCGAGGGGTACCGGGTACTTATCGGGTCACCGGAAGGGGTTCCGGGCACCCCCGACAAAAGATATGGGCCTTATGGGCCAAGAGAGGGAACTGACCAGCCAAGGGGCTGGTGCGTCCCCTATAGCAGGCCGGCCTAGGAGGAGAAGGAAAGAGGGGAAGGGAAAGGAAAGTGTGGAGTAGGACTCCCCCTTCCTTCCCTCTCCCCTCTTTCCTCCCCCATCAGTTATATATGGCAGGGAGGGCGCAGCTTGGGAGGGACTCCAAGTAGGTTTCTGATGTAGGGTGGAACCCTAATTCGTCGATCTTTCACGTTTGGAGGGGATCCTACGGAGGAAACACGAAGAACATGCGGAAGCACGAGGGGAAACACGAGGAAAACGAGAGGGAATCACTCAACCAACAAGGAATCGATCACACAAGTGCTAGATCAACATACACACATGAGATCCACAAGATACATAGTCAACTAGGGTAAGGATACAAAGGAACCGTTCATCTCCAAGAGGAGGCCTTGATGTTCTTCCCTAGATAGGGGTCTTGAATCCGCTGAGGGATCTTCTCCTAGACGGAGGTCCTGATCTCCGAGGAGAAGTAACCGAGTGGATGAGCAAAGGCTCTCACACAAATATGAGCTAATCCAATGCTAACCCTCAAAGTGGGGAGGAGGAGGTCTATTTATAGTGCTAAGCCACGAAGGGGTAAGTGAGGGGCGAAGGGGTACATGGGCCTCGGCCCAAGTCATGCGCGCAGGCAAGGCCGGATGATCCGGACGGGGTCCCGGATGATCCGGGCGTCGGGGTCCGGATGATCCGGCTGGAGTTCCGGATGATCCGGCTTCTGCAGAAGCCTTCGGGTGCCTTCGGTGCATTTACCCGGACGAGCCGGGGGAGGGTCCGGATGATCCGGCTGGGCCCGGCTGATCCGGACGGCGGTCCAGACGTCCGGCCTGATTCCAGCAGCCGCTCCGTCTTCTTCTTCTCCTTTCTTCCGTCTTCTCTTCCATGCTTGGCCTTGGTCCTTGGATTCTCCATGGTCATCTTGGTTGTACCTGAGTGTATGCAAGGTCCATGCATGAGGTAATAGCCGTGTCTCATATGCGGAAAGTGACGGTTCGGAGAGGAGTGAATTCACCTTGTGTCCAATGGCGTATGTTCAAGGTCTCGTCATATGTCCTCTTGGGGCTTGGAGAGTAGTCGGAGTGTACATGGGGATGAACATGGGATGCTCCGCATCATATCCCCCCCCCCTTGGGAAAGATCCGACCTCGGATCGTGATCCTCATCACCATGGAAACGGGTGACGTGGACGGACTTGTAGTGGGACGTAGGTGAAGGTCTTGCGCAATCCAAGTACTCCAAGGTGTCTCCGGTATGTGGTACATGCAAAATGAGCAAACACAAAGTACACTTGGAAATACAATGGTTAGCGCACACAAAGTGTCCATCAATTAAGCGTGAGTCCGTGCTTAGTGATAGTGCATGAGAAAGCGCATGAAGCTTATCAAGATGATATAGAATGATATGCAAAGAATTCATGGGATAATTAGCATGGTGCACGAAGCGACAAATTCTACCATTGTGCAAAATGATGTCATAATGGGATGGTGCATCAAAAGCATGAACATGGCAATGAATGCTCAATATGTATAAGTTATCATGCAATTGATGGTGGGCAATATGATCATGATGTATGAATATGCCATCAAGGAAGATCACAACAAATTTGCTAAGGAAGTGAACAAGCTCATATATCATGGATGACACGGGAATACAGGATGCAACAAGGCAATCATAATGTGAGTCAATCCAGAGGTGCAAACTTGTGGTGAGCATGATATGTCCATCGAGCATGACAAGTATGAGCACAATCAACAAATATGGAGGTGTTGGTGTACCAAAGCTCGATGTATAGGCATCAGTGGAGTGCCGAAGGTGCATCCAATAAGTGTGAGCGCTCCTCAATGTGAAGGTCCATAGAGCCAATCTCTAATGTTGCTCCTCCATCCAATAGATGTAACATGTAGACAACAAGAAGGAAACAACAATGAAAGAGTGACCCATCCAATATGCGTATTTGAGGATGGCTCAAAGAGAAGGAGGTCACCTTTAGGAGTTTCTCAAGGATGATGGAGTCGCACATCTTGTATGCCTTCACATAACCAATATGTCTCGTGGTGGTCCCGCCTTGTAAATCCTTCAAAATGAAAGAACATGACAAACACTTGGAAAAACAAATGAGGGTAGCAAAATGGCAAAACCAATCATTCGTGTGGTAAGATACCCAACAAGTGTATGTATCATGCTCATCATAAGAAATGACAAGGGAGTATTGCATAGTATGGAGGCATATGATGCGAGAACAACCAAATGCAATCGGCTCAATCAAACAAACATGCATCACAAGTAAAGTGTCCAAGTCTCCAAGATCAATAATCATAACAATTTGGCACTCAATACAAGGTGATATGAGAGATGCAACTAATGGAGACAAGAGGTAATGATCATGACAAATCAAGTGAGAGGCATCAACATCTATGTCATCAACCCAAGAAAGCAAGTAATAGTGGAACATGGGTGATGCAACATAGCAAGCAATCATAGCAATCACGTTAAGCAAGCTAGTAGTGAAAAGATGCAACGTACTAGAAGGAATCATGGCGAGCATGTCATTGGTGTAAATAGTGTGCATTTTACATGACATAGCACAAGCATGAAAGCAAGATGTGAGAAAAGTAGCATGAATATCTTGGTGAGAAGCCATATGTAAATAGCAATAAGGCATCATGACTCTCCCAACACAACAAGCATCAATAGTATGGGGCACATGATAAACATGGCAATAGCAACAAGGATCTCCACCAAGCATGCAAATACACATAGGGATATCATAATGGTTCATCATGGGTAAATGCAAGCAAGGGTCACAATTGCATGGCAAAGGCATAGAAGCAAGCATAGCATGCAAAGTGAACACAGTAAAATGAGCATAAGGTGACAAGTGGTAAATGGCCATAGCCGTGTGAGAGCCAAGTAGAGGAGTTGCGCGTAGTCCTTGCGCGAAGGGAATGGTGGTAAGGATAGTCCACGGGATCCCAAGTCATCATTGCTCTCAAGAGCTCGTTTCGTCAACTCTTGGGATTGAGAGGTCGACGAGTATACATGAGTACCTACACAAAACAAAGGCAAAGGGAAAATTGTGTGTGGGTGGTAGATGTACACATCATCCATCATGATGCATACGTGCTTGTGTTGGTTAGCACCAAATATCCAATTCTCAAATAAATGAGATGCGTGATATAGAAACATGTCATCCATCATGATAGGTTTGTTATGATGTATGTCATAATGGAGACTCAAAGGATGTAATGCATCACGAGTAATATCTAGAGCATTGTTATTCATGGAATGCATATGGTGTACGCTATCATGGGAATCATGCAAAGTATGAAATGTATCAATATCTCCTAATATGTATGAGGAAACTATGGGGGTCTCCTCATGAGCATGAGTAGCGACATCACATGGAGAATATTGACAACATTCAAAACAATGCATATTTGGAGCAATGTGATCATGGCATGGTATAGTAGATGAATTGTGAAAAGCATGTAAAGGAAGCATGGCAATATCATCACATGAAAAACATAAGCCAATGACCATCATCTCGTCATCTATGCCATAAGTGCAAATGGGATTGATTTTAATGGGGCATGCATAGTTACTATGTTGAGATTGAAATGATGCAATATGGTAGATCTCACTCATAGCATATGACAAGTTCAATGGATTGTCAAACATAAAGTGACCAATAGAATTTTCACATGATATCCTATGAAGCATAGCATCACACCTAGGCAACTCAACATGCTCATCATCGTATTCGTCATTAATAGGTAAGTCAAGGCATGAAGGTGTTTCACTAGCATGAAGCATTGTAATAGGTGGGTCAACATCATGGGAGCAATCATCGTCAAGAGCGTCCACTAGTGGGACAAGAGAAGCACCATCACCTATGTTACCATTGGAAGGTCGCTCATGTGTTGTAGGTGAGGTGTTGAAGATCATATCGTTGTCATCTTCATCTTGATGGAACCATGTGGGGGGTGCATCATCGTCCTTCATGGCCATCGTCGTCTCCATAGGAGGTATGGACTCATCAATGGTAGGCGTGTCGTCATGTAGGAGACCTAGCACCAAAGAAGAAAACACACTAGGAGTAGATGTTAAGGCGTTAGAAATCATAGTGGTCTCACATGCCTTGTCAACTACCTCACTCACTAAGTGTTGTGGCTCACTCACTCCCTCTTGGATGCTCTCACTCGTTTTGTTGGTGGAGTCACTCAAATGGCGCTCAACCTCACATAGGGTGTGTGGCATACTCTCATGTGTGGGGCTAGTGGTGGTCACACTCATCCTCTCAAAGGAAATGCTCTCAATGTCACATATGGTGGAGTTACTCATGTCTCTCATGTGGTGGTGGCTCTCCTCACATGGCACTTGGGGCATCTCGACATATGTGGGTGTCGGAGGGATGTAGGTGCAAATGTCTCCATGCTCAACTCCGATCGCCGTGGTCGAAGGGGATGGCCCTTGCTCGACCTTCTTGTCACCGTCTTGGTGTAGGAGGCCCATATGATGTGGCACCTCATAGCTCGTCTCCATGACCGAAGGGAGTTTCCCATGCTCGACCATCTTCCTTGAGGGGCTTCCGAAGATGGAAGTGTCACCCTCGCTCGTAGGTAGTCGCCTTTGACTTGATGAAGTCGTTGTAGGCGTACTCGTGGGAAGTAGGCGAAGATGCCGTACGTCCAAAGGCGAAGATGCCTTGAGAACACTTGGCGAAGATGCCGAAGTGGTTGATGTAGCCGTAGCGCCGTCTTGGTAGTGGTCTTCTCGCGATCTTCTTTTGTGCTCTTGAATCTTGGACTTGGTGTGAAGTAGGTCTTGTTGGGACTTGTGCATTTGCGCTTGTGGAGCATCTTCATGATGATGATGTCGTTGTCGTGCTTGAGCTCGTAGTAGATGTCGTTCGTCGTCGTCGTGCACATGATGCTTGGAGGTGACTTGCCCTTCATGGCGGTGATGATCATGAACGTGATGGTGATCGCCATGTAGATGTGGACGAGGACGATTTGCACTTGCATCTTTTTCGTGCTCCGAAGACTTGTGGCTTGACCGTCGACGTCTTGAGGATGATGAAGTGGAAGAAGACTTGATCAAGGCCCGAATCTCTTCCATTCTCGCATCTTGCTCCTCCTTTTGTGCGGCAAGCTTGTTGTCGATGTAGTCCCTTTTCCTTGCTTCGGAGTGGAAAATGTCGATGGAGAGGTTCTCAATGCACTCTTGCAATCTTGATTGTGCGCCTTGCATTTGTCGTTGTAGTTCGAAGATGGACCTTTGGTGATGTAGTTGTTCACACCGTCGTTGTTGCCGTAGACCGGAGAGGAAATGCCTTGCCTATCCATCACAAGACTCGAGCAAATATGAGTGGGAGAAAGAGAAGAACTAATACCAATGTACCTTTGACCAAAGTTGAAGATGAATCAAGTTCACTCAAATGTGGACAATGAAATAGCACTATTGGTACCGATCCTTGTCGATTCTCACACCTACACAAGTAAGGCTTATAGTGGAGCTCAGTGAGGATAGTGGCACAAAAATTTAATGCAAAATGTTAGCAAGAGTCAATAATGTTGAAAAAGATTCACAAATTCGCAAGTGAAACAAATGGACCAATAGCAAAGAATGGCACACGGAAACACACACACGGATAGATAAATGGGGTCGTGCAACCAAGGAGTGAGCACAAAATGTGGAATCCACGGAAAACGCTCGTGTTGCACAACTCAAGAGAGACGCTAGCACGATTGCTCAATGGGCGGATACGACACTTGTGCACAACCTATAAGATGCAAAATGGATAAACTTCCTATCCCAAGTATGCTATGTATGTATGGTTCCCGGTGTTTCTCTCAAGCATGATATCATATGATGTAGATTTTGGTATGGCTCTTATGTGCAATGGGGTATGATGCTATGGCACTTGCTCACGAGCTCTTTGCTCTCTTTTTGCTTAAAAGCTTTTTCTCTTTTTTTTTCTCTATGGCCACTTTTGTACAATGCACAAACCAAGATAGCAATTGTGTATATGCGGGAACAAACTTGAGGCACAATGGATGATATGATACCAATATGATATGGTATGTATGCAATGGAAGGTATGGACCACTAATGTGCACAAGTAACGTTGCCGGAAATACTCAAATGGCTAGTCTCGATAGGCAAGTGACGCAAAATGGGCTAGGGGTTAACAATGCAATTGCAATGGAATATACAAAGGTGTCGTCGAGGTTACCGTCCTTTGCGATGATGAGTGGCGGTGTTCTTGGTGTAGATACCAAGATGATGGAGACTCGTCCCTAAGTAGCCGAAACACCTTAGGAAACGGAAAAACCGCAAACTCAAAATCTCAAATGACAAATGTCAAATGGTGGTAGCGGAAAGCGGTGGTGGTGTTGCACTAGGCAATGCGGAAGTGGAATGATGGGCTATACACGAGTCGGAGTTGAATTTGCCGTCCCTAAGTAGCCGAAACACCTTAGGAGACACAAGCCACAACTCAAACAAAATTGGGTTAAGTTGGGGTGGAAATGTATGGTGGGCAAGGTTATGCGGAAGTGGTGGTGGTGGTTGATGAAGAAGCAATTGTCCCTAAGTAGCCGAAACACCTTAGGAGACTCTAATCACAACTCAAACAACCACATATGCAATGGGGAACAAAATGGGTTAGGTTGCGGAAGTCGGTGGTGGTAATGCGGATGATATGGTGGAGGGCCTAGGCAAACTTGCCAAATTTCAGAAAATTTGATGGAGTCAAATGATGTTGGTGGTATTTTTGTAGGATGGGGGATGCCAAGAGCTTCAAAACGAGCTAAAGAACGTCAAAATCGGACTCCGGATGAATTAGTTATGGCCGAAACAAGAATTCAGCCGAGTCAGTGTCAGGGTTACCCGGACATCCGGGAGTAGGTCTGGATGATCCGGGTTCGTCAACCGGATTTCTGTCGTGCGGGGCGTTCGGACATCCGGGAGATGGTCCAGCTGATCCGGGTGGATCCGGATGATCCGGGCAGGTCAACTTGCTCGGGTTTTGCTCGTGGAGACGAATTTTTGGGCGGAATTTGGGGATTTTGGGGTCAAAATTGGCGAGATTTCGTGGATGGAAGGAGGGGAAACTTGGGGGAAAGCTAGATCCACTTGAAACCAAGCAAATCCATGGATCAAAATCAACAAAACATCATCAAACCAACAAATCACAAAAAAATTTGGGGCTATTTTTGGTGGGGATTTTCGGATTTAGGACGAAAACAACAAAATCAAGCTAGAAAACACGGGGTAGGGGCTCCAAAAACGTGATCAACGTGGCTCATGATACCATATGATGTAGGGTGGAACCCTAATTCATCGATCTTTCACGTTTGGAGGGGATCCTACGGAGGAAACACGAAGAACACGCGGAAGCACGAGGGGAAACACGGGGAAAACGAGAGGGAATCACTCAACCAACAAGGAATCGATCACACAAGTGCTAGATCAACATACACACATGAGATCCACAAGATACATAGTCAACTAGGGTAAGGATACAAAGGAACCGTTCATCTCCAAGAGGAGGCCTTGATGTTCTTCCCTAGATAGGGGTCTTGAATCCGCTGAGGGATCTTCTCCTAGACGGAGGTCCTGATCTCCGAGGAGAAGTAACCGAGTGGATGAGCAAAGGTTCTCACACAAATATGAGCTAATCCAATGCTAACCCTCAAAGTGGGGAGGTGGAGGTCTATTTATAGTGCTAAGCCACGAAGGGGTAAGTGAGGGGCGAAGGGGTACACGGGCCTCGGCCCAAGTCATGCGCGCAGGCAAGGCCGGATGATCCGGACGGGGTCCCGGATGATCCGGGCATCGGGGTCCGGATGATACGGCTGGAGTTCCGGATGATCTGGCTTCAGCAGAAGCCTTCGGGTGCCTTCGATGCATTTACCCGGACGATCCGGGGGAGGGTCCGGATGATCCGGCTGGGCCCGGATGATCCGGACGGCGGTCCGGACGTCCGGCCTGATTCCAGCAGCCGCTCCGTCTTCTCTTCCATGCTTGGCCTTGGTCCTTGGATTCTCCATGGTCATCTTGGTTGTACCTGAGTGTATGCAAGGTCCATGCATGAGGTAGTAGCCGTGTCTCATATGCGGAAAGTGACGGTTCGGAGAGGAGTGAATTCACGGGGGGTCCAATGGCGTATGTTCGAGGTCTCGTCATATGTCCTCTTGGGGCTTGGAGAGTAGTCGGAGTGTACATGGGGATGAACGTGGGATGCTCCGCATCAGTTTCCTTCTACTTGGGCGCCTCCCATGGCTGCTCCTCCCTTCCTCCAACCTATATATATATGTGGGGGGGGGGCGCCTAGCACACACCAGACAATTGCCTAGCCGTGTGCGGCATCCCCCCTCTACCGTTTACACCTCCGGTCATATTTTCGTAGTGCTTAGGCGAAGCCCTGCGGAGATCACTTCGCCGTCACCATCACCACGCCGTCGTGCTGACGGAACTCATCTACTACCTTGACATCTTGCTGGATCAAGAAGGCGAGGGACGTCACTGAGCTGAACGTGTGCAGAACGCGGAGGCGTCGTGTGTTCGGTATTTGATCGGTTGAAGCGCGAAGAAGTTCGACTACATCAACCGCGTTGTGAAACGCTTTCGCTTACGATCTACGAGGGTATGTAGACACACTCTCCCCCTCGTTGCTATGCATCTCCATGGATAGATCATTGCGTGTGCGTATAATTTTTTTGTTTTCCATGCAACGATTCCCAACACGCGCGCGCTGCCCTAATCGCTGTCGGGCTGCCTCCGGACTCATCGGAGCCGAAGGAGGAGGAGGAGCAGGGAGAGGAGGAGGAGGAGGAGGATGAGGAGGAGGAGGAGGAGGAGATGGCTCCGATGGGGTGGAGGAGGCGGAGGAGCCGAACTAGCAGGTGCCGCCCGTCAACATGGAGCAGGCGAAGGCGGCGTTCGTCGTCGCCCCGTCCGACAAGATGGCCGAGCAGCAGGCCATTCTGGAGTCCATCCAGGATGAGGTCTATGTGGAGGCCAACCGGGCGTTCCTCCAGCGGGAGTAGGCGGAGACCGACGCGCTCTTCGCCGAGCTCGACGCGGAGGAAGCCGGAGCGGAGCAGCCGCAGCTGCAGCTGCCGCCCATGCTGCCGGAGCAGGGCACGGAAATCGTCCCGATCTCCGATGAGGAGTATATATGATCGACGTATTACATAGGTTCTACTTCTTTTGCATGTAGCATGAGATGTCCGGAAGCAAGAAGTGAAATTTAAGGCATGCCCGGTCATTACCCGCGGACGTTTGAGGGTCGGATTTGCCATATGTGACTATAGATGCTCTTATATTTTGGAACGGAGAAAGTAATATTTATTAGTGGCCTCTAAAGGACATGTCTGCTACTAGAACACTACCAATTCATTGAGATATAAATGTGAGCTATCTAAATCTTTTAAAAAAATTCGTATCTTGTTTCTTTTCTAACATTTCTACATGTCTTATGCCCAGGCCCGTATAATCTTGAAGTATTTTCTTATGATGCGTACATCCCATTCATCATATTTATCTATGATACGCGCGAAGGCAATCGTGCTGCACAACCTGGCCTTGGAAACCTGTTGATTAGGGCATCTCCAGCCGCGCCCCCAAGAAGGCCTCCCCAGGCGTTTTTTTCGCGCCGGCGCCGAAAAAACGGCCCAGTCGCGCCCCCAGGAGCCCGATTTTCGCCGGTTTGGGCCGAAAACAGCGCCGGCGGACCCAGCCCGAACCCGGCGCGCTGGGGGGCGCTCGGGGGCGCCGGGTGAAGTTTTTTGGCGCGAAGAAACCGCGGGCCCGACGCGTCAGCGACTAGTTTGCTTCTCGGCCCTTCGTCGTCCTCATCGCCTCGTTTCCCGCGGCGAATCAATGCCAAAGCTGCCACGCTGCCGCGCCGGTCAGCCTGCGCCATTGATGCGCCATTGATGTTCACGGGCGGCGCAGTGAAGCCGGACGACGCGCGTCCCCTCGCCCTCGCCTCGCCCGCCACGCGTACGCACGGTGCCACGCGTGTGGGCGGCGCGTCGGCCTATATATGCCGCGCCCCGGCGCACTCGGCCGCTCACACTCTCCTTCCGCCGTCGCTCCTTCCCCTCCGCAGTCGCTCCTCCCTTTCCTCTCCTCCAATGGCCGAGCGTTTCCCAGGCGACGGCGCGGCGGCGAACGGCTTCGGCTGCCGCCATCTCCATGAAGACGAGGCTCGCCACCTCTACGAGGCCGAGTACCCGGTCCCGTCGGACATGCGGGTGCCGGGGGCGTGGAGGATCAGCGTCGGCGGCGTGCCGGTGCCCGCGGTGCCCTCGGGCGCGGTGCGGCGCGCGGAGATCGCCCACATCAGGTCGAATCTGCCTCCTGCGGCGAGGGATTCGCCGCGGTACGCACCCGACAGCACGCTATGGGAGCCCTATTTTCGTCGCCGTCACGCCCAGCAGCTCGAGGCCACCAACGGCGTCGTGCCCTCCGGCAGGCAGAACTCCGCCGGCCGGCGTCGATGGTGGGGCGTGCCAGGGCGCACGCTTGACGCCGTCCTCGAGTACATCGAGGGCGGCAACACGCCGCGCCTCGAGTACCCAGCCCCCCCTCCTTTTCACGCCGCCGGGGGAGTTCCTGGACCCCGAGGCGCATGGAGACCGGCGGGTCCTCCTCTTCGTCCGGCGGCTCGCCCTGCCTCCGCCCCGTCAAGCCGGAGCCCCAGGACACACCTGTGGCCGCGCGCACCCGGAGTTCCGGCGTTCGTATCGGCGCCCCGTCAAGCCGGAGCCCCGCCGGTCGCTTCGTCCTCGTCGAGCCCAAGCCGGAGCCCGCCCTCGTCGAGCCCAAGAAGGAGCCCGGCCTCCCCGCGGAGTACGAGGAGATAGCCCGGCGCGGCTTCTCCGACGAGGACGCCATGCGGTGGGCGCGGGAGGACTACCTCCGCGAGGAGACGGTCCGGCAGTGCCGGGCCCTGGAGGAAATCGCCGCCGGCAAGCGCGGGCGCGAGGACGAGCACGGTGTCGTGATCCTCGATAGCGACGACGACGACGACGTCGCCGGTCCTTCCAACCCGCCGCGTCAACCGGGGGAGGGGTGCAGCAGGGACGGCGGAGGCGGGGGCGGCAGCGGCGACGACGACGGCGACGACGACGACGGCGGCGGCGACTACACGCGGTTCTACAGCCTCCTCGGCATGTAGACGCGTGGGGCGGCGAGGCGGGCGGCGAGGGAGACGGCGGGATTAGCCCGCTTTTTTTTGTAAAATATGTTTATGTTTTGAACGAACTCGCCGAAGTTTGCTATGTTTATGTCGTGTTTGCGCCATGTTTGTGCCGTTTTCGAATTTTTTGAAATACCATGGGCGCCGCGACTGGGGGCATCACGCCCCCAGTGCGCCGTTATCGCCGGTGCGCCCCTAGGGGGCGATTTTTTGGCCCTCCTGAGGGGCCAACGGCTGGAGATGCCCTTAGAGGTCCTCCTCCTAATGTCAGCGGAGCTCCAAAAGTCAGCGTAGAGGGGCTCAGCCGTTGATTACAGATTTACAGTAGTACAAAACAATTGCAGGGTCTCTCTCATGCGCAATCTAGACATTCCGCAGAACACAAATATAGGCCCTGGTGTACCCGATGATTCCTCCGAAAGCCTAAACTACACGCCCACCGGCTGTTTCTTATAGTAGTATACTAGCCATGCCCCGTGCGGCGGCACGCCGCGCCCTGTCGATGAGTTGTGTTTGAATATGTTGTTTTCATTGTTTACAATTATACTTAATTTAAAGAAAGAGAGATATATAGATGAGATTGCAATCATAAAAAGATAATATGAAAAATGACACAATTATTGTCACCGTACGTATTCCATCTTAGAAAACGGGGAGTATACATGATGGTACTTTTCTAGTAAGATCAAACAAACACGAAACATTCACTTCTAACTTAGATCATTTCGGTGGAGCCCCCTGCATGCTTGGTGCTTCAATGCTTGTGATGAAATGATAGAGGGCATTTACAAATTGTTGCATGCAATCTTTAGGTGACTTGGCGCAGGTGCACGTGATGATTGGATCTTCCGTGTATGGATATTGAGAGTACATTCATAGTGGTATCATGTTGAAGAAATTATCGCATATTTTAGCTAGGATTCTAGTCTGCCTTGTAAACTCATTTTACTGGATGGTTATTAGAACGGGCCATGTTGAATTGTCATTGATTGGTTCATGTTTTCTCTTGCATTGAAGTAGGCTTCCTATTTTGACTTGAAATGAATTTGGCGCCATGTGCGCCTCTCCCTTGTTCACAAAAAAATTCTAAACTTGAAGTACATGATAGTTTTGGTGACCATCAGTTTGTTCTGTTGTATATGTTATACGCTATAGTTAATTGTTGTTGGAGACGTGATGAGGCCACTCGGTGACTTCAAGTGCATGATAGAAGGTTTCTCATTGTGATTTGAGCGGCACGTACCCGGGGACGTACTTCCGCGGATGATACGTGGGATCGTGATTCGGAACCATATCACAACGACCGTAACTGCACTACAGTAACCACTAACCACACACGCAAACACAACATGTTAGCCAATTAACATCGAATTAAGTGACGTTCAGAACCAACGGAAATGCGGTGCCGGTTTGTGACGCCCGGATAATTAGGCTACAGTAATCGCACGTTAATGGTGCCACGTCACACGATTACTGTTGCTAACCCTGCGTTAGTTCGAAACCGATCCAACTTCAAAATTGAATTAAAGGCAAACAACAAAAGTTTTCAGAAACTAAAACTAAAATGTTCAGGTTGTGTCAAATAAATCGTAAGTAGTAATGGTGGAGAAACCACATTTTTATAAAATATTTAAATGCTCTAAATTAACTAAAACAACAACTTGAACAATTAATTAAATACCTTTTCAAGCTATAAGGTTACAAACTATCATAATTAAATGCCAAAATAATATTGGCAGTGGTATATTTGGTAATGCTAGTTTAGGTACTATTTTTATATTATATAAAAATAAAATAATTAGTAAATAAAATAGGAAACTAATAGACAGTAAAAGAAAAGTAAACAAAAGGTAAAAGGATTTTTTTTTAAAAAAAGGTAAACAAGCCCCCTGTTCACTGGACCCAAGCCACTAGAGCCGGCCCAGCCCACCCCCCCACACCCGCGGTCGATCCCCTCCTCTCACTGCTCCTCCGACCGGGCGCCTGGACGCGCTCCCACCCGACCGCCTCGCCGGCGACGCTGGGAGGAGGATAAGGCCGCCAGCTCTCTGACGCCTCGGCCCCCTCGCCTCCCACTTGCCTGCTCTGCTCCACTCGCCCCCCCACTCCTCTCCCTTCCCCCTCCTCCAGATCCATCGAGCGCTGCCACCGCCGTCGCTCCACCGTGGCCATGGCCAACGCCCTCCTTGGGCCTTGTCGAGCACGCCCACGCGGCCACCGAGCCCCCTTCGCCTCGCCGACGTGTTCACGAGCTTCGCCATCGCCCTCCTCGTCTTCTGGTGCCACCCGTTGGAGTTAGGCGCCTCTGCTTCGACCGGATCGGGATCGTCTTCAACCTCCAGTCGCCGGCAATCTTCCTCGATTTGAGCATCCCCTGCAGCTCCTAGTCACTTGCCGGGCCTCCGTGTGCCTCCGCGGTGAGCCCCTCTGCCGATTCCCCGCCTTTCCCCTTCGAATCCCTCGCCGTAGGAGTCCCCACCCGTGCTAGGCCGTCATGTCCGGAGCTTCGCACTCCGCGCTCCTGGCCACGCTCCCCCGAGCCCTTGCCGCATCCGTCCGCGCCCCTGCGGCACCCATGAACGCCCGCCCCACCTGCTGCCGTCCAGCCGCTCCCCTGCCTCGCGCCCGCGCGCCATGGTCGCATAGCACCGCGGCCACGCGCCCACCGGCCCGCATGCTGCTCGCGGCCGCTGCCGTTGCGTGCCTTCGCCTAGCCCCGTGCCTTCTCTGCTGCTGCGTGCTTGCTGCTCACGCACCGCTGCTGCTCTGCTAAATCCGCTGCTGCTCTGCTAAATCTGCTGCTGCTTACTACTACTGCCGCCGCTGGTTGCTACTATGATGCTGCTCTGCTACAGTAACATTCAGTTACTGTAGTAGTAGCTAGCTTTTGCGCTGCTATGCTGTTTAGCTCTCTGGACAGCCCCTAAACAACAACTCATCAAGTGCTAACATGGGTAAAAATAATATGAGTAGAAAGTACACATGACAAACTCCATTTTTATCCCACCGGACCAAATCCTTTCGATGCCTGGATTAAATCCTATGGAAATTGCAAAATGCTTTGTTGTGTTAACAGGGAACAGAAGTAACCCCTAGCTATGTGTTCCGTGTGTGTGCGTATGTGTATTCTGTGTGTGTGGCCGGCCGTGACTAATTTCTAGCCATGTCCAATTAGTTTAGGATTAATTAGTAGTTAGGTTATCTACTAGTAGATGACATGTGGGACTCCCCCTTGATTAAATTAGTGAGTTGTTTTATTATCATTTGAGACAATGGCATATGGGACCAACCTACACTATTCATCTTTTGACTATTCAATCTTTGATTAGGTCAACCCACCCCGCTGGCCCCACTGGCATACTCATAGGCTAGAGTAACACTAGGAGGCAAAAATAATTACTATTATAATTTCGAATTAAATTAAATCCAGTAATTTCTAGAAAATGAATTAAAACTTTAAAAATTAATATAAAATAATCCGTAGCTCGGATGAAAATAATTTATACATGAAAGTTGCTCAGAACGACGAGACGAACCCGGATACGCAGCCCGTTCGTCCGCCACGCATCCCCAGCATAGCAAACTCGCAACTTTCCCCTTCCGGCTCCTCTGCCCGAAAACGCAAAACACCGGGATACTTTTCCGGATGTTTCCCCCCTTCGCCGGTACCACCTATCCCTACGTTAGGTCACCTCTAGCACAACGTATTGCCGCTTCTTGCTTTTGTTACATTTGATTGCTCTGTTATTTATTGTGTTCCCCCTCCGTTACTTCTTTCCGGTAGACCCTGAGACCGATGTCGGTACCCCTGTGATCGACTACATCGACGACCCCTCCTTGTCTGAGCAACCAGGTAAGCCCCCCCCCCTTGATCACCAGATATCGCCTACTCTCCTCTATACTGCTTGCATTAGAGTAGTGTAGCATGTTACTGCTTTCCGTTAATCCTATTCTGATGCATAGCCTGACATTGTTGCTACATCTGTTGATACCTTACCCGCAATCCTAAATGCTTAGTATAAGATGCTAGTTTATCATCATTGGCCCTACATTCTTGTCAGTCTGCCTTGCTATACTATTGGGCCGTGATCACTCGGGAGGTGATCACGGGTATATACTATACATATATACATACTACAGATGGTGACTAAAGTCGGGTCCGCTCGAAGAGTACCCGCGAGTGATTCACGGATTGGGGGCTGAAAGGACCTTTGTCCCGACGGCCCTCTGTGTGGATCTTTGCGGCGGAGCGACAGGGTAGGTTGAGACCGCCTAGGAGAGAGGTGGGCCTAGCCCTGTTCGGCGTTCGCGGATATTTAACACGCTTAACGAGATCTTGGTATTTGATCTGAGTTGGCTACGAGCCTATACGCACTAACCATCTACGTGGGAGTAGTTATGGGTATCCCGACGTCGTGGTATCAGCCGAAGCACTTCAGACGTCAGCGACGGAGCGGCGCGCGCCGGATTGGACTGGAACGCCACTAGGCTAGGTCTGCTTCCGGCCGCCCTCGCAACGTGCAGGTGTGCTATGGGCGATGGGCCCAGACCCCTGTGCGCTTAGGTTTAGACCGGCGTGCTGGCCTCTCTGTTTTGCCTAGGTGGGGCTGCGACGTGTTGATCTTCCGAGGCCGGGCATGACCCAGGAAAGTGTGTCCGGCCAAATGGGATCAAGCGTGTTGGGTAAGTTGGTGCACCCCTGCAGGGAAGTTAATCTATTCGAATAGCCGTGATCTTCGGTAACAGGACGACTTGGAGTTGTACCTTGACCTTATGACAACTAGAACCGGATACTTAATAAAACACACCCTTCCAAGTGCCAGATACAACCCGGTGATCGCTCTCTAACAGGGCGACGAGGAGAGGATCGCCGGGTAGGATTATGCTATGCGATGCTACTGGAGATGCTACTTGGAGTTGCTACTGGAGATGCTACTTGGAGTTGCTACTTGGAGATGCTACTTGGAGGACTTCAATCTACTCTCTTCTACATGCTGCAATACGGAGGCTGCCAAAAGCGTAGTCTTCGATAGGACTAGCTATCCCCCTCTTATTCTGGCATTCTGCAGTTCAGTCCACTGATATGGCCTACTTACACATATACCCATGCATATGTAGTGTAGTTCCTTGCTTGCGAGTACTTTGGATGAGTACTCACGGTTGCTTTCTCCCCCCATTTTCCCCCTTTCCTTTCTTTCTGGTTGTCGCAACCAGATGTTGGAGTCCAGGAGCCAGACGACATCGTCGATGACGACTACTACACTGGAGGTGCCTACTACTACGTGCAGCCCGCTGACGACGACCAGGAGTAGTTTAGGAGGATCCCAGGCAGGAGGCATGCGCCTCTTTCGATCTGTATCCCAGTTTGTGCTAGCCTTCTTAAGGCAAACTTGTTTAACTTATGTCTGTACTCAGACATTGTTGCTTCCGCTGACTCGTCTATGATCGAGCACTTGTATTCGAGCCCTCGAGGCCCCTGGCTTGTATTATGATGCTTGTATGACTTATTATGTTTTAGAGTTGTGTTGTGATATCTTCCCGTGAGTCTCTGATCTTGATCGTACACATTTGCGTGCATGATTAGTGTACGATTGAATCGGGGGCGTCACACGGTTAACACCGAGTAAAACAGCGGAAAAAGTGGCGCTACATGGCGATGCACGTGGTCACATCACGAAAATCTCCTCCAACATTGTATGCATGCACATGACTACCACTCAGAGTTCACCGTCCAACAACACGTGACTAATCCCAACATTGGTAGCCTAACGAAAATCACAGACCAAATCGCAACACACACCCACAAAACATACACGCACAGGTCCCCCAATAATACATGCATGCGCCATGCATCCATTAACCAATTTTGAACAGCATAAAAACTCCTAAGAAACCACAAATAATTACCAGAAAGCTTTGACAAAAA
The DNA here is from genome assembly GCA_963921465.1 of Triticum timopheevii. Taxonomy (NCBI): domain Eukaryota; kingdom Viridiplantae; phylum Streptophyta; class Magnoliopsida; order Poales; family Poaceae; genus Triticum; species Triticum timopheevii. Next base: position 174,917,154 of record OY997264.1, on the reverse strand, counting down.
AATCATAAGCAGGCACCATTTTATTATCCTTGTGTATAAATGTATGATCAAACCCATTATTTGTTGAGATTTTAGGATACATTTTAATACGTTCCCCTTGTCTTATTTTTGTAGAATCAAGAAAAAACTAAATATAACCATACATTTGACATTCTTAATTACAATTCAGTTTTGAAAAATGGAATTTCACCAAGGCCCTAGAGAAAATCTAAACGGGAAAATTATGCTATTCCACAACCTCTCGAAAGCTGCATTTTCGGTCGTTGCAACATTTTGATATAATTAATATTATTTCATGAAAAAATATTTATAATATTATTTATTATTCAAGTGAATCAAAATGAATGTTTTCCTACTATTGCCAATTGGAACGAAAATATTTCATATGTTCGTATTACTGCCAGTTCTAAGCTTCAACATGAGAAGTACTAATTTCCTAGGGATTAAGAGAGCATCAGCGCGCTATTAACACCACAAACTTGCTCACGAAATTCTTAGAAAAGAACAGTGTACATCTGGGAAGAGCAAAGGTAAGCTCACATACATCTACAATAGTAAATACTGCGGCAAATTTTGCCAACAAGTCCATTTACACGTGGAATCAACCAAACTAAAAAAGCAAATGTAAACTACGTGAACCTAGAAAATCATTCATCACGCATGAGGAATTTGAGATACAACCATACAGGTAAGGATGGAGGTGTTCAGTATGGGATGAATCGAAACGGGAAGATGAGACCTCACCACGTTCTGCAGTGACGGCCGAACGGAAGGACGCCCATGCTCCCCGGCGTGGGACAAGGAGACGTCCCTCGGCATCGCAGACCAGTGCACTAACATTGGACACTACAGAAGAGGGCGCCGCCGCCGCGCGCCGTCGTGGACCGGGACGTAGGCGATGGCCCGAAACCGAACTTGGCGTCCGCTTGCCAAGGAAGGTCACGGACAGCATGTTCCCTGCACTGCGTGAACCGGAACACGTACATCATGCGCAGACGGCGCAAACGAAAATTACCCGCCGCAGTAGCGACGTGAGCTTTGCCGAAGCACACCGCCCACGGCCGACCTGCACCGATCGACACGTTTCATGAGCCACTCCATGGCCTTTCTGTGTCAGCGTGCCCCGTGCTGACCGTCGCCATGGCCTCGCCAGCTCCGGTGCAAGCCACGCCGCGTGCCGTCGGGACCTCGCCGATCGCTGGCACCATCGCGTCCAGTCTCACTGTCCGGGGGCCTCCTGCAGCCATCACCTCCAGACGCACCTCCAGACGTGAACGCCCTCGCCGTCGCGCGCGCCTCCGAGGACATCCGCTGGCCAAATCAAGTAATCAACCTCACTTGGAATTCCGCTGCAAAGGCCTCATCGGTGATCAGCAAGAGGCCACGGAGACTCACCTCGCTTGGAACATGATATCGTGCTTGGAGCGGCTGCCCACCTCGTCTTCCGTTGCCGATGGCCGGTCATCTTCCTCTGCTGGTCGTGCCCAAAGCTCGAGCGGTGAGAGAAGGCCCTAGGCAATCAAGGCAGCAAAACACTCAATGTACAGAAAAACTCCATCACAAACAAACGGGGAAACAAAGAAATAGCAAACAAACCAGATCGCGACGCAAAATCCGCCGTGCATCCAGAACCGGAAAACGGCACGGAGCGGCTACATGCAGAACCAGAAGATCCTACAGAACGGCCACCCCGACAGAATGGCCGATGATGAGAGGCAGGAGCATCCTCCATACGTACAGATCGACCAGACACAGCAGCCGAGGCAGCAGAACGGCCCGAACCACCACGCCGGCCAACCACAACACCCCGCTAGCGAGAAGGCCGCCCCGGACGCCGCGGACCATGGAGTTAACGCATGCGACGCTGAGGAAACCTACCGCAATAATATGGCAAGAAGAGCGACCTATTTATAGCAACAACAATGGTAAGACAGTCCGTAGATTTACAGGACAAAAGCGATCACGATAGCCGGCCAGATTTCCAGATCGATCGGCGACAGCGGCACCGCTAAGAAACAACAACATAGTCTAGATTAAACGATCAAAACGGTCGGCACCGATTGAAAAAGAGCGGCAGGCTCTAGAACTAACGACCAGAGCGGCACCGAAAGGAACACGTACGCGAGGAAAACTCGAGAGAATACGTGAAAAGCGGCACCGATTAAAACAAACAATACCAAGCTGTAGAACCAACAGTGGTCAAACCGACAGCGACAAGGACATCCAGGAGGAGCGATCGACGCAGCGCCCCTGTCCACGAAACGTAAACATACCAAAAAACGCTAAGCTTACGCTAACTTACCAAGATATGCCGCACCCTAGTTCAAAAAATTTGAATCAAACTCCTAAATCCACAAGGCCTTTCTACCCCGCTAGGTACCAAATTAATAGCACGTGTCACATGTAAATTCATTAGAAGTCACTTTCAACCAAATGGCACAACCTTGAGGCGAAAAAGCTCCCTGGAATAGAGGCTTGGTTATAAATCTCGCCGACCCGACTGAGCCGTCTCCCCCGCCACTCCAGCCAAGCAGGTGCTCCGTCTTCTTTGACAATCTCACTCACCAGATCGCAGATCGAACAAGTACTACTTACTACTCCCTCCGTCCGGAAATACTTGTCATTGAAATGAATGTATCTAGATGTATTTTAGTTCTAGATACATCCATTTTCATCTATTTTGGTGACAAGTATTTCCGGACGGAGGGAGTACTACTTTCCGAAGGAAAATAGACAACGACAACGCACAAGACCCGTTCACACGGTCCGCCCAGGCCACACCTGCACGGCACCACCAGGCACAGGCAGGCAAGCATGGCATGAATCTCGCCGTACCGGGACACTCCTCCCCTCCCTCCTCGCCCCCCGCGGCCGCGCACGAGCTGACGCGCGGCGCGCCACCAGTTCCGGAAAGAATATCCTAACCGCCCAGGCGGGCCCACCGGCCCCTCCCTCTCCGTTTTTCTCGGATAGCGGCGGCCCAGCCCCAACCAATAGTCGTCTCTCCCCCGCGCCCCTGCTTTTCTCGTCGGCTCGGCTCTCTTCTCGTCGGCCCCGTCTCGTCTCTCCCCAGTGCCTGTCCTCCTCCGGCAGCACCGAACCCGCCCGTCTCTGTCGCGTCCCCCCGCATCTCCGCCTGCCGTCCACGCGACGTCGCCCGTACTCAATACCCGTCCGTCGCTTCCTCATTTTTCCCAAATATAGTCAGTTGAAAATATAGTCTGCCCCGGCGGCCCCGACGCTCTTCCGGACGAGTCCTCGCGCAGGGCCGGACGGGCGGCGATCGCCACGCCGCGGCTGCTGGTGAGAGCTTCTCCACTGGTCCCTGTTTGATCGGCTCCGGGGGGTTTTCTTGCCTGATTTGGGTCCGTGTGGGTGGGTTGCTGCCCGTCGGGGCTTCTCGTTGACCGCCGTGGGATTTTCGGATTTGGGGGCCGTTTCGTGCAAACATGGCGGATTGGCCATTTCAGCGATATCTTGATATTCCACTATAATATCTTGCCTAAGGCGGCTTTGTGCAGTTTTGTTGATTTCGTTAGTCTGTACTGTATATATCAAGTTCAGAAATCTGGTATTTTCGTGGGTTCAGTTCATTTACTGCTTGGTGTCACCGCTCACAGTCACGGTGCACATGTTGGAATTCGCTCCCTTTGTGCATATGCATTGGGATCAGGTAGGAGGGAAAGGTAGAGAGGAAAGGGGGGAGTAGCAGAAAGAAAGCAGAAAATGAACTTCACGTTGTCTCGTGGGAGGGACCTTCTTTTTCTATCATTGCATTACCTGGAAATTTCACTGATCTCTTCTGGCTTGAGACCAATCAAATGCTTACTATCTTTTGGAGTCCAGAAAATATGAATGCCATCCCAGCTGTCACTTGTAATATGGTCTGCACCTTGTATTTATTGCTGAATAACATCACAGTACAAGTAAGAAGGCCGTACTCATTTGATATGGCTTGAGACCTTGCACTAAGTAGCACTTACATCATCTGCTATGTTTCTTTTGGGTTTTGGCATCATATACAGAATTCACAATGATCTGATCATATAACTATAATTAGTTACTTTCTTGATCCAAATATTATTATTGATCAAACTGAAATTTTGGTTATAAGCATTCTGTTTCTTGAACCTCGAGAACAGAATGCTAACATTGTCACCACTTGCCATTAAACTTAAAAAAATAATCCAACTTGCAGTACAATTATTTTGCTTGGGAGTAGGGAGGGATACAATGTTATTTACACACCGAATTAATGTGTTCTCCTTTGTAATGTAGGTGATACTTCACAGTTTTGCTAACGTCAAATAATGGTTAAAATGACGGGTATTGAGCCATCAAATGAATTAGAATGGGATGAGCCATTAGGAAGAGTGCCAATCTTTTCCTATGGCTCTGGGCATATGCTAAACGATATCACGTCATCTTGTTGGTTTACATATTTGTTGGTATTCTTGACGGACGTCGGGCTTAGTCCAAGGTATGTACTAGGATTAGATTTTTTTTCTTCTTCTCCATTTGTACTCTAAATCATTATATTATGTTCTTTCAGATGTTGTTAAATCATATTGAATAAAGGCATTCCTGCAATCCTTAAAGCTGTCGTTGTAACTCTTTACGCAAATAAATGCATCGGATATAAGTTCATATAAAACTTCATTATGTTTTAGGTGTGATAATATATATTGCAAAAAAACATATATCTTGATGTTTATGTATAAATACACCCTACAGCTGGGTGTAGTTACACCCACGTCTCATATACTACCATGTGTTAGCATATGTACTACTTTATCATTTTTAGTATGTTCATATACTATATTTAAGATACTCCAAAATGAGCTGCATGAAAAAATTGCAAGTGAGCCCATAGTTTTTACTATATTTGTGAAATACATACAAATTTGTATGTAAAAAGGAGTATGCTAAAAATGTGGAACATCCTACCTAAAAAGCTCCCTCTGATCCAAAAAAAGTGCTGTGGCTTTAGTTACACAAATTTGAACTAAAGCCACGACACTTTTTTTGGATTGGAGGGAGTAGTATATATATACTATCCAAGTATTCTTATATACTGCATATTTGCGTACATACCCTCCGGTATGATAGATACTACCTAGAACGAATGAAACACACGTGGGTGTAACTACACCCGGTTGTAGGAAACATTTGTCATATATGAAACATCTCTTATGCTATTTGAAAATGGACCATTTAGGCACTTCATGCATTGAGAACTATTATGCCTGAGATAATGAAAAAGCTTGAAATGATTACTTGTTGCTTCAAGAATTCTTTTAGACAATTCACCTTTTATTCAACTCTGCAGTGATGCTGCTATTGTCATGCTTTCCGGTCAGTTGGCGGATGGCTTCACAACAATCTTTGTTGGTGAGCTGGTATGAGGCAAAATGAACAGGATTTATATTACTGCACTGTTATAAGTTTCTGACATAATATCTGTTTGATTGCTTCTCTTTAGGCATTCACTTCTAGGTTTCTCTGTATTTGCTGTGTATTGCTCCGAAGTAGATACATAAATGAATCATTTTTGTTTCAGATTGATCGTTTTGGACATTTCAAACTGTGGCATGCAGGAGGATCTATTCTAGTAGCAATTTCCTTCTCATCTGTTTTTGGTAGCTGTTTGCCTTGCAAACTCACGGGGACTAATTCGTCTACTCTGGAGACTGTTGGATACAGCATATTTGCCTCTATTTTTAATGTTGGTTGGGCAGTTACCCAAGTCGCTCACATGTAATGCTCCTTCCTTGCATTACTTACATTCATGCTTTTCCTGTGATTTCAGCATATCATTTGTGTATATCTTTTATATATTTCCAAGGTCAATGGTGAACTGCATGACGTCAAATCCAACAAGTCGGGTTGCCTTAGTGAGCTGCCGCAATGCCTTCACGATGGTACACCTTACTCTGCCTTGATTTTACTGTGTCCAGGTATCTGAATAACTTCCTCTGACTCATTTTTCATGCTTATTCCAGGTCGCAAATCTTAGCTTGTATGGCATTGCTTTATTGATATTTACTCTAATGCAGTCAGTGAGTGTATTAGTTCAGGTACTTTCTTGTGTTAAGTAATATATACTACTTATTATTTATCTGAGCTCTTGTATTTATCTTGAATTTCTCAAATCTTTTTGCTCAGTATCGTTGGATTGCTTATACGGCCATTTCCATCGGATGTTGTTTTGTTGTTGCGTTCTTGATTGGAACAAAAGAGCCAGGGTAAGATGAAAACCTTGTTTGGACATCTGGATTACAAAGTTTTAATGCCATGTTCTTTTGAAAATGTTCTTAAATTTCAGTATGTTTCCTTCTATTTTATTTTCAGTTTGTTTCTAACTTTGAATTCTGTAGGTTAAATCAACCTTCTCAGAATAAGAGCCTCTCCAGAATTTCATGGGCCCACTGGTTCAAGAAAGTATTGTACTACCAAGTTGCTCTAGTCTACATGTGCACTAGATTGGTAACCAATGTTTCACAGGTATTTAGTAATCTTAAGCTACATGATTATGAGACCAAACAACTTTGTTCATTCCATTTAGTTTGCTGCCTTTTACTTTACTTGCTCTTTTTCAAGCCTTAGATTATTATTTGACGAATGCTATGTATGGTAAAGGACATCTCTTGCGGATTAAGGTATATTACTTGGAGTAGATCGCGCTGTCCATGGTGTACCATGCCATGGGAAAACATGGCTAAATTTCCTGGAAAAACTACAACTTTTCACACATTAATTATTAAACAGCATTTTCTTTTAGATGTTTTAGTATGAAATATTTATCAGTTCAGTCTTACATGCGGTGTTACACATTACATGTATCCCTTGATTGGTTTTTACTATCTTTTTATGTGCTGTAACTATCTTATGATTATGTTTGTTTCAGTTTATTTAAGATAAAATTAAAATATACCAACATACTATTAGTATATTAGTGTACTTTCATACTCCTTTCGTCCCCAATTACTATGTATCTAGACAAGTGTTAGTGTTAGATACCTCCGTATCTAGACAAATCTAAGACAAGTAATTTAGGATGGAGGTAATATATTATAGGAACTGAGCCTAGCTCAGCGGGGTGAGGGAATAGATGTAAAATCTCACCACCCAAATTCTAGTTTTCTTCTGTTCGAATTTGGGGTCTTTTCTTCATTAAACAAAAGATATCTAGTTCTTCCCAGGTATTCTCATAATTTAATATATGTATTACACAGTAAAGGATAGATTGGATATAAAAAAATGTTTGCCGCATAAACGGCATAAAAATTGATGTTGTGTGCATTGTTTGTATATATATTTATTATATTGCAGTACTCTTATTTTCTCTATAATTTCATTTTACCCCCTTAATTCTTTGAAGTTTGAACTTCAACTGGATAGCAAATCATTTATAATGTTTATATAAATTTGATCAGGCATTTCTTGCTTTCTACGTGATAAATGATTTGGGAATGCACCAATCTTCCAAAGCGCTGGTAAGATTTTCTTTCCCCTTTTGCTCTTGGAATAGCTCTCTTATGTTTTTTTTTCATCCTGATGTTGATTATGTCCTTGGGCAAGTTGAACTCATGTGGTACATGTGTTATTATACAATATAAATGCCTGAATTAGAAGAAGAAAAAATCAATAGAACTTGTGATGCAGGTCCGACAATGTTGTAAGCCTGCTTTGCATGAGTTACACAATACATGTAGTCCAATTAGGCACTTAAATGCTCGCTCTCATTATAATCTGAATGCTGAAAGTGATACTACTTGGTGATATTTTCCTTTTTTTTATTGAGGTCCGCAATCCAGTTCATGCTGTTGATTAATTTAGATAGTTTCTTGATACATTTCATAAAATTAAATTTCCTTGGATTACTGTTTGCTCATTTTGTTTTTCAGGTACCTGCTATTATCTATGTATGCAGCTTGCTAGTATCTGTCATGTTACAGGTCCGACTATCTTCTTAGTTTAATTAATTTATTTTCTTCCTCAACTTAATGGGGAGCATATTTCTTTGGAGGAACCAACTCAATGGAATTCTATATTTTTATAGGAGACTAGATGGTCGGGTTGGCGTCTAAAAAACTACTTCTCAGCTGGAGCAATGATTTGGATATTGTCCGGTATTGGAATTGTTCTTTTACCAAGCACAATGCACAACTTCATGTATGCCCTGTCAATCATGATAGGAGCCGCCAATGCACTTATGACAGTATGTTTCTATCCTTGATTCAGTTTAAAGAGTTAATTTTGTATAATATACATGTGCAAACTCATGGTGAAAAATTCCTATGTATTTGGCTTAGAAGTATATATGTTATATGTAGTTGTTAGCCATGTGGGCTTGTACAACTCTGACATATATATCCATTTGGTATATGCCTTGCTGTGAGCATTTCATAGCCTCTTGAAGATTTGCAATTGGATATGTCTACATTTGTGTATGTGATGCATAATCATGTTATAGGCTGGGAGCTCACTTTTCATCACTCTTATCTCTTGGGTCTCCTTTGATCACAGGTCACAAGTATCAGCATGGAAGGTGTTTTAGTAGGAGAAGATCTCAATGGTTGTGCTTTTGTGTACGGCTCTTTAAGTTTTATTGACAAAGTGTCATGTGGCATAGCGTTGTATATCCTTGAGTCCTATCAAGGTAATGCTACTTCTAATCTTGGCACTGATGATTATTCATAACAAGGAAATTTGATACCAACGGAGATTTTCATTTTTTGCGTGGCAGGAAGCACCAAGATCAGTGAGAACCAAGAATTGGCATACGGCTATTCCGTTACGAGGCTCGGTCTGGGGCTAGTTCCAGCCGTCTTCTCGCTGCTTTCGGCCATAGTAGCTCATACCATGGACCTCCCTGAAGCTCGACGGAGACCTCTTGTGGAGCCTCTTCTTGCCTAACTCTTGCTGGCAGCACACCTTGCACTGTAGAAATTTGATCACCAGTCCTGCATATATTCTGTGGAGGTGCTAACAACCGTATATGGCACGTGGGAAACAAATCCAGACACGACCAAACCACTTAAATATAGTACTGTATTTAGTCTGGGAGAAGTTTAGGTGACCAACAGAGTAGGTTGCTCAGCAAGGCGTTGAGTATAAACAAAAGTTGCACGCAAGTCATAACCTGCTAATGGTCATACTTAACTGTGTAAATTGATACTAGCCACATTGTTTAGAACAATGCAAAGCCTTAAGCCTGTATGTATATTCATTTGAAAAGTTTAATCCATCTGAACGTCCACTGTGGCTATGTACTTCTTGGCATACTTGGGAGTTTGTTCTGGGTGACCGCATTTTCATCCTCAATTTGATCAGGGTCGATACGATACCACCTGAACTCTGAAAATGTTTGCTATGGCCTCAAGGGGCCTTCATTGATTTGCAGTGTCCGCAGATCTGCGCTACTCCTGCACTAGTGAACGGTACCATGCATGCCTGAGTTAGTATGTCGAATGTTGGAAACTGGGTTCTGTATTTCGAGTTAATTTAAGCATTCTTGAGCGATAGAACTTTCGCCATGTCGCTGAAAAGCGGCCGAGTCGGCAGCAATGATGATGTGGCAGAACATGAAACAGGGACGGGTCAAACCATGAATCTTACGGCATAGTTAAACAACTTCAACTGAAATTTATAGTGAGAAAGGCAAAGCAGAACCAAGGAAGCAAGATTCGCCACAAAACAGGCTACGACCAACCATATCTTAGTTGGTTGTGGCCAGAAGTCAGAGCCTATTTTAAAACTGGTACTAAGCCACCAGCCACACGAACAGCAAGAACAGCTCAAGCGCTCATCAGCTGCTCAAAGGTATTTCTGTCTGTCTGTCTGTCTGTCTGTCTCTGTGTGTGTATCGCTGCACGGTGCATAGACAAGCACAAATGGCCTCGATATATAGGCCGAGGAATGGGGAGTGGTGCCGCCCAGAAAGAAAACTTTAGCTAGCTGGTGACGCCCGGCCATGTGACGAGGCAAATGCTGCTGAGTCCGACGAGCCTTGACCGAAGAAAACTCGTGCATCCACACCGGACAGCGGTAGGTCAACGGCGTCGTGGAGCCAGAGTACGATGTACACACACACAGAGGACAGGCGACGATGACTTGCTGGTGCCCTGAACAACTGGGTGCACTAGCGCCACCACGTCTCTAGATCCAGCTTCCGTTGCCCGATTTTGTGAGCTGGTGCCCCGTAGTAATTGCTTTCCTATATGCTATGATCTGCTGCAGATCTTCGATCATGTAACATATAGTGTGTGGATTGTTGTAAAGACACAAAAGTATGATGTGGCTGTTGGAGGTTCCCGATCTTACATGCATGTATGTGATCTCCAGGAAGTACTATATATGTGGTTCTATTTGATTAATTATTGAGCCCTGCCCCATGCTAAATCAATGGCGTTTCCGTGACCAATTCAACATTGTAGGGTGGTAAAATAAAACTAATCAAGGAGGCACATCCAGCTACAATTCCTTATCGCAAGCGATTGGAATAGATCGCTACATGCATGCACATATCACTGGTGATGATAAAAATTAGCATGTTAATAGGAACGTGTGATGTCAGAAGTAAATGTCAGCATGTAACTTTGAATCGTCGGAAAAAAAGTAACTTTGAATTGTCTACTTTATTTGGTTCACACCATTATCCCCATGATCGGAACCCCACATGATGACATGTATTGGTTCAAAATAGAGTTTTTAGAAGGTTAAAAGTTCACCTCGAAAAGAAAAGAAGGCTAAAAGTTGGGCACAGAAGAAAATGTCATTCCTTGCATCATGTGCATATGCATGCACTCAATGATTGTGAGGAGAACCTTTCGTCCAATGTTGCTATCAAGAGAGTAAAATGCTATCATCCTGGTCATTTTTGCGCAGTGAGAAAATGTGCAGAAAAGAATTGGTTTCCATGACAGAAGCAGATAGATGATCGGCTGTCTATTTTCTCTAGTTCTTGAATAGTTTCCGATAAAGAGCGATTTTATTATCTCAAATGTAGCATCAAGCGGATACAAAACATTATGAGTAACACCCGGCCTCTGCATAACTACGATGCACATAGCTAAACATAAAAAATCTGGCACTAGAAAATGTAAGAAAACGGACAAATCGGCAACAGTAGAGTCCTATGGAGCGACACTTTTCCTATGTTGAACTCGGCGGTGGATCGATCCAGAGGTTATGCTGCCACCCATGTTGGAAAAAAAACTCCGTAGCCGCATGCCCCAACCGCGTACACGCTACCTTGAACAACGGTTGGTGCTCCGCCTGTTGTAGTGTAGACCGTGTATGAAGCGAGTGCGTACAACGGAAAATAACCTGCAGGGGAGAAGCATTTTTGTCATTAAAAATCAAATCGTTTCTACATAGTCAAGGCGACCATAATAAGGCATACGCCCCCACTCTTATTAGTGTTTTGATATTATTTGAAATTCCGTCTAACCAATGACCAAATATATTGGCAATACTCATTGCCAGATACAAATTTGACACTATTTGGATGACTGACCATGTAAAACGTGCAAACTTGTATTGGAAAAATAGTTATTTAATTGTCTCGTCATGAGCACAAAAGCAATACTTCTTATTTCCTGGCCAGTTGCGCCGTGCAAGATTGTCTTTGGTAAGCACAACTCCCCTACGAAGATACCACATAGAGATTTTAACTTTTAGTGGAATCTTTGACTTCCACATTTTCTTGTTATTATTCACTGGTACCTCGGAATGCATAAGCGCACGGTACATCGAGTCTACTGTGTAAGACCCCGATGTTGTGAGGTTTCAGTGAAACACATCCCGGCCCTGTGTCAAACTAATCAAGTCCAGTCAGGATATAAGATTATGCCATGACATAAGTCGGAGGCCAATCAAATCCTGCTTGAACGAAATATTTGGCGGGGATGAACTAAGCACCTGCACAATAGTATTACTCTTATCGCAAGCAATGGTGTATAAGACCCAATGGGAAAGACCCTGAAACGAACCTATGACCGTCAGCGGCGGAGACAAGCCTGGGGCAACTAGGGCTATAGCCCTAGGCTTAGTACCAAAATCCCTTGTAATTCCTTTCTACAAAGTACTAAAAATTTCAAGAATTGGTCATTCAAGCTATCTCAGCCCTAGGCGTAACTCGTTGCTAGCTTCGCCATTGGACCCATCCTTTATCGCGAAAGACCCAATGCGAAAAAGTTGTTTCTTTGCCACCATTAGGCCAGCCCAAAATTGTGAGCCGTCATGTCTCCAATAGGCCCGAGGCACCATCTTCAGCCGCGCCCCCAGAACAGCCTCCCGAGGCGTTTTCTTTCCGCCGGCGCCGAAAAATCGGCCCACCCGCGCCCCCAGGAGCCCGTTTTTCGCCGGCTTGGGCCGAAATCAGCGCCGGCGGACCCAGGCCGAAGCCGACGCGCCGGGTGGCGCTCGGGGGCACCGGGGCGAGCGTTTTTGGCGCGAAGCGGCCGCGGGCCCGCGCGACAGCGAGACGGCTGCTTCGTCGACCCCATCGCCTTGGTTCCCACGGGAATCAATGCGAAGGCTGCCGGGCTGCCGCGCCGGTCAGTCTCCATTGATGCTCACGGGCGGCGCAGTGAAGACGCTGCCGACGGGCGTCCGCTCGCATGCGCCACGCGTCCGCCCGCATGCCGCATACCGCCACCCCGCTCTGGCTATAAAAGGCGCCCCTCCCCGCCGGTGAGCACCACACCCTCCCCCTCTCCCTCCCGCGAAAGCCTTCTTCCCGCCGACGAGCTCTCCCCCCACTGCCTTCAACCGCCGACGAGCGAAATGTCCGAGAGATACCTAGGCGACGGCGCAGCGGCGAACGGCTTTGGCCGCCGACACCTCCAGGGGTCGGAGGCGCGCCTTCTGTACGAGGCAGAGTACCCGGCGCCACCCGGCATGCGCGTGCCGGGGGCGTGGAGGTTGAGCGCCGACGGCGTCCCGGTGTCGCCCGTCCTCGAAGGAGCCGCACAACGAACGGAGATCGCCCGCATACGCTCGTCGCTGACGGAGGAGCAGCGGAACGAGCCGAGGTACGCGCCCGACAGCAAAACACTGTGGACGCTGTACTTTCAGGCCCACCGCGAGGAGCAGATCGCCCCCACCAACGACGTCATCCCCGCGGCCGCCTCAACTCCGAAGGACGGCGCGAGTGGTGGGGTGTCCCCGGCCGCACACTCGACGCCGTTCTCGACCACATCGAGACCGGCAACGTGTCGCGGCTGGAGTACCCGGCGCGCCCCTCCTTCTCTCGCCGCTGCTGTAGTTCCTAGATACCGCGGCGAATGGAGCCGGGGTCGTCCTCCTCGTCGGGCTCCAGCTCGCCGTCCATCCGCCCCGTCAAGCCCGAGTCGGAGGAGACATCGCTCGGGCGTCGCGCTCGGAGCGGCGCCCTCGTCATCAACGAGCCGTCGCCTACGACGGCGCCGATGAGGCACTCCCTTCGCCTTGTCTGGCCGAAGCCCGAGCCGGACACGGCCCCTGTGAAGCAGGAGCACGCCGGCATGGTGGCACCCGACGACGAGTCCGCCCTCAAATGGGCGAGGGAGGACTACGTCCGCGAGCAAGTGCGCCAACAGCGCCGGGCTTACCTGGAGACCCAGGCCCGCAGCTGCGCCGAGGAGCGTCGCCGCGCCGAGGAAGGCGGTGTCATCGTCATCGACATCGACGACGAGGTCGAGGCCAGGCGTCATGCGCTGTCGGCGACCCGGGCGAGGGGTGTAGCAGGGACACCGCGGGCGAGGCGCGCGACGACGACGATGACGACGACGGCGACTACACCCGCTTCTACAGGCTTCTCGGCATGTAGAAGACGGCGGTGGCGACAGTGGCGGCACTAGCTAGGCGTTTTAAGTTCGTTTTAAGTTAGTTCATGCATGTTTTACGCTTTTGTACAAATTTAGACGAAAAATGATGGAGTTCATGCAAAACTCGCCCAGTTAAAAAAAAAACAAGACGAACTTTGCCGAACCCGCGACGACCGTGGGCGTGCGACCGGGAACGAACCGAACCCCAGGGGCCGAACTAGCGCCGGCTCGCCCCCAGGACGCTATTTTTCGGTGCCCTGGGGGGCCGAATGGCTGGAGATGCTCTCAGTTCTTGAATAGTAAGTACCATTTTGTAAAATAACTTTTGGAAGCACTGGCACCTTGAGTTGTTCGTCAAGAATTCCACAAGTTTTCAGCCCGTTTGACTAAGATTGAGACGGTTAAAATTCTTTTTTACTTGTACCTCATTTGTTTTTCACTTTTGAATCTTTCTTTTATTTCTTGCCTAGATATTTCCATCACCGGAATAAGCCTAAAAAATACTTTCTCCGTCTATAATATAAGAGCGTTTTGCACACTAGTCTAGTGTCCAAAACATTTTTATATTATGGGACGGAGGGAGTAACATTTATCTCGCCCCAGCTCCTTGTGGCATGTGAGCTCATCGCTCGGTTGGACGCTGCGCAGGACTTCCGGCCTCCGTCAACCTCGGTCTAGCATCCCTGGATCGCTCCATTGCCAGGCAGCGGTCTCGCGCTTTGCTTGGCTCAAGCGCGGTTGCGCGAGCTCCGCGTTCCCACGTGTTCGCCGCCGCGCACCGCCACCAGAGAAAGCAGATCTTCTCGCTCCATGGACAACACCGTCTCCGAGCCGGCTGCCCCCGCCGAGGCGGCCTTCGACCACTTCTCGGCCATCGTTGGATCTTCCGAGGAGCACCCCTTCTCCCTTGCCTTGGAGGAGATCCGCCCCGAGCACTTTGATCGAATGGCACTTGACCAGCCGTTCTCCGAGGGCGAGATTTGGCATGCGATCAAAGCCATGCCAACCAGCAAAGCTCCCGGTCCGGATGGGTTCTCTTCTCCGTCGTGCATGCTGGGATACTGAAAAAGGTGATCTTAAACAGACAGAAGGATAAAAGCAGCCAAAATTAGCGGCGTTGCTCAGCTGGGAGCTTCCCGGCCGCCTTCCTTCTCCTGCAGTAGAAAGGGATAGCAAACGTTAGACCGGCACTTTCCCTCGGGCAGGCAAGACCGGGTTTCTTACATGGCCAACTAACCTTGTGTATGAGCCCTCAGCTGCAGTTGCATTATCACCTGTGCTCTCCTCTCCTCTGAAGCTGGTGCTTTGACAGGGATAGTGAGCCCTATGTTCAGGCGAGGTGACACCAACTCCGAACAGACGGATGCACGGCCTAGTTAAGCCGACCCATCTGATCGGCGTCGGTGTCATCTCTCCTGATCACAGGACCCTAACCCACAAGAACAGCTCAAGCGCTCATCTGCTCAAAGGTATGTATGTCTGTCTGTCTCTGTGTGTGTGTCGCTGCACAATGCATAGACAAACACAATGGCCTCGATATATAGGCCCGAGGGACGGGGGACGAGGGTGATGCCTCCCAGAGAGAGAAAAAAAAACCCAGTAGTGACGCGCGGCCATGTGACAGGGCATACGCAACGATCTCCGCCTGCCGAGCCTTGACCGGGGGAAAACTCGTGCGTTCCCTCGGAGCCCCGGGGCCTCCTCGCTTAGCTTTCCCACCGGACAGCGGTAGGTCAACGGCGTCGTGGAGCCAGAGTACGATGTACACACACACCCACAGCTGCCAGACGACAACTTGCTGGCGCCCTGGACAACTTGGTGCACTAGTTCCACCACCGTCTCGTGGACCACCCCTTCCGTCGCTCCATTTTGTGAACCGCGATCGCCCTGCCTCAGGTTTCATCGCCTTGCCCTTGCGGTAAAGGCCTTCTGGCCGTGACAAAGTAGAGGTCCATGGTCAAGATTGATGTTCATATGTGTATCCATCACATGAAAATGCTGTTGCTGTTGTTTTCACCCGTCTCGTAATCTTCGTTCTCCCATAGGGAACCTGATGTACAGGATGCTCCAAAGGTTGTCTTCTTTTGGTTCTCAAAAAAAAAAGGTTGTCTTTTTTACTACTCCCGCCGTCCGGAAATACTTGTCATCAAAATGTATAAAAGGAGATGTATCTAGATGTATTTTAGTTCTAGATACATCTCTTTTTATCCATTTTGATGACAAGTATTTTCGGACGGAGGGAGTACTACTAAACCGGCCGGCCTGCAGCTGCAGCTCATGCTCAGCTAGCTAACCCGAGTAGGAGTATTAATTGTATGTACCGAAAATATCGAAGCAAATCGCGACAACTGCTTTCCTAGATGCTTATGATCTGCCGCAGATCTTCGATACATGTAACATAGTCCGTGGATTGTTCTAAAGGGCACAAAAGTATGATGTGGCCGTTAGAGGTTCCGGATCTCACATGCATGTATGTATGTGATCTCCAGGCACTACTATATATGTGGTTCTC
The DNA here is from genome assembly GCA_963921465.1 of Triticum timopheevii. Taxonomy (NCBI): domain Eukaryota; kingdom Viridiplantae; phylum Streptophyta; class Magnoliopsida; order Poales; family Poaceae; genus Triticum; species Triticum timopheevii. The sequence goes on along the minus strand of OY997264.1, from coordinate 174,900,828 downwards.
TTTGATTAATCAAGCACTGCCGCATACTGACTCAATAATGGCGTTTCCCTGACTAATTCAACATTGTAGGGTGGTGGTGAAATAAAATTAATCAAGGAGAAGGAGGCACATCCACCCAGATGCGTACCAATTCCTATGGCAAGCGATGGGGATAGATTGCTAAGATGCATGCACATGATTGGCGACGACAAAAACCGGCATGTCAATTGGAATGCGTGAGGTCATGAGGTCGATGTCAGCGTGTTATGTAGCTTTGAATTGTCTCCTTCATTTGGTTTGCACCATTATCCGCATAATCGGAGCCCTACACGGTGACATATATCGGTACTAAAAAAGAGTTTTCAGAAGGCTAAAAGTATGTAAAGTTAGGCGGCATGACAAGAAAATGCCCTTGCCTCATGTGCATATGCATGCACGCACTCAATGATTTCGAGGACCGCCTTTCGTCCGCGTTGCTGTCCAAGGAGTAAAACGCTGTCATCCTGGTCATTTTCTCGCGGTGAGAAAATGTGCAGAGAGGAAATGGTTTCCATGACAGAAGCAGATGGATGATCAGCTGTCTCCTTTCTCCGGTTCTTGCATACTGTACCATGAATGTTGCATTACTTTTGGAAGTATTACTGGTTCCAACTTGGAGTTGTTCGTGAGGAATTCCACAAGTTTTCCACCCGTTTGACTGGGATTGAGACGGTTATTGTCGCGGAATCTTTTTCATTTGCTCCTTTGTTTCTTACTTTTGACTGGGACACGGGCTTTGAATTGTCTTATTTTTTGCGACAGATGTGACATTGTTGCCTGGATATTTCCGTCGCTGGAATAAAACCTGAACATGAACATGAATATTTGTCCGCTGTTATGGACTACTTTGGACCTGTCAGATGTACAGCCATAAGCTATGGGATCTTGATGCAGAAAATAGCTGGTATGAAATCGACTCGTAGCATAAAGAAAAGACCAAGAGATGAGTACAGTGTCACTGGAAATCTTAGCATGATCTGCACAAAATCCTTCGAAAGAGCATTTAATTAGGAAAGAAATCGTGTGCAGGTGGAAGAAATCCTTGCGTAGATTCGCCAAATCTGTCATCAACCGCGGAACTGATTGATCATTGCACAGTAGAGTACGCGCCAATTATCTTGGCAAAGGAGAGCCAACTGCTTGTTCCGTCCTTTACAATTTTTTTATTCAGAAAAGGTCAGCATAGCACAACATGCACTGTCAGTCTACTACTTGTTTCGCGTGTGCTTTCACACAGTTTGAACGGCCAGGATCGGGACACGCTTACGAAAAGAATTACCTTTCTTTTAGAATAACCGATCCCACATGTATGCATAGTACTCAAATATGGCCGTGAGGCCAAATTTTTACAAGATCACCACAAGCTGCAAAGAAAGGTCTAAATTTTACAAGATCACCACAATCTGTACTCAAAGAGGAGCCAAACGAAGGCCTTAATTTTGTTTTCTGCTTTCACACAGTTTGAACTATACCGAAAAAGGGTTTCCCCCCGCTTTGCATACAAAGCAACCAACCAAGCCGTACAAGGATAGGTGCTGGGGCGGAAGCAGCACAGTCACGCCCAAAAAAAACGACAGAGAAAGAGCAAAAGAAACAAATGCCGACAACGGCGGATCAACGAAAACGAAAGAAGCCTCGCGAACGCTGCGTCCACCGGGATTTTTCACTAGGCTCCAAGACTCCGAAGCGCCGGCACCTATCAACACCTTCAAGAAGGATCGCGACGATGACGACGCTGCTGCCAAGGGTTTCCCCCGGTACACGACGAGGCGAGAGGAAGGGTAGCCCCCGACGCCCTCCCGGAAGGTCAGGTGACACCCACAGGCGCCACCGCGCCGGTGTCGGCCAAGCCGACAGGAGTTTCCCTTGATCCCAACCCGCACCTCGGGCGCTAGCCAGCCACCAAACCAACCACCACCCAACGCCAACACGATCAAGAGGCCCCCACGCCGTCTCACCACGACACCGCGAAGTGAGGACAACATGGCGAAGAGTCAGAGCCGGGACTAGGGCAGCAGCACCGTCGGCACGCGGGAGGGCCCCACCTCCACCGTCAGCGACGGTAGCCGTTCGGACGCAATAGCAGGCGCACACCAGGCCCGTAGGCCCACAGGCCCGGCCGAGCCCTCGAGGGCCCGTAAAGCTCCCGCCCTCGCGCTGCTGCCGGCACGCCACCGGCGCCGCCGCCCACATCCGAGCCGCTCCTCCTCCACACCGAGCCGCAGACAGCAAGGCCACGCCAGCGCCGGCCCGCTAGGACCCAGATGGGGCCCTAAGGGCCCAGATCTGGGCCGGGGGCACGCCGCCGGCCACCAGCGCCACCAGGCCACCCCGCCGCCAAGAGGCAGCGCCACCACCGCGCCAGCCGCCGACCCCGCCACCAGGGCGCCGGACCACCGCCAGCCGAGCTGCACCCGCCGCCAAGCCCTGCCCCGGGAAGGGCGCTGCGCGCGGGGGAAAAGAAGGCCCGCCGCCGCCGAGCCACCCGGCCAGAGCCGGGGGCGCCGTCTGGCGGCGGCGGGGGAGGGAGGACGGAGGGGTGGGGGCGAGGAGAAGGTGCGGAGGGGCCGCCCCGGCCGCCGCCCGGGGAGGCGGCGCGAGGCGGAGTCGGGAGATCTTAACTAAAACTTATCAAAGAGCAAAGTTATACGACAGTTTGAACTATCACTAGCTACAGTATTTGAACATGGGACCAGGTTCGGGACGAAGAAAAATAGTGTAGATCGTAGAGGCCGCGTCATTTAATTCGAGTAAAACTCACATAACCATCATATTCGGGTCAAGAATGCAGAAAATCACCACTTTACAAAATGTGGCACTGTGCATCGGACCGAATTTTTGACGGTGGCAAAAAACACTGAGCAAAACTTTGATCGCGTTTTGACGTGGCTGATTCCTTGCCAGCCGACAATGGAGACGTAAACGTCCGTTAATGGTCGGAAGCAGTTACCTGGCCGGGGCTTTCGCTTCTTAGCCACTTAGCGCCTGGGCCGAACCGTTTGTGTCCTTCCCAAACCCAACCCAGTGGTCGTTCGCTCAAATACTGCCCCAAACTCTCTTGCCGCATGTTCGGTTTCCTCATCCCGTCGTTATCACCAACTGCATTCATTCGCTCATAGAAATACCTCGCTCTCCATCCAACTTCCACAGAAAACCATCACACAACACAAAAACCTCCATCGCCATGGCGTTTGGCCTAGGATGGCACTAGGCTCTGGAGGAGATGTTCGCCACTGACGCCAAGAAACTCCTACGTGTGGGAGATCACCACCTGGTACACCAACATTACCATGTTGCAGAACCATGCCCGCACGGTGAGGGCTTGCACCACGACGGATGAGAGGGCGCGCATGCCAGACCTCCATCGCCCGCTCATTTTGAGAACTTGATCTGGGCGATGGAGGAGGTCACGGAGTCGCCAGATCCGTTCTAGAGGTCAGCTGGTACATGTACCAGGACTGCCAGCAACTGCGCCCGATGGACTACCAGGCCGAGAGGGTGGTGCCAGTGCTATCCCTCGCTCTGATGGAGATGGGGTCGCCGCAGATGCCGAAGCACCAACAGATGCGGGAGGTGGAGACTGGCACAAGCAGCAGGCAGAAGAAGAAGCAGCTCTGCATCCAGGGGCTAGTTCGCCGATCACCGCGTCTTCGGAAGCTGCAGAACAAGTGAGTTTGATGCAGCAACCAAGTCTTCAAGATGGTATATGTTAGTTTCTGCCTCTGAAGATCTGAACCACTATATAGGTTCAGTTAGTTTCTGAATTTAATTGTGTGTCGTGTGTGAAAAACTATGTGTGCATGCCTACTGTATGTGTATGTGTCTGAACTTTATGTAAAATTGCCTGAACTAGCAATCATCTATCTGTCTATCTCTATTTGTTTCTGAACATTGTCCGAACCACTGCAAATTTCTCTGAATATTGCAAGGAATGTACCTGTAAATTCCTTTGAATATTGCAAGTTATGTACCAGCAATTTCCTTTGAATATTGCAAGTTAGGTACCTTCAAAATGGTGTCTAAATAGTTGAATTGATAAGTGGAGTATAGTTCCTTCATGTCATTCTAAAACTACTATTATACACCAGTGTTACTTGTAATTTGTGATGCTTGACATGTAACTAGTATGCTCGTCCTAACAATGCATAATTCTTTTAATTAGCAAAAGTTTGATTTCAAGTTGTCGTAACACAACTAACTTCTGAATATTGCAAGTTAGGTAGGTAAATAAATGTAAAAATAGTGTCTGAAATTCATATTAGTAATGTAAGTTATCCACTAAATCACATGTGTTGTCTTTAAGTTTTGCACTGGACCAACACAAGTTTGAACATTAATTTGAGCACAACTACTAACACCTCCCATCACTCAGATCACTTAAACCATGTACACTGACTCACTCCATCTATGGTCAATTTGTCCACTTCATCACTCAACCCAAATTTAACGCATCTACCCACTGCACAACACCACAGTGCACAACACGCTGCAAATTCAGTAGTGGCATTTAGTGCCAGTTACATTTAGTGCAAGAATAATTCATCTGCAAACTGCATCTACCAATCACTAAACTAACATAGCTAACAAGCTCCGTACTAGAATAATTCATACACAACAAAACTAGCCCTATACTAGTATTATTCATCACTTGGAAGGCACCCAGTCAGTATTTTCAAAACCCTAAATTCAGTCAATCAGGACAACAACATTTGGTTGATTCAGTACCCTAAATTGAGTACTGCAGTTAGGTCAGCCGAGTAGGACAACAACTTTTAGTTAATTAAGAAAGATCCATAAACTAGTATCAATCAGAAAACCCTACTTTCCAAATCTGGAAGCCTAAATTGCAGCAATGAAAATGGATATGGAGGGAGGGGACAACTCAAGAGGAGACTATAGCTCACGTAGGCCCTGTTTGGATACTCTAACTCGGTTAGAGGTTAGAGTTAGATTCTAACCCTGAACTAACCCTAAACTAACTCTAACCAAAGAGCTGTTTGGATGATAGGGTTAGATTGACAATAAATATTCTTTCTCAATTATTTTACTACTTTGGACCATGTTTGGATGGGAGGGGTAACTTTTTTTACTATTTTTTCTAGTGGGTCCAGGAAAACTAACCCAAATAAGCTCCTCTAGAGTGGGCTAGTTTTTTGGGGTGGGTTAGATCCAACTAACCCAGACTAACCCATCATGTTTGGATACTTTTGGGTTATTTGAGCCCCAACTAACTAAAACTAACTCTAACTTGGGGATCCAAACAGGGCCGTAGGGGCACATTTTGCAGTGGGTGGCTCCACCACCAACACCCTACAGGCGACATCTGCCGCCGCCGGCAGTGGCAACGATGAACGGAATAGGCTGCTGCTATCGCGATCCTCCTTCTCACCGCGGGTGCCCTTTGCCATGCCACCATCCTCCCCCATCCATGCTTCATGCTCTGTCCCTGATACGTCTCCATTATATCTATAATTTTTTATTGTTTCATGCCAATATTTTACAACTTTCACATACTTTTGGCAATAATTTATATTATTTTTGGGACTAACACATTGATCCAATGCCCAGTGGCAGTCCCTGTTTTTTGCATGTTTTTTCTTTTGTAGAAAATTCATATCAAAGGAAGTCCAAACGCGATAAAATTTTACGGGGATTTTTCTGGAATATATGTGTTTTTTGGGAGGAAGAATCAACGCAAACGAAGGCCCACAGCTTCCCCAATACAAAAGGGCGCGCCCCACCACTAGGGCGTGGGGTGATATCTTGTGCACCTTGTAAGTCGGTTGGAGCTCTTCTTCGGCCGCAAGGAAGCTTATATCGGGAAAAAAAATGCTAAAATTTCAGGCCGATCGAAGTTACGAATCTCTAGGAATATAAGAAACAATTTTTGGCCAGAAACAAAGATGGGAAACAGAAGAGAAACCAAGGGAGATCCAATCTTGGAGGGGCTCCTGCCCTCAGGGAGCCATGGAGGCCAAGGACTAGAGGGGAAACCTTCCTCCCATCTAGGGGGGGGGGGGGGAAGAAGAATAAGGAGGAGGGGGCTGATAACCCACAAGTATAGGGGATTGTTTGTAGACTTTTTAGATAAGGGCCATTTGCATTTCTGTCCCTAACTCGAACCACCTAATCAGATATACCCCTAATTCGAAAGCCTGCTCAAAAATGCCCCTCCGCCATTAGGTGCCCTTACAGAAATGTCCTTCCGTGCCGTTACCTTCCGGTCAAAGAGCTTTGACCGCTATCTGGCCGTTTCTTTGACATTTTTGCCCCTGTGTCCATGTGCCACTTACTGGTGGGTCCCACTCTCAAAAAATAAAATGAAAAACACTTTCTCTCACCCTCTCTCTCTCTCACACACACTTACATGTGGGGCCAGTCTAAAAAAATAAAAGGAAAAAAGGACTTTTCAAACAGATATTGGGCCCACATGTCATTGCCTTATTAATATTTTCCAGAAATATTTTGTTTTAATTAGTGCCTTAATTAATTCTTAACTGTGGATTGGGTCGACGGTGGCCGGCGGCAACCAAATCCTGCGGTGGAGGCACGCCGGGATGCTGCGAGGAGGACGGCTGAGGGAACCAGGTTATAGGCGTGGCTCTACCGCATCCAGGGATGTGGTCGTCGGACCATATGGTCGCCGGAGCAAACGGCGGCGACCATTCCCGCGGGGGCTCCGGGCGACGCAAGTGGGGCAGCAACCATGCGAGGGGTAGAGAGAGGGGAACGGTTTGTGTGACAATAGGGAGCACACTTGGAGCACGACGGCGACGCCGCTGGGGCTCGGGGGTGACCGAAGCAATGACTTCGACGATGGCGGCCATGGAAGAGCTCGAAGCTCATGGGGAAGACGACCCGAGGTCATGGAGCTTGCTATGGAGGACTCCCAAGTCTTCTGTGGTGCATAAGTATGCCATAGGAGCCGCCGGGATCGGCCGACATGCTTCAACGGAGTCGAATCGAAGGCGGCGATCCAAGCTCAGAGGCGGGGAAGATGCGTTGTGGCGCTCTGTGCTGGATATCTCTGGTCTCGTTAGCTGGTTGGACAAGGTCATGGCATATGAGCTTCCTGGTGAGGTAGCGGCGCTTCAAGTTGCCGTTGGCCACGTCCTTGACTGACGCCGGCGACGGGGCACTCGCTGGCGTGCTTGCGGGAGAGGGCGGGAGAGGAACGAGGGCGGGCGGCGGAGAGAGCATGAGGTACAAAGGACTACGGCGTCAGGGGAGGCCAGCGACAGAGGCGGTGGCCGTTCAGTACTCTCGCCGGAGTTGAGAGGTAGTGGCCGTCGGCCCGTTGTTTGGCAGGGGGGAGAGAGGTGAGAGAGATAGTGTTTCCTTTTTATTTTTTCTATAAATGAGGGGCCCACATGTAAGTGTGTGTGAGAGAGAGGGGGTGAGAGAAATTGTTTTTCATTTTATTTATGTTTTGACTGGGTCCCACGTGTAAGTGGCACATGGAGGCAGGGGCAAAATGTCCAATAAACGCCCAGTAGACGGTCAAACCCCTTTGACCAGACGGAAACGGGACGGAAGGGCATTTTTGTAAGGGCACCTAACGGCGGATGGGCATTTTTGAGCAGGTTTTTGAATTAGGGGCAAATGTGAGTAGTGGGTTCGAGTTAGGGACACAGATGTAAAAGACCCTTTAGATAAGTAAGAGTGTCGAACCCAATGAGGAGCTAAAGGTAGAAGTAATATTCTCTCAAGTTCTATCGACCACCGACACAACTCTACGCACACCAATGTTTGCTTTACCTAGAAGCAAGTAATAAAATTAGAAGTACCTTGTAGGTGTAGTGGGATAAGTTTGCAAGAATAAAACTAGAAGTACTTAGCTAGATAATAAAAGTTAGTTTGTTTTACTTGAGAGCTTTTTGTAACACAAAGAGGAAGATTGTCCATAGGCAATTGAATATAACACGATAGATACTTATCATATCCAATGAGGGAGAGGCATACGCTAACATACTTTCTGTACTTGGATCACACGCACTTATGATTGTAACCCTAGCAAGCATCCACAACTACTAAAGATCATTAAGGTAAAACTCAACCATAACATTAAGTAACAAATCCACTTTACTCCCATATGCAACAACCCCCTTACTCAGATTTAAGCTTCTGTCACTCTCGCATCCCAATGTAAGCAAATTATGAACGTATTGCAACACCCTACAACGGTAATCCCACACGCTTGCATGACACGAAGGGCACTATAGGATAGCACCATATTAGCATAAAACTCATATCAATCACACCATACCACAATTAGCCCGTAGGACAAAAAGAATCTACTCAAACATCATATGATGGCAACACTGTTGGGGAACGTAGTAATTTCAAAAAATTTCCTACGCACACGCAAGATCATGGTGATGCATAGCAACGAGAGGGGAGAGTGTTGTCTACGTACCCTCGTAGACCGAAGCGGAAGCGTTGACGCAACGTAGAGGAAGTAGTCGTACGTCCTCCCGGTCCAACCGATCCAAGCACCGTTACTCCGGCACCTCCGAGTTCTTGACACGCGTATAGCTCGATGACGCACCCTCGATCTCCAATCCAGTAGAGGCTCCGAGGGGGAGTTCCGTCAGCACGACGGCGTGGTGACGATCTTGATGTTCTCCTGTCGCAGGGCTTCGCCTAAGCACCGCTACAATATGATCGAGGTGTAATATCGTGGAGGGGGGCACCGCACACGGCTAAGGAACGATCAATGATCAACTTGTGTGTCCTAGGGTGCCCCCCTACCCCCGTATATAAAGGAGGGAGGGAGGAGGTGGCCGGCCCAAAGGGGGCGCGCCATAGGGGAGGGGGAAACCTACTCCAAGTAGGTTTCCCCCCTTTTTCCTTATCTTATTTGGAGGGGGAAGGAAAGAGTACTAGTATTAGGAAGTAGTACTAGTAGTAGTAATAGGAAGAGGGGGAAGGAGAAAGGAAAGGGGGGGCCGGCCCCCCTCCCCAATTCGGATTGGGCTAGGGGGGCACGCCCCCCTCCCTTGTTCCTTCTCCCTTCCTCCTACATGGGCCCAATAAGGCCCATATACCTCCCGGGGGGTTCCGGTAACCTCCCGGAGCTCCAAACTTCTCCGGAACCTTTCCGATGTCCAAATATATCCGTCCAATATATCAATCTTTATGTCTCGGCCATTTCGAGACTTCTCGTCATGTCCGTGATCATATCCGGGACTCCGAACAACCTTCGGTACATCAAAATACATAAACTCATAATATAACTGTCATCGAAACCTTAAGCGTGCGGACCCTACGGTTCGAGAACAATGTAGACATGACCGAGACATGTCTCTGGTCAATAACCAATAGCGGGACCTGGATGCCCATATTGGTTTCTACATATTCTACGAAGATCTTTATCGGTCAAACCGCACAACAACACACGTTGTTCCCTTTGTCATCGGTATGTTACTTGCCCGAGATTCGATCGTCGGTATCCAATACCTAGTTCAATCTCGTTACCGGCAAGTCTCTTTACTCGTTCCGTAATACATCATCTCGCAACTAACTCATTAGTTGCAATGCTTGCAAGGCTTAAGTGATGTGCATTACCGAGAGGGCCCAGAGATACCTCTCCGACATTCGGAGTGACAAATCCTAATCTCGAAATACGCCAACCCAACAAGTACCTTTGGAGACACCTGTAGAGCACCTTTATAATCACCCAGTTACGTTGTGACGTTTGGTAGCACACAAAGTGTTCCTCCGGTAAACGGGAGTTGCATAATCTCATAGTCATAGGAACATGTATAAGTCATGAAGGAAGCAATAGCAACATACTAAACGATCGTGTGCTAAGCTAACGGAATGGGTCATGTCAATCAGATCATTCAACTAATGATGTGATCCTCTTTGTTCATGGTTAGGAAACATAACCATCTTTGATTAACAAGCTAGTCAAGTAGAGGCATACTAGTGACACTCTGTTTGTCTATATATTCACACATGTATTATGTTTCCGGTTAATACAATTCTAGCATGAATAATAGACATTTATCATGAAATAAGGAAATAAATAATAACTTTATTATTGCATCTAGGGCATATTTCCTTCAGTCTCCCACTTGCACTAGAGTCAATAATCTAGTTCACACCGCCATGTGATTGAACACCAATAATCATATCTGTATATGATTAACACCCATAGTTCACATCGTCATGTGACTAACACCCAAAGGGTTTACTAGAGTCAATAATCTAGTTCACATCGCTATGTGATTAACACCCAAAGAGTACAAAGGTATGATCATGTTTTGCTCGTGAGAGAAGTTTAGTCAACGGGTCTGTCACATTCAGAGCCGTATGTATTTTGCAAATATTCTATGTCTACAATGCTCTGCACGGAGCTACTCTAGCTAATTGCTCCCACTTTCAATATGTATCTAGAGACTTAGAGTCATCCAGATCGGTGTCAAAACTTGCATCGACGTAACCCTTTACGACGAACCTTTTGTCACTTCCATAATCGAGAAACATATCCTTATTCCACTAAGGATAATTTTGACTGCTGTCTAGTGATCTACTCCTAGATCACTATTGTACTCCCTTGCCAAATTCAGTGTAGGGTATACAATAGATCTGGTACACAGCATGGCATACTTTATAGAACCTATGGCCAAGGCATAGGGAATGACTTTCATTCTCTTTCTATCTTCTGCCGTAGTCGGGTTTTGAGTCTTACTCAATTTCACACCTTGTAACACAGGCAAGACCTCTTTCTTTGACTGATCCATTTTGAACTACTTCAAAATCTTGTCAAGGTATGTACTCATTGAAAAAACTTATCAAGCGTCTTGAACTATCTCTATAGATCTTGATGCTCAATATGTAAGCAACTTCACCGAGGTCTTTCTTTGAAAAACTCCTTTCAAACACTCCTTTATGCTTTACAGAATAATTCTACATTATTTCCGATCTACAATATGTCATTCACATATACTTATCAGAAATGTTGTAGTGCTCCCACTCACTTTCTAGTAAATACAGGCTTCACTGCAAGTCTGTATAAACTATATGCTTTGATCAACTTATCAAAGCGTATATTCCAACTCCGAGATGCTTGCACCAGTCCATAGATGGATCGCTGGAGCTTGCACACTTTGTTAGCTCCCTTTGGATCGATAAAACCTTCTGGTTGCATCATATACAACTCTTCCTCCAGAAACCCATTCAGGAATACAGTTTTTACATCCATTTGCCAAATTTCATAAATTGTGGCAATTGCTAACATGATTCGGACAGACTTAAGCATCGCTACAGTTGAGAAAATCTCATTGTAGTCAACACCTTGAACTTGTCAAAAACCTTTTTGCGACAAGTCGAGCTTTGTAGATAGTAACACTACTATCAACGTCCGTCTTCCTCTTGAAGATCCATTTATACAATATGGCTTGCCGATCATCGGGCAACTCCACCAAAGTCCACACTTTGTTCTCATACATGGATCCCATCTCTGATTTCATGGCCTTAAGCCATTTTGCAGAATCTGGGCTCATCATCGCTTCCTCATAGTTCGTAGGTTCATCATGGTCTAGTAACATGACTTTCAGAACAAGATTACCGTACCACTCTGGTGCGGACCGTACTCTGGAAGACCTACGAGATTCTGTAGTAACTTGATCTGAAGTTTCATGATCATCATCATTAGCTTCCTCACTAATTGGTGTAGGAATCACTGGAACTGATTTCAGTGATGAACTATTTTCCAATTAGGGAGAAGGTACAGTTACCTCATCAAGTTCTACTTTCCTCCCACTCACTTCTTTCGAGAGAAACTCCTTCTCTAGAAAGGATCCATTTATTAGCAACGAATGTTTTGCCTTCGGATCTGTGATAGAAGGTGTACCCAACAATTTCCTTTGGGTATTCTATGAAGACGCACTTCTCCGATTTGGGTTTGAGCTTATCAGGATGAAACTTTTTCACATAAGCATCGCAGCCCCAAACTTTAAGAAACGACAACTTTGGTTTCTTGCTAAACCACAGTTCATATAGTGTCGTCTCAACGGATTTAGATGGTGCCCTATTTAACGTGAATGCAGCTGTCTCTAATGCATGATCCCAAAACGATATTGGTAAATCGGTAAGAAACATCATAGATTGTACTATATCCAATAAAGTACGGTTATGACGTTCGGACACACCATTATGATGTGGTGTTCCAGGTGGCATGAATTTGTGAAACTATTCCACATTGTTTTAATTGAAGACCAAACTCGTAACTCAAATATTTGTCTCCGCGATCAGATCGTAGAAACCTTATTTTCTTGTCACGATGATTTTTCCACTTCACTCTGAAATTCTTTGAACCTTTCAACTATTTCAGACTTATGTTTCATCAAGTAGATATACCCATATCTGCTCAAATCATCTGTGAAGGTCAGAAAATAACGATACCCGCCGCGAGCCTTAACACTCATTGGATCGCATACATCGGTATGTATTATTTCCAATAAGTCAGTTGCTCGCTCCACTGTTCCGGAGAACGGAGTCTTAGTCATCTTTGCCCATGAGGCATGGTTCGCAAGCATCAAGTGATTCACAATCAAGTGATTCCAAAATCCCATCAGCATGGAGTTTCTTCATGCGCTTTACACCAATATGACCTAAATGGCAGTGCCACAAATAAGTTGCACTATCATTATTAACTTTGCATCTTTTGGTTTCAATATTATGAATATGTGTATCACTACGATCGAGATCCAATGAACCATTTTCATTGGGTGTGTAACCATATAAGGTTTTATTCATGTAAACAGAACAACAGTTTATTCTCTTACTTAAATGAATAACCGTATTGCAATAAACATGATCAAATCATATTCATGCTCAACGCAAACACCAAATAACATTTATTTAGGTTCAACACTAATCCCGAAAGTATAGGGAGTGTGCGATGATGATCATATCAATCTTGAAACTACTTTCAACACACATCGTCACTTCACCCTTAACTAGTTTCTGTTTATTCTGCAACTCTTGTTTCGAGTTACTACTCTTAGCAACTGAACCAGTACCAAATACCGAGGGGTTGCTATAAACACTAGTAAAGTACACATCAATAACATGTATATCAAATATACCTTTGTTTACTTTGTCATCCTTCTTATCCGCCAAATACTTGGGGTAGTTCTGCTTCCAGTAACTAGTCCCTTTGTAGTAGAAGCACTTACTCTCAGGCTTAGGTCCAGACTTGGGCTTCTTCACTTGAGCAGCAACTTGCTTGCCGTTCTTCTTGAAGTTCCCTTCTATCCCTTTGCCCTTTTTTTGAAACTAGTGGTCTTGTTAACCATCAACACTTGATGTTCTTTCTTGATTTCTACCTTCATCGATTTCATCATTATGAAAAACTCAGGAATCATTTTCTTCATCCCTTGCATACTATAGATCATCTCGAAGTTCTACTAACTTGGTGATGGTGACTAGAGAGTTCTGTCAATCACTATCTTATCTGGAAGATTAACTCCCACTTGATTCAAGCGATTGTAGTACCCAGACAATCTGAGCACATGCTCACTAGTTGAGCGATTCTCCTCCATCTTTTAGCTATAGAACTTGTTGGAGACTTCATATCTCTCATCTCGGGTATTTGCTTGAAATATTAACTTCAACTCCTGGAACATCTCATATGGTCCATGACGTTCAAAACGTCTTTGAAGTCCCGATTCTAAGCCATAAAGCATGGTGCACAAAACTATCAAGTAGTCATCATATTGAGCTAGCCAAACGTTCATAACGTCTGCATCTGCTCCTGCAATAGGTCTGTCACCTAGCGGTGCATCAAGGACATAATTCTTCTGTGCAGCAATGAGGATAAACCTCAGATCGCGGATCCAATCCGCATCATTGCTACTAACATTTTTCAACACAATTTTCTCTAGGAACATATCAAAATAAACATATGAAAGCAACAACGCAAGCTATTGATCTTACAACATAATTTGCAAAATACTACCAGGACTAAGTTCATGATAAATTTAAGTTCAATTATCATATTACTTAAGAACTCCCACTTAGACAGACATCTCTCTAGTCATCTAAGTGATCACGTGATCCAAATCAACTAAACCATAACCGATCATCACGTGAGATGGAGTAGTTTTCAATGGTGAACATCTTATGTTGATCATATCTACTATATGATTCACGCTCGACCTTTCGGTCTCCGTGTTCCGAGGCCATATCTGCATATGCTAGGCTCGTCAAGTTTAACCTGAGTATTCCGCATGTGCAAAACTGGCTTGCACCCGTTGTAGATGGACGTAGAGCTTATCACACCCGATCATCACGTGGTGTCTGGGCACGACGAACTTTGGCAACGGTGCATACTCAGGGAGAACACTACTTGATAATTTTTAGTGAGAGATCATCTTAAAATGCTACCGTCAATCAAAGCAAGATAAGATGCATAAAGGATAAACATCACATGCAATCAATATAAGTGATATGATATGGCCATCATCTTCTTGTGCTTGTGATCTCCATCTCCGAAGCACCATCATGATCACCATCGTCACCGGCGCGACACCTTGATCTCCATCGTAGCATCGTTGTCGTTTACGCCATCTATTGCTTCTACGACTATCGCTACCGCTTAGTGATAAAGTAAAGCAATTACAGGGCGTTTGCATTTCATACAATAAAGCGACAACCATATGGCTCCTGCCAGTTGCCGATAACTTCGGTTACAAAACATGATCATCTCATACAATAAAATATAGCATCATGTCTTGGCCATATCACATCACAACATGCCCTGCAAAAACAAGTTAGACGTCCTCTACTTTGTTGTTGCAAGTTTTACGTGGCTGCTACGGGCTTAAGCAAGAACCAATCTCACCTACGCATCAAAACCACAACGATAGTTTGTCAAGTTGATGCTGTTTTAACCTTCGCAAGGACCGGGCGTAGCCACACTCGGTTCAACTAAAGTTGGAGAAACTGACACCCGCTAGTCACCTGTGTGCAAAGCACGGCGGTAAAACCAGTCTCGCGTAAGCGTACGCGTAATGTCGGTCCGGGCCGCTTCATCCAACAATACCGCCGAACCAAAGTATGAAATGCTGGTAAGCAGTATGACTTATATCGCCCACAACTCACTTGTGTTCTACTCGTGCATATAACATCAAACCATAAAAACCTAGGCTCGGATGCCACTTTTGGGGAACGTGGTAATTTCAAAAAATTTCCTACGCACACGCAAGATCATGGTGATGCATAGCAACGAGAGGGGAGAGTGTTGTCTACGTACCCTCGTAGACCGAAGCGGAAGCGTTGACGCAACATAGAGGAAGTAGTCGTACGTCCTCCCGGTCCAACCGATCCAAGCACCGTTACTCCGGCACCTCCGAGTTCTTGACACGCGTACAGCTCGATGACGCACCCTCGATCTCCAATCCAGTAGAGGCTCCGAGGGGGAGTTCCGTCAGCACGACGGCGTGGTGACGATCTTGATGTTCTCCTATCGCAAGGCTTCGCCTAAGCACCGCTACAATATGATCGAGGTGTAATATCGTGGAGGGGGCACCGCACACGGCTAAGGAACGATCAATGATCAACTTGTGTGTCCTAGGGTGCCCCCCTACCCCCGTATATAAAGGAGGGAGGGAGGAGGTGGCCGGCCCAAAGGGGGCGCGCCATAGGGGAGGGGGAAACCTACTCCAAGTAGGTTTCCCCCCTTTTTCCTTATCTTATTTGGAGGGGGGAGGAAAGAGTACTAGTATTAGGAAGTAGTACTAGTAGTAGTAATAGGAAGAGGGGGAAGGAGAAAGGAAAGGGGGGGCCGGCCCCCCTCCCCAATTCGGATTGGGCTGGGGGGCGTGCCCCCCTCCCTTGTTCCTTCTCCCTTCCTCCTACATGGGCCCAATAAGGCCCATATACCTCCCGGGGGGTTCCGGTAACCTCCCGGAGCTCCAAACTTCTCCGGAACCTTTCCGGTGTCCAAATATATCCGTCCAATATATCAATCTTTATGTCTCGACCATTTCGAGACTCCTCGTCATGTCCGTGATCATATCCGGGACTCCGAACAACCTTCGGTACATCAAAATACATAAACTCATAATATAACTGACATCGAAACCTTAAGCGTGCGGACCCTACAGTTCGAGAACAATGTAGACATGACCGAGACATGTCTCTGGTCAATAACCAATAGCGGGACCTGGATACCCATATTGGTTCCTACATATTCTACGAAGATCTTTATTGGTCAAACCGCACAACAACATACGTTGTTCCCTTTGTCATCGGTATGTTACTTACCCGAGATTCGATCGTCGGTATCCAATACCTAGTTCAATCTCGTTACCGGCAAGTCTCTTTACTCGTTCCGTAATACATCATCTCGCAACTAACTCATTA
The DNA here is from genome assembly GCA_963921465.1 of Triticum timopheevii. Lineage (NCBI taxonomy): Eukaryota > Viridiplantae > Streptophyta > Magnoliopsida > Poales > Poaceae > Triticum > Triticum timopheevii. The sequence continues at coordinate 174,884,433 of OY997264.1, read as the reverse complement.
GTTGTAATGCTTGCAAGGCTTAAGTGATGTGCATTACCGAGAGGGCCCAGAGATACCTCTCCGACATTCGGAGTGACAAATCCTAATCTCGAAATACGCCAATCCAACAAGTACCTTTGGAGACACCTGTAGAGCACCTTTATAATCACCCAGTTACGTTGTGACGTTTGGTAGCACACAAAGTGTTCCTCCGGTAAACGGGAGTTGCATAATCTCATAGTCATAGGAACATGTATAAGTCATGAAGGAAGCAATAGCAACATACTAAACGATCGTGTGCTAAGCTAACGGAATGGGTCATGTCAATCAGATCATTCAACTAATGATGTGATCCCGTTAATCAAATCACAACTCTTTGTTCATGGTTAGGAAACATAACCATCTTTGATTAACAAGCTAGTCAAGTAGAGGCATACTAGTGACACTCTGTTTGTCTATATATTCACACATGTATTATGTTTCCGGTTAATACAATTCTAGCATGAATAATAGACATTTATCATGAAATAAGGAAATAAATAATAACTTTATTATTGCCTCTAGGGCATATTTCCTTCAAACACATCATTGGATAATAATAAGTCGCATAAAGCACCATGTTTAAGTAGAGATTACAACGGGAGAAATGTGTTACACCACTGCATAAAGGGGGAGAGAGTTGGTGATGACGGGGGCTGAAAGTGCAACTATCCCTAGGTGGTTTTGGTAATTCATAACAACATATAGCTCATTGAGCTAATGCTATTCCAAGACTATTATTTCAGGAAAGCTCAATGAATGGCATGGCATGGATGATGAAAGTGGATCCCTCAAAATACTAAGGACAAAGGATTGGCTCATGCTCAAAAGCTCAAGACTCTTCATTTTACATTTTAGTGATCCAAGATCACATTGAGTCTATAGGAAAAGCCAATACTATCAAGGAGGGATGAGGTGTTGCTTAATGAGCCTCTTGCTTCATGTGCTTAGTGATATGCTCCAAAACCCTCAACTACTTTCCCACATCCACAAATGACCTAAACCCAAAGCCAAAATCGGTCACACCGATTCTTCCTATCCGGCACCGCCGATTCCAAAAGTCATAGCCACTGCCACAAACCCTAAGCAAATCGGTCTTACCGATAGGGATCTTGGTCTCACTGAGATGGGGTTGCAATCTCTCTATTTCCCTTCGTAACGTTTCGGTCTAACCGAAGTGAGCGATCGGTCCCATCGAGATTGCAATGTAAACTCTCTGTTTCCTTTTTGTAACATTTCGGTCTCACCGAAAAGAACAAATCGGTCCCACCGAGTTTACCTGACCAACTCTCTGGAAAGCTTATTACCAAATTGGTCTCACCGAGTTTGTGTAATCGGTCTTACCGAGATTACGTTATGCCCTAACCCTAACCGAATCGGTCTCACCGAGATGCATGTCAGTCCCACCGAAAATCACTAACGGTCACTAGGTTTACTAAATCGGTTCGACCGAGTTTAACGATTCGGTCCCACCGAGTTTGGTAAATTGTGTGTAACGGTTAGATTTTGTGTGGAGGCTATATATACCCCTCCACCTCCTCTTCATTCGTGGAGAGAGCCATCAGAACGAACCTACACTTCCAACTTACCATTTCTAAGAGAGAACCACCTACTCATGTGTTGAGACCAAGATATTCCATTCCTACCATATGAAGCTTGATCTCTAGCCTTCCCCAAGTTGCTTTCCACTCAAATCTTCTTTCCACCAGATCCAAAACCTATGAGAGAGAGTTGAGTGTTGGGGAGACTATCATTTGAAGCACAAGAGCAAGGAGTTCATCATCAACGCACCATTTGTTACTTCTTGGAGAGTGGTGTCTCCTAGATTGGCTAGGTGTCACTTGGGAGCCTCCGACAAGATTGTGGAGTTGAACCAAGGAGTTTGTAAGGGCAAGGAGATCGCCTACTTGTGAAGATCAACCGCTAGTGAGGCAAGTCCTTCGTGGGCGATGGCCATGGTGGGATAGACAAGGTTGCTTCTTCGTGGACCCTTTGTGGGTGGAGCCCTCCGTGGACTCGCGCAGTCGTTACCCTTCGTGGGTTGAAGTCTCCATCAACGTGGATGTATGATAGCACCACCTATCGGAACCACGCCAAAAACATCTGTGTCTCCAATTGCGTTTGAATCCTCCAAACCCTTCCCTTTACTTTCTTGCAAGTTGCATGCTTTAATTTCCGCTGCCTATATACTCTTTGCATGCTTGCTTGAATTGTGTGATGATTGCTTGACTTGTCCTAAAGTAGCTAAAAATCTGCCAAACTCTAAAATTGGGAAAAGGTTAAGTTTTTATTGGTCAAGTAGTCTAATCACCCCCCTCTAGACATACTTCAAGGTCCTACAAGTGGTATCAGAGCTTTGGTCTCCATTTGCTTTGATTTCCATAGCTTTTGGTGGTCATAACCTTGGTTTCACAACCTAGGAGAGTATGGCGTCTAGCGAGGGAAATTATCACCGTAGAGGTCCTTACTTTGATGGTACTAATTTTGCTAGTTGGAAGCATAAGATGAAAATGCATATTCTCGGACATAACCCCGCCGTTTGGGCAATTATTTGTATTAGCTTGCAAGGTGAATTTTTCGATGGGAGAGAACCGAACTGTGAAGCTAATGCGGAAGAATTGAAGATGCCGCAATACGACGCTCAAGCTTGTGATATCATCTTCAACGGATTGTGCCCCGAAGAATTCAACAAAATCAGCCGTCTTGAGAATGCAAAGGAAATTTGGGATACTTTGATTGATATGCACGAAGGTACAGAGTCCGTCAAGGGATCCAAATTGGATGTGCTCCAAAGTCAGCTTGATAAGTTCAAAATGAAGGATGGTGAAGGTGTCGCTGAAATGTACTCTAGGCTAGCTCTTATCACAAATGAGATTGCCGGCTTAGGGAGTGAAGAGATGACCGACAAATTCATCATCAAGAAAATCCTAAGAGCATTGGATGGAAAGTATGATACCGTGTGCACATTGATCCAAATGATGCCAAACTACAAATATCTCAAGCCAACGGAAGTCATTGGAAGAATTGTTGCTCATGAGATGTCACTCAAGGATAAGGAGGAACTTCACAACAAGTCAAGTGGTGCTTACAAAGCCTCAAGTGAAGCCCCCACATAATCAAGTGAGAAACCAACCTTCAATGAAGAATTGAGCTTAATGGTGAAGAACTTCAACAAATTCTACAAGAGTAGAAGCAAAGAAAGAAGCTCCAAGTCAAGGTCTTACAATGACAAAAGATCTTCTAGTCGAGAGCGCAATTGCTACAATTGTGGGAGACCCGGACACTACTCCAATGAGTGTACGACACCCTACAAAAGAAGAGAAGATTCTCCAAGAAGAAGGAGCAAAAGAGAAGAATCACCACCAAGAGAGAGGAGGAGTAGAGATGATCGTTATGAACGAAGACCCTCACGGAGAAGCAAGGATTTGGAAAGGAAGGACAAGTCATCAAGGAGCTACACAAAACAAAGACATCAAGCTCATGTTGGTGAATGGGTATCCGGCTCCGACTCCGACAATCACTCCGAGAGAAGCTATCACTCTGACTCCGAATATACTCAAGATGAAGGTGTTGCCGGTCTAGCACTTGTGTCAACCAACTCCTACGACATATTTGATTCACCAAATGAAGGTGTTGGAAGATGCTTCATGGACAAAGGTCCAAAGGTAACACATCCTGAGTATGTTGATTTCAATAGTGATGAAGATGACTTGCTTGTGGATGATGATTAATTTGTTGACAACTCTAGTGATGAATACTATGATGAAACGTCAATTAATCATGCTAATCAAGATAAAACGAATGACAATGATAAGGAGAAGATTGAGCTACTAACTAAAGAACTAAACACTCTTAAGTTGGCTCATGAAACTATCTTCGAAGATCATCGAGAACTTTTAAGGGCTCATGAGAAGTTACGCTTTGAAAAGCTCAATCTTGAGCAAGAGCATGAGTTCTTAAAAGCAATCAATGATGATCTTCGCAAGAAAAGTTCTTCTTACATTGCCAAGCGTTTACTCTTATCTACTTACATGCCTCAAGTCAAGTCTAGTAACAAGTACAAGAAAGATACTTCCTCTAGTAGTAACAATAATAATGTCAAATCCAATATTGTTGCTTCTAGTAGTTCTCTTGATTCCACTAATGATTCTCTTAGCCAAGTTACACTTGAGCAAGAAAATAGCTTATTGAAGGGAATTATAGAGAAAGGTGTTTACAAGAGCCTTGCCGGAGTAAGCAATTCGAGGAAATTGTACGCAAGCAAGGAAGGCACCGGAAGAATCAAGGTGTTGGTTTTGAACGAAATTCAATGCCAATGGAGTTGAGTGGGAAGAAGATCAATACCCCAAGATGAAGTTTGTTCCTCAACAAGAGAAGTATGATCCTACTTCCTTCAAGGGAACACAAGCTCAATATGATCTTCCACCACAAGACCACAAGAACAAAGGCAAGGACAAGCTTCAAGAAGAGATTGATGCATTTTAAGACGCACCTAAAGCCTCGTTCAAGTGGGTCCCCAAGACTACGTCAAGTTCTACTTCATCAAGTACAACTACAACTCCAAGGATTCCCATCAAGATGATGTGGATCCCGAAGAAGAAGAACTAGAGAGTTCTTGAGGGTGACTCTGCCAACGTTCTTCGCTCATATCATTTTGGCAAGAACAAGTGCAATCAACTTCCACATCTTGCACTAGTTCAAGGAGTCACAAACCCTCATGTTGGTAAGACAAGGGACAAGGTAACCTAATGAATTCATGGACATCATCTTGTGTGTGCATCACTCTATATATATGGATATTCTTGTTTGTTCCTTGTGGGACTAACCCATGTAGGTAAGTTGAAAGTACAACTCACTCCAAAGGATTGCTCCAAATGATCTACATCAATATTGAGCATCTACATCTTCAACACCTACATGAAGTCAGCATCGACAAAACCCAAGGTTAGTTCATCCCTCTAAGGGGGGATCTCACATCTAGGGGGAGCTTAACTCTAAGAATTGAGTCAAAGCAACTCTAAAGGTGTGAACACATCAATGCATTATGTAAAAGTGGTAACCCCACTTGAGCTTAAACGATGAGTATGACCTATGATCAAATGTTCTCATTTGACTCCTAAGTCAATATACTCATATATAGATGACCTAGTCATCGCCAACTGTTTGATAGATGCTAGAATTAGTTGTGCATGCTTTGCCACATATTTCATTTGCCATCTTATTGTGTGAGCATGTTGGTGCATATTTTACTCATTCAAGGACATCCACTTGTTGTTTTGATTGTTTAGTTATTTTATTTCTTGCCAAGTGGATGGACAAGAATGCCTACGAATCTTCTTTAGCTATCTATGATTTTCTCATCTCAAACTCTATTCATGCTACATCACAAAATTTGATCAAGTCAGATTCGAACCACTCTGTGTGAGGAGCACTCGGAGTCCCCGATTCGTCATAGACTTAAACTTCCAAAACCTCTTTGTGACTCTCGGTCTGACCGATTCCTCCATTTCGGTCCTACCGAGATCATTAAGTTGATCTGAGTTTTCAATCTCGGTGCAACCGATTTGAACTTTTCGGTCACACCGATTTGCTGTAACTGTACACAGTTATGCATCTCGGTGCCACCGAGTTGTTCCACTCGGTCACACCGACAGGGTCGGGATATATTGAAGGAAATATGCCCTAAAGGCAATAATAAAGTTATTATTTATTTCCTTATTTCATGATAAATGTTTATTATTCATGCTAGAATTGTATTAACCGGAAACATAATACATGTGTGAATACATAGACAAACATAGTGTCACTAGTATGCCTCTACTTGACTAGCTCGTGAATCAAAGATGGTTAAGTTTCCTAGCCATAGACATGAGTTGTCATTTGATTAACGGGATCACATCATTAGGAGAATGATGTGATTGACTTGACCCATTCCGTTAGCTTAGCACTTGATCGTTTAGTATGTTGCTATTGCTTTCTTCATGACTTATACATGTTCCTGTAACTATGAGATTATGCAACTCCCGTTTACCGGAGGAACACTTTGGGTGCTACCAAACGTCACAACATAACTGGGTGATTATAAAGGAGTACTACAGGTGTCTCCAAAGGTACATGTTGGGTTGGCGTATTTCGAGATTAGGTTTTGTCACTCCGATTGTTGGAGAGGTATCTCTGGGCCCTCTCGGTAATGCACATCACTATAAGCCTTGCAAGCAATGTAGCTAATGAGTTAGTTACGGAATGATGCATTACGGAACGAGTAAAGAGACTTGCCGGTAACGAGATTGAACTAGGTATTGGATACCGACGATCGAATCTCGGGCAAGTAACATACCAATGACAAAGGGAACAACGTATGTTGTTATGCGGTTTGACCGATAAAGATCTTCGTAGAATATGTAGGAGCCAATATGGGCATCCAGGTTCCGCTATTGGTTATTGACCGAGAATAGTTCTAGGTCATGTCTACATAGTTCTCGAACCCGTAGGGTCCACACGCTTAACGTTACGATGACATTTTTATTATGAGTTTATGAGTTTTGATGTACCGAAGGAGTTCAGAGTCCCGGATGAGATCGGGGACATGACGAGGAGTCTCGAAATGGTCGAGACGTAAAGATCGATATATTGGACGACTATATTCGGAGTTCGGAAAGGTTCCGAGTGATTCGGGTATTTTTTGGAGTACCGGAGAGTTACGGGAATTCGCCGGGGAGAAGTATTGGGCCTTATTGGGCCATACGGGAAAGAGAGAGGGGCTGCCTAGGGCAGGCCGTGCGCCCCCCCCCCCCCCCATGGCCTAGTCTGAATTGGACTAGGGGGAGGGGCCGCATCCCCTCCTTCCTTCCCTTCTCTCTTCCCCTTCCTTGTCTCCTACTCCTACTACTTGGAAGGACTCCTAGTTGGACTAGGAAAGGGGGAATCCTACTCCTGGTGGGAGTAGGACTCCCCTAGGGCGCGCCATAGAGAGGGCCGTCCCTCCCCCTCCTCCACTCCTTTATATACGGGTGCAGGGGGCACCCCATAGACACACAAGTTGATCTTCGTGATCGTTCCTTAGCCGTGTGCGGTGCCCCCCTCCACCATATTCCACCTCGATCCTATCGTTGCGGTGCTTAGGTGAAGCCCTGCGTCGGTAGAACATCATCATCGTCACCACGCCGTCATGCTGACGGAACTCATCCCCGACACCCTGCTGGATCGGAGTCCGGGGATCGTCATCGAGCTGAACGTGTGCAGAACTCGGAGGTGCCGTACGTTCGGTGCTTGGATCGGTCGGATCGGGAAGACATACGACTACTTCCTCTACGTTGCGTCAACGCTTCTGCTTCGGTCTACGAGGGTACGTAGACAACACTCTCCCCTCTCGTTGCTATGCATCACCATGATCTTGCGTGTGCGTAGGAATTTTTTTGAAATTACTACGTTCCCCAACAGTGGTATCCGAGCCTAGGTTTTATGGTTTGATGTTATATGCACGAGTAGGACACAAGTGAGTTGTGGGCGATATAAGTCATACTGCTTACCAGCATGTCATACTTTGGTTCGGCAGTATTGTTGGATGAAGCGGCCCGGACCGACATTACGCGTACGCTTACGTGAGACTGGTTCTACCGACGTGCTTTGCACACAGGTGGCTGGCGGGTGTTAGTTTCTCCAACTTTAGTTGAACCGAGTGTGGCTACGCCCGGTCCTTGCGAAGGTTAAAACAGCACTAACTTGACGAACTATCGTTGTGGTTTTGATGCGTAGGTAAGAATGGTTCTTGCTCAGCCCGTAGCAGCCACGTAAATTTTGCAACAACAAAGTAGAGGACGTCTAACTTGTTTTTGCAGGGCATGTTGTGATGTGATATGGTCAAGACGTGATAAGATATAAGTTGTTGTATGAGATGATCATGTTTTGTTGAAGTTATCGGCAACTGGCAGAAGCCCTATGGATGTCTCTTTATTGCATAAGATGCAAGTGCCAAATCTTTATCGCTATACGATAGCAATAGTTGCAAGAGCAATAGTTGGTGAGACAACCATGTGATGACACATTGATATAGATCAAGATGATGAAGATCATGGTGTCGTGCCAGTGATGATAGAGATCATGACAGTACTTTGGAGATGGAGATCAAAGGCGCAAGATGATCATGGCCATATCATGTCACATATTTTGATTGCATATGATGTTTATCTATTATACATCTTATTCTTGCTTTGATTGACGGTAGCATTTTAAGATGGTCTCTCACTAATTATCAAGAAGTGTTCTCCCTGAGTCTGCACCGTTGCCAAAGTTCGTCGTGCCCAGACACCACGTGATGATCGGGTGTGATAAGCTCTACGTCCATCTACAACGGGTGCAAGCCAGCTTTGCACATGCGGAATACTCAGGTTAAACTTGACGAGCCTAGCATATGCAGATATGGCCTCGGAGCACGGAGACCGAAAGGTCGAGCACGAATCATATAGTAGATATGATCAACATAGTGATGTTCACCATTGAAAACTACTCCATCTCACGTGATGATCGGTTATGGTTTAGTTGATTTGGATCACGTGATCACTTAGATGACTAGAGAGATGTCTGTCTAAGTGGGAGTTCTTAAGTAATATGATTAATTGAACTTAAATTTATCATGAACTTAGTCCTGGTAGTATTTTGCAAATTATGTTGTAAGATCAATAGCTTGCGTTGTTGCTTTCATATGTTTATTTTGATATGTTCCTAGAGAAAATTGTGTTGAAAAATGTTAGTAGCAATGATGCGGATTGGATCCGCGATCTGAGGTTTATCCTCATTGTTGCACAGAAGAATTATGCCCTTAATGCACCGCTAGGTGACAGACCTATTGCAGGAGCAGATGCAGACGTTATGAACGTTTGGCTAGCTCAATATGATGACTACTTGATAGTTTTGTGCACCATGCTTTATGGCTTAGAATCGGGACTTCAAAGATGTTTTGAACATCATGGACCATATGAGATGTTCCAGGAATTGAAATTAATATTTCAAGCAAATACCCGAGTTGAGAGATATGAAGTCTCCAACAAGTTCTATAGCTAAAAGATGGAGGAGAATCGCTCAACTAGTGAGCATGTGCTCAGATTGTCTGGATACTTCAATCGCTTGAATCAAGTGGGAGTTAATCTTCCAGATAAGATAGTGATTGACAGAATTCTCTAGTCACCATCACTAAGTTACTAGAACTTCGAGATGAACTATAGTATGCAAGGGATGACGAAAACGATTCCCGAGCTCTTCGTGATGTTGAAATCAACGAAGGTAGAAATCAAGAAAGAGCATCAAGTGTTGATGATTGACAAGACCACTAGTTTCAAGAAAAGGGCAAAGGGAAAGAAAGGGAAACTTCAAGTAGAATGGCAAACAAGTTGTCACTCCCGTGAAGAAGACCAAAGCTGGACCAAAGCCTGAAACTGAGTGCTTACACTGCAAAGGAAATGGTCACTGGAAGCGGAAATGCCCTGAATATTTGGTGGATAAGAAGGATGGCAAAGTGAACAAGGGTATATTTGATATACAGGTTATTGATGTGTGCTTTACTAGTGTTTATAGTAGCCCCTGAGTATTTGATACTTGTTCGGTTGCTAAGATTAGTAACTCGAAACAGGAGTTACAGAATAAACAAATACTAGTTGAAGGGGAAGTGACGATGAGTGTTGGAAGTAGTTCCAAGATTGATATGATCATCATCGCACACTCCCTATACTTTCGGGATTAGTGTTAAACCTAAATAAATGTTATTTGGCGTTTGAGTTGAGCATGAATATGATTTGATCATGTTTATTGCAATACGGTTATTCATTTAAAAAATCAGAGAATAATTGTTGTTCTATTTAAATGAATAAAACCTTCAATGGTAATACACCCAAGAAAATAGTTTGTTGGCTCTCGATCGTAGTGATGCACATATTCATAATATTGATGCCAAAAGATGCAAAGTTAATAATGATAGTGCAACTTATTTGTGGCACTGCCGTTTTGGTCATATCGGTGTAAAGCGCATGAAGAAACTCCATAAAGATGGATTTTCGGAATCACTTGGTTATGAATCATTTGATGCTTGTGAACCGTGCCTTTTGTGCAAGATGACTAAAACTCCGTTCTCCGGAACAATGGAACAAGCTACTGACTTATTGGAAATAATACATACCGATGTATGCGATCCAATGACTGTTGATGCTCGTGGCAAGTATCGTTATTTTCTGACCTTCACAAGATGATTTGAGCAGATATGGGTATATCTACTTGATGAAACATAAGTCTGAAATAGTTGAAAGGTTCAAAGAATTTCAGAGTGAAGTGGAAAAATCATCGTAACAAGAAAATAAAGTTTCCGCGATCTGATCGCGGAGACGAATATTTGAGTTATGAGTTTGGTCTTCAATTGAAACAATGTGGAATAGTTTCACAGCTCACGCCACCTGGAACCCCACAACGTTATGGTGTGTCCAAACATCGTAACCGCACTTTATTGGATATAGTGCGATCTATGATGTCTCTTACTGATTTACCACTATTGTTTTTGGGTTATTCATTAGAGACAGCTGCATTCACGTTAAAAAGGGCACCATCTAAATCCGTTGAGACGACACCATATGAACTGTGGTTTAGCAAGAAACCCAAGTTGTCGTTTCTTAAAGTTTGGGGCTGCGATGCTTATGTGAAAAAGTTTCATCCTGATAAGCTCGAACCCAAATCAGAGAAGTGCGTCTTCATAGAATACCCAAAGGAAATTGTTGGGTACACCTTCTATCACAGATCCGAAGGCAAGATATTCGTTGCTAAAAATGGATCCTTTCTAGAGAAGGAGTTTCTCTCGAAAGAAGTGAGTGGGAGAAAAGTAGAACTTGATGAGGTAACTGTACCTTCTCCTGAATTGAAAATTGTTCATCACTGAAATCAATTCTAGTGATTTCTACACCAATTAGTGAGGAAGCTAATGATGATGATCATGAAACTTCAGATCAAGTTACTACAGAACCTCGTAGGTCTTCCAGAGTACGGTCCGCACCAGAGTGGTACGGTAATCCTATTCTGGAAGTCATGTTACTAGACCATGATGAACCTACGAACTATGAGGAAGCGATGATGAGCCCAGATTCCACAAAATGGCTTAAGTCCATGAAATCTGAGATGGGATCCATGTATGAGAACAAAGTGTGGACTTTGGTGGAGTTGCCCGATTATCGGCAAGCCATATTGTATAAATGGATCTTCAAGAGGAAGACGGACGTTGATAGTAGTGTTACTATCTACAAAGCTCGACTTGTCGCAAAAAGGTTTTTGACAAGTTCAAGGTGTTGACTACAATGAGATTTTCTCAACTGTAGCGATGCTTAAGTCTGTCCGAATCATGTTAGCAATTGCCACAATTTATGAAATCTGGCAAATGGATGTCAAAACTGCATTCCCTAATGGTTTTCTCAAAGAAGAGTTGTATATGATGCAACCAGAAGGTTTTGTCAATCCTAAAGGTACTAACAAAATGTGCATGCTCCAGCGATCCATCTATGGACTGGTGCAAGCATCTCGGAGTTGGAATATACGCTTTGATGAGTTGATCAAAGCATATAGTTTTGTACAGACTTACGTAGAAGCCTGTATTTACAAGAAAGTGAGTGGGAGCACTACAGCATTTCTGATAAGTATATGTGAATGACATATTGTTGGTCGAAAATAATGTAGAATTAATCTGCAAAGCATAAAGGAGTGTTTGAAAGGAGTTCTTTAAAATAAAGACCTCAGTAAAGCTACTTACATATTGAGCATCAAGATCTATTGAGATAGATCAAGACGCTTGATAAGATTTTCAATGAGTACATACCTTGACAAGATTTTGAAGTAGTTCAAAATGGAACAGTCAAAGAAGGAGTTCTTGCCTGTGTTGCTAGGTGTGAAGTTGAGTAAGACTCAAGACCCGACCATAGCAGAAAATAGAAAGAGAATGAAAAGTCATTCCCTATGCCTCAGTCATAGGTTCTATAAAGTATGCTATGCTGTGAACCAGACCTATTGTATACCTTGCTCTGAGTTTGACAAGGGAATACAATTTTGATCTAAGAGTAGATCACTGGACAGCGGTCAAGAATATCCTTAGTGAGGACTAAGGACATGTTTCTCGATTATGGAGGTGATAAAAGAGCCCGTCGTAAAAAGTTACAACGATGCAAGCTTTTACACCAATCCAGATGACTCTAAGTCTCAATCTGGATACATATTGAAAGTGGGAGCAATTAGCTAGAGTAGATCCGTGCAGAGCATTGTGGACATAGAATATTTGCAAAATACATACGGCTCTGAATGTGACAGACCCGTTGACTAAGCTTCTCTCCACGAGCAAAACATGATCACACCTTAGTACTCTTTGGGTGTTAATCACATAGCGATGTGAACTAGATTATTGACTCTAGTAAACCCTTTGGGTGTTGGTCACATGACGATGTGAACTATGAGTGTTAATCATATACAGATATGAATATTGGTGTTAAATCACATGGTGATGTGAACTAGATAATTGACTCTAGTGCAAGTGGGAGACTGAAGGAAATATGCCCCAGAGGCAATAATAAAGTTATTATTTATTTCCTTATTTCATGATAAATGTTTATTATTCAGGCTAGAATTGTATTAACCGGAAACATAATACATGTGTGAATACATAGACAAACATAGTGTCACTAGTATGCCTCTACTTGACTAGCTCGTGAATCAAAGATGGTTAAGTTTCCTAGCCATAGACATGAGTTGTCATTTGATTAACGGGATCACATCATTAGGAGAATGATGTGATTGACTTGACCCATTCCGTTAGCTTAGCACTTGATCGTTTAGTATGTTGCTATTGCTTTCTTCATGACTTATACATGTTCTTGTAACTATGAGATTATGCAACTCCCGTTTACCGGAGGAACACTTTGGGTGCTACCAAACGTCACAACATAACTGGGTGATTATAAAGGAGTACTACAGGTGTCTCCAAAGGTACATGTTGGGTTGGCGTATTTCGAGATTAGGTTTTGTCACTCCGATTGTTGGAGAGGTATCTCTGGGCCCTCTCGGTAATGCACATCACTATAAGCCTTGCAAGCAATGTAGCTAATGAGTTAGTTACGGAATGATGCATTACGGAACGAGTAAAGAGACTTGCCGGTAACGAGATTGAACTAGGTATTGGATACCGACGATCGAATCTCGGGCAAGTAACATACCGATGACAAAGGAAACAATGTATGTTGTTATGCGGTTTGACCGATAAAGATCTTCATAGAATATGTAGGAGCCAATATGGGCATCCAGGTTCCGCTATTGGTTGTTGACCGAGAATATTTCTAGGTCATGTCTACATAGTTCTCGAACCCGTAGGGTCCGCACGCTTAACGTTACGATGACATTTTTATTATGAGTTTATGAGTTTTGATGTACAGAAGGAGTTCGGAGTCCCGGATGAGATCGGAGACATGACGAGGAGTCTCGAAATAGTCGAGACGTAGAGATCGATATATTGGACGACTATATTCGGAGTTCGGAAAGGTTCCGAGTGATTCGGGTATTTTTCGGAGTACCGGAGAGTTACGGGAATTCGCCGGGGAGAAGTATTGGGCCTTATTGGGCCATACGGGAAAGAGAGAGGGGCTAACTAGGGCAGGCCGCGCGCCCCCCATGGCCTAGTCCGAATTGGACTAGGGGGAGGGGCCGCACCCCCTCCTTCCTTCCCTTCTCTCTTCCCCTTCCTTGTCTCCTACTCCTACTACTTGGAAGGACTCCTAGTTGGACTAGGAAAGGGGGAATCCTACTCCCGGTGGGAGTAGGACTCCCCTAGGGCGCACCATAGAGAGGGCCGGCCCTTCCCCTTGTCGGGGATATACCCCGCGGTGTAAACCGGCCGGAAGTTTAACCCGGCCAGACTGGACGACTCACTGGTAACCCGCCCGGAGCTTGGCGGTTCACGGGATACCCGCCCGGTCTTGGCGGTTCACTAGTAACCCGGTGGGCGGGTTAGATGGATGACGAGGCCCAAGGCCCAGAAGGCCGGTTCACGTTTAATGGTGGGCCGGTTTATGAGGAAAGCATAAGGACTATTCTCCTACAAAGGAAGAAAGACTAGGACTCCACTTGTAATAGAGTAATCCTAATCCAACTAGGACTAGTCATGTAAACCGCCCCTTCAACATATATAAGGAGGGGCGGGGCTCCCCAAAGATGGACGGGTGAGAAGCAATAATCCCTAGGGCTAGACACAAAGGGGAGAGCCGGTTTACGGCGACTCCCTCATGATGATAATCAGACCTAGCCTCAAACAGCATGTAGGGTTTTTACCGGATGATGTTTCCCGGGGCCCGAAGCTGTCTAAACCCTTGTCTTGTGTTGCGTCTCTCGATTCCGCTCAACCCCTCTCAAGCTACCACATAGATGCGTTGGCCTCGCGACTAAGTCCTGACACTAAGGACATCTGCCGTGACAAATCCACGACAGTTGGCGCCCACCATGGGACCTGCGCACGGTGGTGTTAAGTTCTTGAAGGGATTCTTCAAGGAATTGAGAAGTTCGAAATTTTTCATATGAAGAGAGGCCGGTGTGGAAGAATCTGCGTCAACAGGCAGTCGAGCAAGAGATTCGATCCAAACCCGCCGCTCGTATCCGGATCAGAAGCGGTGACATCTATTCCGATCGGAAGCACAAGTCGCTGTAACCAAAGTTAAAACATATTCGATCTTCTTGGTCATCGCTAATGGCCAAAGGCATAAGTTACGCCGGACACAGCCGCTCGTGTATGATCTGCTGAGTTATGTCTGTCGTTTTTTGCTGTCTACAAGATCAACTCTTGGTGCAGTAACTAGTACTACTCGTATTAAGCATCAAATCGAAGTTCAAGTGCTACTTTTCCCCATCACGTCATGCATCAAGTTTGACCCAAAAAAAACATGGGAAGCCACGATCTGAAAGAGACAGACGCGGAGAGCTAAACTAGCAGTAAGCGGGAGGTGGACCCGGAAGTGGATTGGATTCAGACTCCTCGACAGCCACGCCTGCGACTCGTTCCGCCGCCTCGGGCAGCCACCGTCGGCCGACGACCTTCACGACCCTGCCGCCGGCGCCTCTGCGGCTGCTGCCGCCTCGATGCTCCGCCTCCACGCCGCCCCATCGATCCACCGCCGAGCAGCTGCCTCCGCGCCGCCCCGTCGATCCACGCCCTCGCCAGCGCCTTCACCACAAGCCGTCATCTCTCTGGTGCTGTGTATGAACCGCTGTAGCCACGCCGCGGCCGTAACCCGCCGGACCCGTGAGCCGCCATCGCTCACCTCAAGCCCGAGCTGCTTCGCGCCGTGAGCCGCTGGCCAGCTTCTGCTTCAACAACAGCAGCGTTGAGCCGTTTCCGACTATGCCTGCGCCAACCCGTCACCGATTCAGCCGCGCCTCGCCTCCTTTGGATCGCCATCAATGACCCACGGCCGCGCCTCTCCAACCCGTCGCTGGTTCGGCCGCGCCTCTCCAACTCGTCGCCGGTTCGGCCATGCCTCTCCAACCCGCCGTTGTGGCGGATGCACTTCAAATGACTCGCCGGAGCGTCCACGCCTTGCTCTGGTTCACTGAAGCCTCCAAATCACAGTCGCCTCAGTCACCTTTATAACTGCGTCAGGACTCGGTTGCTACCTCCGTTAACCCGCCGGCCGCTGACTTGCCGGGCGCTTTGAAACCACCCTGCTGACTCGCCGGATGGGGTAGTTGCTGAGCGCCTGGGTCACCGTCGAGCGGTCTCGCCTCCGTCACCAGCCTCATACCAGTCTGTTTGTCACAGCTCGTGTGTGCCTTTGCTGCTGAGTAGCCTTGCCTTTGAAGCGCCTGACTGAAAGCAGTACAACCCCGCTTCAAAGCACTGCTTCAAAGCAGTACAGCGAATCAGCAAAGCCAACGGACATCCACTACTGCTCCTACAAAAAGTTATCTGCAATATACGTGAAGGCCAAAGCCAACCCAATAATCAAAAACTTCCAATTAGCACTCCTACTCATCACGTGGAGGCTAGAGGACTGGAAAGCCAACAGAAAGATATACGAGGTGTTCCCGAGGGTAAATGTGCCCCAATTTCTTGAAGTGAAGATTATACAAACTACGACGAACTCTGGCAAGGTCCTTGAAAGGATCAGCACAAAAAATTCTTGGTTATCTACGGACGCCATATAATGATCATCTGTCGCCTAAAAATCAGGTGATATTTTTCTTACATATTTTGTTAAGTACATGTTGATTTCCTTCGACAAATAGCTACTCTGCCCTGCTGTATTTTTTATACACAGGACAATTATTCACTACAAAAGTGATTTATGCCGCGGGTACGGAGTGCACACAAGCAATATTTTGCGCCGGCGCTCGTCCGTGTCATGCAGCTGGATGGATATGTGAGCCAATCACCGCCCCCGCTACATCGACACACGTGACTGGCTCGTCGTCGGCGCCGCGGCCGACTCGCCCGTGTCCGTGCCGTTTGCAACTCCATGACCAATTCTCCCACCCACGCCGGCTTACAACGCCGCGGCCGGCTCATCTGTCTGCTTTCACGGCCGACTCGGTTGTGATTGATTTCAGCTTCGCCGTGGTGATCATCAACTCCGCGGTGAATAATTTTCTGGCTTAACAAATCAGGTGATATCCATCTAAGTTTGTTTTATTAGCACATGTTCTTTTTGTCAAAGAACAAGTTTATCTTTGCCTTGGTCTGCAATATTGTTTATGCAGGGCAATTATTTATGACAAAAAGTGTTATTTTACCGCGGAGATAGAGGCACGCCAACATCCTTTGGCACAGGTGGGTATCGTTATTCAACGGACTCCTGCACCGGCCTACAACGCCATGGCCATCTCTTACGACCACGCCGGCTTACAACAAGGAGGACAATTTACCCGCCCGCACCGGTTTACAGCACCACGGTTGATTCATCTGTCTGAGCCGCTTTTGATGTTGCGGTCGTTTTTACGGTCCGTCTGTCGCGGCCTGGTCTACATCAACACGCCGGGCCGCATTTTTCTGCATGAGCCGTTTATTGAGTATGAGCAAGTCACAGCTTGGGTAGCCCGGTTTTCTTTCAAGCAAAATGGAGGCAAATTATCATATACTATCAACTGCTGTCTGCACTGGATGGCTCAATGGGCAAGCGCACAAGTCGCCGCCACTATAGTTTGGTTAACTTCAAATCACCAGTTGGAAGGAACCATTGGCCGAGTTGCTGACACGGCTCATACGGGATCATTTATAACCCACCGCAGTCACCTCAACCTTCTGTGGATTCACATCGTGCTATCAACACCAATGATATACAAGTTATGCCGGTTTATATCATGGTCAAATATGAAGAGTTTCAAGCCAACTCCTCGAGTCACCTTGAGACTCGGGGGCTATAATGACATGATTCAGCAAAGGTTGCCGGTTTTTCAGTGAAGTCAAGAACACCAGGACAATGGAGGGAAGATAACCCGGTCCCGGAGGCTACTGTTATTTGAAGACCGTCAGAAAATTTCCGGCTTAGAAAGTATATGACAATTGCAAAATCCCGGCTCAATGAAAAAGTTCTGGGTCATCAGAAAAGATTCTGGTTTAAAATCCGGCTCAAGGGAAGCCAGTCTCACTGAAGCTCTCAAATCCGGTTTAAGAATTTCCGGTTCGAAAAGGAATTAACTTCTCGCAAGTTCGAGTTTAAAGGCCGTCAGAAAATTTCTGGCTGAAAATGAAGATTCCGGTTTAAAATCCGGTTCAAGGGAAAGATGTCTCCCACAAAGCTTTGAAGCTCTCCATATCCGGTTCAAGATCCCGGTTCAAGAAGGATTTATCTCTTGCAAAAAATTAAAAGGTGCCAAAGAGGACCTGCTGCCATGATGCGCGGTTCAAACATGGGTATCATGCCTTATTAGTTTATCATATTATTGATCACTTGGGGGCTTGGTCGTATCCGAACCATAGTCACACCTCTTGATCGGCGCAATGCCACAATATCACTTGGGGGCTTGGTCGTGTCCGAACCAATGCAACACCTCTTGATAGGCGAAAGCCACCAGATCACTTGGGGACACGGTCAAGTCTGAACCGGTCACGCCTCTTGGTCGGCCTACAGGCCTTAGAGTCATTTGGGGGCTTGGTCGAACCCGAACCAATGTCATGCCACTTGGCCGGCGTAATGCCACGAGTCTTTTGGGGACCTGGCCGATTGGCACCATCGCTACGCCTTCGGGGAGCTTGGTTGCGTCTGACCATGGTAACGCCATCTGACCAGCTCAGTAAAGCTTTTCTTTTGCAAAAAGTTGTTGCCTTTGCTTCCATATTTTTTTCATAATTGTTATTCGATTTTTTTTGCGTTTTTTAAACCGACAACGTTTTAATCCGGTTCAACTGTCAATTACAAATTGACGGAACACGGTTAAATTTTAATCCGGAGACTATCTGCCCGGTTTGATTTTCTGTTACCATCCTATTATGGAGTAGACCGGTGTTTATCAACCCGGCTTGGCTTTGAACTACAAGTTGTCAGTACACGATCAAGTTATAATCCGGAGACTGTCAGCCCGGTCTGGTTTGACTACGAGTCGCCAGTATATTATATGGTTAAACTAGTGTTTATCACAACCCGGTACGGTTTATCATAAACCGGCGCAGTATGAAAGGAGTTATCATTACTCAAGATTGGGATTATCATCTTTACCACAAAAAAGTTGGTAAACCAATGATGTGATTCAATGTCACAGGTATGATATATTTCATATTTGATTATTCTTAAGTGCAGCCTTGGTTATAAACCTAGGTTATATGTTGGGCATTATGACCCGTCCGGCGGTAAACCGCCAGGACACTTTAAACTTGTTGTATGCAGGAACAGATTGAATAAAGCATGATGATAAATTATCCGGTGTTTATTAAACCGGCCTGGCTTTAGGACGATAAGTCGCCAGTATATGATGGAAAATTATCCGGTGTTTATTAAACCGGCCTGGCTTTTGGACTATACGTCGCCAGTATATATTTGGATTGCGCCATTGGAATCATGCGCTTATAAATCATTGGGTTATATTATTCAAATAGCCAAACTTGGCTGAATTTTCATTATGATATTGAATGAATAAGGTTTTCATACCGGATTATATTATCTTGAATAGCCAACATGGCTGGATTTTTATTATGGTTATTAATATTATGATTGAGGTTTTCAAAGTCGCTTTAGCGCAATGGATATTATGTTATCAATGGATATGGCTTTTATTCTACAATTGAAGGAATAGTCCCGAGTTGCTACAGGCTTACAACCCGGTACTTGGGGCTACATTATTTAAGTTGAGATTACATCAAATATGCAAGTTTCATGTCGCTGCAAGCATGCACCATGAAACTTGGGGGCTAATGCAAAGTCATTTTTTGCTCATATTATTGAAGACCCGGCTCATCACATTATAATGAGCTGGCCCTTGGGGGCTACCAATTGCTCCTGTCAACAATTCAAGGTACAAAGCTTTTTATTCATTATATTGAAGGGTCCACTGCTCAGTTGGTAAAGCACAAGGCTCTTAACCTTGTGGACGTGAATTCAAGCCCCATGATGGGGGTTACATCATATGATGTTATTTTCATTGAAGTATATATCAAAGTCCCTGCTCATTATTGCATAATGACCCGGCCCTTGGGGGCTACACTGGTTGAAGTTTTTATGAGCATTAGGAAATTACAAGTCCCAGGTCGCTGCAAGCAGGACAACCCGGCACTTGGGGGCTACATAATATGGAGTATTCAGTTTTTGCTAGTGACTGGGATGAAAAAACATGGATTTCTTCGATAAGTGACAGTATTTATATTGAAGCAAGTCTTAAGCCATCACTTTGTTCTACTCAAGACTTGGGGGCTACAGACCCTGTGGCTGCAACCCGGTGTCATCAATCATAAACCGGTGTTGGCAACAATCATGAACCGGTGTCTGCAACAATCATGACCTGGAATTATCAGTTTTTATAACCCGACAGTCTTTGGCAATGATAAAACCGGCAAGTTCTGCATCTTCAAGCCGGTTGAATATCAGATGAGTATTTCAAGACCAATATTTCTTAAGCCGGCGCTTTGGAAGCCGACTCAAGTGGATTATTCTTCGCAATATTTTTTTCTATAAGAAGCCAACATCAGCAATTTGAATATGAAGCTGGTTATTGACCCGGATTTTCTAGGAGGAAGAAATGACAAGGACTTAAGGATGATCAGGTGCCGGTCTACAAGAATTCTTAACCCGAAGCACAACCTGTCAAATTTGTTCTGGTGTTTATTTGCCGCATAAGTTTACCATGGATAAATCCAAGCTAAACTTGGGGGCTAATGTCGGGGATATACCCCGCGGTGTAAACCGGCCGGAAGTTTAACCCGGCCAGACTGGACGACTCACTGGTAACCCGCCCGGAGCTTGGCGGTTCACGGGATACCCGCCCGGTCTTGGCGGTTCACTAGTAACCCGGTGGGCGGGTTAGATGGATGACGAGGCCCAAGGCCCAGAAGGCCGGTTCACGTTTAATGGTGGGCCGGTTTATGAGGAAAGCATAAGGACTATTCTCCTACAAAGGAAGCAAGACTAGGACTCCACTTGTAATAGAGTAATCCTAATCCAACTAGGACTAGTCATGTAAACCGCCCCTTCAACATATATAAGGAGGGGCGGGGCTCCCCAAAGAGGGACGGGTGAGAAGCAATAATCCCTAGGGATAGACACAAAGGGGAGAGCCGGTTTACGGCGACTCCCTCATGATGATAATGAGACTTAGCCTCAAACAGCATGTAGGGTTTTTACCGGATGATGTTTCCCGGGGCCCGAAGCTGTCTAAACCCTTGTCTTGTGTTGCGTCTCTCGATTCCGCTCAACCCCTCTCAAGCTACCACATAGATGCGTTGGCCTCGCGACTAAGTCCTGACACTAAGGACATCTGCCGTGACAAATCCACGACACCCCTCCTCCACTCCTTTATATACGGGGGCAGGGGGCACCCCATAGACACACAAGTTGATCTTCGTGATCGTTCCTTAGCCGTGTGCGGTGCCCCCTCCACCATATTCCACCTCGGTCATATCGTTGCGGTGCTTAGGCGAAGCCCTGCGTCGGTAGAACATCATCATCGTCACCACGCCGTCATGCTGACGGAACTCATCCCCGACACCCTGCTGGATCGGAGTCCGGGGATCGTCATCGAGCTGAACGTGTGCAGAACTCAGAGGTGCCGTACGTTCGGTGCTTGGATTGGTCGGATCGGGAAGACGTACGACTACTTCCTCTACGTTGCGTTAACGCTTCCGCTTCGGTCTACGAGGGTATGTAGACAACACTCTCCCCTCTCGTTGCTATGCATCACCATGATCTTGCGTGTGCGTAGGAATTTTTTTGAAATTACTATGTTCCCCAACATATATATAGCCACGGGCAAAATTTTGGAAATTTCTCCGAAACCCTTCGCCCGCGCAACAGCTCGCTCTGTCATTGGAGGTCTCCGGATCGTCTCCTCATCGCCAGCAGCCTCCTGTCGCTGGTCTCCGCCGCCGTCAACGGATTTCGTCCCTGCCGTTGCCGCCGTAGCGAGTCCACCGCCAAGTTAGGGTATGGACTTGATCTTTGTGCTATCCACGTCTGATTCTTAGCACATTGTATTTTTATCGAATCTTTCCATGATTGAAACTCTTCTATCGAGCCAAAGTAGTCCATAGACTAGATGAGATTCAAATTTTTAGGGTTAGGTTTCTGTCGAAACCATCTCGGACCCACCGAGTTGAAAAACTCGGTCTCACCGATTTGGCTTATGCCATTGCACTAGTGACTCTCGGTCTGACCGAGAATTACTAATCGGTGCGACCGATTTGAGGATTCTGTGAAACCCTAGCAGTCTCGGTGCCACCGAACTGAGACTCGGTTTAACCGAGATCATCAGTTTAGGTTCCAAAACTGCTTCGGTATCACCGAGTTTGAAATTGGTTGATCCGAAATGCTTTCTGTGGAAAACTAAAACTGAACTTTTGAATCATTCTTTTGCAAAAATCTCTGCATTTTGTGATGCTCATCTATTCTATCTCATCTATAACCCTTCACAGGGTCAGCAGTCAGCTTTTGCAGTATGTCAGATCAGAGTGACAGCCAGAACAGGTCAGAAGAGCAGATGGACTTGAGTGAGGGCACTAGTCCATCAACTAGAGATGAAGGGGGCAGAAGTACTCCTAGCAATTTGCCTAAGGCTGCAACTAGGCAAAGGAGGAAAAGAACTTCAGATTCAGAGGATGAAGATTACAAAGCTGAGGAAGATGAGGCTACTTCTAAGAAGGTAGTTTTTTTTTGACGGTTAACGACAGTGGGAGAGGCTCCCACTGACTTTCTATTACTCACAAGAGAATAATTACATCAAGGTTACAAATGGGTTTTTGGTGGCCCCCCGGCCAAGCTCAGAAGAAACAAAGCTAGGCAAGTGTTACAAGAAAGGTTACAAGCTTTGTATGTAAGCGTTTAGGTAGGGATGGAGATCCTCTCTACAGTTATGCAATAAAAGGCACTGCAAATTTCTGAATCTAGCAAGCCATGAGTCAAATGAATGTTGGATCCCTCTGAAGTAAACATTGTTCCTTTCCATCCACAGACTCCAGGCTGCCATCAAGAATATGTCCATAAACAAAGGCTGATGCCAGCTTTCTTTGCCTCCATGAATCAAAGAGATTCTGTTTCCCATCGCTGGCCAAAGCATGCCAACTTTGGCCCAGCAGCGCTGACTAAATGGGCAGGCGAAGAACAGGTGCTCCACTGTTTCCTCAGGTGGGATTTGACAAAGCATGTAGGTATAAACGTTGTTAGCCACATTATAGTGTCTATGTCTCAGCATGTTCCTTGTGTTTAGGCGATCAACCAGCAACAGCCACCCGAACATTTTGAATTTGATTGGGCATTTAGCTTTCCAGAGCCAGAGAAAGGCCTTGTCTGCAACAACCTCCCTGAAACAGTGTTCATAAAACTTCTTCAAGGAGTAAGTTCCATCGAGGGTGCACTCCCAGGCATCATATTGATCACTATCCAAGACTGTATGCAACGAGCCTTGTTGGATCTCTCTAACCTCTCCCCTGGCCTGTGTTGACAATGGCAGATGGAAGAGTAAGTTGGGGTCCGTGGTCGTGAGGACATCAGCGACAGATGCATCTTCATTCAAACAGAATGAGAAGGCTCGGGGGAGGAGCTCCATGAGGGGGGCCTGGCGATCAGTACCGAACCAGTCATCTTTCCAAAAGAGAGAGGAGGACCCATCTCCCAGCATGACAGTGGTAATCCCATGGAAGACGTTAGAGAGTTGCAGAACATCACGCCACCAGAAAGAACCAACCGGATCCACAGCGTGCGGAATCTTGCCAGTATAATACGCATCCCAAATCATGGTCACCCAGGGTACATCTTCATGATTGTAAAATTTGAAGAGATGCTTCAAGAGAAGGGCCATATTCTGCGTCTTGATGTCAATGATCCCCAGGCCACCCTTGTGTTTTGGTCTGCAGACTAACTCCCAGGCAGCCAGTGAGTTATTTTTGACGCCATCTTCAGAGTTTTTAGCCCAGAGGCAGTACCTGCGCAATTTATCCAAATGCTCAATCACTCTAGGATGCAGTTTGATCGTGCACATGGCATAGATCAGCATCGAAGTCACTGCCGAATTGACCAACGTGAGTTTGGCCCCGGACGACATTAGGGACAAAGCTGTGGACATCTTTCTCTCCACATTATGCACTAGAGGCATGAGTTCCAGAAGTGTGGGTCTAGTCGTGCCCATGGGGAGGCCAAGATATGTGAACAGGAGACTCCCAACAGTGCAGCCAAAAACCTGCGCTATTTCAATCGCATATGGCTGATCTATGTTAATGGGGATCAATGTATATTTATGGAAGTTGATCTTCAGTCCAACAGAAGTAGCATAATCCTCCAGAATGATTTTCATGCGGGCTGATTGATCAAGGCAGGCTTGCATCACTAAGATGGTATCGTCCGCGTATTGAACTACTAGGTAATCACCACAGCGGTTATTCGGGATTGGCAAGTCCAACAGCCCTTGAACGACAGCATTAACCGCAGCTTGCAGAAGATCAGCTGCGAGCACAAAAATCAGTGGCGATAGGGGGTCTCCTTGCCTCACCCCACACTTACAAGAGAACTTTCTGCCCGGAGTTCCATTGAGAAGTACAGAAGAGACACCTGAACCAAAAATAGTTTTCATCCAGCCTAGCCACTTGTCATCAAAGCCCATGTGTCGCATGATTTCCATCATTGGTGCATGTTCAATTGTATCAAAGGCTTTGGCAAAGTCAAGTTTGAGCAGTATAATCTGTCGAGAGGATGCCTGACATTGATGTATATACTCAAATGTCCACGCCAGACAGTCCTGAATGGTTCTCCCTTTAAGAAATCCATACTGATTCCTATGGATGATTTTCAGAATAATTTTTTGCAGACGATTAGCCAAAATTTTGGTGATGATCTTGAGGCAGCAGTTAAGCAGAGTTATTGGCCCGTACTCATTAGCGGTTTGCGGGGAATAGATCTTGGGGATCAAGGTGATATACCCCTCGCTAATGCTGGAAATATCCAAGTTTCCCTCATGGAAATCCTCACACAATTTATAGAAATCCTCTTTAATGATTGGCCAACAGCTTTTAAGAAAACACCCGTTAAAACCATCCGGGCCAGGGGCTCTATCATCTGGCATTTCTTTGATGACAGCATCGATCTCGCCTCTTGAGGAAGGCGCCGACAGCTCCTCCAAGCCATCGACCCGTCTGATGATCCGGGCGAGGTCAAAACGCATATAGGTGGGTTTAGAAGAGCCCAAGCGATCCTTGTATGTTTTATAAAGGATCCCTTCTTTGCCAACATGATCGTTAATGATAGTATCCCCATCTCTCAGGCTAGCAATAGAGTTATGCCTAAACCTTTCGGTCGCAAGGGACTGGAAGAGTTTAGTGTTTTCGTCGGCAAATCGAAAGTATCTGACGGTGCACCTTTTCCTCCAGTACTCATTCTGATATTTCAACAAAGAATTGAGATGTGATTTGATAATACACCTGAAATTCTTTTCTTGGGTAACAAGGAGACGCTTGTCCTCAATATTATCCAACCTGAGAAGAGCCTCGTTACTGTTCAGAATCATGACCTTCAGATTAGAGATACCCCGGCTCCAACGTTTAAGATCGTAACGTAAGTGTTTGAGCTTCTTACAGACGAGGGCCACAGAATTAGGGGCATAGCATGGTTTGGACCAGGAGCCAGCAACAACATCAAGGAAACCTGCATGATTGACCCAATAGTTCTCAAATCGAAAGAGTTTGGATTTGGGTATTTTGGATTTGATAGCCACAACACAAGGAGTGTGATCAGATACAGGTTTGCCCAGAGGCAGCACCATGGTGTTGGGATATGACGTGGTCTAGTTAGAGGAGGAGAAAAACTAGTCAAGTTGCTCAAGCAGCGGGTCGTCCTGCATATTACTCCAGGGGAATGATCGGCCTTTAACTGCCAGTTCCATCAGAGACTGTGCACGGATTATTTCATTGAACACAAGCATATCATTGGCGTCTCCTCCTGGCTTGTTTCGGTTGGACGGTGAGCGGATGAAGTTAAAGTCACCGAGGATTAGCCAGTTCTCATCATCAGGTATATGAAGATCAAAAAGCCAAGAGCTAAAATCCAGACGTTTCTGACCAGTACAAGGGCCATAAACATTGATAAGTTTCCAAGATTCATTCGATTGTGTTGAAACAAAAGAAATCCCCAAAGCAAAAGACTCCGTAAGCCACGGTGTGCCCACAAACAAAGAGCTGTTCCAAATAGTAATCAGGCCACCAGAGGCACCTACTGAAGGCACAAAGACAAATTTATCGAAACACTTAGGACAGAACGTTTTAATAAAAGCTAGATCAAAGAACTCGCGCTTAGTTTCTTGGATACATAGCACCGAACACCCGCTAGTTTCAATAGCGTTCCTAAGAGCCAAAAGTTTACCATCAGAGTTTATGCCTCTGATGTTCCACGACAAGACATTCCACGATTTATTCATGACGAAGACAAAGATCAGTTGCCGCCGTCTGGAGCCGACGACTGGTCATCCAGCAGCTTCTCGGCAGAGAGATCTTCAGGAGGAATACCACACCGGGCGCCCACCTGTTGAATTTCTTCGACAGAGGTGGGGGCAGGGCAAGCAGTGGCAGCTGAAGAAGTAGGAGCAGCAGCCATAGAAACAACACGAAATGTTGGCACCACACGAGCTCTCACTCGTGACCTAGATTTCCTGTTATCAGAGATCTGGTTGACCTTAAAGCCATCATATTTGTTGGATCTTGTACTTCTTCTGACAGCAGTAGTGTCGAGGGGGACCCTGGTGCAACTGGAAGCTCTGGTAGCAAACAAGGACGAGGAGGCAATCATCTGTAGAGCAGACCCATGGCCCAACCGGACTGCAGGAGCGGGTTCAGTGCACACAGGCTCAGGAGCAAATTGTGCAGAGATTGCCTTGAGCCCAGGGGAGTGGGCAGCCTCTTCCCAATCCATAACGGCAGCTTCAACCTCAACTTTTGGGCCGCTTTGCAGCAAGAGACGAGGACCAATACAGACTCCTGACTGAAAACGATCACTGAAGATACGTGCCATGACATCAGGCTCTGGGGTGACATCCAGCACATAGGCAACAACAATGGAATTGAAGTGATTCTGGATTACCCTAAAAGGATTGAGCGGGAGCATCACACTGCCCATGTGTGCATCTGTAAGGGTTCGTGTGTATATGTGTTTAAGCATACCACCCAGCCAAGTCAAGAACCCCATATCCATCGCAATCAGCAGATTAACAGTATCACCTCCAGCTCTGACAAAGGCCAATCGTGCAGTAGGGTTGCCAAGGACAAAACAGTCAGCGAGAGCTTCAACTGCCTCAATCTCAGCTTCAGACGACCACACATCAGACAGATTATCTTGGATATTGTGTTCAGGATCAATTCCATCCATTAGAGATGGCCCCTCATACTGAAAGAAAGTTCTGAAACTGAAACCAGAGTAGGGAGGGGGGGATGACTGGCTAGGCTCGCCATCCATTCTCCTGCAGCTCCTCCTGCTCTGGCTCCGGAGCATTCCAGGCAGCTGCATTCAGAGCGTCTTGCGCAGCCATCTCATCGATTCGGGCTTGCTGGATGAGAGTGTAGAATGTCAATTCATAAGGATGCGGAGAGGCATTTAGGAGGGGAGGAGCTTCCTCCGTGCCCAACAAGCCAGGGATAGTGTTTCTTCCATTCAGCACATAAACAGGAACAGACCAAGAGCGTCCAAGACTAGGCAACAAACCAACTCGAGTCACCAATAAACTGTGAGGAACTTCCGCAACATCTTTGATGTGGCATTTGACAAGAACACGAGCCTTGTTCTGTCCCGGACGCGGCCAAACCAAAAGTTTACCAAAATTGGAGACTGCCTTGTGAATATAGTGTTCAGTCTGATAATCCATGGGAAAAGCAAGAAACATAATCCAGACTTCGTACTCAAATGCAGGCATGCGCATATTGATGCTCTCGTCGTGCGGAACTAATGAAAAGTGTGAGTCATCAGTGAGAGCATGGGGTCCTTCCCTAATCGCAGCATCTCTACTCTCCATATCCGCAAACACCACGCACCCAATACCAAGCGGGTAAACAAAATCATCCAGCAGGTCATACTCAAGATCAATGGTGATGATGCGGCAAACTTCTGCGAGCCAGAACTCCTTCTGATGATCGGGGACAGGAGGGTGAACAGAAACAATGGTGTACCTATCATGGTTGAGCGGTGGATCATCCACCACCATGACATGGCGCTGCACGCGGTGAGCTGGGCCTCTGTCAAAGGTCGAACCCTCAGGAGCAAAGGCGAACGGGCGCACCGGGAAGTTGGCCATCGGAGGTGTCGAAGAGCAGCCGGCTGGGGCGAAGGTGAGCGGCGGCGCAGCCCAGGCGGTGGTTTTAGGCGATGGCAGAGGTGGTGTGCTCGAGGGAGGTGTTACTGCGGTCGATTGGTGATTCTAGCCGGTGGAATTGACTGCCCATGGAAAAGGGAGGCGTATCGATAGGCAATGGGAAGGAGCCACGTCCAAAGGGATTTTCTGTTTTTTAACCCAGACCATACACGCCTGTGGATTCCGAAAAGCACGGGGCACACCAACAACCTCAGAATTATCCATCTTAGAAGATGCCGAGATATGCTGGGACAGGATCTTAGCCGATTTAGTTCCGTGTAGTCGCATTTGTACCCAACCTAGTTTAGGAAGCCTGCGACATTGAGTGGGCTTATGGGCCCTATGGCCAAGATGGTTACAGAAAGAGCAACGGAGCAGCACAGGGCAGTTCGCAGTCCAGTGGCCAATAGCAGAGCAAGCCAAACAGGTGACGGAACGATCAGACTGGCCCATTATGCATGGCTCATTACGAGACGAGGTGTGAGCAGCTCGGTTTGAATCCTGGCCGGAGATCGATGAAGAACAAGAGCATGATCCAGATGTATCACCACAAGCTTGACAGAAAAAACCAGTACAAATTGATGACGAGTGACCAAACCTATCACAGTTAGAGCAGTGCTTAAGCCGTTCATAGATATATTCCTTTGAGGGTATAGAAGAGAGACCCACCATGAGCTTAACGCTGGTGTTATCATATCCAGCCTGCCATCCATCGAGGATATGGAAAAGCGTATCCTCAGGAATATCATCCCAAACTTTGTGAAAAAACCGATGTCCCCGAAAAGATGGCAACGTGACATGAGATCTGGGCAATATCGGTACATTGATGGACCCAAAACGAAAACGAGAGATATCCTCCTGAGAATCCGGGCCCGAAAAACTTCCAAATGTGATCGCCGGCAAAGAACCCTCGCCGGAATGTCTTACCGTCGGCGGCGGAGCGAACCCAAAATTTTGGAAAACTGATAACAATGTGGGATCAATAACATCTTTAGATTGATTGGTGAGCCATTTAGATTTAATCACCGGACCCGGTGAAGAAGCCAAATCATTAAGCTCAGCATCTGCATGCCACCCCATAATCTGAGGAGGGGTAGAATTCACACCTCTATGGAGATGAAAGTGACAAACAAAGTCCGGCCAGATGCGATCTCTTAGGC
Organism: Triticum timopheevii; assembly: GCA_963921465.1. Taxonomy (NCBI): domain Eukaryota; kingdom Viridiplantae; phylum Streptophyta; class Magnoliopsida; order Poales; family Poaceae; genus Triticum; species Triticum timopheevii. The sequence goes on along the minus strand of OY997264.1, from coordinate 174,855,241 downwards.
CAAAAATGAAATGACCCACTCGATTCGAGGCCACAGAGAACCGAAAACGGCGATCACCCAAACGAAGCACCTTGAAACCATCACAGAGACCTCCAATGCAAGATTGCAAGGCCAAGCCCACTGATTCTTCCGAGAGGTGAAAGGAGGCTGAGGAGAAGGAAACTTCAAGGAAGAATTCCTTGGAGTTGGGGCTGGAGACGAAATGGACCGTAGATCCAAACCGGGAATGCACCTGTTCCTCCACACAAAGACCGGGTGAGAAGTCCCAATGGAGGAGGCCATCCATTGGTGTCGCCGGCGGTGGAGACTTAGGTCAGAGACCGTAGTCGCCATGGGAGTCGGCATGGGAGGGAGAGGGTGGGGGAGTCGCCATCTTCCAAGGTTTCTCAAGAAAGAATATGGCTCTGCACAGAGCACAAAACCAGGTCTGAAGAAGAAAGTTCCTGCCAAAAGGACACCAATGGCAAAGGCCAGAAAGTCCACTCAAGTGCCAGCTCAGGCTCAACCCAAAGAGGCACATGCAAGGAAAGATACATCATCCAAACCTCAGAAAGTTCCTACTGGAGAGACTATGAAATTCCAAATTGAGTCAGAGGATGATGGGGTTCAAGACAAGAAAAAGAAAAGAGCAAGAACCACAACTGCCAAGGTCCTTGGAAAGCCCTCAATGAGAAGAGATTCTGAAGAAGAGGAAGAGGATGCTGCACCAGCACCTAAGGCACCTAAGCTTATGGGTGATGCAATCAGATCAGGGCCTGCAACATCTAAGCCCAAGGATGCACCCAAAGCTGCTTCCAAGGCCAAGCAAGTTCCAAAGAGGAATACTAGGAGTATTCCAGCTGCTGAGAAGAACAAGGCCCCAGTGCCCAATGTTGCTGAAGATGAGTATGAAGAAGGACAGGTCCTAAGAAAGCTCAAGCCCAAGATACCAGACCACAATGATGCCCATCCTGTGGCTGAGGACATGAGAATCAAGAAGGATTCAGGGTTGAGACTGTGGAGGATGGAAGATCCATATGCTTCAAGAAGAAGAACTGTTGTTGACTACAGGTTCCATACAAAGGAACAATAGGACTTTTATGAAACAATTCTGTTGGACAAGAAGCCTATAGTCTGTGACATGAGGTGGGTCGACTGGACCTACATCAGGGACAATGAGCAGCACTATCCTGGAGTGCAAGAAAGCTTTGTTGCTTGTGGAGTTGCTGATTTTGTTGGACAGAAGTTCACCAACTGGAATGATGAGCTTATCATGCAGTTCTACTCCACAGCACATTTTTACCCAGATGATAGAATTGTTTAGATGTCTGAAGGTACGAGGTACCAATCCACTGCTGAAGAATACGCAAGTCTGATAAATGCCCCCAAGGAAAATGAGGATGACCTGGACATTTATGCAAAGAAGAAGTTGGGTCACAATTCAATGGCTCACATGTACAAGGAAATCCCAGACAAGGCAGTAGAGACTCACAAGTTTGGATCAGTTCACTTTCTGCTGTCAGGGTTGCCAACCATCAATTGGATTCTGAGGCACACTTTGTTGCCCAAGTCCGGTGACCATAACATGATCAGAGGGCATGCCATCAACATGTTGCATGTGTTTGATGTGCCACAGAAGTTTAAAGTCATGAGCCTAATTATTGAAACCATTAAGAGGACTGCAGCAGATCAGAAGAGGAGCTGTGGATATGCACCTCAGATTCAGGAATTGATCAACTCAAAGATGAGCACAGGGAAATATCAGTTGGATAAGGAACATTTTCCACTTTATCCAGACTTTGAGGACAATGAGGTTGTCATGAATGAAGATGACCCACAATCAGTTCAAGCTCAGGAGAAGAAGGAGAAGGCAAAGAAGGAGAAGGCTGCCAAGATGCCAACTCAAGAGGAGGCATCTGAATATTTCTTGAAAACCAAACAGGAGCAGCTTGGTTACTTGATAGCATCTACACTGAGGATTGAGAAAGGACTGGTCACCCTCACTCAGAATCAGGAGAGCCTTGAGAGAATCAAGGAACTCAAATTCCATGACCTTGATGTTAAAGTAACTGAGATTCAGTCAGTTGTAGAGCAGCTGCAGGAGGACATGCAGGAGAAGCAGGGCAAGACTACCACAAATGTGTTTGCCAGAGTGCCCAGAGCCCAGAGGTTAGTTGCAGTGCCAGTTACAGACACTAGAGCAACAACTTCAGCACCAGCCACAGCACCTACAGTTCCAGTGCAACAAGCTCCAGCATCCACTCCAGCACCCTGTACTTCAACTGAAGCCTTCTTCCTTGGAGTCATCAGGACACCACCACCAGAAGATCAAGCCTGAGAGTCGATCTAGAACTATGCATTTTCTATGAACTTTTTGGTAACTTGTTGCCAAATGGGGAGAAAAATGTATAGATCATAGGCTTCGAGAGAGAGAGAGAGAGTGTGTTGCTTTTATTCTCTCTTGCTTTATTTGGTGGTCTTTAAACTTTGTTTGCTTTTGGTTGAGATACTATGCTTGTGAGACATTGATGATCATGTGTTTGATCATAAGCTATACTTATGCATGTTTGATGATATTATCCTATCTATCTTATGTGATCATTCACTATGCTTGGTGATGAGTGCATGTATTCATTGTTTATTATTTTGAGCGCTCCACCAAGATGTATGTGACATGGAAGAGTAACCCATGAGCCTAATTCATTGTGCATTTGCAGTCCAAAGCAAATCTAAAACTATGCACAAATTTAGGGGAAGCTCTTGCTTCTCACATACTTCTCAAAGCGACGATGTTATTCAATCTTATTAACATTTGTCGAAGCTTTGATCTATATGTTGTCATCAATTACCAAAAAGGGGGAGATTGAAAGTGCAACTATCCCTAGGTGGTTTTGGTAATTCATAACAACATATAGCTCATTGAGCTAATGCTATTCCAAGACTATTATTTCAGGAAAGCTCAATGAATGGCATGGCATGGATGATGAAAGTGGATCCCTCAAAATACTAAGGACAAAGGATTGGCTCAAGCTCAAAAGCTCAAGACTCTTCATTTTACATTTTAGTGATCCAAGATCACATTGAGTCTATAGGAAAAGCCAATACTATCAAGGAGGGATGAGGTGTTGCTTAATGAGCCTCTTGCTTCATGTGCTTAGTGATATGCTCCAAAACCCTCAACTACTTTCCCACATCCACAAATGACCTAAACCCAAAGCCAAAATCGGCCACACCGATTCTTCCTATCCGACGCCACCGATTCCAAAAGTCATATCCACTGCCACAAACCCTAAGCAAATCGGTCTTACCGATAGGGATCTCGGTCTCACCGAGATGGGGTTGCAACTGTTTCCCTTCGTAACGTTTCGGTCTAACCGAAGTGAGCGATCGGTCCCACCGAGATTGCAATGTAAACTCTCTGTTTCCTTTTTGTAACATTTCGGTCTCACCGAAAAGAGCAAATCGGTCCACCGAGTTTACCTGACCAACTCTTTGGAAAGCTTATTACCAAATCGGTCTCATCGAGTTTGTTTAATCGGTCTTACCGAGATTACATTATGCCCTAACCCTAACTGAATCGGTCTCACCGAGATGCATGTCAGTCCCACCGAAAATCACTAACGGTCACTAGGTTTACTAAATCAGTTCGACCGAGTTTAACGATTCGGTCCCACCGAGTTTGGTAAATTGTGTGTAACGGTTAGATTTTGTGTGGAGGCTATATATACCCCTCCACCTCCTCTTCATTCGTGGAGAGAGCCATCAGAACGAACCTACACTTCCAACTTACCATTTCTGAGAGAGAACCACTTACTCATGTGTTGCGACCAAGATATTCCATTCCTACCATATGAATCTTGATCTCTAGCCTTCCCCAAGTTGCTTTCCACTCAAATCTTCTTTCCACCAGATCCAAAACCTATGAGAGAGAGTTGAGTGTTGGGGAGACTATCATTTGAAGCACAAGAGCAAGGAGTTCATCATCAACGCACCATTTGTTACTGCTTGGAGAGTGGTGTCTCCCAGATTGGCTAGGTGTCACTTGGGAGCCTCCGACAAGATTGTGGAGTTGAACCAAGGAGTTTGTAAGGGCAAGGAGATCGCCTACTTGTGAAGATCTACCGCTAGTGAGGCAAGTCCTTCGTGGGCGATGGCCATGGTGGGATAGACAAGGTTGCTTCTTCGTGGGCCCTTCGTGGGTGGAGCCCTCCGTGGACTCGCGCAGCCGTTACCCTTCGTGGGTTGAAGTCTCCATCAGCGTGGATGTACGATAGCACCACCTATCGGAACCACGCCAAAAACATCCGTGTCTCCAATTGCGTTTGAATCCTCCAAACCCTTCCCTTTACTTTCTTGCAAGTTGCATGCTTTAATTCCCGCTGCCTATATACTCTTTGCATGCTTGCTTGAATTGTGTGATGATTGCTTGACTTGTCCTAAAGTAGCTAAAAATCTGCCAAACTCTAAAATTGGGAAAAGGTTAAGTTTTTATTGGTCAAGTAGTCTAATCACCCCCCTCTAGACATACTTCAAGGTCCTACAGGGGCGAAGTTTTTGGTGTAGATCGTCGTCATGATAGTTCCCTCGGCGGCACTCTAGCACCACCGGAAGAGAGGAGGAGAGCGCCCCTCCTCCTCCTTCCTTGGCATCCCCCCAGATGGGAGGAGGATTTCCCCTCTAGTCCATGGCCGCCATGGCTCCCGGAAGGTAGGATCCCCTCCGAGATTGGATATATCTCTCTGTTTCTCTCCTGTTTCGCATTCCCGTTTTCTGGACTTTCACCATTTCTTATATTCCCGTTTTCTGTAATTGGTTCAATCTTGAAGTGTCCTCACCTCGTGACAGAAGGGGTAACGAGGCACGCATTTTTATTGTTGCCATTAAGGATAAAACAATGGGGTTTATTCATATTGCTTGAGTTTACTTTGTGTACATCATGTCATCTTGCTTAAAGCGTTACTCTATTTATGATGAACTTAATACCATAGATGCATGCTGGATAACGGTCGATTGGTGGAGTAATAGTAGTAGATGTAGGCAGGTGTCGATCTACTTGTCAGGGATGTGATGCCTATATATGTGATCATTCCCATGAATAATGTCATAACTATGCGCTTTTCTATCAGTTGTCCAACAGTAATTTGTTTACCCACCGTATGCTATTGTTCCAGAAAGAAGCCTCTAGTGAAAACTATGCCCCCGGGTCTACCTTAATCATATTACTGAAATAAAAAATACCTTGCTGGAATTTTATCTATCTACCACTGCAAGATTTAATCCTTGCAACCAACGAGCTCAAGGGGATTGACAACCATCTTGCCTATATTGGGTGCAAGTATTTGCTTTTGTGTTTGCAGCTGCTGACGACGAGGATTTGTGTGGTCCTCCTATTGGTTCGATAACTTTGGTTCTCACCGAGGGAAATACTTATCCGACTATATTGCTTCACCCTTCCTCGTGGGGGAAAATTCCAACGCTACTCACAAGTAGCACTCCACGAGAAGTAAACATGTGCCTCTCGCAAAGAAAAAAAAACGTGTTTTTACCTTTTCCTGAGAAGGCAGAACTGTGCATCTCACGGAAGAAAGTTTGTGCCTACACGCGAACTAAATTTGTGCCTCTCGTGTAAGAAAAAATAAAACATATATTTTTCCCTTTTCCCAAGAGGCACAACTGTGCCTCTTACGAAAGAAAATCTATGCCTTTATGAGAGGTAAATTTGTGCCCTTAGCGGTGAAAAAATGCGATTTTTCGTTTTTCTGAGAAGCTCAGTGTCTCCCGCAAGAGCAAATCTATGACTCGACGAGAAATAAACTTGTGCCTCTCGCAAGGAAAAAAAAGAAATCATGTTTTCTCACGTACTTTTTTTAATTTTTTTTAAAAAACCTAAGAAAAACCGGAAAGCCGAAAAAATCAAAAAAATAATCTAAAAGCCGAAAACGTGTACGGAAAAATTAAAAAAAATGAAGGAAGCGCCCAACACGCGACATGAGACAGTGGCTAAGAACGCGCCAAGTGGCAGGCTTTCTGCCCACCAAAAAATGACCCTTGCGGGGCTCCCCAAGGAGTACTCATTGACTAGTTGCTCTGGGATCCCCTATTTGGCGCGTGAGGCGTGGGCAAACATGTGCGCAACTCTATTGAGCCGGCCCATGAACGGGGCTGGATGCGAAAGTTTTTGCATTTTTTCCTTTTATTTTTTTATTTTTTCTTCTTTCAATTAATTCTTAATTTTAAAAAAGTTTCAAATTTTAAAAAGTGATTTTTTGAATTTTTTTCCAGCAATCATAAGATGTTCATGGTTTATAAAATGTTCATGATTTTGAAAAACATGTTCACATATTGAAAAAATATTCAGAAATTTTAATAAATGTTAATTGATTCAAAAAATGTTCATGATTTCCAAGACTGCATGTTTATGTTCAAAATTTAAATTCAATTAATATTTTTTTAATTTCATGAACATTTTTTGAATTCGAGAACATTTTTCCAGATTGATGAACACTTTTTGAATATGATGAATTTTCTTCTGAAAATCGTGAACTTTTTTTTGAGTTCGATGAACAAATGTTGAATTTGAAAAGATTTTTTGAATTCGATAAACAAAAATTGTATTTCAGAAAATGTTCAGCGATTTGAATTTTTTTCCATATTTCAGCAAAATGCTTGCAAATTTGGAAAATATGAAATAAAATATACAAATAAAATGAAAAAGGAAGAATAAAAGAAAAACGAAAATTTAGAAGAGAAGGAAAAAATAGAAGAATAAAAACCGAAAAAAAACAAGAATAAAAAAGGAAAACCAGTTTGGGAAGGTTGTAGAACCATCCCAAAACCGGAAAGCACCAAATATGGGCTGACCAACTTGTTCACACGTGGGAGCAGGGGGTGCACGCCATTCCTCTCGAGCGCGACCTACGGGCTTAATAGGAGCCACCATTTTTTAGGGTTAACATGCCTTACTTTATTGATCGAAAGTTCGAGAAATAGGAATTACATATGTGTCATGAGCATGGATTAGCCACAAATGGGGTCCCGCACCTAGGTGTAAATATGTTTGGCTAAGCTATGTGCCACCATATTGGAGAGCCTACTTTCACAACGAGATTACATACATGATGTAAATTTGTGCCTCTCGCGTAAGAAAAAAAAAGAAAACATATATTTTTCCCTTTTCCCGAGAGGCACAACTGTGCCTCTTACGAAAGAAAATCTATGCCCTTCGTGGTGAAAAAAAACGCGATTTTTCGTTTTTCTGAGAAGCACAATGTCTCCCGCAAGAGCAAATCTGTGCCTCGACGAGAAATAAACTTGTGCCTCTCTCAAGGAAAAAAAAGAAATCATGTTTTCTCACATACTCCCTCTGTAAACTAATATAAGAGCATTTAGATCACTATTTTAGTTATCTAAACGCTCTTATATTAGTTTACAGAGGGAGTACTTTTTTTCAAATTTGTTTTTTTTCAAAAACCTAAGAAAAACTGGTAGAAAACCGGAAAGCCGAAAAAATAATAAAAAAAATTCTAAAAGCCGGAAACGTGTACGGAAAAAATAAAAAAAATGAAGGAAGCACCCAACACGCGACACGTGACAACGGCTGAGAACGCGCCAAGTGGCAGGCTTCCTGCCCACCAAAAAATGACCCTTGCGGGGCTCCCGAAGGAGTACTCATTGACTAGGTGCTCTGGGATCCCCTATTTGGCACGTGAGGCGTGGCCGAACATGTGCGCACCCCTATTGAGCCGGCCCATGAATGGGGCTGGATGCCAAAGTTTTTGCATTTTTTCCTTTTATTTTTTTTATTTTTTCTTCTTTCAAATAATTCTTAATTTTAAAAAAGTTTAAAATTTTAAAAGGTGAATTTTTGAAAAATGTTCCAGAAATCATAAGATGGTCATGATTTTGAAAAACATGTTCGCATATTGAAAAAATATCGTGAATTCAAAAAATATTCATAAATTTTACAAAAATGTTAATTGATTCATAAAATGTTCGTGATTTCCAAGACTGCATGTTGATGTTCAAAATTTAAATTCAATTAATGTTTTTTTAATTTCGTGAACATATTTTGAATTCGAGAACATTTTTCCAGATTGATAACCACTTTTTGAATATGATGAATTTTCTTCTGAAAATCGTGAACATTTTTGGAGTTTGATGAACAATTGTTGAATTTGAAAACATTTTTTGAATTCGATAAACAAAAAGTGTATTTCAGAAAATGTTCAGCGATTTGATTTTTTTCCGTATTGCAGCAAAATGTTCGCAAATTTGGAAAATATGAAATAAAATATACAAATAAAAAGAAAGAGGAAGAATAAAATAAAAACGAAATTTTAGAAGAGAAGGAGAAAAAAACAGAAGAATAAAAACCGAAAGAAGAAACAAGAAAAAAAATAAAAACCAGTTTGGGAAGGTTGTAGAACCATCCCAAAACCGGAAAGGACCAAATATGGCCTGACCAACTTGTTGGCACGGGGGAGCATGGGGGTGCATGCCATTCCTCTCGAGCGCGACCTACGGGCTTAATAGGAGCCACCATTTTTTTAGGGTTAACATGCCTTACTTTATTGATCGAAAGTCCGAGAAATAGGAATTACATATGTGTCATGAGGATGGGTTAGCCACAAATGGGGTCCCTCATCTAGATGTAAATATGTTTGGCTAAGCTATGTGCCACCATATTGGAGAGCCTACCTTCAAAACGAAATTACATACATGATGTAAAATCATTACCAGTTTTTTTTTTGAGACATAAAATCATTACCATTTTTTTTGAGACATAAAATCATTACCAGTTGCTCTGACATCATCCGTGCAGAAGAATAAACAACTTGGGCCAGGCCGTCACAGCAAATCATGTAAGAAAACCTGCAGCGGGCACCCCTCAAAAAAAAAAAACCTGCAGCGGGCGGCCCGCTCCGACCGCGCGCCCGTGCCCGTGGAATCCAGCGGCAGCGGCAGAGAGATGGCCGCGCAGTGAGCGTGGGACACGGCGGCACGACGGCACACGGGGAGGCGGGGATGATAAAAAATGCAGTGTCCTCGCTGATGGTGCGCTTCCTCCACCTGCCCCGCGCCGCCCCCACCCTCACCTACCGCCCCCTCCTCCCGCTCCCTCCCCCGCGCCTGGGAGTGGCCGCGTCGGCCTCGGCACCCCTCGCCGCCATGTCGACGGCGGCGCAGCAGGCGGTCGCCGACCAGAAGCGCACGGTGCGGTCCGACGTGCGCAGGGCGCTCAAGGCCCTCTCCCCCGATCAGCGCGCCAGCGAAGGTCACTCCCTCCTCCCCTCCTGGCTCGGAACAGCGTTGCCCACAAGCTGCTCGTCGATTTTCCTACTGGAGTGTTAGTGCGGGATAGAAAACAGTGGTGAAATTTTTAACAAGCAACAGGTCAACTTTTCGAGTACTTAGCATTAAAGCGTGTGCCTAGGGATGTATATTGATCTGATGACAAGTGTTAGGGTCAGCAAGTAAAAGGTTCTAGTGGGATTTATTTTGTGATGATTTATCTTTTAAATCTTTGGGGACCTCAAGTGAAATGAGGGCTAGTGTAGTATGATTCTGTGTTTCAACACGGTTAGTTTATTTTGTTGATCTATTTATTAACAAGTACAAACACTTGTTTTTCCAGATCTGGCTATTCAAAACAATATTTTGAACTCTTCTTGGTTCAAAGCAAGCAAACGGTTGTGTGCCTATATAAGCTGTGCGCAATTGCGAGAAGTTGATACATCAAAAATAATAGCAGAAGTTCTATCCTCAGATCCTGGTGAGTCAACTGGGCCCTATATACAAATATGCTCTGTCTTATTTCCTCTGTCTGACGATTTGCTTGGTTCTAAGAACATGATGGACAAGCAAAGGATATCTATGTTCCTCGAGTGGAAGATAAAAACCGCAATATGCGGATGTTCAAAATCACGACCATGGATGATTTAGTTAAAAATTCAATGAACATTCTGGAACCGTCACCATTGGATGCTAGTGGGAATGCTCGTGAAGATGGTATGAAGTTTATTTCCATGTGGAAACTTTTCCCTATTTTATTTATTAAGCTATTTCATCTGTAACGACAGTGTTGTCAGCCTCATCCCCTGTTGATCTTTTTGTGCTATTTCCCTATTTCCATGTGTTACAACTGAGCCATTTTTAATCCTTACAGTGTTGTCAGCCTCATCCCCTGTTGATCTTTTTGTGTTGCCTGGTAAGCTCTTCATCCTTTGCTACATTCATTTCTTTCATTTATCTTTCTTGAGGTCGCTCATGCTTGACATTAGAAATTGAATTGGACCATATTTGTTATTCATGCAGGACAAGCTTTTGACAGAACTGGCCGAAGACTAGGACGTGGTGGAGGGTAGGACTACACGTTATCCTATCATGATATTAACAATAATGCCTTGTATTGAAGTTGACAATGTAGATCTATCACAAGAAAAAAAGGTTGTCGATGTGCAGTGACATCTTTATCCAATGCCCGACTATGAAATTGTTCCGTCTCAAACTTTCAGTGCCAGCTAAAAACTGATTCATGCAGTCTGCTATGAAACAAATAACATAATGATTTAGAAGCACTAAATCTCATTACTATATTTTGCTTCACAGGCATATTTTCCATGATGCAGTTCAATAATGCTGAGATTTCAATGCCTTCCGATTTCTGGTGTCAGAGGAGCCTGTTTGTTGGAACAACAGTTACCGGATAGAAAATCATATGTATGTTTTAGATGCAGAAACTCCTGGCTAGGGTGATCCACACACATAAAATCTCTTGGTCTAGCAAACAAATCAATGCTTGTCAATCAGTAGACCGTCTGAAATCTATAAGCTTGTGGTTTTTGCCCAGGCTGTGGTATGTGGATTTAGAACTAATGCACATCAATATGAATCTTGTAGAAAATCCGGAATTAATGGGATTGGATATTTGACCTTACTTTCTCCCTTTTAGTTAAGAGTGAAACTCTATGTGCAAACCTCACTTAGCATCGATCTTTTCTTTGTGTATTCTCTACTCTCTAGCTCTGTACAACTCCATCATACGTACTTCTATTTATTTGTTGGGTGCTTCATATATTATTTATGCCAAGTTTCACTTGATTTCTTCATTGAGTTTTTTTTTCCCTTTATCTAAATTTATTTTTGCACGTTTGCCCAATTTTATAGGTACTATGATACTTTCTTGATGAGATACCAAGAACTTGCTAAAGAGAAAGGGTGGAGTCAGCCTCTTCTAGGTATGGCATGCATATTTTCAGAAGTTCAGTTCTTTTACTTTTTTTACTTTTCAGGCACAACTTTGCAGGAAGTTGTGGCATTTTAGTTTATTATATTATTTTTGTGTAAAATATACTTTTGGTTGTGCTAGGTTTTGCCTTGAGGCCATTTCATTTCCTCTGCCTTGAAAATAAAACCAAAATAAATGTTGAGTACTATGTTTTTAAGGCGGTAAGGCGACCTAAGGCGCTGGGGGGGCGCCTTATCGCCTAGGCGACGCCTAAGCGCCTAAGGCGGACGCCTAAGCGCCTAAAGCGGGCATATTTGTAAGGCGCTGGGGGGGGGGGGGGGGGGGCGCCTTATCGCCTAAGCGTCCAAGGCGGGACGCCTTAAAAACATAGGTTGAGTAGACTCTGTGGGTGTAGGAGTAGGACCAAAGTGGACAATTTAGAAAATGAGACCATAGAATAGATAGAGGTACTGGGACCGTTGTTAGTTTCTCAAAGCTAACATGTTTCAAATTTGAACTAAAACAGCGTCACTTATTCCGAACGGAGGGAGTATGTTGTATTTAATACATTACAATACTGAAACGGATTTAGGAATTATATTCCAGTACCATATACTCTAAGCTACTTAAAACCCAACGGGTGACCTCTTACCATCTTGGAACTATTTGCTTTACATCCTATAATCATCTACTAAAACCCTTATGTTTTACTTTCATGGTCCAATTCATATCTTGGAGTTGCGAGTTGTTAATTTGATACTCATTTGTGTATGACTGACAGGCAAATATCTCAGCTTGAATTATAATACTTCTTAGATCAAGTTAGTAAAAGTTTAATTCGAGTAGTCATATTTTTTGGTCTGGGATGGGTTTGTGCCTCTCTTATGAACTTCAAAATGCCCATATGAACTGGTTTGGGATCCATAAGAGACATCGAGGGAGCACAAATCAGTGAGATACCATTGAACTGTATTCGAAAAAAGTTTCCAGTGATTATGACACATGACTCATGTATTATTGATCAGGTTGATGGTCAAGTAATCACTAAATACAAGGGCGCCATGTAAATTGGGATGGAGGGAGTATATCAGTTCTCAAGGGTTCTAGGCACCACAAATTTTGTTAGGTTGTTTATTCGTTCCTACAATAGTAGGTGCCACTCTACAAACACTGCACATATATGGTTATACTTCCGTCATAGCTGTCAAGCCAAGAAAATGCAAATTATATCTCAGTTTGGATTGAAAATTTTGGCTTATCTTATTATGTTTCTTAGTCCAGTGCTTTTGCTCTGTGAGCCACATGTGGTGGTTGTGTAGCTGTTGTGCCATTTCGGTGCGGACTAATACAGCTGACACACATTTGATGCGTGTTTGAATGAGTGGCAGTTCTTGTATTTCCCTGTTTTAAGCCACAATTCAGCTGATGTAGCAAGTGGTGTCTTTTTTTGGATGTGTGCCAACCAGAAGTTCCATACTCACCTTAATTTAACATAATCTTTTTCATTACATATTTCCATGAACTATGTCTAGCAAAATGAGAACATATCTGTTGTTCTGCATTGCAAAGTTATATTTGATGGTGACTGGTGAGGTCTGTCTGTCATTCTCTTTACTAACGATTCATGCTAATGGTTTGCTTATTTTTGAAGTTGCACTTTCGTACTCGGTGCAAATTCTGGAGGAAGGCATCATCCCGGTTAACTCAACAGATGTTCCTATTGATGCTCTGGTGACATCCTCTGGCATTATTCCAATCAGTCCTGCAGCACTGGAGATGGTGTAAATTAAGCTGATTGGTTTCCGCTATGGCCGTGAGTTCCTGACAGCGGATACTCTTTCCTGAACTCCGATTACCAGAGCTGGGATTGTGTGTTTTGCTCGTGATTTTGTGTTTCTTTTTCGACCGAGTGAATTCCAGTTGGACAGTAGCATATGTACTCAAAACATGAGCATAGTTTAGCTGCCATTGTAATGACGCCTTTGATCAAACAATTGACAAGCTCGTATAATATTCTGAAATTGTGTGGTTGCTTCATACATGTACTAACATTTTGCATCTTGGGCGTGTTACATTTTACGGTTTCAGGTATTGTTGCTGTAAAAAAATTCGCTATGTCAGATGTTGGGTTTTTTTTTTCATGGTAATACGTGTCTCATTTATATAGAATAAAGATCAAGTTACAAGGCACGTAAGCATCGACCATACATCACTGAAAAGATAGGAAAATCCTATGCAAAATACTAGCGCCTGTCCCTTTCCTTCGACACCACCTCTTTCCTTCGACACCACCGAAGGGGCGACCAAAGGGTAAGAAGACAGATCACCTCTTCGCCCAAGCTCGACGCGGCTCCATCGCTGATCAGCAGCTTTACGGACCTCCAAAGTAGTTTGCCAAAAGCAAAACCATAGCCGTTGAAAGAATCAGACCGGAGCAACATGTCCCCGGACACGCCATCGAACTTCAGAACTGACACCCTCGCATGACGACAACGTCGGAGAAGGAAACCAGAACTGCCCGCCTTCGACCACAGACCCAACATAAGATACTCCATCTTCCAGCTGTCACTTGCGTAGACAACCGCCTGCGCGTACTCCTGAACGACAAAACCTCCCTGCTCCACCATGACGTCGGAGACAACGCCACAGCAATGGTGACAGAGCGGAAGGAGAGACACACCTGATGGAGTCGCCGCTGCCGCCTCGCCAACACCATCCATGAACCCTAACGCCGTCGATCTGAGGGATCGACAGAGACACGATGCCATCAACTCCGAGACGCCGCCACGAAAGCACCGTCGGTGTGGGAGTGGGGTTGAGGCAAATTTATTCGTCCGGACGCCGCTCCCACCACCCCAACGACGCACCACGACCTACAAATCCAAAACCTAACTACAGAACGGAGGAACGGGGTCCCCCCTCCCTCCTGCCGCCGGAGCAGCGGCCGAAGGGAGAGGGGGCCAGTGCACCGGCCGGTGGAGATCGGAGGAAAAGAGTCGCCTCGCCCTAGTCGCCTGGTGGTGGCGGCGGCTAGGGTAGGAAAACGATTGATTAGAGATGTTGGGTTTCACCTGTAAATTTACTACTAGTGCCTCGTGTGTAGTACTCCCTCCGTCTGAAAAATACTTGTCATCAAAATGAATAAAAGGAGATGTATCTTTTTTGATGACAAGTATTTCCGGACGGAGGGAGTACTATATTTGTACACGAACTCACACCTGGCAAACGGACCTGGACTCAACTGAGCAGAATCTGAATACGACATGGCATGCAAGCCAACTACTCCCTCCGTCCGAAAATACTTGTCGTAGAAATGGATGAAAATGGATGCATCTAGAATAAAAATATGTCTAGATACATTTATCTCTCCGACGAGTATTTCCGGACGGAGGGAGTATATTTTTGTACACGTTGCATACTTGCATGTCTACTACACCTAATCCGGTTCAAGTCAACACAAACTTGCTCGTGCATGAGTAGACATGACAAGAACCCAAAATGCAAACCGTATCATGATTATTTCTAACATGAGAATAGATTGGGTTCTCATGCAGTTTACATGTTTCGATAGCATGCTGTTTTCATGTTTTCCTCATGGTTCTGGACTTTTGGTACTGCATTCGGTGCTGACCAAATTTGCCGAAGTTCTAATGACTGTTCCACTCACTAGGGTTTAGGCTTTCAGCTTTAGGTCAATTTTTTTTTTTGCTTTAGGTCAAACTGAGAACACTTTTCAAGAGACTTATGCCAAGTAATGTCAATATCGACAATGCACAAAGCATGTACTCTTTTGGAATTACAATATTGGAGTTCAAAATAGGCAAGTATACATCTGACGTTATTAGTCTTATTTTCTATAGAATGCCTCTGTTTTTAACAAAGACAAGAATGCCTCTGTTTTTAAGACAGCGGAGGAATTCACAACTCTATTGATTTGTACTTGTATATATGATGGTTATAGCTCATCGAGGTTGGCCATAAGCCAGAAATGCTTAATGGATCCATTGCCTCCCAACAAAAATGCCACTGATTCAAGATCCTATTACAGAATTCCCGGCCATGACATCCATGATCAGGGAGCTATGATGATCATGGGTTTGAGCACCTAAAGCTCTAGCAAGAACTAGAAAAATCTCAGCATGAACCGATCAGGGCTTGGGCCTTGAGCACATTCTCTAGAGTCATGGAAGCGTCGTTGAAGTAGACGGTCTGCACCATCTTGTCCCTCTCTCGGCGAGCCTCCTCCCGCTGCCGCCGGACTAGGACTTGGCGAGCCGCCGCAATGGCCGCGCGGAAGGCATTGTCCGCTTCAAAGGGGTCCTTTGGTTTCGACGGCGGCACCGGGTGAGCTAGCTGCGGGATGCTTGCCGGTGCGATCGCTTGGACCCGCTCGCCGGACTCCTGCTGCTTCGTAATCACGACGTGGGCGTCGTTGCCGGCGCTGATCTGGGTCTGCCCCTCCTTGGGGCGCGGCGCACGCGCGTACGGCCTGATCCTGGCGCAGGAAAGTTGCGCGACGGCAGAAGCGGCGGAAGAGGCGCGCCCGTCTGCCTGCTTCTTGCTTGCGCGGGAGTCGTGGTCACCACCGTCGCGGCGACGCTTGCTGGGCGGTGACACCGGATGCCCGCCCCAGCATCATGGAGGCGTAGCCGCTTGCCGTCCATGGCCGCCTCCACTGGCATCAAGAGTCGAAGCGGACGCGATCCGCGCACGACGGTGCCGGCGCGTGGCAGAAGGACGAGGCGACGCCGCTGGAGTCGCGCGGGCACAGAGGAAGACGCGGAGCCACCAGAGCTCGTCTAGGGCTTGAGGGGGAAGGAGGTCAGGCTTGAGGACGCTTCAGAATCGATCGCAGTGAATTGACTTATAGCTCCGCACCGCTGCATGGTGGCTCCGTTTCATGTTCAGGCCAGGACCCGGGGAGGAGTCGGAACCGCGTGCGTGGGGAGAAGAAACACTTGCGCGTCACGGTTTGCGAATCCATCCATCATTCAAATTCGGGAGGTAATCGGAGGCTCAATGCACGCAGGGGTGTCCGAGAGCACCGCGGCGCGTGCGTGGGTGTTCAGCCTGCGTGCTCTCACTCCGATCCATATTGGGTTGGGATGTGAACTCTTATTAGCTTCCAAAAAATCCGGACGTCAATGATACAAACAATTCATTCTCAATTTTTCTGATACAAACAATTCAATGACATTTCAAAATTTACGTTTTGAAATTTTAAAATACGAGCCCAAACACAACAAACGGTCCAAATGAATCAAATAATCTAAACAAATGGTTCAAATAATTACACATAAGAGTAATTTTCCGACAACGTGCCATTGGAGCTTGATGAGATCTTTCTGTTGTTGCAAATGAGCTTGCCGATTTTTGATGTGTCGATGCATTTCAAGAAACATATGGATTGTATTGTCATTGTGTTGAGTGACAAGGTTTCCAAAGACCTCAAAATCCATGTTGAGTTGCTGGTCTCTCGCATTCTCTATGATCATCTTTGTGCAAGATAACATGACATGTCATGATCCTCCACAATATGTGTAGGCCCACGGACAATGGCAAAGCGAGCTTGCTACACACTGTTGACACCCGATTTTGGCACGAAAGAAAACATTATTACATGAAAAAGTTTTGTATTGTCAACATAAACAACTTGAATGTTTGGGTCATGGCCATCCGATCTCATCTCGAGGGCCGAGGCTATGCTCGAAGTAATAACATTTGGCATTCAAAGTACTGCTCAGCTAATTACGCCTCAAAGACGACCTCAGATGAGGGAGTGCTCCACAATGGTTATCTTTGTCTAGTCGAGGCGAGAAGAGGGCCGGCATGCACGGGGAAATGGCACCTAGATCGACCCAGTGATCATGCCAGAAGGCCATCCACTTCCCATCGTCGAGTTGCACAGAGGAGATCGCCCGGTACATGGGCATGAGCGCCGCAAGGCGAGTGCACCCCCATGGTCGTGTTCTTTGTGGCGACGACCGGACCACCGAGCAGCCCCCACACCCAGTATGGCTACGAGATGACTCATTTAGCAAAATTAATCACAGAATACGAGCTCAAACACAACAGATGGTCCGAATGAATCGAATAGTCTAAACAAATTGTTTAGAATGGCAATTAATTAGTCTCATTTTCTGTAGAAACATCAACAACACAGATTAACAAAGACTAGAATGTCTCTGTTTTCCATTCGCAGGAAAAAGACATAATGTCTATGTTTATAAGAGCATCTCCAACAGGCGCGGCAAAAGGCGCGCCCGCGCGGTAAAATTAAGTTTTAGCGTGCGCCGGCTGATTCCGCGCGCTTCAGCGGTGGCGGGAACTTACCGCGCGCGGGGGAGAAAGCGGCACGCGGCACGGTAGATTTGGCGCACCGCTTACCGCACGCCTATAAATTGCCGCGCCCGTCACGCGCACCGCGCACAGCCACGCGCTCTCCCCTCGCAAGCTCGCCGCCTCGCCGCTTCCCAGCTTTCCGCGCCACCACCGCGCCACCATGCCGCCGCGCCGCCGGGGTGCTTCGGGCTATCGCGGCGTCCGTGCGCGCCCCAACGGCTGGTTCTCCGCCGAGATACGGTCCGGCGACGTGCGGCTCAGCCTCGGGACATTCCGGAGCGCGCACGAGGCGGCCCGCGCGTACGACGCGGCGGCGTGGCGCTTGGACAGGCCCCGATCGCAGATGAACTTCCGGGACGTCTTCACGCGCGAGCAGGCGCAGCGCGTCGTCCCTCCGCCGCGTCTCATCACCGACCTCGACCGTGCCGACCACGCTCGGCGGCAGCGCCGCCTCCTCGTCACCGAGGAGGACGAGCGAGCCATGGCGGAGTGGCGCCGTCGCCACCCGGAGGACGTCGCCGACGAGCATGCCTACTGGGCGGAGAGGGCGGCAAGGCGCCGTGCGGAGCGGGCTGACCGGCGTCAGCGGAAGGCATTGGCGAACGAGCAGTGCGACATAGTTTCAGCAGGTGGGAGGTCATTCTTCACGGCCGACGATGACCGTTGGGACGACATATGGCTCTCAACCTCGGACGACACCGACGAGGATGATGATGGTGATGATGGTAGCGACTTCGAGTAGTTTCTATCTATCTATCAATGCCGTAGTAGTGTCTATCTATCTATGTATGTCGAACTATCTATCTATGTATGTTGAACTATCTATCTATCTATGTAAAATATTTTGCATCGTTTTTTATCTATGCAAAAAAATGTTTTAAGCGCGCGCGCTGCATTTTTTTACGCGCCTGCTGGAGCTGCGCACGCGCGCGGCTTTACAGCGCGGCTGCTGGAGCAAACGCCGCGAGCCGCGCCAAACCAGGCGATGGGCGCGCGCCAAATCAGTTTTTAGCGCGCGGCGCGTTCAGCGCCTCTTGGAGATGCTCTAAGACAAAGGTGGAAATCACAAATTTATTGATTTGTATAGTATATGACGGTTACAACTCACATCGAGGTTTGCCATAAGCCAGGAATGCTTAATGGATCCATTGTTTGCAACAAAAATGTCACTGATTCAAGATCCTATTACAAAATTCCCGAACATGACATGCATGATCAGGGAGCGATGATGATCATGGGTCTGAGCATCTAGCAAGAAGTACAAAAATCTCAGCATGAACCAATCAGGGCTTGGGCCTTGAGCAGGTTCTCGAGAGTCATGTTAGGGTCGTTGAAGTAGACGGTCTGCACCACCTTGTCCCTCTCTCGGCGAGCCTCCTCCCGCTGCCGCCTGACTATTTTTTTTTGGAAAAGGGGATTTACCCCAGCCTCTGCATCAGAATGATGCATACGGCTCATATTATTAAAACGAATAATCCAGTATCGAAGTCTCGAACAGTTATTACAACCATCAAAAAATCTGAAAAAAGGAAAGGCCCGAAGCCACAACCGGCTGGCAAAACGAATAGGAGCACTACATGCCTATCCTATTACATGATCGCCATCCAAACCGGTTGAAAATATCCCGAGCTACCATCTCCCATCGGGTAGACGCAGTAACCAAACGCTCCCTGGCCTCCGTCGGAGTGAGTAGCGACTACATACGGATGAACGCCGTGGCCCTGAAGATAACCTGCAAAAAGTGAAAGTTTGTTGATCGGTTAAAGACCAAGTCATTCCTGCAGTTCCATATTGCCCACAAAAGCGCACAAACGCCAACCCGAATGTGCCTTGCAATGTCAGAATCCACCCCGTGAAGCCATGTTCCAAATAACATGCTAATCGAGGTAGGCTGATCAATATTAAACGCAATATGAACCGACCGCCATAGAATCTTAGCCAAAGGACACTCTAGAAAGAGGTGCTTAATGGTTTCGTTATGGTCACAAAAACTACATCGAGACGAGCCCACCCAATTACGTTTTGCAAGGTTATCCTTAGTCAAAATGACATGTTTATGTACAAACCACATAAACACTTTGATACGTAAGGGTACCTTAACTTTCCAAACATGTAATGATGTAGGGATGACGGAAGAGTTAATGACATCCAGATACATTGATTTGACCGAGAACAGACTGTTCTTAGTAAGTTTCCAATGCAACTGATCTGGCTGTTGAGACAGCCGGACATCCATTAAACGTCGAACAAGATGGAGCCAGTCTTCCCAACG
Source organism: Triticum timopheevii (assembly GCA_963921465.1). NCBI lineage: Eukaryota > Viridiplantae > Streptophyta > Magnoliopsida > Poales > Poaceae > Triticum > Triticum timopheevii. Next base: position 174,835,421 of record OY997264.1, on the reverse strand, counting down.
ATTTCCAACAAGTGTCCGTCTAAAACTGATATTGAGAGGAACGGATTGTAAAACATTAGCAACATAGGCATCTCTACGTTGGACAATATTATACAAAGAAGGATATTGGAGTGCCAGTGGAGTGTCCCCAAGCCACGTATCCTCCCAAAACCTCGTCGTTGTGCCATTCCCAACAATGAATTTAGACCTGTTGAAAAATAGTTGCTTAACTCTCATCAAACCCTTCCAGAAAGGTGAGTCTGAAGGCCTCACGTTCACCTGGGCCAAAGTTTTAGCATAGAGATACTTATTGCGCAAAATTTGAGCCCAAGTGGCCTCCGTCTCAGATGATAGCTTAAAAAGCCACTTGCTAAGTAAACATATGTTTTTGACTTCCAGATTTTCTATACCTAGGCCACCTTGGTCCTTAGGTCTGCAGATAATGTCCCACTTCGCAAGTCTATACTTTCGTTTAAGCTCATCAATTTGCCAAAAGAATCTAGATCGATAGAAATCTAACCTTTTCCTGACTCCGACCGGAATTAAGAAAAAGGATAAGAGAAACATCGGCATACTAGTGAGGACCGAATTAATCAGAATTAATCGACCTCCGTATGACATGAGTTTTCCTTTCCAACAGCTCAGTTTCTTTTCAAACCGATCCTCAAGACATTTCCACTCAATATTAGATAGCTTACGATGATGAATGGGTATACCTAAATACGAAAACGGTAAAGAACCCAATTCACATTCGAACAATTGTTGATACGACTCCCGTTCGTCATTGGCTCTTCCAAAGCAAAACAATTCGCTCTTGTGGAAGTTGATTTTAAGCCCGGACAATTGTTCAAATAAGCATAACAACAGCTTCATGTTTCTTGCTTTCGCCAAGTCATGCTCCATAAAAATGATTGTATCATCAGCATACTGAAGAATGGACAGCCCGCCGTCAACTAGATGTGGCACCAGGCCACCTACCTGTCCCGCATCCTTTGCCCGACCTATTAAAATAGTGAGCATATCAGCTACTATGTTAAAAAGGATCGGTGACATAGGGTCTCCTTGCCGCAGCCCCTTGTGTGTTTGGAAATAGTGACCGACGTCATCATTCACCTTAATCCCGACACTCCCTTTTTGCGTAAAGGAATCAACCTGGGTTCTCCATGCCGGATGAAAACCTTTCATACACAACGCTTGTTGAAGGAAAGGCCACTTGACTTTATCATATGCTTTTTCAAAATCCACTTTAAAAACTACACCATCAAGTTTTTTGGAGTGGATCTCATGGAGCGTTTCGTGCAGAACCACAACCCCTTCCAGGATGTTTCTGTCCGGCATGAAAGCAGTCTAGGATGGCTGAACTACTGAGTGAGCTATTTGTGTGAGTCTATTTGTCCCCACCTTGATGAAGATTTTAAAACTCACATTTAGCAGACAAATGGGTCTAAACTGCTCAATCCGAACAGCCTCCGTCTTCTTAGGAAGTAGAGTTATCGTCCCAAAATTCAATTTAAACAATTGAAGTTGTCCTTCAAAAAGCTCCTGAAACATGGGCATCAAATCTCTCTTGATAAAATGCCAGCACCTCTTATAAAACTCGGCCGGAAACCCATCCGGTCCTGGAGCTTTATTATTCTCCATCTGAGTAATAGCCTCAAACACCTCTTTCTCCGAGAACGGAGCAGTCAATAGCTCATTCTCGGTAGTCTCTAGCTGAGGCACATCCTCAACCCGAGACTCATCCATCGACACGAAAGTCTCTATCGGGGGACCAAACAATTGCTTATAATAATTGGTGATGTACTCTTTGAGATTGTTCTGACCAACTATCGTCCCTTCATCTTGTTCTAGTTGGAAGATTCTCTTTTTACGATGCTTCCCATTAGCGATCAAGTGAAAGAATTGAGTGTTATCCTCGCCTTCTACGATCTTGCGAACATTGGCTCGCAATGCCCACTTCAATTCCTCTTCACGGAGAAGCTTCTTAAGCTGCATCTCTGCATCTATCTTCATTTCCAGCTCATTGGAATCCAAGATAGAAATTTCTGCTTTAGCTTCGAGATTTTGAATAATTAGAAGGAGTCTCTCCTTCTCCACTTTATAAATCCCATGCGTGTGTTTAGCCCATCCACGAAGGAACCGTCGTAGGTGACGAATCTTGGATTGCCAACTATCTATAGGCGTCCTCCCACCCGAGTCCTTAGCCCACTCTCTTGTCGACGAATCTTGGATTGCCGCCGCCTGACTATGGCTTGGCGAGCCGCCGCAAGGGCCACGCGGAACTCATTGTCCGGGTCAATGGGATCCTTTGGTATCGACGGCGGCGCCGGGCGAGCTTGCGGCGGGATGCTTGCCGTTGCGATCGCTTGGGCCCGCTCGCCGGACTCGTGCTGCTTCTCGTTCTTGGTCACGCCGTGCGCGCCGTTGCGGAGAACGCTGACGCCGCTGCTGATGAACTTGATCTCTCCGTTCAGGCGCGACGCCTGCACCGCCGGCCTGGTCCTGGTGCATGAAGTTCCCTGGCCGGCCTTCTGCTTCACGTCGTCTGCGACAGCGCGGGCTCTGACATGGCTCGACGGCTCTGTGGGGAGGGGCGGTTGCACCGCCGTCCTGTTCCCGGTCATGCAAGAGACGGGCTTGTCGGCGTTCTGCTTTTTAATCACGACCTGGGCTTTGTCACCGGCACTGACCTCGGTCTTCTCCTCCTTGGGTCGCGACGCACGCACATACGGATACGGCCTGATCCTGGCGCAGGAAAGTTGCGCGACGGCAGAAGCGGAAGAGGAGCGCCTGTCCGCCTGCTTCTTGCTTGCGCGGGAGTCGTGGTCACCACCGTCGCGGCGGCGCTTGCTGGGCAGTGACACCGGATGCCCCGCCCCAGCATCATGGAGGCGTAGCCGCTTGCCTCCCATGGCCGCCTCCATTGGCATCAAGAGTCGAAGCGGACGCGATCCGAGGGGGCTGGAGTCACGCGGATTTGAGGGGGAAGGAGGCCAGGCTTGAGAACGCTGCAGAATCGATTGTCGTGGATTACTTATAGCTCGGCACCGCTGCATGGTTGGCTCCGTTTCATGTTCAGGCCAGGACCCGGGGAGGAGTCGGAAGTCGGAACCGCGTGCGTGGGGAAGAAGAAACACTCGCGCGCCACGGTTTGCAAATCCATTCACCATTCAAATTCGGGAAGTAATCGGATCGGAGGCGCAATGTTGTCTGATCGAGTTCGACTGTCCTGCTGAGATCATCGCGACGCGTCCGTTCCACGCGGTGGGTGTCCTCACTCCAATCCATATTGGGTACGGATTTGAACTCTTATTACGAACTCACAAGGGATCGGGATCATAACTAGGCAAGACCGTTCATACTATAAAGCAGTGTGATGTTCCACTCATCCTCCCTCAAGGCATCCGTATTTTGTTTGCATTCTACTAACCTGCCAATCCCCGAAACTTTAATCTCTGTAACTTTTCTCCTGCTACTTCCTATTACAAATTTAAACCTCATTTCGCCTAGTTTCCGACATCATATTACTTCAAATCTTGACGTCGTTGACACAGACAATTTTTAACGACATTACAAAGTTTTTGTTTCAAAATTTTGAAATGCTAGCTCAAACACAATAAATGGTCGGAATGAATCAAATAGTCTAAACAAATGATTCGAATGGTAATTAACAAAGAGTAATCTAAGGTGCCAATGGACCTCGATGAGATCTTCCTCTAGTTTTTTTTACGACCAAAATCTTCCTGTAGTTGCACATGAGCTTGCTGATCTTGGAGCTGCCGATGCACTTCAAGAATCATTTGGATTGTATTGCCATTGCGTTGAGGAATGACAAGCTCTCCGGGAGCAAAAAATCCAGTCTCTTATCTTGTGGAAGATAACACAACATGTCATGATCCTTCACCCCGCAAAAATAAAAATAAATGATCCTTCATAATATTTTCATGTCCCAATATGTGGTAGGCCCAAGTACAAGCCAGAGCGGGCTTGCGACATACCAAGGGGTCTCTCAATATCTGTTTTCAATGTTTCTCGAGCTACGATGCAATGATGTCTCTTGTTGCCTTTAGGGCTTGGAATTGTCTTCACAAATATGGACCATGAGGGGTACATAAAATCTTCAAGGTAGCAGCCATTATCATGCTGATGACCACTGACTCCAAAATTGCAAGTTGGAGTTTCCGCGATAGAAAGCCTTGCAAAAAGATGAGATCTTCATAGGATACTAGATCATTGTAAGATCCATGCATCCCAAAGTAACAATGCCAAATCTCATAAATGATTGGATGATGGCAATGGCCGGCGTGTTGGGGAACGTAGTATTTCAAAAAATTTCCTACGATCACGCAAGATCTATCTAGGAGAAGCATAGCAACGAGCAGGGAGAGTGTGTCCATGTACCCTCGTAGACCGAAAGCGGAAGCGTTAAGTAACGCGGTTGATGTAGTCGGACGTCTTTGCGATCCAGCCGATCAAGTACCGAACGCACGTCACCTTCGCGATCTGCACACGTTCAGCTCAGTGACGTCCCTCGAACTCTAGATCCAGCTGAGTCCGAGGGAGAGTTCCGTCAGCACGATGGCGTGGTGACGGCGATGATGAAGTTACCGGCGCAGGGCTTCACCTAAGCACTACGACGATATGACCGAGGTGTAAAACTGTGAATGGGGGCACTGCACACGGCTAAAGATCAACTTGTGTGTCTATGGGGTGCCCCCGTCCCTCGTATATAAAGGAGGGGAGGAGGAGGAGGGCCAGCCACAAGGGGCGCGCCCAAGGGGGGATTCCTACTCCTACTAGGAGTAGGTTTCTCCCTTTCCTAGTCCAAGTAGGAGAAGAAGGACGGAGAGGAAGAAGACAAGGAAAGGGGGGGTCGACCCCCCTAGCCCTAGTCCAATTCGGTTTGGGCTAGGGGGACGCACGCCACACCTTGGCCTGCCTCCTCTGTTCCACCACTAGGCCCATGAGGCCCAATAACTTCCCGGGGGTGGGGGAGGGGGGAGGGGTTCCGGTACTCCGAAAGTTATCCGGAACGACCCGAACCATTCCGGTGTCCGAATGTAGCCTTGCAATATATGAATCTTTATGTCTCGACCATTTAGAGACTCCTCATCATGTCCGTGATATTATCCGGGACTCCGAACAACCTTCGGAACATCAAATCATATAAACTCATAATACCAATCGTCATAGAACATTAAGCGTGCGGACCCTACGGGTTCGAGAATTATGTAGACATGACCGAGACACATCTTCGGTCAATAACCTATAGCGGAACCTGGATGCTCATATTGGTTCCTACATATTCTACAAAGTGTTGGGTAACGTAGTAATTTCAAAAAATTTCCTACGCACACGCAAGATCATGGTGATGCATAGCAATGAGAGGGGAGAGTGTTGTCTACGTACCCTCGTAGACCGAAGCGGAAGCGTTGATGCAACGTAGAGGAAGTAGTCGTACGTCTTCCCAGTCCAACCGATCCAAGCACCGTTACTCCAGCACCTCCGAGTTCTTGACACACGTACAACTCGATGACGCACCCCGGGCTCCGATCCAGCAAAGCTTCGGGGAGGAGTTCCGTCAGCACGACGGCGTGGTGACGATCTTGATGTTCAACTATCGCAGGGCTTCGCCTAAGCACCGCTACAATATGACCGAGGTGTAATATCGTGGAGGGGGGCACCGCACACGGCTAAGGAACGATCACGAAGATCAACTTGTGTGTCTTAGGGTGCCCCCTGCCCCCGTATATAAAGGAGCCAAGGGGAGGGGGCGGCCGACCAAGGAGGGGCGCGCCAGGGGGGAGTCCTACTCCCGGACTCCCATTCTTTCCTAGCTGGAGAAGGAGAAGGGGGGAAAGAGGAGGAAGAGGGGAAGGAAAGGGGGGGGCGCCGCCCCCCTTCCCTTGTCCTATTCGGACTGGGAAGGGGAAGGGCACGCGGCCACCTCCTGCCTCCTTCTCTCTTCTCCCTCAAGGCCCATGTAGGCCCAATAACCTCCCGGGGGGTTCCGGTAACCCCCCGGTACTCCGGTAAAATGCCGATTTCACCCGGAACGATTCCGATGTCCAAATATAGGCTTCCAATATATCGATCTTTATGTCTCGACCATTTCGAGACTCCTCGTCATGTCCGTGATCACATCCGGAACTCCGAACAACCTTCGGTACATCGAAATACATGAACTCATAAAGAAACTGTCATCGTAACTTTAAGCGTGCGGACCCTACGGTTCGAGAACAATGTAGACATGACCGAGACACGTCTCCGGTCAATAACCAATAGCGGGACCTGGATGCCCATATTGCTTCCTACATATTCTACGAAGATCTTTATCGGTCAGACCGCATAACAACATACGTTGTTCCCTTTGTCATCGGTATGTTACTTGCCCGAGATTCGATCGTCGGTATCCAATACCTAGTTCAATCTTGTTACCGACAAGTCTCTTTACTCGTTCCGTAATACATCATATCGCAACTAACTCATCAGTTGCAATGCTTGCAAGGCTTAAGTGATGTGCATTACCGAGAGGCCTAGAGATACCTCTCCGACATTCGGAGTGACAAATCCTAATCTCGAAATACGCCAACCCAACAAGTACCTTTGGAGACACCTGTAGAGCACCTTTATAATCACCCAGTTATGTTGTGACGTTTGGTAGCACACAAAGTGTTCCTCTGGTAAACGGGAGTTGCATAATCTCATAGTCATAGGAACATGTATAAGTCATGAAGAAAGCAATAGCAACATACTAAACGATCAGGTGCTAAGCTAACGGAATGGGTCATGGCAATCAGATCATTCAACTAATGATGTGATCCTGTTAATCAAATAACAACTCTTTGTCCATGGTTAGGAAACATAACCATCTTTGATTAACAAGCTAGTCAAGTAGAGGCATACTAGTGACACTCTGTTTGTCTATATATTCACACATGTGTTATGTTTCCGGTTAATACAATTCTAGCATGAATAATAAACATTTATTATGATATAAGGAAATAAATAATAACTTTATTATTGCCTCTAGGGCATATTTCCTTCAGTCTCCCACTTGCACTAGAGTCAATAATCTAGATTACACAGTAATGATTCTAACACCCATGGAGTCTTGGTGCTGATCATGTTTTGCTCGTGGAAGAGGCTTAGTCAACGGGTCTGCAACATTCAGATCCGTATGTATCTTGCAAATCTCTATGTCTCCCACCTGGACTAGATCCCGGATGGAATTGAAGCATCTCTTGATGTGCTTGGTTCTCTTGTGAAATCTGGATTCCTTCGCTAAGGCAATCGCTCCAGTATTGTCACAAAAGATTTTCATTGGACCAGATGCACTAGGTATGACACCTAGATCGGATATGAACTCCTTCATCCAGACTCCTTCATTAGCTGCTTCCAAAGCAGCTATGTATTCCGCTTCACACGTGGATCCTGCCACAACGCTTTGTTTTGAACTGCACCAACTGACAGCTCCACCGTTTAATGTAAACACGTATCCGGTTTGCGATTTAGAATCGTCCAGATTAGTGTCAAAGCTTGCATCAACGTAACCATTTACGATGAGCTCTTTGTCACCTCCATATACGAGAAACATATCCTTAGTCCTTTTCAGGTACTTCAGGATGTTCTTGACCGCTATCCAGTCCTGGATTACTTTGGTACCTCCCTGCTAAACTTATAGCAAGGCACACATCAGGTCTGGTACACAGCATTGCATACATGATAGAGCCTATGACTGAAGCATAGGGAACATCTTTCATTTTCTCTCTATCTTCTGCAGTGGTCGGGCATTGAGTCTTACTCAACTTCACACCTTGCAATACAGGCAAGAACCCTTTCTTTGCTTGATCCATTTTGAACTTCTTCAAAACTTTGTCAAGGTATGTGCTTTGTGAATGTCCAATTAAGCGTTTTGATCTATCTCTATAGATCTTAATGCCCAATATGTAAGCAGCTTCACCGAGGTCTTTCATTGAAAAACTTTTATTCAAGTATCCCTTTATGCTATTCAGAAATTCTATATCATTTCCAATCAATAATATGTCATCCACATATAATATTAGAAATGCTACAGAGCTCCCACTCACTTTCTTGTAAATACATGCTTCTCCAAAAGTCTGTATAAACCCAAATGCTTTGATCACACTATCAAAGCGTTTATTCCAACTCCGAGAGGCTTGCACCAGTCCATAAATGGATCGCTGGAGCTTGCACACTTTGTTAGCTCCCTTTGGATCGATAAAACCTTCTCGTTGCATCATATACAACTCTTCCTCCAGAAACCCATTCAGGAATGCAGTTTTTACATCCATTTGCCAAATTTCATAATCATAAAATGCGGCAATTGCTAACATGATTCGTACAGACTTAAGCATCGCTACGGGTGAGAAGGTCTCATCGTAGTCAATCCCTTGAACTTGTCGAAAACCTTTTGCAACAAGTCGAGCTTTGTAGACAGTAACATTACCGTCAGCGTTAGTCTTCTTCTTGACAATCCATTTATTCTCAATTGCTTGCCGACCATCGGGCAAGTCAACCAAAGTCCATACTTTGTTCTCATGCATGGATCCCATCTCAGATTTCATGGCTTCAAGCCATTTTGCGGAATCTGGGCTCACCATCGCTTCTTCATAGTTCGTAGGTTCATCATGATCTAGTAGCATGACTTCCAGAATAGGATTACCGTACCACTCTGGTGCGGATCTTACTCTGTTTGACCTATGAGGTTCTGTAGCAACTTGATCTGAAGTTCTATGATCATCATCATCAACTTCCTCACTAGTTGGTTTTGACGTCACAGAAACCGGTTCCTGTGATGTACTATTTTCCAACAAGGGAGCAGGTATAATTACCTCATCAAGTTCTACTTTCCTCCCACTCACTTGTTTCGAGAGAAACTCCTTCTCTAGAAAGGATCCATTCTTAGCAACGAATGTCTTGCCTTCGGATCTGTGATAGAAGGTGTACCCAACTGTCTCCTTTGGGTATCCTATGAAGACACATTTCTCCGATTTGGGTTCGAGCTTATCAGGTTGAAGCTTTTTCACATAAGCATCGCAGCCCCAAACTTTAAGAAACGACAACTTTGGTTTCTTGCCAAACCATAGTTCATAAGGTGTCGTCTCAACGGATTTTGATGGTGCCCTATTTAATGTGAATGTGGCCGTCTCTAAAGCATAACCCCAAAATGATAGCGGTAAATCTGTAAGAGACATCATAAATCGCACCATATCAAGTAAAGTACGATTACGACGTTCGGACACACCATTACGCTGTGGTGTTCTGGGTGGCGTGAGTTGCGAAACTATTCCGCATTGTTTCAAGTGTAGACCAAACTCGTAACTCAAATATTCTCCTCCACGATCAGATCGTAGAAACTTTATTTTCTTATTACGATGATTTTCAACTTCACTCTGAAATTCTTTGAACTTTTCAAATGTTTCAGACTTATGCTTCATTAAGTAGATATACCCATATATGCTTAAATCATCTGTGAAGGTGAGAAAATAACGATATCCGCCACGAGCCTCAACATTCATCGGACCACATACATCTGTATGTATGATTTCCAACAAATCTGTTGCTCTCTCCATAGTACCGGAGAACGGCGTTTTAGTCATCTTGCCCATGAGGCACGGTTCGCAAGTACTAAGTGATTCATAATCAAGTGATTCCAAAAGTCCATCAGTATGGAGTTTCTTCATGCGCTTTACACCGATATGACCTAAACGGCAGTGCCACAAATAAGTTGCACTATCATTATCAACTCTGCATCTTTTGGCTTCAACATTATGAATATGTGTATCACTACTATCGAGATTCATCAAAAATAGACCACTCTTCAAGGGTGCATGACCATAAAAGATATTACTCATATAAATAGAACAACCATTATTCTCTGATTTAAATGAATAACCGTCTCGCATCAAACAAGATCCAGATATAATGTTCATGCTCAACGCTGGCACCAAATAACAATTATTTAGGTCTAATACTAATCCCGAAGGTAGATGTAGAGGTAGCGTGCCGACCGCGATCACATCGACTTTGGAATCATTTCCCACGCGCATCGTCACCTCGTCCTTTGCTAGTGTTCGCTTAATCCGTAGTCCCTGTTTTGAGTTGCAAATATTAGCAACAGAACCAGTATCAAATACCCAGGTGCTACTGCGAGCTCTAGTAAGGTACACATCAATAACATGTATATCACATATACCTTTGTTCACCTTGCCATCCTTCTTATCCGCCAAATACTTTGGGCAGTTTCGCTTCCAGTGACCAGTCTGCTTGCAGTAGAAGCACTCAGTTTCAGGCTTAGGTCCAGACTTGGGTTTCTTCTCTTGAGCAGCAACTTGCTTGCTGTTCTTCTTGAAGTTCCCCTTCTTCTTCCCTTTGTCCTTTTTCTTGAAACTAGTGGTCTTGTTGACCATCAACACTTGATGCTCCTTCTTGATTTCTACCTCCGCAGCCTTTAGCATTGCGAAGAGCTCGGGAATTGTCTTATCCATCCCTTGCATATTATAGTTCATCACGAAGCTCTTGTAGCTTGGTGGAAGTGATTGAAGAATTCTGTCAATGACGCTATCATCCGGAAGAGTAACTCACAGTTGAATCAAGTGATTACAATACCCAGACATCTTGAGTATATGCTCACTAACAGAACTATTCTCCTCCATCTTGCAGCTATAGAACTTATTGGAGACTTCATATCTCTCAATCTGGGCATTCTTCTGGAATATTAACTTCAACTCCTGGAACATCTCATATGCTCCATGACGTTCAAAACGTCGTTGAAGTCCCGGTTCTAAGCCGTAAAGCATGGCACATTGAACTATCAAGTAGTCATCAGCTTTGCTTTGCCAGACGTTCTTAACGTCGTCAGTTGCATCAGCAGCAGGCCTGGCACCCAGCGGTTCTTCCAGGACGTAACTTTTCTATGCAGCAATGAGGATAATCCTCAAGTTACGGACCCAGTCCGCGTAGTTGCTACCATCATCTTTCAACTTTGCTTTCTCAAGGAACGCATTAAAATTCAACGGAACAACAGCACGGGCCATCTGTCTACAATCAACATAGACAAGCAAGATACTATCAGGTACTAAGTTCATGATAAATTTAAGTTCAATTAATCATATTACTTAAGAACTCCCACTTATATAGACATCCCTCTAATCCTCTAAGTGATCACGTAATCCAAATTCAACTAAACCATAACCGATCATCACGTGAAATGGATTAGTTTTCAATGGTGAACATCTTATGTTGATCATATCTACTATATGATTCACGCTCGACCTTTCGGTCTCCGTGTTCCGAGGCCATATCTGCATATGCTAGGCTCGTCAAGTTTAATCCGAGTATTCTGTGTGTGCAAAACTGGCTTGCACCCGTTGTAGATGGACGTAGAGCTTATCACACCCGGTCATCACGTGGTGTCTGGGCACGACGAACTTTGGCAACGGTGCATACTCAGGGAGAACACTTCTTGATAATTAGTGAGAGATCATCTTAAAATGCTACCGTCAATCAAAGCAAGATAAGAAACATAAAAGATAAACATCACATGCAATCAATATAAGTGATATGATATGGCCATCATCATGTTGTGCTTGTGATCTCCATCTTCGAAGCACCGTCATGATCACCATTGTCACCGGCGCGGCACCTTGATCTCCATCGTAGCATCGTTGTCGTCTCGCCAATCTTATGCTTCTACGACTATCGCTACCGCTTAGTGATAAAGTAAAGCATTACAGGGCGATTGCATTGCATACAATAAAGCGACAACCATATGGCTCCTGCCAGTTGCCGATAACTCGGTTACAAAACATGATCATCTCATACAATAAAATTTAGCATCATGTCTTGACCATATCACATCACAACATGCCCTGCAAAAACAAGTTAGACGTCCTCTACTTTGTTGTTGCAAGTTTTACGTGGCTGCTACGGGCTTAAGCAAGAACCAATCTCACCTACGCATCAAAACTACAATGATAGTTTATCAAGTTGGTGCTGTTTTAACCTTCGCAAGGACCGGGCGTAGCCACACTCGGTTCAACTAAAGTTGGAGAAACTGACACCCGCCAGCCACCTGTGTGCAAAGCACGGCGGTAGGACCAGTCTCGCGTAAGCGTACGCGTAATGTCGGTCCGGGCCGCTTCATCCAACAATACCGCCGAACCAAAGTATGACATGCTGGTAAGTAGTATGACTTATATCGCCCACAACTCACTTGTGTTCTACTCGTGCATATAACATCAAACCATAAAACCTAGGCTCGGATGCCACTGTTGGGTAATGTAGTAATTTCAAAAAATTTCCTACGCACACGCAAGATCATGGTGATGCATAGCAACGAGAGGGGAGAGTGTTGTCTACATACCCTCGTAGACCGAAGCGGAAGCGTTGACGCAACGTAGAGGAAGTAGTCGTATGTCTTCCCGGTCCAACCGATCCAAGCACCGTTACTCCGGCACCTCCGAGTTCTTGACACACGTACAGCTCGATGACGCACCCCGGGCTCCGATCCAGCAAAGCTTCGGGGAGGAGTTCCGTCAGCACGACGGCGTGGTGACGATCTTGATGTTCAACTGTCGCAGGGCTTCGCCTAAGCACCGCTACAATATGACCGAGGTGTAATATCGTGGAGGGGGGCACCGCACACGGCTAAGGAACGATCACGAAGATCAACTTGTGTGTCTTAGGGTGCCCCCTGCCCCCGTATATAAAGGAGCCAAGGGGAGGGGGCGGCCGGCCCAGGAGGGGCGCGCCAGGGGGGAGTCCTACTCCCAGCGGGAGTAGGACTCCCTTTCTTTCCTAGTTGGAGAAGGAGAAGGGGGGAAAGAGGAGGAAGAGGGGAAGGAAATGGGGGGGGGGGGGGGGGGGGCGCCGCCCCCTTCCCTTGTCCTATTCGGACTAGGAAGGGGAGGGGCGCGCGGCCACCTCCTGCCTCCTTCTCTCTTCTCCCTCAAGGCCCATGTAGGCCCAATAACCCCCCGGGGGGTTCCGGTAACCCCCCGGTACTCCGGTAAAATGCCGATTTCACCCGGAACGATTCCGATGTCCAAATATAGGCTTCCAATATATCGATCTTTATGTCTCGACCATTTCAAGACTCCTCGTCATGTACGTGATCACATCCGGAACTCCGAACAACCTTCGGTACATCAAAATACATAAACTCATAAAGAAATTGTCATCGTAACTTTAAGCGTGCGGACCCTACGGTTCGAGAACAATGTAGACATGACTAAGACACGTCTCCGTTCAATAACCAATAGCGGGACCTGGATGCCCATATTGGTTCCTACATATTCTATGAAGATCTTTATCGGTCAGACCGCATAACAACATACGTTGTTCCCTTTGTCATCGGTATGTTACTTGCCCGAGATTCGATCGTCGGTATCCAATACCTAGTTCAATCTCGTTACCGGCAAGTCTCTTTACCCGTTCCGTAATACATCATCTCGCAACTAACTCATTAGTTGCAATGCTTGCAAGGCTTAAGTGATGTGCATTACCGAGAGGGCCTAGAGATACCTCTCCGACATTCGGAGTGACAAATCCTAATCTCGAAATATGCCAACCCAACAAGTACCTTTGGAGACACCTGTAGAGCACCTTTATAATCACCCAGTTACGTTGTGATGTTTGGTAGCACACAAAGTGTTCCTCCGGTAAACGGGAGTTGCATAATCTCATAGTCATAGGAACATGTATAAGTCATGAAGAAAGCAATAGCAACATACTAAACGATCGGGTGCTAAGCTAACGGAATGGGTCATGTCAATCAGATCATTCAACTAATGATGTGATCCTGTTAATCAAATAACAACTCTTTGTCTATGGTTAGGAAACATAACCATCTTTGATTAACAAGCTAGTCAAGTAGAGGCATACTAGTGACACTCTGTTTGTCTATATATTCACACATGTATTATGTTTCCAGTTAATATAATTCTAGCATGAATAATAAACATTTATCATGATATAAGGAAATAAATAATAACTTTATTATTGCCTCTAGGGCATATTTCCTTCACGAAGACCTTTATTGGTCAAACCGCATAACAACATACATTGTTCCCTTTGTCATCGGTATGTTACTTGCCCGAGATTCGATCATCGGTATCACCATACCTAGTTCAATCTCGTTACTGGCAAGTCTCTTTACTCGTTTTGTAATGCATCATCCTGCAACTAACTCATTAGTCACATTGCTTGCAAGGCTTATTGTGATGTGCATTACCGAGAGGGCCCAGAGATACCTCTCCGACAATCGGAGTGACAAATCCTAATCTTGATCTATGCCAACTCAACAAACACCATCGGAGACACCTGTAGAGCATCTTTATTATCAACAAGTTACTTTGTGACGTTTGATAGCACACTAAGTGTTCCTCCGGTATTCGAGAGTTGCATAATGTCATAGTCAGAGGAACATGTATAAGTCATGATGAAAGCAATAGCAACAAACTAAACGATCATAGTGCTGGGGAACGTAGTAATTTCAAAAATTTGCCTACGCACACGCAAGATCAATAGTGATGCATAGCAACGAGAGGGGAGAGTGTCATCCACGTACCCTCATAGACCATAAGCGAAAGCGTTATGACAACGCGGTTGATGTAGTCGTACGTCTTCACGATCGACCGATCCTAGTACCGAACGTACGACACCTCCGCGATCTACACACGTTCAGCTTGGTGACGTCCCACGAACTCACGATCCAGTAGAGCTTTGAGGGAGAGTTCCGTCAGCACGACGGCGTGTGGACAGTGTTGATGAAGCTACCGATGCAGGGCTTTGCCTAAGCACCGTTATGATATGACCGAGGTGGATTATGGTGGAGGGGGGCACCGCACATGGCTAAAGATCAATGATCAACTTGTGTGTCTTGGGGTGCCCCTGGCCCCATATATAAAGGAGCTAGGGGGGAGGCGGCCGGCCAGGAGGAGGGCGCGCCAAGGGGGAGTCCTACTCCCACCGGGAGTAGGACTCCTCCTTTCCTAGTAGGAGTAGGAGAAGGGGGAAGGAGCAGAGAGGGGGGAAGGAGCAGAGAGGGGGGAAGGAAAGGGGGGGCGTCGCCCCCCTCCTAGTCCAATTCGGACTAGACGCGCGCGGCCCTGCCTTGGCTGCCCCTCCTCTTCTCCACTAAGGCCCAATAGGCCCATTACACTCCCCGGGGGGTTCCGGTAACCCCCCGGTACTCCGGTATATATCCGAACTTGCCCGGAACCCTTCCGAAGTCCAAACATAGTCATCCAATATATCAATATTTATGTATCAACCATTTCGAGACTCCTAGTGATGTCCGTGATCATATTCGGGACTCCGAACTACCTTCGGTACATCAAAACACATAAACTCATATCATCGATCATCACCGAATGTTAAGCATGTGGGCCCTACGGGTTCAAGAACTATGTAGACATGACCGAGACACGTCTCCGGTCAATAACCAATAGCAGAACCTGGATGCTCATATTGCCTCCTACATATTCTACGAAGATCTTTATCGGTCAAACCGCATAACAACATACGTTGTTCCTTTTGTCATTGATATGTTACTTGCCCGAGATTCGATCGTCGGTATCTCAATACCTAGCTCAATCTCATTACTGGCAAGTCTCTTTACTCGTTCCGTAATGCATCATCCTGCAACTAACTCATTAGTCACATTGCTTGCAAGGCTTTTAGTGATGTGCAATACCGATAGGGCCCACAGATACCTCTCCGACAATTGGAGTGACAAATCCTAATCTTGATCTATGTCAACTCAACAAGTACCATCGGAGACACCTGTAGAGTACCTTTATAATCACCCAGTTACGTTGTGACGTTTGGTAGCACACAAAGTGTTGCTCCGGTAATTGGGAGTTGCATAATCTCATAGTCGTAGGAACATGTATAAGTCATGAAGAAAGCAATAGCAGTAAACTAAAATGATCAAGTGCTAAGCTAATGGAATGGGCTAAGTCAATCACATCATTCTCCCAATGATGTGATCCCGTTTATCAAATGACAACTCATGTCTATGGTTAGGAAACCTTAACCATCTTTGATCAATGAGCTAGTCAAGTAGAGGCATACTAGTGACACTATGTTTGTCTATGTATTCACACATGTATTATGTTTCCGGTTAATACAATTATAGCATGAATAATAAACATTTATCATGAAATAAGGAAATAAATAATAACTTTATTATTGCCTCTAGGGCATATTTTCTTTAGTCTCCCACTTGCACTAGAGTCAATAATCTAGATTACACAGTAAAGATTCTAACACCCATGGAGTCTTGGTGCTGATCATGTTTTGCTCATGAGAGAGGCTTAGTCAACGGGTCTACAACATTCAAATCCGTATGTATCTTGCAAATCTCTATGTCTCCCACCTGGACTTGATCACGGATGGAATTGAAGCGTCTCTTGATGTGCTTGGTTCTCTTGTGAAATCTGGATTCCTTTGCCAAGGCAATTGCACCAGTATTGTCACAAAATATTTTCATTGGACCCGATGCACTAGGTATGACACCTAGATCGGATATGAACTCCTTCATCCAGACTCCTTCATTTGCTACTTCCAAAGCAGCTATGTACTCCGCTTCACACATAGATCCCGCCATGATGCTTTGTTTAGAACTGCACCAACTGATAGCTCCACCGTTCAATATAAACACATATCCGGTTTGCGATTTAGAATCGTCCAGATCAGTGTCAAAGCTTGCATCAACGTAACCATTTACGATGAGCTCTTTGTCACCTCCATAAACAAGAAACATATCCTTAGTCCTTTTCAGGTATTTCAGGATGTTCTTGACCGCTGTCCAGTGATCCACTCCTGAATTACTTTGGTACCTCCCTGCTAAACTAATAGCAAGGCACACAACAGGTCTGGTACACAACATTGCATACATGATAGAGCCTATGGCAGAAGCATAGGGAACATTTTTCATTTTCTCTCTATCTTTTGCAGTGGTCGGGCATTGAGTCTGACTGAACTTCACACCTTGTAACACAGGCAAGAACCCCTTCTTTGCTTGATCCATTTTGAACTTTTTCAAAACTTTATCAAGGTATGTGCTTTGTGAAAGTCCAATTAAGCGTCTTGATCTATCTCTATAGATCTTGATGCCCAATATATAAGCAGCTTCACCGAGGTCTTTCATTGAATTTTTTATATTCAAGTATCCTTTTATGCTATCCAGAAATTCTATATCATTTCCAATCAACAATATGTCATCTACATATAGTATTAGAAATGCGATAGAGCTCCCACTCACTTTCTTGTAAATACAGGCTTCTCCAAAAGTCTGTATAAAACCATATGCTTTGATCATACTATCAAAACGTTTATTCCAACTCTGAGATGCTTGCACCAGTCCATAAATGGATCGCCGGAGCTTGCACACTTTGTTAGCACGTTTTGGATTGACGAAACCTTCTGGTTGCATCATATACAACTCTTCTTCTAGAAATCCATTCAGGAATGCAGTTTTGACATCCATTTGCCAAATTTCATAATCATAAAATGCGGCAATTGCTAACATGATTCAGACAGACTTAAGCATCGCTACGGGTGAGAAAGTCTCATCGTAGTCAACCCCTTGAACTTGTCGAAAACCTTTCGCAACAAGTCGAGCTTTGTAGACAGTAACATTACCGTCAGCATCAGTCTTCTTCTTAAAGATTCATTTATTCTCGATGGCTTGCCGATCATTGGGCAAGTCACAAGTTCACACTTTGTTCTCATACATGGATCCCATCTCAGATTTCATGGCCTCAAGCCATTTTGCGGAATCTGGGCTCATCATCGCTTCCTCGTAGTTCGTAGGTTCGCCATGGTCAAGTAACATGACCTCCAGAATAGGATTACCGTACCACTCTGGTGCGGATCTTACTCTTTTTGACCTACGAGATTCGGTAGTAACTTGATCTGAAGTTTCTTGATGAATATCATTAGCTTCCTCACTAATTGGTGTAGGTGTCACACGAACCAGTTTCTGTGATGAACTACTTTCCAATAAGGGAGTAGGTACAGTTACCTCATCAAGTTCTACTTTCCTCCCACTCACTTCTTTCGAGAGAAACTCCTTCTCTAGAAAGGATCCATTCTTAGCAACGAATGTCTTGCCTTCGTATCTGTGATAGAAGGTGTACCAAACAGTCTCTTTTGAGTATCCTATGAAGACACATTTCTCCGATTTGGGTTCGAGCTTATCAGGTTGAAGCTTTTTCACATAAGCGTCGCAACCCCAAACTTTAAGAAACGACAACTTTGGTTTCTTGCCAAACCACAGTTCATAAGGCGTCGTCTCAACGGATTTAGATGGTGCCCTATTTAACGTCAATGCAGCCGTCTCTAAAGCATAACCCCAAAAAGATAGCGGTAAATCAGTAAGAGACATCATAGATTGCACCATATCTAATAAAGTGCGGTTACGACGTTCGGACACACCATTACGCTGTGGTGTTTTGGGTGGCGTGAGTTGTGAAACTATTCCGCATTGTTTCAAATGAAGACCAAACTCGTAACTCAAATATTCATCTCCATGATTGGATCGTAGAAACTTTATTTTCTTGTTACGATGATTTTACACTTCACTCTGAAATTCTTTGAACTTTTCAAATGTTTCAGACTTATGTTTCATCAAGTAGATATACCCATATCTGCTCAAATCATCTGTGAAGGTCAGAAAATAATGATACCTGCTGCGAGCCTCAACACTCATTGGATTGCATACATCAGTATGTATTATTTCCAACAAGTCTGTAGCTCGCTCTATTGTTCCGGAGAACGGAGTCTTAGTCATCTTGCCCATGAGGCATGGTCCGCAAGCATCAAGTGATTCATAATCAAGTGATTCCAAAAGCCCATCAGCATGGAGTTTCTTCATGCGCTTTACACCAATATGACCTAGACGGCAGTGCCACAAATAAGTTGCACTATCATTATTAAACTTATATCTTTTGGCTTCAACACTATGAATATGTGTATCACTACTATCGAGATTCAATAAAAATAGACCACTCATCAAGTGTGCATGACCATAAAAGATATTACTCATATAAATAGAACAACCATTATTCTCTGATTTAAATGAATAACCATCTCGCATCAAACAAGATCAGGATATAATGTTCATGCTTAATGCTGGCACTAAATAACAATTATTCAGGTCTAAAACTAATCCCGAAGGTAGATGTAGAGGTAGTGTGACGACGACGATCACATCGACTTTGGAACCATTTCCCACGCGCATCATCACCTCGTCCTTAGCTAATCTTCGCTTAATCCGTAGCCCCTGTTTCGAGTTGCAAATATGAGAAACAGAACCAGTATCAAATACCCAGGCACTACTCCGAGCATTAGTTAGGTACACATCAATAACATGTATATCAAATATACCTTTTACTTTGCCATCCTTCTTATCCACCAAATACTTGGGGCAGTTCCGCTTCCA
Organism: Triticum timopheevii; assembly: GCA_963921465.1. NCBI lineage: Eukaryota > Viridiplantae > Streptophyta > Magnoliopsida > Poales > Poaceae > Triticum > Triticum timopheevii. Next base: position 174,815,968 of record OY997264.1, on the reverse strand, counting down.
GTGACCAGTCCCTTTGTAGTAGAAGCACTCAGTCTTAGGCTTAGGTCCAGACTTGAATTTCTTCACTTGAGCAGCAACTTGCTTGCCGTTCTTCTTGAAGTTCCCCTTCTTCCCTTTACCCATTTTCTTGAAACTAGTGGTCTTGTTGACCATCAACACTTGATGCTCCTTCTTGATTTCTACCTCCGCAGCCTTTAGCATTGCAAAGAGATCGGGAATTGTCTTATCCATCCCTTGCATATTATAGTTCATGATGAAGCTTTTGTAGCTTGGTGGCAATGATTGAAGAATTCTGTCAATGACACTATCAACCGGAAGATTAACTCCCAGTTGAGTCAAGTGATTATGATACCCAGACATTTTGAGTATATGTTCACTGACAGAACTATTCTCCTCCATTTTGCAGCGGTAGAACTTATTAGAGACTTCATATCTCTCAATCCGGGCATTTGCTTGAAATATTAACTTCAACTCCTGGAACAGCTCATATGCTCCATGACGTTCAAAACATCATTGAATTCCCGGTTCTATGCCGTAAAGCATGGCACACTGAACTATCGAGTAGTCATCAGCTTTGCTCTGCCAGGCGTTCACACGTCCGGCGTTGCTCCCGCAGTGGGTCTTGCACCTAGCGGTGCTTCCAGGACATAATTCTTCTGTGTAGCAATGAGGATAATCCTCAAGTTACGGACCCAGTCCGTGTAGTTGCTACCATCATCTTTCAACTTAGCTTTCTCTAGGAACGCATTAAAATTCAACGGAACAGTAGCGCGGGCCATTTATCTACAACAACATAGACATGCAAAATACTATCAGGTACTAAGTTCATGATAAATTGAAGTTCAATTAATCATATTACTTAAGAACTCTCACTTGGATAGACATCCCTCTAATCATCTAAGTGATCACGTGATCCATATCAACTAAACTATGTCTGATCATCACGTGAGATGGAGTAGTTTTCAATGGTGAACATCACTATGTTGATCATATCTACTATATGATTCACGCTCGACCTTTCGGTCTCAGTGTTCTGAGGCCATATCTGCATATGCTAGGCTCGTCAAGTTTAACCCGAGTATTTTGCGTGTGCAAAACTGGCTTGCACCCGTTCTATGTGAACGTAGAACTTATCACACCCGATCATCACGTGGTGTCTCGGCACGATGAACTGTCGCAATGGTGCATACTCAGGGAGAACACTTGTACCTTGAAATTTAGTGAGAGATCATCTTATAATGCTACCGCCGTACTAAGCAAAATAAGATGCATAAAGGATAAGCATCACATGCAATCAATATAAGTGATATGATATGATATGGCCATCATCATCTTGTGCCTTTGATCTCCATCTCCAAAGCACCGTCATGATCACCATCATCACCGGCTTGACACCTTGATCTCCATCAAAGCATCGTTAGCGTCGTGCCAACTATTGCTTCTATGACTATCGCTACCGCTTAGTGATAAACTAAAGCAATTACATGGCGATTGCATTTCATATAGTAAAGCAACAACCATATGGCTCTTCCCAGTTGCCGATAATTGTTACAAAACATGATCATCTCATACAAAAAATTATATATCATCACGTCTTGACCATATCACATCACAGCAAGCCCTGCAAAAACAAGTTAGACGTCCTCTATTTTGTTGTTGCAAGTTTTACGTGGCTGATATGGGCTTAGCAAGAACCGTTCTTACTTACACATCAAAACCACAACAATTTTTCGTCAAGTGTGTTGTTTTAACCTTCAACAAGGAACGGGCATAGTCACACTCGATTCAGCTAAAGTTGGAGAAACAGACACCCACTAGCCACCTGTGTGCAAAGCACGGCGGTAGAACTAGTCTCATGAACGCGGTCATGTAATGTCGGTTTGGGCCGCTTCATCCAACAATACCGCCGAATCAAAGTATGACATGCTGGTAAGCAGTATGATTATTATCGCCCACAACTCTTTGTGTTCTACTCGTGGATATAACAACTACGCATATACCTGGCTCAGATGCCACTGTTGGGGAACGTATTATTTCAAAAAAATTCCTACGATCACGCAAGATCTATCAAGGAGAAGCATAGCAATGAGCAGGGAGAGCGTGTCCACATACCCTCGTAGACCGAAAGTAGAAGCGTTAAGTAACACGGTTGATGTAGTCGAACGTCTTCGCGATCCAACCGATCAAGTACCGATTGCATGGCACCTCCGCGATATGCACACGTTCAGCTCGGTGACGTCCCTCAAACTCTAGATCCAGCTGAGGCCGAGGGAGAGTTCCATCAGCACGACGGCATGGTGACGGTGATGATGAAGTTACCGGCGCAGGGCTTCGCCTAAGCACTACGACAATATGACCGAGGTGTAAAACTGTGGAGGGGGGCACCGCACACGGCTAAAGATCAACTTGTGTGTCTATGGGGTGCCCCCTCCCCCGTATATAAAGAAGGGGAGGAGGAGGAGGGCCGGCCACAAGGGGCGCGCCCAAGGGGGGGATTCCTACTCCTAGTAGGAGTAGGTTTCCCCCTTTCCTAGTCCAAGTAGGAGAAGAAGGAATGAGAGGAAGAAGAGAAGGAAAGGGGGGCCCGGCCCCCTAGCCCTAGTCCAATTTAGTTTGGGCTAGCGGGGCGCGCACCACACCTTGGCCTGCCTCCTCTCTTCCACCACTAGGCCCATGAGGCCCAATAACTTCCGGGGGGGGGGGGGGTCCGGTAACCCCCGGTACTCTAAAAGTTATCCGAAATGACCCGAACCATTTCAGTGTCCGAATGTAGCCTTCCAATATATGAATCTTTATGTCTTGACCATTTAGAGACTCCTCTTCATGTCCGTGATCTTATCCAGGACTCCGAACAACCTTTAGTACATCAAATCACATAAACTCATAATACCAATCCTCATCGAACGTTAAGCGTGTGGACCCTATGGGTTCAAGAACTATGTAGACATGACCGAGACACATCTCCGGTCAATAACCAATAGCGAAACCTGGATGCTCATATTGGTTCCTACATATTCTACGAAGATCTTTATCGGTCAAACCGCATAACAACATACGTTGTTCCCTTAGTCATCGGTATGTTACTTACCCGAGATTCGATCATCGGTATCACCATACCTAGTTCAATCTCGTTACAGGCAAGTCTCTTTACTCGTTCCGTAATACATCATCCCGCAACTAACTCATTAGTCACATTGCTTGCAAGGCTCTTTGTGATGTGCATTACCGAGAGGACCTAGAGATACCTCTCCGACAATTGGAGTGACAAATCCTAATCTCGATCTATGCCTACTCAACAAACACCATCAGAGACACCTGTAGAGCATCTTTATAATCACCCAGTTATGTTGTGACGTTTGATAGCACACTAAGTGTTCCTCCGGTATTCGGGAGTTGCATAATGTCATAGTTAGAGGAACATGTATAAGTCATGATGAAAGCAATAGCAACAAACTAAACGATCATAGTGCTAAGCTAACAGATGGGTCTTGTCCATCACATCATTCTATAATGATGTGATCCCGTTCATCAAATGACAACACATGTCTATGGCTAGGAAACATAACCATCCTTGATAAACAAGCTAGTCAAGTAGAGGCATACTAGGGACACTCTGTTTGTCTATGTATTCACACATGTACTAAGTTTCCGGTTAATACAATTCTAGCATGAATAATAAACATTTATCATTATATAAGGAAATGTAAATAACAACTTTATTATTGCTCTAGGGCACATTTCCTTCACGACATACTGCTCAGACCATTCGATGGGGGAAATTATTTTGTTTCTGATGCATGCAGTCGATGTGCGCAAGCATCCTAAAAAACCCTCTCGCCACACTAATATCCATCAATCTTGCCATGTCATCTACGCTGGGTGCTCATTGATAAAATCCTCCAATGATATCAATAATAGCTTCTACAAATCTCTTTATACAAATCATGACTAGGTCCTCAGACAAGCAGGTATGTTAATCAACCAAGTCATACGAGGATCCCATATTCAAGTACATTCATTGTCGTAGTATATTTCACAACAACACTTTCACTATATTGTCTAGTATGATCCCTCCTATGAGTGAACAAGGACTATGCACTTTGACCATAACTGTAATGCGTAAAAAGAGCTCCATCAACATTTTGAAATATCACTTGAACAAATTATCAAGTTAAAATGTCGATGCAATAATCATCATCATCTTGGCATGTCAATCTGTCCTATTGGGCCAAATGTACCTACGACCTGCTGAGAACCTGGTAAGGTCCGTCTTCCTTTTTCTTCCATTACTATCAACATGGCATGTCAAAACCATCATCAGCTTCTCCTCTAACGACGAGTCATCAAAAAACTCTTTAACAAGCATGGTCATCTATCAATTTACACTACCTGTTTTTTTACAGATTGACATGTTAAAAGAAAAAAATACCCCTTGGTCCTTGTGTTCAACATGTTGTTGGCATGGGAGAAGATGTTGCTACATGGAGAGTTTAGAGTAGTCTGGTACAAGGATGCCAGGAGAGAGAGAGAGAGAGAGAGAGAGAGAGAGAGAGAGAGAGAGAGAGAGAGAGAGAGAGAGGACAACGATGGTGTACGAAGGCTCATGCATGAGACAATTGACGGTGAGAGTGAAGGAAATATGCCCTAGAGGCAATAATAAAGTTGTTATTTATATTTCCTTATATCATGATAAATGTTTATTATTCATGCTAGAATTTTATTGACCGGAAACTTGATACATGTGTGGATACATAGACAAAACACAGTGTCCCTAGTAAGCCTTTACTAGACTAGCTCGTTAATCAAAGATGGTTACGTTTCCTAACCATAGACATGTGTTGTCATTTTATGAACGGGAACACATCATCAGGAGAATGATGTGATAGACATGACCCATCCATTAGCTTAGCATATTGATCGTTAGTTTTATTGCTATAGCTTTCTTCATGTCATATACATATTCCTTTGACTATGAGATTATGCAACTCCCGGATACCGGAGGAATACCTTGTGTGCTATCAAACATCAAAATTTAACTGGGTGATTATAAAGATGCTCTATAGGTATATCTGAGGGTGTTTGTTGGGTTGGCATAGATCGAGATTAGGATTTGTCACTCCGAGTATTGGAGAGGTATCTCTGAGCCCTCTAGGTAATGCACATCATAAGAAGCCTTGCAAGCAATGTGACTAATGAGTTAGTTGCGGGATGATGTATTACGGAACGAGTAAAGAGACTTGCCGATATCGAGATTGAACTAGGTATGAAGATACCGACGATCGAATCTCGGGCAAGTAACATACCGATGACAAAGGGAATAACGTATGTTGTCATTACGGTTCGACCGATAAAGATCTTCATAGAATATGTAGGAGCCAATATGAGCATCCAAGTGCCGCTGTTGGTTATTGACTGGAGAGGTGTCTCGATCATGTCTACATAGTTCTCGAACCCGTAGGGTCCGCACGCTTAACGTTTGATGATGATTTTGTATTATATGAGTTATGTGATTTGGTGACCGCATGTTGTTCGGAGTCCCGGATGAGATCACGGACATGACGAGGAGTCTCGAAATGGTCGAGAGGTAAAGATTCATATATAGAACGATAGTATTCAGACATTGAAAGTGTTTCGGGGGTACCGAACACGTATCGGGTCACCGGAAGGGGTTTCGGGCATCCCCCCGGCAACTACATGGGCCTAATGGGCCAACAAGGGGACAGACCATACCCTAGCGGGCTGGTGCGCCCCATGTAGGCCAAAATAGGGGGGAAGGAAAGAGGAGAAGAGGGAAAGGAAGGGGAGGGATTCGGCCTCCCCCTTCCTTCTCTCCTCCCTCCTCCTTCCTTCCCCCTCCGGATGAATATGGAAGGGGGGGAGGCCGAATTGGGAGGCTCCCAAGTAGGATTCCTCCTACTTGGGGCACCACCTTGGCTGCCTCTCCTGCCCTCGAACCTATACATATGAGGGGGGAGGGGGGCACCGCTAGAACACACAACATTGATTCCTAGCCATGTGCGGCGCCCCCCTCCACAGTTTATGGCTCTGCTCATATTCACCTAGTCCTTAGGCGAAGCCCTGCGCGGATCACTTCACCACACCATCATGTTGAGGGAACTCTCCCTCGACACTTTGCTGGATCAAGAGTTCGAGGGACGTCATCGAGCTGAATGTGTGCAGAACTCGGAGGTGTTGTACATTCGGTGCTTCATCGGTCGGAACGATAAGAAGTTTGACTACATCAACTACGTTGTCAAACGCTTCCACTTTCGGTCTACGAGGGTACGTGGACAAACTCCCCCCATCTCGTTGTTATGCGTCTCCTAGATAGATCTTGCATGAGCATAGGATTTTTTTTGAAATTGCATGCTACGTTTCCCAACAGTGGCATCCGAGCCAGGTCTATGCGTAGATGATATGCACGAGTAGAACACAAAGAGTTGTGGGCGGTGATCGTCATACTGCTTACCACAAATGTCTTATTTTGATTCGGCGGTATTGTTGGATGAAGAGGTTTGGACCAACCTTACATGACCACGTTCATGAGACCGGTTCCACCGACAGACATGCAACTAGTTTTGCATAAAGGTGGCTGGCGGGTGTCTGTTTCTTCAACTTTAATTGAATCAAATTTGACTGCGTCTGGTCCTTGTTGAAGGTTAAAACAACAAACTTGATAAATCACCATTGTGGTTTTGATGCGTAGGTAAGAACTGTTCTTACTAGAAGCCCGTAGCAGCCACGTAAAACTTCACTACAAAAAAAGACACATCCGTGACATTTTGGGCCGAACGAATTTTTTTCTATCATGCTTATGACATTTCTATGATGATAATTGTGACAAAATCTGGTATCATCATAGATGTGGTGGGCTCCTACTTCTATGACAAAAAATCATGACATAAAATGGGCTTTTCATCCTGGCCGGGCCGGAGATGCAGATGCATGACATTCATTAGGTCGTCCATGACGAAAAAAACCATGGTAGAAGCAAGGGCGAGGAAAATATCAGCGAGTTCTCGGTTACGGTTGGTGGTTGGAGGCCGAGCGATGCGCGTGTGTGCGAGGCGTTGTGTGCTAACTGAACCCGAGTGATTGCACTGCAGGCTACGCATTATTGAACCCGAGCGATCGATCGATCTGGCTATTAACTGAACTCGATTGAGCGATTCCTTCGCTACTGCTGCTAACTGAAGCTGATCGAACCCTGCTATCTCCTTTCCTTGATGAATAATGAGCATTGTTGGGGGGGGGGCGTTGGATAAACAGTTCCCGGTGGGGGGTTGGATGAACAGGACCCTGTGGTAGTAGAGGCCGTTGCCGCTGGATGAACAAGACCCCAATCGAGCCGGTTGGGGGTGGATGAACCGGAGCCCGTGGAGGGCTAGATGAACAGGACCCCGTGGAGGGGTGGTTGAACAGTAGCCGGTGGAGAGCTGGATGAATAGTAGCCCATGGAGGGGTGGTTGAACAGGACCCCGTGGAGAGGGCTGGCTGAACAGTAGCCGGTGGAGGAGCGGTGGAGGCTGGATGAACAGGAGCCCCTGGATGAACAGTTGTAGGTGGAGGCCGGAGGAGGTTGACGGTGGATGAACAATAGCCCATGGAGGTTGGAGGAGGTCGATGGTGGAGATGAAAAGTAGCCCGTGGAGTCCCGTTTTGCGGTACGCCACACCCCTCCCGATGAACAGGACCCCCGTTTCGACCGCAGCGCTCTAACACAAGTCCGTTTCCTCTGTTTTGCGGTACGCCACACCCCTCCCGATCAACATGACCCCGTTTTGACCGTAGGAGGTCCAAGAGAAGTCCTTTTCCTCCGTTTTGTGGTATGCCAGACCCCTCCAGATGAACAGGATCCCGTTTCTATCATGGCCGGTCGAACACAAGGCCGTTTCCTCCATTCTGCGGTACGCCAGGCCTCGTTTCAATCGACTATTCCGTCCAAGCCGGTTGGCTCCCAATGAACATGACGCATTCCGACCCAGTCGGTTGCCTCCCGATGAACAGGACGCTCTTTCTCCATTCCGACCCAGCTGGTTTGCTGCCCGATGAACTGGACGCCGTTGCTGCCGTCCGTTGCCTCTCCATGTATACAAGCCCTGGCCGTCCGTATATATGCGCGAGTACGCTCTCGAGACCCCGCCCGTATGTACGTACGTGACCGTATTTTTTGCCCTGTGGTTGTACGTATGTGTACATGACTTAGACATGGCTGCTTGAACTGCTATGTCGGGTGCTCTACAACGACACGTGCCACTACTTACTCGGCCACGGTTCATAATTGCAGAGAGACCGATCGACAAGTATGTACGTACACGTTCGCGACCAGACAGACAATGTTACGTACGCTTTGACCGGGTGGGTCCCAGCGGCCAGGGAGGATAAGGATGCACTTTCTTGCGTGCGAAGATATAGCTTCTCGGTCCCAGCTGTCAGGGGGGAATCATTTTTATTTTGCGAGTAATAAGGAGGCACTTCCTTGTGTTTGAAGATGTAGCTATGGGTCTAGCTGTCAGCCTCACCGCCTAAAGTTCTCTTCCGATGGCAGTCCTTCGTTGACCACGTTGACCACACCGCGCCGAGAGCACCAATGCGGTGGACGGCGGTGAAGCCTAGGAAGGGAACGATGCGGAGGCAGGGAAGACGCGACAGTGGATGCCCACACGGAGGAGAGTACGTGGGTTGACTGCTTCGACTGCGGTGTGAGGCTGCCGTCGCCGAAGAATAACAGGAGGTGTGGGTGAGTATAGAGGGATGGCATGGCCAGCGGTGGCAGCATAGCTGGACACGGGAGGCAGGAGCAGGCGGCACGGTCGGCGCAGGTTTGGGCGGCTGGAGCAAGAAGACCAGAGGTTGAAGAAGCACGACGACCGTTGGATGGACATCGTACGGTCACTGCAGCTAGAATCGTTTATTTTGACTAAGTTGACAAAGCCCATGGTATGCGTCAACTTAGTAGGCCCACAGGTCAGCCTCCGAAATGGTGCGCCCCAGATGTCAGGGGAGGAATCATTTTATGGGCGGCTGAAGCAAGAATATCCGAGATTGAAAAAGAAGCACGACATCCGTTGGATTGACATCCAATGGCCACTGCTGCTAGAACCGTGTGTTGACTATAAGTTGACAAAGCCTTGCATACGCGTCAACTTTGTAGGCCCACAAGTGTGTGGCAGAGAACATATAGCCCATTTGCGATTTGTAAGAATGTATAACCCATTTTTGAATTCTAATGGAATTTACTACAGCCCATTTACAGTTTGTTAAAAGTACATCCCATTTTCTAGCTAGGACAACAATTAATAATTTCAACCAACCACTCAAGACAGAATTCAATAAAATTTCACACATTTTGATGGGATCTGAAATATTTTTATCATGAAATTTCTAGTTAGATTAAATATAATTTCAATATAAATTTGTATTACGTAAAAATCCAACGAAATATTGCGCGCGCAACTATTAATGAAATTAAAATTTTCAAAATCCAAAATTAATACTTTTTAAAATTTATTATGTGTTTGGTGCGCGCGCAACAATTTCATCCCATTCATTATTTCTTAAAGCCCATTGTCTTATTAAGCCTAATGCATCCGTCCTAGGAAAGATTTGCAGCCCAGGGGGGCGGAGAATAACAAGTTGACCTTGCCTGGGTATTCCTAAAAAAAAGTATAGCTGGGATAGCCATTTTCAGCTTGAAAAAAAATTAATATCTCGCATGGATATCTCTCCTGGGCTAGACAGGCCACAACCCGCCCAGTTAACACCCTGCTCTCCTTTGAACAACAACAAAAACATCAATCAAGAAAAACTCTGAAGTGCTCACACCTCAAAAACACAAATACTGCTCGAGCTACTTGGTCCCAACTGTCGGCTGCTCCTTGTGCAATTCTCTCGTTTATTGACTACATAGGTTGACAATGGTGTGGGACCGTGATGTCAGGAAACCAGGAGGAAGCAAATTTTTTGTTGTTGTATATAATAAGGAGGCACTTGCGTACGTGCGGCTATGGCCCTGGTGGGTCCCCACTGTCATCCTCTCTAAGTAAAGTCATCTCCTCATTCCTCATGTGCGTTGACCATGTTGACAACACGACACGGCAGTGCCACGGCGAGCGCAACAACTCGAATGACGATGGATAGGGCCTCGCAGGCCCTACGGATGGTCTGATACAGCGCCCGCTGCTCATTCAGGAAGCTAGGATCATAGTGCCACATGTCCCTGACGGCATTGTCGATCGCTTGTTCGCCGGTGCTCGTTGAGGAGACGGAGGAGCGCAGGTCCTCCTGCACTGGTAGTTCTTCCGCCATTAGGGCGTCGAAGTGCGGCCGCACCTGCTCTATGGTGAACACGGCATCAAATGGTTTGGACATGGTAGGAAGCTACGTCCATCGTCTGATTGTCGTTGCTAAGCTCGGTGAGCTCGCTGGTGAGCCAGCATGTCCGGCTGCTGGACCGACCGCTGCCAAGCATGAGTCTGACTGCCCTGGCCCACACAAACCGCCTCCCTCGCCCGCACGCGCTTTCTGCCCGAAACGGTCAGCGCCGCCCGCGGTGCTGACGATTGCTCCGTGTTCAAATGACACAAGTGCCGTCCATCCATCTGTCTGCGACCCACATTAATGATACACGGTTGTCGAGGTAGCTACTCCGGCGCCACCCGTCCATCCCTCCGCCGGCCAACATTGCTATATAAACTGCTGCGCCGGCCATAGCCGCAGTCATCGACCTCCGTCCCTTTCTCCTGTCCACACCACTACTGCCCACCATGGCTTCCTCGCGCTCCAGCGCTCTTCGGGATGGGCGGACGACTGACCACAAGGAGATGGCGGCCATTGCTGCCGACTGGCTGGCCGGCAGGCTGTGGAGGACGACGACGTCCCAATGGAGAACATGGCAGTCGATGATCCAGTGCCAACCCCTCCTCCGTGCCATCCTCGCCGGTGCATTGCACCATGACCATTGGTGAGGCACATGCCCAATACATGGACACGGTGAGGCAAAAGCGTCAGGAGCAGTTCCAGGAGGCGCAGGCCGACACCGCCTACAACCACCATCTCCTCCAGGAGCACCTGCAAGCGGAGGAGCAGATCGCTGCAGAGCGGGCGGCGCAGGAGGCGCTGATCGACTCGTATCGGTCCGCCCATGAGAGCCGCCTCGAGCGCTGGCGGTACCGCATGCGGGTGGCGGAGGCTGCAGCCGCCTACAAAGAGGGCGATGAAGCAGGCAAGGTGTTGTTTGGCGAGACCAAGGATGAGGCAGAGGACAATGCCGGCTCCGACGATTTCCCGCTCCGCTGGCGTCAACGAGGCCCTACTCAGCCGAGGCCCCGTGGCGCCAACAACGAGGCAGAGGACACCGCCGGCTCCGTCGATGCCCCGCCCCGCCGGCACCGAGGCGAAGGATTTCGCTAGCTTCTGCGAGGCCCCGCCGCGCCAACAAAGGGGCAGAGGACATCGCCGGCTCCGCCGAGGCCCTGCCCCGCTGGCATCAAGGCGAAGGACCTCGCCGGCATCGGCGAGGCACTACTCCGCCGAGTCCCCGCCCAACCAACAATGAGGCAGAGGACATCGCCGGCTCAGCCGAGGTCTCGCCCTGCCGACAACGAGGGGGAGGATTTCGCCCGCTCCATCGAGGCGCCGCCCCACTGGCAACGAGATAGAAGACATTGTCGGCTCCATCAAGGCCCCGCCCCGCTACCAACGAGGCCGCGCCACATAGAAAACAAGGAAGAGTAGAACATGGTAGGTCATCGCCGCTCGGGTCCAAGTAAGGCCACCGCTGCTATGCCCCGGTTGAAGCCAAGCTAGGCGGGTTGACCATTGATGGCCGATTAGCTTCTTGGCGGCAACGTGGAATCAGAGAGCTGCGCTGGAGAAGAAGCTTCTGTTTGGCTCAGTCGGACACGGGTGGGTAGCTTCGGTTAATTAATTATACCTCCAGCGCACTCCTTTTTAGTTGAAGAATGTATGAAATGTAATGTAATTCGGCATGTTTATATGAAATCCGACCGTGTATGAATGAATTTAGTTTGAATAGTTTGGATTCTTGTATCACTGGCATTGGATGAACATGCAAAACAATACATACTAGCATTATTCCCAGGGTGATCACCTCGTTTGCAGCAATTTCACATGTACTCCCTCCGGTCCTTTTTAGTCAGCATATAAGTTTTGTCTGAAGCGAAAGTATCTCTTCTTTGACCAATCTTATAGAAAAAAGTATGAACATTCACAATGTAAAATCAACTGACTTGAAAGAAATATAATATGTGAAGTAAAAAGGAACAGAGGGAGTACAAAGAGTTTGAGCATCTTTTTAGCGTTCCTGTACATAGCAATCAAACACAGGCCTGGCAATTCATAGGGAACATTCAAAACAATTGATGATTATGCATCTCAGCGATTCACATGTCAGAGCCAATATTTACTTCACAATTAAAGAATAAAGAAAAATCGATCGATGCTGCTGACAGCAAAGGGCGTCCCATTCAAAAATATCAAACGCATGTCTTCTTGCTAACATCAATGAGCAAAAATTGACAAGGTTGTCCCATTCCAAAATGCCAAATGCATGTTGTTTTGTGTACATCAATGAGCAAACTTTGACAAGGTTTTCCCATTCCAAAATATCAAATGCCTATGATTGTGGAATGGGCAGGGTTTGCCATCAGTTCGGACATTGACATGGCACCTCGTGGTAAATAAACCAGCTGTTCTTTTTGTGCAGTTCCACCAAAATCAACCAAATTCGTGCGTAGCTTGTATGATTTCGCCTTTATATGTTGCAACGCCTTGAACATATCGACACCTCCTTTCTTGTGGTGGAATGAATGATTCGATGTATTCATGAACATTTTGTGCAGTTCCCATTGAGATCAAGCTGAGCACCACTGTTTGCACAAATACAAAAAAGGTGATTCTTATAAAGCAAACTGTGCTATGAATTGACAGTTTAAACATGCAAATTACATGATCCATGCAGAGCACACATTTAAAAAAATTGAACTCACTGGAAGGAATCCTAACACAACATTGTATTGGCCATCACAACAACAAAGACGGAGATCCGTGAGTCCTTCTGAGCTGAAGTTAGTTTGTTCTTGTAGGAAATAATGTGACCATCTCAGCTCCTCCTTTCTTAGGAAGAGAGGCTTGGCTTTTTATCCTGGCATAATCGGAACTAGGCACTTCACGTACTCCATATTATTCTTTAGAGGAGGATGATATTGTTGACAAGAGGACAACTAAATGCTAGCATCCCTATTTGCTCGAAAAAGGAAAGGAAATATTTAAAATAGCATAGATGAAGCACTTTCTCAAGGACAATACCACTTTCTCATGACAGTATCTAAACAGTAGCACAACACCAATATATATGACAAAGCTCAATCATATGGATGAAATCTGTGGGCGAGTACCAACCTTTGTCAGGAGGCTTATTGTGTAGAGCATACAGATCAAGCACTTCTCCGGAACCATCTGTTGTTATCTACTGTGGTTGCCATGCTTACTATATACTCCTTGATTAGTTTAATGTTTCCAACATCTTCTTGTGCAGTTCCACTAAAATATATGTTATCTTCAAAGAAGATCCCTGTTTGAACAAGTAGAGATAATTACATATTATATTAAGAGTGGCATCAAATCAGTGGCAAAACAATTGCTTGTTCCAGCCATAACAATAAATTAAGATGCAAAACTATATCATTACTTGTGTCATCATAGTTCCAGTGCTTCATTACAGCACCGGGAGTTGATTTTTGTTTTTCTTCCGCTTGTTCTTCCCCTTCATCACTTGGTTCAATAACAGACAAGCTTCGCCTTCAATGTAAGATTTGGCATGTCAATTAGGGAGCACAAGTATAGCACTAAACAACGACATTAATTTTCTGATGAAAGTGGCAAAACACAGGCCAACAGTTGTGAAATATCCTTATCTTACCTCAGTGGGATATTACGATGCACATACATATTGGAAGTCTTGTCTCCATTTGTGCAGTTCACTAAAATCAAGCAACATTACCGTATAAGTAGCATAACATATGAAAGCACACTGCACAATCCTGTGAAAGAAGGCTAGTACTGACTTGTCATGACGCGGAATTCAAACAACTCACAATAAGAAGATCTGAACCAAATTTGCCAACATGGATAGGAAGTCAGATCTCCTCTTGTGCAGTTCCACTAAGATCAAGCAATCAAGCAACATTGTCGGTGTGACATTCTGGTTGAACTGCACAAAACACTCTTAAAGCAAAAGTGTTTTGTGCAGTGCAACAAAAGGTCACAATAGAAACAAGGTGAAGTAGATAACCCTATTTACACAGAGGTGCAACGGAAACAACTAGTGGTCAATAACAGTGGATGATATAGAAGCCAAGAAAAAGAAGCATCTAACTTATCTAAGTGGGAAAGAAAGCAAGACAGTAGCATTTCTCAAACCATGGCATTGATTCATATTAACAATAAAATTTGTTAAACATGTAATCTTCTTTTAACTGTGGCATTGCTTCAATTTTCCAGCGGCATTATTAGAGGGTGTTTGTTTACAGGGACTTTTTGGTGTGGGGACTAAAAAAAGTCCCTTTCAGTCCCATCTAAACCAAACAAGAGGGAATTTTAGGGACTAAAAGTGGGCATTTGGTACTAAAGAAAGAATACCTTGAGGGAGAGTCTTTTTGGGACTTTTCCCAACAGTTGCCCCTGCCTCGTATCGCACCTTATCTCTATTAGTTCATTACTAGGGGTAACATGGTCTTTTAGCATGTCATTTAATAACCTCTAGTCCATGTTTAGTCCCTGGAACCAAGCAGGTAGGGACTAGAGACTTTTTAGTTGGGACTAAAAAAGTCCTAGGACTTTTTAACCAAACAGGGCCTTAGATTAACAACAGTTAAAGAGTTGCACGGGATAGTGGGCGCGCCAGCACCATGTGCATCTATCGATGTATAAAGGGGTGATGCACAGTCTGTTGCAAAAAAGAACGAACAACCAAGGAGCATATTTGTGTTGGTCCTAGTTTTGTTATTTTTAGACACCTTTCCCTATGTGAGGGCAGCAAATCTAGTCCTGCTCAAACTCTACAGCCTTGTCCCCCAAAACAAAAAGATTAGTTCATTACAGATGTGCGTACTGTGTTTGTCATTGTTTTCCCTTTTCGACCAACGTAGGTGCTGGATAGCTAGTTTGTACTACTTTCCCCCCTCCTTTCCTCTTTGAACCACGTCCTAGATTCATGCTATACAACTTTCCCCACTACTTTCCCCCCTTCCTTTCCTCTTTGAACCACGTCCTAGATTCATGCTATACAACTTTCCCTACTACTTTTCTGTTTGATCCAACACCTAGATTCGAGTTCAGAAGCAGAAAAAGCCCACATGCAGCTAGAGCAATGCATGTGGAATAAGTAAATTATACCTTAAGGTTCTCGGGGTGTGGCTCAGTGGGTCACCGGAGGCAATCTGTCCACACTATGTATGACAACAAGGAAGAAGGGGCCAGAGCCCCTCCCGCACCGCTGCTGGGTGAAAGAGAACAGCTGCGCCGGTAGTGGATTCCCTCCCGCGCCGATGGTGACAGTGTTAAGCCTCCTTCCCTTCCTGGTGGACGGATCCTGCCGGCTCTTTGACTAGCAGTGAGGGGGAGAGAGAGAGAGGCCAACAAAGTATTGTTTAGATCTGGAGAAGGTGAGAGAGTGTGAAGAGAGCAACTACAAGTGCTGAGGCTCCAGCGTGTATATATATAGTGGAGAGAGAGTGTGAAGAGTGCAAACCCTAGAAAACAAGCACTGATGCTGCATCATATATAAATGGAGTGGTTTTATTTTTCTCTCCAAAAAAATCATTTTAAATTGTGCACGAAACAGAACTCTTTATTTAACGTAGTGAAGAAAAATAGTAGGGGCAATGCTAACACATGAAGAGAATTTAACGCTCGAATGAGTCAACTTGCAATTAACATTACACGCCTCCCGGTTGCGCTTACTAACGTTCACGTGTGGTACATGACCCTCCGAAGTGAACAACAACTGAACCACATACGGTCAAAATATCGGAAAGGTGGGCTGTACCATCCTCCAATTTTAAATATTTTGGGCACTTGTATTCGGCCCAAGTCAGTATGCAACCGTACGTACTAAGGGTTACAGCAGGTGCTGAGAAACTAGGAGTATTGAGAGTAATTGCTAAGTTCACTTTGGTCACTATACTCAAGAATACGGTCAATATGGTCACTATATACGTGATGAGGTGATTATACGGTCATTGTGAAATCGTATAGCTCCGTACCATCCATTTTGACCAGTCAAAGAATACTCCTGGCACCGCCCCAGATCACTTTCTCTCTCTGTCATGCGTACCTGTCATTGGGTGGAAGAAAGAAGTCGAACAAAAATAAAATTATGCTCAAGTGCGGTTATCGAACCCGAGACCTCAGGTTTGATGAGCGAACAGGCTAACCAGCTAACCACCCTCACATTATGATTAACGGGAGGAAAATAACCTTTTATATATTCCTGCATTCGTGTGACAAGCATGCCGTGCTTTTTTGCGCGGGAGTCATTGGGATTTAAATCATAATCGTGTCATTTGGCTTTGGTGGTAAGATCTTTTGGGATTTAAAGTAGTGTTGGTAGTACAGAAATAATGCAGCTTTAGTCACCTTACCTCTCTCCATGTAGTATGTTGGGTCCCACCAGTCAGAGGGTGAAACAAACAAATTAATAAGAAAAATTAAAAGCGCCAACGGTGTACTTACCTCACACATCTAGCTACTGCTCGTGAACACTGTCCAATTGATCCCTCCGTTCACTCACGTACTTTTTTAAGTGAATCCTTATTATAACATGCACACAATACACATGCATGCACTCGCACATTAGCACGCAGCGGGCAGACACACACTAGTTAGCACACAACACGCACACACCGACGACGGGCGACGAAGTTGAGGCTGCAGGGTCGTACTTCGACAGCCGCACGACAATCATGCGCACAAGGCGAGTAGAGCGACCTAGTGTGGGTGTCATCATAATCATCGTTGATGGCATGTCATCTCACGCAGATGGAGTTCGCATGCGTTGCGCCACAAGCAGCGAGAGCTCGGACTTGGCGTAGTGGTAGAGCAACGGGTCGACGACCTTAGGTGGCAGGGTCAACAACGGGAACGGCGGACAAAAGGCGAGGTACTGCACGAACTTGCGGAAATAGAGGCCAGCGTGCAACTCGAGTCCATGCTAGTGCGTGTGCATGCACTCCAAGCTGCACGCTGCATGCGTGTGCCACTACTAAAGGTAGAAAACTATATTTGCCACTAGTTAATCACAACTGGAGGTTGGTGTATCTGGTTAGCCTGTTTGCCCATATAAAGCGTGAGGTCTAGTGTTCGAACCACGCCCCCGTGGATATTTTTATTTTTGTTCAACTTCGTTCTTCCACCCAATGACAGGTAGGAACCGCATGATAGAAAGAGAAAACTGATCTGACAAGGCGCCAGGAGGATTCTTTGATTGGTCAAATGGATGAATATAGAGCTATACGATCTCGTGGTGACCGTATAATCACCTCATCACGTATATAGTGAACGTATCGACCGTATTCTTGAGTACAGTGACCAGACTGAACTTATACGATAAGTTCAATGACTAACAATGCATTTTACTCTTTTAATTATTTAGTTTGTACACGTTGCTCTCTTCCAATAATTTTGTGCACTTGTATTTGACCTAAGTCAGTGTGCCACCGTATCTCGTACTACTCCCTCTGTCTAGGTGTAAGTCATGTTAGAAGGTGCAAACAGATTGGAGGATAAGGACAAACTTGACCGGTCCCTCCTCCAATCAAAGCCCTGATTTCTGTCTCTAAATGCAACAATTAATCACAACAACTAAGAGATGCCGTTTTAGCTACCATGTAGGGCCACGTATTAACTCGCATGCAAGCTGACTTTGATTTCTTGACTGATCAACGCGTAGTTGCGCTCCATGCATTGGGTTTTCGGGGGAGATAACAAGGTAGAGTAAGTAACAACGCTCTCTAATAACGAGGCCAGGAGGGGATTGAGATGCGAAGTTAATGGACAACGCCTAAACATTTTGGGAATATCTGATTTTAGTAAGATGACTTAACACCTAGACGGAGGGAGTACTACTCCTCTGTCCAGGTTTGATGGAATGTTCATCACCTCTTCTCTTCTTGTACATACTTCATTTGTATCTCACTTCGTGTGGCTTCGCACTCGCACAATATTCCTATTCTATGAACCTGTGTGTGCATGTGTGCACGCGCGCGCATGCGCATGTGTGTGTGTGTGTGTGTGTGTGTGTGTGTTAGAGAGAGTGACACATCAACGTACTCCTACAGAGAGATGGTGTGTAGTGTACGATTTAGCCGCGAGAGTTGATGCATCCTCTTGTTTCCGAGCGTCCGGTCAGGACAGCTGCCACGCCCGCTCCTGACCGACCTGGCCCACCCAAAGCCCCTCCATCGCCCATGCGCGCTTCCCACTCGAAACGGTTAGCGCCGCTCCATAAAATCGGTGCCGCATTCATGCCCGGGCAGAGCGGACACGACCTCTGACTGGCGCCTGCGTTGAAGGGACAAGCGGATTCAAGAGTGATTGTTGCTCTACCCGTCCAACTTACTGATGGGTCTATGTGATTTGACGGCTCATTGGTCATTATTACTAAGGTGGTATGACTGCTGGATGTTCCATGCTTCAGCGCAAGGAGGTACTACTAGATTAGAATTTTCTCCATTCTTACAGCAGAGGAGTGCAAAAGCAGTGAAAACACGCAGGCTCAGTGATTATATGGCCCACCTCACACTATCACCATATTTTCTGGACACCGTGCGACACCTAACTCCTTACATAGTCGTATAGTACGTACTATAATTTCTCAACGAGATAAATTTATGCAATGCTATGAAGCTTCTAGCTTCTGTTTCATGTATCTTGCGTCCAAGGTTGCCCCATTGCAACATTTCATCAAATACAAAGAAGACTAGCATGCATGCTATTGCATCTCAATGATTGATAGATCATAGCCAATATGTACTCCCTCCGTTCCAAAATAAGTGTCTCAACTTTATGCAAACTTTAGTACAAAGTTGTACTACTACTAAAGTTGACACTTATTTTGGAACAGAGACAACTAAAGAAAAAAATGATCCATGCATTCCCTAGCCCTTGAACTGTAAACCCTAACCAGGATTTAATTTTCTAGCAACGTTGAAGCTTTTGAAGAAATGAAGTTTGCAACCCTTTGACCATCGGATCATTTTGTGCAGTTTCACCAAAATCGAGATGAGCATTCCTGTGGCAAATAAATTGAAGAAGCGTGATTAGAATAAGATTACTGGGACTAGTTGATGAGATATAAACTCATCACAAATACAATAGAAGCCACTAGAGGTATGTGCAGGGCAGAGAAGTAGAGAAATATCCACATGGAGCGATGTGGGCAGCTGGGGCAGTGGTGCAAGCCGGCTGTAAGGAAGTTGTACCTGAGGGATGTCGAGACGTAGCTCAACTTAGAGGAGGGCGGAAAGAGGCGGCAACTACCCACATCGCGGCAGTGATCAAGGCACGAAGCCAATCTCACCAACTTTGTGAGAGAGAATGGCGGGGACACCTGATCGGGACGTGCCGACAGTGGGTTTTTGCGGTTGGCGACAGCGACCACATCTACACAAAGCATCCACCCCTTCCCCCAGCGGACGTGATCCCCCCGGATGTTAGAGATGTGGCCATAATCGTTTTGTGCAAGAGAGTGTGAAGAGATGATGACCCACAAGTATAGGGGATCAATTGTAGCTCTTTTCGATAAGTAAGAGTGTCGAACCCAACGAGGAGCAGAAGGAAATGACAAGTAGTTTTCAGTAAGGTATTGTCTGCAAGTGCTAGAATTGTAAGTAGCGAGTAGTTTGATAGCAAGATAATTTGTAACGAGCAAGTAACGACAATAGTAACAAGTATGCAGCAAGGTAGCCCAATCCTTTTGAGGCAAAGGACAGGCCAAAATGGTCTCTTATGATAAGCAAAGCATTCTTGAGGGTACACGGGAATTTCACCTAGTCACTTTCATCATGTTGGTTTGATTTGTGTTCACTACTTTGATAATTTGATATGTGGGTGGACCGGTTCTTAGGTGCTGTTCTTACTTGAAAAACCTCCTACTTATGATTAACCCTCCCGCAAGCATCCATAACTACAAGAAAAGTATTAAGGATAAATCCTAACCATAGCATTAAACTCTAGGATCCAGTCGGTCCCTTATGGAATAGTGCATAAACTGGGGTTTAAGTTTCCGTCACTCTCGCAACCCACCATCTATTTACTACTCCAAAATTCATTCCCTTAGGCCCAAATATGGTGAAGTGTCATGTAGTCGACGTTCACATGACACCACTAAGGGAATCACAACATACATACCATCAAAATATCGAACACATGTCAAATTCACATGATTACTCGCAACATGATTTATCCTGTGACCTCAAAGTAAATACTCACAAACAATAAACATGCTCATGATCAGAGGGGTACTAATATGCATAATGGATCTAAACATATAATCTTCCACCAAATAAACCATATAGTAATCAACTACAAGATGTAATCAACACTACTAGTCACCCCCTAGCAACAATCTATAGTTCCGGTAACAAGATTGAATACAAGAGATGAGCTAGGGTTTGAGATGAGATGGTGCTGGTGAAGATATTGATGGAGATTTCCCTCCCCAAGATGGGAGAGTTGTTGGTGATGATGATGATGTTGATTTCCCCCCTCCGGGAGGGAAGTTCCCCCGGCAGAATCGCTCCGCTGGAGGGCAAAAGTTCTCCTGCCCAAGTTTCGCCTCGAGACGGCGGTGCTCCGTACCGAAAGTCTTCTCCTTATTTTTTCTATGTCAAAATCACTTATATACTAGAGGATGGGCACTGGAGGTGGGCCGAGGAGGCCACAACCCACCAGGGCGTGCCGTGGGGGGCCTGGCGCTCCCAGGTTGGTTGTGCCCACCTGGTGGCCCCCCTCTCGTGATTATTGGCTCCAGTATTTCTTAAATATTCCATAAAAAATCCTCGTGGAGTTTCAGCTCATTTGGAGTTGTGCAGAATAGGTGGACTGATGTAGCCTTTTCAGGTCCAGATTTCCGGCTGCGAGAATTCTCCCTCTTAGTGTGTTCCTTGCAAATTATGAGAGAGAAGGCATTAGAATTACTCCAAAAAGCATTATTATGGATAAAAACATTGTAAATAATAGTAAGAAAAAAACATGATGCAAAATGGACGTATCAACTCCCCCAAGCTTAGACCTTGCTTGTCCTCAAGCGAAAACAAAAATCAAAAAACATGTCCACATGCTTTGAGAGAGAGGTGTCGATAAAAACAAAATACGGAAATAGAAGCATCATGTTGATTATTACAACAACAAAAAATTTAAACATGAAACTTTTATCATACACTTCCCATGAATAAGTAATAGTTCATCACGCAATCGAAGTATAAAGAAAAAACTTTATTAGAAACCAACAAACTATCTTCTCAGTCAACTTTGCAACAACAATTCATCATCTTTTCAGGAAGGGTCCCGTGTCAGAGCCTTTAGGCAAGTCCACATACTCAACCATCATATAGTCTTCTATGATTGCTAACACTCACCGAGTACACATGAGCAAAATGTTTCAACCGGACACATAGAAAGATAGGGGCTTATAGTTTCGCCTCCCAACATACTCACCTCAAGGGCGATGTCAACAATAATAACTCATGCTATGTTGGGGATATTACCACTAGGTGTAAACCGGCCAGCCTGGGCCGGGTTAACTCCGTTAGTGGTATAAGCAGAGAAAGGCCCAAGGCCTGTAGTCGGTTTAGAACTTGTAGCCGTAAACCGGCCTGATGTATAACTTGTATTATAAGTTAGGAATAGAGAGATACCAACCGGGATACGAGTATGAACCGGTTGGGACTCTATGAACCGACGGGCGTCACCCGTGTATATAAGGGGACGACCCGGCGACGGTTCAAGGACAGACAACCACAACTCGAGCCTAGGTGAAGCTTGTTTGCTCCCTAGCCATCGAGACCACATCAATTCCATCACAACTAGACGTAGGCTTTTACCTTCATTGAAGGGGCCGAACTAGTATAAAAACCCTCGTGTCTTTGTGTCCGCTTTAACCCCTTCAAGCAAACCCGTAGCGATGGCTCCGCGACTAAGTCCTTTCGCTAGGGCATCTGCCGTAACAAATCCACGACAGTTGGCGCCCACCGTGGGGCTATCGCACGATGGTTTGACGATCTTGGAGGGCAAGCTCAAGGGACTCGAAGGCTACGTCGTGGGCCGGATGACCAGGAGTCGCCGCGGCCGGATCTACATCGACGACGCAGGATGGGGTCCCGAGGCCGATTCGATCGAGTACGGGTACCGGGTCCCCTTTGGTGGCATACATGTTTTCATCGGCAAGATCGGTGAGCCTGGGCCTGAGCCGGACATCTGCACCGACCTCGTCGAGACGGCTCAGCGTGTGAGACCTACCCAGGTTAAACCGGCCATGAAGCGTGTCTTCGTCGGAGTCGTCCACAGAGGAGAATGCGAGGATGGTTCAGAACATGGTAGTGAGACCATCGTCTATTCCGGCGACGAATCTTCAACAGGAGAGACTGAGTCATTGTACCAGTTACAGGACGATATGATCAGGGGCTGTTCCGATGGTGACAGTATTCCGGACCCCCCAGGCCAGATCAACCGGGTTGGAATATTCATGGCCGGTACACAGGCGGCGAATCATTCTTCGACCGCCGCAGCGATGCTTTCCGGATCAGCAGCAGCAGCGACAGCGGCAGCAGGGGCAGGAGGCCTTGAGCGCCCGCCGGTTCAAGTTCTATCAGATCTGTTTGATGCACTAGCTGCGCTCATGGCAGAGGACAATCCGGCGGATCAGGAGGCCCATAATGCAGAGATTGCGAAAGTGAAAGAGCAGATCACGCAGGCCAAAGCGGATCTAGCGGCAGAAAAGGAGCGGATGGCTGCAGAGCGGGCCGCTCTGGACGCCCAGGCCTACAAACTCATGCTTGACCAGAGTGCGTCGTAGGAGGTGTTGAAGCGGAAGTATAGATCACGCCTGCCATTAGGGTTTGACCCCAGAAACCTCTTTCAGACCCCGGGAGCTGGACCCAGTAATCCGCCGCAGCACCGGGAGGCAAACCGGATTGAGGCGCCAGGGCCAGGGGCGACGGTCCGACCGCGCCTGATGGAGCCTCCTCAGCAGAACATCGTGGTTCCTCCACTGGTTCAGACACCCCCAGGTCATTATTCTAACCCTATGGACAACCTTGTTGCAGCCGCCGCGCGATTGGAGGCTATCCCGGTCGAAGGGGACTCCCCGCAAGCGGTAGAGACGCGCCGGGTTAAGGAGCTTCTCCGGACTGCGCTGATTCAGCAAGAAGCATATTCGTATAGCCGTGATCGGATTCATTCTACGCCCCGTCCAAGCCGGAGCTATAGCAGGCGCGTGGATGAACCGGCCATATCAAGTAATGCACGGGACCGTGAAGCGGCCCGTGGCAATAACCCAACAGATGGCATCCGCGATGCTCAGGAGGTGGTGGACCAAGCCCGAGCACGGAGGGAGGCCGAATTAGCAGCGCAAGATGACGCAGGTCAACTTACACCAGCCCACCCTACCACCTTCGCCGGGCCAGGAGTCGCATCCGCTTTAGGGGTGCCGTGTTTGATCCCCGCTTTACGCAATGTGCGCCTGGCTAAAGATTTCAAGGGTCCGCGCAAGGTACCGAATTACACCGCCGACTTGTCACCTGAAGCGTGGGTAGAAAGTTATGAGATGGCCATGGAGATGCTAGACGTGGATGAGACTGCGTGTGCAAAATACTTCACCATGATGCTTGAAGGCACGGCTCATACTTGGTTGAAGAGCCTACCGCCCAACTCTATCAGCTCATGGGCCCAGTTGCGGGCCCGGTTTATCCAAAATTTCAAGGATACATGTAAGCAGCCCAAGTCCATAGTAGACCTGGCGGCTTGTGTCCAGGAGGAAGGAGAATCAACGACCCGTTGGGTGCGCCGCGTTTCGGAGATTCTGCACTCATCTGACAGGATTAACGCTGACTCTGCAATCCTAACCCTGGAAGGCAACTGCCGTTTTGAGCCTTTGAAATTGAAATTGGGGCGCATGAAGCGGTTCTGTAATGACATGGGAACCCTCATGGCCGCTTTGGTGAAGTATGCTGATTCGGACAGTACCAAGGATCCCGAGGCTGATGATGATGAAGCAGGGAAGGGAAAGAAGAATGGCAACTCCAAGCAGCAGCAGTACAAACCGGCGGGTCACGGAAACGGAGGCAAGCGTAAAGCGGATGGCAACGTGGACTTTGTGGCCAATGCCAATGCACAAGACAGGGGGCAGCGGCGCAGAGGTAAAGCAGCAAATCGTAATGGGGGTCCCAATCCTAGCGCAAGCCGTTTGAATTACTTGTTGAATCAGCCTTGCCCAAAGCACGGGACGAAGGAGTCGCCGACTAATCACCTTTGGAAAGATTGTTATATTATGCAGGAGTTCAAAAACTCCAATGCCTTCCGGTATGACCAGGGGTCAGGTGGCGGTTCAGGATCCGGTTTCCACGGGCCGGGTCACGATGGAGCTTCCGGTTTGGGTCTTAATCAGGGCGGTCACAATAACCAGAATAATCAGAACGACCAGCAGCAGCAACAGCAGTCGGGTTACCAGAGCCAACCAAAGCAGTTGAACAATGGGCAATATCATGTTTTCACGACTAGCTTGGATAAGCGCGACCGAAAACTCCACAAGCGAGCAGTGAACTCTGTTGAACCGGCGTTGCCACGTTACTTACGCTGGTCGGAGCAGCCTATCGTGTGGAGCAGAGAGGATCATCCTCCCCGGGTTGATAATCCGGGCCAGCTAGCATTAGTGGTAGACCCTCAGGTGGGGGGTTATAAGTTCACTAAAGTGCTTATGGATGGAGGAAGTAGTATTAACATACTATACTATGAGACGTTCCGCCGCATGGGTCTAACAGACAAGGATCTCAGACCGTCTAATACGGTGTTCCATGGTGTAGTACCAGGCAAATCTGCCTATCCTGTTGGTAAGATAGCCCTAGATGTGGCTTTTGGGGACGAGCACGATTCCCGGTCTGAAAAACTAACCTTTGAGGTGGTGAAGATCCGGAGCCCGTATCACGCCTTGTTTGGGCGGCCGGCTTATGCTAAGTTCATGGCGCGACCTTGTTATATCTATTTACAGCTCAAAATGCCGGGTTACAAAGGAACGATAACGGTTCATGGGAGCCGCAGAGTCGCTTTGGAATGTGAGGAAGGTGATGCAGCTTATGCAGAATCGGTCTGTGCCACGGAGGAGTTGAAGTTCTATAAGGACAATGTTGATCCGGCAGATATGACCCCTTTGAAGAAGCCAACTACAGAGCATGACTCGGATTTAAAGTTTAAATCGGCCGCAGAGACTAAGCTTGTTGACTTCATGCCAGGCGATTCGTCCAAGCAGTTCACTGGCAGTGCCAACCTGGATCCCAAATAGGAAAGCGCGCTCATCGAGTTCATCCGTGAGAATCGGGACATCTTTGCATGGAAGCCATCTGACATGCCAGGTGTACCGAGGGAACTCGCTGAGCACACTCTTAATGTGGATCCTAAGTATAAACCGGTGAAACAATTCCTCCGCCGGTTCAACGAAGAAAGACGCAAAGCCATTGGAGAGGAAGTGGCCAGGCTTTTAGCAGCTGGCTTTATCATTGAGGTGTTTCATCCAGAGTGGCTTGCTAATCCGGTGCTGGTTCTTAAGAAAAACGGCACTTGGCGTATGTGCGTGGATTACACAGATCTTAATAAGGCCTGTCCAGCGGATCCTTTTGCCCTCCCCCGCATTGATCAGATCGTTGATGCCACGGCAGGTTGTGAGTGCTTGAGTTTTTTGGATGCATATTCTGGATATCATCAGATCAAAATGGCGGTTAAGGACCAGGAGAAAACAGCGTTTATCACTCCCTTTGGAGCCTTCTGCTATGTGTCTATGCCTTTCGGGCTCAAAAGTGCTCAGGCTACCTATCAGCGATGCGTACAGAATTGCCTGCACAAACAGATCGGCCGCAATGTGCATGCCTATGTGGATGATATTGTAGTGAAATCAAGGCAGAAGGAAACGCTGGTGGATGATTTGAAGGAAACCTTTGACAACTTGCGCATTTACAAGATGATGCTTAATCCAGCCAAGTGTGTCTTTGGTGTTCCGGCAGGCAGGTTATTGGGATTTCTGGTGTCTAACAGAGGAATTGAGGCTAATCCAGAGAAAATTAAGGCTATTACTTCCCTGGCTAAACCAAAGTGTATCAATGACGTTCAGCGTTTGGCGGGCAGAATCACCGCACTAAGCCGGTTTATCAGCCGCCTCGGAGACAAGGCCATCCCCTTGTACTAGATGCTGAGGAAGACAGATAAGTTCGTCTGGAGTCCAACTGCTGATGAAGCATTTGAGGATCTAAAGCGGCAGTTAGCCAACCCGCCTGTTCTTGCAGCTCTGGTTGACAAGGAGCCACTAATGTTATACGTAGCAGCTAATGCTCGAGCAGTTAGTGTGGCTATTGTGGTGGAACGCAAGGAGACGGGCAAGGAGTATCCGGTTCAGCGGCCGGTTTATTATATCAGCGAGGTACTCATTGAGTCCAAGCAAAGGTATCCGCATTGGCAGAAACTAGTATATGGTGTTTTCATGGCCAGCCGGAAATTGAAGCAGTATTTTCAAGGGCACCCCATCACAGTGGTCAGTTCAGCTCCCTTGGGTGATATCATACAGAACCGGGAGGCGACTGGCCGGATTGCCAAGTGGGCTATAGAGCTTGGGCCACATGGACTGAAATATGTACCTCGGACGGCGGTGAAGCCTCAAGCACTCGTCGATTTCATTAATGATTGGACGGAGTTACAGGCGCCAGAGGAGAAGCCGGATCACACATATTGGACTATTCATTTCGATGGATCCAGGCAGTTGGAAGGCTCGGGGGCTGGGGTCGTCCTAACTTCCCCACGAGGTGATAAGTTTTGTTATGTTCTCCGCTTAATGTTCCCTTGTACTAATAATGCAGCTGAGTACGAAGCCTTGCTCCATGGTCTCCGGATGGCTAAAGAGATGAACTTAAGTCGGGTTAAGTGCTTTGGTGACTCGGACCTTGTGCCTCAGCAAGTGTCTGGCACTTGGGATTCTAAGGACCCGCTCATGGCTGCGTATCGACGGGAAGTGGATAATATTGCGGGTTGCTTCAAGGGTTATCAGGTGGATCATATGGACCGCCGGAAGAATGAAGCGGCGGACAAGCCGGTTGGGTTCTCAGCGCAAACCGGTCCCGCCCAATGTCTTTCTGGACGTATTGCACAACCCGTCAGTCCAGCTCCCAGGTGAAGCGGATTTGGCTATTCCTGATCCGGAGGCTCAGTTAGTAGCAGCATTACATGCTATTCCGGATTGGACGGTTCCTTTTCTTGCATACATGACCCGAGGAGAGTTGCCAGAAGATGAGATTCTGGCCAGACAGATAGTCCGGCGATCCAAGTCTATGACGATTCTCAATGGTGAGTTACATCATTGCAGTATATCGGGGGCGTTTCAACGTTGTGTTTCTCCTGAGGAAGGTTGTGAAATCTTAAGAGAAATCCATGAAGGGGATTGTGGACACCACGCCGGTTCAAAGTCTCTGGTAGCAAAGGCGTTCTCACGGGTTTTACTGGTTGACAGCGCACGCTGATGCGGAGGACTTGGTTAAACGGTGTGATGGATGTCAGAAATTTTCAAGACGTGCTCATGTGCCGGCTCAAGAGTTGAGGATGATCCCAATAACATGGCCGTTTGCAACTTGGGGGCTGGATATGGTTGGGCCTTTTAAAAGATCAAAGGATAAGAAAACCCACCTTTTGGTGGCAGTTGACAAATTTACCAAGTGGGTTGAAGCGGAGCCTGTCGGCAAGTGTGATGCAGCAACAGCAGTGCAATTCATCAAAAAGGTGATCTTCCAGTTTGGCTTTCCACACAGTATCATTACTGACAATGGTACCAATTTATCCAAGGGTGCTATGAAAGAGTTCTGTGAACGTGAGCACATCCGGCTTGACGTGTCATCAGTGGCTCACCCCCAGTCCAACGGACAGGCAGAACGAGCTAATCAAGAGATCTTACGAGGCATCAAACCCCGGCTTATGGTCCCATTACAGAGGACACCAGGATGCTGGGTTGAAGAGCTACCATCTGTGCTATGGAGTATTAACACTACGCCAAACCGGTCCACTGGATACACACTGTTTTTTATGGTCTATGGAGCAGAGGCAGTTCTCCCCAGTGATATACGACACGATTCGCCTCGTGTAGCGGCTTATGTTGAAGCGGACAACGAGATGGTACGGCAAGACGCTTTGGACCTATTGGGTGAGGAGCGTGATATGGCAGCTGCCCGTTCGGCGATTTACCAGCAAGATCTTCGTCGTTATCACAGTCGCTGGGTTAAAATCAGAACCTTTCAAGAAGGAGATTTGGTGCTTCGACTCATCCAAGACCAGACAGATATGCACAAGTTATCCCCACCTTGGGAAGGACCTTTCGTGGTCAGCAAGAATTTACACAACGGGTCATACTATCTGATTGATATTCGAGAGCATCAGGACTCACGCACGTCAGAGGAGGAGACCAACAGGCCGTGGAACATAGCTCATCTTCGGCCTTACTACACTTGAGCCATCGGCTCTATTTATGTACATATCATGACAATGTATATATTATCTTCGATATAATAAAACCGGAGCCTCAGCTAAAGCGGGGTCTCTGTCTTTCTTATCATGCGTGGTTACATGGGGTACCTCTCTTTTTAAATAAAGCGGCCTCCGGTTTACCCCTTGACATTTGCTTTTTTATATCACTAGGGGCCTTGGTCGAGTCCGAACCAACGCACACCTTTTGATAGGCGACAGCCACCAGATCACTTGGGGACATGGTCAAGTCTGAACCAGTCACGCCTCTTGGTCGGCCTAAGGCCATCAAATCACTTGGGGGAATGGTCGAACCCGAACCATTACCACGCCTCTTGATCTGGCATATATGCCACGAGTCATTTGGGGACCTGGCTGACTTGAATCATTGTCACACCTATTGGGGGCTTGATCCTGTCCGACCATGGTAATACCATCTGAACAGCTCAGTATAGCATATGTTTGTAAAACGGTTTTATCATTGCCTTGTTTTCCATGTTATTTTCATGGCTTCTTTGATCTTTGTTTTTGTTGGATTTCTTTTATATCAACAAAACACCTTTTTTCCGGTTCAGCCGATGGATTTGATTTCCCTTTAAACCGGAGACGTATGCCCGGTTTACCTTTTCTTGTTACCCTCATCGAGTAACAAGGGGGCTTGTGTTGATTCAGCACGGTTCATATGGGAGTTGTTCTCTCCCCGCTTTATTGATGGTAATGGTTTATAAAACCTCCGCTTCAAGCTTGGCTAAGCCAGCTTCATACCCAGACATGGTAGGTATTTGTGTCACCTATTTGTTGTATTACTGATACATATATTCAAGATCATAAACCGGCTGGCGGTATAACCGCCGCCGAAGTTCAAATTTTTCTGATTGCAGGAAATACGAGTCGAGGTTTTTTAAACAAAAAGCTTCAGTACTTATGCACGAAGGCATACTCAAGATAGAAGTATTAACTATCCTATTACAAGGCAACATGGTGCCCAAATAAGATCATTGTTTCTTTTGGACAGCGGCCAACGACAGCTATTCAAACCGGTCTCCGGTTCAAGCCTGCTCCTCATCCTCCGCCGCGTCAGTTTCCTCGTCTCTACCCATTGGCTGGAAATCAACAGTGGTCCAGTCGATTCCCATTAATGCTTGGAAAACAGCCTCTTCATGGATCAGGGAAGACGGTTCAATATCAGGAGCGTAAGTATGCTTACGGATTGGAGGGATCAGATTTTCCGCTTCAAAAGTTGGGGCAGGCACTCGCTTGTTCTGGTCATTGTACAGTGCTTGATAATGCGTCAAGTCTGCTTCTTCAGCCAGCTGACAAGCCAGAGGGCGCACTGCATGGTTTATCGCCCGTAAATCCTCTTCATTAAATTCAAAACCATCTTCCTTCACACTGGGGTAGCCTTGCGCTGCTTCCACAGGATCAAAGTCTAGTACCCATGCCTTGGCTCGGATCAAAGCGTTAATAGCTCCGGTTCGGGCAACAGATTTTTTTCACCTCCTCAATCCGGGCCGGAAGCATGGACAACCTGTTCAGAGTATCCTGGAGTAAGGAAGGTGCCGGATTGTTATGAGAGGCTGTGGTGATGATCCGCTGGGCTCCGGTATATAGCTGTTCTACTAAAGTGTAGAAAGCCTTCAGTTTCTTCCGCACATCGTTTCCTAAGTGCCCGATGCGTGTGCCTACAACAATAAAGAGATAGTCTCAAAACGGATTTATACTACAGCAGGTTCAAAGCATCAAAAATGTTCAAAGGTGCTTACCAAAGATCGCCGCGGTCATAGAATGTACTTGCTGCTTTACGGCTGTAAGATCATCTACCACCGGTTTAAGAGCGGCTTCAGCATTTTCCGCTCGTTTGATTAAAGTGGCCTTCTCAATGGCCCAGTCAGCCTGCTCTTTCTTGAAGCCTTCCTTCAGCTGTTCAGTGGTGTTCAAAGCAATGGTTAATTCTTTCTTGGCCTTGTCTGTTTCGGCCTGTTGGGTTTTCAGTGCCTCCTGTAAATCGGCAATCCGATCCTCCTTGATCCTCACTTCAGCCTGCATACAGACAGTATTTTCAACATGAGGTTTCAGAAATTGAAGTATCAACCACATAACAAAGTTATATGCCTGATACTTGGGGGCTAATGCACCTTCAATTTTTATACATATTGCTAGGTGGAAAAGTTCCAAGCTCAATACAAGTATTCAACTTGGCACTTGGGGGCTAATGGCTATTTGATCTACGTATGTTTCCAAGGACAGTTTTTATTGAAGCCTCGGTTTAAGTATGCTAAGTTAAACCGGCCCTCGGGGGCTATGCAGGTGGATTTCAAAATTGTTAAGGAATATATTCAAGTCCCGGTTTGATCAAGGTTACAAACCGGCCCTTGGGGGCTAGAAGGACTGATATAATGGCAGTAAGTAAAGGAGTGGGTTACCTCAAATTTATCCCTCATCATCTTGACCAGGCCAGCTTCACAGTCACGACTAGTATAAAGCCGGTTTAAGTAGCCAGAATGAAGGTCTTGGGCACTCAGAGCAGCATATGTCTCCAGTTCAACATCCCATTTTCCTTTATTCAAAGCGGAAAAATCTCGTTTCACAGTGTGCCTGGTTAAAGTTGCAGGATTCCCCGGTTCAGAGCGGCCCATACCAGTAATCACAACGTCATCATCTTTGGACTCGACGGATTGTGTGGGCATGGCCGTTTTGTCAGTAGGACTATGGGATTTATCAAACCGGACGGAGCTGGCAGGCGGATCGATAGAGATTGAAGCGTTAACAGGCCTCTCTTCGGGAATAACATCATCTTGTAGTGGAGGATCATTGGGAATATCTTCAGAGGCAAAATTTTCAAGATCTGGCGCTCTCTCATCAGGGGCGGCATCTTCTTCAGCCGGTTTATCCAAACGGGCCTTCTTGCTTGGTTTTGGTTTGGCCCTAAAGGAAAAAACAAAGAGTCAGTAAAAAGCATAAGTTATTACACAATACACTAGAAGCATATGCTCGGTTTTGCTTACCCGGCAACTATTTTCAAAGGTGGTAACTGAGTGGCCGATGATTCACCAGAGGATGAATGGGAAGTGACCTGATAATCGGAGTCGGACGGATTAAGAGGTTGACGGAAGAAACCCGCTTTAGAATTTAAAGCAATAAAAAGGTCGGAGACCTCGGAGCGGCGCTTTCGAACCGGGCTGTTTGGTAAACCGGCAGAGGTAACTACCTGACCACTGTGCCGGGTTGTGCGGCGAGCTTCATGTTGCTGCGTCTTCATAAGAAATTTGGGATCCAAATAAGCAAGAGGGTGAGAAAAATTAACTTTCCGGTTTGCCTGGCGAAATTTTGGCAAAGGCAAATTTTCTGAATCAAAAGAGAGAATAGTTACCTCAGCGAATCCTGCATTGCTGGCCTCAGCGTCGTCCTGACAAGCATCATCATCAATAAGGCGTGTAAAAAGTAAGCCAAGTGAATCAAGTTCTACCTCAAGATCCGGATTACCCACATCATCGTCAATGGCTGGGTCAGATGAAGCGGTGGTTTTTCTCTTGTGAGCTGGTTTCTTAACAACTTTGGTCTTGGGCCGGGTTGGCCGTCCTGCTTTCTCCGCTTTATCTTGTGAAAGTTTCTTGCTCCAAAACGGATTATCACCCTGGATCAGAAATAATTAAATGTCAGACACATAAAGCAGTAACAGGTTTAATGATGGAGCAACTAAACACTTACCGCTGGCGGTTTGTTGGTGGTGCAGTAAGGAGGCAGACCGGTTTGAGCACAGAGATGCTCCGGTTCATTCAACATCTTCTTTACCGAGTCTGTAACTTCATCATCATAGAGTTGGATTTTGGTGTGTCAGAGTGGGTCGTCGACACTATCAGTATACTGGCACATCAAACCGGAGCGCGGGCTCAAAGGCAGTATGCTCCATGATATCCAGCAGCGTGAAAGGTCTATTCCTGTCAAACCGTTGGCCATAAAGGCTCGAAGCTTGGACAGTTGCGGGGCATATTTGCTTCTATCCTTGGCACTCAGTCTTTGTGGAAAAGGATGAGTGTTGCTCAGCCGCTCTGGACGGAAGCCAGGTAAGGGATTTTCACCTTCAGGAGAAGTATCTTTGCAATAAAACCAAGTCGCATTCCACTCCTTGGGGTGAGTATGGAGTTTGACGTGGGGATAAGTGATCTCCTTCCTCTTTTGAATAGCCATTCCACCCAATTCGGTATTGGGGCCGTCGGTGAATTCAGTGCGACGGTTTAAGTGAAAAAGGTCTCTAAACAGTTCAACAGAAGGTTCCTCTTGAAGATATACTTCAGATAGTACTTGAAAGTGGCATAAATTGGTGACGGAGTTGGGGCCAATATCCTGTGGACGGAGCTGAAAATTGGCTAACACGTCCCGGTAAAATTTAGAACCGGGCGGTTTGAAGCCCCGGGCCAGGTGATCTGTGAAGACCACAACCTCTCCTTCCTGGGGTGTAGGAGGACATTCCTCTCCAGGGACCCTCCAGTGGATTGTATCTTTATCATCTAAAGCGCCAATCGAGACTAGATCATCCAGCTGTGATTCGGTGACGCGAGAAGGAACCCAGTTGCATTCATACACTTGCTTGGCCATGGTAAGATCTACAAGAAATAGTTGATCCGGTTCAAGAGCATGCTTGGTACAAGGTGTTGATCTAAACTACGATAAACCGGAGGCAGTATCTATAAAACGGTTTTCTGTGATACCGTGTCATGTGGATTCTGGCGTTTCAACCAGGGGACTAATGATATATATATACTGGTTTAGCGATTATTTTCTGGTAAGTTAAACCGCCTGACCTAAGCATTGGAAGCGATTGAAGCTGTGGATAACTAAGTATGCAGAAACAAGTTTTGCAAGATCATATTACAGCCGCGGATCAAACGCGAAGTTTACAGAAAACAGAAAATGTTTCGAGAAGTAAAGCAGAAACAGAAGTGAACTATGGAGCAGGTATATGCGGAAGATCTGTGGGCTTAGATGAGAGACTACAGCGGATGCGCAGGGATCACTATTAAATACAGCACAGGTTCATGGATTCATTCAAAGTCAAAAGAACAGATATGAACGCGCGAAGAACACAGCATGAAACTGGAACCCTAAAGAACAGATCTAGGTCAAGAAGGGGAAGAAGCTTACCGGGAACGGAGAAGACGCGGAAAGAGGCTGCAATGCTCTTGTACGTTCAGGTCGATGCAGCGGCCCAAGACGAGGCAGAAGTCGACGACGGTGGCGGAGCTCCAAGGACCAGCGGCGCGAGGAAGACGAAGAAGAGGGGGCGAAGGGAAAGGAAAGAAATGACCCTTCGGTCCTATTTATAAAGCAACCGAGCTAGGTCAAGCGCGTGGATCCAGGAACTGCTATTAAAAGAGGGCGTTATAAATGATAAAATTTCAGGATAACGTCATGCCGGTTTACAGTAACTAGAAGTGATGACGACATGGCGGTTTACCAGTCACTAGAAGATGTCCAAGATGCAAGTTTTTGTGAAGGATTGACATGAACCAGTTCAAATCAATCTGGGGCCTAATGTTGGGGATATTACCACTAGGTGTAAACCGTCCAGCCTGGGCCGGGTTAACTCCGTTAGTGGTATAAGCAGAGAAAGGCCCAAGGCCTGTAGTCGGTTTAGAACTTGTAGCCGTAAACCGGCCTGATGTATAACTTGTATTATAAGTTAGGAATAGAGAGATACCAACCGGGATACGAGTATGAACCGGTTGGGACTCTATGAACCGACGGGCGTCACCCGTGTATATAAGGGGACGACCCGGCGACGGTTCAAGGACAGACAACCACAACTCGAGCCTAGGCGAAGCTTGTTTGCTCCCTAGCCATCGAGACCACATCAATTCCATCACAACTAGACGTAGGCTTTTACCTTCATTGAAGGGGCCGAACTAGTATAAAAACCCTCGTGTCTTTGTGTCCGCTTTAACCCCTTCAAGTAAACCCGTAGCGATGGCTCCGCGACTAAGTCCTTTCGCTAGGGCATCTGCCGTGACAAATCCACGACATGCTATCTATATTCAACTAGACATATGTGCCTAGATCTTTCCTCACCACATGATGTTTGCCAAAAGAGAAAAATAAAAGGAATAGAAGGAAAACTTTGACTCTTTGCATAAAGTAAATACATAAAAGTAAAAGATAGACCCTTTGCAGAGGGAAGCAGAGGTTGCCATGCGCTTATTTGTTTGCATGCTTCAACCCCTTAGTGCAAAAGAACGTCACGTTACATTGCCCCTTAAGATGACAACCTTTATTATGCAGTCCGTCGCTTTTATTCTTTGTCATCCAAGTTCGTGCAATGCTCAATTTTCTCTTACACTAAAAGATCTCACATATTTAGAAGCAATTTTTATTGCCTTTTTGCACCGATGACAACTTACTTGAGGGATCTTGTTCAATCCCTAGGTAGGTATAGTGGACACTTGAAAAAGGTTTGGGTTTAAGGGTTTTTGGATGCACAAGTAGTATCTCTACTTAGTGCGGAATTTTTGGCTAGCAAAGATAGGGGGCAAGCATCACATGTTAAAGGATCTATGAAGATATGACTTCTATGTGAATATAAACATACATAAACCATTACGTTGTCTTCCTTGTCCAACATCAACAGTTTTGGCATATAATATTTTGATGAGGGCTCACAATCACAAAAGATTTCTAGGATAGTATATTTATATGTGAATCTTCCCTTCCCTTATTAATTCTTTCATGAGTTGCATCACTGACCAATGCTATGTTTGTCAATCTCTAATAAAATTTTCTTACTTATACTTTTCCTTATGTGGTGCTATCACCTACCATAGGATTAGTATATGATCTTATTGATTTATTTCCTTTCTTTTGTTTGCTTTCTTTCTCTTTTTCTTTTCTTTATTTGCAACATGAAAGTAAAGAAAGTAAAAACTCGAACTAACTTTATTATATGACTTGCACACGATAACAATGATAGATCACTAAGCAAACTCTCAAAGAAGAAAAGATTGAACTAAAATTTATTCATAGCAAAAGATTGAACTAAGATAAGTAAAAGAAAAAAGATAGTGTGATGATACGATACCGGGGCTCCTCCCCCAAGCTTGGCGGAAGCCAAGGGGAGTGCCCATACCCGATACTCAGTTCTCCTTGGGTGGTGAAGAAGGTGATGAAGCGATCCTATCCTTAAGGGTCAAGAGATCCTGCAGCCGACAGATGACGCTCCGGAGATGGATAATATGCTCTTGATGCAGAATATTTTCGCAAGTGAGATACTTATTTTGTATTCGAACTATTTCAATAACGCGAAAAGCTTCAATCTGAGTAGGAGTAAGGTGAGTAAGATAGGGTTTAAGGATATCTTCCTCGTCCTCCTCGGCCAATAGTGCTTGTGTTGCCACCAGGGATGGATCTACGGTAGCTTCCTTGCCCTTGTCTCCCTTGATAACGTCCATAGGCTCCTCCCTCTTTGTCTCGATCTTCATCAGCCAAGCATCTTCTTCCATGTGGTTGGAGGAGGAGGAAGACATGATGCTTAGCTTCATAAATCTGACCTGAAACAGCAAGAAAAGAGAACAGGGGATTTTCTCCGTGATACGGTGGTTAACAGGTTCAGGAAGTATATATAGATTTTTTTATCTTGGAGGACAAGTACATGGAAGAAAAACAGAGTACGGGAGGTGTCCCAGGTGGGCACAACCCACCTGGGCATGCCAGGCATGCCTGGCGCGCCCTAGTGTCTTGTGCCCACCAGGGGACGCTTCCTGGAAGTTTCTTTATTTCCAAAATTTTAAAATATTCCAAAACTAACAAAAAATATGTTTGCGGATTTTTCGGAGTCCGTTTACTTACCGTATCACATACCTCTTTATTTTGACGATTCTGGGGTGTTCCAGAAGGACTCTTTTATGTGTTCTTCCGGTGTCAAAGTTTGGACAATATTGCTTTCAACATTAATAGGCGTACCTGAGATATAATGCTTTATTCG
The DNA here is from genome assembly GCA_963921465.1 of Triticum timopheevii. Taxonomy (NCBI): domain Eukaryota; kingdom Viridiplantae; phylum Streptophyta; class Magnoliopsida; order Poales; family Poaceae; genus Triticum; species Triticum timopheevii. The sequence goes on along the minus strand of OY997264.1, from coordinate 174,779,211 downwards.
TTGCCCATTGGCAACCTTCAGGTTAGTGGTTTTGAAATTATTTATTTTGATGGCTCCAGACCGGTAAACCTCCTCGATGACATAGGGGCCTTCCCATTTTGAGAGAAGTTTGCCTGCAAAGAATCTGAAACGAGAGTTGTACAAAAGAACATACTCTCCGACTTTAAACTCACGTTTTGAATTCTTTTTTCATGCCACCTTTTAACTTTTTCTTTGAATAACTTTGCATTTTCATAAGCTTGGGCTCTCCATTCATCTAATGAGCTTATATAAAATAGCCTCTTTTCACCAGCAAGTTTGAAATCATAGTTGAGTTCTTTAGCTGCCCAATATGCTTTATGTTATAACTCAAGAGGTAAATGACAAGCTTTTCCATAAACCATTTTATAAGGAGACATACCCATAGTATTTTTATAAGCTGTTCTATAAGCCCAAAGTGCATCATCTAATTTCATAGATCAATTCTTCCTGGACCTATTAACAGTCTTTTGCAAAATTAATTTTATTTCTCTATGGCTAAGCTCCACTTGAACACTAGACTGAGGATGATAAGGTGATGCATTTCTATGGTTAACATCATACTTAGCAAGCATTTTACAGAAAGCACCATGAATAAAGTGTGAACCACCATTAGTCATTAAATATCTAGGGACTCCAAACCTTGGGAAAAACTTCCTTAAGCATTTTAATAGAGGTGTTGTGATCAGCACTACTCGTTGGAATAGCTTCTACCCATTTGGTAACATAACCAACATCAACCAAAATATGTGTATACCCATTAGAGGAAGGAAAAGGTCCCATGTAATCAAATCCCCAAACATCAAATGGTTCGACAACAAGTGAATAATTCATAGGCATTTCTTGACGCTTACCGATATTACCTACTCTTTGGCATTCATCACATGATGATACATACTTACGAGAATCCTTGAAAAGAGTAGGCCAATAAAATCCAGATTGCAATACCTTATGAGCAGTTCTATCTCCAACATGATGCCCTCCATAAGGTTCTGAGTGACATTTCCATAGAATTTGTCCCCATTCATGCTCAGGTACACAACCTCTAATAATACCATCTACTCCTTCTTTATAAAGATGTGGGTCATCCCAAAAGTAATGTCTTAAATCATAGAAGAATTTTTTCTTTTGTTGGTAAGTAAAGCTAGGTAGTAAATATTTAGCAACAATGTAATTAGCATAGTTAGCATACCAAGGAGTACTATGAGAAACATTTACTGCAGCTAACTGCTCATCAGGAAAACTATCATTAATAGGTAGTGGGTCATCAAGCACATTTTCAAGCCTAGACAAGTTATCGGCTACGGGGTTCTCAGCTCCTTTACTATCAATAATATGTAAATCAAATTCTTGTAACAAGAGAACCCAACGAATAAGTTTAGGTTTAACATCTTTCTTTTCCATAAGATATCTAATAGCAGCATAGTCTGTGTGAACAGTTACTTTGGAATCAACAATATAAGGTCTAAATTTATCACAAGCAAACACCACTGCCAAGAATTCTTTTTCAGTTGTAGCATAATATCTTTGAGCACTGTCTAGAGTTTTACTAGCATACTGAATAATATTCAATTTCTTATCAACTCTTTGTCCTAGAACATCACCCATAGCATAATCACTAGCATCACACATAATTTCAAAAGGCCAGTTCCAATCAGGCGGTTGAACAATAGGTGCAGAAATTAAGGCTTTCTTGAGTGTTTCAAAGGCTTCTAAACAATCATCATAAAAAACAAAAGGAATATCCTTTTGCAAAATATTAGTAAGAGGCCTAGAAATTTTAGAAAAGTCTTTGATAAACCTCCTATAGTAACCAGCATGTCCTAAGAAACTACGAATACCTTTTATGTCCTTAGGACATGGCATTTTCTCAATTGCATCAACCTTAGCTTGGTCCACTTCGATACCTCTTTAAGAAATTTTATGGCCCAAGACAATGCCTTCATTAACCATAAAGTGGCACTTCTCCAAATTCAAGACAAGATTTGTTTGTTCACATCTCTGCAGAACTCGATCAAGATTGCTTAAACAATCATCAAAAGACTTCCCATAAACAGAAAAGTCATCCATGAAAACCTCAACAATCGTTTCACAAAAGTCAGAGAATATAGCCATCATGCATCTTTGAAAGGTAGCAAGTGCATTACATAGACCAAAAGGCATACGTCTATAAGCATAAGTTCCAAAAGGACAAGTAAAAGTAGTCTTTTCTTGATCAGGTTGAGAAACAGGTATTTGTGAAAAGCCAGAATATCCATCAAGGAAGCAAAAGTGTGTGTGATTAGATAATCTTTCAAGCATTTGATCAATAAAAGGCAAAGGGTAATGATCTTTTCTAGTAGCTTTGTTTAATTTCCTGAAATCAATTACCAGTCTATAGCCTGTGATGATTCTTTGTGGAATAAGTTCATTCTTATTATTAGGAACAACAGTCATACCTCCTTTCTTAGGGACACAATGAACATGACTTACCCATCTACTATCAGCTATAGGATAGATTATACCTGCTTCCAGAAGTTTTAATATTTCTGTTCTTACCACCTCTTTCATCGATGTTGGTGATCAACAACTGGTTTAGCATCATGTTCCATATTAATTTTGTGCTGACATAGAGTGGGACTAATGCCCCTTAAATCATCAAGAGTATATCCAATAGCAGCTCGGTGCTTCCTTAGAACTTTCAATAATCTTTCTTCTTCATGTTCTGAAAGGCCCCCTCTGTCCAAAAATACTTGTCATCAAAATGGATAAAAAGGGATGTATCTAGACGTATTTTAGTTTTAGATACATCTCTTTCTATCCATTTTGATGACATGTATTTTTGGACGGAGGGAGTATGTTCTTTTAATCGAGATAAGCATATTTCAAAGTGTCTGGCAATTGTTTTAATTCAAACAGAGGATCACCTTTAGGTGGAGGAGGACCTCCAAGAGTTTGAATAGGCAAATTGTGTTTAAGTAGAGGATGTTGTTCAAAGAAAATCTTATCTATTTCATTTCTTTCATGCATATGTAAATCATTCTCATGGTCTAACAAATATTGTTCTAAAGGATCAGTAGGTGGCACATCAATAGAAGCAAGACCAGTTAATCCATCCTTACTAGGCAATTCTTTTTCATGATGATTTCTACTAAACTTGGAAAAATTAAACTCATGAGACTCATCACCAAAGCTAACACCAATAGTTTGTTTCTTGCAATCTATCTTAGCATTAACTGTGTTCAAGAAAGGTCTACCAAAGATAATGGGGCAGACGTTATCTTGTGGGGAACCAAGAACAAGAAAATCAGTAGGGTATTTAATTTTCCCGCACAAGACTTCAACATCTCTAATAATCCCACAAGGTGATATGGTGTCTCTATTTGCAAGTTTAATAGTAACATCTATGTCTTCTAACTCTGTAGGTGCTATGTCTTTCCTAATTTCTTGATACAAAGTGTAAGGAATAGCACTCACACTAGCCATGTCACATAAACCATGATAACAGTGATCTCCTATTTTAACTGAAATGGCAGGCAAGCCAACAACTGGTCTATTTTTATCCCTTTTTTCGGGTTTAGCAATTCTAGCAGCTTCTGCACAGAAGTAAATAACATGCCCATCCATATCTTCCTCCAAGAGATCTTTAACCATAGCAACATTAGGTTCTACCCTAATTTGTTCATCTAGTTTAGGTGTTCTAACATAGCTTTTGTTAACCGCAGTTGAAACTTTAGCATGTTCCTTTATCCTAACAGGAAAAGGGGGTTTCCCAATATAAGCAGTAGGAACAACTGGATCAACATTATAGACTATAGTTTCTTCTTTAACTGGTATCGGTTCTTTAATTTCTTCTTTAATAGGTGGGTGATATTTAAACCACTTCTCTTTAGGGAGTTCAACATGAGTATCAAATGATTCACAAAAGGAGGCTACTATCTCAGAGTCAAGTCCATATTTAGTGCTAAACTTTTGAAAAGCATCGGTATCCATAAAAGATTTTACACATTCATACTTAAGCTTTATACCTGACTCTTTACCTTCATCGAGTTCCCAATCTTCAGAGTTGCATTTTATTCTATCCAAAAGATCCCACCGGAATTCAATAGTTTTCTTAATAAAAGAACCAGCACAAGAGGTATCCAACATGGTTTGATCATTACGAGAAAGCCGAGCATAAAAATTTTCTGGATAATAATTTCTATTGAGAGCTCATGATTGGGGCATGAATATAACATTGACTTAAGCCTCCCCCAAGCTAGAGCGATACTTTCTCCTTCACGGGGCCAAAAATTTTACCCATTGACCATCGGATCATTTTGTGCAGTTTCACCAAAATCGAGATGAGCATTCCTGTGGCAAATAAATTGAAGAAGCGTGATTAGAATAAGATTACTGGGACTAGTTGATGAGATATAAACTCATCACAAATACAATAGAAGCCACTAGAGGTATGTGCGGGGCAAAGAAGTAGAGAAATATCCACATGGAGCGATGTGGGCAGCTGGGGCAGTGGTGCAAGCCGGCTGTAAGGAAGTTGTACCTGAGGGATGTCGAGACGTAGCTCAACTTAGAGGAGGGCGGAAAGAGGCGGCAACTACCCACATCGCGGCAGTGATCAAGGCACGCAGCCAATCTCACCAACTTTGTGAGAGAGAATGGCGGGGACACCTGATCGGGACGTGCCGACAATGGGTTTTTGCGGTTGGCGACAGTGACCACATCTACACAAAGCATCCACCCCTTCCCCCAGCGGACGTGATCCCCCCGGATGTTAGAGATGTGGCCATAATCGTTTTGTGCAAGAGAGTGTGAAGAGATGATGACCCACAAGTATAGGGGATCAATTGTAGCTCTTTTCGATAAGTAAGAGTGTCGAACCCAACGAGGAGCAGAAGGAAATGACAAGTAGTTTTCAGTAAGGTATTGTCTGCAAGTGCTAGAATTGTAAGTAGCGAGTAGTTTGATAGCAAGATAATTTGTAACGAGCAAGTAACGACAATAGTAACAAGTATGCAGCAAGGTAGCCCAATCCTTTTGAGGCAAAGGACAGGCCAAAATGGTCTCTTATGATAAGCAAAGCATTCTTGAGGGTACACGGGAATTTCACCTAGTCACTTTCATCATGTTGGTTTGATTTGTGTTCGCTACTTTGATAATTTGATATGTGGGTGGACCGGTGCTTAGGTACTGTTCTTACTTGAAAAAACCTCCTACTTATGATTAACCCTCCCGCAAGCATCTACAACTACGAGAAAACTATTAAGGATAAATCCTAACCATAGCATTAAACTCTAGGACCCAATCGGTCTCTTAGGGAATAGTGTATATACTGGGGTTGAAGTTTCTGTCACTCTCGCAACCCACCATCTATTTACTACTGCAAAATGCATTCCCTTAGGTCCAAATATGGTGAAGTGTCATGTAGTCGATGTTCACATGACACCACTAAGGGAATCACAACATACATACCATCAAAATATCGAACACACATATCAAATTCACATGATTACTCGCAACATGATTTATCCTGTGACCTCAAGAACGAAAGTAACTACTCACAAACAATAAACATGCTCATGATTAGAGGGGTACTAATATGAATAATGGATCTGAACATATAATCTTCCACCAAATAAACCATATAGTAATCAACTAGAAGATGTAATCAACACTACTAGTCACCCCCTAGCAACAATCTATAGTTCCGGTAACAAGATTGAATACAAGAGATGAATTAGGGTTTGAGATGAGATGGTGCTGGTGAAGATGTTGATGGAGATTGCCCTCCCCAACATGGGAGAGTTGTTGGTGATGATGATGACGATGATTTCCCCCTCCGGGAGGGAAGTTCCCCCGGCAGAATCGCTCCGCCGGAGGGCAAACATGCTCCTGCCCAAGTTCCGCCTCGAGACGGTGATGCTCCGTCCCGAAAGTCTTGTCCTTATTTTTTCTAGGTCAAAATCACTTATATACCAGAAGATGGGCACCGGAGGTGGGCCGAGGAGGCCACAACCCACCAGGGCGCGCTAGGGGGGGCATGGCGCCCCCAGGTCGGTTGTGCCCACCTGGTGCCCCCCCTTTGGTTTTTATTGGCTCCAGTATTTCTTAAATATTCCATAAAAATTCCTCGTGGAGTTTCAGCTCATTTGGAGTTGTGCAGAATAGGTGGCCCGACGTAGCCTTTTCAGGTCCAGATTTCCAGCTGCCAGAATTCTCCCTCTTGGTGTGTTCCTTGCAAATTACGAGAGAAAATGCATTAGAATTACTCCAAAAAACATTATTGTGGATAAAAACATTGTAAATAATAGTAAGAAAACATTATGCAAAATGGACGTATCAAGAGAGCAACCCCAGCAAGCAACCGTGTAGGCTCGTCCTGGCTGTGTATATAGTGGAACGGTTTCCTTGTATCTCCATATGAACCTATTTATATTGCGTATGTGCCTCTAAAGAAAACAAACTTTATTTATAAATGACGCGGGACCGTTCATGCGTGGTTCCCGACCCTCCATTATTTATTAGTGAGTAACTACTACTAGACACGTCAAATTATCACGTCGGCTGCATCAAATTACAGAAATGACCTCCACCGTGTCACGTGTGTGGCTGGGGAAGACGCAAAGAGTGCTACTAGTACTACATGCGTGGGTATGTGCACCTCTTCTCTTCGAGCATGGTTATTAAAAGTATAGCCCACTACTGTACCACGCGGTTATTATATATGGGCAAAGAGTATAGGCAGCAATAATGACTAATAAGCCATCAAACCATGAGGCCCACCTTTCTCTATGTTTGACCGAGGCAGCAACCATCATTTCACTCGTTGAATATCCATCCGCTGCTACCTCCACAAATAAATAAAAATCCGCTTCTACCTCCATAGCATGGTTAATAATATAGCCATGTCAATCACGACGTAGAAATATCATCCACTGATACAATTGGGCTAGATCTAAGGTTGTGATTTTTTTTACTTTGTCTCTTTCTCTCTTTTACTCATTTTACATAGGATCACGTGTAGAGGATGGCTATTCCTTTCGATGGGACTTCTTCATGGGATTTAAGACTAAGTAGCTCCGAATTATGCCTGCTGCCCACCACTCTAAATCGTGCCATCTATGATAGGGAGTACTCCCATTGCAACAATGAGGTCCACTAGTTCTAGCACGTCCTATAAGAAGGGACAGTCACGCAAAACATACATCTTGTTGCCTTCTTCCTCATACAGTACGTACGACTAGTACGTACTACTAGTACTACTACTACTACTCGTTCTCCTATAAACCTTGCGCTTGGCATCTCCAAAATATTAACCTTGCGCTTGGCTCTTCGCCTCTTCAGGAAGTCGAGAAATAATGGTACTGTAGTATATATCGTTCTGGCTATCTGAGACTGAATGAATTGCTGCATGTGCACCACGTGGGCGAGGGTCGAGGGAGGGTCGAGGGGCGAGGGGAGAGGGAGGGTGCGTACTATTACGTCCATTTCAATATGGACTACATATAGAGCAAAATGAGTGAATCTACACTCTAAAATACGTCTATATACATCAGTGTTTGGAGTATGTACTAGTAGTTCATATTGAAATCTACTAAAGGACATATATTTCAAACAATATGATAATCTCTCTAACCAAGGTAGGGACGAGGAGTAAACGGAGGGAGTAGTAAAATTTTCTCCTCGTCCTACGAGCCACGACGCGCGTGGGCGAGGGAGTGGGCGTAAGGCGTAGTAATAAAGCTTCACCTCATCCTGTGAGCCACTGCGCCCGTGGGCGGGGCAGACGGTGTACTAAGCAAGCTTCTCCTCATTCTGCGAGTTGACGGGACACATCAAAAGTACTCCAGTGTATAGAGCCTTGCCTCTAAGGTAGGCCCCACATGGTTTGCCTCTTTTTTAACATAACTCGTCAAGTCGCAATTTGTTTGTTCACCCGTGGTACATGATCCTCCATCAAGTGGACTACCCATACACGTGTCAAATTACCACGTGGGCTGCCTTTTCGTATAGAAATGAGCTCCACCGTGTACCCGCGCGGGTGTGGTTGGGAAAGAGACGGGAGTACATGTGCCATGCATGCACCTCTTCTCTTCGTGCACGTCCCCCACCTACATGGGTGTGTGTGAGAGAGATACAAACCTAGACAGGTGGCACGTGCGTTCGTGAGTGTTTTTTGTTGGGGGGGGGGGTGATTTCATGAATGTATTTGTGGGAATATGTGTCGATGATATCTCAAACAAAAATTTGACACATGCAATGTGTGTGAAATAGAGACCTATCTATATCATATATAGAGGGGGCGATCCACGAGAAGGGAGGGAGGGATCATAGATATCGATAGAGTCAAAGAGATGATCAAGTGGGTGGGTGCGAGATTGATGAAGAGATCCATCGAAATTGTGTGTGTGCAAGTCAAAGATATAGGGCGACTGACCTACCAGAACGTTTGAGGGCACATGGCAAGTTTGTGTGTGGCAGGGAGACATGACTAGAGTGCTCGATGTATCGGTGTGTGTGTCGGGGGGCGGGGAGGGGGGAGGCAGAGACCTAACTAGAGAGGTAGAATGACTCGTATATGTGTTGAGAGGGAGAGACCTAGCTACGTCTTGAGGGAGATTGGTCGACATCCATACGTAAGTGAAGGACGGGAAATAGGTTGGGACAGAGAGAGAGAGTGAGAGAGAGGGAGGGAGAGGGGTAGAGTGCTGGATGGGTGATGGAGTTGCTTCTCGAAGATGGTGGGAGAGACCTACTAGACAAACTGAGGGTAGAACTGCAATATTATCAATAAGAGTGGGGATGTGTTTCTGTGTGTGCGTGATAGATGTGTCAGGACACATGCATGGATGATGAAGGGGGACAATATGTTTGGTAAGCAAACCTAACTAGATCGGTAGATCAATTTTTGTTTGTCGGAGGAGGGAGAGACATAACTAATGAGGTAGATCGATCGATGCGTGGGAAAAAACGAGTTATACCGACCTAGCTAGATATATGTATAGCAGGAGATCGGTCGGTGTACATCCATTTGTTAGAGGCAAATAAGGCCCAGCGGGACGGATAGACAGAGAGAATGGAGCTAGGAGGTGGTGCGAGAGGCCTAGCTACTAGCTAGATAGGGGGAGGAGTGTGCGATTGTGAGATCAATGAAAAGTGGGGCAAGAGTTTAGACATGTGTGGGACCATATGAGAGACACAAGGCATGGACACAGAAAGGATGCCATGGAAGGTGCGTGTGTATGTTGTAGGCAGACATCGCTGGAGAGGTTTATCGATCGGTGTGTGTCGGAAAGGAGTTGTGGAGACTGTGGGAGAACGACCTAAAGAAAAAAATGAATGTGCGTGATGGATAGAATGCTGAGGGAGGGGGAGGGCGTGTGCATGCACGAGAGGAAGTTAATGCTAGCTACAAAGGTTAGAGGATTGTGTGGGTGTAAGAGACTAACAAAGATCATAATTCGATATGAAAGTGGATTCATATATTTGAATAGGAGATCATAGTGTTATAAACATATGCATGCATGAATATAGTGGTGACACGCGTGCTGTGGTTTTGGACATGTTATACCATAATGCGATAATGCATGGTCTTTGCAACTCACAGCTAAATATCGAACAATCTAAACCATACTATACATCGAACAATCTCACATTTTATTTGAATTTGTGATAATGTGTGGTGTTTGCAGCTCACAACTAAATATCGAACAATCTAAACCATACTATATATCAAACAATTTCACATTTTATTTGAATTTGTGGTAATGTGTGGCGTTTACAACTCACATCTAAATAACTGTAGGTGTAGGGGGCGGGGCACCATACATTATGTGATAAACACATTATACATATGAGACATGGTTTTGATTATGAAGATCTAGCTAGAGCTTGAAATATACTACGATTTGAAATCAACATAAAGTGGATTCAAAAATCGAGTTCGAGTTCATATAGTACACATAGTTCATATCTAACTCGACAGTAATCATGTGGTGTGCTGTGAAGATAATACACAAACGATGGTTTAACTTGACAATAATGATGAGTGTAGATATTATTAAAATAGAGAAATGGATTCAAATGGTTTGACTTCACAACAATCATGATTGTAGATCTTATTCAAATAGAGAGATGAATTCAAATTTAGTTCATATTGAAGCGGTAGTATATACGTTTGGAATGCACTAAAACGTTCATTTGAGTAGGAGGTTCCATGCATTATACACGTAGCAAAATATTTTAATTGAATATAACCTGAATTCAAAGTTTTGAATGGCATTTGTAGTGCGAATTGATTTGGTACAATACACGGGACTAGACTCTCTTGTTTGGTGCGAATTGATTTCTTTTTGTTTTTTCATCAACGAAAGTGTGAATTGATTTGGTACAATACACGTTAGGCTTGTCCGGAAATTTCAACCCGTGCCTTGTTACCCCGAAATATTTCAGATATATCTTTGTCTCATTGTGCTCCGAAAACTCCCTCCATCTCAATCCGCGCCTTGCTATCCCAAAATTACAATGTGCGCAAAAACTCCCACCTCCTGCGAAATCCCGACACGCAAAATGCCCGTGATACCCCTGAACCGAAAGAACCGCCTAGCTCAAATCGGTGGGGGTACTTTCATAACTTACCCCACATTTCGTACAAGCGCGTCCCTAAGCCATGGTTCCCCCTCCCATCCCATCCTCCCACCCATTCGTACACCGGGACCGCGAAAACCCGCGAAGCCCCACACCCTCCTCCGTCCGCCACCTAGCCGGAGCCTCTTCCCCGATGACATCGTCCACAACAACACCTCGACGTCCCTCATCCACCGTACCGAATGAGAATTATCTCGTCATTCCGCCGGTTCAACCACCCCGTCCTCCACCTCCATGGAGCTGCCCCAATGTTCCCCTCGTCTTTCCCGCCACCTCCATTCCACACCACCATCTTCACCTGCACCACCGGAAGAGCAGCATCATCACCTTTTCCTCAGATGAAGCTGAGGTCTAATCGGCGCCACCAAAGAGGTTGTACACTAATCGCCGCATTTTCTTCTTGATTCGATCTCACGGTGCTTCCGGCACTCGGTCCCGAGCCGACATGGCGCGGCTCCATCCACGGCGGCGTTGCTGGCCACTTCCTCCACGGCGTCGCTCCCTCGGCGGCGACGTCTGATGTCTACTATGAAACTTTATTCTTGTAGACTCGTGTTGGGCCTCCAAGCGTAGAGTTTTGTAGGACAGTAGCAATTTTCCCTCAAGTGGATGACCTAAGGTTTATCAATCCATGGGAGGTGTAGGACGAAGATGGTCTCTCTCGAACAACCCTGCAACCAAATACAAGAAATCTCTTGTGTCCCCAACACACCCAATACCATGGAAAATTTTATAGGTGCACTAGTTCGGCGAAGAGATGGTGATAAAAGTGTAATATTGATGGTAGAAATATATTTTTATAATCTGAATAAATAAAAACAGCAAGGTAGCAAATAGTAAATGGGCAAAAAAACGATATTGCAATTCTTGAAAATGAGGCCTAGGCTCCGTACTTTCACTAGTGCAACCTCTCAACAATGCTAATATAGTTGGATCATATAACCACCCCTCAAAGTGTGATGAAGAATCACTCCAAAGTTCCTATCTAGCGGAGAACATAAGAATAAATTATTTGTAGGGTATGAAATCACCTCAAAGCTATTCTTTCCGTTCGATCTATTCAAGAGTTCATACTAAAATAACACAAAGCTATTCTTTCTGTTCGATCTATCCTAGAGTTCGTACTAAAATGACACCAAAGGAAATTCATATTCATAATACTCAATCCAACACAAAGAACTTCAAAGAGTTCCCCAAGATTTCTACCGGAGAAACAAAGACAAGAACGTGCATCAACCCTATGCAAAGATTACCCCAATGTCACCTCGGGAATCCGCAAGTTGAGTGCCAAAACATATATCAAGTGAATCAATATGATACCCCATTGTCACCACGAGTATTCATATGCAAGACATACATCAAGTGTTCTCAAATCCATAAAAGTATTCAATCCGATAAAACGAAATTTCAAAGGGAAAACTCAAGTCATCACAAGATAGAGAGGGGAAAACACCATATGATCCGATTATATTAACAAAACCCGCGATACATCAAGATCTTGACATCTCTAGAACACGAGAGAGAGAGAGAGAGAGAGATTAAGAGCATGGCTACTTGTACAAACCCTCAGCCCCGACGGTGGAATACTCCCTCCTCATCGTGGTGGCCGCCGGGATGATGAAGATGGCCACCGGAGATGATTCCCCTCTCCGGCAGGGTGCTGGAAAGGGTCTAGATTGCCTTTCGGTGGCTACAGAGCCTTGCAGCGGTGGAACTTCTGATCTAGGTTAACCCCGAAGGGTTTTGGAATATTTGTGAATTTATAGGTTAAAGAGGGGGTGCGGGAGGCCACTGAGGTGCCCTCGTGGGTTGTTCCCCCCTCGGGGTACCCCCCCAGGTGCTGCTTTGGCCCAATGGATGTCTTCTGGTCCATCAAAAAATCTCCTTGAAGTTTCGTTGCATTTGGTCTCCGTTTGCTATTGATTTCATATGATGTAAAAAACATGCAAAAACAAACAACTGTCACTTGGCACTTTGTCAATAGGTTAGTACCAAAAATGATATAAAATGACTATAAAAGGGTTGTAAAACATCCAAGAATGATAAAATAACAACATGAATCCTTCATAAATTATAGATACGTTGGAGATGTATCAGCATCCCCAAGCTTAATTCCTACTCGTCCTCGAGTAGGTAAATGATAAAAGAAATAATTTATGAAGTGTGAATGCTAGCAAAGTGCATAAGTTCGATCAATGACAATTTCAATCACTTTTTGTAGCATCATAACAACAATTATTTCTTATAAAACTTCTCATGTTATAGTGGCAACTAGTTCACATGTTAAGGTTCAAACAATAAATTCTCTTGAAACTCAACAACCTATGTTCTCAGTCACCAAGCAATTGTAATTCAACTTATTCAACAGAGTTTTAGTAATAGCTCCACATACTCAACCATCTTATAGTCTTGTATGATTGCTAACACTCACCACATACACATGAGCAAAACGTTTCAACTAGACACAAAGAAAGATAGGGGCTTATTGTTTCCCCCCCCCCCAACGTATTCACCTCAAGGGTGACGTCAACAATAATAACTCATGCTACCCATATTCAACTGGACATATGTGCCAAGATCTTTCTTCACCACATGATGCTTGCCAAAAGAGAAAAATAAAAAGGAATAGAGAGAAAAACTTTGACTCTTTGCATGAAAGTAAATACTGAAAATTAAAAGATAGGCCCTTCGCAGAGGGAGCAAAGGTTGCCATGCACTTATTTGTTTGTATGCTCAACCCCTTAGTGCAAAAGAACATCACGTTATGTTGCCCCTTATGATAGCAACCTTTATTATGCAGTCCGTCGCTTTTATTCTTTGCCATCACAAGTTCGTACAACGCTGAATTTTCTCTTACACTACATGATCTAACACTTCTAGAAGAAATTTTTATTGCCTTATTGCACCGATGGCAACTTACTTGAAGGATCTTATTCATCCCCTAGGTAGGTATGGTGGACTCTTGAAAATAAGATTTGGGTTTAAGGTTTTTTGGATGCACAAGTAGTATCTCTACTTGGTGCGGAATTTTTGGCTAGAAAATATGGGGGGCAAGCACCACATGTTGAAGGATCTATGACAATATAACTTCTATGTGAATATGAACAAACATAATTCATTATGTTGTCTTCCTTGTCCAACGCCAACAATTTTGGCATATAATATTTTGATGGGGGCTCACAATCACAAAAGATTTCCAAGATAGTGTATTTGCATCTGAAAGTTCTCTTCCTTATAATAATTATTCGCGAATTGCTTGTATGACCAATATTATGTTGTCAAGCCTCAAAATATTTCACTTTCTAAACCCAATGTGAAGCTACCACTAGGCATGATATGATTTCAACTTCATGACATTCAATTTATTCAACAATTTACTCATAGGATATAAGTGAAGCACAAGAGTAAATGACAAGCTACTCCAAAAAGATATAAATGAAGAGTAAATTTCTTTCCATCAAATTAATTTAAGTGAAGCAAGAGAGAATTTCCTCAAAAATACTAAAGCACACCATGCTCAAAAAGATATAAGTGAAGCAGTAGAGCAATTCCATAGAAAAGAGCTTCGTTGACGGGATTTGAATGCCGCTTACTTAGCCTCCCTGGCAACTATTTGAGGACTATATTTTATTTAAAAACTTTCAAACCTAAGTATTTTATTAAAATAGCAAGCAAAAAAACTGAAAAAAATGACATTCTAAGAATAGCACTCATCATGTGAAGAAGCAAAAAGTTAGGCTCAACCGATACTAACCGATAATTGTTGAAGAAGAAAGGTGGGATGCCTACCGGAGCATCCCTAAGATTAGATGCTTGAGACTTCTTGAAATATTATCTTGGGGTGCATTGGGCATCCCCAAGCTTGAGCTTTTGTGTCTCCTTAATTCCTTTTATATCGCGCTTTCCCTAAATCTTAAAAACTTCATCCACACAAAACTCAACAAGAACTCGTAAGATAAGTTAGTATAAACCAATGCAAAAACCTCATCATTCTCTACTGTAGCAAATCACTAAAATTATTATTCAACATTTCATACTAAATTCCTCTGCATATTTAATACTCCTATCCTCAAATAGAATAATTAAACAAGCAAACATATGCAAACATAACAGCAATCTGCCAAAACAGTACAGTCTGTAAAGAATGCAAGAGTATCAATACTTATTCAACTCCAAACATTATGAAATTCAACCCCACTGTAGAAAATTTATCAGAGATTATTATGCAAAATTTTTGAACATTTTATCACATTCTGACTTTCCTCGGGAATTTTTGCAACATCGATAAACTTTCTATTTTCAAATAGAAACATGTATACTTGCAAAATCAGCATGGCAAAGGCTATCAATGCCACTTTTATTGAAATAAAAGATGCAAAACATTATTATAAATAACAGAAAGAAAATTCTTCACAAAATAAATTGGCGCTCCAAGCAAAACACATATCATGTGACGAATGAAAACATAGCTCCAAGTGAGGTTACCGATAATGTTGGAGACGAAAGAGGGGATGCCTTCCGGGGCATCCCCAAGCTTAGTTGCTTGGATCTTCCTTTAATATCACCTTGGGGTGCCTTGGGCAACCCCAAGCTTAGGGTCTTGTCACTCCTTATTCTCCTCATATCGATACCTCACCCAAAACTTGAAAACTTCAATCGCAGAAAACTTAACGGAACTTCGTGAGATAGGTTAGTATGATAAAGAGCAAACCATTTCACTTTTGGTACTGTCAAATACAATATTCATAATTTTTCTCACACAATGCCTACTGTAGCACATCATTTCCACAATTTATATTGAACAATATAAGCCATAGAAACTAGAAAACAAGCAAACTATGCATTGAAAACAGAATCTGTCAAAAACAGAACAGTCTGTAGTAATCTGTACTCAAGCCATACTTATGCTACTCCAAAAATTATTAAAAAATTATAAACACGTGAGAAATTTGTATATTAAACTTCTGCAAAAATAATAAACTCAAAATCACTCTTCTGTTAAAAATGAGACTTATTTTTGTTAGCGCAAAAGTTCCTGTTTTTCAGCAGGGTCAAATCAACTATCACCCAACATGATCCCAAAGGCTTTATGATACGTCTCCAACGTATCTATAATTTTTGATTGTTCTATTCTATTATATTATCCACCTTGGATGTTTTATATGTATTTATATGCTGTTTTATATGATTTTTGGGACTAAACTATTAACCTAGAGCCCAGTGCCAGTTTCTGTTTTTTTCCTTGTTTTTGAGTTCTACAGAAAAGGAATACCAAACGGAGTCCAATTGACGTGCCAATTTTTGATGATTTTTTATGGACCAAAAGAAGGCTCCAGAGTAAAAGAGTTGGGCCAGAAGAGTCCCGAGCCATCCACGAGGGTGGAGGGCGCGCCCTACCCCCTGGGCATGCCCCCTATCTCGCGGTTGATTCGGAGACCCCCCCTGACGTGAGACCGACGCAAAAAATTCCTATAAATACATAAACCCCCAGAAAGAAACATAGATCGGGAGTTCCGCTGCCGCAAGCCTCTGTAGCCACCAAAAACCAATCGGGACTCTGTTCCGACACCCTGCCGGAGGGGGGATCCATCACCGGTGGCCATCTTCATCAGCCGAGCGCTCTCCATGACGAGGAAGGAGTAGTTCACCCTCGGGGCTGAGGGTATGTACCAGTAGCTATGTGTTTGATCTCTCTCTCTCTCTCTCTCATGTTCTTGATTCGGCACGGTCTTGATGTATCGCGAGCTTTGCTATTATAGTCGGATCTTATGCTGCTTCTTCCCCTCTATCTTCTTGTAATCGATTGAGTTTTCCCATTGAAGTTATCTTATCGGATTGAGTCTTTAAGGATTTGAGAACACTTGATGTATGTCTTGCGTGGGATACCCATGGTGACAATGGGGTATTCTATTGATTCACTTGATGTATGTTTTGGTGATCAACTTGCGGGTCCCGTGACCTTGGGAATCTATGCGTAGGGGTTGGCACACGTTTTCGTCTTGACTCTCTGGTAGAAACTTTGGGGCACTCTTTGAAGTTCTTTGTGTTGGTTGAATAGATGAATCTAAGATTGTGTGATACATATCATACAATCATACCCACGGATTCTTTAAGTGACATTGGAGTATTTAGGTGACATTAGGGTTTTGGTTGATTTGTGTCTCAAGGTGTTATTTTACTAAGAACTCTAGGGTTGTTTGCGACACTTATAGGAATAGCCCAATGGATTGATCGGAAAGAATAACTTTGAGGTGGTTTCGTACCCTACAATAATCTCTTCGTTTGTTCTCCGCTATTACTGACTTTGGAGTGACTCTTTGTTGCATGTTGAGGGATAGTTATATGATCTAATTATGTTATCCTTGTTGAGAGAACTCGCACTAGTGAAAGTATGAACCCTCGGCCTTGTTTCGAATCATTGCAATACCATTTGTGCCCAACAACGTCTACAAGAAGAAGTTTGCCTAGTAGACATCAAGCTCTTTTCTGGCGCCGTTGCCGGGGAGGTTAGTGCTTGAAGGTATGTCTTTAGATCTTGCAATCAAATCTTTTTGTTTCTTGTTTTGTCACTAGTTTAGTCTATAAAATAAAACTACAACAAAATTGAATTGAGGTTGCCTCATATGCTTCATCTTTTTAATGTCTTCCGTGAAAATAAGGATTCCGATAATTGTGCCAAAGTGTTAGAAGAAGAATGCAAGAAAATGTTTGGCATACAATCTTTGAATGCTGAGCATGATTGCAATGTTGTTAGTATGAACTCGTTGAATATCCATAGTACTAATGATGATTGCACTAGTAATGATAAAAGTGTCTCTTATAAGCATGTCAATTTTTGTGGAGTACATAGAGCTTGCAAGCACACACCAAATAGGGAAGATAGATTTTGCAAGAGGCATTATAAGTATTTAGAAACTAAATGGTTGCAAGAGAGGCTAGATGCTTGTTCTGAAAATTTAAAATTTCTTTGAGATCCTTGTGAACTTTGCAATGAATGTGATCATTTATATCTCCAGTGCAAATTGTTTCATGATCGAATCGTGTCCAAAAATTGTGATGACTTGATTTCCCTTGCGCATCATAATGAACCTAGTTTGCTTGTGGGTTATGAACAAATGAAACGTATAACTAACAATCTTCCAGAATTTGTCCTGGATAAAGTTCTTGATTTTGATCTAGAGGAAATTTATATGTATTGTGCGGTGAATTTAATTAAAAATCCTTATATTGCCAACTACATAAAGACAAGAAAACAAATAGAAGATGAAGAGAATACTAATGAAAGGGGAGAGATTTCCCAATATCCTCCTATTGTTTCTTATGATGAATCAGGTAACGAGGAGGAGGTTTCTATTCAACCAATCTCATTAATAAGGAGCTCCAAAAAGAGGATTAAACCCACACATGATGCGAAGAAGAAAAAGAAAAGACGTAGAAGCAAAGGTAAAAAGGTATCCCTCCCAAATGATGTTGCTCCTATTACTCATTGTGATGATGATAATTGCTATACTATTGGTGGTATCCATACTATTAATGATGAGAGTGATTATGCCTTTGATATGAAAAGGCCCAAGCTTGGGGATCCTATGTTTGATGAGAATGGCATGTTTGAGAATTTATTTGCTGCAATTAATGTTTGTTCCAAGCTTGGGGATGCTATGTTTAATGAAGATGATATTTTTAGTCTCCCATGTTTTGATGAGCAAATTTATTATGATGATAGCATGCCCCCTATTTATGATGATTATATTGATGAAAGTGGGTTTGGAAGAGTGTCAACTTTAGGAAGTAATGATCCCACTATTTTGGAGGATGTTGAATATTATTGTGATAATTATAAATGTGGATTTGGAGAGGTCATGACTTTATTTAGTGATGATTCCACTATTTCGGAAGAGGTTCCAATTGATTATGAGAACAAAGTTGCTATCTATGATGATTATTGTGATGACATGTATGCTATAAAGATTAATGATAAACATGAAACTTGTCATCATGATTTTAGTTTTCAATTGGATTATGCCTCACATGATAATTATTTTGTTGAGTTTGCTCCCACTACTATTCATGAGAAGAAATTTGCTTATGTGGAGAGTAATAAAAATTCTATGCTTGTGCATCATGAAAATAGTGCTTTATTTGATAGTTATATTTTTTAATTCATTCATTATGCTACTTAAAATTATTATGAGGGAAGAATATATGCTTGTAGGAATTGCAATAATATCAAGTTTCCTCCCTATGTGTTGAAAATCTTGAAGTTATGCTTGTTTTGCCTTCCTATGCTATCCCATAAGTTGTTTTCTCACAAAATCCCTATGCATAGGAAGTGGGTTAAACTTAAATGTGCTAGTCATATGCTTCATGATGCTCCCATTATGATTCAATTCTTATCTTTTATGTGAGCATCATTGAATTCATCATGCCTAGCTAAAAAGGCATTAAAGAAAAGCGCTTGTTGGGAGATAACCCAATATTTAAACTTACTGTTTTTGTGTGTAAACATGATTAAGATACTGTAGAAATCATGTTTTATATCTTTTGTTTCAATAAAGTGCCAAGTAGAACTTTGGGAAGACTTGGGTGAAAGTTAATGTGATCTTGCTGTAAAAAGGCAGAAACTTTGCACTCATGAGATTAGCTATCATTTTTTAAAAAAGAGTGCTTTTGAGTTGATTCATTTTGGATAAGATTAATATACAAAGTCCTCTAGTCCACCAGTTTAGTTCAGAATTTTTGGAGTTACAGAAGTATTCGAGAGTTACAGATTACTACAGACTGTTCTGTTTTTGATAGATTCTGTTTTCTATGTGTTGTTGCTTATTTTGATGAATCTATGAGTAGTATCGGAGGTTATGAACCATAGAGAAGTTGGAATAAAGTAGATATTACACCAATATGAATTTAGAATGAGTTAACAACAGTACCTAAGTGGTGACTTATTTTCTTATACTAACGGAGCTTACAAGTTTTCTGTTGAGTTTTGTGTTGTGAAGTTTTCAAGTTTTGGGTAAAGATTCAATGGACCATGGAATAAGGAGTGGCAAGAGCCTAATCTTGGGGATGCCCAAGGCACCTTAAGGTAACATTTAAGGACAACCAATAGCCTAAGCTTGGGGATGCCCCGGATGGCATCCCCTCTTTCGTCTTTGTCTATCGGTAACTTTACTTGGAGCTATATTTTTATTCACCACATGATATGTGTTTTGCTTGGAGCGTCTATTTATTTTATTTTGTTTTGATTGCTGTTTGAATAATATCCCAAGATCTTAAATTCTTAAATTTTAGAGAGTCTTCACATAGTTGCACAATTATTCGACTATTCATTGGTCTTCACTTATATATTTTGGAGTAGTTTGTCATTTGCTCTAGTGCTTCACTTATATCTTTTTAGAGCACGGCGGTGGTTTTATTTTGAAGAAATAGATGAACTCTCATGCTTCACTTATATTATTTTGAGAGTCTTTAGAACAGCATGGTAATTTGCTTTGGTTATGAATTTAGTCCTAATATGGTAGGCATCCAAGAGGGATATAATAAAAACTTTCATACAAAGTGCATTGAATACTATGAGAAGTTTGATTCTTTATGATTGTTTTGAGATATGAAGATGGTGATATTAGAGTCCTGCTAGTAGAGTAGTTGTGAATTTGAAAGATACTTGTGTTAAAGTTTGTGATTCCCGTAGCATGCACGTATGGTGAACCGTTATGTGATGAAGTCGGAGCATGATTTATTTATTGATTGTCTTCGTTATGAGTGGCGGTCGGGGACGAGCGATGGTCTTTTCCTACCAATCTATCCTCCTAGGAGCATGCGCGTAGTACTTCGTTTCAATAACTAATAGACATTTGCAATAAGTATACAAGTTCTTTATGACTAATGTTGAGTCCATGGATTATACGCACTCTCACCCTTCCACCATTTCTAGCCTCTCTAGTACCGCAGAACTTTCACCGGTACCATACACCCACCATATACCTTCCTCAAAACAGCCATCATACCTACCTATTATGGCATTTCCATAGCCATTCCGAGGTATATTGCCATGCAACTTTCCACCGTTCCGTTTATTATGACACGCTCCATCATTGTCATATTGCTTTGCATGATCATGTAGTTGACATCGTATTTGTGGAAAAGCCACCATTGTTAATTTTTCATACATGTCACTCTTGAATCATTGCACATCCCGGTATACCGCCGGAGTCATTCACATAGAGTCATATTTTTGTTCTAAGTATTGAGTTGTAATTCTTGAGTTGTAAGTAAATAAAAGTGTGATGATCTTCATTATTAGAGCATTGTCCCACTGAGGAAAGGATGATGGAGACTATGATTGCCCCACAAGTCGGGATGAGTCTCTGGACAAAAAAGAAAAAAAAAAGAAAAAAAGAGGCCATAAAAAATGAGAAAGGCCCAAATAAAAAAATGAGAGAAAAAGAGAGAAGGGGCAATGCTACTATCCTTTTACCACACTTGTGCTTCAAAGTAGCACCATGATCTTCATGATAGATAGTCTCCTATGTTGTCACTTTCATATACTAGTGCGAATTTTTCATTATAGAACTTGGCTTGTATATTCCAATGATGGGATTCCTCAAAATGCCCTAGGTCTTCATGAGCAAGCAAGTTGGATGCACACCCACTTAGTTTCTTTCTGAGCTTTCATACACTTATAGCTCTAGTGCATCCGTTGCATGACAATCCCTACTTACTCACATTGATATCTATTGATGGGCAACTACATAGCCCGTTGATACGCCTAGTTGATGTGAGACTATCTTCTCCCTTTTTGTCTTCTCCACAACCACCATTCTATTCCACCTATAGTGCTATGTCCATGGCTCACGCTCATGTATGGCGTTAAGATTGAAAAAGTTTGAGAACATCAAAAGTATGAAACAATTGCTTGGCTTGTCATCGGGGTTGTGCATGATTTAAATATTTTGTGTGATGAAGATAGAGCATAGCCAGACTATATGATTTTGTAGGGATAGCTTCCTTTGGCCATTTTATTTTGAGAAGACATAATTGCTTAGTTAGTATGCTTGAAGTATTATTGTTTTCATGTCAATATTAAACTTTTGTTTTGAACCTTATGGATCTGAATATTCTTGCCACAATAAAGAAGATTACGTTGATAAAAATGTTAGGTAGCATTCCACATCAAAAATTCTATTTTTACCATTTACCTACTCGAGGACGAGCAGGAATTAAGCTTGGGGATGCTTGATACATCTCCAACGTATCTATAATTTTTGATTGCTCCATGCTATTATATTATCCATCTTGGATGTTTTATATGCATTTATATGCTGTTTTATATGATTTTTGGGACTAACCTATTAACCTAGAGCCCAGTGCCAGTTTCTATTTTTTCCATGTTTTTGAGTTTTACAGAAAAGGAATACCAAACGGAGTCCAATTGACGTGCTAATTTTTGATTATTTTTATGGACCAAAAGAAGCCTCCTTAGTAAAAGAGTTGGGCCAGAAGAGTCCCGAGCCATCCACGAGGGTGGAGGGCGCGCCCTACCCCCCTGGGCGTGCCCCCCTATCTCGTGGATGACTCGGAGACCCCCCTGACGTGAGACCGACACCAAAAATTCCTATAAGTACAAAAACCCCCAGAAAGAAACATAAATTGGGAGTTACGCTGCCGCAAGCCTATGAGGCCACCAAAAACCAATCGGGACCCTGTTTCGGCACCCTGCCGGAGGGAGATCCATCACCGGTGGCCATCTTCATCATCCCCGCGCTCTCCATGACGAGGAGGGAGTAGTTCACCCTCGGGGCTGAGGGTATGTACCAGTAGCTATGTGTTTGATCTCTCTCTCTCTCTCTCTCTCTCGTGTTCTTGATTCAGCACGATCTTGATGTATCGCGAGCTTTGCTATTATAGTTGGATCTTATGATGCTTCTTCCCCTCTATCTTCTTGTAATGGATTGAGTTTTCCATTTGAAGTTATCTTTTCAGATTGAGTCTTCAAGGATTTGAGAACACTTGATGTATGTCTTGCATGGAGTACTCGTGGTGACAATGGGGTAATCTATTGGTTCACTTGATGTATGTTTTGGTGATCAACTTGCGGGTTTCGTGACCTTGGGAATCTATGCATAGGAGTTGGCACACGTTTTCGTCTTGACTCTCCGGTAGAAACTTTGGGGCACTCTTTGAAGTTCTTTGTGTTGGTTGAATAGATGAATCTGAGATTTTATGATGCATATCGTATAATCATACCCATGGATACTTGAGGTGACATTGGAGTATCTAGGTGACATTAGGGTTTTGGTTGATTTGTGTCTTAAGGTGTTATTTTACTACGAACTCTTTGGCTGTTTGTGACACTTATAGGAATAGCCCAGTGGATGGATCGGAAAGAATAACTTTGAGGTGGTTTCGTACCCTACAATAATCTCTTCGTTTGTTCTCCGCTATTAGTGACGTTGGAGTGACTCCATTTTGAGGGATAGTTATATGATCTAATTATGTTATCCTTGTTGAGACAACTTGCACTAGTGAAAGTATGAACCCTAGTTTTGAAGCATTGCAATACTGTTTGTGCTCACTTTTATCATTGGTTACCTTGCTGTTTTATACTTTCATATTACAAAAACCTATATCTACCATCAGCATTGCACTTATATCACCATCTCTTCGCCGAACTAGTGGACCTATACAATTTATCATTGTAATGGGTGTGTTGGGGACACAAGAGACTCTTTGTTATTTGGTTGCAGGGTTGTTTGAGAGATACCATCTTCATCCTACGCCTCCCATGGATTGATAAACCTTAGGTCATCCACTTGTGGGAAATTTGCTACTGTCCTACAAACCTCTGCACTTGGAGGCCCAACAACGTCTACGAGAATAAAGTTGCATATTAGACATCACTTTACTTGGCACTTTATTGAAACAAAAGCAATAAAACATGATTACTACAGTAGCTTAATCATGTTAACACATAAAACAGTAGGTAAAATTGTTGGGTTGTCTCCCAACAAGCGCTTTTCTTTAATGCCTTTTAGCTAGGCATGATGATTTTAATGATGCTCGCATAAAAGATAAGAATTGAAACATAAAGAGAGCATTATGAAGCATATGACTAGCACATTTAAGTCTAACCCACTTCCTATGCATTGAAATTTTGTGATCAAACAATTCATGAGAGCAAGAATCAACTAGCATAGGAAGGCAAAACAAGCATATCTTCAAAACTTTCAACACATAGAGAGGAAACTTGATATTATTGCAATTCCTACAAGCATAAGTTCTTCCTTCATAATAATTTTTAGTAGCATCATGAAGAAATTCAACAATATAACCATCACATAAAGCACTATTTTCATGATGCACAAGCATAGAAATTTTACTACTCTCCACATAAGCAAATTTATTCTCATTCATAGTAGTGGGAGCAAACTCAACAAAATAATAATCATGAGATTGAAAATTAAAATCATGATGTCAAGTTTCATGGTTATCGTTATTCAATAAAGCATACATGTCATCACCATAATAATCATAGATATCCACTTTGTTATGATAGTCAATTGCAACCTCTTCCAAAATAGTGGATTCATCACTAAATAAAGTCACGACCTCTCCAAATCCACTTTCATCATTATAATCATCATAAATAGGAGGCATGCTTTCATCATAGTAAATTTTCTCATCAAAACTTGGGGGACTAAAAATATCATTTTCATCAAACCTAGCATCCCCAAGCTTATGGCTTTGCATATAATTAGCATCATGGATATTCAAAGAATTCATACTAACAACATTGCAATCATGCTCATCGTTCAAATATTTTGTGCCAAACATTTTATTGACTTCTTCTTCTAAAAATTGAGCACAATTTTCTGATCCATCATTTTCAACAAAGATATTATAAAGATGATCAATAATATGATGCAACCTAGGTTCCATTTTTTATGTAGTTTTCTTTTATAAACCAAAATAGTGATAAAACAAGAAACTAAAAGATTCAATTGCAAGATCTTAAGATATACCTTCATGCACTCACCTCCCCAGCAACGGTGCTAGAAAAGAGCTTCGTTGAAGGGATGTGAGTGTCGCTTACCTAACCTCCCCGGCAACTGCGCCAAAGAAGAGCTTGATGTCTACTATGCAAGTTTATTCTTGTAGACTCGTGTTGGGCCTCCAAGCGCAGAGTTTTCTAGGACAGTAACAATTTTCCCTCAAGTGGATGACCTAAGGATTATCAATCCGTGGGAGGTGTAGGATGAAGATGGTCTCTCTCGAACAACCCTACAACCAAATAAAAGAAATCTCTTGTGTCCCCAACACACCCAATACAATGGCAAATTGTATAGGTGCACTAGTTCGGCAAAGAGCTGGTGATAACAGTGTAATATTGATGGTAGAAATATATTTTTATAATATGAATAAATAAAAACAGCAAGGTAGCAAATAGTAAACAGGCACAAAAACAATATTGCAATGCTTGAAAATGAGGCCTAGGGTCCGTACTTTCACTAGTGCAACCTCTCAACAATGCTAATATAATTGGATCTTATAACCACCCCTCAAAGTGCAATGAAGAATCACTCCAAAGTTCCTATCTAGTGGAGAACATAAGAATAAATTGTTTGTAGGGTACGAAATCACCTCAAAGATATTCTTTCTGTTCGATCTATTCAAGAGTTCGTACTAAAATAACACAAAGCTATTCTTTCCGTTCGATCTATCCTAGAGTTCGTACTAAAATAACACCAAAGCAAATTCGTATTCATAATACTCAATCTAACACAAAGAACTTCAAAGAGTGCCCCAATATTTCTACCGGAGAAACAAAGACAAGAATGTGCATCAACCCCTATGCATAAATTACCCCAATGTCACCTCGGGAATCCGCAAGTTGAGTGCCAAAACATATATCAAGTGAATCAATATGATACCCCATTGTCACCACGAGTGTTCATATGCAAGACATACATCAAGTGTTCTCAAATCCATAAAAGTGTTCAATCCGATAAAACGAAATCTCAAAGGGAAAACTCAATTCATCACAAGATAGAGTGGGGATAACACCATATGATCCGATTATATTAACAAAACCCGCGATACATCAAGATCTTGACATCTCAAGAACACGAGAGAGAGAGAGAGAGATTTCCCCGAGGGTGGATGCTACCTCTTGAGCACTGCGTTGGATTTCCCCGAAGAGGAGAGGATGATGCAGCAAAGTAGCGTAAGTATTTCCCTCAGTTTTTGAGAACCAAGGTATCAATCCAGTAGGAGACCACACACAAGTCCCTTGTACCTACACAAAACGATAGCAACTCGCAACCAACGCTTAGGGGTTGTCAATCCCTTCACGGTCACTTACGAGAGTGAGATCTGATAGAGATAATATTTTTGGTATTTTTGATAGATAGATGCAAAGTAAAAAGTAAAAGGCAAGGTAAAAACAAAGCAAGTAAATAAAGTGATAGAGATTGATATGATGAGAATAGACCCTGGGGCCATAGGTTTCACTAGTGGCTTCTCTCAAGAGCATAAGTATTCTACGGTGGGTGAACAAATTACTGTTGAGCAATTGACAGAATTGAGCATAGTTATGAGTATATCTAGGCAATGATCATGTATATAGGCATCACGTCCAAAACAAGTATATCAAAACGATTCTGCATCTACTACTATTACTCCACTCATCGACCGCTATCCAGCATGCATCTAGAGTATTAAGTAAAAATAGAGTAACGCCTTAAGCAGGATGACATGATGTAGAGGGATAAATTCATGCAATATGATAAAAATCCCATCTTGTTATCCTCGATGGCACCAATACAATACGTGCCTTGTTGCCCCTTCTTTCACTGGGTAAGGACACTGCAAGATTGAACCCAAAGCTAAGCACTTCTCCCATTGCAAGAACTACCAATCTAGTTGGCCAAACCAAAAAGGATAATTCAAAGAGACTTGCAAAGATAACTCAATCATACATAAAAGAATTCAGAGAAGAATCAAATATTTTCCATAGATAATACTGGATCATAAACCCACAATTCATCGGTCTCAACAAACACACCACAAAAAGAAGATTACATAGAATAGATCTCCACGAGAGAGGGGGAGAACATTGTATTGAGATCCAAAAAGAGAGAAGAAGCCATCTATCTACTAGCTATGGACCCGAAGGTCTGAAGTAAATTACTCACACTTCATCAGAGGGGCTATGGTGATGATGTAGAAGACCTCCGTGATGGATGCCCCCTCCGGCGGAGCTCCGGAACAGGCCCCAAGATGGGATCTCGCGGATACAGAAGGTTATGGCAGTGGAATTAGGTGTTTGGCTCCTCTTCTGTTCGTTCGGGGATACGTAGGTATATATAGGAGGAAGGAGTACGTCGGTGGAGCGTCAGGGGGCCCACGAGGTAGGGGGGCGCGCCTAGGGGGGTTCCCTCCACCCTCGTGACCTCCTCGGGCACTGCTTGGAGTATGGTCCAAGTCTCCTGGATCACGTTCGGTTGGAAAATCACGATCCCGAAGGTTTCATTCCGTTTGGACTCCGTTTGATATTCTGTTTCTTTGAAACACTGAAATAGGCAAAAAAACAGCAATTCTGGGCTGGGCCTCCGGTTAATAGGTTAGTCCCAAAAATAATATAAAAGTGGAAAATAAAGCCCAATATAGTCCAAAACAGTAGGTAAAGTAGCATGGAGCAATAAAAAATTATGGATACGTTGGAGACGTATCAGGCATCCCCAAGCTTAGTTCCTGCTCGTCCTCGAGTAGGTAAATGATAAAAAAGAATTTTTGATGCGGAGTGATACTTTAGCATAATTTCAATATAAATCTTCTTAATTGTGATTGGAATATTCAGATCCGAAAGATTCAAGACAAAGTTCATATTGACACAAAAATAATAATACTTCAAGCATACTAATCAAAGCAATCATGTCTTCTCAAAATAACATGGCAAAAGAACGTTCATCCCTACAAAATCATATGGTTAGGCTATTTTTCTTTTTCGTCACACAAAGATGTTCCCAACTTCTATACCCCCGATGACAAGCCAAGCAATTGTTTCATACTCAAATAATCTCAAACTCTTTCAACTTTCACGCAATACATGAGCGCGAGCCATGGATATAGCACTATGGGTGGAATAGAATATGATGATGGGGATTGTGTGGAGAAGACAAAAAAGGAGAAGGTCTCACATTGACGAGGCTAATCAACGGGCTATGGAGATGCCCATCAATTGATGTCAATATGAGGAGTAGGGATTGCCATGCAACGGATGCACTAGAGCTATGAATGCTCAACAAAAGAAAACTAGCGGGTGTGCATCCAACTCGCTTGCTCACGAAGACCTAGGGCATTTTGAGGAAGCCCATCATTGGAATATACAAGCCAAGTTCTATAATGAAAAATTCCCACTAGTATAAAAAGACAACTTATGAGACTCACTATCATGAAGATCTTGGTGCTATTTTGAAGCACAATATATGAGACTCACTACATGAAGAACAGGGTGCTACTTTGAAGCACAAGTGTGGTAAAAGGATAGTAGCATTGTACCTTCTATCTTTTTCTCTCATTTTTTAATTTGTTTGGGCCTTTCTCTCCCTTTTTTTTATGGCCTCTTTTTTTTCGTCCGGAGTCTCATCCCGACTTATGGGGGAATCATAGTCTCCATCATCCTTTCCTCACTTGAGACAATGCTCTAATAATGATGATCATCACACTTTTATTTTTCTTACAACTCAACAATTACAACTCGATACTTAGAACAATGGATGACTCTATATGAATGCGACCGGCGGTGTACCGGGATGGTGCAATGAATCAAGAGTGACATGTATGAAAAATAATGCATGGTGGCTTTGCCACAAATACGATGTCAACTACATGATCATGCAATGGCAATATGACAAAAGTAATGTATGTCATGATGATGATGGTGGAAGTTGCATGGCAATATATCTCGGAATGGCTATGGAAATGCCATGATAGGTAGGTATGGTGGCTGTTTTGAGGAAGATATAAGGAGGTTTATGCGTGATAGAGCGAATCGTATCATGGGGTGTGGATGCACCAGCGAAGTTTGCACCAACTCTCAAGGTGAGAAAGGGCAATGCACGGTACCGAAGAGGCTAGCAAAGGCAGAAAGGTAAGAGTGCGTATAATCCATGGACTCAACATTAGTCAAAAGAACTCATATACTTATTGGAAAAATTTAGAAGCCATCAAAAAATTCAAGTACTATGCGCATGATCCTAGGGGGATAGATTGGTAGGAAAAGACCATCGCTCGTCCCCGACCGCCTCATAAGGATGCACAAGCCAGGTACACTTCATGTTTCAAATTTGTTACACAACTTTACCCATACGTGCATGCTACGGGACTCGCAAACTTCTACACAAGTATTTCTCAAATTCACAATTATCAACTAGCACGACTTTGATATTATTACCTCCATATCTCAAAACAATTATCAAGCATCAAACTTATCTTAGTATTCAATTTACTCAAAAGAAAGTTTCACATGTCTTGAACGCTAAGTATATTAACATTAAGCAAATTACCATGCTATTAATGACTCTCAAAAATAATCTAAGTGAAGCATGAGAGATCAATAGTTTCTTTAAAACAAATCAACCACCATGCTCTAAAAGATATAAGTGAAGCACTAGAGCAAAAATTATCACGCTCAAAAAGATATAAGTGAAGCACTATGAGCAAAACTATCAAGCTCAAAAGATATAAGTGAAGCACATAGAGTATTCTAACAAATTCCAATTCATGTATGGTTCTCTCAAAAGATGTGTAAAGCAAGGATGATTGTGGTAAACTAACAAGCAAAGACGCAAATAATACAAGATGCTCCAAGCAAAACACATATCATGTTGGTGAATAAAAATATAGCTCCAAGTAAATTACCGATGGAAGTGGACGAAAGAGGGGATGACTTCCGGGGCATCCCCAAGCTTTGACTTTTTGGTGTCCTTGGATTATCTTGGGGGTTCCATGGGCATCCCCAAGCTTAGGCTCTTTCCACTCCTTGTTCCATAATCCATCAAAAGAATTCACCCAAAACTTGAAAACTTCACAACACAAAACTCAACAGAAATCTCGTGAGCTCCGTTAGAGAAAGAAAACAAAGAACTACTTCAAGGTACTGTAATGAACTCATTCATTATTTATATTGGTGTTAAACCTACTGTATTCCAACTTCTCTATGGATTATTAACTATTTTACTAGCCATAGATTCATCAAAATAAGCAAACAACACACGTAAAACAGAATTTGTCAAAAACAGAACAGTCTGTAGCAATCTGTAACTAACGCAAACTTCTGAAACTCTAAAACTTCTACAAAAATAGGAAGTCCTGGAAATTTTGTTTATTGAACAGCAGCAAAACTAATCAACGCAAAATCAAGTTCCTGTGATTTATCATAACTAAATTCGTGCGCGCAAAGTTTCTGTTTTTCAGCAGAACTATCATCGTAGGTTATCCTATAGGTTTTACTTGGCACAAACACTAATTAAAACATAAAACCACATACAAACAGAAGGTAGATGGATTATTTATTGCTAAACATAAGCAAAAACAAAAAACACAAAATAAAATTGGGTTGCCTCCCAACAAGCGCTATCGTTTAACGCCCCTAGATAGGCATAAAAGCAAGGATAGATGTAGGTATTGCCATCTTTGGTAGGCAATCCATAAGTGGATCTCATGATAGATTCATATGGTAATTTTATTTTCTTTCTAGGGAAGTGTTCCATGCCCTTATTTAATGGAAATTGGAATCGAATATTCCCTTCCTTCATATCAATAATTGCACCAATCGTTATAAGGAAAGGTCTACCAAGAATAATAGGACATGAAGGATTGCAATCTATATCAAGAACGATAAAATCTACGGGCACATAATTCCTCTTTGCAACAATAAGAACATCATTAATTCTTACCATAGGTTTTTAAATAGTGGAATCCACAAGATGCAAGTTTAGAGAGCAATCATCAAAATCACGGAAATCTAGCAAATCACATAAAGTTTTGGGAATAGTAGAGACACTAGCACCCAAATCACACAAAGCATGAAACTCAAAATCTTTAATTTTAATTTTAATAGTAGGTTCCCACTCATCATAGAGTTTTCTAGGGATAGAAACTTTCAACTCAAGTTTTTCTTCATAAGATTGCATCAAAGCATCAACAATGTGTTCGGTAAAGGCCTTATTTTGACTATAAGCATGAGCAGAATCTAGCACGGATTGCAACAAGGAAATACAACCAATCAAAGAGCAATTTTCATAATTAAATTCTTTGATATCCAAAATAGTGGGTTTAGAAGCATCACGGTTTTTGTTTATTTCAATCCCACTTTCATCAAATTCATCATCAAGATCTAGAAACTTCGAATTTTTAGAACGCCTTCTTGGTAAAGGAAGATCATATTCAGATTCATCAAGATTCATATTGCAAAACAAATATTTAATGAGGGACACATCAATAACTTTTAGATATTCATCCTGATTTTCATAGGGTTTCGGTTTAGCGGCCATCTTATTGACTAAGGTAGCTTGCATATCCGAAATTTCAGCGGTCATCTTTTCAAGATGAGCAATTTGGGCCCTTATACCATCAAATTCTTTAGACATATCATCGAGTTCTTTATTCATATAGCTCATAAAACTTTTTTGTTCCTTAAGTTCGTTTCTAAAGAAATTATTGTGCTCAAATTGCAAAACCATAAACTTTCTGACATTGCTTTCGATCTCCTCTGGCCTTTTAAGGTGAAGGTCACCAAATCTAGGTGGAGCCATCGCAACGAATAAGCAAACTAACATACAAGCAAATAGAAAGGCAACGGGAAAAAGGCAAGCGGGAAAGAAAGGAGGAGATTGGGAAAGAGAGAGCAAATAAAATGGCTAGGGTGAAGTGGGGGAGAGGAAAACGAGAGGCAAATGGCAAATAATGTAATGCGAGAGATAGGGATTGCGATGGGTACTTGGTATTGTTGACTTGCTTGCGTGAGCCTCCCCGGCAACGGCGCCAGAAATTCTTCTTGCTACCTCTTGAGCACTGCGTTGGATTTCCCCGAAGAGGAGAGGATGATGCAGCAAAGTAGCGTAAGTATTTCCCTCAGTTTTTGAGAACCAAGGTGTCAATCCAGTAGGAGACCACGCACAAGTCCCTCGTACCTACACAAAACGATAGCAACTCGCAACCAATGCTTAGGGGTTGTCAATCCCTTCATGGTCACTTACAAGAGTGAGATCTGATAGAGATAATATTTTTGATAGATGCAAAGTAAAAAGTAAAAGGCAACATAAAAACAAAGCAAGTAAATAAAGTGATAGAGATTGATATGATGAGAATAGACCCTGGGGCCATAGGTTTCACTAGTGGCTTCTCTCAAGAGCATAAGTATTCTACAGTGAGTGAACAAATTACTGTTGAGCAATTGACAGAATTGAGCATAGTTATGAGTATATCTAGGCAATGATCATGTATATAAGCATCACGTCCAAAACAAGTAGATCGAAATGATTTTGCATCTACTACTATTACTCCACTCATCGACCGCTATCCAGCATGCATCTAGAGTATTAAGTAAAAACAGAGTAACGCCTTAAGCAAGATGACATGATGTAGAGGGATAAATTCATGCAATATGATAAAAACCCCATCTTGTTATCCTGGATGGCAACAATACAATACGTGCCTTGCTGCCCCTTCTGTCACTGGGTAAGGACACCGCAAGATTGAACCCAAAGTTAAGCCCTTCTCCCATTCCAAGAACTACCAATCTAGTTGGCCAAACCAAAAAGGATAATTCGAAGAGACTTGCAAAGATAACTCAATCATACATGAAAGAATTCAGAGAAGAATCAAATATTTTCCATAGATAATACTGGATCATAAACCCACAATTCATCGGTCTCAACAAACACACCGCAAAAAGAAGATTACATCAAATAGATCTCCACGAGAGAGGGGAGAACATTGTATTGAGATCCAAAAAGAGAGAAGAAGCCATCTAGCTACTAGCTATGGACCCGAAGGTCTGAAGTAAACTACTCACACTTCATCGGAGGGGCTATGGTGATGATGTAGAAGCCCTCCGTGATGGATGCCCCCTCTGGCGGAGCTCCGGAACAGGCCCCAAGATGGGATCTCATGGATACAGAAGGTTACGGGGGTGGAATTAGGTTTTTGGTTCCTCTTCTGATCGTTCGGGGATACGTAGGTATATATAGGAGGAAGGAGTACGTCGGTGGAGCGTTAGGGGGCCCACGAGGTAGGGGGCGCGCCCAGGGGGGGCGTCCTCCACCCTCGTGACCTCCTCGGGCACTGCTTGGAGTAGGGTCCAAGTCTCCTGGATCACGTTCGGTTGGAAAATCACGATCCCGAAGGTTTCATTCCGTTTGGACTCCGTTTGATATTCCGTTTCTTCGAAACACCGAAATAGGCAAAAAACAGCAATTCTGGGCTGGGCCTCCGGTTAATAGGTTAGTACCAAAAATAATATAAAAGTGGAAAATAAAGCCCAATATAGTCCAAAACAGTAGGTAGAGTAGCATGGA
Organism: Triticum timopheevii; assembly: GCA_963921465.1. Taxonomy (NCBI): domain Eukaryota; kingdom Viridiplantae; phylum Streptophyta; class Magnoliopsida; order Poales; family Poaceae; genus Triticum; species Triticum timopheevii. The sequence continues at coordinate 174,745,990 of OY997264.1, read as the reverse complement.
GCAATCAAAAATTATAGATACGTTGGAGGCGTATCAGTGGACTACTCTCTCCTCATCGTGGTGGCCACTCGGATGATGAAGATGGCCACCGAAGATGATTCCCCCCTCCAGCAGGGTGCTAGAAAGGGTCTAGATTGGTTTTCGGTGGCTACAGAGCCTCGAGGCGGCGGAACTTCTGATCTAGGTTAACCCCGAAGGGTTTTGGAATATTTGTGAATTTATAGGGTAAAGAGGGGGTGCGGGAGGCCACCGAGGTGGGCACAACCCACCGGGGCGTGCCTGGGCCCCCAGGCGCGCCCTGGTGGGTTATGCCCCCTCGGGGCACCCCCCCTGGTGCTGCTCTGGCCTAATGGATGTCCTTTGGTCCATAAAAACTCTTCGTGAAGTTTTGTTGCATTTGGACTCTGTTTGGTATTGATTTCCTGCGATGTAAAGAACATGCAGAAAACAACAACTGGCACTTGGCACTATGTCAATAGGTTAGTACCAAAAAATGATATAAAATGACTATAAAAGGATTGTAAAACATCCAAGAATGATAAAATAACAGCATGAATACTTCATAAATTATAGATACGTTGGAGACGTATCAATATCCACATCAGTACACTACTAAGGAAAAGCCTAGCAGCAGCGCGGGTTTTGGCCCTCTCAGTAGCGCGGGTTCCGGCGCTACTAATAAGGCGCTACAACTAACGTATAGCAGTAGCGCCTGTTGACCCACGCTACTGCTACACATGAATAGCTGCAGCGCTCTTTAGAAAAGGGCGCTACTGATATTATCTGCAGCGCTGTTTACAGGGAAGCGCTACTAGTAAGGCGGTGCTACTGCTAAATTTCCCCCCTCGCTACTACTAGTTTTATTAGTTTTTTTCCTGCATATTTGTTTTTCATTTGTTTTGTATTTGAATAGGCTTTATACAATAATCTTTAGCATATCATCCTCATACAAATGTAATCATAGCATATACATACAATTAGTCTCATCAAATCATGTCATCATCATAATCATCATCCAACACAAAGTGGTCTCTCGTCATCAATCTCAAAAATAGCGATACAAGTCTCGGTTACTTGCAAATACATCGTCATCCATCTAAACAATGATATACGCGAGAAATAGCTATCACTTTGAGTACATGAGTTCGTATCCCTCTCTCGCATTAGCGTGAACCTAAACTAACTACCGCGTGTCGCTCGGAAACCGAAAACCGGTACACCTGGGCCTGACACTCCGGCCACTTGTCGTATATATACTCCTAGCATAGCACTTCTTCGCCATCTATGATCTATGCACCTGCATCGTCACATGAGTCGATGATATGCAACATATATAGTTGAGCAACTGAAAGAGACAGACTTGGCAAAAATAGAAACAACATATCATAAGCATAAATAACAAAGTTCATCGTACCCAAAATGCCCTAACTAGAGTGATTTTTGCTAGTCGAGGAGGAGGACGGTTTAATTACATCACAAATAAAGTTTCACCGTGCATAACTCAAAGTTTTGTCATAAAAGAAAGTACGGACTAAACGGACACATTATCATATATCGACAATCACTCCATCATGTCGTGCCATCCATCCATGTCAGGGAGATAGTCATCAAGCTTAGTGAAAGGCTTCATGTCGAGACGCTGAGAGGCTATCCATGTTCGGACGTCTTCCTGCGACATTTGTCCTTCTGCGTAGAACATCCTTGTTTTTTCGATGACCTCATTCATGATGATTTGGGCAAGTTCGCGCTGGATGTTATAGAACTCAGATCGAAGTCGATGATCCTTGATATCTCCTATTTCCTTTGCCCATTGCATAATATGGGCATCGCCAGATCTAGGTGACATGTGAAGGTTCTGGTGATCCCGTCTGTACTCCAGCATGTGGTGTAGGACATAGAATCCATCATTAAGAGAATCGTTCGGTTGCTGGATGCAGCAGAAGTCGGTCTTATGGCTGAAGGCGGCCCTGCTGCCCCTTCTCTTCTTGTCCCTAACCTCTCCACCCCTTGCTTGGTAGTAAAACATAGCACTGTCGAGAACATCTTTGATGTGGGTGTAATCCTTTTTGTGAATGTTCTTCGACGAGTCCAAGTAAAGAGCGTGGGAGAATCGGGGGTAGAGGATGATGAGGACGGCGCGCCCGCCGCTGCGCAAAATAAGTACACCTCAAATTAATTAGCCTCCACCATGCAAATGAATTATTGAAATTGAAGGAAGGATAGCAGCGCGGATGACTTACACGGGTTGATAAGGCATGAGAATCGCCTCCTTGTCCTTATTGGCGAGCATGAAACTGACGATGTAATCCCTCGCGTATTCACGCTGCTGTGCATAGACTCGCAAGAAGCCCTCGTGCATGTAGTACGGGTCATCGACACAGATATGACGTATCTGCTCAACCCCAATGATGTAGTTCATGTGCAAGGCATAAAGGCGGACAAACGTAAAATCCAGCTTCTTCACGTGAAACGTGTCGAATATGTAATCGAATCGGAGGAAGAACTTATCCGCGGGGAAGCTGTCGACGTACGACATTTGCCGCGGAATGTTAACCACGTAGAGTGGGTATCCTGGATCTTTTGAGGCGATGAGGCCTTTCTCTACCCGCAGCACATCGTCATGAAGTCACCTTAGATCGCTGAATCTGGCCCGTAGCGCTGTTTCAGGTAGGATTGGTTGACCGGGGATATGCCATTTATCCGCATTGGGGATATCTACACGGTCCTGAAGCCGAGGCTGCTGAGGCGGCTGGATCATAGAATCAACTTTTTTGCCTTTCCTCGCTCTCTTCCTAGACTTCTTTACTACCGGAAGGTCGTCAATAATAGGTTGAGACGGTAATTCAGGCACCGACTCATGACGCTCAAACCCTGAGGAGGCGTCAGTATAGACATACTGTTCAGCGCCATCGTCATCCTCATCCTCATCCATGGCGACGTCATCAGCGACTAATGGAGCCACCTGCTTACCCCGTCCTCTATCACCCAACCCGACACCCGACGCTAATTGGGTAGGAGGGGTGTTGATGTTCATACCTTGCTGAGGCTGCGTGCTCGTGGGTGTGCTCTCGGCCGCCTCCAGACAAAGCAGACTCTTTGGCCACAATAGGACCCACCCATTGCAACAATCACCAAGCCGCCGCGGGATCTCTTCGTCATCCCCCACTAGTATTAGAGGAGGCAATTTCTCGTGGCCCGGTTTGACACTGGCCACAGAAACCTTGAAGACGTTCGGGGGGATCGGCCGGCTGTGGAACAATGGTTCCTTCGGCTCCATTATCGTCGCCTTCCCCACATCCACCTTCTATTCGCCGATGGTGTACAATATGGTGCACGGGGTTTTGTCGGCCTGCAAAGAAAAGTTTGCGACGTGAGACATCCGAAAGGCAACGAAAACGGGAGATTATACATTTATATTGAAGGGGGCCGGTGTGACAGATACCGTGAGGGTGTCGAGCTCAGCCAAAGAGGAGGCACCACCGAGCACGTCCGGTGCAGGAGCCGGTGCGGGAGCCGGGTGTGGGAGCAGGCGCGGGAGCCGGTGCGGGAGCTGGTGCAGGAGCAGGTGCGGGAGCCGGTGCGGGAGCAGGTACGGGAGCCGGTGCGGGAGCATGTGCTCCCAAGAAGTCAGCAAGGGGAAAGTCCTCTGCATTTTTTTCTAGATTTTTCCTTGTCCAAGTGAAAACGCCCGTCACCAAGTTAGTAGATATATCTGCAATCGCCTATTTTGCGGCAGCTACCGCTGTTGCGACTGTCTGAGATGATTTCTTGTCAACCGCAATCTCAACCTTCTTGTCGATGTTTTCTTTAGTTAACCTCCGTCTTTCCTTTCCCTCCTCCATGGTCTCACGGTAGTACTTCTACCACGTGGCGCCGTCTCCGACACCGTGCACGCGTCCATACGACGGTCGAGTATCCACCGGTTGTTGTTTCAATATGTTCAACGCCCGGTTGAATGGAGTGTCCCAGTTGGGCCTCCCAATGCCTCAGACGGCGAGTCGCTTTCGGCCGCAATCCGGTGCAGCTCTCTCTGCAAAAGGCACAAGGATCGTTTTCAAATATGACTAACGTGTGCAGTCGAATTGATCAGAAACTAAAATTACCAACAGTCTCATGAACTCCGTAATGACCGGTGTTGTCTCGTAAACCTTCTTCACTGGGTCCCAACGGTGCCGGGCCCTCAGGACGTCACGCTACTGTGGGATGGTGAAATCCACCAAGGGGTCTGGGATGCCTAGACTCGCGGCTTCCGCGTCCTCCTTGGCCCATTTGGACCTCTTTCCGCCGTAACCACGGCTTCCGAGGTGGTGGCTCCCAATGTTCCTCTTTTGAAGCCCCTTCATGTACTTAGACTTTTTTTTGGCAGCTTCGGCCTCGCAAGCCTCCTTGAATATTTGAAACTGCTCTTCCGTGATTGTCAGATTATCCTTTACAATCTCGGAGTAGGTTTCCCCATCGTTGATCTTTGCTTTCACTCGATTTTTCCAGGCGGCCAACGCGTCGCTAAACTTGGTCATGGCGTGTTTGTTTATCTTCTTCATTGCCGGGTCCTTGTCTGGATCTTCATAATCCTTCTCATTCCGGCCCGGGAACAAGAATATCTGGTGAAACTTCTTTAGGAGGGAGCTTCTCATATTTTCTATCTTCTGTAGTTTCTCATCGTTGATGGTGGCGGTTGTCCCTATGACGCAGCCTATTTGATTGCCGTAGCAGCGGCGCGCTTCCTCGGGCGCCTTTGGCTCAAAATTACCGTCGTCCATCTCCATGACCACTAGTCTAGTAGTCCTGAGTTTGTTAGGAACCCGTTGCCTCTTTGCTTTCGGTTCTACACCGGCTCCGCTCCCCGAGGCAGCACCGGTCTCAGTGCCGGTCTCGATGCCGGTCTGAATCTCAGCGCCAGTCTCAGTCTCAGCACCAGTCTGCGTGTCGGTCTCAGTCCCCGATGCCACCGGTGGGCACAGCAACAACATCTGTTGATTGTCGGTAAGGCTAAAAAATTCGTCTGCCGCCCGGTAGACGTCGTCGCAATCACCAGAACCCTGTCCTTCATCGTTGCTAGCCATGTTTCCTATGATTAAATCTAGTCAATTAATTCTAGACCTAATAAAATGAATAATGACATAAAAAAGGACTATTGTTTTGTAGGAATGTTGACTCCTTCCTGGTGCGGCAAATCCCGGGCACTCGATATTCCTAGTTTGTAGCACAAGTCATGCCGAAATTCACGGAAAATTTCGGCATGACCTTTGCTAAAAAGTGGACAAATCGAGAACCTGAAATTTGCCGGAACATAAATGAATCAACATTCCGGCAAAACATAGGCCACTCAGCATCATTCCCTGGAAACAACAAAGCCACTTGGGCACAATCTAACAACTTCAATGAAAAGATATAACATGAGGAAACACTATTGAGGAATTTGCATATAACATGGCCACTTCAAAGAAAAGATATAATCAACAATAATGGAATATGCAAATGAACATCAATGACATATATCATATAAAAACAATCTTTTTTTGTTTACATAGCAACAATTAGTTTGACCAAGTTTTTGAAAAGAAAAACAATTCTGTTTTTTGTTTATAGCTAAATGCCGTAGCTACTGTTTTTTATTTATAGCTAAATACTTTTGTTTTTTGTCTAAAGCTAAAAGTCTAGGAACTACATTTTCTCTAACCCTTTTGACCTCACCAAAATTTCCACAGCAAGACCTTAGTACCTATACCCAATTTCTTCAAAAATATTTAGGTCCATAGTCCAAATAATTCAAATTTCATTTGAATGAAATTTGGAACTACTGTTTAGGAATTTTCATAAAATTACTATTTAGGAATTTTCATAAAAATTGCCCTAGCTAATTTCCTAAAAAAATTGCTAATCATTTTTCCTAAATGCTATAAAATGTCTACTGCCCTAAAAAATTCTAGGGTTCATATGAACACCTAGGGTTCATATGAGCATCAACACAATATCAACATATATATAATTGCCCTAGCAGAGAGAAATAGGAGGGTAGGGGACAAGAAAGGCATAGCCTTACGGTCGGCGGCGAGGGCAGGCTCTGGCTCGGGCAGCGGCGGTGAGGTCGAGGGCGGCAGCGAGCTCGAGGGAGGCGATAGTGAGGTCGACGACGGCCTCGGGCGGCGGCTGTTAGGTCGAGGGGGCGGCCTCGGGCGGCGGCGGTGTGGTCGAAGGCGGCCTCAGGCGGTGGCGGTGTGGTCTAAGGCGGCAGGGCAACGACGGCGATGGAGCAGTTGGGGGACAGGGGGGAGTAGAGAGGGGGGGAAAGGACTTAGCGAAATTTTGAGCCCGGGCTGCCGCGATTTGAGTCAAACTAGCAGCAGCACGTTTTGCCGAAACGCGCTATAGCTAAGATAGCTATAGCGTGTTCCAGAGAAACGCGCTACAACTATCCCTTTATGTTTTCTTTTTTCCTTTTCTTTTTTTTTCTTTACATTTTCTTTTTTTCATTTCTCCTTTTTCTATTTCTTTCATTTTCATTTACTTTTCTACTTATTTTTCTATTTATTTTCTTTTACATAGCAGTACCGCTCTACAGCAGAAATGCGCTGCTACAATGTTTTTAGCAGTGGCGTGCTTCCGGGAGAACCGCTACTACTATTCTTAGCCTACCGGCACTAGTGAGGGAATTTTAGTAGTAGCGCTTTTCCGTGAAGACGCGCTACTGCTGAAATAATGGTTGTAGCGTGGTTTTGCAACAAGCGCTACTACTAAGTAGCGCTAGCGCCGAGTTTTGACCAACGCTACTGCTATACCTCTGTGTATAGCGTTTTCCCTAGTAGTGGTAGGAGCTCCTGCTGCTTTAGCTCTCGCTCGCGCTGCTGCTCTGCTCTTGCTCTCAGTCCCCTGCCTGGTCTGCTCTTTCTCTTTCTTGCGCTGCTGCTCTTGCTCTTGCTCTTGCTTGCGCTGCTGCTCTACTCTTGTGCGCGCTGCTGTTGCTCCACTCTTGCACGCGCTACTGCTGCACGAGCAGTAGATCCTACTCTCCCCTGCTGCTGCTACCCGATATGCTGCTCTACTCTCGCACGCGCTGCTGCTACTGCTTTTCTGCTACTAGTGCGTTCAGTTTCGACAGTAAAATTCAATTTCGACAGCAAAATTCAGCTTTGATTGTTAAATTCAGTTTCGACAGTTAAATTCAGTTTCGACAGTTAAGTTCAGAGATGAGCGGCTGATGTAGTATTTTACATTGAGCACTTTGTGGTTATTTATTTTACGTCATCTATTGGAGATGCTATTAGAATTCCACTCAGGTTAACGTTGTCTCTATTGTCCTGCTTTAGCCTCGCCGTCGTACAACTCACCAAAGCTGCTCCAACAACGAGACCCTCCATCACAGTGGAGCAGCACCCTGGGCTGCATCTCCAGACGCCTAAGATCTTCTTCCCCTCCTCCGACAGCCAAATCAGCTAGAGCATCCTCACCGACCAACCCTATCACGCTGAGATTGACATGGCTTCGCCAAAGAGGTTGTACACTTGTTGCGTCGTTTTTTTACTCTACATGTTATATATATATATATATATATATATATATATATATATATATATATATATATGACAAAATTTTCCTACTACCAGGTGTAGTTACTCCCACTTTTGTTTCATACGTTCTAGGTAGTATCTATCATATCGGAGAGTGTGTACGCGTAGTATATAGTATTGATGACCCACAAGTGTAGGGGATCTATCGTAGTCCTTTCGATAAGTAAGAATGTCGAACCCAACGAGGAGCAGAAGGAAATGACAAGCGGTTTTCAGTAAGGTATTCTCTGCAAGCACTGAAATTGTAGGTAACAGATAGTTTTGTGATAAGATAATTTGTAACGGGTAACAAGCAATGAAAGTAAATAAAGTGCAGCAAGGTGGCCCAATCCTTTTTGTAGCAAAGGACAAGCTTGGACAATTTCTTATAATGAGAAAAGCGCTCCCGAGGACACATGGGAATTATCGTCAAGCTAGTTTTCATCACGCTCATATGATTCACGTTCGGTACTTTGATAATTTGATATGTGGGTGGACCGGTGCTTGGGTACTGCCCTTACTTGGACAAGCATCCCACTTATGATTAACCCCTATTGCAAGCATCCGCAACTACAAAAGAAGTATTAAGGGAAACCTAACCACAACAATAGACATATGGATCTAAATCAGCTCCTTACGAAGCAACGCATAAACTAGGGTTTAAGCTTCTGTCACTCTAGCAACCCATCATCTACTTATTACTTCCCAATGCCTTCCTCTAGGCCCAAATAGTGGTGAAGTGTCATGTAGTCGAGGTTCACATAACACCACTAGAGGAGAGACAACATACATCTCATCAAAATATCGAACGAATACCAAATTCACATGACTAATAATAGCAAGACTTCACCCGTGTCCTCAGGAACAAACGTAACTACTCACAAAGCATATTCATGTTCATGATCAGAGGAGTATTAATATGCATTAAGGATCTGAACATGTGATCTTCCACCAAGTAAACAAATTAACATCTCCTACAAGGAGTAATCAACACTACTAGCAACCCACATGTACCAATTTGTGGTTTTGATACAAGATTGGATACAAGAGATGAACTAGGGTTTTGAGAGGAGATGGTGCTGGTGAAGATGTTAATGGAGATTGACCCCCTCACGATGAGAGGATTGTTGGTGATGACGATGGTGATGATTCCCCCCTCCCGGAGTGAAGTTTCCCCGGCAGAACAGCTCCACCGGAGCCCTAGATTGGTTCCGCCTTGCGGCGGCGGAGTTTCGTCCCGTAAGCTTGCTTATGATTTTTTCCAGGGTAAAAGCCTTCATATAGCAGAAGATGGGCACCGGAGGGCCACCAGGGGGCCCAGGAGATAGGGAGCGCGCCCAGGAAGGGTGGGCGCGCCCCCACCCTCCTGGCCAGGGTGTGCCCCCCCCCCCCCCCGATGGTTTCTTCGCTCAATAATTCTTATTAATTCCAAAAATAACTTCCGTGGAGTTTCAGGATTTTTGGAGCTGTGCAGAATAGGTTTCCAATATTTTCTCCTTTTCCAGCCAGAATTCCAGCTGCCGGCATTCCCCCTCTTCATGGTAAAACCTTGTGAAATAAGAGATAATAGCCATAATTATTGAGATATAATATGTAATAACAGCCCATAATGCAATAAATATTGATATAAAAGCATGATGCAGAATGGACATATCAACTCCCCCAAGCTTAGACCTCGCTTGTCCTCAAGCGGAAGCCGAAATCGAAAAATATGTCCACATGTTTAGAAATAGAGGTGTCGATAAAAATAAAATACGGACATGAGGGCATCATGAACATTCTTATAACAACAACATAAATAGATTTTTGTCATATGGTTTATTATGCTCAAGTAACAATCAATTCACAATGTCAAGTATGGTTCAGAAACTTCATTGGGAACTAACAAACCAAATTCTCAGTCATTGAATCAATTGCAATTTATCATAACATCAGAAAGAGTAAAGAATAGAGCTTTTCAGCAAGTCCACATACTCAACTATCATATAGTCTTCTACAATTGCTAACACTCATGCAGTACTTGTGGTTATGGAGTTTCAACCGGACACTGAGAAAGATAGGGGCTTATTGTGTTGCCTCCCAACGTATTCACCTTTGGGTGATGTCAACAATAATGATTCATGCTAACTTACATCCAATTGGATATATATATATATATATCAGGATCTTTCAAACGCGAGGAGCTTGCCAAAGGATAAAATGAAAAAAAGGGAAAGGTGAAGATCACCTTGACTCAAGCATAAAGTAAAAACATAAAGTAAAAGATACGCTCTTCGCAGAGAGAAGCAGAGGTTGTCATGTGCTTTTAGGGTTGGATGCACAAAATCTTAATGCAAAAGAACGTCACTTTATATTGCCACTTGTGATATGAACCTTTATTATGCAGTCCATCGCTTTTATTACTTCCAGATCACACGATCGTATAAAGCTTATTTTCTCCGCACTAATAAGTCATACATATTTGGAGCAATTTTTATTGCTTGCATCATGACAACTTACTTGAAGGATCTTACTCAATCCATAGGTAGGTATGGTGGACTCTCATGGCAAAACTGGGTTTAAGGATATTTGGAAGCACAAGTAGTATCTCTACTTGGTGCAAGGAATTTTGGCTAGCATGAGGGGGAAAGGAAAGCTCAACATGTTGGGAAGATCAATGACAATATACTTTAACTGAGATGTGAGAAAACATAGACCATTACGCTGTCTTCCTTGTCCAACATCAACTCCTTTAGCATGTCATACTTAATGAGTGCTCACAATCATAAAAGATGTCCAAGATAGTATATTTATATGTGAAAACCTCTCTTTCCTTATTACTTCGTATTAATTGCAACGATGACCAAAACTACACTTGTCAACTCTCAACAACTTCTATGCCTCATACTTTTTATATGTGAAGTCATTACTATCCATAAGATCAATATGAACTCTTTTATTTCTTTTTATTGTTTCTACTTTCTCAATATCATAGCAAGATAGCAAATCCCTTGACTCAACACTAATCTTTATTATAGATAGCTCACGGACTCGATTACATAAATAGATCAAAAAGCGAAACTCAAAACTACTTCATACCAAAACTTCAATCTACTAGATCAAGATATTACTAAAAGGATCGAACTAAGTAAAACGGTAAAGATAGGAGTGTGATGGTGATACGATACCGAGGCACCTCCCCCAAGCTTGGCAGTTGCCAAGGGGAGTGCCCATACCCATGTAATTATGTCCTCGGAGGCGATGAAGAAGGAGTTGTTGATGATGTAGGCTTCTTCCTAAATTTACGCTTGAGGATAATATTTTGCTTCTTTAGGTCATCGATCTCCTGCTCAAGACTTAATATTCTTTTGCATAGTTCTTGTTTATTTTCCTGCAAGAGACGAAAAGGGATAAACTCGATCTTTGGCTTCTTTGCTCTATCAGGGAGGCTTGACTTTTTAAACTCCACATGCATGTCCCCAGGTTGAGGCAATGGGGCTTCATCTTCGTCTGAACTCGTCTCCTCCTTTCCCTTAGGCTCGTAGTCTTCCTCTTCTTCAGTGGTCCAGCCACCATGCTCTAAGTCCCCATAGACCTTAGGGTATGCAAGGTAATCAGCCACATAGCTCTCCCCTTCCGAATCCTGAGACGACATATTGCTCTAAATCTGTAACAGAAACATCTCAAAACAAAAATAGTGGATGTTTGCGTGATACGGTGGTCAAAGCCTTCGGGATATTATATAATGAATTTTTACCGACCAAAATACGTAACGTGCAAGAAAACGGAGTCCGGGAGGCACACGAGGTGGCCACGAGACAGGGGGCGCGCCCAGGAGGGTGGGCGTGCCCTCCACCCTCGTGGAGGCCTTGTGTCCTTCCCAGATTACTTCTTTTTTTCCAAAATTCTTAAATATTCCAAAACAGAGAAAAATTGCCATCAGAATTGTTTTGGAGTCAGTTTACTTACTGTACCACATGCCTATTCCTTTTCAGAGTCTGAAACGTTCTGGAAAGTGTCCCTTATGTATTCCTTCGGGGTTACAGTCTCAATAATATTAGTTTCAACATTGATAGGATTACCTGAGATATAATGTTTGATTCTTTGACCGTTAACCACCCTCAGACTCGTGCCTTCGAAGTTGTTGATTTTTATGGCACCGGAACGATAGACCTCCTCAATAGCGTAAGGACCTTCCCATTTAGAGAGAAGTTTTCCTGCAAAAAATCTTAAGTGAGAGTTGAATAATAACACATAATCACCTACGTTAAACTCACGCTTTTGTATCCTTTTGTCATGCCATCTTTTAACTTTTTCTTTGAACAACTTGGCATTCTCGTAAGCCTGGGTTCTCCATTCGTCAAGTGAGATAATATCAAATAACCTCTTCTCACTGGCAAGTTTGAAGTCATAGTTGAGCTCTTTAATAGCCCAATATGCTTTATGTTCAAGTTCAAGAGGTAAGTGACATGCTTTTCCATAAACCATCTTATATGGAGACATACCCATAGGATTTTTATATGTAGTTCTATAGGCCCATAATGCATCATCAAGTTTCTTGGGCCAATTCTTTCTAGATCTATTCACAGTCTTTTGCAAAATTAATTTGAGCTCTCTATTGATCAACTCTGCTTGACCCCTAGACTACTTGTAATAAGGAGATGCGATTCTATGATTAACATCATACTTAGCAAGCATCTTACGAAAAGCACCATGAATAAAATGTGAACCACCATCAATCATAAGAAATCTAGGGACTCCAAACCTTGGAAAAATAACTTCTTTAAGCATCTTAATAGAGGTGTTATGATAGCACTACTAGTTGGAATAGCTTCTACCCACTTAGTAACGTAATCAACAACAACTAAAATATGTGTATATCCATTAGAGGCAGGAAAAGGTCCCATATAATCAAAGCCCCAAACATCAAATGGTTCAATAACCAGAGAATAGTTCATAGGCATTTCTTGATGTCTACTGATATTACCAATTCTTTGACATTCATCACAAGACAAGACAAACTTACGAGCATCTTTGAAGAGAGTAGGCCAATAAAAACCGGATTGCAATACCTTATGTGCAGTTCTATCTCCAGCGTGGTGTCCTCCATATGGTTCGGAGTGACACTTGCGTAGGATCTATTCCTGTTCATGCTTAGGTGCACAACGTCTAATAACACCATCTACTCCTTCTTTATAAAGGTGTGGGTCATCCCAGAAGTAATGTCTTAAATCATAAAAGAACTTTTTATTTTGCTGGTATGTGAAACTAGGTGGTATGAATTTAGCAACAATGTAATTAGCATAATCAGCATACCATGGAGCAGTACGAGAAGCATTAATGACCGCTAATTGTTCATCAGGAAAGCTATCATCAATAGGTAGTGTGTCATCAAGAACATTCTCTAACCTAGACAAGTTGTCTGCAACGGGGTTCTCAGCTCCCTTTCTATCAATAATATGCAAATCAAATTCTTGGAGCAAGAGAACCCATCTAATAAATCTAGGCTTAGCATCTTTCTTTTCCATAAGATATTTAATAGCAACATGATCAGTGTGAATAGTAACTTTGGAATCAACAATATAAGGTTTGAACTTATCATGAGCAAATACAACTGCTAGGAACTCTTTTTCAGTAGTAGCATAATTTCTCTAGGCAGTATCAAGAGTTTTACTAGCATACTGGATAACATTCGATTTCTTATCAACTCTTTGCCCTAAAACAGCACCTACGGCATAATCACTAGCATCACACATAATTTCAGAAGGTAAATTCCAATCAGGTGGCTGAACAATAGGTGCAGTGATCAAAGCTTTCTTAAGTATTTCAAATGCTTCTACACAATCATCATCGAAGACAAAAGGAATATCTTTTTGCAATAAATTAGTCAGAGGCCTAGATATTTTAGAAAAGTCCTTAATGAACCTCCTATAAAAACCGGCATGACCAACGAAACTTCTTATACCTTTTATGTCCTTGGCACATAGCATCTTTTCAATAGCATCAACTTTAGCTTTATCAACTTCAATACCTCTCTCGGAAATTTTATGCCCCAAGACAATGCCTTCATTAACCATAAAGTGGCACTTTTCCCAATTCAAGACGAGACTAGTGTCTTCACATCTCTGCAAAACTCGACCAAGGTTGCTCAAGCAATCATCAAAAGAGGATCCATAAACAGAGAAATCATCCATGAATACCTCACAAATCTTTTCACAGAAGTCAAAGAATATAGCCATCATGCATCTTTGAAAGGTAGCAGGTGCATTACATAAACCAAAAGGCATACGTCTATAAGCAAAAGTACCGAAAGGGCAAGTAAAAGTAGTTTTTGATTGATCCCCCGCTGACACAAGTATTTGAGAGAAACCAGAATAACCATCTAGAAAGCAAAAATGTGTATGTTTGGATAGTCTTTCTAGCATTTGGTCAATAAAAGGTAAAGGGTAAAGATCTTTCTTAGTAGCTTTATTTAATTTACGGAAATCAATTACCATCCTATAACCTGTAATAATTCTTTGCGGGATCAATTCATCTTTATCATTAGGAACGACAGTAATACCTCCCTTTTTAGGAACACAATGGATAGGACTTACCCAATCACTATCAGCAACGGGATAAATTATACCTGCCTCAAGGAGCTTTAGTATCTCCTTTCTTACCACTTCTTTCATCTTAGGGTTTAACTGTCATTGAGGATCTCTAACTGGTTTGGCATCTTCGTCCACTTCAATTTTGTGTTGGCATAGAGTGGGACTAATGCCCTTAAGATCATCCAGAGTATATCCAATAGCACCACGGTGCTTATTCAGAGTTTTCAATAATCTTTCTTCTTCTTGCTATGAAAGGTTAACACTAATAATAACAGGATATATTTTCTTTTGATCAAGATAAGCATACTTGAGATTATCAGGTAATGGTTTGAGCTCAAACACGGGATCACCCTTGGGTGGAGGGGGATCCTCTAGGATTTCAACAGGCAAGTTGTGTTTCAGAATAGGACTCTGTTGAAGGAACACTTCATCTATTTCCCTTCTTTCATTCATAAACATATCATTTTCATGGTCTAGCAAATATTGTTCTAACGGATCAGTAGGAGGCACGACATTAGAAGCAAGACCAATAATCTCATCCTTACTAGGTGATTCTTTATCACGGGGTTGTCTACGAAACTTAGCAAAATTAAACTCATGAAACATATCCCCTAAGCCAATTGTAACAACATCCTTTTCCAATCAATCCTAGCATTAACAGTATTCAAGAAGGGTCTACCAAAAATAATGGGACAAATGTCATCTTCTGGGGAACCAAGAACAAGAAAATCAGCAGGATGTTTAACCTTCCCACACAAGACTTCAACAGCTCTAACTATCCCTACTGGCTTAATGGTGTCCCTATTGGCAAGCTTAATAGTAACATCAATATCTTCTATTTCAGCGGGTGCAATATCATGCATAATTTCTTTATATAAGTCATAGGGTATTGCACTAGCACTAGCACCCATATCACATAAGCCATGATAACAATGATCTCCTATTTTAACAGAAATAATAGGCATGCCTACAACAGGTCTATGTATCTTAGCATCTGGTCTACCAATGTTAGCAGCCTGTTCACAGAAGTAAATAACATGCCCATCTAAATTATCATCCAAGAGATCTTTAACCATAACAATACTAGGTTCAACTTTGATTTGCTCAGGAGGTGTATAAGTTCTAGTATTACTCTTACGAACAGCAGTTGAAGTTTTAGCATGATCCTTTATCCTAACAGGAAAAGGTGGTTTCTCAACATAACTAGTAGGAACATTAGGATCATTGTAAGTGATAGTTTTTTCTTCAACTGTAATAGGTGAAACTACTTTTACTTCAATGGGAGGATTATATTTAAACCACTTCTCCTTAGGGAGATCAATGTGAGTAGCAAAAGATTCACAAAAAGCAGCTACTATCTCAGAGTCATGTCCATACTTAGCGCTAAATCCACGAAAAGCATCGGTATCCATAAAAGATTTAACACAATCAAACTTAGGTGTTATACCTGACTCCTTACCATCATCGGAACCCCAATCTTCAGAGTTACGTTTAATTCTTTCCAATAAATCCCACTTGAATTCAGTAGTCTTCAGCATATAAGAACAAGCACAGGAAGTATCGAGCATGGTGCGATCATTGAGAGAAATCCAAGCATAAAAGTTGTGAATAATCATATCTCTTGAGAGCTCATGATTGGGGCATGAATATAACATTGACTTAAGCCTCCCCCAAGCTTGAGCGATGCTTTCTCCTTCGCGAGGCCAGAAATTATATATGTAATTACGATCACGATGAACAAGGTGCATAGGATAGAACTTCTGGTGAAATTCCAACTGCAATCATTTATAATTCCAAGAACCCGTATCATCACATAGACTATACCATGTCAATGCATCTCCCTTCAAAGATAAAGGGAAGGCATTCCTTTTGACAACATCATCGGGAATACCTTCAAGCTTAAATAATCCACAAACTTCATCCACAAAGATAAGGTGTAAATCGGGATGCAATGTTCCATCTCCTGCAAAGGGATTAGCTAGCAGTTTCTCTATCATACCCGAAGGAATCTCAAAGTAAATATTTTCAGTAGGTTCAGTAGGTTGAGGAGCAACTCTTTGCTCTTCTGGTCGGGGTGAAGATACCCCGAACAATCCCCTCAAAGGATTAGTTTCCATAGTAACAAGTGACAGAAAATTTCAGCACACTATATAAATGTTTCCTTACCAAGTTCCACTCACCAAAGGCGCTACACACCCCGGCAACGGCGCCAGAAAAGAGTCTTGATGACCCGCAAGTGTAGGGGATCTATCGTAGTCCTTTCGATAAGTAAGAGTGTCGAACCCAACAAGGAGCAGATGGAAATGACAAGCGATTTTCAGTAAGGTATTCTCTGCAAGCACTGAAGTTGCAGGTAAAAGATAGTTTTGTGATAAGATAATTTGTAACGGGTAACAAGCAATGAAAGTAAATAAAGTGCTGCAAGGTGGCCCAATCCTTTTTGTAGCAAAGGACAAGCATAGACAATTTCTTATAATGAGAAAAGCGCTCCCGAGGACACATGGGAATTATCGTCAAGCTACTTTTCATCACGCTCATATGATTCGCGTTCGGTACTTTGATAATTTGATATGTGGGTGGACCGGTGCTTGGGTACTACCCTTACTTGGACAAGCTTCCCACTTATGATTAACCTCTATTGCAAGCACCCGCAACTACAAAAGAAGTATTAAGGTAAACCTAACCACAGCATTAGACATATGGATCCAAATCAGCCCCTTACGAAGAAACACATAAACTAGGGTTTAAGCTTCTGTCACTCTAGCAACCCATCATCTACTTATTACTTCCCAATGCCTTCCTCTAGGCCCAAATAATGGTGAAGTGTCATGTAGTCCACGTTCACATAACACCACTAGAGGAGAGACAACATACATCTCATCAAAATATCGAACGAATACCAAATTCACATGACTACTAATAGCAAGACTTCACTCATGTCCTCTGGAACAAACATAACTACTCACAAAGCATATTCATGTTCATGATCATAGGAGTATTAATATGCATTAAGGATCTGAACATATGATCTTCCACCAAGTAAACCAATTAGCATGAACTACAAGGAGTAATCAACACTACTAGCAACCCACAGGTACCAATTTGTGGTTTTGATACAAGATTGGATACAAGAGATGAACTAGGGTTTTGAGAGGAGATGGTGCTGGTGAAGATGTTGATGGAGATTGATCCCCTCCCGATGAGAGGATCATTGGTGATGTCGATGGTGATGATTTCCCCCTCCTGGAGGGAAGTTTCCCCGGCAGAACAGCTTCGCCGAAGCCCTAGATTGGTTCCGCCAAGGTTCTACCTCGTGGCGGCGGACTTTCATCCCGTAAGCTTGCTTATGATTTTTTACAGGGTAAAAGACTTCATATAGCTGAAGATGGACACCGGAGGGCCACCAGGGGGCCCAAGAGACAGGGGGCGCGCCCAGGAAGGGTGGGCGTGCCCTCCCACCCTCCTGGCCAGGGTTTAGGCCCCCTCTGGTAGTTTTTTCGCTCAATAATTCTTATTAATTCCAAATATAACTTCCGTGGAGTTTCAGGATTTTTGGAGCTGTGTAGAATAGGTTTCCAATATTTGCTCCTTTTCCAGCCAGAATTCCAGCTGCTGGCATTCCCCCTCTTCATGGTAAACCTTGTAAAATAAGAGAGAATAACCATAGGTATTGAGATATAATATGTAATAATAACCCATAATGCAATAAATATTGATATAAAAGCATGATGCAAAATGGATGTATCAAGTATATAAGGATGTTTGGAGAGTATATATACTACCTTTTTGGTAGTATGTACCATATTTCGTGCATACTTCATTTCGCGTACAAATATGTACGTATTACACAAATATAATAAAACTATGAGCTCACTTGCAATTTTTTCATATAACTCACTTTGGAGTATCTTAGATATAGTATATGAACATAATAAAAATAATAAAGTAGAGTATATAGTACCACATGGTAGTATATAAGAAATGGGTGTAGCTACCCCCGGTAGTAGGATGCATTTTCCCTATATATGTTCATGCCTGCCTACAAGAATCGCCAGTGCTTGAAAGGAAAACTGAAGGAAAAACATAGGAATTGGAATTTTCCAATGCTACTACTATTCATGCATTTGGTTCAAAGGAATGGACCGAAGGAAAACTGTAGGATTTGTTCCTTTAGTGTCTCTGTGAAAGAAAACCATAGGAATTTTAATATCCACTTGCCCTCCTTTTCAAATTCCTATTCATGAAGCACAAGACTAAGAGATAGTAGCATAATAGCATTATAACCGTACATTTTCTTGTGGTTTGACTTAATATCACCATGCTTCTTTGCATCATGTGATCTTCCAATTCTTGTGAACCAAACACCCAGATTGGCAGAAATCCTGTGTTTTTAAATTCTCTGTTTTGCACATGCATTCCTATCATATTACTGTGTATTTCCTATCCCCGCGTTGTTAGAACCCTCCAATTCAAATGAGCCCTTACAAAATTACTTCTCTTACAGATAGTTGTCAAAGAAAACCTTGCGTGGTTTGTTTCGCTCCTGCTGCGTCGTCGTCCACCCCAGCTCAGCTGCTCCAATGACAGAAGGGTCTAGCACAATAGGGATTCGGCATCCAGACTGTCTTTCGCCACCTCAGATCTTCTTCCCTGCCGCCGGCAGCCACGACAACTGCATTACCATCATCAACCAAGAAGATGACCTCGAGGACTACACGGGTCCGCAAGAGAGGTCACACTCTTTCGTGTCTGCTTACGTTATGCATTGCTTAATATTACATGCTACTTTATCGTCATGTTCACCGATTAGACTCTGAGTCATCTCCAAACTAATGGTCAAACTTGAGTTTTTAAATAGTTCTGGGGTACATATCGAGGCCGCAATCAATAGTAACTATCTAATATCTAGTTAATCTCTGGTGTCTACTGTGAGTTTCATGTTGGGTGCAAAATAGATAGTAAAGAAGCCATTATCTGTATTTTGTAACTGAAGCCATTATCTGCCTACTATCATTGGTTTTGGGTCTATCCACAGGTTGCTACCATCACTCTGGATTTCTGGATGCACCCCTTAATTACATAATCTCACTATGTTTTATTCCTATGAATGTCAGTTATTGTACACAATGGAACTGAACATGTAGAGCAAAAGAGATGAGCCTTGCGTGGCAATAAAATTTCATGCAGATGTCGCTCCATGGTAGGCGCAAAGATAGCCCCCCTCCACCCATTTTGGATTGTAATCAAGAAGAAGATAACTGTTCTGAGGGGGATTCAGAAGGACAAGACCACTCCTATTTACCCCCTGAGGTCTTCGCTCTAACTCGGCATGCTGATGTTGGTTATATCATGCATATGGTGCCTTGCATTGCTTACTTTATACATCAAATATGTCAGATGCTTAGTTTAGACATGCTTTGTGTGAATGCCATCTGTTTAGTTTCTTCATCATATATGTGAATTATGCAACGCCATCTTGTTTAGCTAGACATCATATATGTGAATTTTGCAATGCCATCCTACTTAGCCAGTCATCTTATATGTGAATTATATCATGCCATCCTTTTTTTCATTACGTATTACATTTGTCAACAATGTTAGTTGATTCAACTACTCTTCGTGTGCATCAGCCATTTGACACGATGATGGAAAATTCTGGAGTGAAAACAAGGTCTTCAGATTAGACTATGCTATCTGACGAAGCGCATATCTCGCTGGTTATGGATAGCTCCTCAGAGGAGGATTCAGAGACAGATGACCAGTCCTATTCCCCCCGAGGTGTATGCTCTAACTTGGCAGGGTTATGTTGCTCATATCGTGCGTATGGTGTCTTGCATTGCGATGTCATTTGATTAGTTTAGACATGCTTTGTGTGAATGCCACCTGTTTAGTGTCTAATTACCATATATGTGAATTATGCAATGCCATCTTGTTGCAAGCCATTATATATGTGAATTATGCAATGCTATCTTGTTGCAAGGCATTATATATGTGAATAGTGCAATGCCATACTGTTTAGCCAATCATCATGTATGTGAATTATATCATGCTATCCTTTTTTTGTATTACGTGTTCCATTTGTCGACAACGTTTGTATATTCAACTACTCTTCCTGTGCATCAGCCAAAAGCGGTGATGGAAGTATCTAGAGGTAAAACAAGGTATTCAGAGCAGACAATGCTACCTGCTGAAGCAGACATCTTGCTGGTTATAGAGAGCTCCTCAGAGGAGGATTCAGAGACTGATGACCAGTCCTATTTCCCCCTTGAGGTCTATGCTCAAACTTGGCAGGGTTATATTACTCATGTCATGCATGTTGTCTTGCATTGCTTAGTTTTTACATCATATATGCGATTGCCAGCTGCTTACTTGCTTACTATATAAATCATATATTTGAATTATATCATGCCATCATGTTTACATACACATCATCTATCTAAGTTATGGCATGGAAACACATTTAATAAAGACATCATATAGTTATATCATCTAATCCTATTTAGTGTTTACAGTCATCATATTTTGAATTATGTCATTCTATCCGTGAATTATATCATGCTATCATGTTTCCATAGGCGGCATGTATGTGAATTATGGCATGTCAACCTATTTAGTAAACACATTACGTAGTTATATCATGTCATCCTGTTTACATATTCATCATATTTTGAACTATGTCTTTCCATCTTTTTTTAGTTAGCCATCATATATGTGAAATTGTGTCATGCTATCCTGTTTAGTTAGCCATCATATATGTGAAATTCTATCATGCTATCCTGTTTGGTTAGACAAAATAAATGTGCATTATTTCATGTCCTCTTTTATTCCCCACTATCCATTGCACCTGTCTATCATACAATGTATTTACATTCAATTACTTTTCTTGTTTATCAGCCATTTGAATTGGAGAGGGTGTTGGCAGTATCTAAGGGAGTAACAACATGGTCTTCAGAAAAGATAGTGTTACCAGTTGATGCAGATAGAACCATGGTTGTACTTTCCCAAGAACCAGCCCTACCACACATAACCCAGACTCTCGCAGATTGTACCGCTACCCAGTTGGACAGCGAACCAGCTACACCACTTCTAACCCCAACCCCAGCAGATAGTAACCTAGTTCCAGTTGACACAACACTGTCTCCACCTCAGAGCACCCAAACACGAGCAGTTAGTAAGGGAACTGCAGTGCCCAAAGCACGAGGACCACCACTCTGAATCCCAACTCAACACTTAAAGCAGATGAAGAATTGTTCTCAGGTCAGGTTCTGTAGCTATGGTTCATACTCCTTTGCTCTTGCATCACTATATTTACTCATACCAACTATTTTCAAATTCGAAGGATGGAATTGAAACTCCAATGGCGCAATAGGTATGTTTTAAACCTGTTTGCTGTTGTAACTTGATCTATGTTTATTTCAGTTTCAATTGAATAAACGGTTATGTTCTCATGTCATGCACATTACAAGTGTTGTTATTGCTCTGTAGTTTCCCACACTTATATTCTGTCTATTCTGCTTTGTCTTGAACAAATATTATTTGAAATGTGTCTCTATCTTGATTTGACAACAAAAACAAGAATGATATATAGACCATAAAGTGACCATGTGGTACATAGATATATGTTTGTTTCATGTTGTTATCCTGTCCACTTTACTACTGAACCGATTTACCAAAATGAGTTTCATATACAACATGGTAAACCTGTGATGTGTCTGCTTGTTTCTCTTTTAAAATGCGGACAAAATATTGGAGAACAGTACCCCGTTATGCAATGGTAAGGAAGTAATGCAGATAAGATTCAATATAGTGAGACATCCCTGTTGGTCTCCAAGAAAGCTGATAATAACTATCTTGACGACAATGAGAGAACCCAAAAGTCATGTCTTGATGTAGTGTTCGAGTTACTGGCCACTACTGCTGGCACAAGCTCTTCGAACTCGCTGCCTGAATCAGTTCGTCTTCTTGAGTCTCAACTTCAAGTTGAAAGACATCGATCAAATGTGCTACGACAGGAAGCTAAAGGACTGAGGAAGTCCCTACAGAATTCAGATGCATACTTTCTGGTGCAACAACAAGTGCTGGAGAATTTAAGCACCGAACAAGAGAAAATTAATAAGCTTGCTAAGCATGTTGCCAACATTATGGGTACGGCCCAATGGAATAATGGGCCGTTAATGGGTATAAAGCGGTACACTGTTCATTACGGGCCAGATTCACCATGGGCAGTTAATGGGCCAAGAGTTACAAAGGGCCTCATATGGGCCGAAAGACATCATGGGCCATACATGGGCCGGAAGTTACAACGGGCTGGAATCATATTGGGTGGCCCAGATGAAGCTACTCGGCTTAATTCTAATAGGCCCTAACAGGCTGTGAGTTAGCGGGCCGTAAACAGGCTTTTCGTGGGCCTACCCATTACCTTTTGACCAAGTCAAATGGGCCGGCCTTTTCACCAGAATGGGCCTCTGTTGGGACGTGCCACGTGTCGACGTATCATAGGCGCCTCCTGTCCAATGAATGGATGACATCTGTCCCAACGGTGAGCCAACACGTGTTTCCTGCGGCCAATGAGAATTTTACACGTGGAAAATCCTCATTGGTCTGGGCTGTTAACAGGTTATCGGATTCATAACCGGACCCGATAGCTTAACAGCGACCCGTTATGATGGATGCCACGTGTCGGTTACCCTTGACAAAAACACTTCCATGACGCGCCATTTATCGTCATGGAAGTGGACACTTCCGTGATGATAATTTTGGTAATGTCATGGAACACTTCTACGACAGCACAGGTATGACTATCTTGATTCTGTCATAAAATCGTCATGGATGTACATGCATGACAAAAAATGTGACCTACTGTGACAAACACGTATCATCATGGAAGTGTATTTTTTTGTAGTGCTTGCAACAACAAAGTAGAGGACGTCTAACTTGTTTTTGCAGGGCATGTTGTGATGTGATATGGTCAAGACATGATGTGATATACTTTATTGTATGAGATGATCATGTTTTGTAAAATTTATCGGCAACTGGCAGGAGCCTTATGGTTGTCACTCTATTGTATGAAATGCAAACGCCATGTAATTGCTTTACTTTATCACTATGCATTAGCAATAGCTGTAGAAGAAATAGTTGGCGAGACGACCACGACGCTACGATGGAGATCATGGCGGTGCTTTGGAGATGGAGATCAAAGGCACAAGATGATGATGGCCATATCATGTCACATATTTTGATTGCATGTGATGTTTATCTTTTATGCATATTATTTTGCTTAGTATGGCGATAGCATTATAAGATGATCCTATACTAAAATTTCAAGGTATAAGTGCTCTCCTTGAGTATGCACCATTGCGACAGTTCGTCGTGCCGAGACACCACGTGATGATCGGGTGTGATAAGCTCTACGTTCACATACAATGGGTGCAAGACAATTTTGCACATGCGGAATACTTGGGTTAAACTTGACGAGCCTAGCATGTACAGACATGGCCTCGTAACACTGGAGACCGAAAGGTTGAACGTGAATCATATAGTAGATATGATCAACATAGAGATGTTCACCATTGAAAACTACTCCATCTCACGTGATGATCAGACATGGTTTAGTTGATATGGATCACGTGATCATTTAGATGACTCGAGGGATGTCTATCTAAGTGGGAGTTCTTAAGTAATATGATTAATTGAACTTAATTTATCATGAACTTAGTCTTGATAATTTTTGCATATCTATGTTGTAGATCAATGGCCCGTGCTACCGTTCCTTTGAATTTTAATGCGTTCCTAGAGAAAGCTAAGTTGAAAGATGATGGTAGCAACTACACGAACTGGGTCCGTAACTTCAGGATTATCCTCATTGCTGCACAGAAGAATTATGTCCTTAATGAACCACTTGGTGACAAACCTGTTGCAGGAGCGGATACTGATGTTATGAACATTTTGCAAGCTCAAAATGATGACTACTAGATAGTTTAATGCGCCATGCTTTACGGCTTAGAATCGGGTCTTCAAAGACGTTTTGAACGCCATGGAACATATGAGATGTTAGAAGAGCTGAAAATGATATTTCAGACTCATGCCCGTGTTAAGAGGTATGAGACCTCTGAGAAGTACTTTGCCTACAAGATGGAGGACAATAGCTCAGCTAGTGAGCATGTGCCCAACATGTCTAGGTACTACAATCGCTTGAATCAAGTGGGAGTTAATCTTCCAGAAAAGATAGTGATTGACAGAGTTCTCTAGTCACTATCTCCAAGTTACTAGAACTTCGTGATGAACTATAATATGCAAGGGATAACGAAAATGTTTCCCGAGCTCTTCGCGATGCTGAAATCGGCGAAGGTAGAAATCAAGAAAGAGCATCAAGTGTTGATGGTTGACAAGACCACTAGTTTCAAGTAAAAAGGCAAGTGAAAGAAAGGGAAGCTCAAGAAGAATGGCAAGCAAGTTGCCACTCCCATGAAGAAGCCCAAAGCTAGATCCAAGCCTGAAACTGAGTGCTTCTACTGCAAAGGAAATGGTCCCTAGAAGCGGAACTCCCCCAAATACTTGGCGGATAAGAAGGATGGCAAAGTAAACAAAGGTATATATGATATACATGTTATTGATGTGTAATTTACTAGTCTTCATACCAACCCCTAGGTATTTGATACTGGTTCAGTTGCTGAGATTAATAACTCAAAACAGGAGTTGCAGAGTGAACAGAGACTAGTTAAGAGCGAAGTGACGATGTGTGTTGGAAGTGATTCCAAAGTTGATACGATCACCATCACACACTCCCTCTACCTTCGGGATTAGTATTAAACCTAAATAAATGTTATTTGGTGTTTGTGTTGAGCATGAATGTGATTAGATCATGTTTATTGCAATACGATTATTCATTTAAGTCGGAGAATAATTGTTTTTCTGTTAACATGAATAAAACCTTCTATGGTCTTACACCCAATGTGAATGGTTTATTGAATCTCGATCGTACTGATACACATATTCATAATATTGATGCCAAAAGATGAAAAGTTGATATTGATAGTGCGACATACTTGTGGCACTGCCGTTTAGGTCATATTGGTGTAAAGCGCATGAAGAAACTCCATGCAGATGGGCTTTTGGAATCACTTGATTATGAATCATTTGATACTTGCGAACCATGCCTCATGGGTAAGATGACTAAAACTCCGTTCTCTGGAACTATGGAGAGAGCCAATGACTTATTGGATATAATACATATCGATGTATGCGGTCCGATGAGTGTTGAAGCACGCGGCAAGTATCATTATTTTCTGACCTTCACAGATGATTTGAGTAGGTATGGGTATATCTACTTGATGAAACACAATTCTGAAACATTTGAAAAGTTCAAAGAATTTCAGAGTGAAGTGGAGAATCATCGTAACAAGAAAATAAAGTTTCTACGATCTGATCGCGTAGGCGAATATTTGAGTTACGAGTTTGGCCTTCATTTAAAAGAATGTGGAATAGTTTCACAACTCACGCCACCTGGAACACCACAGCATAATGGTGTGTCCGAACATCGTAATCATACTTTATTAGATATGGTGCGATCTATGATGTCTCTTACTGATTTACCACTATTATTTTGGGGTTATGCATTAGAGACAGCTGCATTCACGTTAAATAGTGCACCGTCTAAATCCATTGATACGACACCATAGGAACTGTTGTTTGGCAAGAAACCTAACATGTCGTTTCTTAAAGTTTGGGGTTGCGATGCTTATGTGAAAAAGCTTCAGCCTGATAAGCTCAAACCAAAATCGGAGAAGTGCGTCTTCATAGGATACCCAAAAGAAACTGTTGGGTACACCTTCTATCAAAGATTTGAAGGCAAGATCTTTGTTGCTAAGAATGGATCCTTTCTAGATAAGGAGTTTCTCTCGAAAGAAGTGAGTGGGAGGAAAGTAGAACTTGATGAGGTAATTGTACCTTCTCTCGAATTGGAAAGTAGCTTGTTTCAGAAAATTGTTCCCGTGATGCCTACACCAACTAGAGTGGAAGCTAATGATAGTGATCATGAAACTTCAGGTGAAGTTACTACTGAACCTCGTAGGTCAACCAAAGCACATTCCGCACCAGAGTGGTATGGTAATCCTGTTTTGGAGGTCATTTTTGCTAGACCATGACGAACCTATGAACTATGAGGAAGCGATGGTGAGCCCAGATTGTGATGAATGGCTTGAGGCCATGAAATCCGTGATAGGATCCATGTACGAGAACAAAGTGGTTGACTTGCCCGATGATCGTCAAGCCATAGAGAATAAATGGATCTTCAAGAAGAAGACTGACGCTGATGGTAATGTTACTATCTACAAAGCTTGACTTGTCGCGAAAGGTTTTCGACAAGTTTAAGGAGTTGTCTACGACGAGACCTTCTCACCCGTAGCCATGCTTAAGTTTGTCTGACTCATGTTAGCAATTGCTGCATTTTATGATTATGATATCTGGCAAATGGACGTCAAAACTGCATTCCTTAATGGATTTATTAAAGAAGAGTTGTATATGATGCAACCAGAAGGTTTTGTCAATCCTAAAGGTGCCAACGAATGTGCAAGCTCCAGCGATCCATCTATGGACTGGTGCAAGCATCTTGGAGTTGGAATATATGCTTTGATAAGCATCAAAGCATATGGTTTTATACAGACATATGGTGAAGCCTGTATTTACAAGAAAGTGAGTGGGAGCTCTGTAGCATTTCTGATATTATATGTGGATGACATATTGTTGATTGGAAATGATGAAGAATTTCTGGATAGCATAAAAGGATATTTGAATAAGAATTTTTCAATGAAAGACCTCAGTAAAGCTGCTTACAGATTGGACATCAAGATCTATAGAGATAGATCAAGACGCTTGATAAGACTTTCAATGAGTACATACCTTGATAAGATTTTGAAGGAGTTAAAAATTGATCAGTCAAAGAAGGAGTTCTTGCTTGAGTTGTAAGGCATTAAGTTGAGTAAGACTCAATACCCGACCACGACAAAAGATAGAGAGAGAATGAAAGTCATTCTCTATGCCTCAGCCATAGGTTCTATAAAGTATACCATGCTGTATACCAGACCTATTGTGTACCTTGCCATGAGTTTGGCAAGGAGTTACAATAGTGATCTAGGAGTAGATCACTAGAAATCGGTCAAAATTATCCTTAGTTACCTAAGAGGACTAAGGAAATATTTCTTGGTTATGGAGGTGATAAAGAGTTCGTCGTAAATTGTTACGTCAATGCAAGCTTTGACACTGATCTAGATGATTCTAAGTCTCTATCTAGATACATATTGAACATGGGAGCAATTAGCTAGAGTAGCTCCATGCAGGGCATTGTAGACACAGAAATTTGCACAATACATACAGATCTGAATGTGACAGACCCGTTGACTAAACCTCACTCACAAGCAAAACATGATCACACCTTAATACTCTTTGGGTGCTAATCACATGGCGATGTGAACGAGACTCTAGTAAACCCTTTGGGTGTTGGTCACATGGCGATGTGAACTATGGGTGTTAGTTACATAATGATGTGAACTATTGGTGTTAAATCACATGGCGATGTGAACTAGATTATTGACTCTAGTGCAAGTGGGAGACTGAAGGAAATATGCCCTAGAGGAAATAATGAAGTTGTTATTTATATTTCCTTATATCATGATAAATGTTAATTATTCATGCTATAATTGTATTAACCGAAAACTTGATACATGTGTGGATACATAGACAAAACACAGTGTCCCTAGTAAGCCTCTACTAGACTAGCTCGTCAATCAAAGATGGTTAAGTTTCCTAACCATAGACATGTGTTGTCATTTCATGAACAGGAGCACATCATTAGGAGAATGATGTGATGGACATGACCCATCCATAAGCTTAGCATATTGATCATTTTGTTTTATTTCTATAGCTTTCTTCATGTCATATACATATTCCTTTGACTATGAGATTATGCAACTCCCGGATACCGGACGAATACCTTGTGTGCTATAAACGTCACAACGCAACTGGGTGATTAAGAAGATGCTCTACAGGTATCTCCGAAGGTGTTTGTTGGGTTGTCATAGATCGAGATTAGGATTTGTCACTCCGAGTATCGGAGAGGTATCTCTCGGCCCTCTTGGTAATGCACATCATAAGAAGCCTTGCAAGCAATGTGACTAATGAGTCAGTTGCGGGATGATGTATTACGAAACGAGTAAACAGACTTGCCGGTAACGAGATTGAACTAGGTATGAAGATACCAACGATCAAATCTCAGGCAAGTAACATACCGATGACAAAGGGAATAACATATGTTGTCATTACGGTTTGACCGATAAAGATCTTCATAGAATATGTAGGAGCCAATATGAGCATCCAAGTTCCGCTATTGGTTATTGACTGGAGAGGTGTCTCGGTCATGTCTACATAGTTCTCAAACCTGTAGGGTCCGCACGCTTAACGTTCGATGACGATTTTGTATTATACGAGTTATGTGATTTGGCTACCTAATGTTGTTCGGAGTCCCGGATGAGATCATGGACATGACGAGGAGTCTCTAAATGGTCGAGAGGTAAAGATTCATATATAGGACGATAATATTCAGACACCGGAAGTGTTCCGGGGGTACCGAGCACGTATCGGGTCACCAGAAGGGGTTCCGGCCATCCCCCGGCAACTACATGGGCCTAATGGGCCCCATGTAGGCCGAAATAGGGGGGAAGAAAATAGGATAAGAGGGAAAGGAAGTGGAGGGATTCGACCTCCCCCTTCCTTCTTTCCTCCCTCCTTCCCCCTCCGGATGAATATGGAAGGGGGAGGCAGAATTGGGAGGTGCCCAAGTAGGATTCCTCCTACTTGGGGCGCCACCTTGGCTACCTATCATCCCCTCCAACCTATTTATATGATGGGGGGACACCGCTAGAACAAACAACATTGATTCCTAGCCGTGTGCGGCGCCCCCTCCACGGTTTACACCTCCGGTAATATTCACGTAGTTCTTAGGCAAAGCCCTGCGCGGATCACTTCACCATCACCGTCACCATGCCATCATGCTGACAGAACCCTCCCTCGACACTTAGCTGGATCAAGAGTTCGAGGGACGTCATCGAGGTGAACGTGTGCAGAACTCGGAGGCGCCGTACGTTTGGTGCTTGATCGGTCGGAACAATAAGAAGTTCGACTACATCAACCGTGTTGTCAAACGCTTCCGCTTTCGGTCTACGAGGGTACGTGGACACACTCTCCCCCTCTCGTTTCTATGCATTTCATAGATAGATCTTGCGTGAGTGTAGGATTTTTTGTGAAATTGCATGCTACGTTTCCCAATAGAGAGAGGGATCGACAGCGGGGTGGACTAGCACGGATGTTCAGATGCCGACGAAATTATAGAGTGGGTTGATGTGTTTAGCATGATCGAAAAGGGGTGCAGCAGACGGTGGTGTGACCGGGTGGAGATGATTTGCGGTTATGAACAGAACTCTTCTCCTGCCAAAATTTCTGGGACCGGGATGGGTTTTGCGTGGGCGTGCTTTCAACAAATATTTTTGGTGCAGAGATGACGTTTTTTGGCTCGTCCCAATATTTTGGTGTTAAAACACATTTTCGTGATCAGTTAAACGATATTACCCCCCACTTTTGGGAATTAGAGATTTATTTTGGGTTCAATTAGAGGGTTTCCTCGTATCGATCCAGATTGAAGTATCCATTCCATCCAGTCCGACTTGAACACTAGCACACACAATCATATGTATAGCAATAGGTTTCAGGGCTTAGCCATGCCCATTCCTCACCTACAAGCCATCTAGGAACATGCTTATCTTGTACTGGCTGCGTGGGCCGGTCCATTGGACTTGCGTTGTGGTGGCCCATTAGGTGTCGAAGAGTAAGGGTACCTACTCAAAGGAAGATGCTTTCTGGGCATATTCAGACTAACTCATGGGCTAGACTATATATGGTCTCCTGACTTCTATGCCATGTTGCCCCCGAGTAGGCACTAAGGACAAGCATGCTACTTTGGCGATTTGATGGTTATGGGATATACGATCCCCACAACTATGGGATCACCTGATCATATCATATCCCCTGGATATAAGTACCAAATTAACTACATGTCTTTGTCCACATATGTAATTAAGGGGTGGACGAAGCCTTGAGAAGGGATGAGATCACCCGAGAGCCATATGCCCGTAACCTAGCTCAATAGATAGGACACAAAGATACCTTTTCTCATTCAACAATAAAGTGTGACAGGGTGAATTGGTCATGTGGTGCAATTTTCGGATGCATAGGTAGACATTTTCTGAATGAAATCCACAAGAGGATGGGTCCGAAGCGCATGCTTCCTTCTGAACCCTGATCATAAAGGCATTAGAACAAGGTTTTTACTAGCCTACTACCATGTTGATGCAAGCAAACTTGTGAGCCAATGTAAGGAGTGTTAATATCATGGCCGAAAAATTTACCTACCCAATCAAGCATTGCAAATGATACCCCTATCATGGCCCTTCCCAGCCTAGGGATTGGGTTTACTGGGACCCTTCCTACCAGCTTCACACAGTTTCAAATTCCTATTCGTGTTAGTAGATACATTAACAACCAAGTGGGTCGAGGCGATTCTTATCACTTGACCTATCTTGGTTATCGTTGCAAGATTTTCCACAAAAATGTGGTGATCCGCTTTGAGGTACCTAGCTACATCATAACAAATAACGGGTCCCAGTTCACCAATGGAGCCTTCTTGGACTTATACAAGGAAATGGAACCGATGTATGTTTCATTCCCATGGCATATCTCAAGAGTAATGGGTAAGTTGAACAAGCCAGGGTCCTATTCATATCTCCGTTTAAGAGGTGCCTCCACACCTAGAAGCAGTTGTGGCTTGAGGAGGACAACACTAAATAGGTACACAAAGGACATTCATTTCATTCTGGTGTATGGAGTTGAAATTGTGTTTCCCCTCAAGACTAAGCTTGGGTCTTCCTGAATAAAAAGAACGATAATGATGAGGGGAGGACCTGAATTTTTTTTAGTAGCATCGGCACATGGTCTTGATCCACTTTGCGGGGTATCAGCAAGCGTTGTGGCCGATGAGTCCATTTTGTGTCACTTTCTAACCCTTATTTTTGCATAATAGTCATAAGAATTTGGAATTTTACCACACTCGCTCTCTCCTTTTTGCCTGATTTCACCAGGTTCCTAAAGGAGAAGGATATTCAGAGCCATGACTGGATAGCAACAATTTCTGGGTGAAAATCATGCTAACTGATGTCATACTTACCTTACGTACGAAGGACAAGACATCATGCGATACGACATTCATACTTGTACTAATGCTTGTACTATACGGCGTCACCAACCCCTAGTTGACTACTAAAACCCCGTGTGATCTAACCTCAGAGACGACAAACGGAGAGGCTAGAACCATGAACTAGAACCAAAATATCTCACCTCTGAAAGGAGTGAAGATGGGGGATCGGTAGTAGGGCACCAGTTGAGCCCTAGTTGCGAGTCAAGGGTGGACTTGCAACTGAGACAAAAAAAGTACAAGCCCCAATTGCGAGTCGAGGGTGGGATTGCAACTTAAACAAAAAAAGGTCGGAGCCTAGTTGTGAGTCAAGTGTGGACTTGCTACTGAAAAAAGGTCAAGCTCCAGTTATGAGTCGAGGATGGACTTGCAATAGGGACAAAAAAATATCAGACCCAGTTGTGTATCAAGGGCGGACTTGCAACTAGGACAACAAAAAGACAGCCCCTTTCTTTGGTGGTGGACAGTCAACTAACAATAATAAATTCATGAATTTAAAAAATAAAAAATGGAAAAAAGAAAAGAGAGAAAAATTAACTAAGAAAATCATGAATTGAAAAAGTTTATGAATTTGAAACACACAAATGAAAAAAGAAGAAAAAAGGAATAAGAAAAAGAAAAAAATTGAAAAAAAGACAGTCATGAGCCAACTCCATGACCTGTTCATGCACTACAAGTAGGGTACCTACAAACATGCCGGAGCACAACAAAGTAACACGGCTAAATGGTTCAAAGTTGAAGCGAACAAAATGCATGTTCGTGTCGTTGAGTCTGACTGACTCATCAATCAAGAAGATTTTGAACAGATGAAAAGAGTAGGCGCATGATGTTCTCAAGCACTTTGAACAAACGAAAAAGACTAAAAAACACTAACCTTAATGTCTAAATCGTGTGATTAGAATGTCAGCTGAGAGGTAACTATTTCATATCTAGATGTGAAATAGTAAATATGTTTATAGATTGTAGATGAATGTTAGATTTGATTTGCATGTTTACAGATTCTAGATATAGATGAACTTTAGATTTGATTCACACCTTTATAGATTCACATATTTATAGATTGTAGATGAATGCTATATTTGATTGCTGATTTGTAGCCTTATATTCCATTCGTCCATCCATATTGGAGCAGTCATACGATCACAATGCATGTTTCTTTTAACAACACAACACTATTATTTAGACAAAATGCTGGTATTTACAGGGTGTAATGAGATTTATCCCTTTCCTTGTAGCTTGAGTTGATGCCGTATTTCTAGTTTATCATTATTTCTATCTAAGAAATGCTTAACAATATGCCATGTTAGCAGCATTTATTAAATACAGTCGCATATTAAATCATTGAACTATTAGGATAATCATTTGATCTTAGTTGCATATGAGTAGAACTCACATATCTGTTTGAGCTACCAGAATGCTATCTAAGGATTTTCTCAGTTGCAGTTTCCTTATTATTGCCGTGTGGTCACTATTATGCTCATGTTTGCTGGATATCATGGAAATCATGCTGTGTGGTGACTATTATGCTCATCTTTGATACATGAGCTAACAAGGCTTCAAACGAGTGCCGAAATATGGCGAAACATTGATTAGTTTCTATTTCGCAAAAATTCCGACACTCAATGTTTATAATTTTTAGCATAAGTCATGCCTAATTTTTTGTCCATCCATACTCTTCAATATTAATTGATATTTCGTATACGTACATATTTTGTGGCCTTTTATTCGAGTCGTCTCTTATCCATATGGAGTCTCACATGCATATTTATTTGGAGTGCTCAAAGTATGAAGGCCGCCAATAGAGTGTCAAAATTATGGCGCAACTTGATTAATTTCCGTTTCACCAAATTTCCAACACTAAATGTTTACATTTCTTAGCACAAGTCATAATCAAGTTGTTCGTCCATCCATACTTATTAGTTGATGTTTAATATATTTACATAATTGTAGCCTTTTATTCTATCCATATCTTATCTGTATGGAATATTCATATGCATATTTATTTGGAGTGCTCCAACCATACAAGGCTTCAAAAGAGTGTTGATAATATCGCAAAGCGTTCATTAATTTACGTTTCACAACATTTCAGTCACTCAATGTTTTCATTTTTAGCACAAGTCATGCCCAATTTTTGACCATCCACAAGTTTTACTGCTTATTTCATACTTCAAAATATTGATTATTCCATGACATGAACATAGAAAATTAACCAAGCATGACACTGGTGTGGAGACAGGAGGCTAGGTGCATGTCACAATGTTCCTCACTTACAATGAAATCTGTGTAGATCTTCGGGGCGACTTTTGGGAGTGGGCGGTATGTTTCAGTCAATTAGTGCTATAACTTATCATTTCATAATGTATATAAAGCTGCGCCCACAATTGTCTAATTTTTGTTTTCTTTTTATCATGCTAAGCGTATCTCTTGTTGGGGAAGGGTCGAGTTCATGCGTGTGACCAACCTGCCCATCGATGTGGAGGGAACAATTCAGTTTGACATGATGCTGTTAAAAAATGGCATACCCTTGACCCTCAGTGTCACCAATGAGGCAGGTAGAGCATATTTCAGTGGTCCTAGTTGGATTCAGATTGCCACAGAAATAGGAATGCTAGCTGGTAAGGCATTCTTACTATTTCTTCATGAATTTGAGGAGGCCCATGGCGGCAACAAAATCTATTTGTGGTACGATATCCCGCAATCACCATAGTGCGTATAGTTTCGATGGTGATCCAAATGTCGTACAAGTACTTGTATGGTGCTAGCTAGCACTTTATTGAACATATATATGTGTATATATATATATATATATATATATATATATATATATATATATATATATATATATATATATTGTATGCACTTATTATATTGTAGTGTGTAAGTATTAAAAATTAAAGAGTGGTGGATTAAAGTGTGTATTTGAAGTGTGTTATTTATGACTTTAGGGTATTGATATTATTGCTAAACTAAAAAAAAGGTTGCAACTACACCCAAAAACGCTGGCATGGTTGTGTTTTTATTTTATTTTCGGCAAGCATAAGATAACTGTGGCGGGCGCAAGTGGATGCCCGCCACAGGTAAAGGATATGATCAGTGGAGGCCGCGCACACGCGAGTGATGCAGTGATAGCAGTGGCAGGAGGTCAGTGGCAGGCGCCCTTGGGAGTCTGGCCCGCCACTGCTAAGCATTCTTGCAGTAGTGCTTCTTGTCGTCACCATCATCAACACAACAACCATTGCAGTAGCAACGATACCCTACTAGAAGTACACCCCAACACCTCTCGGGCTCGTAGCACCTGCAACCGGCCTATTGCAGCAGCATTGGCCCTCCCTGTTGGACCGCAAAGTTGCTCGCCAAATACGGGAGAGATGGTACATACTAAATGGGGTTGGGGACATGATCTAGGATTAAGGAGAGAGAAGGTAATAAAAACGAGCGCCGGAGCCTTTCCTGTGCGGATAAGATGATGGAGAGGGCAGTGCGCTTGTGGGCCCCAAAGTAATGTGGTTAGTGGACCAAAAGGCAATTCAACAGTTGCGTGACAAGTAGAATGGAACGCGTGATCAGCCGGCTATATCAAAGAGTTTCCTATAGTTAAAATCATACATGCACATCAATAATTTAATGTGTTTCAGTGCATGAAGGCATTTTAAAAACTATTAATTGAAGTCCTTTTTCTTTGACCATGTCATAAAACTAGTGCAATTTTGTAGTATTGTTTTGCCAAAAGATGCTTTCAATGGCATATATTTAAATAAGTCCGTTTAATTAGTTGCTCGTTGGGTACCCATTGGGCATGGGTACCAAAAGAGTATGCAGGTGTGCAATTTTAAACCCGCGGGCATGACTATGGGTAGATATTGGCATCCATTAAAATATCGAGTATGGGTATGAGATTGTTGTACCTACTCTATACCTGACAGATTGGCATCTCTAGTCCATTGTATGTGAAATAGTAACACGGAAATGAAACACATGAAAAGCAAAAAAAATGTCACAGGTGACATGAAAAGCAAAATTAAAGAAAAGACATACACATTTGATTTCCCCGCAAGAAAAAGACATACAGATTTGATTAATTAACAACTTGAAGCAATTAAACGTTCACTCTACACCTTATTGTAACCAATCAAACAGTAACTATCGTTGCCTAGATTATGTAAGACAATTTTCAGAATTTGGATGAATGCTTCACGGAAGTCATCTTGAAGAATTAATACACATTCTTGGAACTCATCGTGCCCGCTGTATGAGTATTTGTGACTTAATATTTGCGTCTCTTTAGATATTATTTCTACGCAGGCAGATCTTTGTTTCTCCCTCCAGGCCACCCAGCATTCATCAACGCTTGAACATATCCAGGGGAGAAATGTATGGATCGTTGAAGTAGACGGTCTGCACCACCTTGTCCATCTCCCGGCGGGCCTCCTCCCTCTTCCGCTGGATCTCCATCCTTCGCAGCTTGGCCTCCTCGAAACTCTCCGTGTACTCCTGTGGCGGCCGAACGTCAAGAGAAACGGCACGTGGTCTTGCGATAGCCGCGACCGGCAGGTGTCGTTGCCCTTGCGCGGCGCAGGGATCCGGCATAGCCCTCGGTTCAGACCGCGAGCTGTTTCTTCCCTTGGTGGTCTGCCGCGCGCGCTCGCGCTCCAGGTTCTTGGCCGTGCGGCGAGGGTCTTCGCGGCTGGCCGCGTGAACCTCCCCGCCCGTCGCCGGCATCCTACTACCGAAAGAGCTGCGCGAGCATGAAGACGTATCCCTCCGGTCATCACAGTGTCGTCGGCGCTTGGATTCTGTTGATTCCTCGTCGCGGTGGTGCTTCACGGTCTCCCTCTTCCTCGACGTGTGCGGGGGCGCGACGCACGCGTCGCCACGTCGGCGGCGCTTGACGTCTGGCGAACGTGACGGCTCGTCGTGGCAACGGTTCCTCCGCTTCGCGTCCCTGGCGCCGGCGTCCTCCGGCATCGCGAAGCAGGCAGGGTTGATGCGCAGGCGCGTGGCGCACGACGGCGGCAAAAGGATCGGGTTGCGGTTGGTCTGGCCCACGCCGGCGAGGTGGTGGAGCACCGAGGTGGCCATGCTCGTCCTTCCTTAGGGTTTGATGGAAATAATTTCGGGGCTCGCTTGGGATTGGAACGCGCCGTAGGTGCGGTCTTGGGGAGGACGAGGGACTGAAAGTCTGGACAGGGGGTGGATTGGGGAGACGAGCGCTGCTTATATGGATCGACACGAGACGATTTGCACGTTTTGTTTCGGACTCGGGAACGGATGAAAGTTACCGCCTTGATTGCGAGTGGAGTCCGGAGGCGCCACGGCTCGCGTTTGAGTATGACGCTGGGCCCCCTAGCAAGGCGTCGAAGCGCGGATGTAGACGCGGTTTCAGCTATATGTCTGTTTGAATTCTCTTCTTTCCTGTTTTTGCCGAGTTCCGTTTTAAGATCTGTTTTGGTGGGAATCATGGGACTGCGACGCACTCCTATACGAAATGTCGTGGGGGGCTTTCTCACGTCCTGAAGATCCCTGACCGCCACCTCGTCAAGCATAGCCGATGGCCAGCAAGTGCGACCGGCATTTGCCATGCTCAAAGAAGAGCCGAAGAGAATTTTGGAGGGGAGAGTTTGCCCTAGCCACCGAAAGAAAGGAAAGAAAATGGCTTGGTGTTTATCCTTGAGCTCTGATGATGGTTGGTGCATACCTGCACCTGCACGCTGCTATAATTAAATTTTCCTTCCTTGCTATCTTTTGAACTATGATGCATTCATCCCTCTGAAGATGGGATGGTGAAAGATGGCGACGGCGGATACTATAGCAGGCACATGAGGTGCATGCCGAGGGTCCACTAAACTGGCTGGTGCTCTCGGTTCGCCGTGCGGTGGCTTGGTGAGGCCACCAGATTAGATGGTGTGTGTTGGTGCGAGGTCAAGGGCTCAAGACACACCATCAAATTTTTAGGTGTAGTGACAGAGGTTTTCAGGAAAGTGGAATTAGGTTGATCCATATTCTTTTTGTCAGTTTCGGTTGAATAATACTCCCTTCGTTTCTAAATATAAGTATTTATTTAGATATTTCAATATAAACTAGATACAGATGTAGTTAGAGTATAGATTATTTTTTCGGATGACTACTCGCTATCCAGTGAGTACATCGGATAGGAAGAGGCTCGAGAAAAGTCAGATAGGGAGTAGTTATCGAAGAAGGCTTTCGTCCCATCTTATATATAAAGCAACATCATTAACAACCTGGTACAAACGCACGTCAGCACAACACACGCACACACCCAAGGCAGGATACATAGGGGCTAAGCGCAGCAACACGACCCCTCGCACTACAAGAGCAACCAGGGGCTTCAATAGTGAACACGCCACCGTGAAGAAATGAAGCCGCATACGACGAGCCGTGGGCTCCAAGACCGCACCATCAGGAAGGTTACGACACTGGAGCGCCGCCCCACCTGATCCGAGGATCAAAGTTTCCCCTGGAGCCACACGACGGACAATGAGAGTCGCGACGACGACTTCAAGAAGGGAACGAGCTACACCACCGCCGGTCCGTCTGAAGATAGAGCAGGTTTTCACCCCGGCCAACACTCACTGTCATCGAACGCCACACCCCAGCTACCATGCCGCCCACACGGTCATGGCCACGCAGCACCGGGCGACGGGCTCTGCCCATGAGCACCGCACTACCACCACCAGGGCCGCCACCGCAACATCCAAGACCTTGACACCACCTCACCTGATACCCGCCACTACCCCAACCGAAGAAACGATCGGGAAGGCCCCACCTTCCGCACCCCTGGGCAGACTAGCCTCCATCGACCCGTCCTGCAGCACCTGGCACGAGACAAGTTCTATCCTGCTACCGGGTGCAAGACGACCTCGGTCATGCTGCCCGAGCGTGAGACTAGCGGTGGGCCGCAGTTGGGAGATGGCCATCCCTTCTACTGAAATGGCACCCGAACGATGAGGAGACAGATCC
The DNA here is from genome assembly GCA_963921465.1 of Triticum timopheevii. Lineage (NCBI taxonomy): Eukaryota > Viridiplantae > Streptophyta > Magnoliopsida > Poales > Poaceae > Triticum > Triticum timopheevii. The sequence continues at coordinate 174,707,597 of OY997264.1, read as the reverse complement.
TAGGCCGACCGCCTATAGACGAGCCGACGATGGGACATGCCAGCAGCTGCCACAGCCGACCCGCCAAGCCGCCGTGGAGCACCCACAGCCGAAGCAGCAGCCACCCGGGCCACTGCCCAAACCGCGCTGCCCGGCGAGCTCCAGGCGTCGGAGCCGCCGGACACGCACCCGCGCATCCAGCCGCCACCCAGCACCAACACCCGAACATCACGCCCATCGTCGGAAGGACGGAAAGGTCCCTCCTTATGAGCCACTGGAGACCGCCGACCTCCCACGAACAACCAGCCTGCCGCGGGCACAGGCGGCAACGCCGGCCACTGGGGAGGCCGGATCTGGCGACCAACCAGCCGGATCAAAGTAGATGTCGAGGGTGAAGGCGCTAGAGATGACAGAAGGAGGGATCCGCTGCCGCCTGAACTACCGGGACCATCCACAACGCACACCGCCGCCGCCCACATCCCTTCGCACCGCCACCTAAGGGCCGCCATGCTGATAGTTCCCATGGACCCACCGCCGCGCCACCACCTGACGGCCATGATCCGTGCCGCACACCACCGGGAGAGGGAAGAAGAGTGGCCCGCCACCACCGACGTTGGCAGGGCTTCGCCCGCCAACGCGCCACCGACAGCGGCGAGGGGAGGGAGGGAGAGGTGTCGGTGTCAAAACCGGCGGATCTTGGGTAGGGGTCCCGAGCTGTGGATCTCGGATCAATGGGGAACAAGGGACGAAGGACACGATGTTACCTAGTTTCGGGCCCTCTCGAAGAGGTAAAACCTTACGTCCTGCTTGATTATATTGAAGTGTATAGGATGATTACAGAGTCGATCTACCACGAGATCAGATGAACTAAAACCCTAGATGAGTAGGATGATGGTTGTTGTTCTAACCCCTACGGAGTAAAACCCTCTGGTTTATATAGACACCAGGGGTACTAGGGTTACACATGGTCGTTTACAAGGATGGAATAATAACACGGGTTCTTCTTATCTTGACTTGGAGGACACACCAAGGCACCAAAGATCTCCTCTCCGGATACGAAGTCGCCTCATAGTTCAGCCTGCTAGCAGTTGCAGTGTGGCCCACCTGTCCGGCCAATAAGTGATAAGCTGGCAGCCCGAGGACCCCCTAGTCCAGGACACCCTCAAGAGGTGGGAGGCTCGGCGAGGCGGGTCTAAGCCAGGAAGACAATCTCTAAGAAGAAGCGGTGCCATCCGCACGAGCGCTGCACCCACGAGGAATAAAAAAAACCTAACCTAAACTACTAGGCAAAGTGAAGGTACCTGAACTCCTCTCCCTGCATCGGTCGACGAAGTGGCAGGCAGAGGTAATGTGAATCCACGAGCTCGCAGCAAAGCTTGGAGGGAAGAACTTGCCCTAAGCACTTAGCGGAGGGAAATAAAACGCTTGGAGTTTGTCCCCGAACTCTGATGGCAGTTGGTGCAGACCTGCGCGCTGACTAACATTATTTTTCTGCCTTGTCATCTTTTGAACCTATATTTAGTGGTGTTAGCATTAGGTGACACCTAGCGGTTAGAGACCATTGTGTTAAAAAAAGCGGTTAGAGACTATTTACTTCTCATTGCACTTGACGTTGGATCCTCGCCAACTCTTTAGTCCTATTGAGAAAAAGGGCATGAAAAAGAAACATGAGAAGGAAAAAAACTATCTAGATTTCATTAACAGCTGAATTAAGTATGTACAAGGAATTATTGTGCATCCAAGCCTACCTATGGATGACTGTTGCGTGTCTTTTGCCGGGGTGGCTTCTTCGAGACGCAGGTGATGGTGCACCGTCCTCCTTCCCAACGTGGCTACAACGACCTCCTGCGGATCCACGACGGTGGTTGGGGTGATCCAGATCCGGTCAGCCGGATGATTGTGGCTGCAGACTATACTACAATGACCTCGTACGGCTCGATGACGGCGGTGGTCACTGAAATGTCTTCCGAGATGGTTCATCTCTTCAGAACTTGTGGTTGACTTTGGTGATGAGATGCAAACTATGGATGAATAATTGACACGGAGGAATGGTTGTGCAGCAGCGGCGGGCGCACATCGCATCCCGCTGCTGAGATCATTGAAAAGTGATGGTGACAACACAAGTGTGACTTCAATGATGGTGCTATGTGCACCCGGTCTCAAGCTTTAGGGTAAAAGCCTAGGTTTAATCCGAGTTGATTATACCTAGCAATGGCAACGCCTTTTTGCGTTGTTACCTAAAGAAGGCGACGTGTTTGTGTATGTGTTGGTGTTGATTGTGTGCATCCTAACTATAAGAGGCCGGGTGTGTGGTCATAGTGTTTGCGTCCTCTTGATTAACCATTTTAAGCAAATAATATCCGCCCTTTAGAAAATGTACAATTTTCATAATTGGATGGAAGTGGGGCATGCAATCTCAGCACAGAGAAGCATCCTTTGAGAAGAATGACACATTCTTGGAAATCATCGTGGCCATTGTATAAGTGTTTGAGTATTTGAGTCCCTTGAGGCTGCCTTTGGCAGCTGAGTATTTTTTATAGTTTCTATAAAATACCGTGTTTATTACAACTTGAAAACTTTGATTAGTTTAGCATCAACAAATACCACCGTTTTGGAAACCATAGTAATTTCAGTCCTGTGATATTTTTTGCAGTATTTTGAAAAGAGGATCCTAGACCAAAATGAGAAAAGTGTTGTTTTTAGAAACTGAAGAATTCATTTAGCCAGGCATCGGAATAATGAAGATTTGCATTATCATGATTTTAAATTATTGTCTCCCACAGACAGATACTCTAGATTTTAAATTATTGTTCTAGCAAATTAGTCCTGAGAGTTGCAATGAAAAATAATAATAGTCCTGAGAGCTACGGAAATGCGTTCTGAGGCAAATTACACAGCTCAACAGTAGATAAAAACTTCATAAAGCAATGCCAATGATTTGGCCATGCACATTTCGTAGTATGCACAGCTCAATGTTTTCAGAAACGGCCATTTCTTAGAGGACCAAATGTAGTCCTCTAACTGTATCTTCCTCTAAATTTCCAAGGATCGGTTAGAAATGTCCTTAGTCCTATGAAGAATAAGGGCATGTAAAATGAATACATGGGACGCCAAAAAAATATAGATTTGATTACCGAAAAGGGCTTTCGCCCCGCTTTATAAATAAAACAAACCACCACCACAGCCAACGACTACAATAAGGTTCACACCCACCCACACACAGAGTACCTTATTTGGATTAGTCAGTGTGTACGTGCAATGCACGTTAATTTAGAAATATATTAAGTACATGCAGATATTAAGTAGGATATTATGTGATTAACATTATATTTGGCATGAAATTAACTGCACGCTAAACGTGTTGAGCGCTCGACATTGAAGCAATTTAGGTCGTTGGATTGGCATGATTTGATGACCGAAATTAATTGGATCTGTCCCTTTGTTTTTTTTTATATTGGTATAGATTAACAGCTTGAAGAAAGTAACTGAACATTTACTGGATACCTTATTTTGAACAATCGAAAAAGAATCAACGATAAATGATACATACTACAATTTTCATAATTACGATGGAAGCGGGTTACGCAATCTCAGAACAGATGAGCATCCTTTGAAAAGGAAACACGTTCTTGGAAATCGTGTTTGTGAGTTTTTATTTGTGAAATAAGTGTTTGTGAGTATTTGAGTCCCTTGAGGTTGCCATTGGCAACTGGGTATTTTTAGAGTTTCTGTAAATTAATCTCTATTTTAGAAACCTAAAAACTTTGATTTGTTTGGCATCGACAAATACCATAATTTCAGTACTGTGGATTTTCGTAGTATTTTGAAAAGAGGCCCTGGCCTCTTTTTCTTGACCAAAATGAGAAAAGTCCTGTTCTTAGAAACTGAAGTATTCATTTAGCTAGCCATCGGAATAATGAAGTTTCGTATTATCATAATTTTAAATTACTATCTCCCAAGATAGATTTTCGATTATTGTGCTGCAAATTAGTCCCGATGGAGAGTTTGAGAAAAAATACAAAGCTCAACAGTAGATAAAAACTTCATAAAGCAATGCCAAAGATTTGGCGATTCACCTTTCGTAGTAGGAGTCCTACTAACGAATTTCCACGATCTCAAATCGCCTCCGCTCCACACATCTCTTTGTTTGATGTTTCTCCCTCCAGGCCACCAAGCAGTGTATTCATCAGCTCTCGAAGTCCGACGGAGATATGTAAGGGTCGTTGAAGAAGATGGTCTGCACCACCTTGTCCCTCTCTCGGCGAGCCTCCTCCTTCTTCTTCTTGTTCTGATCCCGCCTAGCTTGGGTTTGGCGAGCCACGGCAAGGGCCGCGCGCAGGGGATCCTGCGGGGCAGAGGGATCCTGAGCATTCGTCCCTGATGGCCTTGACGTTGCAGTCGCTGCGGACTCCTGCTGCTTCGTGGTCATGCGGCGCTTCTTGATCCTCCCCTTGTCCATCTCCGGGAGGGCCTCCTCTCTCTTCCGCTTGGTCTCTCCCCTTGGCAGTTCGCCCTCCTCCAAACTCTCCGTGTCCTCCTGCAGCGGCCCGCCGTCCAGTGAAAAAGCACGCGATCTTGCGATGGCCGCGACCGGCAGCTGTTGTTCCGCTTGGGCGTTGCAAGGATCCGAGCTGCTTGTTCTCTTGTTGGTTACCTGCTCGCCCTCGCGCTCCTGGACCATGGCCGTGGTGCGGGCCGCCCGAACCTCGTCCTCCATCGCGACGCAGGCAGGGTTGATGCGCACGCTGGTGGCGTACGACGGCGGCGGGAGGATCGGGCGCCTGGGCGAAGTGGGCGAGTCGGCAAATGCTTGTGCGTCCTTAGGTTTTGAAGGAAATGCGGGCCTGGGAGGGACTGCAGTGAACGCGGGGTGGAGTTCGGAGGCGCGACACTTCGCGCGTTTGAGTATGACGCTGGGCCCCTAGGCATCCAAGCGCGGTGGCAAGTAAACGCGGATTCAGATATGTAGTTGTTTCTTTCTTCTTTTGTCGAGTTTGGTTTTCGGAAAGAAACGCTTAGCAAATGTTCCGTTTTTAGTAGTTGTAAACGCTCCTGTTTTCCTATGATGAAAGTGGCTCTTTTTTTTTTACTAAGCGTGCCAATCATCCGAGATAATTTCGTAACGGCACGACTTCTCCAACTCTCTGAGGACCTAGATAAAACGAGAAATTACAACATGGGACATAAACAAATTTGAAGACCCAAACACAAGTTCTAGGTTGCAATGGAGCCCTTCTTCTTAGACGAGCTTCAGCAACGTATCGATCACAACGTTGCCTCATCGGAAACAAACTTGGGATGATGCAATCATCGTAGAAGCACCGCCGGAACAAGACAGAGATAGCTAACACAAACACCGAACCAAAGACAAAGCTGCCTCCCATCAGGCACAGAGACTGGGAGCTTAAAGGGCATCAATTTGTCAAATAAGGCGCTATATTTCAGAGACTTGGTATTCGAGTTCGAATTTTCAGCTCCCCGGCACCTTGGAGCCCATTAAAATTAGAAAATTCGAAAAAGGATATTTCAAATTTTGCAAAAATGTATATATGAAAACTACACAGACCTGTAATTTTCGTTCAAAAATATTGTGATCTGTCAGCTACACAAAAATAATCTCAGCCCAACAAAAAAAATGGGGCCATTTTCGTATATGTATTTTTCTTTGTGTATATACCATGTATGAAAATATATTGTTATGAAAATTTGCAAAAATGTGGTATACATATATAGGTGTCTGCATAGATTTTTCCCATTTTTTGTGACGTACAAATATGGTATTTGAATATGGGCCTCCCTTAGCTCTCATCCTCCATTGGGCATTTTCCCTTAGTATTCTGTTTCTACCTTCTACAAGCACATATCATGGATACTTGTGACTGAATGTGTTAGTCACACTAAGTAGATAATAACTACAAAAACATATATGCATAAATTAGGCCATCCGGAGAAATAATCACATGATGAATATAATGTTCGATAGATCCTTGGTCTCAGGGCCGACCATGGGCTATGGCAAGAAGTGCGATGATCTAGGGGCCCTCTCAGATAAGGGCTCAAATACATCTACTCACATACATATTTTGTTGGAAATGTGTTGCAGAATATAACACCTATAAAAATATAACCTTGTTGATGGATGCTTGACTATGTCAACCATGAAAGGCTACTTAATTTAGGATTAGGGAGGCTTGACGCCCTCTTCCACCTTATGGTAACGGGGGGTTCACCCCCTCCTTCCCGGGCCTCCATCAACGCACTCGATTTCTTTAATACTTGTTTTAACTTAGAGTACCCCCTTTTTACTGACATATAAGAGTGTTTAGATCACTAAAGTAGTGATCTAAGCGCTCTTATATTTCTTTACAAAGGGATTACATGTATACTCTCACCTCCCCTCTCCCAAGATGGACTTATGACAATCAATCAAATCAACCATGTGGTTCACTCTAGCCACTCAAAGTAATCGGGATTTTGCCCACCGAGCAAGAAATCACATGGGCACACGCATGAGCTCAAATCAGTCGACCTTCTTCAAGAAACGATGCCCCAATGAGAACTTTCTACAAGTTCGTCAAGTTGCAAGACATTTGCATACCAGAAAGTGCACAGGTGTGATGCTGAAACTTGATATATCACGCGCATTCAACTGCCTCTAGTGGTCATGTCTTATGAGGTGTTATAGAGGAAATGATTCATCCCTAGATGGTTACAATGGATACTTGATGAACCACAAATATAGGGGATCGTGACAGTCTTCGAGGGAAGTATTTCAACCCAAATTTATTGATTCGACATAAGGGAGCCAAAGAATATTTATAAGTCTTAGTAGTTGAGTTGTCAATTCGACAACACCTGGATAGATAACTTGCTTGCAACAATTTATTAGTAGCACAGTAATATGACAAGAGTAGTGATAAAGTGATATTAGCGGTAACAGTGACAGGTTTGCATAATAGTAGCAGAGTGCAACAGTAGTATTGCAACGAGAGCAACGGTAATAGCGTAGGCATGGAAGCAGATAGTTGGTTTGGTTTAGATCAAATCCAATATGTAACGGTCATAGCATACAAAAATAGCAAACTAGCTCCAATTCATTAATCATATGTTATGCATTCCATAAATTGTTGTAACGATAAGAACTTGGACAACATCTTTTGTCCTACCATTATGTGGCGCGCGATCCTAGTGGAAATTAAGGGGAAATAAGCTTCTTATTTTAATACATAACTGGAACAAAGCATTATCATATGGTGAGTACATGTAATCCTCAAGGTAACATCATCCCCATCGATATCCCAATTAATGTCACTTTGGGTCTAGGGTTCAGAACGACAACAGGTGCACACAACTTGCATATAAGATCAAGAACACAAATATATTCATGAAAACATAGAGAGTTCAAATATGAAATCATGACACTCGGGTCCTGGTGACAAGGTTTAAGCATAACAAAGTCATAGCGACATCAGTCTCAGAACATAGTGGATACTAGGCATCAAGCCATTAAAAATCTCGCATAGATTACATAAGATATCTCATCCAATTCCCATCAACCCACATGTGTCTATAGGGGAATTACTCACACATGGGAAAGATAATTTTGAAACTGATGTTGGAGAATGGTTGCTGATGACGATGGCGATGAATCCCCCTCTCCGGAGCCAGAAACAGACTCTGGATCAATCTCTAGGGGAAGAAGAGGAGGAGTCAGCGGCTCTGTATCATAAAATGCGTTGATGATTTCTAGAAATTTTTGGGGTATATGTGAACTTATGCCGGTGGAATCATGGTTCCCAGGGGCCCCACACCTCACATGGTGCACCCAAGGGGTGGTCGCGCCACCTGGCCGTGTGAGGGCCAGGTGGGCCCCCTCTGGTCCTTCTTCATTCCATAAATATTCTAATATTCTAAAATAAATCTCCAAAATTCTCGTCCACTCGAGCACTTCTATTTCTGCACAAAAATAACAGCATGATAGTTCTGCTAAAAAGAGCGTCAGCCTGATAGTTTCATTCATATCATAAAATTTAGAGGCCAAAACAATAGCAAAAGTGTTTGGATAAGTAGATACGTTTGAGACTATCAACTTGTTGGGAATCGTTGCATGGAAAACAAAAAATTTCTACGCACACGCAATGATCTATCCATGGAGATGCATAGCAACGATAGGGGAGAGTGTGTCTACGTACCCTCGTAGACCGTAAGCGGAGGCATTTCACAACGCGGTTGACGTAGTCGAACTTTCTTCCCGCTCCAACCGATCTAGTACCGAACACACGGCACCTCCGCGTTCTGCACACGTTCAGCTCGGTGACGTCCTCCGCCTTCTTGATCCAGCAAGACGATGAAGTAGTAGATGAGTTCCGGCAGCATGACTGTGTGGTGACGGTGATGGTGAAGTGATCTCCGCAGGGCTTCACCTAAGCACTACGAAAATATGACCGGGGGTGTAAACGGTGGAGGGGGGCACCGGACATGGCTAGGCAATTGTCTGTTGTGTGCTATGCGCCCCCTCCCAAATATATATATATATAGGTGGGAGAGGGAGGAGCAGCTAAAGGAGGCGCCGAAGTAGGAGGAATCCTACTTGGGGTCCCTCCTAGCGCCCCCTTTCTTTATTTGGAGTGCGGGCAAAGGCGGGGGAGGGTGGCGCCCCCCCTTTCCTTTCTCCCATGAGAGGGAAAGGCAGGAGGGGCTAGCACTCCCACTTTTCCTTCCATAGGGTTGGCCAAACAAGGGAGGGGCGCACCAGCCCTTTTGTGGGATAGTATGCCCCTCCTTTGGCCCATAAGGCCCATAAATTGCCCGGGGGGGAGGGGGGGAGGTGCCCGGAACCCCTTCCGGTGACCGATTCCTTCACGGTATGTCCCAAAAAACTTCGGGTGTCCAAATACAATCGTCCTGTATATCAGTCTTTACCTATCGATCATTTCGAGACTCATCATCATGCCCGTGATCTCATCCGGGACTCCGAACAACATTCGGTCACCAAAACATATAACTCATATAACACTATACCGTCAACGAACGTTAAGCGTGCGGACCCTACGGGTTCGAGAACTATGTAGACATGACCGAGACACCTCTCCGGTCAATAACCAGTAGCGGAACCTGGATGCCCATATTGGCTCCTACATATTCTATGAAGATCTTTATCAAACGAACCGTTATGACAAGATGCGATATTCTCGTTGTCCATCGGTATGTTACTTGCTCGAGATTCGATCGTCGGTATCTTCATACCTAGTTCAATCTCGCTACCGGCAAGTCTCTTTACTCGTTCCGTAATACATCACCTCGTGACTAACTCCTTAGTCGAAGGTATTCCTCCGGTATCCAGGAGTTGCATAATCTCATAGTCGAAGGAATATGTATTTGATATGAAGAGAGCAATAGCAATAAAACTGAACGATCATTATGCTAAGCTAACGGATGGGTCTTGTCCATCACATCATTCTCCTAATGATGTGATCCCGTTATGAAATGAAAACACATGTCCATGGTTAGGAAACCTTAACCATCTTTGATCAACGAGCTAGTCTAGTAGAGGCTTACTAGGGACACTATATTTGTTTATGTATTCACACATGTATTTAGGTTTCCGATCAATACAATTCTGGCATGAATAATAAACCATTATCATGAATAAGGAAATATAAAATAATAACTTTATTATTGCCTCTAGGGCATATTTCTTCCAGTCTCCCACTTGCACTAGATTCAGTAATCTAGTTCACATCGCCATGTGATTAACACCCATAGTTCACATCAAGGCTGTCAGAATCGCGATCCTATTGTACGATTTTATGAATTTATGATCCAAACTAACCCCTAGATTCTATGATTCTGGTTCATAGAATCTATGTTTTTATGATCCTGATAGATTTTACGATTTGCGATCTTGCCATCGGAGCTCCGATCCGACTCAAAATTGCGATTCTGACAACCTTGGTTCACATCGCCATGTGACTAACACCCAAAGAGTTTACTAGAGTCAATAATCTAGTTCACATCACCATGTGATTAACACCCAAACAGTATGAAGGTATGCTCATGTTTTGCTTGTGAGAGAGGTTTAGTCAATGGGTCTGCCACATTCAGATCCGTATATATTCTGCAAGTTTCTATGTCTACAATGCTCTGCATGCATGGAGCTACTCTAGCTAATTGCTCCCACTTTCAATACGTATCTAGATTGAGACTTGGAGTCATTTGAATCGGTGATAAAGCTTGCATCGACGTAACCCTTTACGATGAACTCTTTATCACCTCCATAACCGAGAATTATTTCCTTAGTCCGCTTAGGTAACTAAGGATAATTTTGACCGTTGTCCATTGATCTACTCCTGGATCACTATTGTACCCCCTTCCCAAACTCATGGTAAGGTACACAATAGGTCTGGTACACAGTATGGCATACTTTATAGAACCTATGGCTAAGGCATAGGGAATGACTTTAATTCTCTCTCTATCTTCTGTCGTGGTCGGGTTTTGAGTCTTACTCAACTTCACACCTCACAATACAGGCTAGAACTCCTTCTTTGACTGATCCATTTTGAACTTCTTCAAAACTTTTGTCAAGGTATGTGTTTTGTGAAAGTCGTATTAAGCGTCTCGATCTAGCTATCCCTATAAATCTTGATGCCCAATATATAAGCAACTTCATAGAGGTCTTTCATTGAAAAATTCTTATTCAAGTATCCTTTTATGCTATCCAAAAATTTTGTATCATTTCCAATCAACAATATGTCATCCACATATAATATCAGAAATGTTACAGAGCTCCCACTCACTTTCTTGTAAATACATGCTTCATCATAAGTCTGTATAAAACCATATGCTTTGATCACCTCATCAAACCGTATATTCCAACTCCGAGATGCTTGCACCAGTCCATAGATGGATCGCTAGAGTTTGCACACTTTGTTAGCACTCTTAGGATCGACAAAACCTTCTGGTTGCATCATATACAACTCTTCTTTAAGAAATACATTAAGGAATGCAGTTTTGACGTCCATTTGCCAAATTTCATAATTATAAAATGCGGCAATTGCTAACATGATTCAGACTGACTTAAGCATCGCTACGAGTGAGAAGGTCTCATCGTAGTCAACCCCTTGAACTTGTCGAAAACCTTTCGCGACAATTCGAGCTTTATAGATGGTGACATTACCATTATCGTCTGTCTTCTTTTTGAAGATCCATTTATTCTCAATGGCTTGCTGATCATAGGGCAAGTCCACTATAGTCCACACTTTGTTCTTATACATGGATCCTATCTCAGATTTCATGGTCTCAAGCCATCTATCGGGATTTGGTCTCATCATAGCTTCTTCATAGTTCGTAGGTTCGCCATGGTCTAGTAACATGACTTCTAGGATAGGACTACCGTACCACTCTGGTGCGGAATGTGCTCTGTTCAACCTACGAGGTCTAGTAGTAACTTGATCTGAAATTTCATGATCATGATCATTAGCTTCCTCTCGAGTTGGTGTAGGCATCATGGGAACGGATTTCTCTGATGTGCTACTTTCCAAATTGAGAAAAGGTACAATTACCTCATCAACTTATACTTTCCTCCCACTCATTTCTTTCGAGAGAAACTCCTTCTCTAGAAATGTTCCATTCTTGGTAACAAAGATCTTGCCTTTGGATCTGTGGTAGAAGGTGTACCCAATAGTTTCCTTAGGATATCCTATGAAGACACACTTCTTCGATTTGGGCTCGAGCGTATCAGGCTGAAGCCTTTTGACATAAGTGTCGCAACCCCAAACTTTAAGAAATGATAGGTTAAGTTTCTTGCCAAACCATAGTTCATACGGTGTCATCTCAATGGATTTAGATGGTACCCTATTTAATGTGAATGCGGCTGTCTCTAATGCATAACCCCAAAACGATAGTGGTAAATCAGTAAGAGACATCATAGAATGCACCATATCCAATAAAGTACGATTACGGCGTTCGGATACACCATTACACTGTGGTGTTCCAGGTGGCGTGAGTTGTGAAAGAATTCCACATTGTTTTAAATGAAGGCCAAACTCATAACTCAAATATTCGCCTCCGCGATCTGACCGTAGAAACTTTATTTTCTTGTTACGATGACTATCCACTTCACTCTGAAATCCTTTGAACTTTTCAAATATTTCAGACTTGTGTTTCATCAAGTAGATATACTCATACCTACTCAAATCATCTATGAAGGTCAGAAAATAATGATACCCGCCACGTGCTTCAACACTCATCGAACTGCATACATCGGTATGTATTATTTCCAATAAGTCATTAGCTCGCTCCATTGCTCCGGAGAACGGAGCTTTAGTCATCTTGCCCATGAGGCATGGTTCACAAGTATCAAATGATTCGTAATCAAGTGATTCCAAAAGTCCACCTGCATGGAGTTTTTTCATGCGCTTTACAACAATATGACCTAAACGGCAGTGCCACAAGTATGTTGCACTATCATTATCAACTTTGCATATCTTGGCATCAGTATTATGAATATGTGTATCACTACGATCGAGATTCAATAAACCATTAACATTGGGTGTATGACCATAGAAGGTTTTATTCATGTAAACAGAACAACAATTATTCTCTGTTAAATGAATAAACGTATTGCAATAAACATGATCTAATCATATTCATGCTCAACAAAAACACCAAATAATATTTATTTAGGTTCAACACTAATCCTGAAGGTAGAGGGAGTCTACGATGGTGATCATATCAACCTTGGAATCATTTCCAACACACACATCGTCACCTCGCTTTTAACTAGTCGCTGCGACTCCTGTTTCGAGTTACTAATCTTAGCAACTAAACATGTATCAAATACCTAGGGGTTACTATGCACACTAGTAAAATACACATCAATAATATGTATATCAAATATACCTCTGTTCACTTTGCCATCCTTCTTATCCGCCAAGTATTTGGGGCAGTTCATCTTCTAACGACCATTTCCTTCGCAGTAGAAGCACTCAGTTTCAGGCTTGGGTCCAGCTTTGGGCTTCTTCACGGGAGAGGAAACTTGATTGCCATTCTTCTTGAAGTTCCCTTTCTTTCCCTCGCCCTTTTTCTTGAAACTAGTGGTCTTGTTAACCATCAACACTTGATACTCTTTCTTGATTTCTACCTTCCCCAATTTCAGCATCGTGAAAAGCTTGGGAATAGTTTTTTTCATCCCTTGCATATTATAGTTTATCACGAAGTTCTAGTAGCTTGGTGATAGTGAGTAGAGAACTTTGTCAATCACTATCTTATCTGGAGGATTAACTAACACTTGATTCAAGCGATTATAGTAACCAGACATTCTGAGTGCATGCTCACTGGCTAAGCTATTCTCCTCCATATTGTAGGCAAAGTACTTGTCAGAGGTCTCATACCTCTCGACACAGGCATGAATCTGAAATACAAATTTTTAGCACTTGGAACATCTCATATGCTCCGTGCCATTCAAAACATTTTAAGTCCTGGTTCTAAGCCGTAAAGCATGGCGCACTAAACTATCAAGTAGTCATCATATCGAGCTTGCAAAACGTTCATAACGTCTACATCTGCTCCTGCAACAGGTTTGTCACCTAGAGGTGCATCAAGGACATAATTTTCTATGCAGCAATGAGGATAATCCTCAGATCATGGACCCAGTCCGCATCATTGCTACAATCATCTTTCAACTTAGTTTTCTCTAGGAACATATAAAATTTTATATGAGCTATATCGCGAGCTATTGATCTACAACATAGATATGCAAAACTATCAAGACTAAGTTCATGATTAATTAAGTTCAATTAATCAAATTACTAATGAACGCCCACTTAAAATTAACATTCTCAAGTCATCTAAGTGATACATGATCCAAATCAACTAGCCCATGTCCATCATGTGAGATGGGGTAGTCATCAATGGTGAACATCTCTATGTTGATCATATCTACTATATGATTCACGTTCGACCTTTCGGTCTCTAGTGTTCCGACGCCATGTCTGTACATGCCAGGCTCATCAAGTTTAACCCAAGTATTCTGCATGTGAAAAACCGTCTTACACCCGTTGTATGTGAACGTACAGTCTATCAAACCCGACCATCATGTGGTGTCTCGAAACGACGAACCGTAGCAACTATGCATACTAAGGGAGAACACTTTTACCTTGAAATTTAGTGAAGGGGTCATCTTATAATGCTACCATTGTTCTAAGCAAAATAAGTTGCATAAAAAATAAACATCACATGCAATCAAAATATGTGACATGATATGACCATCATCATCTTGTGCTTTTGATCTCCATGTCCAAAGCAACGTCATGATCTCCATCGTCACCGGCTTGACACCTTGACCTCCATCGTAGAATCATTGCGTCGAGGTCGTCACGCCAACTATTGCTTCTACAGCTATCGCTAACGCATAGTTATAAAGTAAAGCAATTACATGGCGCTTGCACTTCATACAATAAAGAGACAATTCTAAGGCTCCTGCCGGTTGTCAATATTACAAAACATGATCATCTCATACATCAACATATATCATATCATATCTTGACCATATCACATCACAACATGCCCTGCAAAAACAAGTTAGCCGTCCTCTACTTTGTTGTTGCATGTTTTACGTGGCTGCTATGGGCTTCTAGCAAGAACCGTTCTTACCAACGCATAAAAAACCACAACGGTGATTCATCAAGTTTTCTGTTTTAACCTTCTTCAAGGACCGGCACAGTCAAATTTGATTATACAAAAGTAGGAGAAACAGACACCCGCGAGCCACCTTTATGCAAAACTAGTTGCATGTCACACGATGGAACCGTTCTCACGTGCGTGGACATGTAAGGTTGGTCCAGGCCGCTTCATCCCACAATACTGCCAAATCAAAATAAGACGTTGGTGGTAAGCAGTATGACTATCACCGCCCACAACTCTTTGTGTTCTGCTCGTGCATATCATCTATGCATAGACCTGACTCGCCACTATTGGGAATCGTTGCATGGAAAACAAAAAATTTCTACGCACACGCAATGAACTATCCATGGAGATGCATAGCAATGAGATGGGAGAGTGCGTATGTGTACCCTCGTAAGCCGTAAGCGAAAGTGTTTCACAACGCATTTGATGTAGTTGAACTTTCTTCGCGCCCCAACTGATCTAGTACAAAACGCACTGCACCTCCATGTTCTCCACGCATTCAGCTTGGTGACGCCCTTCGCCTTCTTGATCCAGTAAGACGGCGAGGTAGTAGATGAGTTCCGGCAGCACGACTGCATGGTGACGGTGATGGTGAAGTGATCTCCGCAGGGCTTCGCCTAAGCACTACAAAAATATGACTGAGGGTGTAAACGGTGGAGGGGGGCGCCGGACATGGCTAGGCAATTGTCTGTTGTGTGCTAGGCACCCCCTTCCCACATATATAGGTGGGAGGGAGGGAGGAGCAGCCGGAGGAGGCGCCCAAGTAGGAGGAATCCTACTTGGGGTCCCTCCCAAGCCACTCCCCTTTCCTTATTTGGAATGCGGGGAAAGGCATGGGAGGGTGGCGCCCCCCCTCCCACCCCCTTTCCTTTCTCCTATGAGAGGGAAAGGCAGGAGGGGATAGCCCTCCCCCTTTTCCTTCCCTAGGGTTCGCCAAACAAGGGAGGGCCGCACTAGCCCCCTTGTGGGCCGGTCTGTCCCTTCCTTTGGCCCATAAGGCCCAAAACTTGCTGGGGGGGGGGGGTGCCCGGAACCCCTTCCGGTGATCTGATTCCTTCCCGGTACGTCCCAAAACACTTCCGTTGTCCAAATACAATCGTCCTATATATCAAAGTTTATCTCTTGACCATTTTGAAACTCAGGGTTATGTCCGTGATCTCATCTAGGACATCAAACAACATTTGGTCACCAAAACATATAACTCATGTAACGCTATATCATCAACGAACATTAAGCATGCGAACCCTATGGGTTCGAGAACTATGTAGACATGACCGAGACACCTCTCCAGTCAATAACAAATAGCGGAACCTGGATGCCCATGTTGGCTGCTACATATTCTACGAAGATATTTATCGGTCGAACCGTTATGAAAACATACGTAATTCCCTTTGTCCATCGATATCTTATTATCCCGAGATTCGATCGTCGGTATCTTCATACCTAGTTCAATCCCTCTTGCTTGCCTTAGGACCTTTGGATATTATAACCTTCCCAGAAAATGCTCGCTCGCATATTATAACCTTTGGATGAACGCATGTTCTGTCTCTGATGTTTCGTTTGTACAATCAGTATTCAAGGAGATGGTTAATGATGATACAACATGAGGTTGGTTGGAGCACGTACTGTACATTGGCCAACATCTTCAAGAAGCATGGACTGAAGAGTAAAGCCCTGGCTTGCCTTAGGACGGCTGAAACAAAATTATCAACAACACAATGCTTAGGATATTCTTTTGTAATGACCTGTTATGCGGCTCTGGGTGACAGCGATGGGGTCATGAGACTGTGGGAGGCTAGTAAATGTGTCCCAGGTAGAATCCCCGCTGCTAACTACATGACTGCTATCCTATGTCTGATAAAAGTTGGCGACATTGACCAGGCTAAGTGGATTTTTTGAAGCTGGGAAGCGGAGTGCAGGAAGCATGATGTACGGGTTTCAAATGTTCTTCTAGGTGCTTATGTGAGGAACGGGTGGATTGAAAAGGCTGAGAAGCATCATCTGCACATGCTGGAGAAAGGTGCACGGCCAAACTACAAGACGTGGCAGATATTGATGGAGGGTTTTGTTCAGACTAGGCAGATGGACAAGGCTATCAATGCCATGAAGAAAGCTTTATCTTTGTAGAAGAGCTGCTAACTACATGACTGCTATCTTGTGTTTGATAAAAGTTGGCGACATTGACCAAGCTGAGTGGATTTTTGGAAGCTGGGAAGCGGAGTGCAGGAAGCATGATGTGCGGGTTTCAAATGTTCTTCTAGGTGCTTATGTGAGGAACGGGTGTATTGAAAAGGCTGAGAGGCTTCATCTGCACATGCTGGAGAAAGGTGCACGGCCAAACTACAAGACGTGGGAGATATTGATGGAGGGTTTTGTTCAGACTAGGCAGATGGACAAGGCTGTCAATGCCATGAAGAAAGCTTTATCTTCGGAGATACCTATAGAGCATATTTACGATCAACCAGTTACGTTGTGATGTTTGATAGCACACAAGGTATACCTCCGGTATCCGGGAGTTGTAATCTCATAGTCTAAGGAATATGTATTTGACATGAAGAAAGCAATAGAAATAAAACTGAACGATCATTATCCTAAGCTAAAAGATGGGTCTTGTCCATCACATCATTCTCCTAATGATGTGATCCCGTTATCCAATGACAACACATGTCTATGGTTTGAAAAACTTAACCTTCTTTGATCAATGAGATAGTCTAGTAAAGGCTTACTAGGGACACGGTATTTGTTTATGTATTCACACATGTATTGAGGTTTTTGATCAATACAATTCTATCACCCTTTATCATGAATAAGGAAATATAAATAATAACTTTATTATTGCCTCTAGGGCATATTTCCTTCACAACTCCCCTAAGCTTAACTTATTGCTTGTCCTGAAGCAACTCAGTTGACAAACTGAAAGTGATAAATAAAACTTTTACAAACCCATTTTATTTTGTAGATGTACACAGATTTAGTCAATTAATGATCTAATTAGAAAAATATTATAGAGTAACCATATTCTTCATAACACTTGGCAGCCATGTTCGTTCATGCCAAAAGCATAAGCGACTAGCAAGGAATAATACTATATCTCAAACATCAACACTTTGTCAAAATGTCCATAATACATTATGATGAAATGGTATCCTGCTATCCCTTTCTGAGACAGTGAAACATAAATGCAGAGCACCTCTACAGTTTAAGCATCAACCAAACATTGTCATTGAGAATATAGAACATCCAATCATACTCCACTTAACATCAATTAGACCCAATGTATGTTACACTAAAAATGAAAACAACATCTATATATCTTGGTGCTTGAAAAAGAAGGTGATGACTCAAAGTAACACATAGAAAGAATTAAAGTCCCTTCACTGAGGAAAGTAGAGATTAACACGTGTCATAGCTCAATGGTTAAAAGAGAGGTAAATTTATTTGAGTGGTGTACTTTCCAGTCAATGGTTTAACGACACAGTATCTCGTTATCTTCCATGTTAAACATATGCTAGAGCGGTTCCCATGCTTAACACTTCTCCTCCACCTTTTCTTACCCATAACCATGTCTACGGAATTCACGGGTGCCTGCCAACATGCCACCCGGAGGAGTGCCTTATTTTTAATTGAGTGGGACTGGACATCTCTTTACCAGCTATCTTGTAAATTTAAAACATGAAGAATTCATGCTCGTTGAGAGTGTCACACATTCAACATGGAATATAAATCTTTCCCCTACCGCAGCATGAGCTTTACGGGCACATAAAATAGAAGTATTTTTGAAAGTTTAGAGATAGCATGAGAAAAATTACTCCAAATGGCAGTGAAATGTATAGGTACATATGTTGGACTCTTTATGGCAATACTTGGCATAAGGGAATTTGATGCACGAGCAGCATTTCCACTTAGTAGAGTGGAAGTGAGGGAGTCCTGGACTAGGGGGTGTCCGGATAGCCGGACTATCATCATCGGCCGGACTCCAAGACTATGAAGATACAAGATTGAAGACTTCGTCCCGTGTCCGGATGGGACTTTCCTTGGCGTGGAAGGCAAGCTTGGCGATATGGATATGTAGATCTCCTACCGTTGTAACCGACTCTGTGTAACCCTAGCCCTCTCCGGTGTCTATATAAACCGGAGGGTTTTAGTCCGTAAGACGAACAACCATTACAACAATCATACCATAGGCTAGCTTCTAGGGTTTAGCCTCCTTGATCTCGTGGTAGATGAAGGAAATATGCCCTAGAGGCAATAATAAAGTTATTATTTATTTCCTTATTTCATGATAAATGTTTATTATTCATGCTAGAATTGTATTAACCGGAAACATAATACATGTGTGAATACATAGACAAACATAGTGTCACTAGTATGCCTACTTGACTAGCTCGTGAATTAAAGATGGTTAAGTTTCCTAGCCATAGACATGAGTTGTCATTTGATTAATGGGATCACATCATTAGGAGAATGATGTGATGGACTTGACCCATTCCGTTAGCTTAGCACTTGATCGTTTAGTATGTTGCTATTGCTTTCTTCATGACTTATACATGTTCCTGTAACTATGAGAATTATGCAACTCCCGTTTACCGGAGGAACACTTTGGGTGCTACCAAACGTCACAACGTAACTGGGTGATTATAAATGAGTACTACAGGTGTCTCCAAAGGTACATGTTGGGTTGGCGTATTTCGAGATTAGATTTTGTCACTCTGATTGTCGGAGAGGTATCTCTGGGCCCTCTCGATAATGCACATCATTATAAGCCTTGCAAGCAATGTGACTAATGAGTTAGTTGCGGGATGATGCATTACATAACGAGTGAAGAGACTTGCCGGTAACGAGATTGAACTAGGTATTGAGATATCGACGATCGAATCTCGGGCAAGTAACATGCCGATGACAAAGGGAACAACGTATGTTGTTATGCAGTTTGACCGATAAAGATCTTCGTAGAATATGTAGGAACCAATATGGGCATCTAGCTCCCGCTATTGGTTATTAACCGAGAATGGCTTTAGGTCATGTCTACGTAGTTCTCGAACCCGTAGGGTCCGCACGCTTAACGTTTCGATGACAGTTTTATTATGAGTTTATAAGTTTTGATGTACCGAAGTTAGTTCGGAGTCCCGGATGTGATTACAGACATGACGAGGAGTCTCGTAATGGTCGAGACATAAAGATTGATATATTGGAAGCCTATATTTGGACATCGGAATGGTTCCGGGTGAAATCGGGATTTTACCGGAACACCGGGGGGTTACCGGAACCCTCCCGAGGGATATTGGGCCTTAGTGGGCCAAGAGAGAGAAGAGGAGGGCCGGCCAGGGCAGGCTGCGTGCCCCCTCCCCCCCTAGTCCGAATAGGACAAGGAAGGGGGGGGGGCGCCCCCCTTTCCTCTTCCCCCTCCCCCCTTTCCTTCTCCACCAAGGCAAGAGGGGGGAGTCCTACTCCCGGTGGGAGTAGGACTCCTCCAGGCGCACCCCTAGGGGGCCGGCCGCACCTCCCCCCTTCCTCATTTATATACGGGGGCGGGGGGCACCCCATAGACACAAGTTGATCTACGGATCGTTCCTTAGCCGTGCGCGGTGCCCCCTTCCACCATATTCCACCTTGGTCATATCGTCGCGGAGTTTAGGCGAAGCCCTGCGCCGGTAGAACATCATCATCGTCACCACGCCGTCGTGCTGACGGAACTCATCTCCGGAGCCTTTGCTGGATCGGAGGGCCGGAGATCATCATCGAGCTGAACGTGTGGTGCTTGGATCGGTCGGATCATGAAGACGTACGACTACATCAACCGCGTTGTGCTAACACTTACGCTTACGGTCTACGAGGGTACGTGGACGAACACTCTCCCCTCTCGTTGCTATATCATCACCATGATCTTGCGTGTGCGTAGGAAATTTTTTGAAATTACTATGTTCCCCAACAGTAGATCCACTCTTGTACTACCCACATCATCAATATCAATCAAGCAGGAGTAGGGTTTTACCTCCATCGAGAGGAATAGAACCTGGGTAAAAACATCGTGTCCCTTGTCTCCTGTTACCATCCGCCTAGACGCACAATTCGGGACCGCCTACCCAAGATCCGCCGGTTTTGACACCGACATTGGTGCTTTCATTGAGAGTTCCTCTGTGTCGTCACCGATAGGCTCGATGGCTTCTTCAATCAACAACAATGCAGTCCAGGGTGAAACTTTTCTCCCCGGACAGATCTTCATGTTCGGCGGCTTCGCACTGCGGGCCAATTCGCTTGGCCATCTGGAGCAGATCAAAAGCTACGCCCCTGGCCATCAGGTCAGGTTTGGAAGCTTAAACTTCACGGCCGACATCCGCGGAAACTTGATCTTTGATGGATTCGAGCCACAGCCGAGCATGCCGCACTGTCACGATGGGCATGATTTAGCTCTGCCGCCGGACAGTGCCCTGGAAGCCGCACATGAGTCCGCTCCGACCCCTAGTTTGGAGCCGACCGCGCAGATCAAGGATAGGTGGCTGGACACCGCCTCGGGAGCTGCAATCTCTACGGCGATGAAGCCGAATACCGACCTTGTCCTTTGCAAAGCTCGTAACTCCGAGGTGCCGGACTTCTTGCCGGACTCCGAACCTCCTGCGCCCCTGCCAAATGAATCCGATTGGGCGCCGATCATGGAGTTCACCGCTGCGGACATCTTTCAGCACTCACCTTTGGCGACATCCTGAATTCGCTAAAGCATCTCTCGTTATCAAGAGAGCCTTGGCCGGACTGCGGTCAGGATGGTTGGGATGCGGACGACGAAGAAATTCGAAGCCCACCCACCACCCACTTTGTAGCCACTATCGACAATCTAACCGACATGCTAGATTACGACTCTGAAGACATCGACGGTATGGACGACGATGCCGGAGACGATCAAGAACCAGCGCCTACGGGGCACTGGAGGACCACCTCATCATACGACATATACATGGTGGACATCCCAAAGGATGGGAACGGCGAAGAAGCAGCGGAGGCAGATTCCTCTAAGAAACAGCCCAAGCGTCGACGTCAGCGGCGCCGCTCTAAATCCCGCCACAGCAAGAATGGAGATTCCGGCACCGGAGACAATAACACCCCAGAGAGTGCCGAAGACAACCCCCTCCAGCAAGATTCAGCACAGGAGGATGGAGAAGCCAGCCCTCGAGAGAGAGCGGCAGACGAGGAGATAGAGGATGACAATAACATGCCTCCCTCCGGAGACGAGGCAAGCCTCAACGATGACGAATTTGTCGTGCCCGAGGATCCCGTCGAACAAGAGCGTTTTAAACGCAGGCTTATGGCCACGGCAAATAGCCTAAAGAAAAAGCAGCAACAGCTTCAAGCTGATCAAGATCTGCTAGCCGACAGATGGACTGAAGTCCTTGCGGCCGAAGAGTATGAACTCGAACGCCCCTCCAAAAGCTACCCAAAACGCAAGTTGCTCCCCCGATTAGAGGAGGAGGCATATAAACCTTCATCACCAGCGCACAATACGGCAGACCGACCACCTCATGGCCGTGACAGAGAGGCCTCTAGGCCCTCCATCAGGACCGTACCCCGACATCGCTCGAAAAGTACAAAGCCACGGGGGAATGCGCCGGACTTGCGAGACATATTGGGGGACAAGGCAAGACAAGCAAGATCGATCTATGGATCACGTGGGCGCCCCACGATGCGAGACGACTACCGTCATGCTGGATACAGCAACTCCGGCCTGGCCGAACACATTAGACAAAGCTCTCTTGAGCTACGTCGCGATATTGCCCAGTATAGAGGCGCCGCACACCCACTATGCTTCACAGATGAAGTAATGGATCATCAAATCCCTGAAGGGTTTAAACCCGCGAACATTGAATCCTACGATGGCACAACAGACCCCGCGGTTTGGATCGAAGACTATCTCCTTCACATCCATATGGCCCGTGGTGACGATCTCCACGCCATCAAATATCTCCCACTCAAGCTTAAAGGACCAGCTCGGCATTGGCTTAACAGCTTGCCAGCAGAATCAATTGGGTGTTGGGAGGACCTGGAAGCCGCATTCCTTGACAACTTCCAGGGCACATATGTGCGACCACCAGACGCCGATGACCTAAGCCATATAATTCAGCAGCCAGACGAATCGGCCAGACAATTCTGGACACGGTTCCTCACAAAGAAAAATCAAATCGTCGACTGTCCGGATGCAGAGGCCCTCGCAGCCTTCAAACACAACATCCGCGACGAGTGGCTGGCCCGGCACTTAGGACAGGAAAAGCCGAATTCCATGGCAGCCCTCACATCACTCATGACCCGCTTCTGTGCAGGAGAGGACAGCTGGCTAGCCCGCAGTAACAACCTCAGCAAAAATGCTGGCAGTCCGGATACTAAGGACCGCAATGGCAGGTCGCGTCAAAACAAAAACAAACGCCGCGTTAACGGCGATAACACTGAGAATACGGCAGTCAACGCCGGATTCAGAGGCTCTAAACCCGGTCAGCGGAAGAAGCCATTCAAAAGAACCACTCCGGGTCCGTCCAATTTGGACCGAATACTCGACCGCTCTTGCCAGATACATGGCACCCCTGAAAAGCCAGCTAATCACACTAACAGGGATTAATGGGTATTCAAGCAGGCATGCAAGTTAATTGCCGAAAACGACGACAATGGGCTGCATAGCGACGATGAGGAAGAGACCCGGCCGCCGAACAGTAGAGGACAGAAGGGTTTCCCCCCACAAGTGCGGACGGTAAACATGATATACGCAACCCATATACCCAAGAGGGAGCGGAAGCGTGCACTTAGGGATGTATATGCGATGGAGCCAGTCGCCCCGAAGTTCAATCCATGGTCCTCTTGCCCGATCACTTTTGCTCGAAGGGACCACCCCACCAGTATCCGCCATGGCAGATTTGCTGCATTGGTTTTAGACCCAATCATCGATGGACTTCACCTCACAAGAGTCCTGATGGACGGCGGCAGCAGCCTGAACCTGCTTTATCAGGACACAGTGCGCAAGATGGGCATAGACCCCTCAAGGATTAAACCTACAAAGACGACCTTCAAAGGCATCATACCAGGTGTAGAGGCCAATTGTACAGGCTTAGTTACACTAGAAGTGGTCTTCGGATCCCCGGATAACTTCCGAAGCGAAGAGTTAATCTTCGATATAGTCCCGTTCCGCAGCGGCTATCATGCTCTGCTCGGACGGACCATGTTTGCAAAGTTCAACGCAGTGCCGCATTATGCATACCTCAAGCTCAAGATGCCAGGCCCTCGAGGAGTCATCACGGTCAATGGAAACACTGAAAGCTCCCTCCGAACGGAGGAACACACAGCGGCTCTCGCGGCAGAAGCACAGAACAGCCTCTCAAGGCAATTTTCGAGTTCGGCCGTTAAGCGACCGAACACGGCCAAACACACCCGGAGTAACATACAACAAGACCGCCTGGCCCGTTCCAAGCACGCGTAGCAATGCGGCCCCAACCCCAGCCCTTGCATGATTGCAAGACTAGTCCTTCGCGTACATCATTACGCTCTGGAGATACCATGGGCATAGGGGGAGGGGCACGACCACGACAGGCCCAGAGTGCGGCTCAACCACACCAGGGGCTCCCAAGTGTGTCGCTCTTTTTCTTTTTCCTTTTTTCTTATCCACAGGACTCCGTTCACCAGAGGCCTTGTCCGGCAGTAGACCTGCCGAACTCACGATGCAACAGCCAGGGAAGGACAATGGCTACGACGAACTCTCAGGTGGTCTCCTGGAGGGGGACATGTCTAATAGTCCAATCCCTTGTTTACCGTACTATTTGTATCGTTCTGCACTCGTGGCAGACTTCCTGGAATAAACAATGCATCACTTTTCGCTTACAATTGCATTCCTTTTCTTTACATATATGTTCATTTATGACATCTTGCATCTGTACACTTTGGTACGGCCGAATACACCAGGGGCTTATGTTCCCCGCTTTATGGTGTGATAAGTCCGAACACTTTCACAAGTGCGGCACCCCGAACTTATAGCACTATATGCATCGGCTCCGAATCATGTCTTGGGTCAATAGTTGGGTTTGCCCGGCTCCCATGTTTTGGTACCTTATGTTCCGTTCTATCGGCTAAGGTAGCACTGGGAGAACCACTGCGATTGCGCCCCGATTGAGCTGGGCGAGCGCCTCAATGGAGAAAGCTAAAACTGACCGTCATGATAAGGCGAGAGCTGGTCGCTGTTCGAGAGGTCTTTTTGAGTCCCTAAAGACTTATGCTGCTTAGAGCGAGGAACCGGCTGTGTCCGGCCCAGGCGTGGATAGCGCCCCGAACTCGGTCTTCCGAACACTAGGGGCTTCGCCAAAATTTAAAATTATAGAATTCTATGGCTAAGTGAGAGTGTTCAAGCATTATAAGTCTGGTTGCCTTGTTCGTCGTGTTGGGTGCCTCCCTAGATGGACCCAAAAATGGGAACAAGAGCGCTCAAGTTTATCCCGAACACCCCAGCACTCGTGGCATGGGGGCTGAAGCCGACGACTTGCCATCTCTCAGATTTGATAAATGCCCGCATAGAAGGTAATATTTTAAATTAATAAGCATTTCTTAGCGCATATGAACAAAGTTTTCAGCGCACAGGATAACACATTGCGAGTCTACTCAAATATTACATCCTTGGGGCACTCATCCGCAATCTTGCGGGCACCCTTCAGGACACTCTTATAATACATTTCGGGCGTGCGATACTCCTTGCCCGCCGGCGGCGCGTCCGTCAGAAGCTTCTCAGCATCCAGCCTGCCCCAGTGCACCTTTGCACGGGCAAGGGCCCGACGGGCACCTTCAATGCAGGCGGAGCGCTTGATGACTTCCACCCAGGAACACGCATCCACCAGCCGCCGCATCATGCCGAAGTAGCTCCCAGGCATGGCCTCTTCAGGCCACAGCCGGACTATGAGGCCCTTCATGGCCTGCTCGGCTACCTTGTGGAGCTCGACCAGCTGCTTCAGATGGTCGCTAAGGGGCACCGGATGTCCGGCCTCAGCATACTAAGACCAGAAGACCTTCTCCGTTGAGCTCCCCACCTCGACCCGGTAGAATGTGGCGGCATCGGACACGCTGCGAGGCAGATCTGCAAACGCTCCTGGAGAGCTCCGAATTCCGGTAAGTAACAGGTAATTCACATTCACATGCTTGCTTTGCATGAAAAATGCCTTACCTGCCGCTATTTTCTTCACCGCCTCAATCTCCTGGAGGGCCTTATGGGCCTCGGCCTTAGCGGCTTTGGCACTCTCAAGAGCCGAGGCAAGCTCGGACTCTCGAGTCTTTGAGTCGCGCTCCAAACTCTCATGCTTTTCCATGAGAGCCTGGAGCTCTTGCCGCACCTCCGCCACCCGCGCCTCCTGCTTCTCTCGCTCCGCTCGTTCCGCGGCTGCATTACGTTCGGCCGCGGACACGGCCTCCTTCAGGGTCGCCACCTCGTTCGTGGCCCCTGCAGTGCCCATGTTATCCTTGTTATTTCTATTGCAACCAAAATCCTTTTCTGTAAGGTACAATTTTAATACGGTGTTACTCACCTTCTTTGTCCTCGAGATGCTTCTTGGCAAGGCCGAGCTCGTTCTCGGACCGCTCGAGGTTCTGCTTCAAAGCATCGACCTCCGCAGTCGGTGCGGCAGAGGTCAGCAGTGCAGCCTGCAAACCCATATTGACATAATTTTTAGAACTCCTGCGTATATCTTTTTTAGATCCTCGGTCCGGTTTTTCTTTCCGAACACCGAACCGAGCATCAGGGGCTACTGTCTATGCGGTATTACATTACATATTTTAAAATTTCTTACCTCAAAGCCTGTTAGAAGGCTGCTACAGGCTTCGGTCAGCCCGCTCTTGGCGAGCTGAACCTTCTGAATCACCGCACTCATGATAGTGCGGTGTTCTTCCTCGATGGAAGCGCCGTTGAGCGCCTCGAGCAAGTTGTCCGGCGCCTCCGGTTGGACGGAGGCTGCCGGTCTCACGGTCTTGCCCTTCTTATGAAGGGGCCGCCTGCCGGACTCCGGAACCACTGCGGGTTCCGGTGTGGAGTCCGGTGCGAAGTCCGGGAGGTTGCCTTGCGGCACCTCCGGAGCCTCCCCCTCCTGGCGGGTCCCCTCCTGGGATCCCATCTCGGCGTCCTCAGCATCACGAGGGGTGGAGGCGGTCGGAATGGAATCCACATCCGACGGAGCCAAGGACCCGCTCGAAGAAGCGGGAAAATCGTCCTCGGCCGGACTACAGATTGTATGCGGCATTAGAGGGACAGTATGTGGCATAGAAGAGAAATTATAAATCATTCAGGAATCCGGATACTTACGATCTTGCCGGGGGCTTGGCCCTTGAGGGCCACCCCTCATCGCCGTCGTCAGCGTTGGCGGAGCAGTCCGGAGGAAGGGTCCTTCCCTTCTTGGACCCTTCGGCCTCCCCCGTTGGGGAGGCCTTCCTCTTCCTCTCTCCCCCCTCTAGGGGAGAGTCCTCTTTCTCCTCCTCGTCTTCGGGGGAGGAGTCCGCCTCGGAACCATCGGACGATGAGTCCGATACCACCTGGCGCCGGGAACTCCTTCGGGTTCCCGTGGACTTCTTCTTGGCCTTCTTCTCCGGCACCACGTAAAGGGCCGGAACCAGCAGCCCGTCACACGTGTGTCCGCTAGGTCTTCGGGAAGGGGAGCCGGACAGTCAACCTGTCCGGACGTCCTCTGCCAGTCCTGTTAAAGGCGTTGGGAGTTTTAGATCCCACATAGAGTCAAACTATGAAAGAAATAAGTGTCCCATAAAGGATAGCAAAGCTTACCTCGCCGGCCGGGCACTTCGTGCTGAATCCGCGATCTTCAGTTGCGGATGCGGGGGCTTCTCCTCCCTTGAACATCACCCTCCAGGCAGCTTCGTACGTCGTGTTGAAGAGCCCGCTCAGGGTCCGGTGCTATGCCGGATCAAACTCCCACAGATTGAAGGCCCGTTGTTGGCAGGGGAGGACAAGCATGACCTGGATCACGTTGACAAGCTTAAGCTTCTTGTTCACCAGGGTCTGGAGACAGTACTGGAGTCTAGTCAGCTCCTCCGAACTGCCCCATAGCAAGCCCTTCTCTTTCCAGGAGGTGAACCGCATGGGGGTACCAGATCTGAACTCAGGGGCCACAACCCATTTAGGGTCACGCGGCTCGGTGATATAGAACCACCCCGATTGCCACCCTTTGATGGTTTCCACGAAGGCGCCCTCGAGCCAAGTGACGTTGGGCATTTTGCCCACCATGGCACCTCCGCACTCCGCTTGGTTGCCCTTCACAACCTTCGGCTTGACATTGAAAGTCTTTAGCCACAAGCCGAAGTGGGGCTGGATGCAGAGGAAGGCCTCGCACACGACAATAAACGCCGAGATGTTGAGGATGAAGTTTGGCGCCAGATCGTGGAAGTCTAGGCCGTAGTAGTACATGAGCCCCCGGACAAAGGGATGAAGTGGGAAGCCCAGTCCACGGAGGAAGTGGGGAAGAAATACGACCCTCTCATGGGGCCTGGGGGTGGGGATGAGCTGCCCCTTGTCGGGCAGCCGGTGCGCGATGTTGCTGGATAGATATCCGGCGCCGCGCAGTTTTTCGATGTGCCCCTCCGTAATAGAGGAGGCCATCCACTTGCCTCCCGCTCCGGACATGGCTGGAGAAGGTTGAGGCGAGTTGTGCGGGCTTGGGCGCTGGAGCGCGAGTGCGCGGAGATGGATAGGCAGAGGAGGAAGAAGGCGTAGGTAAAAAGGGTGGATCCTTATCCCCTTATATATGAGCGGACGAAGACTATGCGTCCCCACCGGCCTGGTGAAACTTGCCTATCTCCCGAGCGCCACAATCAATGGCGCGGTTGGGTTACCGACGTCCGTATTGATGGGAATCCCGGAATAAGGGGAACACGATCTCTGCTTTGACAAGACGTGCCAAGGAAACCGCTTCGCTAAACGCGCTGATGTGGTATAATGAAAACGTTTCAAGTAAAGGCTTGGTAGTGGCGTGATGTCATGCCACAAAATACGTCAGCAGATTGAACTTGTGTACATATTATTCTCTCTACTGTGGTATGTGGAATTTTATTGCAGAGCCGGACACTATCCTGGTGTTCACAAATCTTATATGATTAATTCGGAGGAGGAACCCGCCTTGCAATGCCGAACAATATGCGCGCCGGACTCATCGTCATTGAAGCCTGGTTCAGGGGCTACTGAGGGAGTCCTGGACTAGGGGGTGTCCGGATAGCCGGACTATCATCATCGGCCGGACTCCAAGACTATGAAGATACAAGATTGAAGACTTCGTCCCGTGTCCGGATGGGACTTTCCTTGGCGTGGAAGGAAAGCTTGGCGATATGGATATGTAGATCTCCTACCGTTGTAACCGACTCTGTGTAACCCTAGCCCTCTCCGGTGTCTATATAAACCGGAGGGTTTTAGTCCGTAGGACGAACAACCATTACAACAATCATACCATAGGCTAGCTTCTAGGGTTTAGCCTCCTTGATCTCGTGGTAGATCCACTCTTGTACTACCCATATCATCAATATCAATCAAGCAGGAGTAGGATTTTACCTCCATCGAGAGGGCCCGAACCTGGGTAGAAACATCGTGTCCCTTGTCTCCTGTTACCATCCGCCTAGACGCACAATTCGGGACCCCCTACCCGAGATCCGCCGGTTTTGACACCGACAGGAAGGCTCGCAAGAGATGAGTGATTATGTCCTGGACTAGGGGTTACTCGTCACGTCGTCTCCCAGCCAGGAGTAGTTGGGCCGAGGACCCCCACGATGATTCACTAGTGGGCTGCGTTCGTTGAGCCCATGGCAGCAAGGAGGCATGTTTCTGAAGACTTGGCATATACTCGTTTAGAAGTCATCTACCCCATGATTACCTTATAAGTAACCGACTTTTATGTAAACCTCAGACCCCTCGTATCTATACAAACTGGGGGAGGGCCTCCTAGACAACACACAATGACGTCGTAGTAGATCAACCTGTAATCTGTAACCACTCAAAATTAATACGATCAAAGTAGAGGGTAGGGTGTTATCTCTTCGAAGAGCCCGAACTAGGGTAAATCCCTATCTCCTGTTACCATCACACCACCTGTTCAGGACCCCCTACTGGAGATCTCCTGGATTTGTCTCCAGCATGGGTGGCCCATATGTACAAGTGCCTCTAAGTGGTCACAACGGTTCAGCTCTAGTATGACTTTCCTGTGGGGACAGCTCTTCGTATACGGCAACATCACCATCTTCACTTATTCGGTTGGCAACCTCAGCAAGATGAAAAACTACGCCCTAGGACGGATTGCCGGATTTGGGAACCTGGAATACGCTACAAACTCTTGCAGCATACTCGTCTTTTTGAACTGGGTGTTACACCAGGTCAAAGAGCACAACGACACACCTATCATACCTCGGAATCAGTCCCGACTCACGATGATGGACAAGCCCATGTTTCGGATCCAAACACCACACCAGAGAATTGAAGCACCTGCTTCTCGGTCTACTGATGCAGATGCATATCGAATGCCTTGTACTTGTGTGTTTGATTTGATAACCTGACTGTAATATTGTGTTGATCATCCTAGGTTTTATATGACAAGGTTCTTTTGGCTTTGACTTTTTCCCCGAACTCTTTTCTTTGAAAAATATTCATATCTACTATAAAGTTCATCATAAGTACAAAGCACCTTAAAAATAAAAATTACACCACCGCCGCTAGAACGGTCCTTTGATGTGCGGTTGTTTAATAACCCACAAGTATAAGAGGTCAATTGTAGACTCTTTCGATAAGTAAGAGTGTCGAACTCAATGAGGTGCTAAAGGTAGAACGACTATTCCCTCAAGTTCTATCGACCACCGATACAACTCTACGCACACTTAAAGTTTGCTTTACCTAGAACAAGTATGAAATTAGAAGTACTTTGTAGGTGATAGGATAGGTTTGCAACATAATAAAGAGCATGTAAATAAAAGTTAGGGGCTATTTTGATAAAGAAACAATTAAGGTAGTTTTAGTAGAGAGATTTTTGTAACGGAAGAAAGTTATTTGTCCCTAGGCAATCGACCTCTCCAGCGACAACAATGGCGACGACGTCTTTGGCCCCGACCCTTTGATCGGAGGGCTGAGCAGAGCGGATAGTAAGAGGCTCGAGACAAGTCAGATAGCGAATAATTTTAGTTAGTTCTAGTCTAAATTTCGATTAAGTTATCTAAAATATTTGGAATCCGCATCCAATTTTGTTTTAGTAAGTTTTTTGTAGTGGTTTAAACCAAATTTATGTTTATATGGCACCTAATTTTTGACGGTGCTAAGTATTAGGGATTAGTTAGAAACGGCTATTTCTTAGAGCAGCATATGTAGTCCTTTAAAGTATACTTGGCTGTATCTTCCTCTAAATTTTGAGGGATCGGATAGAAATATCCTTAGTCCAATGGAGAAAAAGGGCACAAAAAACAAATGAAATGCCAAAAAAATAATCGATTTGATTAATAGCTTGACACAAGTATCAACAAGTAATTGAACATTCACTGGATCCCTTATTATGAACAATCAAAAAAGAATCAACGATAAATGATACATAGTGCAATTTTCATAATTACGATGGAAGCAGGTTACGTAATATCAGAACAGATGAGCATCCTATGAAAAGAACACACATCCTTGGAAATCATCATGGTCAATGTGTAAGTGTTTGTGAGTTTTTTTTTTGTGTGTGAAATAAGTGTTTGTGAGTATTTGAGTCCCTTGAGGTTGCCATTGGCAGCTGGGTATTTTTAGAGTTCCTGTAAAATAATCTCTTTTACAAACTTTGATTTATTTGGCATACCATGGTTTTAGAAACCATAGTAATTTCAGTACTGTGGTATTTCCGTAGTATTTTGAAAAGAGGCCATGGCCTCCTTTTTCTAGACCAAAATGAGAAAATTCTTGTTCTCAGGCCCCGTTCAGATCTTGTCCTGCTCCCAGCTTCTGCGGCTCCGCGCTGGAGACGGCCCGAACGCCATAGCTTCAATAAGCCGGCTTCGCGGAGCGATGTCCCCTCGCAGTGCAAAAACGAGAAGCTGGGGCAACCCCGCTCCCAAAAATCGAAGGAGGAGGAGTTGGAGATAATTACTGGACATGCCACCTCCAAGTGGACCGGGGGGCACCATACCGGTTCGCTCGTCATGTCTTTCTCTCCGATACTTCGCTATTCTAATCGAAACCTGGCCTGCCTTTCCTTCGAATGGGCCTAAAGCAAGTTTATTGGGCTACCAGCCCAACTAAACTAACTGGAAGTGGAGCTGACCTCCCGAACGTTTTCTTTGGAGCCAGTTTTTCTACGAGAACCAGGATTTGGCAGGAGAAGCGGATGCTGGCTATTTGGAGGAGTTGGAGAGGATCCGAACGGGGCCTTAGAAACTGAAGTATTCATGTAGCCAGCCATCGGAATAATCAAGTTTTGTATTATCATAATTTTAAATTACTGTCTCCAAGATAGATTTTAAATTATTGTGCTGCAAATTAGTCCCGAGAGTTTGAGACAAATTACGCAGCTCAATAGTACACAAAAACTTCAGAAAGCAATGCCAATGATTTGGCCATTCACATTTCGTAGTAGGAGTCCTACTAACGAATTTCCACGATCTCAAGACACCTCTGCTTCACCGATCACTTTTTCTTTCTCCCTCCAGGCCACCAAGCAGTGTATTCATCAGCTCTCGAAGTCCGACGGAGATACGGAAGGGTCGTTGAAGAAGACGGTCTGCACCACCTTGTCCCTCTCTCGGCGAGCCTCCTCCCTCTGCTTCTTGTTCTGCACCCGCCTAGCTTGAGTTTGGCGAGCCAGAGCAAGGGCCGCCCACAGGGGATCCTGCGGGGAAGAGGGATCCTGAGCATTCGTCCCAGCTGATGGCTGGTGAGCAAGCGGAGGGGTGCTTGACGTTGGCGTCGCTATGGGTTCCTGCTGCTTCTTGATCATCCCCTTGTCCATCTCCGGGCTCTCTCTTCCGCTTGGTCTCTGCCCTTGGCAGTTCGCCCTTTGGAGCTATATGACGTGGGCAGCGGAAGCGGGGGCAGGCCGCAATTATTTATTGTGTTTACTGGGTTTTGAACCCTGAACCTCTTGGTTGTAAGTTTATGCACCTAACCAGTTCACCCATCAGACCGATCTAATGGAAGAGACTAGGCAACACATTATACGTCAACACTCCCCCTCACGTGTGGCTCCCTCAGGCCTCAACGTGGACCGAAAGTGCGCTGCAATTTAACTGCGTCAGCCAGGTCTTGAACTCAAGACCTCTTGGCTCCGATACCATGTATAAATGCATGCTCTAGCCGATGCAACCAAAAGACCGATCTGAGGGAGAGGGCCGGACATTATACTCCAACAATACCTACTCGCCCTCGCGCTCCTGGACCATGGCCATGCCGCCGGCCGCCTGAACCTCGTTGTGTGTCGCCGATCGGCCATCGGCGACACTGTCCATCTTTATCGCCATATCGGGGGACACGCGACAGGGGCCGTTGTGTGGTCAGCGGTTTGATCGGCGGTGCTTGCCAGTATTCCTCTTCTCCGTCGAGCGCGGGGACACTACTCTTGCATCGTCACGTCCGCCCTGCTGGACGTCTAGCGAACATGGTGGCTCGGGCTCCTTGTGGCACGGTGCCTCGGCTTCGCGTCAATGGCGCCGGCGTCCTCCATCGCGACGCAGGCAGGGTTGATGCCCACGTTGGTGGCGTACGACGGCTGCGGGAGGATCGGGCGCTGCGCTTGGTCTGGATGAAGTGGGCGAGGCGCCAAATTCTTGTGCTTCCTCAGGTTTTGAAGGAAATGCGGGGCGCGACGCTTCGCACGTTTGAGTATTACGCTGGGCCCCTAGGCATCCCAGCGCGGTTGTAAGTAAACGCGGATTCACATATGTAGCTGTTTCTTTCTTCTTTTGTCGAGTTTGGTTTTTGGAAAGAAACACTTAGCAAAAGTTCCATTTTTATGATGAAAGGCCGCTTGTTTTCTACGATGAAAGTGGTTCATTCCTTTTTGTTAACTGAGCGTCCTGATTATCCGAGGTAATTTCATAACTGCACCACTTCTCCAACTCTCTAAGGACCTAATAAACGAGAAATTACAACATCGAGCATAAACAAATTTAAAGACCCAGACACAGGTTGTAGATTGCAATGGAGCCCTTCTTCAGCGAGCTTCAGCAGCGTATCGACCACAACGTTGCCTCATCAGGAACAAACCATTTGAGATGATGCTGTAGAATATGAGGTATGGGCCGTGCAAACACAATACATTGATCGGTGCACCAGGCACGTATATATGAGTACAGAGGGGGGCCACTACTTCCACTATACAGATAGACTAGGAGGTGTGTGCAATTGAAGCGGCGCCGGAGACGCAGAGACTGGAAAGAAACTCCTCGAAGGTGGAAGTCGGCTGTCCCTTAGTCATCACATCGGCGAACTGTTGTGCGCTCGGAACATGAAGAACCCGAATGCGTCCAAGGGCCATCTGCTCACGCACAAAGTGAATGTCCAGCTCAATGTGCTTAGTCTGGCGATGATGAACAGGGTTGGCGGAAGGGTACACCGCAGAGACGTCGTCACAGTAGACAACCATAGCTTGGGAGACATAATGATGCAACTCCTGAAGTAACTGTCGTAGCCAGGTGCACTTGGCGACGGCGTTAGCCACAGCTCGGTACTCAGCCTTCGCGCTAGAGCGCGAAACCGTAGGTTGTCGCTTGGATGACCACGAGACGAGTGAAGGACCGAGGTAAACGCAGTAGCCAGAGGTGGACCGACGGATGTCGGGGCAGCGAGCCCAGTCCGCGTCGGAGTAGGCCACCATCTCCAGAGAAGTGGACGCCGTGAGAGTGAGCCCAAGAGCCATCGTGCCACGGATGTAACGAAGAATCCACTTCACGAAGGGCGTGTGTCGGTGTCAAAACCGGCGGATCTCGGGTAGGGGGTCCCGAACTGTGCGTCTAGGCGGATGGTAACAGGAGACAAGGGACACGATGTTTTTACTCAGATTCGGGCCCTCTCGTTGGAGGTAAAACCCTACTCCTGCTTGATTGATATTGATGATATGGGTAGTACAAGAGTGGATCTACCACGAGATCAAGGAGGCTAAACCCTAGAACCTAGCCTATGGTATGATTGTTGTTCGTCCTATGAACTAAAACCCTCCGGTTTATTTAGACACCGGAGAGGGCTAGGGTTACACAGAGTCGGTTACAATGGTAGGAGATCTACATATCCGTATTGCCAAGCTTGCCTTCCACGCCAAGGAAAGTCCCATCCGGACACGGGACGAAGTCTTCAATCTTGTATCTTCATAGTCTTAGAGTCCGGCCGGTGATGATAGTTCGGCTATCCGGACACCCCCTAGTCCAGGACTCCCTCAGTAACCCCCGAACCAGGCATCAATGACGACGAGTCCGGCGCGTATATTGTCTTCGGCGTTGCAAGGCGGGTTCTCCTCCAAATTCCATGTGCTTGACGAATAGTATCCGGCTTCCTCATAAATGTTGCGCTCCTTGGCTTCCACGCCCAATAATGGCCCTCTTCCACGTGTCGTACGAATGCGAAAGGCCAGGGTATTTTTACATTTTACCCCCAAGCTGCGCGAATAAGCTGCCTATAAGAGAGGCTAGAATCCAGATCCAAATCACACCATCCTCCTTCCGCAAGTACTCATCGGAGCGCTTCTGACAAAAATCCACTCCATCATGGACCGTCGACGCGGCTCCTCCTCTCGCGCTCCCAACCCTCAGCCAGGAGACTGGAGGAGATGTTCAGTCCTGCACAGCGAGCTGGTGACGCTCCAAGCGGAGGGATACCTTCCTCCGGCCTTTATGGTCCCGGTTCGAGCCGGGCTGGCCACCTACAAAGGTGGAAAGCAGGTGGAGACCACCCCTAGTCCCTCCAAAGGAGAGCGGGTGTGCTTCATCCCTTATCTAATAAGGGGGCTCGGATTTCCCATACATCCGTTTCTCCGGGGGCTTCTGGAGTTCTACGGACTCCAGCTTCATCACCTTACGCCCGCCTCCATTCTGCATATTACGGGTTTCATAGCTCTTTGTGAGCTGTTCTTGGGCATCGAGCCCCATTTCGTGCTGTGGAAGAGATTGTTTTGCCTCGTACCCTGTTCTCATGAGGGGTCGATATATCAAGTGGGCGGAGCCGAAATATGGCACATCGCCGGGACCAGATATCTATCCGGAACCCCAAAGAAGGCGTCCGAAGATTGGCCTTCGGAATGGTTTTATGTGGAAGACGCTCCACTGCCGGACCCAGTTCGGATCAGCCTCCCGGAGTTCAGCAACGCTCCTCTGAAGAAACGCCTGAGTTGGCGCCCACGGAGCCCTCAACGGGAAGATGATAGGAGCGTCCATTATCTGATGGGTCGGATAAGGTTGATGGCTCATTCTGGATTGACCATGATTGGAGTCATGGCCACGTGCATAATGCGACGGGTGCAGTCGCTCCAATATAGGGGCCACCCCATGTGGGATTTCAACGGGGAGAATGACGCCACCCGTCATGGCCGCAAGGGGCCGGGATCGGCCGCCGATCTGGTGAAGATCCTGTCCGGCTTGTACAAGGGGGAGAAGGAGGACTTCCTCCAAACGAGTCCATTAAATGGATTCTCCATGAATAACCCTCGGAGCTGGGTAAGCGAACGTTTATCTATCCGATCCGTGCTTTCAAAGTTAAGTGTCTTACTTTATGATTTTGATGTAGGAACTGCGCCGGGATGTGGAGGGCATACACAGTCCGGCTCCACAACCCGAGGATCCGGGAAGATCCCTTGATCCGGCCTCCGAAGAGGATCCGGACATAAAGGTGGAGCTGATTGACGGGGTGTTCCACCAACTTAGCATGGACAATGCTCTAGTCGCCATTACGGCCGACTACCCCGGTTTATCTCCCGCTTCCCAGGTAACTATGACCGGAGCGCTGACACCATTACTTCGTCTGTGCTTATTTCTGACCACCGTATGCCAACGGTGTCTCGCAGGAGGTGCCTTCAAGGCGGGAAGCTGATCCCGCGGTGGCTGACCAACCAGGGTC
Source organism: Triticum timopheevii (assembly GCA_963921465.1). NCBI lineage: Eukaryota > Viridiplantae > Streptophyta > Magnoliopsida > Poales > Poaceae > Triticum > Triticum timopheevii. Next base: position 174,670,882 of record OY997264.1, on the reverse strand, counting down.
AGTTCGGCCCAGCAGGCGGAAGAGGGGTGCGGTGCGAATTGAAACGTCGCCGCAACGGTATGGCACGCCACCGTTTTTAAGGAAAAGACTCCTGTGAAGTATATTGATGCTCATGACTTTTTCAGGAGAAAGAGCGCTCGCCGGACTGTGTCCGGAGAGGTTGCCAACCAAGCCTCCGCCAGCCAGGCTCCAACACTTGGTCCAGAGGGGGAGGCGAGCGCAAGGCGCGAGCCGGATGCTCCTCCAACGAAGGATTCCGACGGGCTATCCGCCACCAAGTCTGAGGTGCAGAGCGCCATGAATCACAGGCGCCGCCGGACAGTTCTTCGTGACGCGTGTTTCTCCCCGGAGGCGTTGAATGCCTTTAACGCGGGAGACGCGCACCTCCGTGCCGCTCAAGATGGTTTAACCAGAGCCACGGAGCAGTATGTGAAAGACATACGGGTAAGGGATTTTAATAGTTGTATATGCCAGTAGCCCCCGAGACTTAAAGTAGTTAAAATAACTGATTTAAGGATCGTTTGATATGCAGGATCTTACGGAGAAGAATACCCAATTGTCCCAGGAGCTACAAGAGTGCAAGGCCCAACTTGAGGCCGCACTAGCCGCCACAGGAGGAGACACAGAGACCCCCTCCGATAACACATATTTCAAAAAGATAAGCAGTGTGCGGCGTGCGTATAAGTCTGACAATAATATTGCAGATGTAGCCGGACTTGATCCGGACAAGCAACAGCTACTGCGCCAGCTGAAGGCCGGCGAGAGGGTGCTTATGAAGATGCAGCAGGAGAGGAACAAACTCTAAGATGCCCACACCCAGCTTGGAGAAGAGCTAAAAGGTGTTCGGGCCCAGCTGTCTGGCTCCATGAAGGAGAATCAGCGGCTTTGTCGCGTCATCTACAGTAAGTGCTTGAGCAAACTCTTTTGAAAAGAAGAGTTCGGCGAGGAAGTCGATTGACAGGAATGTGTCTGTAGGTGTGCTCACAGGTCGCCCTGCGGAGGAAATGCCCGGTTCAACGGGTGACCAACTTCCCGAGCTGGTGCAACTGCATGAATGTGTTCGGCAGGCGATGAGTGGCGTTGCCCAGGCCTTATGGCCGTCCGTCTCCCTACCCGAGGGCCTTGGGCGGCTTGCAGAGAAGCTTCAGGGAGCATGGCAGCGCTTCCGTCTATGGAAGATATCGGCCTGCCGTCAAGGCGCCAGGGAGGCCTGGGCCATGGTGAAGACGCGGTACAAGAAGGCGGATCCGAACCACATGGCCGAGGTCGGACCTGTGGGGCCTGATGGGAAGGAGATCCCTGTGAGCTTAATGTACGGCCAAGTAGAGTTGTCCGCTAAGTATTCCCAACGGGACTGTAAATTAGACAGCCTGTTAGATGGGATTGAAGAGGAGTACAATCAGTCAATGTGACGATGTATTTTAAAATGACATGTATAATGCCTTCTAGCCGGATTGTAGATCGTTTGTCTTTGCAGACCTTTTCGCTTCAACCTCGGGACCCAACAGTCCGGAGTGTGTCCGAATACCCTCGCGGTTATGCAAAAAACCGGGGCATGCATGGAGACCAGGCGTAAGGGTCATTAGTGCTTTATCAGACAAGTGCCCAACTAGTTATGTTATATTACATGGTTAGTAAGAAACATCTTCCAGGGAGAATAGTTCCGTTAGGGGTTCCTTTCCCTGGGAGGCATGCCCTAAAGTGCATGTCCGGACTGCAAAAAGAGCAGGAAAGCATCTGGGGACAGATAAATAAATAAATAAGAAATCATCTTTCAAGTCACCGACCGAATATTCCCTTAAGAAAGCTAGCTTTCGGCTTCACCCAGTCTGAGGTACACATCCGGCTGACCTGGCAGTAACAATCGCAGAGGTGCTCCCTTTACCTCCTAGCCGAACAATCGGGAATGTAGGGGTAAGCACAGGAGCCAGGCAACCCAGCTTGGCCAAAACTTAAGTCATATCGATGCATATAATGGTGAATAAAAGGTACATGCGGAAGTTTGACACATGTGTTGGGCATAAAGCCCGTATAAATAAGCTTCTGTTTAAGAAGCCCCCAGGTATAATGAGTGCGAGTAGCATGTCAAGTGTGTGCGAACAATGCGCAAGTCAGATCTCAAAGGCTTTTATGAAAAAAGGGGGGAGAAAAGAGAGAAACAAAAGACAACTGAAGTATAAAATGTGGACGGAGGAAGGAGACGAACTCCGAGTCCGGCGCTAGGCGTAGAATCTTCGGAGGCGGGCTGCATTCCATGGGTTCGGCTCGAGTCGGTTGTCCAATGCGTTTCGCAGACGGTATGCTCCTCTGGTCAGGACTTGGTCGATGATGAAGGGACCTTCCCATTTGGGCTTGAGTTTGTCCTTTTTCTTGTCCGGCAGGCGTAGAACTAGTTCACTAACATTGTAAGTTTTAGCCCGTACTTCTCTGCTTTGATATCTTCGAGCCTGCTGCTGATAGAATGCGGAACGAGCCTTTTCCACATCGCGCTCCTCCTCCAATGCATCCAAGCTGTCCTGCCGATCCAACTCGGCTTCTCTTTCTTCGTACATGCGCACTTGAGGTGAGTCATGAATTATATCGCAGGGCAAAACTGCCTCTGCGCCGTATACCATAAAGAATGGTGTGAATCCAGTAGTACGGTTTGTCGTGGTCCGCAGCCCCCAGAGTACGGAGTCGAGCTCCTCTACCCAGTGCGTGTTAGATTCCGTAAGGGACCGCACTAATCTGGGTTTGATGCTGCTCATGATTAGACCATTTGCTCGTTCAACTTGACCGTTGGTTTGAGGGTGATAGACTGATGCATAGTCGAGCTTGATGCCCATATTTTTGCACTAGAGTTTAACCTCGTTGGCCGTGAAGTTTGTGCCGTTATCGGTGATGATGCTGTGGGGGACGCCATAACGGTGTACTACCCTGGATATGAAGTCTATCACTGGTCCGGATTCGGCCGTTTTAACTGTCTTGGCCTCTATCCATTTGGTGAATTTGTCCACCATTAACAATAAGTATTTTTGCTTGTGGGTTCCCCCTTTAAGGGGTCCAACCATGTCAAGCCCCCAGACCGCGAACGGCCAGGTAATGGGTATAGTTTTGAGGGCGGTGGGTGGCATGTGGCTTTGATTAGCAAAGAGCTGGCAACCGACGCATCTTTGGACCAAGTCCTGAGCGTCTGCCCGGGCAGTCGGCCAATAAAATCCTGTATGGAAGGCCTTGCCCACAAGGGCCCGGGCTGCGGCGTGGTGCCCGCCGAGTCCGGCGTGAATTTCATCCAGGAGATTTTGCCCTTCCACTTCGGAGATGCACCTTTGAAGGACTCCGGTTGTGCTTTTCTTATAAAGATCTCCCTCATGGACCTTGTAGGCTTTAGATCACCGAACTATGCAGCAGGCCTCATTTTGGTCTTCGGGAAGTTCCTGCCTAATTAAGTAGGCTAGGAATGGTTCTGTCCACGGGACAATTACTGCCATTATTTCGTGGGCTGAAGGTGTTATTTCATTGGCTGAGCCGCCGATTATGTCAGATTGTTTTCTGTTGGGTGGTGCGGTTGGTTCCGGGTTGTTATTTCTGGACTCCTCTTCCCATAATACGGATGGCTTAAAGAGCCGCTCCAGGAAGATGTTTGGAGGGACGGCGTCGCGTTTTGCGCTGATGTGTGCCAACACGTCGGCTGCCTGGTTATTATCCCGGGCTACATGGTGGAATTCGAGTCCTTCAAACCGAGCTGACATTTTTAAGACGGCGTTACGATAGGCTGCCATTTTCGGATCCTTGGTGTCAAAGTCTCTATTTACTTGGGATATTGCGAGGTTTGAATCCCCGCGCACCTCTAGGCGTTGAATACCCATGGAGATTGCCATCCGGAGACCATGTAGAAGGGCCTCATATTCGGCTGCATTGTTGAAGTCCGTGTACATTATCTGAAGTACGTATTGGGCTGTGTCTCCGGTTGGGGACGTCAATACGACGCCAGCCCCCAAGCCGGCCAACATTTTGGAGCCATCGAAATGCATGATCCAAGTGGAGTATACGCCGTACTCTTTAGGGAGTTCGGCTTCGGTCCATTCAGCAATGAAGTCAGCCAAGACTTGCGACTTTATAGCTCGCCGTGGTTTGTAGGTTATGTCGAATGGTAAGAGCTCGATGGCCCATTTTGCAATCCTGCCCGTCTCGTCGCGGTTGTTTATAATGTCGTTGAGGGGTACTTCGGAGGCCACTATTATCGAACACTCTTGAAAGTAGTGCCGCAGCTTCCGGGATGCCATGAACACCGCGTACGCTATCTTTTGATAATGCAGATACCGGGACTTGCATGGAGTTAAGACAGTGGATACGTAGTACACTGGTTTTTGAAGAGGGAATTTGTGCCCTTCTGTTTCTCGTTCGACGACGAGCACTACATTTACAACTTGATGTGTTGCCGCGATATATAGCAACATTGGTTCGCCCAAGTTGGGCGCGGCCAGGACCGGATTTGTTGCCAATATAGCCTTTATTTCTTCGAGTCCGGCCGTGGCAGCATCCGTCCATTCGAAGTGTTCGGTGCGCATGAGGAGGCGGTAGAGGGGCAATGCCTTTTCTCCCAAACGGGAGATGAAGCGGCTTAGAGCCGCCACGCATCCAGTTAATTTTTGTATTTGTTTGAGGTCTTTTGGGATATCCAACTGTGACAGAGCTCGGATCTTGGCTGGGTTTGCTTCAATTCCTCTACCGGGTACAATGAAGCCCAAGAGCTTTCCTGCTGGTACGCCGAAAACGCATTTTTCCGGGTTGAGCTTAATGTTATATGCTCGGAGGTTGTCGAATGTGAGCCTCAAGTCGTCTACTAGAGTTTCGACGTGTTTGGTCTTGATGGCCACGTCGTCTACGTATGCCTCCACTATTTTGCCGATCTGGGTAGCCAGACATGTCTGAATCATGCGCTGATATGTTGCGCCGGTGTTTTTGAGTCCGAAGGGCATTGTGTTGAAGCAGAATGGCCCGTATGGAGTAATGAATGCCGTTGCGGCTTGGTCTGTCTCTGCCATCTTGATTTGATGGTAGCCGGAGTATGCGTCGAGGAAGCACAATGAATCGTGCCCTGCGGTAGCATCGATGATTTGATCGATGCGGGGAAGGGGGAAAGGATCCTTTGGACAAGCCTTGTTAAGGTCTTTAAAATCTACACACAGGCGCCAGGATTTGTCCTTTTTTGGTACCATTACCAGGTTTGCTAGCCAGTCCAGATGTTTGATGTCTCTGATGAATCCGGCTTCTAATAGTTTGGCTAGCTCCTCTCCCATTGCCTGTCTTTTGGGTTTGGAAAATCGCCGAAGAGCCTGTTTGACTGGCTTGAATCCTTTTAGGATGTTTAGGCTGTGTTCTGCCAGCCTGCGTGGGATTCCTGGCATATCTGAAGGGTGCCAGGCAAAGATATCCCAATTTTCCCGAAGAAATTCTCATAGTGCGGCGTCTACATCAGGGTTTAATTGTGCCCCAATGGAGGCCGTCTTTGTGGGGTCCGTTGGATGGACCTGGATTTTGACTATTTCGTCCGCTGGTTTAAAAGAGGTGGACTTGGATCTCTTATCAAGTATCACGTCGTCCCTGTTCACTGTGGAGCGCAGCGCAGTGAGTTCCTTGGCCGCTAGGGCTTCGGATAGTGTCTCTAAGGCTAGTGCGGCTGTCTTGTTTTCTGCGCGGAGTGCTATGTCCGGATCAGTGACAAGAGTGATGATTCCATTGGGCCCGGGCATTTTAAGCTTCATGTACCCGTAATGGGGTATGGCTTGGAAAATTGTGAATGCCTCTCGCCATAATAAAGCGTAATATCCGCTGCTGAACGGGGCCACTTGGAACGTGACCTCCTCGGACCTGTAATTGTCCGGCGAGCCGAACACCACATCAAGTGTAATTTTTCCTGTGCATCGTGCTTCCCGACTAGGGATTATTCCTCTAAAGGTTGTGCTGCTTCGCTCAATGCGGCTCCAGTCTATTTCCATTTTTCAAAGGGTTTCCTCGTAGATGAGGTTTAGTCCGCTGCCGCCATCCATGAGTACCTTGGTAAGATGAAAGCCGTCCACTATTGGACTGAGGACTAATGCGGCTGGTGCTCGGGCTGTTCGGAATTTAGGTTCGTCGCTGGCATTGAAAGTGATAGCCGTGTCGCTCCATGGATTTGTCGTTGCTACTTGGTAGACTTCGGCGAGGCTGTGGATTGTTCGTTTCCGCATATTATTTGATGCGAAAGTCTCGAAGACTGTTAATACCGTACTGGTACTGTTGGGGTGTCTCTCCGGGGCTAGAAGCTCTTCGCCACTTTTGGCCACCTGCCGCAGTATCCAACATGCTCGAAGGCTATGTGTTGGAGTGGCGCCCTCTGTACTATGAATTTTACAGGGTCCGCTGAGCCATCCCTCCAGTACGGTTCCGTGCTCTTTATGGGGTTTTTGCTTTTTGGTTTTTGTCCCGGGTGCCTGAGCATGATGCACCCTTTTATTTTGGACTAGGGTTGTGTTCGGAGCCGGATTGTCCCAAAACTTATTTTCGGTTTTCCAGATACTCTCCATCGCACAGTACTTTCGTACTATGGACGCCAGTTCGGCGAAGCGTGTAATTTCGCGGCGACTTACGGCGTTCAAGATTCCCTTGTCCGTGCAATTGTTGCGGAAAATTTAGATTGCGCTTTCCTCACGGCAGTCCTTTATCCTGTCCATAACCAGGAGGAATCTGGCCCAGTAATGATGTATTGTTTCCGTGGGCTCTTGCCGAATTTGAGATAGATCGCTTATGTTTGGGTGGGCGGGTGGAATTGAGTCCGGAACCCTGCCCAACTTGAGGCTCAAGGGCCGAAAAGTTTCCGAATTTGGAAGCTTGGATTGCTGGACGTTGTCCAACGAATCTGGTCCGCTGCCTGACTTTAGGTTCAGTACTTGATCGACGTCCGTCCCTCCGCGGGAATTCGGCATGGAGGGATCAAGAGTCCAGACATAACGGGTCTTTAATACAGAAGAAGAGTCGCCGCGTTGTTTCTCTACCACCGCAACGAGGTGGGTAACCTGGGGAGAGTTAATCTCTCTTAGATCGGTTTTAAGCCCAATCTGATCGTAGTCTGTAGAGACCCCCAGGGCGGCGATGCGATCCAAGAGCTCGTTTACAGAAGAGAGCTCAATCGGATCCAGCTGCTCGGTGAATTCTGAGCTGACGCGAAGATCGCTTTTGATGACCCGAGAGGTCATCGTCGAAGCGGCGGCCGAACAGGCGGTCATAAGAAAACCACCTAGCCGGATAGTTTGGCCGGCGGCCAAAGCTCCTTTGGCAATGGTACCGTCTTTAAAGACGGGAAGAGGCATCCTTCTTGATCGTGACGGCACAGAGGAACTCTCAATGAAAGCACCAATGTCGGTGTCAAAACCGGCGGATCTCGGGTAGGGGGTCCCGAACTGTGCGTCTAGGCGGATGGTAACAGGAGACAAGGGACACGATGTGTTTACCCAGGTTCGGGCCCTCTCGATGGAGGTAAAACCCTACTCCTGCTTGATTGATATTGATGATATGGGTAGTACAAGAGTGGATCTACCACGAGATCAAGGAGGCTAAACCCTAGAAGCTAGCCTATGGTATGATTGTTGTTCGTCCTATGGACTAAAACCCTCCGGTTTATATAGACACCAGAAAGGGCTAGGGTTACATAGAGTCGGTTACAATGGTAGGAGATCTACATATCCGTATTGCCAAGCTTGCCTTCCACGCCAAGGAAAGTCCCATCCGGACACGGGACGAAGTCTTCAATCTTGTATCTTCATAGTCTTAGAGTCCGGCCGGTGATGCTATACTACAAGAAATATGTCAACTTGTGACCTTGACTATTGGTCACTGAAAGGTCACAAATTTCCATTTATGACCTTTTTGTGACCAAAAACAGAAGGTCAAAACCTGGCCGTCGTAAACTGACTATAGCGACCTTTCTTCTGGAATGGTCAAAGACGTTTACGACCAAAATACGTGTACTGTGGCGTTTTGGTCACTAGCAACCTCCCCAAGCCACATAGGCATCCAGCGTGGCAATCTGACATGGCACAAGATTCAGCCCGGTCCAATTCGATTTTCTACATGGGCCTAGCCCAACAATTCGGCCTTTTCAATATATATTTATTTCTGTTAATTTTCACTAGCTACATGGGCCTGGCCCATTTTATTTTCTAGGGCGTTGCCTTCTATAATTCATTTCTTTTTTGGGCCTCGGCCCTTTTACAATCCAATCTATTTTGGGCCTCCACAACATACATTTAGAAGCTTGACATCTCAGCATGTACAAATGTATCCAAACCATTTTATTTCTTTCAACACAAAAGGATTCATTACACAGCCACGATAATAGATAGTAGATACATTCGACAGAGACTGAATTAACATAGAAATGAAGCAACAAAGGGCAGTCTGAGAAAAGGAACTACATGGGACTACAACAACATGGGACTAGAGCTGCCATTTCTATTTCTACCAGCATTTGTAGACGCTTGCAAGAGAGGGAGAGAGATCATCCATCATCAAACAGTGACAGTAGCGACGTTCGAGAGACCCCCTCCCCCTGCTGCTTCGCGTGCCTGCTACTGCTTGTTGTGCCGCATCACTAGTCGGCCTGCACACAAGAATTTTAGCTTTACATAAGGTTTACAAGAACAGGACCCTAATACATCAGATTGACATTCACAAGTTATTTTCATTTTTATTAAGAACTGTGTCACACCATTTACATTACTAGTTATGTATTGACATACTTATCTAAAAGAACATATACAGAAACATATGAATTTTATTTCTGAATACCAATATAGAAGTACTAAAAAAACAAGACTAAAAATCAGTAGAAGGTAACAAGAGCTCATTACACAAGTTTTGCTAGCAATTAGGGGACCCTGGTTCCTATACTGACCACATTTGGGCATATCCTACCCTACCAGTGGCTAAATAATGCAACTTTATGACTGTCAAGTAGGCCTACAGATCGATGATGGAGCAGACTCAAACATTACAAACACAACAGCTGATGCGCGCCATGGAGCATGATCTGAATGTTGTTCCTCGTTTTTTAAACTTAACGACAAGAAAAGCACTCAGGTTGCATCTTTTGCAGACACGACAACATACATGAGCCAAATTAACAAACAAGAGGTGCATATCTGGAACCAGTCGTCATCATCAATGAAGCGTTTCATCACCGTGCACTGATTGAAGGGCACATGCTAACCTATACCAATGTTGATGACCCCCACAAACAGACCACCATGGCTCAATACACCGACCGGCCAGAGTCTTACCTTTGTTTTATCCATGCACGCTAGCTGTTGAGCAGAGCAGAGCAGCGGGAGGAGGACTGTCACAGCAAGAAGAGAAGGTTCCTTGACTTGACGACCACCAGATGTACATCATGCCTGCCCAGAGTAAATAGAAGGAGAACGAGTGAGATAATGCAGCGAGGAGAGACAGTGAAGATAGTTCTTGAAGGTCAGAAGATAATACACCAAATGTGCATGAAAGACAATACAGTAAACACCATCTTGTTTATAGCAAGGCAATATAGTAGCATGTCTCTAGCACATCATCTCGTTTAAAGAATGCATTCAGGCAAGAAATGGACAGTTGGTCTAATTTTCTCACACTTGGCATTTTCACAGTTAACACCATAATGTAAAACACCAAGCTGCTCTAGGCTGGCCAATTGACTCATACTACTGGATAAGCAAAGTAAACTACTACCAAAATAAGAACCAGACATGGCAAGCAAACCACTGGGTTGCTCTTATTGACGATAATCACAGCAAGGAAATAATCCCAAACGATTGGACAACATTGAATTCTGCACCAAAATCAAGTGGATTCTGCAAAATTACATTTCTACAAAAGCACAATCACATGGCACAGATCACTGCTGAAATGAACCACTACTTTTGATATGTCAGTTTACCAAAAGAAAAACACAAGTTCAGTTGTTACAACCAAAGAACTAACAGGGCTTTGGCAATCATTCAACAATTCCCATCTAGCCAGCAGCAATACCACTAGTACTTAACCAAAGTCAACAAGTAGTAAGCAACAGAACCAGCTAGTAGATACAAGCAACGCACTCTAAACAGGAATTGATTTTGATGTCAGTTTCTAGTTTAGCAAAAGAAATTGACATATGTAGCATCCAGGAACACCTGCAGCTGCAGCATCGATTTGATTGTGAGGAAATTTGTGGAGGGGAATGGGTGAGACAGTGTAGTGGGGAGAGAAATCTCAAGTACCTCAACTCAGCGGCATTAGGAACGAACGATGACAGCATCCTGCGCCGGCGTCCCTTGTACGGCACCAGACACGGCTGCGTCGCTGCCGGCAGAGGGCTCTCCCGACGCGCGACCATCAAGGAGGTGAGCAGGCCCGGCTCGATGGCACAGACGGGGGAGTGCGGTCGGAGACGGCGGAACCGGCGATGCAGCTGATCTGGATATGGATCAACGGTGGGATACCTACATCAAGATTCAAGAATCAAGGTTTCATCAGTAAATCATAAGAAAGAAAATCTCAAGTCAAGTTTCCTGAATCAACTAGACTTCACTGTGTAGGTACTACCAAGTACCAACAACTTAAATGGCTAAGTACCACGCTTTAGTTCTACATCTCTACAGTTCTATATTTACCAGCCAATTTCCCACAGACCGATTCACAGTTATTATAGCTTACAGGTTAAGCCTAGGGAATCAAAGGAAATACACATCATAAATGCTAGGTACATGTTTGTACAGCAGTACAATGTTCCACACTTATTTTGCACAAAAAACGACAAGAGGTTTGTTGTACTCGATTAGGAAACAGTGACAATGGCAGGGTGAATAATTTCATCTGCGCATCTACAAGGATGACATTGTGAGGTACTAGCACACACAAAGCACTAGTTTACCAATCAGGCTATCGCTCCTCGAAATGCATTGCTCGTTGCTAGAATTCACTGCCAAGGTACTAACAAAATAATAAATACCTAAGTGTCAAGCTACAGATCTACATTTCTACATGTTCTGAAGCAGAAAAAAATGCTTTGTGTGTGCACTGCGTGCCTACTCCGGCCTCCTTACATTGCAGATCAGCTCCCCATGGAAACCACCAGCTGCCAAGAGGTTGTCTTTCACCGTCATGGTGTTGATCTTCCCCTGGACAAGGGCCGACCTCCCTGCATATCCTGCACAGTGTGGTCATACAGTGGATCAGAGATTGACCGAAATTCCGACGATAGAGGACTATCACATCGCTCTGTGGTAGATCACCTGATTTGGGCGTGCCACGTTGAGCACTTCTTTTCCTTTGCGGAGTAAGGACGACCAATGCATCACAGAATAGTTCTACATCACGTACACAACATGCTTGGAAGTAGCCCACAGGATGTTCCTCAGCTGCACATGTACAAGTATACGGTCAGTGCGTTCGTACCAGAATTCTTCTTAAAACTCTGCAGAAATACAATGATGCAAATGAGTGCCATTTTATTCAAGCACACCAAATTCTACTACGATAACAAACAAGATCGCCCGATGGAGGACATAACAGTGAGCTTCTATTAAAATTTCTCGGGTAATTACAACTATGTGATTCTATTGTTAATCTAGATCTCCTTCAGGTTTTGATTCATTTAATCAAACAATAGAACACAACTGCTGGAAACTGTTAAGACATACATATTATGTGCACGCCAAAAAATAGCAGATCTGTGAAGGGGGGTGTCTATTAGCAAATTTTGGTCTAAATACAACTTAGGCAGGCAAATGCTTAGTGTAACTAATGAACTGATGTTGTTTGCGTTTCTGAACTATGCTAAATGAACTCTAGACGAATACACCAAAAACTAATGAACTCTATCTCCACAGACTCCATCTCTAGACAAATGATACATTCTCATTCACATTCACTGGAGAATAATCAACATCACTATTGGCAGTTTGTGGCACCTTCAAGATTTATATATATATATAAACAAAATTTTCAACGGTGGGCAATCACTCAATTAGGCACCCAAACACAATAGTAGTATAATCGTCGCTAGCCCAGCTACTCAGATCTGATCGATGAGGCCAACTACTAATCATAATGTTTCCCCTGCCTGCTATGGATCCTTGCTGCTAACAACCCATCCAGACTCCCTTGCAAGATGCCAAAAAGAATCGGATCGATCGGAAATAGCTACTGGACAACGGCCTACTGCTAGTGCTAGCCATCAGTGGGGATAGATCAGACTGAGTAATTACCTGTGATGGCGGCCACGCACGGCTCGGCGAAGTGCCCACTGCAGACGACCACGGCATCAAACCTCCTCCTCTAGCTCGCTGCCAGCGCAGGCGAGCCTCACCCTCCAGCCCGCGTCGTCGTCCCTGCTGCGGCGGACGCTCACCACCTCCGTCCCGAACCGGACCAGCCCGAGGGGTCGAACCGCCGCGCAAACTCCTCGAGGTACCGCGGGTCGGCGGAGGAGCGGTCCGCGACGATGACTACCGCGTCCCGAAGATCTTGGCCGCGATCTCCTCGTTCTACGGTGGCAAGTTGGATCTGGGAGTGGGGAGAGGATCTGGGGTGGGGAGGGGAGGTGTGGTGGAGGTGGGTGGCGGCGAGGAGAGGGGTGGGTGGCGGCGGGGGAGGGGTGGTTGGCGGCGGGGGGAGGGGAGGAGTCTGGATCGGGGAGCGCTAGGGTTTGCCCGTGGGGGAGAGAACGACGGGACAAGGAGTGGTGTGCGGGGGAGAGAGGAGCTCCCGGTGGGTGGGTGAGAGGGTGAGAGGGTGTGGGCCGTTGGATCCGGGAGTATCCAACGGTCTCTAATGCTTGATCCGCGTGACATACTCGTAGACCAATCAGAACGAAGTACAAGATTTGATGACGTTATGACCATCTAAATTGGTCGCAATCGATTAACAATAGGTGGCTGATACGAGTCAGTCAGATGATTTTGTCTAGAAATCATCCGCCTAGCTAGGCGCTAGATCTGCGCATTGGTGATCGTTCGATCACATCAATATGTCACGACAGCATCGAGCATGAAAAAACTTCAACGCAGCATCGATGACATCCCCACGAAGCTCCATTACGGCTCTCAACGGCGCGCCAAGAGCTCCAACACAGCACCGCGGTGTCCGGCAAAGCTCCATTACAGCATCGGGGGAGCTCCAACGCAGCACCGCGACGCCCGGCGGTAAGTTCCCTTCTCTTTTTATGACAACGTCTAAGTACGATTCCCTCGAATAACTAGAGGTACTTTCCTACTAGGTGGGATTTTCGTCGATTCACTAGAAAGCGGGTCAAATTTTAACTACAGCTGCCTCATAGTTTGTTCAAATGATCTAATATTATGCACAAGGGTTCATCTTGGAATGGTAAACAATGTTGTCTAAGGAAGTTTTCATTTTTTTGCACGGAAAATTCATTTTCCATTTTCCGAGTGCCCGAAACGAGGCTTTTTTGGGAAGGACCTACCATATATTTGTTGCAAAATTGGACCAAATCAATTTTATAAAATACTAGGCCATATTTAATGCACAATTGACCAAATGTTTGGGTGTAAAAAGCTTTGATCCACCTCTCATGAAAAAGACAAATTCCGACCGATTCAGGTGGAAGCGGGTCAAATTTGAACTTTAGTTGCCTCATAGTTTGCTATTTATTTTTTCCAAAAATCATTTCTAGGTACATAAGTATCTATTTAATCAAAGAAACGCCAAAATTTTTCCAAGATTCAACCACTAGCTAGGAACGCTCAAGCCCTCCGTTTTGACCGCATTTTGAAACGGGCATAAAAAATTCAAAAAAATCAAAAATTTGGAAAGCCTTCGCATTGTGTCATTATATGTGGCCAAGTTCACAGGAAAATTAATAAACTTGTAATACGGCAATTATTTTAAAAAAGTGTTTTCAGAAATGAGCTATCATGCGTGAAGATTCATGGCTTTCGAGCCAAATGATCAATCTTATGGCCACATTCATGGCATAGTTTGTTCAAATGATCTCATATTGTGCACAAGGGTGCATATTGGAATGGCAAACAATGTTGCCTAAGGAAGTTTTCATTTTCTTTGGACGAAAAAACCATTTTTCACTTTCCGAGTGCCCTAAAGGAGATTTTTTTGTGAAGGACCTCCCAAATAATTGTTGCAAAATTGGACCAAATAAATTTTCTAAAATACTAGGACATATTTAATGCACAATTGACAAAATGGTAGGGTGCAAAAAGTTTTGATCCACCTCTCGTGAAAAAGACAAATTTCCGCCGATTCAGCTGGAAGCGGGTCACATTTGAACTGCAGCTACCTCATAGTTTGCTCTTTATTTTTTCCAAAAATCATTTCTAGGTAAATAAGTATCTATTTAATCATAGAAACACCAAAAAAAATCCAAGATTCAACCACTAGCTAGGAACGGTCAAGCCCGCCGTTTTGACCGCATATTGAAACGGGCATAAAAAATTCAAAACAAATCAAAAAATTGGAAAACCTTCGCATTGTGTCATTATATGTGACCAAGTTTCCAAATGATCAATCTTATGGCCACATTCATGGCATAGTTTGTTCAAATGATCTCATATTGTGCACAAGGGTACATCTTGGAATTCCAAACAATGTTGCCTAAGGAAGTTTTCATTTTCTTTGCACGGAAATTTCATTTTTCATTTTCCGAGTGCCCAAAAGGAGGTTTTTTTGTGAAGGAACTACCAAATAATTGTTGAAGAAATGGACCAAATCAATTTTATAAAATAGTATGCCATATATAATGCACAATTGACAAAATGGTTGGGTGAAAAAAGTTTTGATCCACCTCTGGTGAAAAAGACAAATTGCCGTCGATTCAGTTGGAAATGGGTCAAATTTGAACTGCAGCTGCCTCATAGTTTGCTATTTATTTTTTCCAAAAATCATTTCTAGGTACTTAAGTATCTATTTAATCAGAGAAACACCAACAAAATTCCAAGATTCAACCACTAGCTAGGAAAGGTCATTCCCGCCGTTTTGACCGCATTTTGAAACGGGCACAAAAAATTCAAAAAAAATCAAAAAATTGGGAAACCTTTGCATTGTGTCATAATATGTGGCCAAGTTCCTAGGAAAAATAACAAACTTGTAATATGGCAATTATTTTAAAAAAGTGTTCTCAGAAACGAGCTATCATGTGTGGAGATCAATGGCTTTCAAGCCAAATGATCAATCTTATGGTCACATTCATGGCATAGTTTGTTCAAATGATCTCATATTTGTGCACAAGAGTGCATATTGGAATGGAAAACAATGTTGCCTAAGGAAGTTTTCATTTTCGTTGGACGAAAAAACCATTTTCCATTTTTCGAGTGCCCAAAAGGAGGTTTTTTTGTGAAGGAACTACCAAATAATTGTTGCAAAATTGGAACAAATCAATTTTATAAAATACTAGACCATATTTAATGCACAATTAATAAAATGGTTGGGTGTAAAAAGTTTTGATCCACCTCTCACGAAAAAGACAAATTTCTGCCTATTTAGCTGGAAGCGGGTCAAATTTGAACTGCAGCTGCCTCATAGTTTGCTATTTGTTTTTTCCAAAAATCATTTCTAGGTACATAAGTATCTATTTAATCATAAATACATGGTTTGGTGGCGATATGTCGAGGTTTGGGCGTGGCCGAGGGCCCCGACTCCAGAGCGCGTAAACTCGCATGCCCGTCGCGTGGTCCTTGCGTGACCGTAATGTTGCCATGTGTTCTGGGCGGCCTAGGCATGTCTAGTGGGTTGGGCACTCCCCAGGTTGGTGCTAGGAAGAAAATTACAACATAAGATTCTCACGAGGAGACCAATCGATGCTCAAACATGAATTGGCAGCCAAGTTTTTGATTAGCGGTATGGGAAATGTACATGGCTAATGGGCGTGAGTTTTGGCTGAGGATGATGAGTTACTAAGAAGGCCGTTTTCACAAATTTTCAGCTCAAAAGGAGGAGCCTAGGTGGTACTTCCTTTGCAAACCACCACACTGGACATAAATAAGAATGTTGAAGCTCGGCTCAAAATAATGAATGGATTGAGCTGGCATTTGGTGGAGGATGGTTATTTGGGCATAGGAAAGCACTGTAGAAAATGGATACTATTTGGACATGCCAAAGTGGTACTTCCTTCACAAACTGTTACTCTGAACAGAATAGGAAAATGAATATTTTTGAATTCTTTTTGAACTAGGCAAGGAAGGTTTTTACATATTTGACGAAGATATGACCCAAAGAATTTATGAGATTTTTTTGGGAATTTTGGGAATGACAGAAATATAGGTTGCTTCACAACCTAGGGCAAAAACTGCCACATGGACATGACACATAGGCAAAACTGATGAGGTGGCGCCTAGTCATAGCAACCCACCACAATTTACAAGGCTATGACCATCTATATTGGTCGTTAACAACTAGAAATAAGGCAGCGGACTAGCGCTGTTAGCTTTATGACCATTTCATGTAAGGAAATTATGACCTTTCTGACCAAAATGGTCGCAATGGTTTAGGGTTTGGAGCCCCTCGAACAGCTTTTGACCAATTGGTCTCAAATGGTCATAAATCTATGACCAATTCTTCCAGGGTAACTGACAGAAGGTCATAAGTTGACATATTTCTTGTAGTGCTAGTTCGGCTATCCGGACACCCCCTAGTCCAGGACTCCCTCAGCGTGCATACGAAGACACATCTGTTGAACATCATACTGTAGATTCGGTCGGGTGAAAGTCAGATACTGAAGTGCACCAACAATGGACCGGTAGAATGGAGCATCCGACGTGGGCAAGCCCTCGAGGGCAGAAACCTTGGCCTTCGTGTCAACAGGAGTAGCAACAGGGTGACAGTTGAGCATGTCGGCACGCTTAAGGAGCTCGTGCACACACTTCTGCTAATGAAGAAAGAAGTCGTCGGGTCGCCGAACAACCTCAATGCCAATGTAGAGTGCCCAGGTTCTTGATGGCAAACTCATCACGCAATCGGAGAGTAATCTGCTAAAGAAGGGTTGCGGAGGATGCCGTCAGGATGATGTCGTCGATGTAGAGAGGATCAAATATGCACTCGTGTCGCCGCAATGATAGACAAAAAACGAGGCATCCAAGCGAGTGACGCTGAAGCCCAGTGTCTGAAGCAACCCGGCGATACGCTGGTACCAGGTGTGAGGTGCTTGCTTGAGCCCGTAGAGAGACCGGGACAACAAACACACATGCCCAGGAAGAGATGCATCGACGAAACCAGTCGGCTGCTCACAATAAACCTGCTCCTCAAGATAGCCGTGGAGGAAGGTGTTGGAGACATCCATCTGATTAACCGGCCAGCCGTGAAACACCGCCAGCTGGAGAACGGTGCGTATCGTGCCCGATTTGACAACCTGTGCAAACGTCTCGGTGAAGTCGACGCCAGTGCGCTGCCAAAAACCACGGACCACCCAGCGAGCCTTGTAGAGCTAAAGTGTACCATCCGAGCGGGTCTTGTGGCGAAAGACCCACTTGCCGTTGATGACATTAGTGTGAGAAGGACGAGGAACCAGTGTTCAGGTACGGTTCCACTGAAGACCGCCGAACTCTTCCTGCATTGCAGCAAGCCAGTGAGGATTACGAAGGGCTTCTCTGGCGGACGAAATTGGGGATGGCTCGGTGGTGGAGGCGGCGAGTAGATACGCGTCGCTGGAGTACCGCAGACTTGGGCGATGAACACCGGCTCGGGCCCGAGTGACAGGACGAGATGGCAACGCCGGGATAGCCGGCGAGGCGGCCGGGGGGGGGGGGGGGGGGGCGCAGCAGCCGAGGCGCCCGAACCCGCGGCGCCCGAGGCAGGGGCGGCGGGTGAGGAGGGGGCATCGGCCGAGGCGGCCGAAAAGGGCGCCGGCGATGAGGCCGACGTGGAGGGCGACGGTGGCGTGGGGGCACAAAGCGCAACTCGTCCCACGGCACGAGGACCGCCAAAGCCCGGTGGCGGTCCGAGAGCCGAGTGGGGCCGTCCACCTGACAGAATCGCCGAAGGGCCGCCGGTGGTCGGCGGCGATGGGGCGGCGAGAGGTACCTGCTGCTGAAACGAAAACACCTTCTCATCAACGTAAACGTGTCGGCAGGTGAATACACGATGTGAGACCGGGTCGTACCAGCGGTAGCCTTTGGTGTTAGGTGGGTAGCCAAGAAAGATACAGGTGACGGAGTGGGGTGCAAGCTTATGAGGCACAGTAGCGGCAATGCTAGGGTAGCAGAGACAGCCGAAGATGCGGAGCTCATCATAAGAGGGCGGTGCACCGAAGAGGAGGTGATGAGGTGCGAAGTTCCCGCGAGTGCGACATGGACGAATGTTAATGAGGAGTGATGCAGTGGCAAGAGAGTCAGGCCAAAAGCGCGGAGGCGCATTGGCGTGAAAAAGAAGGGTCCAAACACAGTCGTTAAGAGTGCGAAGGACACGCTCAGTGCGACCGTTCTGTTGCGAAGTGTACGGGCAGGTGAGACGAAAAGTCATGCCATGTGTGGTGAGGAGAGTACGAACAGCTAGGTTGTCGAACTCCTCCCCGTTATTTGTCTGGAACGCGAGAATGGGATGACCAAACTACGTGAAAACATAGGAGTAGAAGGCGGCGAGAGTGTAGATGACATCCGACTTGCGACGCAACGGGAAGGTCCACACATAGTGTGAAAAATCATCAAGTATGACAAGATAATAAAGATAGCCCGTATTACTTGCAACAGGAGAGGTCCAAACATCATTATGAATTAACTCAAACGGGTATGATGCAACATGATAAGATGCCCTAAATGGAAGACGAGCATGTTTGCCGAGGCGACATGCATGACACGAGTGATCCTCGATCTTATTACACATGAAAGAAAAACTCTGAAGTATATGACGAAGGGTGGCGGGGTTGGGATGACCCAAGCGAGCGTGCCAAAGATCCACTCCGGTGGCGAGGACGACAGGGGCGGCAGAGGTGGTGGAGGCGGTTGAGTGGACCGGGTATATCTCGTCGGGGCTGTCACATTAGTGGAGTACCATCCGCGTACGAGTGTCCTTAATAGAAAAAACACACTCGTCAAACTCAATGGCAACAGGATTTTCACGTGTAAAAGAATGAACAGAAACAAGTTTTCTAATGAGATCAGAAGAAACTAAGATGTTAGATAATGACAATGGAGTCAAATTAGATGGAAAAAATGTGTGTCCTCTGTGAGTAATGGGAAGGGAGGAACCGTCACCGACGGTGATGTGAGCAGAAGTGTGGACGACATAGGAGGTGTGGAGGTTACCGGGATGAGCTGCCATGTGCGCGGTAGCTCCAGCGCCCATATACCAGTCGCCGTCGCCGGTGTAGGTGGACGGCGAGGGGGCGGAGTGCAGAGCCGCCAAGAGAGCCGGGTCCCATGTCACCGGCGGAAGGGCGTGCTTCTGGGGCGGGGCCGTCAGGGGCAGCAGCGGCAGCCCACCTGGCTGCGGCTATTGTCCATAGGAGAGAGGCTCGTAGGGCGTCGCATAAGGCTACGGCGCAGCGTAGAACGCCTGGTGAGACGGAGGCCGGGCGCCGAGGATACCCGGGGAAGGGACGCGAGGAACCGACATAGAGTAGGCGTGCACGATGCCAGTCCAGGGGTTCTGGTCGGCGTTGAGGGAGTCCTGTATTAGGGGGTCCTCGGGTGTCCGGTCTGTTTGATATGGGCCGGACTGATGGGCCATGAAGATAAAGCAGGAGACTATCCCCCGTGTCTGGGTAGGACACCTATATGCATGTACGGCAAGTTTGGTGACCGGATGTACTATTTCCTTCCTCTGCAAACTGAATCTGTACAACCCTAGGCCCCTCCGGTGTGTATATAAAACGGAGGCTTTAGGCCGTAGAGGCTATCAGAATAATCATAGGCTAGACACCTAGTGTTTAGTGATACGTCCATTTTGCATCATGTTTTCTTACTGTTATTTATGATGTTTTTATCCATAATAATGCTTTTTGGAGTAATTCTAATGCCTTTTCTCATAATTTACAAGGTACACACAAACAGGGAGAATCCCGGCAGCTGGAAATCTGGACCTGGAAAAGCTACGTCGGGCCACCTATTCTGCACAACTCCAAACAAGCTAAAACTTCACGGAGATTTTTTATCAAATATATGAGGAATATTGGAGCAAATAACTAGCATAGGAGCCCACCAGGTGTGCACAACCCACCTGGGCGCGCCAGGGAGCCCAGGTGTCGGTGTCAAAACGGGCGGATCTCGGGTAGGGGGTCCCAAACTATGCGTCTAAGGCTAATGGTACCAGGAGGCGGGGGACACAATGTTTACCCAGGTTCGGGCCCTCTCGATGGAGGTAATACCCTACTTCCTGCTTGATTGATCTTCATGATATGAGTATTACAAGAGTTGATCTACCACGAGATCGTAGAGGCTAAACCCTAGAAGCTAGCCTATGATTATGATTGTTCTTGTCCTACGGACTAAACCCTCCAGTTTATATAGACACCGGAGGAGGCTAGGGTTACACAGAGTCGGTTATAGAGAAGGAAATCTACATATCCGAATTGCCAAGCTTGCCTTCCACGCAAAGGAGAGTCCCACCCGGACACGGGACGAAGTCTTCAATCTTTGTATCTTCATAGTCCAACAGTCCTGCACAAGTACATAGTCCGGCTGTCCGAGGACCCCCTAATCCAGGACTCCCTCGGTAGCCCCTGAACCAGGCTTCAATGACGATGAGTCTGGCGCGCAGATTGTCTTCGGCATTGCAAGGCAGGTTCCTTCTCTGAATACTCCACAGAATATTTTGAACACAAGGATCGTGTCCGGCTCTGCAAAACAAATTCCACATACCATCGTAGAGAGCACAATATTCCACAAATCTAATCTGCTGACAACTTTTTCACAGTGTGACATCACGCCACGGCCCAGTCATTATTCGAACCATTTTTCTCAACCATCTACTGCACATATTGCGAGGCAGTTTCTCTGCATGTCTTGTCGAAGTAGAGATCATGTCCCCTTATCACGGGATTCTCATCAATACGGGGGTGGGTAACCCAACCGCGCCATCAACACGATGCTTGGGGAATAAGCGAGTTTACAGGGCAACTGGGGAGGTGCATGGTTTCTACCGCCTTTATAAAGAGATAAGGATTCACCTTTCTCCACCCACGCCTTCTTCTTCCTCTGCTCATCCATTCCCCCTCGCTCGAGCTCTAGCACCCAAGCCTTCTCCCTTTCCGCAAAGTTATTCCAAGCATGTCCAGAGCGGGAGGCAAGTGGATGGCCTCCTCTATTAAGGAGGAGGACATCATGAAGCTTTGGGAGGCCGGATACCTGGCCGCAGACATCGCGTACTAGCTCCCTACCGAAGGGTAGATCGTCCCTACCCTGAAGCCTCAGGAGAGGGTAGTGTTTCTCTCTCACTTTGTCCGTGGACTGGGATTCCCCCTCCACCCATTTGTCCACGGGCTCATGTTTTACTACGGGTTGGACTTCCATGATCTGGCCCCAAATTTCATCCTCAACATCTCGGCGTTTATCATCGTGTGCGAGGCCTTCCTCTGCATTAAGCCCCACTTCGGCCTATGGCTAAAGACCTTCAACGTGAAGCCGAAGGTGGTGGTTGGCCAGCAAGCGGAGTGCGGAGGCGCCATGGTGGGCAAGATGCCCAACGTCACCTAGCCCGAAGGCTCCTATGTGGAGACCATGAAGGGGCGGCAATCGGGGTGGTTCTACATCACCAAGCCGCGCGATACCAATTGGGCAGCGGCCCCCGAATTTTGATCCACCATCCCCATGCGGCTCACCTTCTGGAAGGAGAAGGGCTTAGCCTGGGGCTCATCGGCTGACCGGACTCTAGACCTATATCAAAAATATGATAAGCAAGAAAATAAAGCTTGTCAACATGGTCCAGGTCATGCTCTTCCGCCGGATCCTTCCGTGTCAAAGACGGGCTTTCAATAAGTGGGAGTTCGACCCGGCCAAACACCAGACGCTGCGAAAGCTCTTTGATACGACGAACAAAGATGTCTGAAGGTGCTGTTCAAGGCCGCCGAGGTACCTCCTCCCATAACCAAGGATCGCGGACTCATAGCAAAGCGCCCCGCCAATCCAGTAAGCTCTTTATATTTTGCAAGATGTTTCTTTCCCCAGTATATTCGTGGGAGTAATCTAAGCCTCCACACCAATTTAACAGGACTGGGTAGCGATAGTGGAGCAGATTGACTTGTCCAGCTCCACTACCTGAAGATCCAGCAACGACTCTCTTAACGAAGATGTTGTTTTCGGTGCCCTATGAGGTGACAGAGAAGAAGGCCAAGAAGAAGGCCACGGGGACCAGGAAAAGTCTTTGGCACAAGGTTGTATCGGACTCATCGTCCGAAGACACCGAGGCGCGCTCCTCCAATGAAAACGAGGAGGAGGAAGAGGAAAGCCCTCCCCCCTCCCAATTGGGGGAAAAGAAAAGGAAGGCCACCCCGTCTGGGGAGGCCGAAGGTTCCAAGAAGGGAAAGACCATCCCTCCGGACCACTCCACCACAGCCACCTACAGCGGCGAGGAGTGGCTGCCCAGGGACAAGCCCCTGACGAAGTGGTAAGTATCCAGGCACTATAACACTTCCGGTATGTTTTGCTTTATCGCTTCTTATCTTGCCAAACATGCTCGTGAAGTCCGGCCAAAGCCCATATCGACATATCCTCTTCGGATGGGTCTCTGGGTCTATCGGCGATGAATAGCAATTCACTCCCGACTGTGTCCTCCCCCAAGCCCATAGATGACATCGAGGTGTTATCTCAGAGGATACTGGACCAGGGGGAGACTGTTCTGGAGATGCCTCAAGGCGAAATCCCAGACGCCGGGCACATGGGTGGGAAGATCCCCATGGATTCCGATAACGGGGGACGCAACAAGTCGAGCCCCCAGCCGGATACTGCGCCGGACTCAGTGGTTCTGGATTCAAGCAGGCGGCCTCTCACTAAGGGGGGCGAGCCGCCTGTGCCGATCACCTCTGTCCATCCAGAGGCATCGGACAACTTGCTGGAAGCACTTCAGGGCGCTTCCATTGATGAAGAACACCGTACTCTTATGAGTATGGTGATTGAGAAGGTCCAGTCCGCCAAAAGCGGATTGACTGAAGCCTGCGCCAGCCTCCTAATAGGCTTTGAGGTAAATAATAAAATTATAGGAAAATATCACAGTATAGACAGTAGCCCCTGATACTCTGTTTAGTGTTCGGAAAGAAAGGGCGAACAGGGGATCAAATAACATCTGCAGGAGTCTAACAGAAAATGTCCATGTGAATAAACAGGCATCACTGCTAGCTATGGCCGCTCGCACTGCGGAGGTCTCCGGACTGAAGCAGGACCTGGAGCGGACCGAAGGAGAGCTCGACCTCGTGAAGAAAAAATGGTTTTAGCTCATAGAAGCATCATGAACTTTAATAGGGGCCACGATCGAAGCGGCGAACCTTAAGAAGGCGTTGTCCAAGGCCGAAGACAAAGCGGCTAAGGAGAACACCAACCGCGAGAGGCAAGAGGCCCGTGTTGACGAGGTCCAGCAAGAGCTCCAGGATTTCGTCAGAAAATATGAGTCCTTGGAGAGTGACTCTAAGACGCAAGACTCCGAGCTTGCTGAGGCCCTCCAGAGCATGGGAGACGCCAAAGCCGAAGCCCAAAGGGCCCTCCAGGAGATTCAGGAGGTCGATAAGATAGCGGCAGGTAAGGCATTCATTATGCAAAGCAAGCATGTGACGGAGACTTTCCTTTTACTTACTCGAATTCGGAGCTCTCCAGGAGCGTTCGCAGATCTGCCGCGCATCATATCGGATGCCGCGGAGTTCTACCGGGCCGAAGAAGGGAGCTCGACGGAGAAGTTGTTCTGGTCTCACTATATTGGGACCGAATATTCGATGCCCTTGAGCGACCAGTTGAAGCAACTGGTCGAACTGCACAAGGCGGCCGAACTGGCCATGAAGGACCTTATAGTCCGGATGCGGCCTGCCGAGCCCTTGCCTAGCAGCTACTTCGGCCTTGTGAAGCGGCTTGTAAATGCCTGCCCGCAGCTTGAAGTCATAAAGCGGTTCGTCTGCGTTGAAGGTGCACGCAGGGCCTTCGCCCGTGCGAAAGTGCACTGGGCGAAGATGGATGCCGAGAAGCTGGTGACGGAGGGCCCGCCGAAGGGCAAGGAGCACCGCCACCCCGAAAAGTATTATGACGGTGTCTTGAAGGGCGCCCGCCTTGTGGCGGAGGAATGTGCTAAGGATGTAATATTTGAATGAATGTACTCAGTTGATCCTGTAATATGAAAACAAGTTCATTTATGCTATATAACGCTTGTTGATTTAAAATATTACGTTCTGCGCAGCCGTTTATAAAATCTGAGAGTTGGCCAGTCGTCGGATTCTGCCCCCATGTAACTAGTACCGGGGTGTTCGGGATAAATCTAAACACTCTTTATCCAAATTTTTGGTCCTTTAAGGAGGTGTTTAGCGCAACGAACAAGGCAATCGGGCTATATAGCTTTATCACTTTCACTTAGCCATAGAAGTCTATAATTTTAAATTTTGGCGTGGCCCCTGGTATTCGAAAGGCCGAACTCGGGCCACTACACACGCCTAAATCGGACAAGGCCGATTCCTCGCCCAAACTAGAAAAAATCTTTAAGGATTTGAGACCTCTCGAACAGTGACTAGCTCTCACCGCATCATGACAGTCAGTTTTCGGCTTTCTCTACTGACGTGCTCGTCCAGAAGAACCGGGACACAATCGCAGTAGTTCTCCCGATGCCACCTTAGCCGATGTAGCGGAACGTAAGGCAGCAAAACATGGGAGCCGGGAAAACCCAACTATTTACCCAATACATGATTCGGAGCTGATGCATATAATGCTATAAGTTCGGGGTGCTGCACTGTCGAAAGTGTTCGGACTTTTCTTGCCATGTTATGGGGTACACTGAAGCCCATGGGGGACTAAACGTACCAGAATGTACCGGTGCAATTTGTAATAGATAAGCAGTCAAGGGAAAAGATAAAGAAATGTAATAATAAGCTGACGCTGTACATTATTTTCCATTGTTATTTGAATAATACGTCAAGGCGTGTGTATACAAGTAGTGCGATAAGCAAAATAGGACTATTTGACATGTCCTGACCAAAGGCGAGCTGCGTGTGGGTATGTAAAACAGGTATAACAATCGTTATCAAAGACCACCTGGGGATTCCTTTGTACGTCAAAGCTCCTTGCTTCCTTGGTGTTTCCGTCCCATGATGGGTCCAATAGTCAGGTTACCGGAGGAGCCTCCAGAAAATAGGGACCTGAAAGAAAGAAAAGGGTGAAAGTGTACGGGTCCTGGGGCGATTGAGCCGCATTGTGAACCGCATTGTAGCTGTGCCTCCGCCTGTGCCCATGGTATTTTAAGTGTGTAATTATGTACGCGTGCCATGAATTTCACCGCTTGACTGGGACTAGGTCGGAGGCCGAATTGCTAGACGAGCTCAGGGCGTTCCAGACGATCTTGTTGCAGGGTAATTTGGACCCGTTTAATGGTGTCTAGAGGCTTTATAGCCGAATTGGAAGTCTGCCTAACCAGGCTGCTCTGTACCACTGTTGAGAGGGTCGCAGTGTGCTCCTCCGTACGGAGGGAGCGCTCTGTGTTTACATTGACTATTATAACCATGTGAGGTCCTAGCATCTTGATCTTGAGATAGGCATAATGTGGCACTGCATTGAATCAAGTGAATGCGGTTCGTCCTAGTAGTGCATGATAACCACTATGGAAGGGGACGATATCGAAGATTAACTCCTCGCTTCGGAACTTATCCGGGTATCCGAAGACCACTTCCAGTGTGATTGAGCCTGTGCTACAGGCCTCTACACCTGGTATGACACCTTTAAAGGTGGTTTTGGTGGGTTTGATCCTTGAGGGATCGATGCCCATTTTGCACACTGTGTCCTAATAGAGCAGGTTCAGGCTGCTGCCATAGTCCATAAGGACTCGTGTAAGGTAGAATCCATCAATGATGGGGTCGAGGACCAACGCGGCCGAACCGCCATGGCGGATGCTGGTCAGATGGTCCCTGCGATCGAAAGTGATCGGACAAGAAGACCATGGGTTGAACTTTGGGGCGACTGGCTCCATCGCATAGACGTCCCTTAGTGCACGCTTCCTTTCCTGCTTGGGAATATAGGTTGCGTATATCATGTTTACCTTTGTTTCTTGGGGAGGAAATTTCTTCTGTCCTCCTGTGTTCGGCGGCCGGGGCTCCTCGTCGTCATTGCTATGCATCCCCTTTTCCTTGTTTTCAGCATTTAACTTGCCGGCCTGTTTGAACACCCAGCATTCTCTGTTGGTGTGGTTGGCTAGTTTATCGGGGGTGCCATGAATTTGACATGAGCGATCGAGTATGCGGTCCAGACTGGATGGGCCCGGATTGTTTCTTTTGAATGGCTTTTCCCGCTGACCGGACTTAGATCCACTGAATCCAGAATTGACTGCCGTGTCTTCGGCATTATCGCCATTGTTGTGACGCTTGTGTCTTTTGCGTCGGGGCTTGTCGTTGCTATCTCTGGCATCTGAGGTGCCAGGATTTCTTGATGTGTTGTTGCTACGAGCCAACCAGCTGTCCTTGCCCACGCAAAAGCGGGTCATAAGTGTCGTGAGGGCTGCCATGGACTTCGGCTTCTCTTGGCCAAGGTGTCGGGCAAGCCACTCATCGCGGATGTTATGCTTAAAGGCCGCTAGGGCTTCGGCATCCGGACAATCGACAATTTGGTTCTTTTTAGTTAGGAACTCAGTCCAGAATTTCCTAGCTGACTCTCCGGGCTGTTGGGTAATGTGACTTAAATCGTCAGCATCCAGTGGTCGCACATAAGTGCCTGGAAGTTATCCAGGAATGCATCTTCCGGGTTCTCCCAACTTACAATGGAGTTTGCCGGCAAACTATTCAGCCAATGTCGAGCCAGTCCCTTGAGTTTTAATGGGAGGTACTTGATGGCATGTAGATCATCGCCGCATGCCATGTGAATGTGGAGAAGGAAATCTTCAATCCATACCGCAGGGTCTGTTGTCCCATCATATGATTCGATGTTCATGGGCTTAAACCCTTCCGGGAACTCGTGGTCCATTACTTCGTCGGTAAAGCATAGGGGGGGGGGTGCGGAGCTTCTATGTCGGGATACATCACGATGCCGTTCAAATGAGTCCGGTTGGTTGTATTCGGCCCGGCCGGATTTATATTTAGTGTATCTGGCATGGTGATCGTCACGCGTTGGGGCGCGCCCCCGTGATCCCTAGATCGACCTTGACTATCCTGCTTTGTTTTCCAACACGTCTCGCAGGTCATGCGTGTGGCCCCGGGCCTTCGTATTTTTGCCTGTTTGGCGACGGGGTGTGGGCTGATGTTCGGGCTGATATGCCGCTTTATCTCGGCCACGAGGTGGCCGGTCAGCCACATCCTGCGCTGGTAGTGTGGGCTCTAGGGCCTCCTCCTCGAATCGAGGTAACAACCTGCGCTTTGGGTAACTTTTGGTTGGGCACTTGAGTCCGTATTCCTCGGCTGTCAGGACCTCGGTCCATCTATCAGTTAGCAGATCTTGATCAACTTGAAGCTGCTGCTGCTTTTTCTTCAGGCTTTTTGTAGTGGCTACAAGCCGGCGCTTGAAGTGCTCCTGCTCGACAGGGTCCTCGGGCTCACCTCGTCTTCGGAGAGGGGCATGTAATTAGAATCCTTCGAGTCTCCATCCATTGCCTATTCATCAGGGCTATCATGCCCGTCCTCCCGTCCGGCCTGCTCAACGCTTGGCTGGGCGGGATTGTTTTCGTCTTCGCCATTATCCGGAGTGCTATTGTCTTCTGTGCCAGTATCGCCGTTTTTGCTATGGCGGGGCTTAGAGCGGCGCCGCCGGTGCTTAGATTGCTTCTCGAGGGGATTATCCTCTGTTGCCTCATTGCCATTGCTTTCTTTGGGAGTGTCCACCATATATATATATCATATGATGAGGTGGCTGTCCAGCGCCCTGCGGGCGGTGGTTCCTATTCTTCTCCTGCATCATCGTCCATACTGTCGATGTATTCGGAGTCAAAATCAAGCATATCGGTTAATTCGTCGACAGTGGCTATTAGGTGGGTGGTGGATGGGGAACGAATTTCTTCGTCGTTCGCTTCCCACTCAAGCCGGACATAGTTCGGCCAAGAGTCTCTTGATATGGAGAGAGACTTTAATGAATTTAGCATGGAAAAAGTCGCCCGAGGGCGAATGCTGAAAGATATCCGCGGAGGTAAACTCCATAATCGGTGCCCAATCAGATTCGATAGGCATGGATGCACGCGTTCGGAGCCTATGGCCGGAGACGAGTCCGAGGGTCCAATGACACAGACCTCATTGGAGGCGAAGTCTGAGTTTAGCTTTAACGCTACTGAGTGTGCGGCCTCCATGGAGGGGTCCATCCATCCATCCTCGGATGGCATGATCTGCTCCGGATTAAGAGTCGGGGCAACCGCAAGTGTGATCTCATGAACACCGTCCGATGGCAGATCTAAGTCATGCTCATTGTGAGTGTTCGGCACACCTGTCATGGGCTCGAATCCGTCGAAGATCAAGTCTCCGCGGATGTTGGCGGTGTAGTTCAGGCTTCCAAATCTGACCTGATGGCCAGGGGCGTAGCTATCGATCTGCTCCAGATGGCCAAGCGAGTTGGCGCGCAGTGCGAAGCTTCCGAATACGAAGATCTGTCCGGGGAGGAAAACCTCACTCCGGATTGCATCATTGTGAATGATTGAAGGAGCCATCAAGCCTTACCATGACGGCACAGTGGAACTCTCAATGAAAGCACCAATGTCGGTGTCAAAACCGGCGGATCTCGGGTAGGGGGTCCCGACCTGTGCATCTAAGGCTAATGGTAACAGGAGGCGGGGGACACAATGTTTACCCAGGCTCGGGCCCTCTCGATGGAGGTAATACCCTACTTCAAGCTTGATTGATCTTGATAATATGATTATTACAAGAGTTGATCTACCACGAGATCCTAGAGGCTAAACCCTAGAAGCTAGCCTTTGATTATGATTGCTGTTATCCTACGGACTAAACCCTCCGGTTTATGTAGACACCGGAGGGGGCTAGGGTTACACAGAGTCGGTTACAGAGAAGGGAATCTACATATCCGAATTTCCAAGCATGCCTTCCATACAAAGGAGAGTCCCACCCGAACACGGGACGAAGTCTTCAATCGTTGTATCTTCATAGTCCAACAGTCCGGCACAAGTACATAGTCCGGCTGTCCAAGGACCCCCTAATCCAGGACTCCCTCAACAGGCGCACCCTGGTGGGTTGTGCTCACCCAGGCCACCTCTGGTGCCCATCTTCTGGTATATAGCTCCTTTTGACCTAGAAAAAATGAGGAGAAGACTTTCCGGATGGAGCGCCGCCGTATCGAGGCGGCACTTGGGTAGGAGCACTTTTGCCCTCCGGCGGAGCAATTCCGCCAAGGGAACTTCCCTCTCGGAGGGGGAAATCATCGTCATCATCATCACCAACAACTCTCCCATCTTGGGGAGGGCTATCTCCATCAACATCTTCAACAGCTCCATCTCATCTCAAACCCTAGGTCATCTCTTGTGTTCAATCTTGTTACTGGAACTATAGATTGGTGCTTGTGGGTGACTAGTAGTGTTGATTACATCTTGTAGTTGATTACTATATGGTTTATTTGGTGGAAGATTATATGTTCAGATCCAATATGCTATTTATTACTCCTCTGATCATAAGCATGATTATCATTTGTGAGTAGTTACTTTTGTTCTTGAGGTCACGGGAGAAATCATGTTGCAAGTAATCATGTGAATTTGATATGTGTTCGCTATTTTGATAGTATGTATGTTTGTGATTCCCTTAGTGGTGTCATGTGAACGTAGACTACATGATGCTTCACCATATTTGGGCCTATGGGAATGCATATAGCAATTAGATGATGGGTTGCGAGAGTGACAGAAGCTTAAACCCCAGTTTATGCGCTATTCCGTAAGGGACCGATTGGATCCAAAAGTTTAATGCTATGGTTAGAATTTATTCTTAATAATTTTCTCGTAGTTGCGGATGCTTGCGGGAGGGTTAATCATAAGTAGGAGGTTTGTTCAAGTAATAAAAACACCTAAGCACCGGTCCACCCACATATCAAATTATCAAAGTAGCGAACACAAATCAAACCAACATGGTGAAAGTGACTAGATGAAATTCCTGTGTACCCTCAAGAACACTTTGCTTATCGTAAGAGACCATTTTGGCCTTTCCTTTGCCTCAAAAGGATTGAGCTACCTTGTTTCACTTTTGTTATGTAACGCCCCGGATTCGATGCGCCAGGTGTCTGCCAGTCATTCGCCTTCGTTGCCATGTCATTTGCTTGCGTGTTGCATTTTATCATGTCATCATGTGCATTTCATTTTGCATACGTGTTCGTCTCATGCATCCGAGCCTTTTCCCCGTTGTCCGTTTTGCAATCCGGCACTCCTATGTCCCCCGGCGTCCCCCTCTTCTCTCTTTGCGCGAGCGGGTGTTAAACTTTCTCGGAATGGCCCGAGGTTTGCCAAGCGGCCTTGGTATAGCACCGGTAGACCGCCTGTCAAGTTTCGTACCATTTGGAGGTCGTTAGATACTCCAACGGTTAACCGGGTAACCATAAAGGCCTCTTTTGTTGCAGCCCAACACCCCTTCCAAAGTGGCCCAAAACCCATCTAACTCCCCTCCATGCTCTCGGTCGTTCGATCACGATCGCGTGGCCGAAAACCGCACCTCATTTGGACTCTCCTAGCTCCCTCTACCTATAAAACTAGCCCCTCCCCCGAATTTTGCGGATGAATTCGCAGATGGACCCTAGCCCCTTCTCCACCGCGCCGCCGGACATGTCCATCCGCGCCGGACATGTCCGCCGGCCACGTCGTCCGAGCCAATCAGCGCCCGCCACATCAGCAGCGCCGCTGCCTCGCCCAATGGCCTCGCGCCACCTGTCGCCGCCGCCTCCCACCACCGCGCCAGGCCCTGCGGGCCTAGATCCGGCCCGCCCGGCCCGGCCGCGCGCTGCCGCCGCGCCCGCCGGTGCCCCGCGCCGCCGGCCGCCTCCCCGCGCCGCCGCCCCGGGCCTCTGCGCCGCCGGCCTGCGCCTGCCCCGCCGCCGCGCCGGCCTGGACCGCCGGCGCTGACCTCCGCCGCCGTCAGCCCCGCGCGGCCCCGCGCCACCTCCTGCCCGCGCGCGCGCCGCTCGCCGCCGGCGCCGCCCGCGACTGCCGCCCCGAGCCGCCCCGCCGCCGTCTCCCGCCAGCCGCCGCCAACCGCCGCCTCTGCCCGGCCGGAGCGCGCCCCGTCATCGCCCTTCGCCGGATCCGGCCTCCACAGCCCCGGCCGGCCTCCTCCCCGAGCCCCGGCGAGCTTCCCCGGCCGGATCCGCCCTCCCCTCGCCATCTCCGGCGAGATCCGGCTGATCTCCGGCGAGCAATCCGGCCGCTTTGAAATCCGTGCAACAGGTTGACCCCGTGCAGTAGATCATTTCATTCCATTGCATCATTTTCATTTGAGCTCATCTTGATGCCCGAAATGATGTTGGAAGAGTGCATGTTGATGTTAATCTGCTGAAACTGTTATAACTTGCTGTTTTATCATTTTTGCCATGTTTGATGTGTGCATCCTATGAGGTTGATGTCTACATGAATGTTGATCTATGCCATGCCATCTTTCCAGGGGTGCCAACCATGTATTTTTGTGAGTTGTGTGCTGGGTGTATCAAGCTTGTTAAGTAGGGCACTTGCTGTTGCTGTTTTGCTAGGCAGATTCTGTAATTTTGTGATGCCATGTTAACATGCTTCTACTAATCATTCTATGCATAATTTGGAGATGCTCTATAAATATGTTTTGATCTACATGTCTTGCTCTATCCATTCATGCCTTTGGTTGCAATTATAGCCAGCTGGAACATGTTCATATCTTGCTCCAAAGTTGCTTGAAAATGTTGTTGTCAGCCTGTTTACATTAAGTTCACTTGTTCCCATGCGTTTTCCTAGTGATCCATGTACCCTATGACCTTGCCTTGCCATGCTTAGCTTCATAAACATGCCTTCTTGATGTTGGTTGCCTTGCCATGCCATGTATTGCTCTGTGGTGAGTGGTTCAAGCTCACGAACATGCCTACTTATTGTTGTTCCTGCCATGTTATGAATCTGTTATATAACTTGCCATGTTTACATGGGTGCCATCCTATTTTCTATGCCTTTTTGGCTCATGGTCAGTAAGGGTCTTTTGATCTATGCAATTAGTAGATTCATGCCATGCCTTTGTTTTCCATGATATTTTCCTGTAACATGTTGTTTGATAGCTCTAAACATTGCAACCTGATGTTATTTCTGCTAAAGTCTGAAACTGTTATTATTTGCAATATCTCCATGTGTTTTGGAGCATGTTCTAGTTGTTTCTGGAGATAGCTTAGTGTTTATGTTTTGTTATGCTTTACCTGTACTTCATGTCCATGCCTTTTGTTATTATGTTGGGGTGCTGTAGCATATTGTTTTGATGCTTGTAAGATGCCTAGTTGCTGTTATGGACAGATTGTTGCTATGACTTGTATAGTGTGTGTGTGTGTTGCACCGTTGCTCCATTTTGAGTGTGCTCTATATGAAACTTGCTTGTTTTTGCATGTAGCTTCATATTATCATGTTGCATCCTTGTTTTGGTGTGTTTGCTTGATGTTTGGGTGCATTTTGCATCAATGCCATATTTAACTTGTTTTGCTCATATCTTCTAGGCTGTAGCTCCGAATCTAATGAACTTTATATGTA
Organism: Triticum timopheevii; assembly: GCA_963921465.1. Lineage (NCBI taxonomy): Eukaryota > Viridiplantae > Streptophyta > Magnoliopsida > Poales > Poaceae > Triticum > Triticum timopheevii. The sequence goes on along the minus strand of OY997264.1, from coordinate 174,638,104 downwards.
ACTTGACTAGAATTTCGTGTAGATCATCTTGGTGCATCTTAACTTGCTGTTTAACAACTTGAACATAAGGTTTATTCAGTTCTGGACCCATTTCGAAATTTGCATATGAGGACTTACCGGAATTCTTATATGTTGTTCCCGGCCTCATTTAAACTTGTCTTGATGTGGTGTTCTCGTTTGCATCATCTCGTGCCATGGGTAGCTTCATGTAGCTTGGTCATGCATCATGCTTGCTGCGCATCATGCCTTGTTCATGTGTGGTGTGTTTACCTATGTTGTGTGCTTCTTCTTGTTAGTTCCTGTTTCGTTGCGATCGTGAGGTTTCGTTCGCCTTCGGTTGGTTCGGCTTCATACGTTCATCTTCTTCATGGACTCGTTCTTCTTCCTTGCGGGATTTCAGGAAAGATGACCGCTACCTTGGATCTCACTACTATCATTGCTATGCTAGTTGCTTCGCTCTATCGCTATGTTGCGCTACCTATTACCTGTTTATCAAGCCATCCCATATTGCCATGAACCCCTAACCTTTGACACCTTAAACCGTTGTTTGGCTATGTTACCGCTTTTGCTCAGCCCCTCTTATAGCGTTGCTAGTTGCAGGTGAAGTAGAAGATTTCTCCATGGTGGACAGGATTTATGTTGGGATATCACAATATCTCTTATATTATTAATGCATCTATATACTTGGTAAAGGGTGGAAGGCTCGGCCTTATGCCTGGTGTTTTGTTCCACTCTTGCCGCCCTAGTTTCCATCATACCGGTGTTATGTTCCCGGATTTTGCGTTCCTAACGCGGTCGGGTGATTTATGGGACCCCCCTGACAGTTTGCTTTGAATAAAACTTGTCCAGCAAGGCCCAACCTTGGTTTTACCATTTGCCTCACCACCACCTATACTTTTCCCTTGGGAGTCGCTCTCTCGAGGGTCATCTTTATTTTAGCCCCCCCCCCCGGGCCAGTGCTTGTCTAAGTGTTGGTCCGAACCGAGCCGCCTGCGGGGCCCCCTCGGGGCAACTCGAGGTCTGGTTTTACTTGTAGCCTGTCTCATCCGGTGTTGCCCTAAGAACGAGATATGTGCAGCTCCTATCGGGATTGTCGGCGCATCGGGCGGTCTTGCTGGTCTTGTTTTACCATTGTCGAAATGTCTTGATGTACCGGGATTCTGAGACTGATCGGGTCTTCCTGGGAGAAGGTCTATTTCTTCATTGATCGCGAGAGCTTGTCATGGGCTAAGTTGGGACACCCCTGCAGGGTATAAACTTTCGAGAGCCGTGCCCGCGGTTATGTGGCAGATGGGAATTTGTTAATGTCCAGTTGTAGATAACTTGACACTTGATCCAAATTAAAACGCATCAACCGCGTGTGTAGCCGTGATGGTCTCTTCTCGGTGGAGTCCGGGAAGTGAACACGGTTTCTGGGTTATATTTGACATAAGTAGGTGTTCAGGATCACCTCTTGATCATTGCTAGCTTCACGACCGTTCCGCTTGTTCTCTTCTCGCTCTTATTTGCGTATGTTAGCCACCATATCATGCTTAGTCGCTGCTGCAACCTCACCACTTTACCCCTTCCTTTCCCATTAAGCTTTGCTAGTCTTGATACCCATGGTAATGGGATTGCTGAGTCCTCGTGGCTCACCAGATACTTCCAAAACCAGTTTGCAGGTGCCTATGTTACCGAGCAGGTGACGCAGCCAAGCTCAAGGAGGAGCTCGATGAAGATCTTGCCCTTTGTGTTGTTTCGTTCTAGTTGATCAGTAGTGGAGCCCAGTTGGGGCCGATCGGGGACCTTTGTCGCATTTGGGGTTCTTCTTTTATTTTGGTTCCGTAGTTGGACCTTGATTGTATATGGATGATGTAATGCTTTATTCATGTAATTGTGTGAAGTGGCGATTGTAAGCCAACTATGTATCTCTTTCCCTTATGTATTACATGGGTTGTGTGAAGATTACCTCACTTGCGACATTGCTTTCAATGCGGTTATGCCTCTAAGTCGTGCTTCGACACGTGGGAGATATAGCCGCATCGAGGGCGTTACAAGTTGGTAATCAGAGCCTTCCCCGACCTTAGGAGCCCCACTGCTTGATCCTTTTTAGCGGCCGAGTTGTGTCTAGAAAAATGTTTTGAGTCATTTAGGATTATATATATCGGAGAGTTAGGAATTCTTTTTACTCCTCAGTCCCTTCGTCGCTCTGGTGAGGTCTCCTGACGTAGAGTTGACTCTTCTCTTCTCAAATTTCACTAAAAAAAATTTTTAGGATCACGCGGGTATCTTGGAATCGTTCCGATGGTTTTATGATGAGAATATTGTCTTGGTGCCTCCTGTCAGGGGTTTAGTGGAAGTGTCCCGGGGAGTTGAGCTCTGAGGTGTTGTCGTCATAATTTTATCGTTGCAGTTCTGGAATACCTGAGTTTAGTACGCCGACATCGAAAATCTCTTTTATGCAGTTGTTGGTGAGATAACCCCGATAACCCAGTACTGAGGTGAGTACGGGAGTATTGCCATGACTCGTATAACGGATGCTTTTCAAAGGTTGAGGTACACGATTTCCGAAGGTTTCTTGGTTATGTGTTGACGGATGGATACAGCTGGATGTAGGGATTGTTAGTTTGGGTGAGATATATTGCTTCCCCTGTATCCCCAACACCAGATTGCATAATCAGAAAGTTTCGGGAGTTTATAGGTGGGAATTCAAGTAGCTCCTAGAATATCTTTCCGACAGATGCATGATATGGGATTGGGTAAATCTCTATCATATGTATTTGTTCCGGCCTATCCTGCAAGCCAAATCCTTTGTTTTGTGTTATTTGTGGTATTCGAGTTGCTTCGAAGTCAAATGTTGAATCCATACCTTTCCAAAACGGTGTTCTCATATTGCTATGTGAATACTAATCCTTTTGATCATTGATTTTGTCATGTCAACTCCTTTCCAACTGGTGTGCTTCTCTTCAAGTGGATCCGATCATTCTCCCCATCCGCAAGATCATTTCTAAGTTTTCTCAACGGTGTTTGTTTCATCCGTCCCAAGTTGCCTTTGTTTTTCCCGCCCTCCCACCCTTTTTCTTCAAGGACTCAGATTTCTTAATCAAGTATCCATTTATTCATGTGAAGTCTCTTCATTCTTTTCTTTCGATGTTCTTATCCTGTGATCCCTCGTGAAGATGCTCACGAGCTTCAAGTTCTTCATTCTTCATTCTCGTATTCTTCTCCGGTGGATCCTATTCAAGCTTTCGATATTCATCATATTCCTTTCCTCGTTTCTAATGTCTTCTCATACCGGTGCACCTCATTGTCATTCTACTTCTTGCTATTTGTTATTCCGGAGTGCTCAAGATATCTCGAAGATTCGTGTTTCCACTCTGCATTCGTTCAAGCTCTTTCGAGATTGGTATCTCATTCAAGTCATTTAATTCAACCGGTGCGACATCTCTTTTAAATCATTTCCAACGGTGTTTTCTTTTGAGTGGCCCTAACCCACAGGTCTTTTCCCAGGATCTTACCTGACTCTTCTAATTATTCCGGAGTTATTCTTAAATGCTTTTCAAGTGTGACATAAGAATGGATTCCATCAGTCACATGCCTTCTCCAAGATTGTTTTCAAATTATTTTCATCTTTGGCTCAACCTTTCCTCTTTTAATTCTCCCGGAGTATCTCAACAATTCATGGTGGTTATCATCATCATTCTCAACATTTGAAGACCGAAGAAGAGTTTCTCTTAAATCTTGGTCCATTCTCTTGAAGATTCATAGTGCTAGCTTATGCCACCCTCTCATAATTGTTTTCGATTGTGAGAATTCTTTTCACCCATCCGAAGCATTTCGTGAGTTCTTTCCATTTTATTCCTACGAAGGCCATCATGTCATAATTCTTAATTCTCAGCGTTCAGCTCTCGTTCTTGAATTCTTCCGGTGAATCGTTCAAATATCCTCTAATCAGTTCATGATCTCTTCGTTATCAGGTATCTAAATCCCTTCAAGTATCTTCATTAGTTTTCCAATTCTTCCCCGTGAATTGTGCCTTTGCTACATTCATTTTCGAATTCTCATGGTGGTTCTTTCAGATTCTTTTCCTTGTTTATCATATTAATTCATTCGTTCTTTTCAATCCTACCGGTGGTTCATGAAGACCTTCTCAAGTTTGCGATATTTCCCTTCTCAATCCTTTCTCAAGAAGAATAAGTAGTATGCTAAATCCATTGCTTGTCATCAATTTAATTTGATGAAGGATAAGCATACAATAAATCTTATTCTTATTTCATCCAAGTGAGCTATCCCTTCCTTCGGAGTTTGTTCTTGGTGAATAAATTCTAGTTCCAAGCGTTTTCATCTTTTCTTTTCCGGAGTTCAAATTTCCTCGGCCATCTCGTCGGAACCCCATCTAAATCACCGCAAGGCTCTTCTTATTCTTTCATCCTTCATTTTATCTCGTCATCCTTTTGTTGACCGGAGTTCTTCATGGCGTTCTTCATGATTTATTTCATTCTTCAAGTGTTCATCAAGGTTCTTTTGGTGGAGCTCAGGAAGCTTTCTTTCTTGCATCTTGAAGTGCAATTAATTCTCCGCATTCTTTTGGAGTGGAGTTTTGCATTTCTTCGTTCTTCTCAGCTACCCAATCATTTCCGCTTGTGGTCGGAGATCACCTCATAATTTTGAGATGTTATCCATAAGTCCACGACAAGCTTGTGCTTCTCGTTGTTGATTTTCCAACATCTCCGTTCGATTCTTCTTTGCAAGGATGATTTCCAAGCTCATTTGTGGCAGAAGTTGGCATTTTCTCCTACATTCTGTTATTCCTATGATCTATCTTCTATTCTTTCTTCCGGAGGCATTGTGATGTTGCTCTTTTCACTCATCATCTCGAATTGTGAGCATCGTGTTCTTTTCATTCTTATCCATTTAACCGGAGTGTTGTGTCATCTCTTCAAGTGCTTTTCATCTTATCAAGTTTTCCTTCTTCTTTCAGTCGGAGTGCTGCCCAAGTTATATCAATCTTACCCCTTCTCTATCTAGTTTTAACCGGAGTGGTTTCAATATCTATCTTATCACTAAACCTCTTGGTTCTCGTTGTATCCCTTGCTCCTCTTTTCTAACGGACTGTTTTCAACTTTTCTCATCTTCGTTGTTTTCTTCATTTCATTTTGCTCAACCTCTCAAGGTTCATGGTTTTCACTCATTGGTCAAAGAAGCAACTTAGTTCTACCTTTTCTCTTCCTCTTCCATTTTCCCTCCGGTGCAATCCTAGATTTCGGGACGAGATCCTCTCGTAGTGGTGGAGTGTTGTAACGCCCCGGATTCGATGCGCCAGGTGTCTGCCAGTCATTCGCCTTCGTTGCCATGTCATTTGCTTGCGTGTTGCATTTTATCATGTCATCATATGCATTTCATTTTGCATACGTGTTCGTCTCATGCATTCAAGCCTTTTCCCCGTTGTCCGTTTTGCAATCCGGCACTCCTATGTCCCCCGGCGTCCCCCTCTTCTCTCTTTTCGCGAGCGGGTGTTAAACTTTCTCGGAATGGCCCGAGGTTTGCCAAGCGGCCTTGGTATAGCACCGGTAGACCGCCTGTCAAGTTTCGTGCCATTTGGAGGTCGTTAGATACTCCAATGATTAACCGGGTAACCGTAAAGGCCTCTTTTGTTGCAGCCCAACACCCCTTCCAAAGTGGCCCAAAACCCATCTAATTCCCCTCCATGCTCTCGGTCGTTCGATCACGATCGCGTGGCCGAAAACCGCACCTCATTTGGACTCTCCTAGCTCCCTCTACCTATAAAACTAGCCCCTCCCCCGAATTTTGCGGATGAATTCGAAGATGGACCCTAGCCCCTTCTCCACCGCGCCGCCGGACATGTCCATCCGCGCCGGACATGACCGTCGGCCACGTCGTCCGAGCCAATCAGCGCCCGCCACGTCAGCAGCGCCGCCGCCTCGCCCAATGGCCTCGCGCCACCTGTCGCCGCCGCCTCCCACCACCGCGCCAGGCCTTGCGGGCCCAGATCCGGCCCGCCCGGCCCGGCCGCGCGCCGCTGCCGCACCCGCCGGTGCCCCGCGCCGCCGGCCGGCCGCCGCCTCCCCGCGCCGCCGCCCCGGGCCTCTGCACCGCCGGCCTGCGCCTGCCCCGCCGCCGCGCCGGCCTGGACCGCCGGCGCCGACCTCCGTCGCCGTCAGCCCCGCGCGGCCCCGCGCCACCTCATGCCCCCGCGCGCGCCGCTCGCCTCCGGCGCCGCCCGCGACTGCTGCCCCGAGTCGCCCCGCCGCCGTCTCCCGCCAGCCGCCGCCGGCCGCAGCCTCTGCCCGGTCGGAGCGCGCCCCGTCGTCGCCCTTCGCCGGATCCGGCCTCCACAGCCCCGGCCGGCCTCCTCCCCGAGCCCCGGCGAGCTTCCCCGGCCGGATCCGCCCTCCCCTCGCCATCTCCAGCGAGATCCGGCCGATCTCCGGCGAGCACTCCGGCCGCTTTGAAATCCGTGCAACAGGTTGACCCCGTTTATCCACCAAGTCCCGTATAGTTTTCATATTATCATGCCATCTTCATTGCATCACATCTCTGCATCCGTAGCTCCGTTTCATGCGTGTAATATGTCAAATTGTTCGTCTCGACGAGTAGATCATTTCATTCCATTGCATCATTTTCATTTGAGCTCATCTTGATGCCCGAAATGCTGTTGGAAGAGTGCATGTTGATGTTAATCTGCTGAAACTGTTATAACTTGCTGTTTTATCATTTTTGCCATGTTTGATGTGTGCATCCTATGAGGTTGATGTCTACATGAATGTTGATCTATGCCATGCCATCTTTCCAGGGGTGCCAACCATGTATTTTTGTGAGTTGTGTGCTGAGTGTATCAAGCTTGTTAAGTAGGGCACTTGCTGTTGCTGTTTTGCTAGGCAGATTCTGTAATTTTGTGATGCCATGTTAACATGCTTCTACTAATCATTCTATGCATAATTTGGAGATGCTCTATAAATATGTTTTGATCTACATGTCTTGCTCTATCCATTCATGCCTTTGGTTGCAATTATAGTCTGCTGGAACATGTTCATATCTTGCTCCAAAGTTGCTTGAAAATGTTGTTGTCAGCCTGTTTACATTAAGTTCACTTGTTCCCATGTGTTTTCCTAGTGATCCATGTACCCTATGACCTTGCTCTTGCCATGCTTAGCTTCATAAACATGCCTTCTTGATGTTGGTTGCCTTGACATGCCATGTATTACTCTGTGGTGAGTGGTTCAAGCTCACGAACATGCCTACTTATTGTTGTTCCTGCCATGTTATGAATCTGTTATACAACTTGCCATGTTTACATGGGTGCCATCCTATTTTCTATACCTTTTTGGCTCATGGTCAGTAAGGGTCTTTTGATCTATGCAATTAGTAGATTCATGCCATGCCTTTGTTTGCCATGATATGTTCCTGTAACATGTTGTTTGATAGCTCTAAACATTGCAACCTGATGTTATTTCTGCTAAAGTCTGAAACTGTTATTATTTGCAATATCTCCATGTGTTTTGGAGCATGTTCTAGTTGTTTCTGGAGATAGCTCAGTGTTCATGTTTTGTTATGCTTTACCTGTACTTCATGCCCATGCCTTTTGTTATTATGTTGGGGTGCTGTAGCATATTGTTTTGATGCTTGTAAGATGCCTAGTTGCTATTATGGACAGATTGTTGCTATGACTTGTATAGTGTGTGTGTGTTGCACCGTTGCTCCGTTTTGAGTGTGCTCTATATGAAACTTGCTTGTTTTTGCATGTAGCTTCATATTATCATGTTGCATCCTTGTTTTGGTGTGTTTGCTTGATGTTTGGGTGCATTTTGCATCAATGCCATGTTTAACTTGTTTTGCTCATATCTTCTAGGCTGTAGCTCCGAATCTAATGAACTTTATATGTAACTTCACTAGAATTTCGTGTAGATCATCTTGGTGCATCTTAAATTGCTGTTTAACAACTTGAACATAAGGTTTATTCAGTTCTGGACCCATTTCGAAATTTGCATATGAGGACTTACCGGAATTGTTATATGTTGTTCCCGGCCTCATTTAAACTTGTCTTGATGTGGTGTTCTCGTTTGCATCATCTCGTGCCATGGGTAGCTTTATGTAGCTTGGTCATGCATCATGCTTGTTGTGCATCATGCCTTGTTCATGTGTGGTGTGTTTACCTATGTTGTGTGCTTCTTCTTGTTAGTTCCTGTTTCGTTGCAATCGTGAGGTTTCGTTCGCCTTCGGTTGGTTCGGCTTCATCCGTTCATCTTCTTCATGGACTCATTCTTCTTCCTTGCGGGATTTCAGGCAAGATGACCGCTACCTTGGATCTCACTACTATCATTGCTATGCTAGTTGCTTCGCTCTATCGCTATGCTGCGCTACCTATTACCTGTTTATCAAGCCATCCCATATTGCCATGAACCCCTAACCTTTGACACCTTTCCTATGCAAACCATTGTTTGGCTACGTTACCGCTTTTGCTCAGCCCCTTTTATAGCGTTGCTAGTTGCAGGTGAAGTTGAAGATTTCTCCATGGTGGACAGGATTTATGTTGGGATATCACAATATCTCTTATATTATTAATGCATCTATATACTTGGTAAAGGGTGGAAGGCTCGGCCTTATGCCTGGTGTTTTGTTCCACTCTTGCCGCCCTAGTTTCCGTCATACCGGTGTTATGTTCCCGGATTTTGCGTTCCTAACGCGGTCGGGTGATTTATGGGACCCCCTGACAGTTCGCCTTGAATAAAACTTGTCCAGCAAGGCCCAACCTTGGTTTTACCATTTGCCTCACCACCACCTATACTTTTCCCTTGGGAGTCGCTCTCTCGAGGGTCATCTTTATTTTAGCCCCCCCGGGCTAGTGCTTGTCTAAGTGTTGGTCCGAACTGAGCTGCCTGCGGGGCCCCCTCGGGGCAACTCGAGGTCTGGTTTTACTCGTAGCATGTCTCATCCGGTGTTGCCCTGAGAACGAGATATGTGCAGCTCCTATCGGGATTGTCGGCGCATCGGGCGATCTTGCTGGTCTTGTTTTACCATTGTCGAAATGTCTTGATGTACCGGGATTCCGAGACTGATCGGGTCTTCCTGGGAGAAGGTCTATTCCTTCGTTGATCGCGAGAGCTTGTCATGGGCTAAGTTGGGACACCCCTGTAGGGTATAAACTTTCGAGAGCCGTGCCCACGGTTATGTGGCAGATGGGAATTTGTTAATGTTCGGTTGTAGATAACTTGACACTTGATCCAAATTAAAACACATCAACCACGTGTGTAGCCGTGATGGTCTCTTCTCGGCGGAGTCCGGGAAGTGAACACGGTTTCTGGGTTATGTTTGACGTAAGTAGGTGTTCAGGATCACCTCTTGATCATTGCTAGCTTCACGACCGTTCCGCTTGTTCTCTTCTCGCTCTTATTTGCGTATGTTAGCCACCATATCATGCTTAGCCGCTGCTGCAACCTCACCACTTTACCCCTTCCTTTCCCATTAAGCTTTGCTAGTCTTGATACCCATGGTAATGGGATTGCTGAGTCCTCGTGGCTCACCAGATACTTCCAAAACCAGTTTGCAGGTGCCTATGTTACCGAGCAGGTGACGCAGCCAAGCTCAAGGAGGAGCTTGATGAAGATCTTGCCCTTTGTGTTGTTTCGTTCTAGTTGATCAGTAGTGGAGCCCAGTTGGGGCTGATCGGGGACCTTTGTCGCATTTGGGGTTTTTCTTTTATTTTGGTTCCGTAGTCGGACCTTGATTGTATCTGGATGATGTAATGCTTTATTCATGTAATTGTGTGAAGTGGCGATTGTAAGCCAACTATGTATCTCTTTTCCTTATGTATTACATGGGTTGTGTGAAGATTACCTCACTTGCGACATTGCTTTCAATGCGGTTATGCCTCTAAGTCGTGCTTCGACACGTGGGAGATATAGCTGCATCGAGGGCGTTACATGTTACTACTATCATTACTTGCTCATTACAAATTATCTTGCTATCAAGCTACTTTGCTACTTACAATTTCAGCACTTGCAGACATTACCTTGCTGAAAACCACTTGTCATTTCCTTCTGCTCCTCATTGGGTTCATCACTCTTACTTATCGAAAAGAGCTACAATTGATCCCCTATACTTGTGGGTCATCAATGCTATTTTCTAGAGACGTTGCCGGGGAGTGAAGCGCCTTTGGTAAGGAAAATTTATATAGTGTGCTGAAATTTATTGTCACTTGTTACTATGGAAAACAATCCTTTGAGGGTTTGTTCTGGGTATGTTCACCTCGATCGGAACCACAATTAGCTACCCCTCAACCTACTGCACCTACTGAAAATATTGAATATGAAATTCCTTCAAGTATGATAGAACAACTGCTAGCTATCCTTATGCAGGAGACGGAACCGAACATCCTGATATGCACTTGATATATGTAGAACACATTTTTGGATTGTTCAAGCTTGCAGGTTTACCCGGAGATGAAGTTATGAAATTCTTCTTATTTTTGAAAGGAAAAGCATTGGCATGGTATAGGCTATACGATGATATTGGATCTTGGAATTGGAATCAATTGAAATTGGAGTTCCGCCAAAAAAAATATCCTATGCATCTAGTTCATCGTGATCGGAATTACATATATAATTTTTGTCCTCGTGAAGGAGAAAGTATCGCTCTAGCTTGGGGGAGACTGAATTCAATGTTATATTCATGCCCCAATCATGATCTCTCAAGAGAGATTATTATCCAGAACTTTTATGCTCGGCTTTCTCGTAATGATCAAACCATGCTTGATACTTCTTGTGCTGGTTCTTTTATGAAGAAGACTACTAAATTCCGGTTCGATCTTTTGGAAAGAATTAAACACAACTCTGAAGATTGGGAACTCGACGAAGGTAAAGAGTCAGGTATTAAACTTAAGTATGATTGTGTTAAATCTTTTATGAATACCGATGCTTTTCAAAAGTTTAGCACTAAATATGGACTTGACTCTGAGATAGTAGCCTCCTTTTGTGAATCATTTGCTACTCATTTTGATCTCCTTAAAGAGAAGTGGTTTAAATATCACCCACCTATTAAAGAAGAAATTAAAGAACCAGTACCATTTAAAGAAGAACTATACTTTACAATGTTGATACGGTTGTTCCTTCTGCTTATATTGAGAAACCACCTTTCCCTGTTAGGATAAAGGAACATGCTAAAGTTTCAACAGTGGTTAACAAGAGCTACATTAGAATACCTAAACCTAATTAAAAACTTAAAGTGGAACCTAGTATTGCTATGGTTAAAGATCTCTTGGAAGAAAATGTAGATAGGCATGTTATTTACTTCTGTGAAGAAGCTGCTAGAATTGCCAAACCTGGTAAAAAGGATAAACTTAGACCTGTTGTTGGCATGCATGTTGTCTCAGTTAAAATAGGAGATCACTGTTATCATGGTTTATGTGACCTAGGTGCTAGTGTGAGTGTTATTCCTTACACCTTATATCAAGAAGTTATGAATGGCATAGCACCCCACTAGTAGAAAACCACCCATTAGTCCCGGTTCGTAAGGGCCTTTAGTCCCGGTTCATGAACCGGGACTAATGGGTCGTTACTAATGCCACCACACATTAGTCCCGGTTCAAACACGAACCGGGACCAATGTGGCTCCACGTGGCCCTGTGCACCGAGCCCAGTCAGAGGGTCTTTGGTCCCGGTTGGTGGCTCCAACCGCGACCAAAAGTCATTTTTTTAAGAAAGTGGCTGCTTTAGGGGTTTTGGGGTTTATTTTTAGGTTGTTATTATAGCTAGCTAATAGAGAGAAGTGTCCTCTCTTATCTTCGTCCTTGGTTTATCAACGCTGCTGCTATATGTTCATGCACCCGCAGATATGACATGGCTCATGCATGCTTTGCATCATACATCATCATATATATGTATATAATAAAGTCCTACTAATCATGCATCATCATACTACTTCTACTCGTTATTAATAATAAGTCATACGATCATCATCCTCATATATAGTCATCGAACCCAACCCTACATAATTGTTCTTAGCACATGATCATCAGTACCAGGTATAGGACCTAAACACCCTTAAGGTAAAATAGCATAAAACAATATAGACCCTGACTCTCCATTATGAAGAATGGTGATCATCCTGTCTCCAATTCTTGCCTTTCGCTGCTTATTGCTTCCAAGAAGCTCCTTACGACTGTCCATACATTTTTTCCATTCTTTGATTGTTATGTCTCCACTTCTTTTAGAAACTCGATATGGACAGTTGAGATTCGTAGGACGACCTGGTAGTATGTTCAAAACATGAAGGCTACCACGCGTATACATCAGATGAGGCACACACTCATTCGGGATTATCTGTTGAAAAACATAGTAATAACTTCGTAGTTAGCAATGATGTACTAGTTTTAGAAGTGTGCAAAAAGATGCACGGATGTTGTAATAGTAAAAAATAATCTTACCAAGGTATCTCCATGGTAGTTACCGTAGTTCAACACGTGCACTAGTGGCACGTATTGACCATAATGTTGAGGAGTTTGATTGTAGATATTGTAATTCTCAAGATCTCTACAAAATCCGACCAGATGTCGTTTCTCCTGATAAGTTAATTCGCAGCCTTCGGTGTAGTACGTTCTGTCTACCATCTTCCGCACATTCTTTGAAGAATGAAAATAAGCTGTCAATGGAGATAAGTTGTCAACTATATATTTTGAAATAAACAATATAAATTACTTAATAACTATGTTTAGCTCACATGAGGGAAGAACTGGAGGTGTATGCACAAAGACCCGAATCGTAGGTGTCTCTTGCTCGATTGTAGGATCACCAAGATCCATGGTGATAATCATACCCTCATCAAGACCATACATCTTGCAAAATGCATCCCAATTTTTGCAACCAAAATGGGTTACACTCTGAGCATTGTACAGCTTTACTTGAAAATCCACATCATGTTCGGTACTTAGGACAATTTTTTTGGTTTCGAAATTTTCATGGTCTTCAAAATCCATCCTCTCCAATACATAGCGTCTTGCAAAGCATGGGATAAGCTAGTCGAATTGAAAAAGATGAAAAATACACGTTAAAATAGTTGAAGTCGTGCTTAATTACGAAAAAAAAACTATTATCGTCGTTGCGTACCGTATGAACATCGCAAGTCTCCTCGAGCTTAATGCTGAAGCGCCGATCTTCCTCCAGCTCAATGAATCTGTCGCACATACCTCGGTCATCGTGGCACCAGTCGCACTCCCCCGGGCGATTTTCGTCGTCAGATGAGTACGACATTTCCGGCCTACGTTCATAATTCAAATATTAAACTAGATCATTATTATAAATCACGGGTTGACTATCGATGATCGATGTACGTACGGGTTGAATATTATACCAAATTGTCTAGCACACGGGAATGAAGGAGAACTTATCCAATATGAGCATTCAATAAGCAAAACCAAATCACAAACCGGTTTGTCCCGGTTCGTCCCACCAACCGGGACCAATAGGTCCAGACGAACCGGGACCAATGGCCCACGTGGCCCGGCCGGCCCCCGGGGCTCACGAACCGGGTCCGATGCCCCCATTGGTCCCGGTTCTGGATTGAACCGGGACTAATGGGCTGGACCGGCCTGGACCATTGGCCCCTTTTCTACTAGTGCCCGCAGAGATAGAAGACATAGATGTAACTATTAAACTTGTTAATAGAGACACCATATCACCAATTGGGATTGTTAGAGATGTTGAAGTCTTGTGTGGGAAAATAAAATACCGTACTGATTTTCTTGTTCTTGGTTCCCCACAAGATGACTTTTGTCCCATTATCTTTGGTAGACCTTTCTTGAACACCGTTAATGCTAAAATGGACTGTGAGAAACAAACTTTCGGTGTTAGTTTTTGTGATGAGTCTTGAGGGAGTCCTGGACTAGGGGGTGTCCGGATAGCCGGACTATCATCGTCAGCCGGACTCCAAGACTATGAAGATACAAGATTGAAGACTTCGTCCCATGTCCGAATGGGACTTTCCTTGGCGTGGAAGGCAAGCTTGGCAATACGGATATGTAGATCTCCTACCATTGTAACCGACTCTGTGTAACCCTAGCCCTCCCCGGTGTCTATATAAACCGGAGGGTTTTAGTCCGTAGGACAACAACCATTACGACAATCATACCATAGGCTAGTTTCTAGGGTTTAGCCTCCTTGATCTCGTGGTAGATCCACTCTTGTACTACCCATATCATCAATATCAATCAAGCAGGAATAGGGTTCTACCTCCATCGAGAGGGCCCGAACCTGGGTAAAAACATCGTGTCCCTTGTCTCCTGTTACCATCCGCCTAGACGCACAGTTCGGGACCCCCTACCCGAGATCCGCCGGTTTTGACACCGACATTGGTGCTTTCATTGAGAGTTCCTCTATGCCGTCACCGATAGGATGGATGACTCTTCCCGTCTTCAAGGACGGTATCTTCGCCAAAGGAGCCTTGGCCACCGGCCAAACTGTCCGGCTAGGTGGTTTTCTTATGACCGCCTGTCCGGCCACCGCTTCGACAATGACCTCTCAGGTCATCAAAAGCAATCTTCATGTCAGCTCGGAATTCGCCGAGCGGCTGGATCCAATAGAGCTCTCGTCCGTAAACGAGCTCTTGGATCGCATCGCCGCCCTGGGAGTCGCTATAGACTACAATCAGATTGGGCCTAAAACCGATCTGAGAGAGATTAACTCTCCCCAGGTTACCCACCACATTGCAGTGGTAGAGGAACAACGCGGCGACCTTTCTCCTATATTGAAAACTAGTCATGTCTGGGCGGCCGAACCCTCCATGCCGGATTCCCGCGGAGGGACGGACTTCGATCAAGCGCTGAACCTAAAGTCAGGCATCGGACGGGACTCGTTGGACAACGTTCCACTTTCCAAGCTTCCAAATTCGGAAACTTCCCGGCCCTTGAACCTTGAGATGGGTAGGGTACCGGACTCAATTCCACCCACCCGCCCAGACATATGCGATCTATCTCTAATCCGGCAAGAGCCTGCTGAAATAGTACATCATTACTGGGCCAGATTCCTCCTGGTTACGGACAGGATAAAGGACTGCCGAGAGGAAAACGCAATCTCAAATTTTTGCAATAATTGCACGGACGAGGGAATCTTGAACGCCGTCAGCCGTCGTGAAATCACACGCTTTGCCGACCTGGCGTCCATAGTACGAAAGTACTGTGCGATGGAGAGTTTCCGGAAAACCGAAAATAAGTTTTGGGACAATCCGGCCCCGAATACAACCCTAGTCCGCAACAAAAGGGTGCATTACACTTAGGCACCAGGTACAAAAACCAAAAAGCAAAAACCCCATAAAGGGCACGGAACCGTACTGGAGGGATGGCTTAGCGGACCCTGTAAAATTCACAGTACAGAGGGCTGTTGGGGAATGTAGTAATTTCAAAAAAATTCCTATGCACACACAAGATCATGGTGATGCATAGCAACGAGAGGGGAGAGTGTTGTCTACGTACCCTCGTAGACCGAAGCGGAAGCGTTGACGCAACGTAGAGGAAGTAGTCGTACGTCCTCCCGGTTCAACCGATCCAAGCACCGTTACTCCGGCACCTCCGAGTTCTTGACACACGTGCAGCTCGATGACGCACCCCGAACTCCGATCCAGCAGAGGCACCGGGAGGAGTTCCATCAGCACGACGGCGTGGTGACGATCTTGATGTTCTACTGTCGCAGGGCTTCGCCTAAGCACCGCTACAATATGACCGAGGTGTAATATCGTGGAGGGGGGCACCGCACACGGCTAAGGAACGATCTCAATGATCAACTTGTGTGTGTATGGGGTGCCCCCCGCCCCCGTATATAAAGGAGGGAGGGAGGAGGAGGCCGGCCTAAGGGGGAGGCGCGCCCTAGGGGGGGCAAACCTACTCCAAGTAGGTTTGGCCCCCCTTTCCTACTAGGAGTAGGAGAGGGAAGGAAGAGGGGGGAGGAGAGAAGGAAAGGGGGGGCCGGCCCTCCTCCCAATTCGGATTGGGCTTGGGGGGGGGGGCGCCCCCTCCCTTGCTCCTTCTCCCTCCCTTCCACTAAGGCCCAATAAGGCCCATATACTTACCGGGGGGTTCCGGTAACCTCCCGGAACTCCGGTATAATCCCAATCTCATCCGGAACCTTTCCGGTGTCCAAATATATCCGTCCAATATATCAATCTTTATGTCTCGACCATATCGAGACTCCTCGTCATGTCCGTGATCACATCCGGGACTCCGAACAACCTTCGGTACATCAAAATACATAAACTCATAATATAACTGTCATCGAAACCTTAAGCATGCGGACCCTACAGTTCGAGAACAATGTAGACATGACCGAGACATGTTTCCGGTCAATAACCAATAGCGGGACCTGGATGCCCATATTGGTTCCTACATATTCTACGAAGATCTTTATCGGTCAAACCGCACAACAACATACGTTGTTCCTTTTGTCATCGGTATGTTACTTGCCCGAGATTCGATCGTCGGTATCCAATACCTAGTTCAATCTCGTTACCGGCAAGTCTCTTTACTCATTCCATAATACATCATCTCGCAACTAACTCATTAGTTGAAATGCTTGCAAGGCTTAAGTGATGTGCATTACCGAGAGGGCCCAGAGATACCTCTCCGACATTCGGAGTGACAAATTCTAATCTCGAAATACGCCAACTCAACAAGTACCTTCGGAGACACCTGTAGAGCACCTTTATAATCACCCAGTTACGTTGTGACGTTTGGTAGCACACAAAGTGTTCCTCCGGTAAACGGGAGTTGCATAATCTCATAGTCATAGGAACATGTATAAGTCATGAAGGAAGTAATAGCAACATACTAAACAATCGGGTGCTAAGCTAACGGAATGGGTCATGTCAATCAGATCATTCAACTAATGATGTGACCTTGTTAATCAAATAACAACTCCTTGTTCATGGTTAGGAAACATAACCATCTTTGATTAACAAGCTAGTCAAGTAGAGGCATACTAGTGACACTCTGTTTGTCTATATATTCACACATGTATTATGTTTCCGGTTAATACAATTCTAGCATGAATAATAAACATTTATCATGATATAAGGAAATAAATAATAACTTTATTATTGCCTCTAGGGCATATTTCCTTCAGTCTCCCACTTGCACTAGAGTCAATAATCTAGATTACATAGTAATTATTCTAACACCCATGGAGTCTTGGTGTTGATCATGTTTTGCTCGTGGAAGAGGCTTAGTCAACGGGTCTGCAGCATTCAGATCCGTATGTATCTTGCAAATCTCTATGTCTCCCACCTGGACTAGATCCCGGATGGAATTGAAGCATCTCTTGATGTGTTTGGTTCTCTTGTGAAATCTGGATTCCTTCGCTAAGGCAATCGCTCCAGTATTGTCACAAAAGATTTTCATTGGACCCGATGCACTAGGTATGACACCTAGATCGGATATGAACTCCTTCATCCAGACTCCTTCATTGGCTGCATCCGAAGCAGCTATGTATTCCGCTTCACACGTAGATCCTGCCACGACGCTTTGCTTTGAACTGCACCAACTGACAGCTCCACCGTTTAATGTAAACACGTATCCGGTTTGCGATTTAGAATCGTCCGGATCAGTGTCAAAGCTTGCATCAACGTAACCATTTACGATGAGCTCTTTGTCACCTCCATATACGAGAAACATATCCTTAGTCCTTTTCAGGTATTTCAGGATGTTCTTGACCGCTGTCCAGTGATCCACTCTTGGATTACTTTGGTACCTCCCTGCTAGACTTATAGCAAGGCACACATCAGGTCTGGTACACAGCATTGCATACATGATAGAGCCTATGGCTGAAGCATAGGGAACACTTTTCATTTTCTCTCTATCTTCTACAGTGGTCGGGCTTTGAGTCTTACTCAACTTCACACCTTGCAATACAGGCAAGAACCCTTTCTTTGCTTGATCCATTTTGAACTTCTTCAAAACTTTGTCAAGGTATGTGCTTTGTGGAAGTCCAATTAAGCGTCTTGATCTATCTCTATAGATCTTAATGCCCAATATGTAAGTAGCTTCACCGAGGTCTTTCATTGAAAAACTTTTATTCAAGTATCCCTTTATGCTATCCAGAAATTCTATATCATTTCCAATCAATAATATGTCATCCACATATAATATTAGAAATGCTACAGAGCTCCCACTCACTTTCTTGTAAATACAGGCTTCTCCAAAAGTCTGTATAAAACCAAATGCTTTGATCACACTATCAAAAACGTTTATTCCAACTCCGAGAGGCTTGCACCAGACCATAAATGGATCGCTGGAGCTTGCACACTTTGTTAGCCAGCTTTGGATCGATAAAACCTTCTGGTTGCATCATATACAACTCTTCCTCCAGAAATCCATTCAGGAATGCAGTTTTTACATCCATTTGCCAAATTTTATAATCATAAAATGCGGCAATTGCTAACATGATTCGGACAGACTTAAGCATCGCTACGGGTGAGAAGGTCTCATCGTAGTCAACCCCTTGAACTTGTCGAAAACCTTTTGCAACAAGTCGAGCTTTGTAGACAGTAACATTACCGTCAGCGTTAGTCTTCTTCTTGAAGATCCATTTATTCCCAATTGCTTGCCGACCATCGGACAAGTCAACCAAAGTCCATACTTTGTTCTCATACATGGATCCCATCTCAGATTTCATGGCTTCAAGCCATTTTGCGGAATCTGGGCTCACCATCGCTTCTTCATAGTTTGTAGGTTCATCATGATCTAGTAGCATGACTTCCAGAATAGGATTACCGTACCACTCTGGTGCGGATCTTACTCTGTTTGACCTACGAGGTTCTGTATTAACTTTATCTGAAGTTCTATGATCATCATCATCAACTTCCACACTAGTTAGTTTTGACGTCACAGAAACCGGTTCCTGTGATGTATTATTTTCTAACAAGGGAGTAGGTACAGTTATCTCATCAAGTTCTACTTTCCTCCCACTCACTTATTTCGAGAGAAACTCCTTCTCTAGAAAGGATCCATTCTTAGCAACGAATGTCTTGCCTTCGGATCTGTGATAGAAGGTGTACCCAACTGTCTCCTTTGGGTATCCTATTAAGACACATTTCTTCGATTTGGGTTCGAGCTTATCAGGTTGAAGTTTTTTCACATAAGCATCACAGCCTCAAACTTTAAGAAACGACAACTTTGGTTTCTTGCCAAACCATAGTTCATAAGGTGTCGTCTCAACGGATTTCGATGGTGCCCTATTTAACGTGAATGTGGCCGTCTCTAAAGCATAACCCCAAAACGATAGTGGTAAATCTGTAAGAGACATCATAGACCGCACCATATCAAGTAAAGTACGATTATGACGTTCGGACACACCATTACGCTGTGGTGTTTCGGGTGGCATGAGTTGCGAAACTATTCCACATTGTTTTAAGTGTAAACCAAACTCGTAACTCAAATATTCTCCTCCACGATCAGATCGTAGAAAATTTATTTTCTTGTTACGATGATTTTCAACTTCACTCTGAAATTCTTTGAACTTTTCAAATGTTTTAGACTTATGCTTCATTAAGTAGATATACCCATATCTGCTTAAATCATCTGTGAAGGTGAGAAAATAACGATATCCGCCACGAGCCTCAACATTCATCGGACCACATACATCTGTATTTATGATTTCCAACAAATCTGTTGCTCTCTCCATAGTACCGGAGAACGGCGTTTTGGTCATCTTGCCCATGAGGCACGGTTCGCAAGTACCAAGTGATTCATAATCAAGTGGTTCCAAAAGACCATCAGTATGGAGTTTCTTCATGCGCTTTACATCGATATGACCTAAACGGCAGTGCCACAAATAAGTTGCACTATCATTATCAACTCTGCATCTTTTGGCTTCAACACTATGAAGATGTGTATCACTATTATCGAGATTCATCAAAAATAGACCACTCTTCAAGGGTGCATGACCATAAAAGATATTACTCATATAAATAGAACAACCATTATTCTCTGATTTAAATGAATAACTGTCTTGCATCAAACAAGATCCAGATATAATGTTCATGCTTAACGCTGGCACCAAATAACAATTATTTAGGTCTAATACTAATCCCGAAGGTAGATGTAGAGGTAGCATGCCGACCGCGATCACATCGACTTTGGAACCATTTCCCACGCGCATCGTCACCTCGTCCTTTGCCAGTGTTCGCTTAATCCGTAGTCCCTGTTTCTAGTTGCAAATATTAGCAACAGAACCAGTATCAAATACCCAGGTGCTACTGCGAGCTCTAGTAAGGTACACATCAATAACATGTATATAACATATACCTTTGTTCACCTTGCCATCCTTCTTATCCGCCAAATACTTGGGGCAGTTCCGCTTCCAGTGACCAGTCTGCTTGCAGTAGAAGCACTCAGTTTCAGGCTTAGGTCCAGACTTGGGTTTCTTCTCTTGAGCAGCAGCTTGTTTTCTGTTCTTCTTGAAGTTCCCCTTCTTCTTCCCTTTGCCCTTTTTCTTGAAACTAGTGATCTTGTTGACCATCAACACTTGATGCTCCTTCTTGATTTCTACCTCCGCAGCCTTTAGCATTGCGAAGAGCTCGGGAATCGTCTTATCCATCCCTTGCATATTATAGTTCATCACAAAGCTCTTGTAGCTTGGTGGAAGTGATTGGAGAATTCTGTCAATGACGCTATCATCCGGAAGAGTAACTCCCAGTTGAATCAAGTGATTACAATACCCAGACATCTTGAGTATGTGCTCACTGATAGAACTATTTTCCTCCATCTTGCAACTATAGAACTTATTGGAGACTTTGTATCTCTCAATCCAGGCATTCTTCTGGAATATTAACTTCAACTCCTGGAACATCTCATATGCTCCATGACGTTCAAAACGTCGTTGAAGTCCCGGTTCTAAGCCGTAAAGCATGGCACATTGAACTATCGAGTAGTCATCAGCTTTGCTCTGCCAGACGTTCTTAACGTCGTCAGTTGCATCAGCAGTAGGCCTGGCACCCAGCGGTGCTTCCAGGACGTAATTTTTCTGTGCAGCAATGAGGATAATCCTCAAGTTACGGACCCAGTCCGCGTAGTTGCTACCATCATCTTTCAACTTAGCTTTCTCAAGGAACGCATTAAAATTCAACGGAACAACAGCATGGGCCATCTATCTACAATCAACATAGACAAGCAAGATACTATCAGGTACTAAGTTCATGATAAATTTAAGTTCAATTAATCATATTACTTAAGAACTCCCACTTAGACAGACATCTCTGTAGTCATCTAAGTGATCACGTGACCCAAATCAACTAAACCATAACCGATCATCACGTGAGATGGAGTAGTTTTCAATGGTGAACATCTTATGTTGATCATATCTACTATATGATTCACGCTCGACCTTTCGGTCTCCGTGTTCCGAGGCCATATCTGCATATGCTAGGCTCGTCAAGTTTAACCTGAGTATTCTGCGTGTGCAAAACTGGCTTGCACCCGTTGTAGATGGACGTAGAGCTTATCACACCCGATCATCACGCCGTGTCTGGGCACGACGAACTTTGGCAATGGTGCATACTCAGGGAGAACACTTCTTGATAATTTTTAGTGAGAGATCATCTTAAAATGCTACCGTCAATCAAAGCAAGATAAGATGCATAAAGGATAAACATCACATGCAATCAACATAAGTGATATGATATGGCCATCATCATCTTGTGCTTGTGATCTCCATCTCCGAAGCACCATCATGATCACCATCGTCACCGGCGCGACACCTTGATCTCCATCGTAGCATCGTTGTCGTTTACGCCATCTATTGCTTCTACGACTATCGCTACCGCTTAGTGATAAAGTAAAGTAATTACATGGCGTTTGCATTTCATACAATAAAGCGACAACCATATGGCTCCTGCCAGTTGCCGATAACTTCGGTTACAAAACATGATCATCTCATACAATAAAATATAGCATCATGTCTTGGCCATATCACATCACAACATGCCCTGCAAAAACAAGTTAGACGTCCTCTACTTTGTTGTTGCAAGTTTTACGTGGCTGCTACGGGCTTAAGCAAGAACCAATCTCACCTACGCATCAAAACCACAATGATAGTTTGTCAAGTTGATGCTGTTTTAACCTTCGCAAGGACCGGGCATAGCCACACTCGGTTCAACTAAAGTTGGAGAAACTGACACCCGCTAGTCACCTGTGTGCAAAGCACGGCGGTAAAACAAGTCTCGCGTAAGTGTACGCGTAATGTCGGTCCGGGCCGCTTCATCCAACAATACCGCCGAACCAAAGTATGACATGCTGGTAAGCAGTATGACTTATATCGCCCACAACTCACTTGTGTTCTACTTGTGCATATAACATCAAACCATAAAACCTAGGCTCGGATGCCACTGTTGGGGAACGTAGTAATTTCAAAAAATTTCCTACACACACACACAAGATCATGGTGATGCATAGCAACGAGAGGGGAGAGTGTTGTCTACGTACCCTCGTAGACCGAAGCAGAAGCGTTGACGCAACGTAGAGGAAGTAGTCGTACGTCCTCCCGGTTCAACCGATCCAAGCACCGTTACTCCGGCACCTCCGAGTTCTTGACACACGTACAGCTCGATGATGCACCCCGAACTCCGATCCAGCAGAGGCACAGGGAGGAGTTCCGTCAGCACGACGGCGTGGTGACGATCTTGATGTTCTACTGTCGCAGGGCTTCGCCTAAGCACCGCTACAATATGACCGAGGTGTAATATCGTGGAGGGGGGCACCGCACACGGCTAAGGAACGATCTCAATGATCAACTTGTGTGTCTATGGGGTGCCCCCCGCCC
Organism: Triticum timopheevii; assembly: GCA_963921465.1. Classification (NCBI taxonomy): domain Eukaryota; kingdom Viridiplantae; phylum Streptophyta; class Magnoliopsida; order Poales; family Poaceae; genus Triticum; species Triticum timopheevii. The sequence continues at coordinate 174,615,311 of OY997264.1, read as the reverse complement.
CCATATATAAAGGAGGGAGGGAGGAGGAGGCCGGTCTAGGGGGGAGGCGCGCCCTAGGGGGGCAAACCTACTCCAAGTAGGTTTGGCCCCCCTTTCCTATTAGGAGTAGGAGAGGGAAGGAAGAGGGGGGAGGAGAGAAGGAAAGGGGGGACCGGCCCCCCTCCCAATTCGGATTGGGCTTGGGGGGGGTGCCCCCTCCCTTGCTCCTTCTCCCTCCCTTCCACTAAGGCCCAATAAGGCCCATATACTTACCGGGGGGTTCCGGTAACCTCCCGGAACTCCAGTATAATCACAATCTCATCCGGAACCTTTCCGGTGTCCAAATATATCTGTCCAATATATCAATCTTTATGTCTCGACCATTTTGAGACTCCTCGTCATGTCCGTGATCACATCCAGGACTCCGAATAACCTTCGGTACATCAAAATACATAAACTCATAATATAACTGTCATCGAAACCTTAAGCGTGCGGACCCTACGGTTCGAGAACAATGTAGACATGACCGAGACATGTTTCCGATCAATAACCAATAGCGGGACCTGGATGCCCATATTGGTTCCTACATATTCTACGAAGATCTTTATCGGTCAAACCGCACAACAACATACGTTGTTCCTTTTGTCATCGGTATGTTACTTGCCCGAGATTCGATCGTCGGTATCCAATACCTAGTTCAATCTCGTTACCGGCAAGTCTCTTTACTCGTTCCATAATACATCATCTCGCAACTAACTCATTAGTTGAAATGCTTGCAAGGCTTAAGTGATGTGCATTACCGAGAGGGCCCAGAGATACCTCTCCGACATTCGGAGTGACAAATTCTAATCTCGAAATACGCCAACTCAACAAGTACCTTCGGAGACACCTGTAGAGCACCTTTATAATCACCCAGTTACGTTGTGACGTTTGGTAGCACACAAAGTGTTCCTACGGTAAACGGGAGTTGCATAATCTCATAGTCATAGGAACATGTATAAGTCATGAAGGAAGCAATAGCAACATACTAAACGATCGGGTGCTAAGCTAACGGAATGGGTCATGTCTATCAGATCATTCAACTAATGATGTGACCTTGTTAATCAAATAACAACTCCTTGTTCATGGTTAGGAAACATAACCATCTTTGATTAACAAGCTAGTCAAGTAGAGGCATACTAGTGACACTCTATTTGTCTATATATTCACACATGTATTATGTTTCCGGTTAATACAATTCTAGCATGAATAATAAACATTTATCATGATATAAGGAAATAAATAATAACTTTATTATTGCCTCTAGGGCATATTTCCTTCAAGGGCGCCACCCCAACACATAGCCTTCGAGCATGTTGGATATTACGGCAGGTGGCCAAAAGTGGCGAGGAGCTTTCAGCCCCGGAAAACCACCCCAACAATACCAGTACGGTATCAACAGTCTTTGAAACTTTCGCATCAAAAAATATGCGGAAACGAACAATCCGCAGCCTCGCCGAAGTCTACCAAGTAGCAACAACAAATCCTTGGAGCAACACGACCATCACCTTCAACGCCAGCGACGAACCTAAATTCCGAACAGCCCGAGCACCAGCCGCACTGGTACTTAGTCCAATAGTGGATGGCTTTCGACTTACCAAGGTACTCATGGATGGCGGCAGCGGATTAAACCTCATCTACGAGGAAACTCTTCAAAAAATGGAAATAGACTGGAGCCGCATTGAGCGAAGCAGCACAACCTTCAGAGGAATAATCCCTAGCCGGGAAGCGCGCTGCACCAGAAAAATCACACTCGATGTGGTGTTCGGCTCGCCGGACAATTACAGGTCCGAAGAGGTCACGTTCCAAGTGGCCCCATTCAACAGCGGATATCACACTATATTAGGACGAGAGGCATTCACAATTTTTCAAGCCTTACCCCATTACGGGTACATGAAGCTCAAAATGCCTGGGCCCAGCGGAATAATCACTCTCGTTAGTGATCCGGACATAGCACTCCGCACCGAAAACAAGACAGCCGCATTAGCCCTGGAGGCACTATCTGAAGCCCTAGCGGCAGAAGAACTCACCACGCTGCGCTCTACGGTGAATAGGGACGATGTGATACTCGATAAGAGATCCAAGTCCACCTCCTTTAAACCAGCGGACGAAATAGTAAAATTCCAGGTCCATCCAACGGACCCGACAAAGACGGCCTCCATCGGGGCACAGTTCAACCCTGATGTAGACGCCGCACTGCGAGAATTCCTTCGGGAAAATTGGGACATTTTCGCCTGGCACCCTTCAGATATGCCAGGAATCCCACGCAGATTGGCAGAGCATAGCCTAAATATCCTAAAAGGGTTCAAGCCAGTCAACCAGGCTCTTCGACGATTTTCCGAACCCAAAAGACAGGCAATGGGAGAAGAACTAGCCAAGCTATTGGAAGCCGGATTCATCAGAGACATCAAACATCCGGATTGGCTAGCAAACCTGGTAATGGTACCAAAGAAGGACAAATCCTGGCGCCTATGTGTCGATTTTAAAGACCTCAACAAGGCCTGCCCAAAGGATCCCTTCCCCCTCCCCCGCATCAACCAAATAATCGATGCTACCGCAGGGCACGATTCATTGTGCTTCCTGGACGCATACTCCGGCTACCATCAAATCAAGATGGCGAAAGCGGACCAAGCCGCAATGGCATTCATTACTCCATATGGACCATTCTGCTTCAACACGATGCCCTTCGGACTTAAAAACGTCGGCGCAACATATCAGCGCATGATTCAGACATGTCTGGCTACCCAGATCGGCAAAACAGTAGAGGCATACATAGACGATGTAGTCGTCAAAACCAAACACGTCGAAACCCTAGTAGACGATTTGAGGCTCACATTCGACAACCTCCGAGCATATGACATCAAGCTGAATCCGGAAAAATGCGTTTTCGGCGTACCAGCCGGAAAACTCCTGGGCTTCATTGCATCCGGTAGAGGAATTGAAGCAAACCCAGCCAAGATCCGAGCTCTTTCACAGCTAGATATTCCAAAAGACCTCAAACAAATACAAAAATTGACTGGATGCGTGGCGGCTCTAAGCCGCTTTATCTCCCGTTTGGGAGAAAAGGCATTGCCCCTCTATCGCCTCCTCAGGCGCACCGAACACTTCGAGTGGACGGACGCTGCCACCGCCGGACTCGAAGAAATAAAAGCCATATTGGCAACAAATCCGGTCCTGGCTGCGCCTAACCTGGGCGAACCAATGTTGTTATACATCACGGCAACACATCAAGTTATAAGCGCGGTACTCGTTGTAGAACGAGAGACAGAAGGGCATAAATTCCCTCTTCAAAAACCAGTGTACTACGTGTCCACTGTGTTAACCCCCTGCAAGTCCCGTTACCCGCACTACCAAAAGATAGCGTATGCGGTGTTCATGGCATCTCGGAAGCTCTGACACTACTTTCAAGAGTGTTCGATAACAGTGGCTTCCGAAGTACCCCTCAACGACATTATAAACAAACGCGACGCGACGGGCAGGATTGCAAAATGGCCATTGAGCTCTTACCATTCGATATAACTTACAAACCTCGGCGACCTATAAAATCGCAAGTTTTGGCTGACTTTGTCGCTGAGTGGACGGAAGCCGAACTCCCTAAAGAGTACGGCGCACACTCCAATTGGATTATGCACTTCGACGGTTCCAAAATGTTGGCCGGATTGGGGGCTGGCGTCGTACTGACGTCCCCAACCGGGGACACAGTCCAATACGTACTTCAAATAATGTACACAGACTCCAACAACGCAGCCGAATACGAGGCCCTTTTACATGGCCTCCGGATGGCAATCTCCATGGGCATTCAACGCCTAGAGGTGCGTGGGGACTCAAACCTCGCAATATCCCAAGTAAATGGAGACTTTGACACCAAGGATCCGAAAATGGCAGCCTATCGTAACGCTGTCCTCAAAATGTCAGCTCGGTTCGAAGGACTTGAATTCCACCACGTAGCCCGGGATAATAACCAAGCAGCCGACGTATTGGCACGCATCAGCACAAAACGTGACGCTGTCCCTCCAAACATCTTCCTGGAACGGCTCCTTAAGCCATCCGTACTATGGGAAGAGGAGTCCGGAAATAACAAACCGGAAGCAGCCGTACCAACCGACACAGAACAATCTGACACAATTGGCGATTCAGCCAATGAAACAACACCTTTAGCCCACGACATAATGGCAGTAATCGCCCCGTGGACAGAGCCATTCCTAGCCTACTTGCTTTGGTAGGAACTCCCCGAAGACCAAAATGAGGCCCGCTGCATAGTCCGGCGATCTAAAGCCTACAAGGTCCATGAGGGAGAACTCTATAAGAAAAGCACAACCGGAGTCCTTCAAAGGTGTATCTCCAAAGAGGAAGGGCGAAACCTTCTGGCTGAAATTCATGCCGGACTAGGCGGACACCACGCCGCAGCTCGGGCCCTTGTAGGAAAGGCATTCCGTACAGGATTTTATTGGCCGACGGCCCAGGCAGATGCTTAGGACTTAGTCCAAAGATGCGTCGGTTGTCAGCTCTTTGCTAATCAGAGCCATATGCCACCCACCGCCCTCAAAACTATGCCCATTACCTGGCCGTTCGCGGTCTGGGGGCTTGACATGGTTGGACCCCTTAAAGGGGGAACCCACAAGCAAAGGTACCTATTGGTCATGGTGGATAAATTCACCAAATGGATAGAGGCCAAGCCAGTTAAGACGGCAGAGTCCGGACCAGTGATAGACTTCATATCGGGGGTAGTACACCGTTATGGTGTCCCCCATAGCATCATCACCGATAACGGCACGAACTTCACGGCCGACGAGGTTAAATCATGGTGCAAAAACATGGGCATTAAGCTCGACTACACTTCAGTCTATCATCCTCAAACCAACGGTCAAGTGGAACGAGCGAACGGTCTAATAATGAGCGGCATCAAACCCAGACTAGTGCGGTCACTTACGAAATCTGACACGCACTGGGTAGAGGAGCTCGACTCCGTACTCTGGGGGCTGCGGACAACGCCCAACCGTACTACCGGATTCACACCATTTTTTATGGTATACGGCGCAGAGGCATTTCTGCCCTGCGACATCATTCATGACTCACCTTGAGTGCGCATGTACGAAGAAAGAGAAGCCGAGCTGGATCGGCAGGACAGCTTGGACGCATTGGAGGAAGAACGCGACGTCGCCAAGGCTCATTCCGCATTCTATCAGCAGCAGGCTCGAAGATATCAAAACAGAGAAGTACGGGCCAAGACTTACAACATTGGCGAACTAGTTCTATGCCTGCCAGACAAGAAAAAGGACAAGCTCAAGCCCAAATGGGAGGGCCCATTCATTATCGATCAAGTCCTGACCGGCGTAGCGTACCGTCTACGAAATGCGTCGGACAACCGACTCGAGCCGAACCCATGGAACGCAACCCGCCTGTAACACCCCCAGTGTCATGCTATAGTAACCCCCTATGATTAAACTAATCATTTTTCCGAACAGTGCTTAATAACCTTGTTCAATATCCCATTTGTAATTCCAGTCAATTCAAATTCAAGTAATGTTTGAAGTTGCTCAAAAGTTGCTGGAAAAATGTTCATCATTTGTCAAAAATTTCATAACACTCCTTTGTTAAGGAACACAACATCACTTTTGTGCAAAGATGAGCATTAGCAAATATAACAGCACCAATTCAGCATTTTTAAATGCTATCCTATTTATGAAAAATACTAAATGAATTCTTTTGGTCTCCAAAATATTTGTGGTACTGTCTAATATCACCAGGGAATAAAAGGGGCACTTCACATATTTTTTCCAAAGGAAATGGCATGCCCAATATTTTCTTACGCATCTCTGATTATAAAAAAACAGAAAAGGAAAGCTGTTTAAATAAAAGAGAAAACCTCCCCTATATCCCCCCACTGGGCCTTAGCTACCTGGGAGGCCCAAACAAGCAGCCCAACAACCCCTTTTTCCCCTTCCTCCTGCAACAGGAAGCAGGGGGGATCGTGGAGGCCATCCATGGCGCCCCGGCCACATGCCGGCCATCCCGCGGCCCTCCCTGGAGGTTAAGAATATCGCCCCGCACAGCCCCGGAAACCCTAGCCCCTTTTCCCCCCTTCCTCGCGCCGTTTCCCTCTCTCCCACGCGCATCGCCCGAAGCTCCCCGCTATGGCCGATGTTGTTTGCACGCTCCCCGTCCTCCCCGCGACGTGGGACTGAGTCTGGGAGCACCGCCGTCGTCTGCTACGTCTTCCTCGCCCACTGGGTCAAACCAGGACCCCTGCATCGCCTACATTAGCTCCTTCAAGCTCCGGCCGCCGCTCAGCGCCGCTTCGATCCCCCGCCGTTCGACCCGCTCCGGCTTCACCAAGTTGCTCCTCGTCACCGATGTGAGCACCACGTGGTTTCCCCTCTGTTCCCGCCATCGATCTCGTCGCCTAGTACTCATCCTCGCGAGCTCCGTCTCGGCCGTCCGCCATGGCCGGCGGGCTCATCGCTGCCGTGTCCCCTAGCTCCGTCTATCGATGCATGCGTGCTCGAGGAGTTGTGTAGATTCCGCCAAGCCTCTCGGTTCGTCAAATCTGAGCCCGTGGGCTCGATCCAGTCGAACGCCGCCACTGCCGTTGCTCGGCCGTCGACGTAGTCGTCGTTCTTGGCCACCCCCCTGTGCACGCTAGCACCCTGGACCGATGCACCGCGCTGCCCCGCGCAGCCCAAGCTCCGGCCGTTGGCCACAGTTCGTGTCCGCGCCTCGTGCCATAGCGCCCTGTGCGAGCCCCCTGGCCGCGTCCGGCCGCGACCGGCCGCGCGCCGTCCGTCCACTGGCCGCACCCCGCCGCTGTCGTTGCGTGCCCTTGCCTAGCCCCGTGCCTTCTTTGCTGCTGCGTGCTTGCTGCTCACGCGCTGCTGCTGCCTGCTCTGCCTACTGCTACTCCCGATGCTGCTTGCTCCTGCTTGCAGCCGCTCCTAGCTGCTGCTACTTCGCTAGCTGCTAAGCTGTGCTGCTTTGCTGCTGGCCATGGCCGTGCGTGAGTGTGGTGTGTGTGTGTGCACGTGTGTGTGGGGCTGGCCCAAATTGGTTTAGGTGTAAATTAATTAGCTATATTAGTTCCAGGATTATTTTGATGTTTAGTCACTATTAATTTAGTGCTAGATTAGCCTAATTGCCTATGACATGTGGCCCCATTTTAATCTAGACATTTTTTTAATTTAGATGCCCATGACATGTGGGCCATACCTCACCTTTGACCAGTCAACGCTGACTGGGCTGACCCTGACCCCACTGTCAGCCTCTAACACGCCTTGCTGGGTGCACTCCTCAGGGTGCATTGAGCAATTTTAGTTAATATTTTTTCGAATTAATAATAAATCCAGAATTTTAGAATATTGTTTAAAACTTTAGAAAATCATAGATAATAATCCGTAACTCGGATGAAAATATTTTCTACATGAAAGTTGCTCAGAACGACGAGACGAATCTAAATAAGCGGTCCGTTCGTCTGCCACATGTCCCTAGCTTAGCAAACCTCGAACCTTTCCCCTTCGGTTCATCTGTCTGACAGATGTCCGAAACCGGGAAAACATTCCCGGATATTTCCCCTCTTCGTCTGTATCACCTAGCACCGCGTTAGATCGCTCCTAGCACCGCGTTTTACCATGTTATGCTTTATGATGCTTTGATTGCTCTGTTATTTATTGTGTTCCCTCTTCGTTACTTCTTTCCGGTAGACCCCGAGACGGCTGCCGATGCCGCTATGTTCGACTACGTCACCGACGACCCTCCTTGTCTGAGCAACCAGGCAAGCCCCCCCCCCCTCTTTGATCATCCCGATATAGTCCATTCCATTCTCTCATGCTTGCATTAGATTTTGCTATTGTTATTGTTTGCTCCTATTCTGATGCATAGCCTGCTTTTGTAACCTGCTTATTGTTACCTTACCGGCTTATCCTAAACTGCTTAGTATAGGTTGGTTACTGATCCATCAGTGACCCCCACCTTGTCCTTGTTGCCCCCGCTTCATCATCGAAGACCCGATCAACGGGATCGAAGACCAGGCCCCGGCACCGGCACCGCACATCACTTTCCCCTTAGTTGCTCGACACTACTGGGATACTATCGAGTGCCGAGGGTGATACCTCTACAGCACTTCTGATGTTAACCCTGTAGTGTAGCTATTTGGTCCTGGTCATCGAGGGTGATTTCGTCTTTAACCACTTCCGATACGACTCTGTCGTGCAACCCCTCAAGTGTGAACCTCGGGGGTGATTCCTCTTACGTTCACCTTGATGATTACATCGAGTGGAATTCACCGGGGGTGGTTCCTTGGGTTTTCCCCTTGATGTTTGGACACACGGATACTTGGACTTTACAACTGTTACTTGGAAGGGCAGGTCGACCCTGAGGGGTACCCGCGAGTGATGTGGAGAAGGGTTGACCTGGAGGGTGCCCGCGAGATAATTACGAGGCGTGGCCGGGCATTCCTAGCCCTTGCCGCAAGTCCTCGAGACGGGGCAACGGGGTCACATCTTTCGTGAGTCTCTGCTTGTTACCGCGCGTTCCTAATCCACTACGATTTGGATATTTGATCCGAGGGGCCTCTGGCCTGATAGCACTAACCATCACGTGGGCATAGTATGGGCGTTCTGCGTCGTATACATCAGCCGAAGCTTAATAGACGTCAGCGACTGAGCGGCGCGCGCCGGGTTGGACTGGTAAGCTCCTTCCTTTTTTAAGGAGGTAGCTAGGTCTGCTCACCGGCCGCCCACGCAACGTGCAGGAGTTCCTAGGGAGATGGCCCATGACCCCTGGGGGCATAGGTTTAGTCCGGCGTGCTGACCTCTCTATTAAGTCTAGGTCGGGTTGCGGCGTATTGTTTGGCCGAGGCCGGGCATGACCCAGGAAAGTGTGTCCGGCCGGAGTTAAGCGAGCGTGGTGGGTAAGTTGGTGCACCCCTGCAGGGAAGAACTAATCTATGCATAGCCTGTCCTACGGTAACCGACACTTGGAGTTGTATCCTGATCGATACAACTAGAACTGGATACTTGTGATGAGAATTGGATTGTGATGAAATGATAACCGGATAGTATGGCTCTGGGATTGCTTTCTCCCAGGGAGTCGAGAAAGGATCTCTAGCCGAGGTTGATAACACTACTGCTACTTTACTTTATGCTACTCTCCCTCCTGTTGCTGCAAGATGGTGGTTTCTAGAAGATGCTAGTCTTCGAAAGGACTAGGCCTTCTCTCTATTCTGGCATTTCTGTAGCCCAGTCCACATATACAGCCTTCCTTTGATAATGTTGCATATGTAGTGTAGATCCTTGCTTGCGAGTACTTTGGATGAGTACTCACGGTTGCCTTGCTCCCTCTTTTTCCCCTTTTCCTTTCTTCTCGGATGACGCAACCAGATGATGGAGTCCAGGAGCCAGATGACACCTTTGATGACTGCTACTACCCCGAGGGTGCCTACTACCACGTGACGGAGACCGCCGATGACCAGGAGTAGTTAGGAGGCTCCCAGGCAGGAGGCCTTGCCTTTTCGATCGTTGCTGCTTTTGTGCTAGCCTTCTTAAGGCAAACTTGTCTAACTCGTGTCTGTACTCAGATATTGTGGCTTCCGCTGACTCTTGTGTATTCGAGCTTATGTATTCGAGCCCTCGAGGCCCCTGGCTTGTAATATAAAGCTTGTATTATTTTAATTTGTGTCTAGAGTTGTGTTGTGATATCTTCCCGTGAGTCCTTGATCTTGATCGTACACATTTGCGTGCATGGTTAGTGTACGATTGAATCGAGGGCGTCACAAGCTGGTATCAGAGCCAACTGCCTGTAGGTAGCCCCCTTTCCAACTCCTTGGCCGAAGTTGAGTCTAGTCACTGAATAACTTTTACTAACATGGCTGTGTGTCTTACGGGCCCACGTCGCCATTGGGTGGTATTAGGATCTTTTACTCCTCGTCTATACTCTAGGACTCTGAACTCTCTTCTACCCGCGTTAAATGAATTTACTAACTCTGACATTAGGCTCTCGTACCCACTTCCTGCCGGAGAGGCCCGACATTTCCGATTATCGCTTGCTCCGCCAGAAGATCCTGCAGGTACTCCTCGATGTTTCTCGAGACCCTGTGCCCATTGCCTTGCAGTTCCTGACCACAGATAATCCCCGTGAATAACATCCTTGCCGCTTGTACCTTCATATCCACTCGCTCCTTTTATTACAAGATGTACTCTCCGTTGTTTCGAGAATCCTTTGTGCCTTCTGCTTTGTGGCTTCTTTTTGCACTACGGGTAATTCCCTGAACCCGTTCATCCCCAGTTGTTTATTTGCTTTCCAAAGTACTTGGAAATACTATCTAATCTTCCGAAAATCCTCTGCAGCCTATTACTCTTGATTCTTCTTGCCTGTTTGCATTATGGTTAATTCCATATTTCTAGTAATCTCCATTGACATCCTATGTCTCTACAATTTCGAGTCCCTTCATCCAATTTGTTGCGAATGCTCGAAATCCTCAATCAGATCCTAGCATTCATCCTTCCGGCTTAGACGTCACTCTGAACATGGGCTTGTTCTTGGCAAACGAAACCTTGATTGATTATCGATCTATATCGATTCAACTCAATTATCTTCTGTGCAGAGCTTCTGCTTCTGATCTTCTGATATGAAAATCGTAATTCCTTTGTATTCAAGCTTTGAAGTTATCCAGATATATCTATAATCCGATGCCTTGCATTCTTTCCTTCTTCTGATTGAGTACTGATACTCACATCAGATCCATTAAGGACCGCTGAATCCTTTCTTGGATTATTATCCGACAATTTCCTTCATATTCAAAATTTTGTGCGCTCTTTCCCAGATACATAATGCCTTGGTAATTGTATCCTCTCCTTTTGTCAACCATGGTCTGCTTTCGAGCTTGTGTTGCTTACTTCTGAAGTTTGTGGAATAGGTTCCTAAGATGCCCCTATGGGTTGAACCTATGCCTCCCATAATCCGTTTGAACCCGAGAGTTTTAACGAGTCTTACTCTTCTGGTGTTTTGCCAGATAACATTTCAACACTACAACTTCATTGGACGCGAGAAGTGAATGAAAGGTTATGCATTGGAGAAGTGGGAGTCGACCTTGAACCTTTGTGTTCATGCCCATGGACACGATGTAGATCCAATCATGGAAGCTTCTTATAATAATAACTTTTTCCTTGGTATATTATCCTATGGTATCGGTGAATTGATCCTTTGCAAACGTGGTTCCGACCATATTTTCCTCCTTGATTCCATTTACTAGATAAGTTAAAATACTTATCGTCTGCAAATCATTTCCCCCGTCCAACCTCTACTCCGATTTACCTTCCGACGTTACACCTAGTACTTGATACTGGGAAGTTTTACCCCATCACATCATTCCTAGCCTGATCGGCTATATTTTTATTGTGTCAACTTTTAACTGTGCTACTTGGTCCTTATTCCCGGAGCACAACTTTTCGACGATGAGCGAAGCTTACGTCGATCTTCCTCATCTTATCTTTTCGCCTTGAACAGCAAGCTTGCTTTCGAGTTTGTGTCGTACCCATGGTTCCAATAACTTTTCACTTCATCATTCCTTTGACTTGATGTCATCGTCGATCGATTACATCTTCCTGAAATCTCTCGACAATTGTGTCGTGCTCGTCAACATTCTGAGCCCTTCCAGCATATCAATCGGATTCGGATAAGAAATATCATCCTTGACCTTCGATGATTTGAGTTGTCATCGACAACCCCTTGTCTTCTTTCCAACACATATTTGACCATGTCTTGGTTATACCTTGGACTCCTTGCTATTCCTGCAATTATTCCTTGAGCATTTCTTATGATCTTCAACTCAAACTATTCCTTGAGTATTTCTTATGATCTTCAACTCAAACCACTACTTGGAACACCATGTTAATGCTACCTCAAAGCATGACTGAGGTATTCTGAATATCAACAAGAACATTGGAAGCACATTGCCGAATGTTTCTTGATCTATTATCCAAACACCGTTGTATGGGTAATATCATGTTTCTCATTGCCCCACTAACTAAATGGATAAGTACTTGATGTCCTATCATGTATATCTTGCTCTGTTTGTTCTTGGGAAGCATATACTCTATTACTTTTGTATAAGCACCCTTTTCCTTTCCATTGGTCTGGTTAAACTAATAATCACATTTTTCTTTCCATTGGTTTATTTAACCATTCTCGTAATCTAACTTATCGAAGCAGAGTTAATTCTCTGCTTAGGTAAACACCTCGGTGTACAACTCTGTCAGCAAGACCTTGTTACTATTGTTGATAACATTCCGGTAGCCACCGATGGACGAGAACTTTGCCTATTGGCCTGCCTCGTTCCAACGAGCAGGAAAATGGTTCTCTTTGTCCCTCACCCTTGGTACCAACGTTGATGTCAACATAACTGACAGGCTATCCTATGACATGCCTTGCTATCATATCCGGGCAAGATGTTGCCGCTCTTCCTTCTCTGAACACACAAGGTGGGCCCATAACCACAGTTCCGCAGGATCGAAACCTGACTCTCCTGTACATCCATGTTCTCCAAAACTGTTCCTCGCACTTGGCTTCGTATGTAATTCACGAGCCACCTTCTTGTGATCTGTTCTACTATCAGATGCAATACCTATTCTCGATGCACTGAACCCCTTTCACACTCTGTTTCAGACATTGAACGATTGCCTACCCGTTTGAAGCTTCTTATTGCACCTTCTTACCTTGATCTCGATGACTTCCTTGAATTTCAACTCCAGAGATGCCTCTTTGCAACGTTCATTGAGATAGTCCCCAGGTAACTATCTTGTGTTGAGCTCCGTCCTTTCCGAGTCTTTCCCCCTACTACACCCCTTAAATCTCGGGACGAGATTTCTTATAGTGGAGGAGATTTGTAACACCCCCAGTGTCATGCTACAGTAACCCCCTATGATTAAACTAATCATTTTTCCAAACAGTGCTTAATAACCTTGTTCAATATCCCATTTGTAATTCCAGTCAATTCAAATTCAAGTAAAGTTTGAAGTTGCTCAAAAGTTGCTGGAAAAATGTTCATCATTTGTCAAAAATTTCATAACACTCCTTTGTTAAGGAACACAACATCACTTTTGTGCAAATATGATCATTAGCAAATATAACAGCACCAATTCAGCATTTTTAAATGCTATCCTATTTATGAAAAATACCAAATGAATTCTTTTGGTCTCCAAAATATTTGTGGTACTGTCTAATATCACCAGGGAATAAAAGGGGCACTTCACATATTTTTTCCAAAGGAAATGGCATGCCCAATATTTTCTTATGCATCTCTGATTATAAAAAAAACAGGAAAGGAAAGCTGTTTAAATAAAAGAGAAAACCTCCCCTGTATCCCCCCACTGGGCCTTAGCTACCTCGGAGGCCCAAACAAGCAGCCCAACAACCCCTTTTTCCCCTTCCTCCTGCTATAGGAAGCAGGGGGGATCGTGGAGGCCATCCATGGCGCCCCGGCCACATGCCCGCCATCCCGCGGCCCTCCCTGGAGGTTAAGAACATCGCCCCGCACTGCCCGGAAACCCTAGCCCCTTTTCCCCCCTTCCTCGCGCCGTTTCCCTCTCTCCCACGCGCATCGCCCGAAGCTCCCCGCTATGGCCGATGTTGTTTGCATGCTCCCCGTCCTCCCCGCGACGTGGGACTGAGTCTGGGAGCACCGCCGTCGTGTGCTACGTCTTCCTCGCCCACTGGGTCAAGCCAGGACCCCTGCATCGCCTACATTAGCTCCTTCAAGCTCCGGCCGCCGCTCATCGCCGCTTCGATCCCCCGCCGTTCGACCCGCTCCGGCTTCACCAAGTTGCTCCTCGTCACCGATGTGAGCACCACGTGGTTTCCCCTTTGTTCCCGCCATCGATCTCGTTGCCTAGTACTCATCCTCGCGAGCTCCGTCTCGGCCGTCCGCCATGGCCGGCGGGCTCATCGCTGCCGTGTCCCCTAGCTCCGTCTGTCGATGCATGCGTGCTCCAGGAGTTGTGTAGATTCCGCCTAGCCTCTCGGTTCGTCAAATCTAAGCCCGTGGGCTCGATCCAGTCGAACGCCGCCACTGCCGTCGCTCGGCCGTCGACGTAGTCGTCGTTCTTGGCCACCCCCCGTGCACGCTAGCACCCTGGACCGATGCACCGCGCAGCCCCACGCAGCCCAAGCTCCGGCCATTGGCCACGGTTCGTGTCCGCGCCTCGTGCCATAGCGCCCCGTGCGAGCCCCCTGGCCGCGTCCGGCCGCGACCGGCCGCGCGCCGTCCGTCCACTGGCCGCACCCTGCCGCTGTCGTTGCGTGCCCTTGCCTAGCCCCGTGCCTTCTTTGCTGCTGCGTGCTTGCTGCTCACGCGCTGCTGCTGCCTGCTCTGCCTACTGCTACTCCCGATGCTGCTTGCTCCTGCTTGCAGCCGCTCCTAGCTGCTGCTACTTCGCTAGCTGCTAAGCTGTGCTGCTTTGCTGCTGGCCATGGCCGTGCGTGAGTGTGGTGTGTGTGTGCACGTGTGTGTGGGGCTGGCCCAAATTGGTTTAGGTGTAAATTAATTAGCTATATTAGTTCCAGGATTATTTTGATGTTTAGTCAGTATTAATTTAGTGCTAGATTAGCCTAATAGCCTATGACATGTGGCCCCATTTTAATCTAGACAATTTTTTAATTTAGATGCCCATGACATGTGGGCCATACCTCACCTTTGACCAGTCAACACTGACTGGGCTGACCCTGACCCCACTGTCAGCCTCTAACACGCCTTGCTGGGTGCACTCCTCAGGGTGCATTGAGCAATTTCAGTTAATATTTTTTCGAATTAATAATAAATCCAGAATTTTAGAATATTGTTTAAAACTTTAGAAAATCATAGATAATAATCCGTAACTCGGATGAAAATGTTTTCTACATGAAAGTTGCTCAGAACGACGAGACGAATCCGAATACGCGGTCCGTTCGTCTGCCACATGTCCCTAGCTTAGCAAACCTCGAACCTTTCCCCTTTGGTTCATCTGTCTGACAGATGTCCGGAACCGGGAAAACATTCCCGGATATTTCCCCTCTTCGTCTGTATCACCTAGCACCGCGTTAGATCGCTCCTAGCACCGCGTTTTACCATGTTATGCTTTATGATGCTTTCATTGCTCTGTTATTTATTGTGTTCCCTCTCCGTTACTTCTTTTCGGTAGACCCCGAGACGGCTGCCGATGCCGCTATGTTCGACTACGTCACCGACGACCCTCCTTGTCTGAGCAACCAGGCAAGCCCCGCCCCTTTGATCATCCCGATATCGTCCATTCCATTCTCTCATGCTTGCATTAGATTTTGCTATTGTTATTGTTTGCTCCTATTCTGATGCATAGCCTGCTTTTGTAACCTGCTTATTGTTACCTTACCGGCTTATCCTAAACTGCTTAGTATAGGTTGGTTACTGATCCATCAGTGACCCCCACCTTGTCCTTGTTGCCCCCGCTTCATCATCGAAGACCCGATCAACGGGATCGAAGACCAGGCCCCGGCACCGGCACCGCACATCACTTTCCCCTTAGTTGCTCGACACTACTGGGATACTATCGAGTGCCGAGGGTGAGACCTCTACAGCACTTCTGATGTTAACCCTGTAGTGTAGCTATTCGGTCCTGGCCATCGAGGGTGATTTCGTCTTTAACCACTTCCGATACGACTCTGTCGTGCAACCCCTCAAGTGTGAACCTCGGGGGTGATTCCTCTTACGTTCACCTTGATGATTACATCGAGTGGAATTCACCGGGGGTGGTTCCTTGGGTTTTCCCCTTGATGTTTGGACACACGGATACTTGGACTTTACAACTGTTACTTGGAACGGCGGGTTGACCCTGAGGGGTACCCACGAGTGATGTGGAGACGGGTTGACCTGGAGGGTGCCCGCGAGATAATTACGAGGCGTGGCCGGGCATTCCTAGCCCTTGCCGCAAGTCCTCGAGACGGGGCAACGGGGTCACATCTTTCATGAGTCTCTGCTTGTTACCGCGCATTCCTAATCCACAACGATTTGGATATTTGATCCGAGGGGCCTCTGGCCTGATAGCACTAACCATCACGTGGGCATAGTATGGGCGTTCTGCGTCGTATACATCAGCCGAAGCTTAATAGACGTCAGCGACTAAGCGGTGCGCGTCGGGTTGGACTGGTAAGCTCCTTCCTTTTTTAAGGAGGTAGCTAGGTCTGCTCACCGGCCGCCCACGCAACGTGCAGGAGTTCCCAGGAAGATGGCCCATGACCCCTGGGGGCATAGGTTTAGTCCGGCGTGCTGACCTCTCTATTAAGTCTAGGTCGGGTTGCCGCGTATTGTTTGGCCGAGGCCGGGCATGACCCAGGAAAGTGTGTCCGGCCGGAGTTAAGCGAGCGTGGTGGGTAAGTTGGTGCACCCCTGCAGGGAAGAACTAATCTATGCATAGCCTGTCCTATGGTAACGGACACTTGGAGTTGTATCCCGATCGATACAACTAGAACTGGATACTTGTGATGAGAATTGGATTGTGATGAGGTGATAACCGGATAGTATGGCTCTGGGATTGCTTTCTCGCAGGGAGTCGAGAAAGGATCTCTAGCCGAGGTTGATAACACTACTGCTACTTTACTTTATGCTACTCTCCCTCCTGTTGCTGCAAGATGGTGGTTTCTAGAAGATGCTAGTCTTCGAAAGGACTAGGCCTTCTCTCTATTCTGGCATTTCTGTAGCCCAGTCCACATATACAGCCTTCCTTTGATAATGTTGCATATGTAGTGTAGATCCTTGCTTGCGAGTACTTTGGATGAGTACTCACGGTTGCCTTGCTCCCTCTTTTTCCCCTTTTCCTTTCTTCTCGGATGACGCAACCAGATGATGGAGTCCAGGAGCCAGATGACACCTTTGATGAGTGCTACTACCCCGAGGGTGCCTACTACCACGTGACGGAGACCGCCGATGACCAGGAGTAGTTAGGAGGCTCCCAGGCAGGAGGCCTTGCCTTTTCGATCGTTGCTGCTTTTGTGCTAGCCTTCTTAAGGCAAACTTGTCTAACTCGTGTCTGTACTCAGATATTGTGGCTTCCGCTGACTCTTGTGTATTCGAGCTTATGTATTCGAGCCCTCGAGGCCCCTGGCTTGTAATATAAAGCTTGTATTATTTTAATTTGTGTCTAGAGTTGTGTTGTGATATCTTCCCGTGAGTCCTTGATCTTGATCGTACACATTTGCGTGCATGATTAGTGTACGATTGAATCGAGGGCATCACAAGTTGGTATCAGAGCCGACTGCCTATAGGTAGCCCCCTTTCCAACTCCTTGGCCGAAGTTGAGTCTAGTCACTGAATAACTTTTACTAACATGGCTGTGTGTCTTACGGGCCCACGTTGCCATTGGGTGGTATTAGGATCTTTTACTCCTCGTCTATACTCTAGGACTCTGAACTCTCTTCTACTCGCGTTAAATGAATTTACTAACTCTGACATTAGGCTCTCGTACCCACTTCCTGCCGGAGAGCCCCGACATTTCCGATTATCGCTTGCTCCGCCAGAAGATCCTGCAGGTACTCCTCGATGTTTCTCGAGACCTTGTGCCCATTGCCTTGCAGTTCCTGACCACAGATAATCCCCGTGAATAACATCCTTGCCGCATGTACCTTCATATCCACTCGCTCCTGTTATTACAAGATGTACTCTCCGTTGTTTCGAGAATCCTTTGTGCCTTCTGCTTTGTGGCTTCTTTTTGCACTACGGGTAATTCCCTGAACCCGTTCATCCCCAGTTGTTTATTTGCTTTCCAAATTACTTGGAAATACTATCTAATCTTCTGAAAATCCTCTGCAGCCTATTACTCTTGATTCTTCTTGCCTGTTTGCATTATGGTTAATTCCATATTTCTAGTAATCTCCGTTGACATCCTATGTCTCTATAATTTCGAGTCCCTTCATCCAATTTGTTGCGAATGCTCGAAATCCTCAATCTGATCCTAGCATTCATCCTTCTGGCTTAGACGTCACTCCGAACATGGGCTTGTTCTTGGCAAAGGAAACCTTGATTGATTATCGATCTATATCGATTCAACTCAATTATCTTCTATTCAGAGCTTCTGCTTCTGATCTTCTGATATGAAAATCGTAATTCCTTTGTATTCAAGCTTTGAAGTTATCCAGATATATATATAATCCGATGCCTTGCATTCTTTCCTTCTTCTGATTGAGTACTGATACTCACATCAGATCCATTAAGGACCGCTGAATCCTTTCTTGGATTATTATCCGGCAATTTCCTTCATATTCAAAATTTTGTGCGCTCTTTCCCAGATACATAATGCCTTGGTAATTGTATCCTCTCCTTTTGTCAACCATGCTCTGCTTTCGAGCTTGTGTTGCTTACTTCTGAAGTTTGTGGAATAGGTTCCTAAGATGCCCCTATGGGTTGAACCTATGCCTCCCATAATCCGTTTGAACCCGAGAGTTTTAACGAGTCTTACTCTTCTAGTGTTTTGCCAGATAACATTTCAACACTACAACTTCATTGGACGCGAGAAGTGAATGAAAGGTTATGCATTGGAGAAGTGGGAGTCGACCTTGAACCTTTGTGTTCATGCCCATGGACACGATGTAGATCCAATCATGGAAGCTTCTTGTAATAATAACTTTTTCCTTGGTATATTATCCTATGGTATCGGTGAATTGATCCTTTGCAAACGTGGTTCCGACCATATTTTCCTCCTTGATTCCATTTACTAGATAAGTTAAAATACTTATCGTCTGCAAATCATTTCCCCCGTCCAACCTCTACTCCGATTTACCTTCCGACATTACACCTAGTACTTGATACTGGGAAGTTTTACCCCATCACATCATTCCTAGCCTGATCGGCTATATTTTTATTGTGTCAACTTTTAACTGTGCTACCTGGTCCTTATTCCCGGAGCACAACTTTTCGACGATGAGCTAAGCTTACGTCGATCTTCCTCATCTTATCTTTTCGCCTTGAACAGCAAGCTTGCTTTCGAGTTTGTGTCGTACCCATGGTTCCAATAACTTTTCACTTCATCATTCCTTTGACTTGATGTCATCGTCGATCGATTACATCTTCCTGAAATCTCTCGACAATTGTGTCGTGCTCGTCAACATTCTGAGCCCTTCCAGCATATCAATCGAATTAGGATAAGAAATATCATCCTTGACCTTCGATGATTTCAGTTGTCATCGACAACCCCTTGTCTTCTTTCCAACACATATTTGATCATGTCTTGGTTATACCTTGGACTCCTTGCTATTCCTGCAATTGTTCCTTGAGCATTTCTTGTGATCTTCAACTCAAACTGTTCCTTGAGTATTTCTTATGATCTTCAACTCAAACCACTACTTGGAACACCATGTTAATGCTACCTCAAAGCATGACTGAGGTATTCCGAATATCAACAAGAACATTGGAAGCACATTGCCGAATGTTTCTTGATCTATTATCCAAACACCGTTGTATGGGTAATATCATGTTTCTCATTGCCCCACTAACTAAATGGATAAGTACTTGATGTCCTATCATGTATATCTTGCTCTGTTTGTTCTTGGGAAGCATATACTCTATTACTTTTGTATAAGCACCCTTTTCCTTTCCATTGGTCTGGTTAAAGGCCTATCATGTATATCATTGTATAAACACCGTTGACTGAGGTACTCCTCGATGTTTCTCTTTCTTCTCTCAACCCCTTTTCCTAAAAAAAGCCCTTAAAGGCCTACTTGCGCATTGTTCGCACACACTTGATGTGCCATCCGCACTCATTATACCTGGGGGCTTCTTTACCAGAAGCTTAATTATAAGGGCTTCATGCCCAGCACATGTGTCAAGCTTCCACATGTACCTTTTATTCACCATTATATGCATCTATATGACTTAAGTTTTGGCCAAGCTGGGTTGCCTGGCTCCTGTGCTTACCCCTACGTTCCCGATTGTTCGGCTAGGAGGTAAAGGGAGCACCTCTGCGATTGTTACTGCCGGGTCAGCCGGATGTGTACCTCAGACTGGGTGAAGCCGAA
This sequence comes from Triticum timopheevii, assembly GCA_963921465.1. NCBI lineage: Eukaryota > Viridiplantae > Streptophyta > Magnoliopsida > Poales > Poaceae > Triticum > Triticum timopheevii. The sequence goes on along the minus strand of OY997264.1, from coordinate 174,595,289 downwards.
AGCTAGCGTTCTTAAGGGAATATTCGGTCAGTGACTTGAAAGATGATTTTTTTACCTACTTATTTATCTGCCCCAGATGTTTTTCTGCTTTTTTCGCAGACCGGACATGCACTTTAGGGCATGCCTCCCAGGGAAAGGAACCCTTAACGGAACTAGTCTCCCTGGAAGATGTTTCTTACTAACCATGTAATATAACATAACTAGTTGGGCACTTGTCTGATAAAGCACTAATGAACCCTATGCCTGGTCTACATGCATGCCCCGGTTGTTTTTTAACCGAGAAGGTATTCGGACACACTCCGGATTCTAGGGTCCCGAGGTTGAAGCGAAAAGGTCGGCAAAGACAAACGATCTACAATCCGGCTAGAAGGCATTTTACATGTCATTTTAAAATACATTGTCAACTAGACTGACTGTATTCCTCCTCAATCTCGTCTAACAGGCTGTCTAATTTACAGCCCCGTTGGGAAAATTTAGCGGCCAACTCTACTTGGCCATATACTAAACTCACAGGGATCTCCTTCCCATGGGGCCCCACAGGTCCGACCTCGGCCATGTGGTTGGGATCCGCCTTCTTGTACCGCGTCTTCACCATGGCCCAGGCCTCCCTGGCACCTTGGCGGCAGGCCGAAATCTTCCATAAACGGAAGCGCTGCCGCACTCCCTGAAGCTTCTCCGCAAGCTCCCCAAGGCCCTCGGGTAGGAAGAGGGCTGGCCATAAAGCCTGGGCGATGCCGCTCATTTCCTGCCGAACTCGTTCGAGCAGCTGCAAAAGCTCGGGAAGTTGATCACCTGTCGATACGGGCATCTCCTCCGCAGGGCGACCTGTGAGTATACCTACAGACCTATTTTGTCAATTGACTTCCTTGCCGAACTCTTCTTTTCAAAGTTGTTCGCTCAAGCACTTACTATAGATGCCGCGACGAAGCCGCTGATTCTCCTTAACGGAGCCAGACAGCTCGGCCCGAACGCCTTTCAGTGAAGGAAATATGCCCTAGAGGCAATAATAAAGTTATTATTTATTTCCTCATATCATGATAAATGTTTATTATTCATGCTAGAATTGTATTAACCGGAAACATGATACATGTGTGAATACATAGACAAACATATAGTCACTAGTATGCCTCTACTTGACTAGCTCATTAATCAAAGACGGTTATGTTTCCTAACCATAGACATGTGTTGTCATTTGATTAATGAGATCACATCATTAGGAGAATGATGTGATTGACATGACCCATCCCGTTAGCTTAGCACTTGATCGTTTAGTATTCTGCTATTGCTTCCTTCATGACTTATACATGTTCCTGTAACTATGAGGATTATGTAACTCCCGTTTACCGGAAGAACACTTTGGGTACTACCAAACGTCACAACGTAACTGGGTGATTATAAAGGAGTACTACAGATGTTTCCGAAGGTACATGTTGAGTTAGCATAATTCGAGATTAGGTTTTGTCACTCCGATTGTCGGAGAGGTATCTCTGGGCCCTCTCGGTAATACTCATCACCCAAGCCTTGCAAGCATGTAACTAATGAGTTAGTTATGAGATGACGTATTACGGAACGAGTAAAGAGACTTGCCGGTAACGAGATTGAACTAGGTATTAGATACCGACGATCAAATCTCGGGCAAGTAACATACCGATGACAAAGGGAATAACGTATGTTGTTATGCGGTTTGACCGATAAAGATCTTCGTAGAATATGTAGGAACCAATATGGGCATCCAGGTCCCGCTATTGGTTATTGACCAGAGACGTGTCTCGGTCATGTCTACATTGTTCTTGAACCGTAGGGTCTGCACGCTTAAGGTTTCGATGACAGTTGTATTATGAGTTTATGTATTTTGATGTACCGAAGTTTGTTCGGAGTCCCGGATATGATCACGGACATGACGAGGAATCTCGTAATGGTCGAGACATAAAGATTGATATATTGGACGGATATATTTGGACACCGGAAAGGTTCCGGAGAAGTTTGGAGCTACCGGGAGGTTACCGGAACCCCCCGGGAGGTATATGGGCCTTATTGGGCCCATGTAGGAAGAAGGGAGAAGGAACAAGGGAGGGGGGCGCGCCCCCCCCCCCCAGCCCAATCCGAATTGGGGAGGGGGGCCGGCCCCCCCTTTCCTTTCTCCTTCCCCCCTCTTCCTATTACTACTACTAGTACTTATTCCTAATACTAGTACTCTTTCCTTCCCCCTTCAAATAAGATAAGGAAAAGGGGGGGAAACCTACTTGGAGTAGGTTTCCCCCTCCTCTATGGCGCGCCCCCCTTGGGCCGGCCTCCTCCTCCCTCCCTCCTTTATATACGGGGGTAAGGGGGCACCCTAGACACACAAGTTGATCATTGAGATCGTTCCTTAGCCGTGTGCGGTTCCCCCCTCCCCGATATTACACCTCGGTCATATTGTAGCGGTGCTTAGGCGAAGCCCTGCGACAGGAGAACATCAAGATCGTCACCACGCCGTCGTGCTGACGGAACTCCCCCTCGGCGCCTCTGCTGGATCGGAGATCGAGGGTGCGTCATCGAGCTGTACGCGTGTCAAGAACTCGGAGGTGCCGGAGTAACGGTGCCTAGATCGGTTGAACCGGGAAGACGTACGACTACTTCCACTACGCTGTGTCAACGCTTCCGCTTCGGTCTACGAGGGTACGTAGACAACACTCTCCCCTCGTTGCTATATCATCACCATGATCTTGCGTGTGCGTAGGAAATTTTTTGAAATTACTGCGTTCCCCAACAGTGGTATACGAGCCTAGGTTTTTATGGTTTGATGTTATATGCACGATTAGAACACAAGTGAGTTGTGGACGATATAAGTCATACTGCCTACCAGCATGTCATACTTTGGTTCAGCGGTATTGTTGGATGAAGCGGCCCGGACCGACATTACGCGTACGCTTACGCGAGACTGGTTTTACCGCCGTGCTTTGCACACAGGTGACTAGCGGGTGTCTGTTTCTCCAACTTTAGTTGAACCGAGTGTGGCTACGCCCGGTCCTTGTGAAGGTTAAAACGGAGTCTATTTGACAAACTATCGTTGTGGTTTTGATGCGTAGGTGAGATTGGTTCTTGCTTAAGCCCGTAGCAGCCACGTAAAATTTGCAACAACAAAGTAGAGGACGTCTAACTTGTTTTTGCAGGGCATGTTGTGATGTCATATGGCCAAGATGTGATGCTATATTTTATTGTATGAGATGATCATGTTTTGTAACCGAAGTTATCGGCAACTGGCAGGAGCCATATGGTTGTCGCTTTATTGTATGAAATGCAAACGCCCTGTAATTGCTTTACTTTATCACTAAGCGGTAGCGATAGTCGTAGAAGCAATAGATGGCATAAACGACAATGATGCTACGATGGAGATCAAGGTGTCGCGCCGATGACGATGGTGATCACGACGGTGCTTCGAAGATGGAGATCACAAGCACAAGATGATGATGGCCATATCATATCACTTATATTGATTGCATGTGATGTTTATCCTTTATGCATCTTATCTTGCTTTGATTGACGGTAGCATTTTAAGATGATCTCTCACTAATTATCAAGAAGTGTTCTCCCTGAGTATGCACCGTTGCGAAAGTTCTTCGTGCTGAGACACCACGTGATGATCGGGTGTGATAGGCTCTACGTTCAAATACAACGGGTGCAAAACAGTTGCACACGCGGAATACTCAGGTTATACTTGACGAGCCTAGCATATACAGATATGGCCTCGGAACACGGAGACCGAAAGGTCAAGCGTGAATCATATAGTAGATATGATCAACATAGAGATGTTCACCATTGAAACTACTCCATCTCACGTGATGATCGGACATGGTTTAGTTGATTTGGATCACGTGATCACTTAGATGACTAGAGAGATGTCTGTCTAAGTGGGAGTTCTTAAGTAATATGATTAATTGAACTTAAATTTATCATGAACATAGTACCTGATAGTATTTTGCTTGTCTATGTTTGTTTGTAGATAGATGGCTCGTGCTGTTGTTCCGTTGAATTTTAATGCGTTCCTTGAGAAAGCAAAGTTGAAAGATGATGGTAGCAATTACACGGACTGGGTCCGTAACCTGAGGATTATCCTCATTGCTGCACAGAAGAGTTACGTCCTGGAAGCACCGCTGGGTGCCAGGCCTGCTGCTGATGCAACTGACGACGTTAAGAACGTCTGGCAGAGCAAAGCTGATGACTACTCTATAGTTCAGTGTGCCATGCTTTACGGCTTAGAACCGGGTCTTCAACAACGTTTTGAACGTCATGGAGCATATGAGATGTTCCAGGAGTTGAAGTTAATATTTCAAGCAAATGCCCGGATTGAGAGATATGAAGTCTCCAATAAGTTCTACAGCTGCAAGATGGAGGAGAACAGTTCTATTAGTGAGCATATACTCAAAATGTCTGGGTATAATAATCACTTGATTCAACTGGGAGTTAATCTTCCAGATGATAGCGTCATTGACAGAATTCTCCAATCACTGCCACCAAGCTACAAGAGCTTTGTGATGAACTATAATATGCAAGGGATGAACAAGACTATTCCCGAGCTCTTCGCAATGCTGAAAGCCGCGGAGGTAGAAATCAAAAAGGAGCATCAAGTGTTGATGGTCAACAAGACAACTAGTTTCAAGAAAAGGGCCAAAGGGAAGAAGAAGGGGAACTTCAAAAAGAACAGCAAACAAGTTGCTGCTCAAGAGAAGAAACCCAAGTCTGGACCTAAGCCTGAAACTGAGTGCTTCTACTGCAAGCAGACTGGACACTGGAAGCGGAACTGCCCCAAGTATTTGGCGGATAAGAAGGATGGCAAAGTGAACAAAGGTATATGTGATATACATGTTATTGATGTGTACCTTACTAATGCTCGCAGTAGCACCTGGGTATTTGATACTGGTTCTGTTGCTAACATTTGCAACTCGAAACAGGGACTACGGATTAAGCGAAGATTAGCTAAGGACGAGGTGACGATGCGCGTGGGAAATGGTTCAAAAGTCGATGTGATCGCAGTCGGCACGCTACCTCTACATCTACCATCGGGATTAGTTTTAGACCTGAATAATTGTTATTTGGTGCCAGCGTTGAGCATGAACATTATATCTGGATCTTGTTTGATGCGAGACGGTTATTCATTTAAATCAGAGAATAATGGTTGTTCTATTTATATGAGTAATATCTTTTATGGACATGCACCCTTGAAGAGTGGTCTATTTTTATTGAATCTCGATAGTAGTGATACACATATTCATAATGTTGAAGCCAAAAGATGCAGAGTTGATAATGATAGTGCAACATATTTGTGGCACTGCCGTTTAGGTCATATCGGTGTAAAACGCATGAAGAAACTCCATACTGATGGACTTCTGGAATCACTTGATTATGAATCACTTGGTACTTGCGAACCGTGCCTCATGGGCAAGATGACCAAAACACCGTTCTCGGGTTTTATGGAGAGAGCAACAGATTTGCTGGAAATCATACATACAGATGTATGTGGCCCGATGAATGTTGAGGCTCGTGGCGGATATCGTTATTTTCTCACCTTCACAGATGATTTGAGCAGATATGGGTATATCTACTTGATGAAGCACAAGTCTGAAACATTTGAAAAGTTCAAAGAATTTCAGAGTGAAGTAGAAAATCATCGTAACAAGAAAATAAAATTTCTACGATCTGATCGTGGAGGAGAATATTTGAGTTACGAGTTTGGTTTACATTTGAAACAATGTGGAATAGTTTCGCAACTCACGCCACCTGGAACACCACAACGAAATGGTGCGTCCGAACGTCGTAATCGTACTTTACTTGATATGGTGCGATCTATGATGTCTCTTACCGATTTACCGCTATCGTTTTGGGGTTATGCTTTAGAGACGGCCGCATTCACGTTAAATAGGGCACCATCAAAATCCGTTGAAACGACACCTTATGAACTGTGGTTTGGCAAGAAACCAAAGTTGTCGTTTCTCAAAGTTTGGGGCTGCGATGCTTATGTGAAGAAACTTCAACCAGATAAGCTCGAACCCAAATCGGAGAAATGTGTCTTCATAGGATACCCAAAGGAGACTATTGGGTACACCTTCTATCACATATCTGAGGGCAAGATTTTCGTTGCTAAATTCGGATCCTTTCTAGAGAAGGAGTTTCTCTCGAAAGAAGTGAGTGGAAGGAAAGTAGAACTTGATGAGATAACTGTATCTACTCCCTTATTGGAAAGTAGTTCACAAGAACCGGTTCCTGTGATAACTACACCAATTAGTGAGGAAGCTAATGATATTGATCATGAAACTTCAGATCAAGTTTCTACTGAACCTCGTAGGTCTACCAGAGTAAGATCCGCACCAGAGTGGTACGGAAATCCTATTCTGGAAGTCATGTTACTTGACCATGATGAACCTACGAACTATGAGGAAGCGATGATGAGCCCAGATTCCGCAAAATGGCTAGAGGCCATGAAATCTGAGATTGGATCCATGTATGAAAACAAAGTATGGACTTTGGTTGACTTGCCCGATGATCGGCAAGCCATTGAGAATAAATGGATATTTAAGAAGAAGACTGACGCTGATGGTAATGTTACTATCTACAAAGCTCGACTTGTTGCGAAAGGTTTTCGACAAGTTCAAGGGGTTGACTACGATGAGACTTTCTCACCCGTAGCGATGCTTAAGTCTGTCCGAATCATGTTGGCTATTGCTGCATTTCATGATTATGAAATTTGGCAAATGGATGTCAAGACTGCATTCTTGAATGGATTTCTAGAAGAAGAGTTGTATATGATGCAGCCTGAAGGTTTTGTTGATCCAAAAGGTGCTGACAAAGTGTGCAAACTCCAGCGTTCCATTTATGGACTAGTGCAAGCATCTCGGAGTTGGAATAAACGCTTTGACAGTGTGATCAAAGCATATAGTTTTATACAGACTTTTGGAGAAGCCTGTATTTACAAGAAAGTGAGTGGGAGCTCTGTAGCATTTCTAGTTTTATATGTTGATGACATATTATTAATTGGAAATGATATAGAATTTCTGGATAGCATAAAGGGATACTTGAATAAAAGTTTTTCAATGAAAGACCTCGGTGAAGCTGCTTACATATTGGGCATCAAGATCTATAGAGATAGATCAAGACGCTTAATAGGACTTTCACAAAGCACATACCTTGACAAAATGTTGAAAAAGTTCAAAATAGATCAGGCAAAGAAAGGATTCTTGCCTGTGCTACAAGGTGTGAAGTTGAGTCGAACTCAATGCCCGACCACAGCAGAAGATAGAGAGAAAATGAAAGAAGTTCCCTATGCTTCAACCATAGGCTCTATCATGTATGCAATGCTGTGTAGCAGACCTGACGTATGCTTGGCAATAAGCTTGGCAGGTAGGTACCAAAGTAATCTAGGAGTGGATCACTGGACAGCGGTCAAGAACATCCTGAAATACCTGAAAAGGACTAAGGATATGTTTCTCGTATATGGAGGTGACAAAGAGCTAGTCGTAAATGGTTACGTCGATGCAAGCTTTGACACTGATCCGGACGATTCTAAATCGCAAACCGGATACGTGTTTATATTAAACGGTGGAGCTGTAAGTTGGTGCAGTTCAAAACAAAGCGTCGTAGCAGGATCTACATGTGAAGCGGAGTACATAGCTGCTTCTGAAGCAGCGAATGAAGGAGTCTGGATGAAGGAGTTCATTTCCGATCTAGGTGTCATACCTAGTGCATCGGGACCAATGAAGATCTTCTGTGACAATACTGGTGCAATTGCCTTGGCAAAGGAATCCAGATTTCACAAGAGGACCAAGCACATCAAGAAGTTGATCACCCGTCGATACGGGCATCTCCTCTGCAGGGCGACCTGTGAGTATACCTACAGACATATTTTGTCAATTGACTTCCTTGCCGAACTCTTCTTTTCAAAGTTGTTCGCTCAAGCACTTACTATAGATGCCGCGACGAACCCGCTGATTCTCCTTAACGGAGCCAGACAGCTCGGCCCGAATGCCTTTCAGTGAAGGAAATATGCCCTAGAGGCAATAATAAAGTTATTATTTATTTCCTCATATCATGATAAATGTTTATTATTCATGCTAGAATTGTATTAACCGGAAACATGATACATGTGTGAATACATAGACAAACATATAGTCACTAGTATGCCTCTACTTGACTAGCTCATTAATCAAAGATGGTTATGTTTCCTAACCATAGACATGTGTTGTCATTTGATTAATGAGATCACATCATTAGGAGAATGATGTGATTGACATGACCCATCCCGTTAGCTTAGCACTTGATCGTTTAGTATTCTGCTATTGCTTCCTTCATGACTTATACATGTTCCTGTAACTATGAGGATTATGTAACTCCCGTTTACCGGAAGAACACTTTGGGTACTACCAAATGTCACAACGTAACTGGGTGATTATAAAGGAGTACTACAGATGTTTCCGAAGGTACATGTTGAGTTAGCATAATTCGAGATTAGGTTTTGTCACTCCGATTGTCGGAGAGGTATCTCTGGGCCCTCTCGGTAATACTCATCACCCAAGCCTTGCAAGCATGTAACTAATGAGTTAGTTATGAGATGACGTATTACGGAACGAGTAAAGAGACTTGCCGGTAACGAGATTGAACTAGGTATTAGATACCGACGATCAAATCTCGGGCAAGTAACATACCGATGACAAAGGGAATAACGTATGTTGTTATGCGGTTTGACCGATAAAGATCTTCGTAGAATATGTAGGAACCAATATGGGCATCCAGGTCCCGCTATTGGTTATTGACCAGAGACGTGTCTCGGTCATGTCTACATTGTTCTCGAACCGTAGGGTCCGCACGCTTAAGGTTTCGATGACAGTTGTATTATGAGTTTATGTATTTTGATGTACCGAAGTTTGTTCGGAGTCCCGGATATGATCACGGACATGACGAGGAGTCTCGTAATGGTCGAGACATAAAGATTGATATATTCGACGGATATATTTGGACACCGGAAAGGTTCCGGAGAAGTTTGGAGCTACCGGGAGGTTACCGGAACCCCCCGGGAGGTATATGGGCCTTATTGGGCCCATGTAGGAAGAAGGGAGAAGGAACAAGGGAGGGGGGCGCGCCCCCCCAGCCCAATCCGAATTGGGGAGGGGGGCCGGCCCCCCCTTTCCTTTCTCCTTCCCCCCTCTTCCTATTACTACTACTAGTACTTATTCCTAATACTAGTACTCTTTCGTTCCCCCTTCAAATAAGATAAGGAAAGGGGGGGGGGGGGGGAAACCTACTTGGAGTAGGTTTCCCCCTCCTCTATGGCGCGCCCCCCTTGGGCCGGCCTCCTCCTCCCTCCCCTCCTTTATATACGGGGGTAAGGGGGCACCCTAGACACACAAGTTGATCATTGAGATCGTTCCTTAGCCGTGTGCGGTGCCCCTCCACGATATTACACCTCGGTCATATTGTAGCGGTGCTTAGGCGAAGCCCTGCGACAGGAGAACATCAAGATCGTCACCACGCCGTCGTGCTGACGGAACTCCCCCTCGGCACCTCTGCTGGATCGGAGATCGAGGGTGCGTCATCGAGCTGTACGCGTGTCAAGAACTCGGAGGTGCCGGAGTAACGGTGCCTGGATCGGTTGAACCAGGAAGACGTACGACTACTTCCACTACGCTGTGTCAACGCTTCCGCTTCGGTCTACGAGGGTACGTAGACAACACTCTCCCCTCATTGCTATATCATCACCATGATCTTGCGTGTGCGTAGGAAATTTTTTGAAATTACTGCGTTCCCCAACATTCAGCTCTTCTCCAAGCTGGGTGTGGGCATCCTGGAGCTTGTTCCTTTCCTGCTGCACCTTATTCAGCACCCTCTCGCCGGCCTTCAGCTGGCGCAGTAGTTCTTGCCTATCCGGATCTTGTCCGGCAGCACCTGCAATGTCATTATTAGACTTGCGCGCACGCCGCACACCACTTATCTTTTTAAAATAATGTGTTACCAGGAGGGGTCTCTGTGTTTCCTCCTACGGCAGCAAGCGCGGCCTCGAGTTGGGCCTTACACTCTTGCAGCTCCTGAGATAGTTGGGCATTCTTCTCCATAAGATCCTGCGTTTCAAATGATCCTTAAATCAGTTAATATAACTACTTTAAGTCTCGGGGGCTACTGGCATATACAACTATTAAATTCTCTTACCCGTATGTCTTTTACATACTGCTCTCTGGCTCTGGTCAAACCATCTTGAGCAGCACGGAGGTGCGCGTCCCCCGCGTTAAAGGCATTCAACGCCTCAAGGGAGAAGCACGCATCACGAAAAACTATCCGGCGGCGCCTGTGGTTCATGGCGCTCTCCACCTCAGACTTGGTGGCGGACACTCTGTCGGCATCCTCCGTTGGAGGAGTATCCGGCTCGCGCCTTGCGCTCGCCTCCCCCTCCAGACCAGGTGCTGGAGCCTGGCTGGTAGAGGCTGGATTGGCAACCTCTACGCCCGCAGTTCGGCGGGCGCTTTTTCCCCTACAAAGGTCATGAGCATTCAAACGCTTCCTAGGAACGTTGCTCTAAATAACGAACCGTGAGCTATACCTTTGCGGCGACATTTCAATCCGCGCCGCGCTCCTCTTCCGCCTACTAGGCCGGACTGACCCTTTTTGGTCAGCTGCTGCGGGCTCGGCTTCCCGCCTTGAAGGCGCCTCCTGCAAAGCATCATCGTGTATGGTGGTCAGAAATGAGCGAGGAAGAAATAATGGTGTCGGGACTCCGGTCACAATCACATGGGAAGCCGGATATAGTCCAGGATAGTCAGCCGTGATGGCGACTAAAGCATTATCCATGCTAAGCTGGTGGAACACCCCGTCGATTAGCTCCACCTTTATGTCCGGGTCCTCTTCGAAGGCCGGATCCTAGGATCTCTCTGGATCCTCGGTTTGCGGAGCCGGACTAAGCATGCCCTCCACAACCCGATGCAGCTCCTGCGTCGAAAGCATAATATGAGAAACTTAAACTTCGAAAGCATGGGTCGGGCACACAGAGTGTTCGCTTACCCAACGCCGGGGGTTATTCATGGAGAACCCATTCAATGGGTTCGTCTGGAGGAAATCCTCCTTCTCCTCCTGGTACAGGCCGGACAGGATCTTCGCTAGGTCTTCGGCCGATCCCGGCCCTTTGCGGCCGTGATGGGTGGCATCGTCCTCCCCGTTGAAATCCCACATAGGGTGGCCCCTGTATTGCAGCGGCTGCACCCCCCGCATAATGCACGTTGCCATGATTCCAATCATGGTCAACCCGGAATGGGCCAGTAACCTTATCCGGCCCATCAAATAATGGACGCTCTTGTCTTCCTCCAGCTGGGGCTCCGTGGGCGCCAGCTAAGGCGTATCTTCAAAGGAGCATTACTAAACTCCAGGAGGCCGATCCGAACAGGGTCCGGCAGCGGAGCATCCTCTATGTAAAACCATTCTGAAGGCCAGTCTTCGGACGCCTTCTTAGGGGTTCCGGATGGATATTCGGTCCCGGCGATGCGCCATATTTCGGCACCGCCCACTTGATATATGGACCCCTCATGAGAACGGGGTAAAAGGCAGAACAACCTCTTCCACAGCGCAAAATGGGGCTCGACGCCCAGAAATAGCTCGCAAAGAGCTACGTAACCCGCGATATGCAGGATAGAGGCGGGCGTGAGGTGATGGAGCTGGAGTCCATAGAACTCCAGGAGCCCGCGGAGGAACGGATGTATAGGAAATCCGAGCCCCTTATCAGATAGGGGACGAAGCATACCCGCTCCCCTTTGTTGGGATTTGGGGTAGCCTCCGCTTGCTTCCCACCTTGGTAGGTGGCCAGCCCGGCTCGAACCGGGACCATGAAGGCCGGAGGGAGATATCCCTCCGCTTGGAGCGTCACCAGCTCGCTGTGCAGGACAAAACATCTCCGCCAGTCTCCTGGCAGAGGGCTGGGAGCGCGAGAGGAGGAGCCGCGTCGACGGTCCATGATGGAATGGATTTTTGCTCAGAAGCGCTCCTATGAGTACTCGCGGAAGGAAGATGGTGTGATTTGGATCTGGATTCTTGCCTCTCTTATAGGCAGATTATTTGCACAGCTAGGGAGTAAAACATAAAAGATACCCTGGCTTTTCGCATTCGTGCGACGCATGGAAGATGGCCATTATTGGGCGTGGAAGCCAAGAAGCGCAACATTGATAAGGAAGCCGGACACTGTTCGGCAGGTACATGGAACTTAAGGGAGAACCCGCCATGCAACGCCGAAGACTATAAAACGCGCTGGACTTATCGTCATTGAAGCCTGGTTCGGGGGCTACTGAGGGAGTCCTGGACTAGGGGGTGTCCGGATAGCCGGACTATCATCGTCAGCCGGACTCCAAGACTATGAAGATACAAGATTTAAGACTTCGTCCCGTGTCCGGATGGGACTTTCCTTGGCGTGGAAGGCAAGCTTGGCAATACGGATATGTAGATCTCCTACCATTGTAACCGACTCTGTGTAACCCTAGCCCTCCCCGGTGTCTATATAAACCGGATGGTTTTAGTCTGTAGGACAACAACCATTACGACAATCATACGATAGGCTAGCTTCTAGGGTTTAGCCTCCTTGATCTCGTGGTAGATCCACTCTTGTACTACCCATATCATCAATATCAATCAAGCAGGAGTAGGGTTTTACCTCCATCAAGAGGGCCCGAACCTGGGTAAAAACATCGTGTCCCTTGTCTCCTGTTACCATCCGCCTAGAAGCACAGTTCGGGACCCCCTACCCGAGATCCGCCGGTTTTGACACCGACAAGTCTCATGAGTTTAATTTCTCCAAGTTTAGTAGAAAGCTTCATGAAAAAGAATTGCCTAGTGAGGATGAAATAATTGGTCTTGCTTCTATTGATGTACCACCTACTGATCCTTTAGAACAATATTTTCTAGACCATGAAAATAATTTAGATATGCATGAAAGAAATGAAATAGATAAGATTTTCTTTGAACAATGTCCTCTTCTTAAACACAACTTGCCTATTGAAACTCTAGGAGGTCCTCCTCCACCTAAAGGTGATCCTGTGTTTGAATTAAAACAATTGCCAGACACTTTGAAATATGCTTATCTTGATGAAAAGAAGATACATCATATTATTATTAGTGCTAACCTTTCAGAACATGAAGAAGAAAGATTATTGAAAGTTCTAAGGAAGCACCGAGTTGCTATTGGATATACTCTTGATGATTTAAAGGGCATTAGTCCCACTCTATGTCAGCACAAAATTAATATGGAACCTGATGCTAAACCCGTTGTTGATCACCAACATCGGTTAAATCCGAAGTGAAGGAAGTGGTAAGAGCGGAAATATTAAAACTTCTGGAAGCAGGTATAATCAATCCTATAGCTGATAGTAGATGGGTAAGTCTTGTTCATTGTGTCCCTAAGAAAGGAGGTATAACTGTTGTTCCTAATGATAAGAATGAACTTATTCCACAAAGAATTGTTACAGGCTATAGAATGCTAATTGATTTTAGAAAATTAAACAAAGCAACTAGAAAAGATCATTGCCCTCTGCGTTTTATTGATCAAATGCTAGAAAGACTTTCTAAGCACACACATTTTTGCTTCCTTGATGGATATTCTATTTTTTCACAAATACCTATTTCTCAACCAAATCAAGAAAAGACCATTTTTACTTGTCCCTTTGGAACTTGTGCTTATAGACATATGCCTTTTGGTTTATGCAATGCACCTGCTACCTCTCAAAGATGTATGACTACTATATTCTCCGACTTTTGCGAAAAGTTGTTGAGGTTTTCATGGACGACTTCTCTATTTATGGGAAGTCTTTTTATGATTGTTTAAGAAATCTTGATCGAGTTTTGCAGAAATGCAAGCAAACAAATCTCATCTTAAATTGGGAGAAGTGCCAATTTATGGTTAATGAAGGTATTGTCTTGGGTTATAAAATTTCTGAAAGAGGTATTGAAGTGAACAAAGCTAAGGTCGATGCAATTGAGAAAATGCCATGTCCTAAAGATATAAAAGGTATTCGTAGTTTCTTAGGTCATGTTTTTTTTCTATAGGAGATTTATCAAAGACTATTCTAAAATTTCTTGGCCTCTTACGAGTCTTTTGCAAAAGGATATTCCTTTTGTTTTTGATGATGATTGTTTAGAAGCCTTTGAAACACTCAGGAAAACCTAATTTCTGCACCTATTGTTCAACCACCTAATCGGAACTTGCCTTTTGAGATTATGTGTGATGCTAGTGATTATGCTGTTGGTGCTGTTCTAGGACAAAGAGTTGATAAGAAACTAAATTTTATTCATTATGCTAGTAAAATTCTAGACAGTGCTAAACGAAACTATGCTACTAATGAAAAAGAGTTTTTAGCAGTGGTGTTTGGTTGTGATAAATTTAGACCTTATATTGTGGATTCCAAAGTAATTGTTCACACTGATCATGCTGCTATTGAATATCTTGTGGAAAAGAAATATGCTAATCCTAGACTTAATCGATGGGTTCTCTTTCTACAAGAATTTGATTTACAGATCACTGATAGGAAAGAAGCTGAGAACCCCGTAGCTGATAACTTGTCTAGACTTGAAAATTTGCCTGATGACCCACTACCTATTGATGATAGTTTTCCTGATGAGTAGTTAGCTGCAGTACATGTTGGTCATAGTACTCCTTGGTACGCTGACTATGCTAATTACATTGTTGCTAAATATTTACCACCTAGCTTTACATACCAACAAAAGAAAAAAAATTCTTCTATGATTTAAGACATTACTTTTGGGATGACCCACATCTTTATAGAGGAGTACATGGTATTATTAGACGTTGTGTACCTGAGCATCAACAAGGACAAATCTTACGGAAGTGTCACTCCGAAGCTTATGGAGGGCATCATGCTGGAGATAGAACTGCTCACAAGGTATTGCAATCCGGATTTATTGGCCTACTGTCTTCAAAGATGCCCATAATTTCGTCTTATCTTGTGATGAATGTCAAAGAATAGGTAATATCGGTAAGCATCAAGAAATTCCTATGAATTATTCACTTGCTTTCGAACCATTTGATGTTTGGGGATTTGATTACATGGGACCTTTACCTTCCTCTAATGGGCATACACATATTTTGGTTGTTGTTGATTATGTTACTAAATGGGTAGAAGCTATTCCAATCAGTAGTGCTGATCACAACACCTCTATTAAAATGCTTAAGGAAGTTATTTTCCCAAGGTTTGGAGTCCCTAGATATTTAATGATTGATGGTGGTTCACACTTTATTCATGGTGCTTTTCGTAAAATGATTGCCAAGTATGATGTTAACCATATAATTGCATCAACTTATCATCCTCAGTCTAGTGGTCAAGTTAAACTTAGCAATAGAGAAATAAAATTAATTTTGCAAAAGACTGACAATAGGTCCAGGAAGAATTGGTCTAAGAAATTAGATGATGCACTTTGGGCTTATGGAATAGCATATAAAAACTATGGGTATGTCTCCTTATAAAAGGGTTTATGGAAGCTTGTCATTTGCCTCTTGAGTTAGAACATAAAGCATATTGGGCCATCAAAGAGCTCAATTATGATTTCAAACTTGCTGGTGAAAAGAGGTTATTTGATATTAGTTCATTAGATGAATGGAGAACCCAAGCGTATGAAAATGCGAAATTATTCCAAGAAAAAGTTAAAAGATGGCATGACAAAAGAATCCAAAAGCGTGAGTTTAAAGTCGGACAATATGTTCTTTTGTACAACTCTCATTTCAGATTCTTTGCAAGAAAACTCCTCTCAAAATGGGAAGGTCCTTATGTTATCGAGGAGGTTTATCGGTCTGGAGCCATCAAAATAAATAATGTCGAAGGTACTAACCCGAAGGTTGTCAATGGGCAACGAATAAAACATTATATCTCAGGTACTCCCATTAATGTTGAAGGTAATATTATCCAAACCTTGACACCGGAAGAACACATAAAAAATCCTTCCGAAACACTCCAGAATCGTTAAAATAAGGAGGTATGTGATACGGTGAGTAAACGGACTCCAAAAAATCCGCAAAAATATTTTTTGTCAGTTTTGGAATATTTAGAAAAATATGAAAATAAGAAACTTCCAGGAAGCGTACCCTGGTGGGCACAAGACACCAGGGCACGCCAGGCTTGTCTCCCAAGATAAAAAATCTATATATACTTCTGGAACCTGTTAATCACCGTATCACGTAGAAATCCTCTGTTCTTTTTCCTTGTTGTTTTTCTGTCAGATCCATCTACCATGGCTGCTTCAAGCTCCTCCAAGGACAAGTTCTTCAAGAATGTCATCAATCCATATCTGTGGGAGGTGGTGCAGCACTCTCAGGTCATTCAGATGCATGAGGGGGTGCTTCACCTTCGCGATGTGCCATGTCCAAGGGGACGGGAACCATGGAGGCCAGGCTTGAAGCTATGGAACAAGATGTCTTCCGGTGCAAGGGGATGGTGGAGCGTGGACTCAATGCCAATCACCTCATGATCACAGACCTCTCCCGTGATCTCATGGTGGATGGCAAGTCCATGAAGGACATCGTCTTCACCCTCAACAAGCAAATCAACTTCCTCCGAAGCCATATCTACGACCTCCAAAACCAAGTCTTTGAATATGAGGCTAGGTTTAAAGGTATGAATTTGGCTGCTAGTTGTAGGACCCGTGAGACTCACTCCTCCTCTTATGATGGTGGGCCACTGCCATGGAAACCCGAGGACAAGATCTCTTCTTCATCACTACCACCTTCTTCACCACCAAAGGAGAATTGAGTACTGGGTATGGGCACACCCCTTGGCTTCCGCCAAGCTTGGGGGAGGTGCCCCGGTATCATATCATCCCACTATCTTTTTGCCTTTACTTATTTTAGTTTAGTCTTTTTCTTAGATGAATAAAAGTTTAGTTCGATCGTTTCTTCTTTGAGAGTTTGCTTAGTGATTTATCCTTGTAATCGTGTGCAAAATATATAATAAAGTTTAGTTTGAGTTTTTGCTTTCTTTACTTTCATGTTGCAAATAAAAGAAAAGAAATAAGGAAGAAAAATAGAAAGGAAATAAATAAACGAAAGGAAATAAATTAAGAAGATCATATACTAAATCTTATGGTAGGTGATGACACCACATAAGGAAGAGTATAAGTAGAAAATTTTATTAGAGATTGACAAACATAACATTAGTCAATGATGCAACTCATGAAAGAGTTAATAAGGGAAGAGAAGATTCACATATAAATATACTATCCTAGAAATCTTTTGTGATTGTGAGCCCTCATCAAAATATTATATGCCAAAATTGTTGACGTTGGACAAGGAAGACAACTTAATTGTTTATGTTTGTTTATATTCACATAGAAGTCATATTGTCATGGATCCTTTAACATGTGGTGCTTGCCCCCTATCTTTGCTAGCCAAAAATTCCACACTAAGTAGAGATACTACTTGTGCATCCAAAAACCCTTAAACCCAAAATCTTATTTTCAAGTGTCCACCATAACTACCTAGGGATTGAGCAAGATCCCTCAAGTAAGTTGTCATCGGTGCAAAAAGGGCAATAAAATTGCTTCTAAATGTGTGAGATCATTTAGTGTAAGAGAAAATTGAGCGTTGCATGAACTTGTGATGGTGAAGAACAAAAGCGATAGACTGCATAATAAAGGTCGCTATCACAAGGTGCAAGGCAACATGACATTCTTTTGCACTAAGGGGTTGAGCATACAAACAAATAAGCGCATGGCAACCTCTGCTTCCCTCTATGAAGGGCCTATCTTTTACTTCTGTGTATTTACTTTTATGCAAAGAGTCAAAGTTTTCCTTCTATTCCTTTTTATTTTTCTCCTTTGGCAAGCATATGTGGTGAGGAAAGATCTAGGCACATACGTCCAGTTGAATATAGATAGCATGAGTTATTATTGTTGACATCACCCTTGAGGTGAATACGTTGGGAGGTGAAACTATAAGCCCCTATCTTTCTATGTGTCCGGTTGAAACGTTTTGCTCATGTGTACGCAGTGAGTATTAGCAATCATAGAAGACTATATGATGGTTGAGTATGTGGACTTGCCTAAAAGGCTCCGATACGTGACCCTTCCTGAAAAGATGATGAATTGTAGTTGCAAAGTTGGTGAGAACATAGTTTGTTGGTTTTTAATAGTGTTTTTGCTTTATACTTCAATAGTGTGATGAATTGTCACTTATTCATGAGAAGTCTATGATAAGAGTTTTATGACAAGAGTCTTATGTTTAAATTTGTTGTTGTTATAATAATGAACATGATGCTTCTACGTCCGTATTTTGTTTTTATCGACACCCTCTTTCTGTAAGCATGTGGACATGTTTTTCAATTTTGGTTTTCGCTTGAGGACAAGCGAGGTCTAAGCTTGGGGGAGTTGATACGTCCATTTTGCATGATGTTTTATTACTATTATTTATGATGTTTTTATCCATAATAATGCTTTTTGGAGTAGTTCTAATGCCTTTTCTCTCATAATTTACAGGGTACACACAAAAAGGGAGAATTCCGGCAGCTGAAATCTGGACCTGGAAAAGCTACGTCAGGCCACCTATTCTGCACAACTCCAAACAAGCTAAAACTTCACGGAGATTTTTTATCAAATATATGAGGAATATTGGAGCAAATAACTACCAGAGGGAGCCCACCAGGTGGGCACAACCCACCTGGGCGCGCCAGGGATCCCAGGCGCTCCGTGGTGGGTTGTGCTCACCCAGGCCCACCTCCGGTGCCCATCTTCTGGTATATAGGTCCTTTTAACCTAGAAAAAAAATGAGGAGAAGACTTTTGGGGCGGAGCGCCGCCGTCTCGAGGTGGAACTTGGGCAGGGGCACTTTTGCCCTCCGGCGGAGCGATTCCGCCGGGGGAACTTCCCTCCCGGAGGGGGAAATCATCATCATCATCATCACCAACAACTCTCCCATCTTGGGGAGGGCTATCTCCATAAACATCTTCAACAACACCATCTCATATCAAACCCTAGTTCATCTCTTGTGTTCAATCTTTTTATCGGAACTATAGATTGGTGCTTGTGGGTGACTAGTAGTGTTGATTACATCTTGTAGTTGATTACTATATGGTTTATTTGGTGGAATATTATATGTTCAGATCCAATATGATATTTAATACTCCTCTGATCATGAGCATGATTATCATTTGTGAGTAGTTACTTTTGTTATGGAGGTCATGGGAGAAATCATGTTGCAAGTAATCATATGAATTTGATATGTGTTTGATATTTTGATAGTATGTATGTTGTGATTCCCTTAGTGGTGTCATGTGAATGTCGACTACATGATACTTCACCATATTTGGGCCTAAGGGAATGCATTGTGGAGTAGCAATTAGATGATGGGTTGCGAGAGTGACAGAAGCTTAAACCCCAGTTTGTGCGCTATTCCGTAAGGGACCGATTGGATTCAAAAGTTTAATGCTATGGTTAGAATTTATTCTTAATACTTTTCTCATAGTTGCGGATGCTTGCGGGAGGATTAATCATAAGTAGGAGGTTTTTTCAAGTAAGAACATCACGTAAGCACCGGTCCACCCACATATCTAATTATCAAAATAGCGAACACAAATCGAACCAACATGGTGAAAGTGACTAGATGAAATTCCCGTGTACCCTCAAGAACACTTTGCTTATCATAAGAGACCGTTTTGGCCTGTCCTTTGCCTCAAAAGGATTGGGCTACCTTGCTACACTTTTGTTACTACTATCATTACTTGCTCGTTAAAAATTATCTTGCCATCAAACTACTCTGCTACTTACAATTTTAGCACTTGCAGACATTACCTTGCTGAAAACCACTTGTCATTTCCTTCTGCTCCTCGTTGGGTTCGACACTCTTACTTATCTAAAAGTGCTACAATTGATCCCCTATACTTGTGGGTCATCATTTAGCCATTACGATCTCGAGGTAGATCAAAATCTTGTAACCCCTATACTCATTGAATACAATCAAGTAGGGCATAGGGTTTTACCTCCTTTAAGAGGGTGCGAACCTGGATAAACATCGTGTCCCCATTGTCCCTCGTTACCATTAATCCTTAGACTCACAGCTTGGGCCCCCTACCCGAGATCTGCCGGTTTTGACACCGGCATTGGTGCTTTCATTGAGAGCTCCGCTGTGTAGTCATGAAAAGCGATCTATGGCTCACCTTGTCATCAACAAGGATATCACTTCTGGAAGGACCCTAACCTCAGGACAGGTCCTCCAGCTCGGCGGTTTCACCGTGGGTACCCGCATTGCGATCAAGCTGACAGCGTCCCCCGTGATCGCCAAACACCACCCCCTGATTGGTGTCGAATACTCCGAAAATGAGCTGCTAGATCGCATCGCCGCCCTGGGGCTTTCAACTAACTATGATCGGATCAGGCTTAAACCTGAACAGAGGGAAATCAATCTCCCTCCGATCACTCACCTGGTGGCGGTCGTCGAGGAATGAGCCGAAAACACTTCTTCCCCTAAATTAAAGACCAGTTGTGTCCGGATCTCCGAATCCCTTGAGATGGATACCCTTCCTTTGGACGAGACTCCGCGTCCCCCGAACTCAGAGTCGGACATAGGGTCCGGGGAGCACTTGGATCGTCCCGGACCCGAACTGGTGACCTTGGAGATTTTACAAGCTCTGCACACAATTTTGGGTCTGGATTCAAGTTTTAGCCCACCCACCCACCACAATCAATACTCTACAAGTAATTCAGGCCCTCCAGACATATATGACCTGATGTATGTACGACAGCAACCTCAGGAAACGGTCCATCACTTTTGGGCCAGGTTCCTACTTGTCAAAAACAAGTTTAAAGATTGTTGCGATGATGATGCAGTCTCGGTCTTTCATCGCAATTGTACCGACGAGGAAATTCGGAATGCCCTCGACCGCCATCGCATACAGAGTTTCACGGAACTATCGCACGTAGTACGGAAGTACTACGCGATGGAAAGCACATGGAAGGCCCAGAAAACCCAATTGGAACCTGCTGCCTTTAAGTAGTGCACTGCCCGGGCAAAACGGATACACCCTTATGAGGCATCCGACCATAAGCCCGTCGGCAAGAAAAACAAAGCCTTTATGGGATACAGGTCCATTCTTGACGAACTCCTCAACAAACCCTATCCGATACATGCAAAGCCGAGCACTGACTCAACTCACAGCCTTCGGGCATGTTGGGTACTCCGACAGGTAGCTAAAAGTTGGGAGGCCATCCTCACCACCGCCACTCTAGAGAAGAATTCTCCGGAGGATGATGATTTTAACGTCCTTATGGTCTTCGAGACTTTCTCTTCAAATAATCGGTGTAAGAGGGCCCTTCGCGACCTCACCGAAGTCCACCAAGTAACCGAAGTGAGCCCATGGAACGACACGGCAATAACCTTCACCACTGATGACGAACCAAGGGCCCGATCAGTCCGAGCACCGACCGCTTTAGTTCTAAACCCAATAGTGGATGGCTTTTGACTTACCAAAGTGCTCATGGATGGCGGCAGTGGGCTTAACCTCATATACAAGGACACGCAAGACAAAATGCAGGTTGATAGAATAGGCATCGATCAAAGCAGTACCACCTTTCGACGCATCATCCCCAGTCGAGAAGCACCATGTTCAGGGAGAATTAAACTTGGCGTAGTATTCGGCACGCCTGAAAATTATAGGTCAGAGGAGTTGCTCTTTCACATTGCTCCCTTTAATAGCGGATATCACGCCCATCTAGGGCAGGGCGCTTTTTCACACTTCCAAGCCGTACCCCATTATGGGTACATGAAGCTTAAAATGCTAGGGCCCAATGAAATAATCACAGTTATGAGTGATCTAGATAAAGCACTCCGTGTTGAAAACAAAACCGCATCCTTGGCCCTTGAGGCCGAAGAACTAACCACCCTACAATCCACAGTGGACAAGGATGATGTGATTCTCGATAAGAGACCTAAATCCACCTCTTTCAAGCCAGCAGATGAAATAGTTAAATTTCAAGTGCACCCGATGGATCCTAATAAAACATCGTCCATCGGAGCACAGCTTGATCCGATGGTAGACGCCACTTTACAGACGTTCCTACGTGAAAATTGGGATATCTTTTGCCTGGCACCCTTCGGACATGCCCGGAATCCCACGTAGACTGGCCGAACATAGCCTCAACATAATCAAAGGGTTCAAACCAGTCAAGCGCATGCTGCGGCGATTTTCCGAAGCCAAACGACAAGATATGGGGGAGGAGCTAGCCAAACTACTCGAGGCCGAGTTCATCAGAGAAATCAAACGCCCGGATTGGCTAGCCAACTTGGTCATGGTGCCGAAGAAGTATAAATCTTGGCGCCTTTGTGTCGATTTCAAAGACCTCAATAAGACTTGCCCTAAAGACCCTTTCCCGTTGCCCCGCATTCACCAGATTATTGATGTGACCGCAGGACACGACTCATTGTGTTTCCTCGACGCTTACTCCGGATACCATCAGATTAAAATGAAGGAGTCAGACCAGGCCGCAACAGCGTTCATCGCCCCGTATGGGCCTTTCTGTTTCAACACTATGCCTTTTGGGCTTAAAAATGCTGGTGCCACTTACCAATGCATGATTCAAACATACTTGGAAAAGAAAATTGGCAACACAATTGAAGCATATGTGGACGACGTGGTCATCAAGACTAAACACGTTGTACCATTGGTGGACGATCTCCGCCTCACATTTGACAACCTCTGAACATATGACATACGGCTCAATCCAGAAAAATGCATCTTCGGTGTTCCAGCCGGAAAGCTACTAGGGTTCCTTGTCTCCCATAGAGGAATTGAAGCAAACCCATCTAAAATCTGAGCATTGTCGCAATTGGCCACACCAACAGACTTAAAGTGGGTCCAAAAACTAGCAGGGTGCATGGTGGCTTCAAGCTGCTTCATCTCCAGATTAGGAGAAAAAGCATCACCACTTTATAGACTGCTTAGACACACCGGCAACTTCGAATGGACGAATGCGGCCACAGCTGAATTGGAAGAAATAAAAACCTTATTAGCAGGCAACCCAATCCTAGCCGCCCCACGTGTTGGTGAGCCTATGCTACTTTATATCTCTGCAACTCACTAGGTAGTGAGCGTTCTACTCATCATTGAGCGAGGGGAAGAGGAATATAAATTCCCCATCCAAAAGCCAATGTATTACGTATCAGAGGTCCTTACACAATGCAAATCCCGGTACCCTCACTACCAAAAGATAGCTTACGCGGTCTTTATGGCATCCCGAAAACTCCGACACTATTTTGAAGAGTGTTCAATCATGGTGGCATCCAAAGTACCACTTAACGACATTATAAACAACAGGGATGCCACTAGACGCATAGCTAAATGGGCCATCGAGCTCTTACCATTTGAAATAGCATACAAGCCACACCGAGCTATTAAATCTCAAGTGCTTGCTGACTTCGCTGCAGAGTGGACGGAAGCTGAGCTCCCTAAAGAGTACAATTCCTACTCCAATTGGATAATGTACTTTGACGGCTCTAAAATGCTAGCTGGACTGGGGGCTGGTGTCATTTTGACATCCCTACTGGGGACACAGTCCGCTACGTGTTGCAAATCATCTAGACGGACTCCAATAAGTAGTCGAATACGAGGCACTTCTACATGGTCTCCGCATGGCTATCTCCATGGGCATACAATGCCTCGAGGTGCGTGGCGACTCAAACCTCGCAATATCTCAGGTAAATGGAGAGTTCGATGCAAAAGATCCAAAAATGACGCCATAGCAAAACACCGTATTAAAAATATCGGCACGATTCGAGGGGCTTGAATTTCATCATGTTGCTCGAGACAGTAACCAGGCAGCGGACATACTCGCTCTCATGGGCGCCAAGCGCGACCCCGTCCCACCTAATACCTTTGTGGAAAGGCTCTTCAAACCATCTGTGGTATGGTAGGACGAGAGCGGAGACGCCGGTACGGACCTGATCATGCCCCAGCAACCAAACACAATACAGATATCATCGGGGGTTCGGATATCGAAATAACACCCTCTGCTCATGAGATCATGGCCGTTATTGCTCCATAGATCGAACTCCTGGCCTACCTTAATAAACAGGAGCTTCCTGATGATCAAAATGAGGCCCGTCGCATAGTTTAGCATTCTAAAGCCTACATAGTTCACGAAGGTGAACTATGCAAGAAAAGCACTACCGGAGTTCTCCAAAGGCACATCTCTGAAGAGGAAGGGTGGCAACTCTTGGCTGAAATACATGCTGGTCTGGGCGGCCATCATGTTGCAGAACGAGCCCTCGTAAGCAAAGCCTTCCGAACAGGTTTTTTCTGGCCAACGGCCCGAGCAGACGCACAAGCCCTCCTCCAACGTTGTGTGGGATGTCAGCTTTTTGCCAATCAAAGTCATATGCCTCCCAACACCTTAAGAACAATCCCCATCACTTGGCCCTTCGCGGTCTGGGGGCTCGATATGGTCGGGCCCCTTAAAGGGGGAAGCCACAAAAAGAAATATCTACTGGTTATGGTGGATAAATTCACTAAGTGGATCGAGGCGAAGCCAGTCAAAATGGCTAAAGCAGGACTAGTGGTTGACTTTATATCCGGCATGGTACACCGCTACTGTGTCCCGCACAGTGATACGTCTCCAACGTATCTATAATTTTTGATTGTTTCATGCTATTATATTACCCGTTTTGGATGTTTATGGGCTTTACTTTACACTTTTATATCATTTTTGGGACTAACCTACTAACCGGAGGCCCAGCCCGAATTGTTGTTTTCTTGCCTATTTCAGTGTTTCGAAGAAAAGGAATATCAAACAGAGTCCAAACGGAATGAAACCTTCGGGAGCGTGATTTTTGGAACGAACGTGATCCAGGAGACGTGGAGCTGAAGTCAGGGAAGCTTCAAAGAGGCCACGAGGTAGGGGCCGCGCCCACCCCCCCTGGGCGCGCCCTCCACCCTCGTGGGCCCCTCGTGGCTCCCTCGACCAACTTCTTTCGCCTATATAAGTCCATATACCCTAAAAACTTCGGAGACAACAATAGATCGGGAGTTCCACTGCCGCTAGCCTCTGTAGCCACCAAAAACCTCTTGGGAGCCTGTTCGGGCACCCTGCCGGAGGGGGGATCCCTCACTGGTGGCCATCTTCATCATCCCGGTGCTCTGCATGACGAGGAGGGAGTAGTTCAACCTGGGGCTGAGGGTATGTACCAGTAGCTACGTGTTTGATCTCTCTCTCTCTCTCGTGTTCTTGAGGTGGTACGATCTTGATGTATCACGAGCTTTGCTATTATAGTTCGATCTCATGATGTTTCTCCCCCTCTACTCTCTTGTGATGAATTGAGTTTTCCTCTTGAAGTTATCTTATCGGATTGAGTCTTTAAGGATTTGAGAACACTTGATGTATGTCTTGCCGTGCTTATCTGTGGTGACAATGGGATGTTCATGTGATCTACTTGATGTATGTTTTGGTGATCAACTTGCGGGTTCAATGAACCTATGCATAGGGGTTGGCACACGTTTTCGTCTTGACTCTCCAGTAGAAACTTTGGGGCACTCTTTGAAGTACTTTGTGTTGGTTGAATAGATGAATCGGAGATTGTGTGATGCATATCGTATAATCATGCCCACGGATACTTGAGGTGACAATGGAGTATCTGGGTGACATTAGGGTTTTGGTTGATTTGCGTCTTAAGGTGTTATTCTAGTATGAACTCTATGATAGATTGAACGGAAAGAATAGCTTCATGTTATTTCACTACGGACTCTTGAATAGATCAAGCAGAAAGAATAACTTTGAGGTGGTTTCGTACCCTACCATAATCTCTTCGTTTGTTCTCCGCTATTACTGGCTTTGGAGTGACTCTTTGTTGCATGTTGAGGGATAGTTATATGATCCAAGTATGTTATTATTGTTGAGAGAACTTGCACTAGTGAAAGTATGAACCTTAGACCTTGTTTCCTACCATTGCAATACCGTTTACGCTCACTTTTATCATTAGTTACCTTGCTATTTTTATATTTTGAGATTGCAAATACTCATATCTACCATCCATATTGCACTTTTATCACCATCTCTTCACCGAACTAGTGCACCTATACAAATTACCATTGTATTGGGTGTGTTGGGGACACAAGAGACTCTTTGTTATTTGGTTGAAGGGTTGTTTGAGAGCCCATCTTCATCCTACGCCTCCCACAGATTGATAAACCTTAGGTCATCCACTTGAGGGAAATTTTATACTTACCTACAAACCTCTGCACTTGGAGGCCCAACAACGTCTACAAGAAGAAGGTTGTGTAGTAGACATCAAGCTCTTTTCTAGCACCGTTGCCAGGGAGGTGAGTGCTTGAAGGTATATCTTTAGATCATGCAATCGAATCTTTTTGTTTCGTGTTTTATCACTAGTTTAGTTTATAAAAGAAAACTACAAAAAAAATGGAATTGAGTTTGCCTCATACGCTTCATCTTTTTAATATCTTCCGTAAGTATGATGAAAAGGAAAATTGTGCTCGAGTGCTAGAAGAAGAAGTCTATAAAATGTTTGGCACTAAATCTTTGAATGATGAGCATGATTGCAATGTTGTTAGTATGAACTCCTTCAATATCCATAGTACTAATGATGATTGCACTAGTTATGATGAAAATGTTTCCTATAAGCATGTCGATTTTTGTGGAGTGCATTGGGTTTGCAAGTACACACCAAATAGGGAAAATAGATATTGCAAGAGGCATAAGCATTTAGAAACTAAATGGTTGCAAGAAAGACTAGATGTTTGTGCTGAACATTTAAAATTTCTTCATCATACTTGTGAACTTTGCAATGAACGTGACCATTAAAATCCCAAATGAAAATTGTTTCATGATCGAATCATGTCCAAAAATTGTGATGACTTGATTTCCCTTGCACATCATAATGAACTTAGTTTGCTTTTGGGTTATGAAGAATTGAAACGTGCAACTAAGAATATTCCAGAATTTGGTTTTGATCTAGAGGAAATTTATATGTATTGTGCGGTGAATTGCATTGAAAATTCGTATATTGCCAATTACATAAAGAAAAGAAAGCAAATAGAAGATGATGAGAATACTAATGAAAAGGAAGAGACTTCCTAATATCCTCCTATTATTTCTTATGATGAATCAGGTAACGAGGAGGAGCTTTCTATTCAACCAATCTCATCAATATGGAGCTCAAAAAAGAGGGATAACCCCACACATGATGTGAAGAAGAAAAAGAAAAAACGGAGAAGCAAAGGTAAAGAGGTATCCCCCTCAAATTATGTTGCTCCTATTACTCCTTGTGACGTTGATAATTGCTATACAATTGGTGCTATTCCTATTATTAATGATGAGA
The DNA here is from genome assembly GCA_963921465.1 of Triticum timopheevii. Lineage (NCBI taxonomy): Eukaryota > Viridiplantae > Streptophyta > Magnoliopsida > Poales > Poaceae > Triticum > Triticum timopheevii. The sequence continues at coordinate 174,567,973 of OY997264.1, read as the reverse complement.
GTGATTATGCTTATGATATGAAAAGGCCCAAGCTTGGGGAAGCTATGTTTGATGAGGATGACATATTTGAGAATATATTTGCTGAAATTAATGTTTGTCCCAAGCTTGGGGATGCTACGTTTAATGAAGATGATATTTTTAGCCTGCCAAGTTTTGATATGCAAAGTTGTTATGATGATAGCATGCCTTCTACCATGATGATTATATTGATGAAAATGGGTTTGGAAGAGTGTCAACTTTAGAAAGTAGTGATCCCACTATCTTGGAGTATGTTGAATCTTATCGTGATGAATATGAAAGTGGATTTGGAGAGGTGATGACTTTATTTAGTGATGAATCCACTATTTTGGAAGAGGTTTCTATCGATTATGATGAGAATAAAGTGGCAACTTATGATGAATATTGTGATGAAACTTATGCTATAAAAAGTAGTGATGATTATATTTATAAAACTTGTCATGATTATGATTACCCTTTTTCTGAACATTACTCTTTTAATGTGGAAACAATTTTTAGTATTCGAGTCTCTTATGATACTCCCACTATTCCGAATAAGAAGAATTTTGCTTATGTGGAGAGTAGTAAATTTTCTATGCTTGTAGATCATGAAAAGAATGCTTTAGCTTCTGGTTATATTTTTGAATTCATTCATGATGCTACTGAAAATTATTATGAGGGAGGAACATATGCTTGTAGGAATTGCAATAATATCAAGTTTCCTCTTTATGTGCTTAAAGTTTTGAAGTTATGCTTGTTTTGCCTTCCTATGCTAGTTGATTATTGTTCCCATAAGTTGTTTGCTCACAAAATCCCTATGCATAGGAAGTGGGTTAGGCTTAAATGTGCTAGTCATATGCTTCATGTTGCTCTCATTATGTTTCAATTCTTATCTTTTAAGTGAGCATCATTGTCCTCATCATGCCTAGCTAGAAAGGCATTAAAGAAAAGCACTTATTGGGAGACAACCCAATATTTACCCTTAATGTTTTTGTGTGTCCACATGATTATGGTACTGTAGAAATCATGTTTTATAGCTTTTTTTTCAATAAAGTGCCAGGTAAGACCTTTAGAATAGCTTACGGTGATAGTTGTGTTGATCCTGCTGAAAATCAGAAACTTTTGCATGCAGTAAATTAGTTTTGATAATTCACAGAAACGAGATTTTGATCTGATTATTTTTTATATGGATTGGTACACGAAGTTCTAGGGTTTTCCTAATTTTGTAGGATTTTTGGAGATCCAGAAGTATACGTTTGATACAGATTACTACAGACTATTCTGTTTTTGACAGATTCTGTTTTGTATGTGTTGTTTTCTTATTTTGAACCATAGAGAAGTTGGAATACAGTAGATATTATACCAATATGAATTTAGAATGAGTTAATTACAGTACCTAAGTGGTGGTTTTATTTTCTTGTACTAACGGAGCTTATGAGTTTTCTGTTCAGTTTTGTGTTGTGAAGTTTTCAAGTTTTGGGTAAAGATTCAATTGACTATGGAATAAGGAGTGGCCAGAGCCTAAGCTTGGGGATTCCCATGGCATCCCAAGATATTCAAGGATAACCAAAAGCCTAAGCTTGGGGATGCCCCGAAAGGCATCCCCTCTTTCATCTTCGTCTATCGGTAACTTTACTTGGAGCTATATTTTTGTTCGCCACATGATATGTGTTTTGCTTGGAGCGTCTTGTATGATATTAGTCGTTGCTTCTTAGTTTACCACAATCATCCTTGCTATACGCACCTTTTGGGAGAAACCCACTTGATTGGAATTTATTCGAATACTCTATGTGCTTCACTTATATCTTTTGAGCTAGATAGTTTTTGCTCTAGTGCTTCACTTATATCTTTTAGAGCACGACGGTGGCTTCATTTTGTAGAAATTGTTAATCTCTCATGCTTCACTTATATTATTTTGAGAGTCTCTTAGAACAACATGGTATTTGCTATGGTTATAAAATTGGTCCTAGAATGATGAGCATCTAAGAACACCTCATAGGAAGTGAATTGGATGCTATGATCAATTTGATACTTGATAATTGTTTTGAGATATGGAGGTAGTGATATTAGAGTCATGCTAGTTGGGTGATTATGAATTTAAAGAATGCTTGTGTTGAAGTTTGCAAGTCCCGTAGCATGCACGTATGGTAAAAGTTGTGTAACAAATTTGAAACATGAGGTGTTCTTAGATTGTGCATCCTTATGAGTGGCGGTCGGGGATGAGCGATGGTCTTTTCCTTCCAATCTATCCCCCCTAGGAGCATGTGCATAGTGCTTGGTTTTTGATGACTTGTAGATTTTTGCAATAAGTATATGAGTTCTTTTTGACTATTGTTGAGTCCATGGATTATACGCACTCTCACCCTTCCATCATTGCTTGCCTCTTCGGTACCGTGCATTTCCCTTCTCACCTTGAGAGTTGGTGCAAAGTTCGCGGGTGCATCCAAACCCCGTGATACGATACGCTCTATCACACATAAACCTCCTTATATCTTCCTCAAAACAATCACCATACCTACCTATTATGGCATTTCCATAGACATTCCGAGATATATTGCCATGCAACTTTCCACCGTTCCGTTCATCATCATGACACGCATCATCATTGTCATATTGCCTTGCATGATCATGTAGTTGACATAGTATTTGTGGCAAAGCCACCATGCATAAATTTTCATACATGCACTACAAAAAAAAGACACATCCGTGACATTTTGGGCCGAACAATTTTTTTCTGTCATACATATGACACTTCTATGACGATAATTGTGACAAAACCCAGTATCATCATAGATGTGGTGGGCTCCTACTTCTATGACAAAAAATCATGACAGAAAATGGGCTTTTCGTCCTGGGCGGGCCGGAGACACAACTGCATGACATTCTTTGGGCCGTCCATGATGGAAAAAACCGTGGTAGAAGCGAGGGGGAGGAAAATTTCGGGGAGTTGCCGGTTATGGTGGGAGAGCGATGCACGTTTCTCTCGTACAGGTATGCGCGTGTGTGCGAGGCGTTGGCTCTAACTGAAGCCGAGCGAGGCGTTGGGCTCTAACTAAACCCGAGCGATTGCACTGCAGGCTACGCATTACTGAACCCAAGGGATCGATCGATGGCTGTTAACTGAACCCGATGGAGCGATTCCTTCGCTACTGCTGCTAACTGAAGCCGATCAATTGGATGAACAGTGAGCGTTGCGGGGGGGGGGGGGGAGGGGATTTGGATGAACAGTGAGCGGTGGCGTTGCCTCTGGATGAACAGGAACCCGTGGTGTGGAGGGTTGGATGAACAGTAGAAGGTGGAGGGGTGGCCGTGGAGGGGTGGTTGAACAGGACTGATATGGGGTGGCCCAATCTTCTCAGTGAGCGGTAACGTAGATGATGATGGTGGATAGATAACTTGGTGTCGTCGATGATCTCTCCTTGCTAGATCCCTGATGCCAATGCAGCAGCTCTCTACCCTTCGGATATTCATGACTTCACACACTTGCGCAATCGTGGCCGTCGACCACGAAACGGTTAGAATTGCAATATACTAATTCCCAATGGAACAGCAGATCACACTTGACTTGTAGTATATAATCTCCAGATCGATACGAATTGGAGACAGGAATTCAAGATGTATGCTTATAGCAATCTCATGAACTAGGGTTTTTCTTAAATGTGGTCTATCTAACTAATCTGAGAGCAGCCCTCTATATAAGAGGGGCTGGGTGATGCGCCCAAGGGGGGGCTAGGTCTGGTGCGCCCAGCCTGGTTCTCCTGACTTGGTGCAACCTAAACTGGTTCGACTCAAAACGTGGTTCGACTCAACTTGATACAAACTGACCCAACTTGGGTTCAACCCCTTGGCACGCAGGCCATGTACTTGAGGTATGGCGCTGCAACACGGTGTTGGTGCACCTGGTGTTACTCGACGTGGGGATCCTCCTCCTTGACGTTTGCGCCTGACTGCCTCTCCTCCCTCGCGCCCTCTTGCTTGTACTCCACGTCATGCTCCTCTTGCTGCAACTCCTCGCTCCCTCGTGCTATGCCTTCTTCCCCCATGCACCTGAGTATGCAAACACACAAAGACTTAGGCAGTAGAAAGCTCTCATTAAAATAAATAGCATATTCAGCTAAGAGAGAATTCACCTGTTGTTCTATTATCTTTGCATGAGCTCTTGTGATAGGTCCAATTCTGATTTCATCATTGGACGTCTTCTTTGCGGCCACTTGGTGATCATCATCATAGGTTGGAGATGGGTCAAGTGTAGGGATGTCCTCATCATCTCCCCCCCTTCGACAGGCGTCTACCTCGACACTCCAAGGTCTTCTCCATCATATGGTGACAAATCAGCAACATTAAAGCTGTTGCTAACGCCAGCAAACTCAGCAATAGGAATACCAATCGAGTAGGCATTGTCATTTATCTTGGCTAGCACCTTGTAAGGACCAGCACCACGCGGCAACAACTTGGAACGCCGCAGCTGTGGGAACCTATCCTTGCGTAGATGCACCCAAACCATATCTCCAGGCTGAAACAAAACTTGCTTTCTTGATTGGTTTCTTGCAGCAGCAATGTTCTTGCCTTTCTTCTCAATAGCCTCTTGTGTCCTCTCATGAATTTTCTTCACATAATCTGCTCTTTTCGATGCCTCCATATTTACTCTCTCATGCAATGGAAGAGGCAGCAAATCTAGCGGTGTGATTGGTTTGAAGCCATACACCACCTCAAAAGGACAAAGCTGGGTAGTAGTGTGCACCGCTCTGTTATATGCAAACTCAACATGTGGCAAACACTCCTCCCACTCACGTAGATTTTTCTTGATCATAGCTCGCAGCAATTGGGACAATGTGCGATTCACCACCTCTGTTTGACCATCCGTTTGGGGATGACATGTAGTACTGAACAGTAGCTTCGTTCCTAGCTTTCCCCATAGGGTCTTCCAGAAGTAGCTCATAAACTTCATGTCCCTGTCAGAAACAATTGTCTTTGGCACTCCATGCAAGCGTACGATGTCCCTGAAAAACATGTTAGCAATATGCGACGCATCGTCGCTTTTGTGGCATGCAATAAAATGTGCCATCTTTCAAAATCTATCCACTACCACAAATATAGAATCATGACCTCTTTTAGTGCGTGGCAAACCTAACACAAAATCCATACTGATATCTTCCCATGGTGTGGTAGGTGTAGGTAGTGGCATATACAAACCGTGAGGCTTTAGTTTTGACTTGGACTTGTTACATGTAATGCAACACCTAACAAACCTATCCACGTCACGCCTCATCCTGGGCCAATAAAAGTGATCAACTAGCATGAGCAATGTCTTCTCACGCCCAAAGTGACCCATCAATCCTCCTGCATGTGATTCCTGCAACAATAGCAAATGCACCGACGATTCTGGAACACATAGTTTGTTAGCACGAAACAAAAATCTATCATGTATGTGGTACTTGTCCCATGCGTGTCAAAGCATACACAAACGATATGGTTCAGCAAAATCATGATCAGTTGCATACAAATCACACAAGCTCTCCAAACCAAGAATTTTAACATCGAGATGTGTCAATAACATGTTCTTCCTAGATAGAGCATCAGCAACAACATTATCTTTCCCTTTCTTATGCTTAATTATGTAGGGAAACGACTCAATGAACTCAACCCACTTAGCGAGGCGCCTATGCAAATTAGATTGAGCTTTCAGATATTTTAAAGCTTCATGATCAGAATGTATGATAAATTCTTTTGGCCACAAATAATGTTGCCAAACTTCAAGAACTCTAACAAGCGCATACAATTCTTTGTCATAAATAGGACAATTCAATCTAGCACCAGAAAGTTTCTCGCTGAAATAAGCAATAGGTCTACCTTCTTGCATTAACACACCACCAATTCCTATACCACTAGCATCACATTCAACTTCAAATTGCTTAGAAAAATCTGGTAGTGCAAGTAATGGTGCAGAAGTAAGCAAACATTTTAGGTCATCAAATGCATGATCTTGTGCAGCGCCCCAAACAAAAGGCACTCTTTTCTTAGTTAATTCATTCAATGGTGCAGCAACAGTACTAAAGTCTTTCACAAAACGCCGGTAGAAACCAGCAAGACCGTGAAAACTTCGTACTTGAGTAACATTCATGGGAGTAGGCCAATTTTGAATTGCTTCAATTTTAGATGAATCTACTTCTACTCCATGCTTAGATACAACGTATCCCAGAAATATGACCTTATCTTTTGCAAATGTGCACTTCTCAAGATTAGCATACAATTTAGCATCACGCAACACTTGCAAAACTTGTCTAATATGATCACAATGTTCAGATTCATTGCGGCTGTAAATAAGTATGTCATCAAAATATACAACCACAAAACGACCAATAAACTCTCTCAAAACATGATTCATTAATCTCATGAATGTACTAGGTGCATTAGTAAGACCAAAAGGCATAACTAGCCACTCATATAAACCAAATTTAGTTTTGAAAGCAGTTTTCCATTCATCCCCTTCTTTCATCCTAATTTGATGATAACCACTACGCAAATCAATTTTAGAGAAAACAGCAACACCACTCAACTCATCTAGCATATCCTCTAAGCGTGGAATAGGATGACGATATCGAATAGTGATGTTGTTAATAGCTCTACAGTCGACGCACATGCGCCATGTACCATCTTTCTTAGGCACCAAAATAACAGGAACCGCACAAGGACTAAGAGAAACACGAATATACCCTTTGTCTAGTAGTGCTTGCACTTGCTTCTGTATTTCCTTTGTTTCTTCGGGGTTGGTCTTGTATGGCGCTCGGTTGGGGAGGGTAGCGCCTGGTATGAGATCAATTTGGTGCTCAATTCCACGCAATGGTGGCAGCCCCGCTGGTAGCTCCTCCGGAAACACATCGCCATATTCCTGCAAAACAGTAGACACACTAAGAGAAACAGGTTGCATATCATTAGAAACTAAAACCTCGCCTTTGTACATAAGCACAAGAGGCATGGCTGTAGGATCCTCTCTAAATTCTCTCATGTCTTCTTTGGTGGCTAATATAAGCAAACTAGTATCTCTCGCACTTTTCGTTATATTGTCACTCATGGAGTTCTCTCGTGCAGGTGGCTGGTCGATATTCACTTCTGTTTTCTGACGAGACTCATTCACAATTTGCTGCGGTGACATAGGCTGTAGATTTATTTTCTTTCCCTTGAACTCCAAGTGATAAGTGTTGGCGCGGCCATTGTGTTGCACATGGCGATCATACAGCCATGGCCGACCCAACAATAGATGGCAAACAGTCATAGGAACCACATCAAACTCAATGGAATCCTTGTATGGTCCTATCTCAAAATTCACACGCACCATATGATTAACTTTCATCTCTCCATTGTCACTCATCCATTGTACGTAGTATGGGTTTGGATGAGGTAAATACTTCAAATTCAGCTTGGCACATAATTCTTTGCTTGCAAGATTACGGCAGCTACCTCCATCAATGATCACCTTACAAGGTTTGTTGGGGCCAACTAGTGCTTTTGTTTGGAACAGATTGCAGCGCTGTGAATCAGCATGTGGCTGCACACTAAGGGCACGCTGCTTGACAACAATAATAGGCGCTGGAGAAGCAAAGGCATCTATGTCGCCCTCACTTGCGTACCCATCACCATCGGAAGCATATGGGTCAGCGTCATCTCCAGTCTCATATTCATTGTCATCGTTCACAATCATCACTTTTCTGTTTGGGCACTCTCTCTTGAAGTGTCCCTTGCCTCCACATGTATGACATAGCATGTCTCGGTTACGGGCTGTAGACATGTTGGAACCTGAACTCGCAGCAGGAGCAGCAGGTTTCTTTGATTGTGAAACAGTGGAGGCTGATTTTGTTGCAGAAGAAAAGGGGCGGCTGGCAGCGCCCTCACTAGGCGTGTAAGGAGGCGGCTGTGTTCTGTTGGAGAACCGTCCAGCTGTAGCATAACGGGCTTTAATTTGAGCTTCTTCAGCCAACTGGGACTCAGCTTCTCTTGCATGATGTAGCAGCTTGTTCATTGTATTGTATTGGTGATGCCTAACAATACCCTTGATGTTATATTTCAGCCCATGGAGAAAACGTTGCATAGTCATCTCAGCAGATTCTCTAACTCGTGCACGCTGCAGCAATGTCACGCCCAATATGCGGCCCTATCCAAAAGGAACTCGAAGGTCCCACCAAGGATAGACCCGCATATTGGAACGCTTTTGCAAGGTGGATATCATTACGTCAACATTACATAATAGTGGGGATACATACAAAAGGCATACAATGCCACATGAATACAACAATACAACATACAAGAACAACATCCGACTACGGATGAATCATAAACAGAAACTCAAACAATATCCACCCTGCTAGCCCAGGATGCCGACCTGGAACCTATCCCCTGATCGAAGAAGCAGAAGAAGAACTCCAAAACAAGCAACATCGCTCTCGCGTCATGATCATCGCAAAACCTATACCTGCAACTGTTGTTGTAGTAATCTGTGAGCCACAAGGACTCAGCAATCCCATTACCATGGGTATCAAGACTAGCAAAGCTTAATGGGAAAGGAAGGGGTACAGTGGTGAGGTTGCAGCAGCGACTAAGCAAATATGGTGGCTAACCAACGCAATAAGAGCGAGAAGAGAACAAGCGGAACGGTCGTGAAGCTAGCAATGATCAAGAGGTGATCCTGAACACCTACTTACGTCAAACATAACACAGAAACCGTGTTCACTTCCCGGACTCCGCCGAGAAGAGACCATCACGGCTACACACGCGGTTGATGCATTTTAATTCGGATCTGGTGTCAAGTTATCTACAACCGGACATTAACAAATTCCCATCTGCCACATAATCGCGGGCACGGCTCTCGAAAGTTTATACCCTGCAGGGGTGTCCCAACTTAGCCCATGACAAGCTCTCGCGATCAACGAAGGAATAGACCTTCTCCCAGGAAGACCCGATCAGTCTCGGAATCCCGGTTTACAAGACATTTCGACAATGGTAAAACAAGACCAGCAAAGCTGCCCGATGCGCCGACAATCCCGATAGGAGCTGCACATATCTCGTTCTCAGGGCAACACCGGATAAGCTAAGCGTACAGGTACCGACGTAACCCAAGTTGCCAAGGGATGGTCCCGCACGGTGCTCTAGTTTGGACCAACGCTTAGACAAGCACTGGCCCGGGGGGGCTATAATAAAGATGACCCTTGGGTTAATTACTCCCAAGGGAAATATAGGAGGTGGTGAGGCAAATGGTAAAACCAATGTTGGGCCTTGCTGGACAAGTTTTATTCAAAGCGAACTGTCAGGGGGGTCCCATAAATCACCCGACCGCGTTAGGAACGCAAAATCCTGGAACATAACACCGGTATGACGGAAACTAGGGCGGCAAGAGTGGAACAAAACACCAGGCATAAGGCCGAGCCTTCCACCCTTTACCAAATATATAGATGCATTAATAATATAAGAGATATTGTGATATCCCAACATAAACCCTGTCCACCATGGAGAAATCTTCAACTTCACCTGCAACTAGCAACGCTATAAGAGGGGCTGAGCAAAAGCGGTAACATAGCCAAACAACGGTTTGCATAGGAAAGGTGTCAAAGGTTAGAGGTTCATGGCAATATGGGATGGCTTGATAAACAGGTAATAGGTAGCGCAGCATAGCGATAGAACGAAGCAACTAGCATAGCAATGATAGTAGTGAGATCCAGGGTAGCGGTCATCTTGCCTGAAATCCCGCAAGGAAGAAGAATGAGTCCATGAAGAAGATGAAGCCATGAAGACGAACCAAGCGAAGATGAACGAATCCTCACGATCGCAACGAAACGGGAACTATCGAGAAGAAGCACACAACATAGGTAAACACACCACACATGAACAAGACATGATGCACAACAAGCATGATGCATGAGAAAGCTAGATGAGGCTACTCATGGCAAGAGATGATGCAAACAAGAACAACACATCAAAGCAAGTTTAAATGAGGCCGGAAACAACATATAACAATTCCGGTAAGTCCTCATATGCATATTTCGAAATTGGTCCAGAACTGAACAAACCTTATGTTCAAGTTGTTAAACATCAAGTTAAGATGCACCAAGATGATCTACACGAAATTCTAGTCAAGTTACATATAAAGTTCATTAGATTCGGAGCTACGGCTTAGAAGATATGAGCAAAACAAGTTAAACATGGCATTGATGAAAAATGCATACAAACATCAAGCAATCACACCAAAACAAGGATGCAACATGATAATATGAAGCTATATGCAAAAAAAAGCAAGTTTCATATAGAGCACACTCAAAACGGAGCAACGGTGCAACACATACACTCTATACAAGTCATAACAACAATCTGTCCATAACAGCAACTAGGCATCTTACAAGCATCAAAACAACATGCTACAGCACCACAATATGAAAGAAAAAGGCATGGACATGAAGTACTGGTAAAGCATAACAAGACATGAACACTGAGCTATCTCCAGAAAAGAATAGAACATGCTCAAAAAGACATGGAGATATTGCAAATAATAACAGTTTCAGACTTTAGCAGAAATAACATCAGGTTGCAATGTTTAGAGCTATCAAACAACATGTTACAGGAACATATCATGGCATACAAAGGCATGGCATGAATCTACTAATTGCATAGATCAAAAGTCCCTTACTGACCATGAGCCAAAAGGTCACAGAAAATATGATGGCACCCATGTAAACATGGCAAGTTATATTACAGATTCAAACATGGCAGGAGCAACAATAAGTAGGCATGTTCGTGAGCTTGAACCACTCACCGCAGAGCAATACATGGTATGGAAAGGCAACCAACAGTAAAAAGGCATGTTCATAAAGCTAAGCATGGCAAGAGCAAGTTCATAGGGTGCATGGATCACTAGGAAAACACATGGGAACAAGTGAACTTAATGTTAACAGGCTGACAGCAACATTTTCAAGCAACTTTAGAGCAAGATTACAACATGTTCCAGCATGCTATAATTGCAACCAAAGGCATGAATGGATAGAGCAAGACATGTAGATCAAAACATGTTTATAGGACATCTCCAAATTATGCATAGAATGATTAGTAGAAGCATGTTAACATAGCAACAAAATATAACAGAATCTGACAGGAAAATAGCAACAGCAACTACCCTACTTAACAAGTTTGATGCACTCAGCACACAACTCACAAAAATACATGGTTAGCATCCCTGGAAAGATGGCATGGCATAGATAAACATTCATGTAGACATCAACCTCATAGGATGCACACATCAATCATGGCAAAAATGATAAAAGAGCAAGTTATAACAGTTTCAGCAGATCAACATCAACATACACTCTTCCAACTGCATTTCGGGCATCAAGATGAGCTGAAATGAAAATGATGCAATGGAATAAAATGAAGTACTCTTCGAGACGAACAATTTGACATATTACACGCACGAAACGGACCTACGGATGCAGAGATGTGATGCGATGAACATGGCATGATGATGACAAAAATCTGGGACTTAGGGAAATCGGGGTTAACCTCCGAAATGGATCTGGATCTGGATCGGACTTCGAGGCGGCCGGAGAACTGCCGAAGACGACGGGGATGGCGGCCGGAGATGTCGGGGATGCCCGGATCCGGCGGGTCCCGGCCGGATCCGAGCACCGGAGGCGGGGCGGCGGCGAGGGAGGCGCGCGGAGGGGAGCGCCGGCCTCCGGCGAAGGAGATCGGGCGGCGGGGCCCGGCGCCGGCGGGCGGCGGGGCCCGGCGCCGGCGGGCGGCGGCGCGACACGGCGGGGCGGCGGCCCGACACGGCAGAGGCGACGGGAGGCGGCTCGGCGGCGGATGGCGAAGGGCGCGGGCGCGCTCGGCCGCGGCGGCGCGGGTGCTGGAGGCGGGCGGCGGCGGAGGCGAGGCGACGCGGCTCCGGCGGAGCTCGCCGGCGGCAAGTCCGGGCGGCGGAGGCGGCGATCGCGGCGGCGGGGTCCGGCGCGGCGGCGGACGCAGGCAGCGCGCGGCGGCGGCGGCCGGGCGCGGAGCGGGCGGCGGCGGACGGGCCTCGCGGGGTTGGGCGCGGGGGCGGCGACGCTGAGGTGGCAGGCCGCGATTGGCCGGAGTGAGGTGGCTGGCGGACGTGTCCGGCTCCGTCCGGACATGTCCGGCGGCGGAGAGGGAGCGGTGCTAGGGTTAGGGGGGATTTCATCCGCGAATTTGGAGGGGGATCACTTATTTATAGGTAGAGGGAGCTAGGAGAGTCCAAATGAGGTGCGGTTTTCAGCCACGCGATCATGATCGAACGACCGAGAGCATGGAGGGGAGTTTGCTGGGCTTTGGGCCACTTTGGAAGGGGTGTTGGGCTGCAACAAAAGAGGCCTTTACGGTTACCCGGTTAACCGTTGGAGTATCAAACGACCTCCAAATGGCACGAAACTTGACAGGCGGTCTACCGGTGCTATACCAAGGCCGCTTGGCAAACCTCGGTCCATTCCGAGAATGTTTAACACCCGCTCACAACAGAAGACAAAAGGGGACGCCGGGTGAGATAGGAGCGCCGGATTGCAAAACGGACAACGGGGAAAATGCTCGGATGCATGAGACGAACATGAATGCGAAATGAGATGCACCTGATGACATGATATGAAATGCAGAAGATGACATGGCAAAGTGCAACACGCAAGCAAATGACATGGCAAAGACGGCGAATAACTGGCAGACACCTGGCGCATCGAATCCGGGGCGTTACAAGCAACATCTCCATCTCCATGTAATATGCATCAACCGTTAGGGAACCTTGCTTCAATTGTGTCAATTTATCATAAATTGTCCGCAATTAATTAGTGGGAACAAAACGAGCTCGCATGATCTCCTTCATATTGCGCCAAGTAAGAATAGGTAACTCATTGTCTTCTCGTCATTCGCGCACAATGCTATCCCACCAACGCAAAGCATAAGCATCAAATTCTGAGGAATCAAGCTTGATCTTCCTATCTTCAGTGTAATCATGCAAACACCATAATTTCTCCATCTTGAGCTCCCACGTGAGGTACTCTTCTACATCAGTGGAGCCTTCAAATCTGGGAATTGTGAACTTAGGCTTGCCCAAACCATCATCCTCCTGAAGTGGTACACGTCGAGCACCAAGTGGTGGTGGATGACCAGGCCCTTGCAAGCCACGCCCACGGCCGTTATTGCCCATCATGTTTTCATTGTCTCCATGGACACTATCATCATATCCATCGCCCTCATGTTGGCGTTGCTCAATAGCTACACGCAGCCCATTGACTGAAGTTGTCAATTGTTGTATGCTTGTTTGGAGATCATTGACTTGTGTTTGCATAGCATTGACTGTAGTTTCAGTTGCATCCACTTTCATTTGTATAGCTTGAATATCAGCATCAATATTGTCAGTGGATCTATTGATAAGCCCTGTCAAATGATCACGAAGATCTTCATATTCCTTCCATGTGACACACTCGTCACCATCCTTTTTCTGCATCACATCAACACCATTCTCAGACATGATTAGCAGGTTAGTGCACTAAATCAAAAATCGTTTTGGTGGAACACTCACAACTCACTGAAAACTGACAAGAAAAGGAAATCTTACCATTCCAAAGTGAATAGCAATGCACACTTACCAGGTCGGATAGAGGACTAGTGCACGGATGTGATGAAGTGAATACCAGAGTATAAGAGCTACCACATGACAGAGCAGGATTATATTTGGTGGAGCTGTAGGTATGGTACCCTATCTACACTAAAGACAAGTCCTAGTGCTGATCGTGTGAGACACACCCAAAGAAACTCACGCAGTGGAGATAAATGGGGCAATTGCAACTATGAAAATGAGCGTAAATTTGATGTATGTGTCGGAGTAATGCTCGTGTTGCAATGCACAGGGAGAGACGCTAGCAAAAAGCTCAGGGTATACGGGCACAAGATTGCTCACTACTAGTGCAAATACAAGATAATACAATTCTAGCAATAGATAGCAACAACTTCTGGCCAATCTCTCTTTTCTTTCTTTTCTCTTTGTTTTTTATTCACTCTTTTCTTTCTCTCTCCTCTTCTCTTGTGGCCACAAACGTCGCACCGCGGAATTTTTTCAACGAGGCGGAAACAATTTGCACAAGAAAAACCCTAATCAGAGCAGCCCGATGAGCACAAAGACAAGCTAGTCTCAATGGGTAGGCTCCTAACACCGTTGTATAGAATGGCTGTGGCTAAAGTTGGGAAAGACACCAAACTGAACGCTTTGTGGACTCAGACAAGCAAACTCAAACGCACGCAGATAGCAGCAACAATGGCCGAAGCAGCTAGGGTTTCAGCCAAGAAAGTTGACAAAGACTCAAACTAACACAAAGATCAAAAGAAAACAACTAGAAAGACAAACCCTAGACTCCTACTAGCAAAACCGAAAGGATCAAAGAGGATGAACACAACTGACCAGCAACTAGAACGAATCTACGATGCAATCTAGGTTATGGCAAAAACTACGAACCCTACTATTTTTGGCTTTTTCTGGATAGGAATAAAAACACAAACTAATCTACGGGGTGGATTTGTGGATGCTCACCAAGTAAACGCTGGAAATCTGATACCAAGATGATATGGGGTGGCCTGATCTTCTCAGTGAGCGGTAACGTAGATGATGATGGTGGATAGATAACTTGGTGTCGCCGATGATCTCCCCTCGCTAGATCCCTGCTGCCAATGCAGCAGCTCTCTACCCTTCGGATATTCACGACTTCACACACTTGCGCAATCGTAGCCGTCGACCACGAAACGGTTATAATTGCAATATACTAATTCCCAATGGAACAGCAGATCACACATGACTTGTAGTATATAATCTCCAGATCGATACGAATTGGAGACAAGAATTCAAGATGAATGCTTATAGCAATCTCATGAACTAGGGTTTATCTTAAACGTGGTCTATCTAACTAATCTGAGAGCAGCCCTCTATTTAAGAGGGGCTGGGTGATGCGCCCAGGGGGGGGGGGCGCTAGGTCTGGTGCGCCCAGCCTGGTCCTCCTGACTTGGTGCAACCTAAACTGGTTCGACTCAAAACGTGGTTCGAGTCAACTTGATACAAACTGACCCAACTTGGGTTCAGCCCCTTGGCACGCAGGCCATGTACTTGAGGATGGCGCTGCAACATGGTGTTGGTGCGCCTGGTGTTACTCGACGTGGGGATCCTCCTCCTTGACGTTTGCGCCTAACTGCCTCTCCTCCCTCACGCCCTCTTGCTTGTACTCCATGTCATGCTCCTCTTGCTGCAAATCCTCGCTCCCTCGTGCTATGCCTTCTTCTCCCATGCACCTGAGTATGCAAACACACAAAGACTTAGGCAGTAGAAAGCTCTCATTAAAATAAATAGCATATTCAACTAAGAGAGAATTCACCTGTTGTTCTATTATCTTTGCACGAGCTCTTGTGATAGGTCCAATTCTGATTTCATCATTGGACGTCTTCTTTGTAGCCACTTGGTGATCATCATCATAGGTTGGAGATGGGTCAAGTGTAGGGATGTCCTCATCAAGGGCCCCGTGGTGTGGAGGGCTGGATGAACAGGAGACGATGGAGGGGTGGCCATGGAGGGGTGGTTGAACAGGACCCCGTGGTGTGGAGGGCTGGATGAACAGTAGACGGTGGAGGGGTGGCCGTGGAGGGGTGGTTGAACAGGACCCCGTGTTGTGGAGGGCTCGATGAACAGTAGACGATGGAGGGGTGCCCGTGGAGAGGTGGTTGAACAGTAGCCGGTGGAGTAGCGCCCGGTGGAGGCTGGATGAACAGGAGCCCGTGGAGGCTGGAGGAGGCCGACGGTAGCCCATGGAAGCTGGAGGAGGTCGGCGGTGGAGATGAACAGTATCTCGTGGAGTCCCGTTTTGCGGTACGCCACACCCCTCCCCCCCCCCCCCCCGTTTCGACCGTAGCGCTCCAACACAAGTCCGTTTCATCCGTTTTGTGGTACGCCACACCCCTCCCGATGAACAGGACACCCGTTTCGACCGTAGGAGGTCCGTTTCCTCCATTTTGCGGTACGCCACACCCCTCCCGATCAACAGTGTTGGTGTAGTAAAGTAGGGGTACCTTAGTACCCCGAACTTGTGCACGGGCAGTCGCAGCGTCCCGCGGCAAGGCTTGCCGGGCGTCCGCCAAGATCCTCCGCTATTCCTATTTACTGCCATTCAAGAACAAAGTGTTAACTGAGAAGACAAGGCCCCGGCAAGAGGAGTTTGCCGGGAAGGACAAAGACCCCGGCAAGAGGAGCTTGCCGGGAAGGCCAGCCAAGGCACTTCAGAAAACTTGCCGCGATGCCCTGCGCGTCCCGGCAAGGCCCGGCGAGCGGCAAGCTTGCGGGTGCGACAAGACAACGGCCGTGGCAAGGCGCTTGCCGCGGCAAGGCTGCCACTCTCCGCCCAGGCTCCAGCACATCCAACGGTGTGTCGCCGCAGGATCGCTCCTGGTGCACGTGGCGGGTAGCTGTGCAGCCATGCGGTGCGAGGTGGCAAGCGAAGCTGACAAGGAGGCCATCGTGGCGATCGGTGGCGCCCCTAACGGTTGCTTCCTACACTGTTGGGGCGACCGGACGGGCATTAAATGCCCTTGTCCCCTACCGTTAGAGTTAGGTAGGGGGCACTGTTGATAGTGGTTGTACCAACCCGCGTTTTTACCTTTTTACCCCTCTTTCTACCCTGCCACCTGTCGGTGACCCCTTTAGACTATAAAAAGGAGGCCCATGCGCACGTAGAAGGGGTTCGGTTCACTTCGACTCATTCGACACCACAGCACACCTACGCTCTCAAGCAAGAACAAATACAAACACAAAGCAGCAGTAGGAGTTTTATCTCTCCAGAGAGCTCCGAAGCTGGGTAAAATCCCCCGCGTGCTCCTGCCTCGATCTGCTCTGCGTGCGCCCTCCGCTCCCTTGCCGGACCAGAAGGGGCCCCCTGCCCCATAGGTGCTCGTCCCCCACGACATCTTTGGCGCGCCAGGTAGGGGAGTCGAGGTCGTGCGTATCTGATTCGGCGTCTGCGCGCGCTACATCAACCTCTTCATCGACATGCCGCCGAAGAAGAAGACTTCGGAGGTGGCTGCTTCGTCTGCGACTATCCTACCGCCACCGGAGCAAACGGGCGGTGGGGTGGACGCCGGCGGAGGAGCGGGCGCCGGCGGGGGGACTCACATCGTCACCCGGTCCAAGGACAAGGCCCCGCAAGGTTCAGCGTCTGCACATCCACCGCACCCCTCCCAGGAGGTGCAGGATCGACAACACCACGGTGCCCCTAGCACCGTACTCGCGTTGGAACAAGGCCAAGCTGGTGGGTCGCGGGACGCTCAAGGCCAACATACACGTCAACACGCTGGCACGAGCGCAGTGCGGTCGCCTGGACGAGATGTTGCTCCTTCTAACACTGTTAGGAGTTTGAGCATGTCTCGCACCTCGCGTTGCTCACCACCGCCACCCAAGACTCCAGAGGAAGCGCTGGCCCGAGCCCAACTGCTTCTAGATTACGCTCCAGCGCCGGACAAGATCGACGACTGGAGGGCCGCCATTTATAGCCTCATTGGCTTCGCTAACGGCGACAAGCCCCGGCAACCGAGCACATCGAAGCCCCGGCAAGATGCCCAGGCGCAAACCGACGCCGACAAGACCGCTGGGGGTGCCACCACCGTGCACTCCCCGCCCCGAAGGCCAAGATCGCCGACTCGCCGGGCCAACCTCGACACCGACTCCACCGCGTCGTCGGACCCGCGAGCTCGCCGTGATCAACGCCAAGTTCTCCAAGAACGACGACACGAAGACGCTCGCACTCGCATCGAGCGCCGAAGAGAAGCGCGGCGTCAATCCGACCAGCGCGCTGGGCCCACTGTCGATATGCATGCGCCACGGGAACCTGGCGACTTGCCGTACGCGGTAGGTTGCCCTGTGTTCACCCATGAGCTGCGGCAGGTCCAGTGGCCCAGTACCAAGAACTTCAAGCCAGACGTGCCCGAGAAGTATGATGGCAGGATACATCCGTCGGAGTTTCTCAGCGTCTACACCATCGCGGTGCAGGCTGCCGGGGGGCGCGACGAGAAGATCCTCGCCAACTACTTCCCGCTGGTGCTCAATCCCAACGTCAGATCTTGGCTCATGCACTTGCCGGACAACTCCATCTGTTCATGGGTGGACCTGTGTCATCAGTTTGTCGGTGCCTTCACAGGCGGCCACAAACCCCACGGCCAGGAGAGCGATCTTCATCTGCTCGTCCAGAAGGAGGGAGAATCCCTGCGCAAGTATATACAGAGATTCAGCCAGGTGCAGCGCAACATCCCAGACGTCCACCCTGCCGCGTTTATTAGCGCGTTCCATCAGAACGTGCGTAACCGCAGGATGAGGGAGGAGATGGCGATGTGCAAGATCAGAGATGTCAGCGAGCTATACGCTCTGGCCGACAAGTGTGCACGGGCTGAGGTGGGGAGGAAAATCCCCGGAGAGACTGCAGGAGCAGAAGGATCTGACAATGAGGACGCCCCTCCGGCAAAGAAGAACCGGAGGTGGAATAACAGAAAGAGAAAGTCTAAGGATGTGCTAGTTGTCGAGCAGTCCGGCAGCGGAGGCGGCTCCGAGAAGGCCAAAGCTGGTGACACCGGCGAGGCTGTGGTAGCCGCCGACAAGCAGGACGGCTCCGGCAAGCAGTACTGCAAGATCCACCGCACCAAGGGCCATGACCTCCAAGCCTGCAAGAAAGTTGAGCAGATGGCGGAGCTACAGAAAGCTGAATACGAGCGCCGCGACAAGGAGAAGGCCCGGGAAGGTGGCGGAGGATCCGGCAACAAGCGTCCCGCCCGGGGAGGGCGCCGCGGTAAGGCCAAGCAGCGGCAAGGAGATAGGCCTCCCCGTGGCCGTGACAAGGATGAAGACGAAGATGAAGATGATGAGATGGAGGAAGATGAGACCGATGAGCAGGAGTTCCAGAAGGCAACAGAGGTGTTGTGCGTCACGGCGGTGCTTCTCTGCACATCTCGCACCGCCAACTCAAACAATGGGTGCGAGAAGTGAGCGCAGCAGAGCCGTCCGTTGAATCGCGCAAGCCCCTGAAGTGGTCCAGCACGCCCATCATCTTCGACGTTGAGGATCACCCTGATCGCATCACTGCTGTCGGGTGCTTGCTGATGTTGGTCTCGCCAACAATCCGAAACCTCAAGGTCACGAAGATGTTGGTTGACGGCGGGGCCGGCCTGAATCTGATCTCCTCCGCAGTGCTCAAGAAGCTCCAGATCCCCGACAGCGAGCTCGAAGAGACTGGTACCTTTCAAGGAATAAATCCGGGAAGGAGCAAGCCGAAGGGGAAGATCACACTGCCAGTAACTTTTGGCAGTGAACTAAACTTTAGGACAGAGAGAGTCACGTTTGATGTTGCTGATTTCCCATTGCCCTACAATGGGATACTCGGCCGTCCAGCACTCGCCAAGTTCATGGCAGCCTCTCACTACGCTTACAATGTGCTCAAGATGCCTGGTCCGATAAGTATTATCTCTGTCCATGGCGACAAGAAGGATGCACTTATCTGCACCAACAAGATCTACCGGGAAGCAGCAGCCGCAGCAGAACGCAAACCACTTGCCGCTGAAGCTCCCGGGAGGAAGAAGAAGACCAAGTCCGGCAAGAGTAGCTCTGATGCCCACTCCGGCAAGCGCACCTCTTCGCAGTGCTGCGCTACCGTCGAGGACGCACCATCGAGCTCCACCGGCAAGTGCAAGAAGGCAAAGGCAGCGACACCTGAGACCAAGAAAGTGGCCGCCAAGGAGGACGGCACTGGTGGTACCTTCACCATCAGTGCCACGCTTGATCCTAAATAGGAAAGCGCGCTCGTTGCTTTCCTGCGGGCGAACGATGATGTGTTTGCATGGCAACCATCTGACATCCCCGGTGTTCCCAGGAAAGTAATTGAGCACCACCTTGTCGTCTGCCCTCACGCGCGGCCCGTCAAGCAGAAAGTTAGGAAGCAAGCAGTGGAGCGTCAAGAGTTCATTGCAGAGGAGATCAAGAAATTGGAAGCAGCAGGCCTGGTCCGAGGAGTACTCCATCCAACGTGGTTAGCCAATCCAGTAGTCGTGCGCAAAGCAAACGGGAAGTGGAGGCTTTGTATTGACTTCACTGATGTTAATAAAGCTTGCCCCAAGGATCCGTTTCCCTTGCCGCGCATTGACCAGATTGTCGACTCCACAGCAGGATGTGATCTGCTTTCATTCCTTGATGCATACTCAGGATATCATCAGATCTTCATGGCAGAAGAGGATGAAGAGAAAACCGCATTCATTCATTACTCCATGTGGCACGTACTGCTTTGTACGGATGCCTTTCGGACTAAAGAATGCTGGTTCGACATTTGCAAGAATAGTCAGTCATGCTTTTGAGCCACAGTTGCTCATAAATGTAGAAGCTTACATGGATGACATAGTGGTCAAGAGCAGAGACAGAGCAACTTTGATCCAAGACTTGGACGAGACCTTCAGAAATCTGCGCAAGATCAATCTCAAGTTGAATCCCGAGAAGTGTGTGTTTGGAGTTCCTTCCGGCAAGCTTCTCGGATTCTTTGTATCTCAGCGGGGGATTGAAGCCAATCCCGACAAGATCAAAGCAATTGAGCAGATCGAAGCACCGAAGCACGTAAAGGATGTGCGAAGACTTGCCGGCTGTGTTGCTGCTCTCAGTAGGTTCATCTCTAAGTCTGCTGAGCGCGCCCTGCCGTTTTTCAAAATTTTGAAAAAGGCAGGTCCAATGAAATGGACTCCGGAAGCGGAGGCTGCGCTGCAGGACTTGAAAGGATACCTAACCTCCACTCCAACACTTGTCGCACCTAAGCCACAAGAGAAGTTGCTGCTATATCTAGCGGCAATCAATCAAGTGGTTAGTGCTGCGTTAGTTGCGGAGAGGGAAGCGGATGACGAGCCAGCAACCGTGGCAAGCAAGTCCAGCGACAAGCAGGGGGCTTCCCCGACAAGTTCTGGCTCCGGCAAGGATGGATCTGTATAGTTGCCAGAAGAGAAATAGAAGAAGATGGTGCAGCGCCCAGTTTACTTTGTCAGTTCCCTTCTGCAGGGGGCTAGATCAAGGTACTCTGGTGTGAAAAAGTTGCTTTTCGGCCTTCTCATGGCCTCGAGGAAGCTGCGCCATTACTTTCAAGCACATGAGATCACAGTTGTCACTCGCTTTCCGTTGAAAAGGATACTGCAAAATCCAGAAGCAACAGGCAGGATTGTTGAGTGGGCACTGGAATTGTCAAGCTTTGGCCTCAAGTTTGAAAGTACTTCAACTATTCAGAGCCGAGCATTGGCAGAGTTCATAGCAGAATGGACGCCAACACCCGATGAAGAAACTCCGGAAAGGAGCATCCCCGTCAAGGAAGCGAGCAAAGAATGGATCATGTACTTTGATAGTGCCTTCTCGCTGCAAGGCGCCGGTGCGGGCGTACTACTTGTCGCACCCACTGGAGAGCACCTCAAGTACGTGATCCAAATGCACTTTCCCAAGGAGCAAGCAACAAACAATACTGCAGAGTATGAAGGCTTGCTTGCCGGACTCAGGATCGCGGCAGAACTTGGGATCAAGAAGCTTATTGTCAGGGGTGATTCACAGCTTGTCGTCTGCCAAGTGAACAAAGATTATCAGAGTCCGTTGATGGAAGCGTACATCGAGGAAGTGAGGAAGCTAGAAGAACATTTTGACGGCCTGCAGATGGAACATGTTCCGAGAGCTCAGAACGACATTGCAGACGGCCTGTCAAAGTGTGCTGCACTCAAGTTACCTGTGGAACCAGGGATTTTTGTGCTCAAGCTGACTCGACCATCCGTACCACCATCGACTGGACAGAGCAAGAAGAGGAAGTTGGTTACTGGCGACTACTTTCCGGCAGAGCTCCCCGAAGCCGCCGCCAAGAAGGTCCCCAAGATCAACACAGAAAGTGCTGAGGAGCAGTCTGCTCCGACAAGCCCTAGGGTTTGTTTCGTTGAAGCAGACGCTCCCGACAAGCTGTGTCCCGACACACTTGCCGGGGAGCATCACGCTCCGGCAGGATCCCAGATTCTTGCCATAGAAGCGGATGTTCCCGCAGCAGCATTTGCGCCTTTAGTCCTTGTTGTCGAGCCACAGGCTCCGACATGGGCACAGCAGGTAGTCCATTTCCTTCAGACAGGAGAACTTCCCGAAGGGCAAGAAGAAGCAGAAAAAGTAGCCCGGCAATCAAGTATGTACCAGTTTGTAGATGACATACTGTATAGAAGAAGATTCAACGGAGTGAAATTGAAGTGCATTTCCCGGGAAGATGGACGAGAGTTGTTGGCGGAGATACATGGAGGCATATGTGGTCACCACATTGGCGCAAGAGCACTTGCCGGCAAGGCTTTCCGGCAAGGTTTCTTCTGGCCGACAGCCCTCGAGGATGCAACTGCACAAGTAACCAAGTGTGAAGCGTGCCAGTTCCACTCCAAACAAATTCATCAACCAGCTCAAGCTCTCCAAGCAATCCCTTTATCCCGGCCATTTTCGGTCTGGGGGCTCGACATTCTCGGCCCCTTTTTCCCCTCGTATACGGGTCGCCTCGAGTGCTCGCTTGTGGTGAGCTAGAGCAAGAGCAGCTGCGGCAAGATGACGCGCTGCTCCTCGAGGAGGATCGTCTTCAGGCTGCGGTACGAGCTGCTCGCTACCGGCAAG
This sequence comes from Triticum timopheevii, assembly GCA_963921465.1. Taxonomy (NCBI): domain Eukaryota; kingdom Viridiplantae; phylum Streptophyta; class Magnoliopsida; order Poales; family Poaceae; genus Triticum; species Triticum timopheevii. Next base: position 174,545,271 of record OY997264.1, on the reverse strand, counting down.
CTTTGTGCCGCTACCATAGCCGCAGAGTTAACGCCAGAAGCTTCGAGGGGGAGAAGATAATGAAGTGGATATGGCGTCGTCCAAAGCAGTACAGCCTTGTCGGGACGCAGACGACGGAAAAGCTAAGTTGCCAAAGTTTGAGCATAGTCAATTTTTAAATTTTTATGTTATATTCCTTGAACGACCGTGCCTTGTATGGAAGGCCTGTGCGCGGAGGAATCGACTCGTGGCTAAGTTGCGCCCTTAATTTGTTTTCGAGTCCGCTCAACGATGAAAGTGTGCTGCAACTAGCCCCGACAAGGTTTCTTGCCGGAAGCAACACCGCCGGCAGGCTGCTGATGTCCCGCACTCAGCGCTCGCGGCAAGCGTGCTTGCGCCGGCAAGTTCCCTAAACACGTAGGGTAAAAACATACAAGGGATGGAATTGAGTAAAGGATATAACATAACAAGCAACCCCTTTTCATTAAAAAACATCCCACTCTGGTACAATCCATAGAGCATGAAAAACATGAAAGGGGAGATTACAAGTTTTAGATGCGGCTAAGGCCCGGAGGCTTACAGATTAAAAAAGATAATATGCCCGTAATCCCTTTCCTGTCCCTCTTTTCAGGAGGTAGGTCAAGGAGGCGAAAAGGGCAAAAGGGGCACCTAGGTGAGCTATGGGTGCCAGAAGACACCAAGAGAACATCCAGGGGGCCGTCCGAAGGCTGGATGGTGATGGCGGCGCCGGAAGCGGGGCTCGAAGACGGGGCGGCAGGACGTCAGCATGTTGTCGAGGGCACTACGCCCTCGTACTCCGACTTGACAGCCTTGTCGCCAGCCCTCTTCCCCTTTCGTAGCCTCCCTACGCCAGCCGCCCAAGGAGACGACCCCGGGGAGTTCAAGGAGCCGGCGACGCGGATGATGGGGTCGCCGGTGACGCGCGAAGCGGCGCCCGACACCTAGTCGGGCCCGCCATCCCGCCGCCCGCTACCCTCGTCGTCGCTGTTGCTCTCCTCCTCGTCACTCTTGCTCGAGGGGGAGTCTTCGCTATCGGAGGAGCTGTCCACGCAGCACTTCGCCCGAGTGCCGGAGTCCTCGAAGACTTTGACGGAGAGGAGATCGCCCTCCATTAATTTGAAATGGAGGGTAAACCCCGCCGTCAGGCTGTGGATACTGGCGAACGTCTTCCACCCATGATCAAGATACATCACATTGGGGGCTGGGAATACAACGCGGACTCGCGTGCCGCTGATCCCACAGCCCCTCATGGCAATCTCAGCGTCTCGGGCGGGTCCGACTCCATCGCGCTAGCAAACGGAGCCGGAAGCCGGAGGCGGCGACGAGGTGCCCGGCGCAGCTTGATGAAGAATCGCAAGGGTCGTCCCCTGTATGGACCGCCGCAGGGAGAGGAACCACTGGCGGAGGCGAAGCTGGCGCGCCGCCCCATCCGCCTCTTCCCCGAGCGCCTCGACCTCGTCCTCGACCTCGTCCACGACCTCGCCCCCTCCCTCTTCCCCTTGTGGCTGGCTCTACCACCACGGGCGCTGGATAGGGAGGGATGCGCTGTCTGGCGGCGACCCTCGCCGCCACCGATGAAGGGCCAAGGTTCCCTTCCTCCATGGCGGATGAGAGAAAGGGAAGTAGAAGTTGAAGAAAGGAGAAGATGAGAGAGTGCGGGCTTCTGCGCTCCCCTCCCGCTCTTCTTAAAGGAGCGGGATGGGGGCTCGGCCGCCCCGCTCAGCGAATCAAGGCACAGGAGGAGCAGGGAGTCAGGGCCGACCCGCTGCCTCTGCTCGCAACGGCCCAGTTTCCCACTTCCACCGTCCGCGACCACGAGTGCATGAGAGCCGCGTGGCGGGGATGCAGAACCGAGGCGAACGTTACGCATTTCCTGGATTTAAGTATTGCCCACGATCTCTCCCACGACGTCGCGATTGACGCGTGCTGTTACGGGGGAGCGCGGCGGGTACGGAGTCAGATTTTGTGTGGACCCAGGCCGCGTGTGCCCGTGCCCTGTTTTGGGCCTGGCCCAACAGCGCTCGGCACCGTGTATGGCCCAGGCCCGGGGGCTCCTGTCGGTGTACTAAAGTAGGGGTACCTTAGTACCCCGAACTTGTGCACGGGCAGTCGCAGCGTCCCGCGGCAAGGCTTGCCGGGCGTCCGCCAAGATCCTCCGCTATTCCTATTTACTGCCATTCAAGAACAAAGTGTTAACTGAGAAGACAAGGCCCCGGCAAGAGGAGCTTGCCGGGAAGGACAAAGACCCCGGCAAGAGGAGCTTGCCGGGAAGGCCAACCAAGGCACTTCAGAAAACTTGCCGCGACGCCCCGTGCGTCCCGGCAAGGCCCGGCGAGCGGCAAGCTTGCGGGTGCGACAAGACAACGGTCGCGGCAAGGCGCTTGCCGCGGCAAGGCTGCCACTCTGCGCCCAGGCTCCAGCACATCCAACGACGTGTCGCCACAGGATCGCTCCTGGTGCACGTGGCGGGTAGCTGTGCAGCCATGCGGTGCGAGGTGGCAAGCGAAGCTGACAAGGAGGTCATCGTGGTGATCGGTGGCGCCCCTAACGGTCGCTTCCTGCACTGTTGGGGCGACCGGACGGGCATTAAATGCCCTTGTCCCCTGCCGTCAGAGTTAGGTAGGGGGCACTGTTGATAGTGGTTGTACCAACCCGCGTTTTTACCTTTTTACCCCTCTTTCTACGCTGCCACCTGTCGGTGACCCCTTTAGACTATAAAAAGGAGGCCCATGCGCACGTAGAAGGGGTTCGGTTCACTTCGACTCATTCGACACCACAGCACACCTACGCTCTCAAGCAAGAACAAATACAAACACAAAGGAGCAGTAGGAGTTTTATCTCTCCGGAGAGCTCCGAAGCTGGGTAAAATCCCCCGCGTGCTCCCGCCTCGATCTGCTCTGCGTGCGCCCTCCGCTCCCTTGCCGGACCAGAAGGGGCCCCCTGCCCCATAGGTGCTCATCCCCCACGACAAACAGGACCCCCGTTTCGACTGGAGGAGGCAAATTAGAGAGCTTTATTCAACAAAAGTTTTCCCCGGGCAATCAGCCAGAAGGCTGGTTACCAAAAAACTAGGGGTCTCCTCTAGCCAACATTCGGTCACATTCAATGTGCATGCACGTTTTGCACATAGATGTGCCGGTAAGTTTGCTGACCTTAATACATGTTGAATCTCAAAAACAGAAAAATCACAACTAAGCTCTCCTATTTCATCTAGGATAGGAGCCACAACCGAACGTGAGTTGTGGCGTGTATGCCAGAGTTGCACTAACTCCTGACAGTCAGTCTCCATTATCACACTCGATAGGCCTCGAAGTTTTGCAAAAAGTGTTCCTTCTCGCATTGATAGGGCTTCCATTATAAGAGGATCGGATATGTCACCAAAAGGCTTGCACCAAGCACCCAAGAGCGCGGATACAGACCGGTCTATGCCACCCGCACCTCCTCGACCTTCCGCCACATTGAGTGCTCCATCACATGAAATCTTAATCATACCTGGTTCCAGCGACTTCCAACCATGACCTGGTAGCACAGCTGCTTCGTTGCGGGGTAGCTCCAGCAGCCGTGGACCCAGCTGAGACTCTCCACGTATAGTATACTTCCGATGGAAGTCATTCCTTGACCATGTTGACCTCGCCGTGTTCCGTTGCATGCATGCGTCCATAGGCGTGGTGCGTCCCCACTGTCAGCCTCTCACGTACAGTCATCTTCCGATGACTCTCGGTTGTTGACCATGTTGACCACACCGTGCCGAGCGCACCCAGACTAGAACGACCCGGAGATGGGGAAGACGGGGCAGTGGAGTCGCAGATGGAGAGGAGTGGGAAACTTCACTGGTTCGGGTGCACGGCAGCACATCCGCGGTGCCGCCCACGGGAGACAGGAGCAAGAACAGAGTTGAAGAAGGAGCACGGCTATTAGATTAACATCCAACGGTCCAGCTGCTAGAATCATTTGTTGATTAAGTTGACAAAGCCGTGCGTACACGTCCGCTTAGCAGGCCCACAAGTCACTAACGGGTCCCAGCTGTCAACGGGATGAATAATTTTTTTTGCAAAATAAGGAGGCACTTCCTTCCGTGCGAAGATACAGCCGGTGGGTCCCAGCTGTCAGGTGCAGGAAACATTTTTTTTCAGCTTAATAAGGAGGAACTTTCCTTGCGTGCGACCATGGACCTCGTGGGTCCCAGCCGTTAGGCTCTCCATGTACAGTCCTCTTCTGATGACTCTCGTTTGTTGACCACGCCGCACTGAACATAGAGAGGCGGTGGACGACAGCGAGGCCCCGGACGGGAACGACTCGGAGATGGGAAAACGCGGCAGTCGAGTCGCAGATTGAGAGGAGGAGAAGGGTTATAACTGGTTCTATTGCAATTCATATCAAACTCAGGTTCACAGGACACGTTCATATTCATAGCCAACATTCACTATCAACAACTCAAAAGATTCATATATACACAAGCTTAGCATATCTATGCATCCAACTGATTGATAGATCACATGACAATATTCATACATAATTCACAAAAAGATTCATATATACACATGTTCAGTATGTTTATGCATCCAAATGATTGAGATCACAACCAATATGATCCATGGATGAACTTCAATTACCTAGGGTACAGACTGGTAAATGGTGTTCAATCATAGGTACTTCTTGCTAAAATTAGTTCTTGTACGAGTAAACTTTCGAGTACATAAGAGGCAGCACAGACAATTTGAACTTTGCTTGTAGGTTTATCCTCAAATAGTGTCCTCGTGCCGACGGAGGTTTGAGCAACTTGGCTACTACTTTCATCCAACTAGTTTACTGGCTCATCTTGGTCCTGTATCTCGCCAAAATTCTACATTGCAGATGAGAAAGGAGGCGGTTGAGAAAATGAACCACCCAAATTTTTTGTGCAGTTCAACTGAAATGGAGCATCCTTGGCGTGCAGACTGATTAAGTCCCAGATGAATATACGCGTCAACCAACTTGTCTGGAATCTTTAGACTCCATGCCATATAGTTCGTTACCATATGTGCCGATAACCAAAAGGCACAAGTTGGGACCAAAGACTGGACTGCGTTTTTCTGGGCTATGCACCAAGCAATATTTTTGGCGTTCACTCTCCGAATACTTGGAGTTTGACAATTGGTTGACGCTGGTTGATACTCGAATGAATATAGGCACTTCTTGTCGACATCAATGCTTGTCTGAGTGAACTTTGGAGTACATAGCAGCAGCATAAGTACCTGTCCATCTGATCATTTTGTGCATTTCTACTGAAATCACCCGATGTAATGATTTGCCTGCGAGTTCAGGCTCCAAATTACTCCTTTATGAAATCGGCAAACAGTAGCACAATACCAAATTACCAATACATATGACAGGCACAATAATTAGGATAAAGACCAGTACCAACCTGTGTGAGGTAGCATATCAATTACTATTTCCTTTGACTGGAAGCCGAGATAAGCCAAGCGACTGACAGCAAAGGAAGAAAGCAAGCGGAGATTAGCGACTGACAGGAAAGGACGGAAGCTGTCGAGGCAATGAAGCACCCAAAGTTTTTGTGCAGTTCGACCAAAATCGAGCATCCCTGTTGGCACATATATTGAGAGAGTGAGATTACTGTAATAGTGGGACTAGTTGATGAAACATACACTTATAAATAGAAGCACCCTCATTATCTTAATGGGTAAAGTTAGCAACGTAGTAGTCTTGCTTAAAGAGAGGTATTAGTTTATTTAATCAGTGCCAATTAGCTCAACTCAACACTCAAAGCATTGCCATTTATCATAGGTTGCAAAACTTAAAAGTGCAAAGATAAAGGAGTTTCTCATGACAGTAGCACGATACAAATAGAGATGACAACAAACTAATATGGATGAAGGCCTTAGGCCCATACCAACCTGAGAAAAAAAGCTTATTCATGTAGTCCCATAAGAGATGATAAAGCACTCACTTGAATCACACAATAGTATATATTTTTGTGCACTTCAAATGTATGGTTGAAATCACTCTTGTTTACCAGTGCTGAGATTATATCGAAAGATTATCAAGAACTTCCAGCAGAGTTAAAGCACTGGCTGGGATACAGTTCATTGTATTGTCTTGTGTAGTTCCACTAAAATGTATGATTGGCACAACATGATCCCTTTTTGCACAAGTAGGAACAAGGTGAAACCTTCATTAGCTTAATGAGAAAGGATAGGAAGACATTAGCATATTACTCAAACAGTAGCATCAAATTCATGATGGACAATACGCAAAACATTGCCTCATCGAACCAATGGCAATAAATTGACATGCAAAACAATAGCACTATTATGTCATGACACTAATAATATTCCCTCCCTGCTCCACCACATGATTCACCTCCATAGAAAACATCCACACGTACATGATTCAGCATAGGGTCCTACTAAAGATTTGTTTAACTCCAACAGGAAAATTAGGCAGTAATAAATTAGTGGTACTTAAGTGCTCCTAATTAATTAAGTGAGACAGCAGAAGTGGAAGGGCTCCATGGAGGATCGTCTCACATGTAAGGTAGTTGTTTCCGGAGCCCTTGAATAGCCTCGACTGAGGCCTCTGGCTTCAGCAAGATCGCATTGGCACTATTTATTCTTCTTCTTCTTCCTCTTCATGCTATGTTTCTCTTTCTCCTCACCAGTTGGTGAAACCAAGTACATGATTGGCCTTCAATTCATAATTGGTTTTGTCAGTGAGGGAGTACAAGTGTACTAGTAAAAACACCATTATTTTCTCATGGCAGTCGGAAAATAGAGATGAACACATGCATTAAATATCATTCTTACCTAAAGGAAGGTTATGCCGCCAATATGGATGATGAGGATTGGAACACAGATCTCCCTTTGTGCAGTTCCACCAAAAGGAACCAACTGTTCCATCTGACATTCCAGTTAAACAGCACAAAAGTCACTTCTTTTAAGAAGAGTTTTGTGCAGTGCACCAAAAGGTCACAACAGCAACCCGGTGAATTGGATATCCCTGTTTGCACAAAAAGGCACAGAGGAACCAGTCAGAGTCTCAAACAATTACAGGCAAAAACATTTGGCTAAACTTGTCAGAGTCTCAAACAATTACAGGAAAAAATAGTGGCATGGCTTCATTTTTACCAGGGACATTATATTAAGAACAGCTAAGGCTGCGTTCGGTTCACAGGTTTGGTGCAGGATTTTCGTAGGAACACAACTCCTACCGTATTCTTTCCCTTCCAACCGTTCGGAACACGGGAAAGGTGAATAGTGTTTCATAGGAAAGCTGGTCTGGTAGTACTGATTCCATCGGATTAGAAACATCCACGCGCTGCTCATTTTTTGGGTGGAAGCCCGAGGCAGGCGCTCACTGCCATGCGTTAGATAGGTTGCTGTGCTGTGTTTGCCGGAATAAAAAAGTCAACCTATGTGTGGTACGTGAGATGAGGACAAGAGTAGTCACTATGCAGCTGAATAAACAAATAGCATCTCATTTTGCCTAGCATGCTACTCTAAAAAAACAAATATGTACATTTCATAGTCCATCCGAACACATTCTCTTGAGAGTTTCCTCCAGTTCGTTGTTCCATAGTTTTATACCTACATTCCTTTCCTATTCCTCTATTTTCATCAAGACTTATGTTTTCTGCCCCTTTATTGTGACCGGAGCCTAAATATTTGGTATAAGGGCATGGGACAGTGGGTGCACCAGCACTACAGCACCATGTACGTAAACAGGGGCATAAAGTGGTGATTCATAGTTTGTTGCCATGAGAAACAAACATCTAAGAAACATACTATCTGGGTTGGTCCCATTTTTGTTCACTCTAGCCACCTACTCCTATGTGTGGATAGCAAATCTAGTCCTGGTCATACCACTGTGTACAACGTTACCCCTATATTTCCATTTTCTACCAAGAGACCGGTTGGATGACCAGTCTGTACTACTTTTATCCCCTTTCCTTCCTGTTTGTACCAAGTCCGATGTACATACTAAATTCCCCCACCCCCACTTTATTTCAATGACAAGTATTTTCGGACGGAGGGAGTACAAGATTCGACTCCATGAAGTAGCTTTACCTCTAACAATAGAAGAAGAAAAAATAGGTGACGTTGGACCATGCGATCGAGAGGGGCTGAGAGGTAAAAAATGATGCACATGCAGCGACGTAGCGAGCTGGGGAAGTAGAGCTAAGGCGGTTTCGAACGAAGATATACCTAAAGGTTGTCGGGATGTGGATAGGTGGGCGGCGGGAGGCCGGATCTGCCCACAGGCAACAACGAAGGGATCGGAGGACCTCCCGCGCCGGTGCTCGGCCAGAGATAACGGTGCGGGCGGCAGTGGGTCTCCTCCCTCGCTGTCGACGACGGCCTAAACGCTGCCCCTCCTCCCCTTCACCGGCGGAGGGGGATACATCCGGATCTGTAACCAGCGGTGAGGATAGAAAGCCAGTGTTTTTTGAAGGGAGAAAGACAGGGTTACTACCCCTATCTTGTTTAGATCTGGAGAGGATGAGAGTGTGTGAATAGAGCAGCCCTAGCAAGCAAGCGCGGAGGCTCCGGCCTATATATAAGTAGTGGGGTAGTTTTCCTTTTTCACTCCATCAAAACAATCGTTTAAAATTGTGTACTTTACTACATGCCAGGTCGCGGTTTTTTTAGTTGTTAATTGTTTTTTGAGATAGCTACCCACTTGTTCCAAGTGGTGTTACGGTGTGCCAGGTCGCACTTTGTTTGAAGTCTGGTAGTACTACAAGTCCCTCCATTAAATGAACAACCACCCCCTCGTAAAAATTGTGAACAAGCCCACGGCTAAAATTAGCGGAAACGTGGGTTGCCCCAACATGCATTATTATTTATATTTTCTACTCCCTCCGTTCCTAAATATAAGTCTTTTTTATTAGCCACACCTAAGACAAGAATCTTTTTTATTAGCAGTGAACCCCACATGTCATAGACACAAAAATTTTGGCAAGATTCCCTTAGGCAAGCCAAAGTGTGTCTAGCAATTTGAGCAATTCAGGTTAGGCAAGTGTGGCAAGTGTGGGAAAAATAATGTGGCAACATAAGACAAACATAGTCACAATCCAAATAGCCCCATGATTTTTTGTGACATGCATGAAAATTTGGTTAGTTAAATTTATAGTCAAAATTTGGCAAGGTGCATCAAATCAACACATGCAAGTATCAAAAGGAAAGTCACGGCATGCATGCATGCGTTGTACTCCCTCTGTTTCCAAATATAAGTCTTTTTAGAGATTGCAACAGTGACTACTCCCTCCGTTCCTAAATGTAAGTCTTTTTAGGGATTCCAGTACAAACTACATACGGATGTATATAGACATATTTTAGAGTGTAGATTCACTCATTTTGTTTCGTATGTAGGAGTAGTTCATAGTGAAATCTCTAAAAAGACTTATATTTTGGAACGGAGGGAGTACATACGAAGCAGAATATGTCTACTCCTACATACGAAGTAGCCCATTTGAAATGTGTAAAAAGAGTTTTATCGAATGCAGTGCTTTGATGTGTCGCGTCAACTTGTACAAGCCCGAGAAATTTGATTACTACGACGCCCTCTCCCTCGCAGACTGTGCTCCGGTGCCTTAACTGCACCTGCCTTTGGCTGCATGACAGGTGGGCCAACCACCTCTTGGGCCCACCTGTCATGGACGCAAAGGTAGGAGCAGTAAGTAGAAGCTTTCGCTACACGCTATCCCTCCCGCACGAGGTGGACGGACATGCAGCAGTGGATTCGATACTGTAGAAGTAGGAGTAACATCATTGTTCGTCTTCTCGAAGAGGCGAAGAGCCAAGTGCAAACTGAATGTGGCAGTTGCGAACGCTCGAATGGTGCGGTTCCATGGAGTACTAGCCAGGCTCTTGCATGAGACAAAATTGCTATTGTTTAACGATTAAACTCCATTATCCATATGTTGATACTCATTTTGCATAGGTCCATGCGCTTAGCACCATTTCCTCCTGGGGTCACCAATGTTTATTTGCTAATTAATAGCATTCCATGCAATGAACTAGCCATTGCAAGACATTAAAAGCATGCACACCTCTCATCTCTTATTGGTTGATACGTATGTCAAGAAACAAGAAACAAGGTAGAAGTTAATGCACCGCGCCTAAGTGTTTTGGGACTATTTGGTTTTCGTAAGATGACTTACACACCTAGACGGAGGGAGTAGTATAGACCTGTAAACCGGAAAGGAGTATTTGCCTTTCTAGAGATTTCAACAAGACTAGACTTCGGCTAAAAAAAACAAGTGACTAGACTACACCGTGTGCAGTACCCCCTCCCCTCCGGTTTATAGGGCTCAAATCTCAAATCTCATGAACCAAGGCATTTTGCGATTGGAGGAATGTATCTCGTACTTTACAAAACTACCCTAATTAAACTCATGCATTAATTACGTAGTTCTCTCGTTTTTCTCTCCGCCTTGGTCGTGGTGCACAATATTGAGCACTCCTATATGACTAGCCGTTCTATCTACATGCGGGACATTTCATAGCATCCGGGCCCGTGTGCCATCCACCAAATCACAGTGAGGTGCTACAGTCAAGACTCACCTGTCACCCCGGTGTGGCCGTCATGACCCGTCATATCACAAAACCCACACCTTTACCAGCAGTGGTAAGGTGGCCTCCAAGTTGGACTGGACGAAGCAACCATCATTTCATTGGAACGCTCGTTCAAGCCCTTTCTTCCCTTTCTTGAAGAAAACTTCACTCCAGGCTACTCACTTCTGCCATTTTTCTTCTCTACCGACGAAGGAAAGGTGGGCGAATCAGTTATGCTGCTATATTTTCATTCCAATATAATCTTCTTTTTGCGAAGCACCGACCGATTCTCACATCCTATTATTTTCCCGTTTTCATTGCGATTGTGGTTTCATTTCGATTGCTTTTTGTTTGCCAGTTCATTGATGGATCCTAGAGCACTAGGCAAAGAGTTGCCGGCGGACAACCCACTGGAGACAGCGATCTCCAGGAAGCGAGCACCGACCAACGAGTTGACCATGTTGGCGGGCCAACCCATGGAGACGAAGAACTCCAAGAAACAAGCACTGGCCAAAGAGTTGAGGACGTTGGCGGACGAACTCCTCAAAGAAAGTTGGAAGAACAGCAAGGGCCCCACCGTGCCTACCCCAGGAGCTCTGATTGCCACCTATGTGAGGCTCAAGACCGAGTTTGAGGAGATAGTCGCCGTTGAGAAGCAGTATTCCCCTGGCAAGGTGATGGGCCCCATCGAGGACGAGGAGATGGCCCCTCGAGGAATGAGATCCCCCGGTGAGCTGCACAAGGTAAAAAATAATGGCTTATTACCATAGTTGTCATTTTTGATTATTTGCAATGTGCTTGCTTTTTCATTATTTGCAATGTGCTTGCTAATATGTTAGTGTTGTGCAGGTGTCGGTGGTTGTCCTTGATGATTCCGATGTCGTGGCCCGTCCTGTTGGCATCGCCCTGGAGATCGATTCCGATGCCGCTGTCCATCCTGTAGACATCGCCCCAGAGATCGATTCCGATGGCGCGGTCAGTCCTGTGGACATCGCCCCAGAAATCGATTCCCATGCCGCTGTCCGTGCTGTGGTCATTGCCTGAGAGATCGATGACAAGAAATAGTTGGTCGCGCTAATCCTTCAGGGTAGTTTGCATTTCCCTGTGTTTAATTACCAGAACGATGCGTGTTATCAAACCATCTTAGGGCTAGTGCACTGTCTTGTGTGGGCGGATCTTGCTACTTTTGTTTGATAGTGAATCATGCTATGAATCATGTGAACCCTCTCCGAGTTATGGAAACAGATGTATCCTCACCAGCTTTTGATGTAATATATGGCATGCTTAGATGTAAGTTTGAACTGTTTATCATATCAGCAGGGCTTGTTTGATGATTCTTGGTGTTAGTAGGCTAGCTATTGTGCAAGCTATAGTACTTACAAAACACTCACCGAAGAGAAACGTTGGTGCTGATGAGCTCGTGGTGCCCTTATACTTATCCCTCGTTGATCGACCAATAGCCCTAGCCCCTAAAATTGTAGGCTTAGCGATCGATTAGACAATAGTCGACATACATTCAGGCCTCATTTGGTTCATAGGGTAGGAAAATCGTAGCAAAAGTACAGAGAACGTGCAACACAAAATCATAGTAGTGCAGAGACGTACTCCCTCCGTTCCAAAATAGATGACCTAGGCGGGCTAGTTTGGCCTAGTGGGTTTCAGTGATATGACGTGGTACAGTGCCGTCCAGTCTTCGCGTGTGTTAGCAGTATTGTGGGTACAGTAAGTTTTCTTGAAGAAGCGGAATTCAACGAAGTCATGATGGTTCCTTCGTCCGAACAACTTACGGTGGGAAAGGTTGGGCCTGCGATACGATCGGGATAGACCAGGATAATTTTGTGCATGGCAGGTGGACTAGGATGGTCGACGTCCCACATGTCGGCGAATGAAAGTATTCTTTCCGATATAGAGGACGAGCAACGAGTATTCATTGCTTATTTTTGATGAAAGCTATTGTCTCCACTGTTACTCCTTGACTTTGTCAATGCCTCTCTCTCCTCCACATAAGCGGGGACTACTTGCTATGCATGCAGCGGGCAGCTGGCGTCTTGAGGGGCCAGGGCGGTGAGAGCTGGCTCCGGAAGCAGTCCGGACTCCAGCATGGCCCACCCCACATTATCACCATATATTTCTTGGAGTCCATGCGCGGCGGGCGGGCGATCTCTTCTCCCTCCCTCGTTTCTCTCTTCTCAGCCAACGCCGGCCGAGCGATTAGATTTCGGCTATCGATGATTTATTCAATTACGGTCCCACATGTCAGTGAAATTGCAAGACAACGCGTGTCCCCTTCGGTGAGCGGCGTGCGAGCCGGACTGTTGGGGTTGCGATGCGTACGAGTTGTAAGTGTGCCGCCTTTTCCTTTAGAACTTGCGAAGCGTAACATTTGCGCACGATCGATCGATAGAAATCCAGAACAAAATGACGAGGGCGGTGCTTTCCCGCTCGTTAGGCGGGCTAGTTCGAGTGATATGACGTGCTACAGTGCCGTCCACTTGCTCCATTTTAATGTAAGCAAGAGTTTACACTCGTACGAGGGAGGAGTGCGAAACACCGCGGATCTGATTTTGATCGAGGGATAATTGTTCCCTGCCAAATAATGGAAGATTGTTAGCGATTATAGCATGATAGTTAGGGCATCTCTAGCACTGGCGCACAAATTTACACCGGCATCTGTCCGAGGACACTGATGGATGCCATCCGATGCTGCCCGCATACCTTTCGACAACTATATGAACTAACCAGACGAAATTCGTGCAAACAAAGCAAATTTCAAATTAACCGGATGAAATTCATTACATTTCGAAAACTTTTCCTACAAACTGGACGAAATTCATTACATATTTCGCACAAACTATACTAAACCTACTGTAAACCTAATCTAAACGATCTCCGGCGCCCGACCACCAAGTCCGGCCATGAACCCGAGAAAGCCATCCATTGCCTTTGCCTCCTCCTCATCTGCCTCGATAACCTCCTCCTCCGGCCGGAGCACAAGGTTATGAAGATTTTCGCCTCCACGTCACCGTCAAGCGGCTAATCGGCCGCCGATGTTTACCCCACCAAACTTGGCGGCGATTGAGGGGAGTAGCGGTGGCCTTCCTGGGACCAGAGCGGTGGCGACCTACCGTGTACTACTCTTCCTCGCTGCCGGCTGCGCCCGCGCACACGCGCCGGCTTCATGGTCGTGGCGGCAGAGGGCGGCCGGGGGGGAGGTGCCGGCGATCTCCTTCGTTTGCTCCTGCGACAATACGTCGAAGAGAGGTTTGGAGCGTGCCCGGAGCGGAGCCGCCGATGTCCCTCGTCTGCTCCTGCGATAGTAGGTCCAAGAGAGCTTCGGATCGCCAGGAGGCCATGGTTGAAGTGGTGCCGACAGAAGGAAGGGACCGGAGGAGAATAAGTGTGGGTCTTTGGCTATGGCTGGGAGCTGGGGCTCAAGTTAATATAGCGGGCGAATGGCAATGAGCCACGGCAGACGAATGGACAACTGGCGCCGGAGTAGGTTCGTCGGGCGTGAATGCGGACGCTGCTTCAGTGACTTAACTGCAGATGTGTTTGGGTGTCTGACATGTGGGCCCAACGGGCATCTGGCCCGCATGTCAGTGACACACCAATTGCACCTACAGTTAAGTCCAGTGAATGCGACATTGACATTCTGGAGAGATGGTGACCGTTTCAGGCGCATGCGGACTGTTTGACTGGTCAACCATACAAATACGGAGCTATACGCTGAGCCAGTGACCATATAATCACCATATCTCGTATACAATGATCAAAGTGAGCTATAAAGACAAGTTCGATGACCGCCAATGCATTTTACTCGGTAATAAATGATCAGGATTGAAGGGGAATCCTAATTTGCTTCGTCTTCTGTCCTTGAGCTCTTGACAAACCAGTGCACTATACGGTTGTCCGGCCACTCCACCCCAGAGCTCTCACCAAGCGTCGTTCATGCCACCGCGCCGCACACTAACCGGTAAGGCAGCGATGGCATCCCGTCGCGCCGAGTTCCTCACCGCCCACGAACGCACACAAAATGGTAGGGAAGCGATGGCATCCCGCCGTGCCGAGTTCATCGCCGCTCGCGACCTCACAACTATGTGGGAGGAATTTGAAGATGCCAACGCCGAATGGGCGGTAGAGCAAGAGGCAGCCAAAGCCGCACAGGGGGAGCGGAAAAGTCAGAAAGCATTCAAGAAAAGAGAGGCCTGCCACCGCCAGAAAGAAAAGGACGCACGCGCTGCTGCGGAGAGGTCGGCGGAGATCCAAGCACGGTGGGGTGTCGCCGACAGAGCCGGGAAGGAGAACGACGGCGTCTGGCCAGCATGTGAGAAGTAGTAGTACTAGTAGTTAGTGCGTGTGTCTGTGTCTGAGTACGAGCATGTACCAGTACTACTAGTTACTACTGTAGTTTTTAGAGAAAATTACCAGTACATTAGCCTATACTAAGTGGAAAAATTCCTATCCTATGCATCAAATGGCATCTCTTTCTCTATAGGAATTGAGATGCATGTCATCTCACTTCCTATGATTTTCATATTCCTATCCTATGAACGAAAGGAGGCCTCTGTTGGAGTAAATACTGTAGCTAGCAGTACTGCTGGTACAGTAGTTTTCTTCAAGAAGCGGAATTCAACGAAGTCATGATGGTTCCTTCGTCCGAGCAACTTCAAAGTGGGAAGTGGGCTTGTGATTTGACGGTTCATTAGTCATTGTTACTGCGGCGCGACGACCTGGGTGACTCTACCTTGGAGTTCTGCGTGCATGGCAAGTGGACCAGGATGGTCGACGTCCCACATGTTGGCGAACGGAAGTATTCTTTCCGATATCGAGGAGCAAGGAAACCGCGTGGTATAGTATCACTGCTGATTGGTTCGCAAAAAAATAGTATCACTGCCGATTTATAATTATTTTTTATTTCTGATGAATGCTAGCGTTTCAACTCTTACGACGAAGGGTGCCAAACACGGCACATGCTAGATGTCCCACACGTCAGCGAAAGGAGTGGGACATGAACAACGTGGTAGAGCCCGGCATAAAAAACAGCGTGGTAGAGCGTCTCCACTTCTTCCACTTCTGGGTTGGAGACCACACGTAGTAGTACTTAGGTGTATGAACGGTACAAAGTGCGATCTGGAGAGAAAGACACGTCTAGTTGGAAGGTCTCAGGCCATACACGTAAACAAATATAAAAGTTAATATGTGCCTCCAACTAATATAGTAGTAGTAGAGTACTTAAACACGTACTCCATACCATCACCGTGCATTGCACGTACAACATTTAGTGGTAGTACGTAGTAAGAGACAAATGCCGCCCAAGAGTTCCCTTCTCGACCTACTTTTGGGTGTTTGGTAGAGTGTATGGAGGGTGCATGAGTCCACACTAGTTTAGCACAAATACACTAGAAGCATGCATGAAGAGAGCATGCATGAAGAGGGAACAACTATGTTGAGACGAGAACGCAACCAAACACACCCTGCATGCCACGCATGTTCATACCATTTGTGCCTTTCTACTTCACTTATTGCGCTACATTACTCAGGTTCGTACGTCCACTCCTGGGTACATGTCCGTCTCGTAGTTCCAGTGCCACGTGTTTTTCATATAGATGGAACGATTGTTGCATAACACGTGCGCCTTGATGCTAGATGTCTCGCGTGTTGGCAAAAGGATGAACAAAGCTCACGTAAAAAAATAGTGTGGAAGAACATAGATTCCGGATGACCGAGAAGGAGCAAGGAACCTCGTGGTGGAGCGTCTGCACTCATAATATTTAATATTATTCAGCGATATAAAATTAACCAATCATCTCCACAGTGGACTGGAAGAGTACGAAACACGGCAGCCCGGTGTAGTTACATCATACACTAGTACATGGCTAACCCACGCTATCACCATATTTCTTGGCTTCCGTGCGACACCTATCTCTACTAATCCAGCAGCATGTATCGCTTCTCCCTCCTCGTCTCTATCAAAGTGCGGCGGGCTGGCGTTTCTGCCATCTATTGAGGTCGGTTAACTATCACATGTTAGCGACATGCCAAGAGCATTCTAAAAAAAATTCCTTTCACATTCCGTTTTCAAAAAAAAAATCCTTTCATGTACGAATTTGCCTGTATGCTTTGAGCAACTTGCATGTCCTATACTGCTCCTGTTTGATACTCTAACTTAGCTAGAGGTTAGACTAACTCATGACTAACCCTGAACTAACTGTAGCCAAAGAGGTGTTTGGGTGACAGGGTTAGATTGACAATAAATGCACTTCATGGAGGGAGAAAAGTGATTTTTCAGTGGTCCCAATGAGAACTATCTCCAGTTAGCACCTCTTGGGTGGGATAGTTTTTTTTGGTGGGTTCGGTGCAACTTGCTCCAATTTAAACCCTCATGCTTGGATACTTTAGGGCTATTTGAGCCCCAGCTAGCTCAAACTAACTCTAACCCATGGATCCAGACAGGGCCTATGGCCTGTCTCAACGCGGAGCAGTCGCGTGCACCGGGTAGCGGTGCTCTCTCGGCCGTCGCACCACTTCAAAGCCGGCGCCAGTGAGAGGTCGCCTCCGCTCTGGCCGGGCTTTAATGCGGCACTGACGCTCCAGGCGACGATGACCGTTTCACGTAGGAAGCGCGCGCTGGCAAGGGAGTATAGGTTTTGAACCGTTTCAGGTGTAGTAGTAATGGTAGTTTGCAAAACTACTCAATTATTGCACTGAGTTTCCTAAGAAATTGTGGTAAAAAACGTTACTCCACAACCCGCTTCCCTTCTCCTTCCTGCTCGTGATTTACGTGGCCATGTTAACATGGTTGTGTCAAAAAAATGTCACTTCCTGCTCGTGATTTGCGTTATAAAATTACAAGCAAGATTCTCGTGCATTGCACGGAACATCAATATGCATTTTTTTTACAAAACACCTGTTGTGATTGACCCATGCAGGAGTAATCCCATGTGTAAAAACTAATGATATCTCGAGAATTTTATCGGAAAACTGGTATCTCGAGAATGTCATCGAAAAAATGAAAGATGAGAGATAAGGCGAGGAGGAGTGGAGCGTGGTGGTGACTGGTGGTCGGAATGGGCGGAGGCATGGGGATGGACGGCGCCGGCAGGCGGCAGCGCCCACCATGCATGCTAGATTGTTCCAGAGACTTATTCCTTTTTTAATTGCTGAGCAATGAGGTTGCGGGAGATAATGATGTGGAGAGAGGTGCGAGTATATTTTGTAAATTATCATAGTTTGCTTCCTATCCATGAGATATAGATCATACAGTCTGTATTACAAGATGGCAGGCACACCATCATCGCCAACTCGTTTTTTATAAGGGTATACAGATGATAAGTTTGCTAACTACTAAAGTAAAGTGGAATTTGTCCATGTTATGCAAGTAAATAAAGGTGATTGTTTATCATACGGGTAAGGTTGGATGAAGGGTGGTAGGAACAAATGCTCCGCCTAGAGCATGTGTGTGTGAGATGGAGTCTTAGTGTGTGTGGTGTGTGTGTGTGTGCGTGTGTGTGTGTGTGTGTGTGTGTGAGAGAGAGAGAGAGAGAGGAGAGAGAGAGAGAGATGGAGTCTTAGTTTGTGTGTGTGTGTGTGAGAGAGAGAGAGAGAGAGATGGAGTCTAAGTGTGTGTGGGGGGTGCATGTGTGTGTGTGTGTGTTTGTGTGTGTGTGAGAGAGAGATGGAGTCTTAGTGTGTGTGTGGGGTGTGTGTGTGTGTGTGTGTGTGTGTGCGCGCGCGCGCGCTCACGCGCGTGTGTGTGTAGGTGTCCCGGGGTCCTCTGTGGCGGATGTAATTTAAATGTGCATGGCTTCATCATAGAGAGGTGATGTGTATGGCAGAGGCCACAAACGATGGGGTGCGAGAGAGAAAATGCCCGTAGGAGGGAAGAGAAGGTGCGTGCGCGTGAGAGGAGTCGACATCGAGAGAACGTGTTTGTTCGAGAGACACCACGGAAGACTACTATATATCGATAGTGCATGTAGACGGGAATTAAACAAAGGGATGGTCTTATTGGTTTCGGGGATATAGGGGAAGAGTGAGAGGCGCGCGGGGCGGGGGGGGGGGGTAGCCAGAAGGAGATTGTTAAGTGTGAGTGTGTGTTTTGCCCATCCAGGTGGAAGTTATGTGCACAAAAGAGGAGAACGATTCGATGTGGCGTTAGGATTGAGGGTAATTAACTACGTATGGAGACATAGAGACCTTGAACGTGCATGTGTGAGAGGTATACATGTATACGTGGGATGTGTGTGTGTGCGTGCACGCATGATAGAGATAAAAGAAAGAAGACATAAGTCCTAAGATCAACGACATCGGAGAGACGGATCGGTATGACAATATGCATGCATGTGAGAATGCAGGGAAGAAGGCCCAACAACTGAGCATGTGTTTTTGTCTTTAAGAGATAGTGTCATGGGCTGGAGCATGCATCTATGGCGAGCAGAGGGGGTGAGGCGCAACGATTGTGCAAAAGAGATCAACCTATAAATGCATATGTATGGATAGACATATATAGTGTGGGTGATAGGAAGCAAGACTCCGTGCGAGAAAGAAATGTTGATGGAGAAACTACAGATAGATACAGAGATGGAGATGCTAGCTAGAGAGACATCCGTTAGTTTGGGTGTCGGAGATGACCGTCGGGTGGTTCAAAGGGTGAAGTTATATATGTCTGTGAGAGGGCACTTGACTGCATGCATGTAGAGAGAAACATATGTAGTGTGCGTGATAGGAATCAAGAGTGTGGGTGAGAAAGAAGGTTGATGGAGAAACAGATAAATAGAAAGATAAAGATGCTAGCTAGTGTGTGCTAGAGATAGGAGTCAAGTGGATCAGAAGGCTGGGTTATGTGTGTGGGTGTGAGAGAGATAGAGAGAGGGTGCATGTGAGTCACATACAAACAAATATCAGAGAGAAATGAGATCCAGAGAGACGGAGTTTTGTGCCTGCGAGAGAGAAAGATATTTCACAACGAGAGTGATAGCTAGAGAGACATATGAGGGAACGCAAGATATCTCTAGGGAGAGAGGGTGTGTTTGAGCGACATACAAGAGAACAATGGAGAAATATGAGACCCTGGGAGACAGAGTTTGTGTTTGTGTGTGAGAAAGAGATATTGAAGAGGAAGAGTCGTAGGTTCTCATATCTAAGGAGCGAAAGACATCTCTGTATGAGGGGTGTGCGAGTGGCACACATGGGAATAGTTGAGAGAAATGAGACCCCGGGAGACAAAGTTTTGTGTTTGTGTGAGAGAAAGAGATTCCACATGGAGAATCATAGCTAGAGACACATAGCAGGGAGCGAGATATACTTAGAGAGAGAGAGATAGAGTGATGAAGGTCGATGGAGAGAGTACCGTCAGTGTGTTACGAAGATAAAAGATCATTGTCGACATGCAGGTAGCACGAGAGATGTGTGAGAGACGATGAACGCGTATAGGTCCAGAGAGATAGTCCTATATAAGCATGAGTGATAGCTATATGAGACGAATATCTGGATTAAAGGGGATTCAAATATTTAAGCTGGAGATCACGACATCGATAATATCATAACACAAATTCGTGTATCAAACATGCATATTCATTTGAATTTGGGCACACGTGTAATGTTATATAGTTTATCAATATTGGTGATCCATAGATTCTTCAATTACAAACAATGCATGGTTTATATGCAATCTTATATTTACTAATTGGAGGCACCATACGAGCTTCCACGTTAATCCTTGGAATTAAGCAAACCAGCCGTCCGATCTTGAAATTAACTATTTTCCACTGCCGGATGTGGTGCCTAAGGAGTCCTTTGCTTTTGTCCCACCTTAAACTATCTTCAGCAAAAAAATCTCTGGCAGTCTCCTTCCTCCCCTCCACGAACCACCTCAAAGAGGAAAAAACTACCAATGCACCGAGCGCTCCTCCTCCTCATCCGGTCCTCCTCCCGTCCAATTTGCAGTTTTCACCTATTAGCCAATCCCACCAATGCGACGAACCCTAGCGCTAGTCCTCCTCCTCCCGTCCAATCTGTAGTCTTTCCTAGCAGTCATCTATAATATCCAACTAGCCTCTTCCCCAATCCCTTCCTCCACGACCTTTGAATCTCTACTACACCAACCACGCAGCAACACATCTCGGCTAAGGAGAATGCCCTTTTAATTCCCTGAGCCCGCAGCTTCCATGCCCCGACCAAATAGCAATCCACCATGTACAATGAAGTGGAGAAGGAGGTGTTTTTGGATCAGCAGATGAATCAGATCTAGTAGGAGAAGGGGTGTTCTAAGAACAGTTTGAAGCAGATCACGGAGCAGCTGTAGTCAGTCATTCATGAGGATGCCAAGCAAAGGAGCTAATGTACTACAAATTGATGGTGTATCTGTAATTTTTTTGCAAGAGATACACAACATTGCTCCTGACCGATGAAACACAGATAACCTTTCATCCAAATCTCGCAATTCTGTCTTCTATCTACATGATTTTTAGTACATATACAGAAGTTTTGTAATTTAATTGAATGTGCTATGTTGCTAGAGGGACTGGGATCTGTTGGGGACAATTTTGCTCCTGTACGGAATTTGCCAGCGATAATTTGTAGGCATGATAGCCTGAGTTGTCTTAGTTGGAATCCAACGACCATGTACTTTGTTGTGAGTCTTCCATGCAGTTCAACAACTACATCTGCAAGAGCAGTGTGAGGTGTGTTCTTCTTCTTCACAGAGAAAAATCTAAAAAAATTGAGTCAATTTGTTTTCCTAAGTATTAGTTATGTTTGTATAGCTGACCATTGTGTACTATTCTTGCATGATTGGATCATACTGTGAATACCTCAATGAGTAATATATTTGTATTACTAGATTAGTTGTAAGTGTAATGGAATATTGGAGTGTGATTGTGTGAGTCAGCGACCTGCAGATTTGAAGAACTAGATTTAATAAATTAGCTGCAAGGATGTATTCTTTGGTCCATTTTCCTACTGTGAGAAATATGTAACAAACAGTTCAAATTTAGGACCTTCCTTAGACTTAATGTATAGAATAATTCATCTAAATATGTTTGTTTTTGTATATGCAGAAACTTCTTTGTAGTTCTTACATCAGGAAGCTGGAAATCTAAATATAGCCCTCTTCCTAATAATCAAGCAGGTTGTACCATTTTTCTATTTATGTGCACATAAATGTTTTTGGTAGTATATGGAGAAATTTTACATGAAAGAATGTGAGACAACCACGGAAAAGAAGGCAACGCTGGTACCCTTCCACTCTATCAGATACAGAAAACACTAGAAGCAGAATACCCATTACATATATACTATACTACTTATTCTGGAAAAGGAAGCTCCTTAACTCAGTGACACTAATATGACCTAATTCCTTCTGTTGGTTTGATGTCTACAACATGGGATAGCCATTGCCAACAAGATGTAATAGTTGAGATAAGTGTATCTTTTGTCTTCCACAAAGATTGATCTTTTAATTTCTTCCCTTTTTGGTTCTACTAATTTTCTGTTTGGCTGAATTATACCATTTAATTATTTATTCAAGAGAAAAATATTTACTGGTGATTGTTGATTGGTAAACTTTTACCCAACTAAGTACTCCTTTTGTACATTCACTTTTTGTTATTGGAAGTTCTATAGTTGCTCTTCAACATGACTATGTGGCAATTTGAAATTGTAATGAGATATCTTTGAAGCATATATATTATATTTGGTTTAACCTTCAGTATAATCATGTATGTACTGTTTGTCCCAGACTGCATTTGTACAGACTGATTATATTGTTCTTTACTTCACATCAGTGAGTTTGATAATTTCCTACTCACTTTATGTTGATTCAAAGCACTGTAGATGTTGTCACTATAGTAGGTACGGGTTGCATCCAAAATGCAGTATTAATTTCATCTGGACGTTCTAGCAATAGCACACTGAATTTAAGTTGTAGATTTCTCTATCTTTTCCACTACCTTTCAGCAGACAATTTGGCTAATTTTTAATAGTTATATGTTTCTTTGGATATGCTTAATGATGGCTTCATGATGGGCGGTCTTCGGGTGGTATGGGGATGCATGAGAAAGCATGGAACATCTGGTAATCAGTTCGATCCGTTCTTCCATATGTTGCTGGCCTCATGCTTTCTTCTTTTAGTAGTTTTACAGCTATTTGAGATAATAAATCTACCACAGATATGGAATCTTGAGGGTTAAAACAATTAGACAGTGATATGGTATCATGTTGTTTTGCATAAAGAATACTCGAGTGGTATATGTTCTTCCCATATGAATGTTTGGTCTTCTATTTAGAACTCGAGCTCAGTTTAAATTTTCAGTGTCAATGATGACGAACAACCAATGTTTGTGCTCCGGATAGTAGTAACATTATGGAAGTTATGATAACGGAGGAAGCCAAGGTATGTGCCATGATGGTGGAGAAGCCACCTCTGCCACCCTAACGTCTCTCTGCCGCATGATATATATTTTGCAACAACAAGTTTCACTGATCTGATCTCAGGTAAGCAACAAGTTCTTTTTTTCCCCGTCTGATCCATGCTGATTCAACCTGGAAAGGTTAAGATCACATGTACTTTTAGGGATGATCGATGGAATTGAACTATAGATCCAAACTTTTGTAAAGACCTTCTAGGATTTTGATTTGACGTAAAATCGGTAGCATTGTTTCTACATTGTCTCAACAAGGCCGCGGTGAATATGCTGCAGCTATGTGCGTACATCCATTCTCCACTGTCTCCTGCCCTCCCAGCAAGGTTGTCTAGAGATGCCAGATCGCAGCTGATGCCTTATGTACAGGATTGACAGAGACAACTTCCCTCCATGTTGGACATAAGTCAAATAACCATAGGAAAATATTAGCAGGCCTTCACGTCCTGGCTCCTGTAGCACCAGTGGCTGTGGCACCAAGTCTTTGTGTGGTCTGATGGTTAGATCACAATTGTCATCGATGGCTATAGCCGACGATGTGTTGGAAACAAACCCTGCTAATCTGCATACGTTGTGGTAAGCTCAAGTATACCTATCTCTTACTAATACACATTGTCAATCTCCCTCTTCCTCTCACTGAAATCTCATAGAAAACGTTCCTAATTACAGCATTAGATCGCAATATGGGATATCTTCGCCCATTGTGCAAATGAATCTTATTTGATGCTTGCATTTTCATTTGGATGGGTTTTATGCGGCATGGGAGTTACAGCTTTACTCAGTGCACTTGCCAATCACGTGTTTATTAAAATGCCTATATGTGAGACAAAGATTCGAATTTCTTTTCAGTTCTATATATGTTAATGTCATATACCTAAGGTTTTTATTTTCCAAGAGACACATGAAGTTAACCCAAGTTTAAAAAAAGGCTAAGGCCAGAGGGTGCATATCGCAAGGTCGCTACCACCACAAAGCCGGCGCCCAACTAATTAATTTGGCTAATCCGTCAATGTCATACAGAGAGCTTGCATACATGCATCAGTCCAGTATATAGGTTCACTATTTTAAAATATACGCAGACTGAGAGATCCGTATGATCATTTAGTCGCCTGTCGATCATGGTTTCCATCTTTTTTTAGTGATTCCAGTAGTTTATCATTTCAACATACCTCATCTGAAACTAATAAGTTACTTCTCTGTGAACCACAACGGCACCTGCTACTAACTGCACAGTAAGTGCAAACACATACTGAATATTAAGCAGAGTCAGACTCAGTTGTGGCCTGCAAAAATACACAACATATGACAGTACATAAATTAGTTATTTCCATGAATTTTATACAGATGCTTAACATTAATTTAGCTGTATTTTCCCATCTCCTTATTATATCTGCTCGGTCAACTTTTTCCAAATTAACTTAAGAGTATTTTCTCTATTCTATTTGATGGTCTAACTTTTCACTGCATTTTATACTTATACTGGAAATCAGACATAAAGGGTAAATAAATTATAACGGTCAATCTTTCTTAGACTTTCCATAATAAGAGAGATAATGTAGACTCAGGTAGATACAACATGTTAGAATTTATGTACAGTTCATACATTTTCTCCAGAGGATGTTACTAAATTATCCACATGGAAAAAGTTCCACGTACTTTTCAACTTTGTAACAAAAAATGCAGACTTTTTAAGAAAAGAAAAATGCTAACATTATATGTCATAAATTAAAATTCTTATCTATTCGGTGGAGAGTACAACTGCGAACTTCTGTAATTCAATGACCAACTGAAGTATCATGACAACATATTTTCATTCTGCTTTTATTTTGCCATAGAGTCCATCATGGTTTTCATTCAATATTACTTTCTGCGATCTCAAATCCCGGGTTTTGCCAAGTTGATGAAAATCATGAGTGAAAAAATATATCAAGAAATACATATCGTTCTTTGGATATATTTCAGGATTCCTAAAACATTTGAGGTCTGCCATAAAAAAACATTACAATATATTTTAAAAAATTACTCTGGATTGAACACGTAGTACAAGGGTATGTATGCATGGACAGTATAACTAAAAGAACTAATCGAGGGAAATAATTTGTAATTGAATGTACCTTTTCTTACAATTTTATTAATATAATCTAACAATATACCAACAACTAGCTCGTGCAGTTGCATGGGATGATGGCTAGTTAGTGTCTAAACGGGATTACACTATATGTTGAGTGTGTGAAACACATTATACATGTTTGAGAAGTTAAAAAAACCCCGCATGAAACACACATTAATTCGAGACAGTTAGCGAGGAATGCATACATTGGATTTCAACATAAAGTGGTTTCAAATATTTGAAAATCCAAATTGATGGATACAACCTTATGAATCTGAGATCATGCCATTTGTAAACCATCTTCATGTATAAATGATGTTGTGCTTTTGAAAGTATATGTGTAAAAAAAGATGTATATAGAATGTAATTCCAATTGAAAATGGATCCCGCCCGGACAAAAAAAATGTAGAATACAAACGGGATTCGAATTGAGTTGGCACGGTAAACGTGCACTGTGCAAAATTTGAACGAAGCGGGGAAAGTCGCAGTAACCGCCCGAAACCAAAATCTGCGAGATGGAAATCACTACTGCCTATCCCTGCCGCGCAAAGCCTATCTGCTGGATTTCTATAGGTTTTGATAGGGGTAGGTTTGTAATTTCACCCAAACGTGACGTAACCGCCTCTCACCTGGATTCATACACGGTGGGCACCAAAACATAGTGTGCCCTCGGCCGAAATCGACTCCCTCCCCGATTCATATTCATACACGATGGGCACCAAAAACAAACTCTCGTCGGCAAATATTCGGTGTATGCGAGATTACCGTCCTATCCCCAACCGACTAATGTTGCTGCGATGTAGTAGAAATTTGAAACGGGGGCTAAGTTTGTAAATTTCCCTCGCATTTGAGACAAGCGCGCCATGGCTACATGGTTCCCCCCTTCCTCTCTACCTCCCTTTTCCCCATTCGTACTCCGTGGGCGCCAAAACACCCTCTCCACCCCACCCTCCTCCGTCCGCCGCCGTCCGCCACCCCATCCACCGCCGTCCTCCTCCACCATGCCAGAGCTGATACCCCGACGCCGCCGTCCATTACAAGAGATCGACCTCTCTCATCCACGCCTTCGGATCGGGATCCTTGCATCCCGTCCTCTCGCTTCATCCCCGCCGTCGTCCACCTTGCCGGCGCCGCTCCTACGACCGTCTCGTCCACCGTGCCCTGCCGTCACCATCTACCCTCCTAGATCTGCTTCCACGCCGCTGACAGCCATCGCTACCGCAGCACCGTCAAATTCTCACCAGATGCGTACACGGCGCCGCACCAGAGGGGGTACTCTTTCGTATCTGCTCAACTTATTTATCGCAGCAAGAAAATAGATCGCCACTGCTTTATTCTGATTTCTTGTCTTGGTTGCGAAGTTGCCTTTGTCCGGTTTGCACCTTCAGATCCGCCATGGCACGCTCAACACTAGTTAAAACACAGTAGAGTAAATTTCAAAATTGGGCCAGTCGATTTTTCAGAGCTCGCCGGAGTTCGCCGGTGCAATCCAAGGGGCTCGGGTGGTTGTGGGGCCTCGCCGAATGAAGAAAACTCGACGCGGGTGGGTGTGGGGGTGGTCGAGGAACACAGGCGGTGGGGTCCGGTGGTCCGGCCGGCGGCCCGTGCAGTGTTCTGTATGGGAAGAATCATAGACGAGGATGAAGAAGGGTTAGGAGACGTAGGATCTTCATCCAACCGCCTAAAATGGTCGAGAGACAGCTGTGAGTTGCATTCTTAATGCGCTCTGGTTCATCATGTGTGGGCACTACGCAACCAACATTTTATTATCCAAAATCTGCTTGCTCTTCTTTACCATGTTCGATAGTGCTGGCCTGTACGTGATCGATAGGCTTTCAATTACTAGCGGCAATACAACACCGCATTTTCAAGCCAGTTCCACTTTCCCGATTTATATATCGTGGTTATGGTGTACCCATGTTATGTACACTATGATCTGCCTAGTTGTTGTGTGCTCTTGTTATCATGGTTTGGCAATAAACTATCTATACAGTATATTATGAACCTATCATCTGCCAGCTATCCTTACTTCTGGAGCCTATTTTTTTTGTGTACTTGTGCCAAATTATATAAATGCACGCACGATATTACAGCACACATGAGCTCTCTCATCAGAATCCAGTGATAGCACATAAGTGTTTACAGGGCGCCCCTATATTAGAATATCATCTGCATTACAAAGATAATCTCACAACTATTTATGTTTTCATGGTTCTCAGATATTATACGCAATTACAGTGAATATCAGAATCCGTGCATCAGAAGAATATTGTGGAACACTGCAATGACTTACAAAATTAGCACCAAGGCATTGAGTGCCATTTTGGAAGTAATGAAACTCGTACGCTCCCCATCTGTTGATTCTTGTTCAGAATATCATTCTAATGACTATTCTAACCTCGAGGAGTCAAAGGCAGATGGCCTGTCCTGTTCACCCATCAAGGTGCCTGTGCTAATTTGGCAAGGTTTTATTGATTGTGTGTATCTTGCATATGTTGTCCTGCATTTCTTCTACTTTGTTTCACCACCATCTACTTAGTTTACTCATCATATAACTCGAGATGCTATGCCCATCCATTATCAATACATATTCCATCTGTCGTCATACCATGTTTTTCCACTCAAATGAAGTTCTTGTTCATCAGACATCAAAAAGGAAGATGGTGATTGCCGAACCTGAAGGAGCACCAGCAAAGTCCTTGAAAAACGTGGTGGTGCCAGAGAAATCAGACAGCACCCCACTTATATTGGATGTACAACCATTGACACAAAACATAGGACCGACTCCAGCAGACTGTACCCATACTTCACTAACCACACCACTAGCCCCACCACACAGGACCTGCACTCCAGCAAAAGGTATACTGATTTCATTTGCCATAGCACCAGCCGTACCACAGAAAAATCCCACTCCAGCAAAAAGTACAGCAAGTCCACCAGCCGAAGACCTATCCCAACTGCAGAGACGGCCAATTCCTTCAGATTGGAACCCCATTCCATTTATTCCCAGTTTAAAAGACAATGCTTTCAATGTTGTTAGGGACTATGTGCATATATTCCCATCATGGGAAGATTGTAGTGAAGACAAACACCATTTTCACATCTTCCTGTCCAACTTACATGTAAGTGCTATTATTCATGGTTATTATTTTCCTGTTTTCTGCTGATCGAACACATCAATGATTTAAATTACACTGTTGTAACTAGGTGAGGGTCAATCTGGATAGTCATGACGAGCAAAGCTTGATTGTGCTTTTCAAGGAAGCATTGCAGCAGTATCGGTGTTACCTAAGGAAATCACACTTTGATGCCAAACCTATAAACGAATTTCCTGTGAAGTCTCCTATGCTAAATTTAGAAGACATTGAATGGAAAAACCTTGTTATGCATTGTCTCGTTCCCAGGATGAGGTACTGTCTACGAAATCACATGACAATTTGAACTTCTACTTTTTCGCATGTGCCTTACGGATCTTTTTTGCAGGAAATCTGCTCGAATAAGAATTCCAGTTTGAAAAGAACGACAGGATATCGCAAATATGCTGCCCGCTGCTTTGCTCTTGTTAGTACCTGTTGTCCTGTATCACTGTACTTGCATACATACATGGTTCATTATGTGACAGCAGTATGCATGATAGCTTGCTTATCAATTGTTCGCTCCAAATTATCTGATCTGTATGAATGGTTACATTAGTGTAGAATATATCCAATGCCAATGAATTTTTCTTGTAAGTACATGCTGTCCTTTATCAGTGTACTTATATTGACAGGTAGTTGTTCATGTACCATCACTCTGCAGCTTATTTTCCTTTGCCCTCCATTTTCTACACATCAGATCTATTTTCCTTTAGCTCTGCATTGTTCTTGTAAGTACATGCTGTCCTTTATCAGTGTACTTATATTGACAGGTAGTTGTTCATGTACCATCACTCTGCAGCTTATTTTCCTTTGCCCTCCATTTTCTACACATCAGATCTATATTTACTCTTACCATAAGGTTGGTACTGAAGAAGTTTAGCTGTGCATTGCTCTTGGCTGTGCCTTTTGCCTGTATCGCTGCACATACATTTATAGCTACTTGGTTCTGTAGCATCACTCTTCATCTTATCTTAAATATTCTCCATTTTTCGTATATTATCACATCTATATTTACTCTTAACAGAATGTAGAATAAAGGCAATGCTTATGAAGAACATTATGTGCTAAGCTTCTTGAACTGCCCCCCCCCCCATCAGCAAGGACAAGGGCATTATAGAGCATGTCTTCACCAGTAACGTAAGTTTGTCCTTCTGAAGCCTTCAAACTTTGTTGTGTATATTTGGTTAGGCATGACTGCAACAGCTGTTTATTTTTGGTGTTTGCATCAAATTGCATGTTTAAAGTTTATTATGTAGTTCATAAACAAAAGTTTGTCCTTCTCAATTTAAGTTTTCAGTTGTACAACCAAGTTCCTTCTCATACCATGTAAATTAAACTATACAGAGCAAGTGAACTTCTTTTGCACTGCATGTATGCTTCTGTTCTTCATCCGTAATCCAGTGGTGTGGTGAACCTACCCACTACAGCACAATGTCATATTCTGCAATGTCTTCACTATGAACAATGTCATATCATTCTACTATTATTTAAACCGCCTCTTTATTTGCCAATCTGAAATGGGATAAATTGACAGCACACTAACCATTGATACTTATGAGTTCTTGATCTGTAATCCAGTGGTGTCGTGAAGCTGCCAACTCCTTCACAATGTCAATTCTTGCCATGTCTTGACCTGAACAATACCATATTGTGTTAATGCAATTTTAAACTGTGTCACTTTATTCGTCAGTAAGAAATGTGATGAATTGTCAGCACTGATACTTTTATGTGCAAAACCTGTCATCTGTCTGCTTGTTTATCTTTCAGAGTGAGGAAGATATAAGTGTTGAACAAGCGCAGTCTCATCATCTTGCTCAGCTGCTTGCGCTGCAGCTCCCCAGCAGGGCTAACCTTTCTTGAACTCTATTGAAGTGTTGTCAGTTTTGTATATTATTTTGTCGACGTGTTTATTTGCACTGGTGGCGATCTTTGATGCCCAGTGTATGTAATCTGCTGTCTGCTTGTGCTTTATTATCATAGTGGCGAACTTTGATGCCCAGTGGATGTAATATGCCATAATTTCTTTATTGTATAGTCTAGGTTTTTTCTTATTCACGATGCTGCAGTTATTTTACTGTGTATATATCCTGTCTTCGCAATAAACCGGCCAAACCGTAAAATTACGGTACATAATCGGGTCGTCATGCAATCACGATGTATGATCCGCATCATAGGCCCCGTCAAACTGGCCCACTAGAAGATTCGGGCCTTTAATAGGCCGAGTAACGCCCGGCCCTCTTTTCGCAAGAAAACTCAATGAGCTTTTAGGAGGTTGAGAAGTAGGCTGGGCCTGAAACGTGCCGAATAGCTCATGGGCCGGCGGCAGCCTGAAATGGACCCCGGCCCATGATTGTGCGAATCAATTCACGGGCTTTTAACAGGCCAAAGTTGTCTCGGTCGTTGTTTGGCCCAATCAGATATCGGCTGCGAGCAGGCCGGATGCAAACCAGGCCGTAGCTAGGCCCAACTATATGATGGGCTTTTAACAGGACGAAATTAATATAGTGTCGAAATGTTAAATGTGCCCTTAACAGGCGGAAACTAATATCAGGCCGAATTACTAAATGGGCCTTTAGCAAGTGGGCCCAAAAGCATAGCGTCCAGTCAACGGGCCGAATCTGATATGGGCCATAATTGAGCCCAAAGCCTCTTAATGGGCTGGACCTGATCTGGGTCATGATTTGGCCCAGAAAGAGGGAGGCTTTTAACGGGACGGATATTATATGGGCCCTTACTAGGCCCGGAACGTGGCAGGCCATTAATGGACCGGATCAATTATGGGCCGGCATTTGGCCCAAAATATGGCAGCCAGTTAATGGGTCGGCCTACTAGGGTCCTCAAAATCTTGTGGGCCTACAGCTGGGCCGGCCCATTAATGTCGGCGAAATCTCGTGGGCCTTTAGCTGGGCCGACCCATTATGATCCGCAAGAATTTTGTGGGCGTTTACCTGGGCCGGCCCATTATGGCACACAAAAATCTTCTGGGCCTTTACCTGGGCCGGCCTATTATGGCCTGCGAAATATTGTGGGCCTTTAGCTGGGCCAGCCCATTATAGTCCGCACAATCTCGTGGGCCTTTAACTGGGCCGTCCCATTATGGGACGCCATATCTTGTGGGCCTTTAGTTGGGCCGGCCCATTTAAACTTGATTGGCCGTGCCAGGTGTCGACGTATCATAGGCGTTTTCTGTCCAATGAGTGGATGACATCTGTCCCAACGATGAGCCGACACGTGTTTCCTCCAGCCAATGATGATTTTACACGTGGAAAATCCCCATTGGTCGGGGCTGTTAACGGGTTATCGGATCCAAAACCCGACCCGATAGCTTAACGGCGTTCCGTTACGGTGGATGCCACGTGTCGGTCACCCTTGACAAAAGCACTTCTGTGACGCGCGATTTATCGTCATGGAAGTGGACACTTCCGTGATGATAATTTTGGTAATGTCATCGAACACTTCTACGACAGCACAGGTATGACTATCTTGATTCTGTCATAAATTTTTCATGGATGTACATGCATGACAAAAAACGCGACCTACTGTGACAAACACGTATCATCACGGAAGTGCATTTTTTTTGTAGTGATGTCACTCTTGATTCATTGCCCATCCCGGTACACCACCGGAGGCATTCATATAGAGTCATATCTTGTTCTAGTTTTTGAGTTGTAATTCCTGAGTTGTAAATAAATAGAAGTGTGATGATCATCATTATTAGAGCATTGTCCCCAAATAAAAAAGGAAAGGCCAAAAAAATAGAAAGGCCAAATAAAAAAAGGACCAAAAAAAAGAAAATAAAAAGGGGGCAATGTTACTATCTTTTTGCACACTTGTGCTTCAAAGTAGCACCATGTTCTTCATATAGAGAGTCTCATATGTTGTCACTTTCATATACTGGTGGGAGTTTTTCATTATAGAACTTGGCTTGTATATTCCTACGATGGGCTTCCTCAAAATGCCCTAGGTCTTCATGAGCAAGCAAGTTGGATGCACACCCACTAGTTTCTTTTGTTGAGCTTTCATACATTTATAGCTCTAGTGCATCCATTGCATGACAATCCCTACTACTCATGTTGACATCAATTGATAGGCATCTCCATAGCCCGTTGATTATCCTCGTTAATTTGAGACTTTCTCCTTTGGTCTTCTCCACACAATCTCCATCATCATATTATATTCCACCCATAGTGCTATATCCATGGCTCATGCTCATGTATTGCGTGAAAGTTAAACAAGTTTGAGATTATTTAAGTACGAAACAATTTCTTGGCTTGTCATCGGGGGTCTGCAAGATGGGAGCATTTTTGTGTGACGAAAATGAAGCATGACCTAACTATATGATTTTGTAGGGATGAACTTTCTTTAGCCATGTTATTTTGAGAAGACATGATTACTTTGATTAGGATGCTTGAAGTATTACTATTTCTTATGTCAATATGAAATTTTATCTTGAATCATTTGGATCTGAACATTCATGCCACAACAAAGAAAATTGCATTGACAATTATGCTAGGTAGCATTCCACATCAAAAATTCTGTTTTTATCATTTACCTACTCGAGGACGAGCAGGAATTAAGCTTGGGGATGCTTGATACGTCTCCAACGTATCTATAATCTTTTATTGTTCCATGCTATTATATTACCCGTTTTGGATGTTTATGGGATTTACTTTACACTTTTGTATCATTTTTGGGACTAACCGGAGGCCCAGCCCGAATTGTTGTTTTCTTGCCTATTTTAGTGTTTCGAAGAAAAGGAATATCAAACAGAGTCCAAATGGAATGAAACCTTTGGGAGCGTGATTTTTGGAACGAACATGATCTAGGAGACGTAGAGCTGAAGTCAAGGAAGCTTCGAGGAGGCCACAAGGCAGGGGGCGCGCCCACCCCCCTGGGTGTGCCCTCCACCCTCGTGGCTCCCCCGACCGACTTCTTTTGCCTATATAAGTCCATATACCCTAAAAACTTCGGAGACAACAATAGATCGGGAATTCCGCCGCCGCAAGCCTCTGTAGCCACCAAAAACCTCTTGGGAGCCCGTTCCGGCACCCTGCCAGAGGGGGGATCCCTCACCGGTGGCCATCTTCATCATATTGGAGCTCTCCATGACTAGGAGGGAGTAGTCCACCCTCGGGGCTGAGGGTATGTACCAGTAGCTATGTGTTTGATCTCTCTCTCTCTCTTGTGTTCTTGAGGTGGTACGATCTTGATGTATCGCGAGCTTTGCTATTATAGTTGGATCTTATGATGTTTCTCCCCCTCTACTCTCTTGTGATGAATTGAGTTTTCCTCTTGAAGTTATCCTATCGGATTGAGTCTTGATGTATGTCTTGCCATGCTTATCTATGGTGACAATGGGATGTTCATGTGATCTACTTGATGTATGCTTTGGTGATCAACTTGCAGGTTCAATGAACCTATGAATAGGGGTTGGCACATGTTTTCGTCTTGACTCTCCGGTAGAAACTTTGGGGCACTCTTTGAAGTACTTTGTGTTGGTTGAATAGATGAATCTGAGATTGTGTGATGCATATCGTATAATCATGCCCACGGATACTTTAGGTGACAATGGAGTATCTATGTGACATTAGGGTTTTGGTTGATTTGTGTCTTAAGGTGTTATTCTAGTATGAACTCTATGATAGATTGAACGGAAAGAATAGCTTCATGTTATTTTACTACGGACTCTTGAATAGATCGAGCAGAAAGAATAACTTTGAGGTGGTTTCGTACCCTACCATAATCTCTTTGTTTGTTCTATGCTATTAGTGGCTTTGGAGTGACTCTTTGTTCCATGTTGAGGGATAGTTATATGATCCAAATATGTTATTATTGTTGAGAGAACTTGCACTAGTGAAAGTATGAACCTTAGGCCTTGTTTCCTACCATTGCAATACTGTTTACACTCTCTTTTATCATTAGTTACCTTGCTGTTTTTATATTTTCAGATTACAAATACTCATATCTACCATCCATATTGCACTTGTATCACCATAGAATTTACCATTGTATTGGGTGTGTTGGGTACACAAGAGACTCTTTGTTATTTAGTTGCGGGGTTGTTTGAGAGAGACCATCTTCATCCTACGCCTCCCACGGATTGATAAACCTTAGGCCATCCACTTGAGGGAAATTTGCTACTGTCCTACAAACCTCTACACTTGGAGGCCCAACAACGTCTACAAGAAGAAGGTTGCATAGTAGACATCACGCAACATCATCACTGATAATGGCTCCAATTTTACAGTCGATAAGGTAAAAAGACATTGTGCTAAATTGGGCATTAAACTCGACTACGCATCCGTCTACCACCCTCAAACAAATGGTCAGGTTGAATGGGCCAATGGCCTGATAATGAGCAGCATTAAACCCTGACTGGTGCGCTCCCTACGGGAGTCAGATAAACACTGGGTTGAGGAAGTCGATTCCATACTTTGGGGGCTGCGGACTACACCTAACCGAACAACCGGATATACACCTTTCTTCATGGTGTACAACATGGAAGGTGTCCTGCCCTGCGACATTATTCATGACTCACCTCGAGTGTGCATGTACGAAGAGCGAGAAGCCGAGCTCGATCGACAAGATGACCTAGATGGCCTCGAAGAGGAGAATGATATTGCACAAGCTTGTTCCGCATTTTATCAACAACAGGCCAGGCGATACCAAAAGAGAGAAGTGTGGGCCAAGACATACAACATTGGCAACCTCGTCTTGCGTCTCCCGGAGAAGAAGAAGGATAAGCTCAAACCCAAATGGGAGGACCCCTTCATCATAGATGAAGTTCTCATAGGAGGAGCCTATCGCCTCTGTAATGCATCGGATAATCGCCTTGAGCCGAATCCATGGAACGCTGCTCGGCTCCGATGATTCTACGGATAGTTCGGAAGCACCTTTTTTTAATTTGACTAGGTTCCTTTTTCTCCTCTCCTTTTTCTTTTTTTCTTTTTTATATCCCAGGTTTTGTTCGGATCTACCGAACTGTTAGGGGTACATATCTTTAAATGTACACATCCCACTATAATTGGGGGCTTCTTTGACGAAACTTATTGCTGAAAGCTTGTTGCTTCCATTGTTTACATTGTTTGTTCTATACATCTTTTGCCATTATATGCACCTCTATGACTTAAGTCTTTGCCAAGCTGGGTTGCCCCGCTCCTGTGTTTATACCCTACGTTCCCGAATGTTCGGCTAGGGTGTAAAGGGAGTACCTCTGGGATTGTTACAACCGGGTAATCCAGATCTATACCCCAGATGGATGAAGCTGAAAGCTAGCGTTCTTAAGGGAATAATTGGTCGGCAAGCAACGACATATTGTTTACGTTTATGTAATTCTTCTAACAAATACGGGATAGCCTGCCTGCAATTCGGATCGAAGCCTAGGCATGCATAATTAAGCATGACGACCCAAGGAAAGGAACCCTTAACAGAACTATATTCCCTGGAAGATGTTTCTTATGTTAAATAGTAATATAGCATAACACCCTGAACAAATTTTGTCTGCTTGAGCAATATGACCGGATTGCCTGGTTTCTGAACATAATGAATATTTATTAAATTCAAACATGGTATCCGGAAACACTCCAACTTCTTGGTTCGAAGGTCGAAGCCGAAGGCCTGCGATGACAAATTTTGACAAGTTTGGCTAGAGATAAATTCGATGATAAAGTACATTGATACATTGAATCGAACACCTACTCTTTCTATGTTGTCTATAAGACTGTTTAAGCTATAGTCTTCTTGCGAATATTTCGCAGCTATCATCACTTGGTTATATACCAAGTTCACGGGAATCTCTTTTCCATCCGGTCCCTAAGTTCCAACTCGGGCCATACGATTCGGATCGAGCCTGGTGTAGCGCGTTTTTACCATCACCCATGACTCTCGTGCACCTTCCCAGCATGTTGTACTTCTTCTTCAGGCCACGCGGTTAACAAACCCGCAAGGATAACATTATAACACTCCGAATTACGGGATAATATGAGTCCCTTGGGTGGTTCAAAGAGAAGGAAATATACCCTAGAGGCAATAATAAAGTTGTTTTTTATATTTCCTTACATCATGATAAAAGTTTATTATTCATGCTAGAATTGTATTAACCAGAAACTTAGTACATGTGTGAATACATAGACAAACAGAGTGTCCCTAGTATGCCTCTACTTGACTAGCTCGTTAATCAAAGATGGTTAAGTTTCCTAGCCATAGACATGTGTTGTCATTTGATGAACGGGATCACATAATTAGAGAATGATGTGATGGACAAGACCCATCCGTTAGCTTAGCGCTATGATCATTTAGTTTATTGCTATTGCTTTCTTCATGACTTATACATGTTCCTATGACTATGAGATTATGCAGCTCCCGAATACCGGAGGAACACTTAGTGTGCTATCAAACATCACAACGTAACTGGGTGATTATAAAGATGCACTACAGGTGTCTCCGATGGTGTTTGTTTGGTTGCCATAGATCGAGATTAGGATTTGTCACTCCATGTTTCGGAGAGGTATCTCTAGGCCCTCTCGGTAATACACATCACTATAAGCCTTGCAAGCAATGTGACTAATGAGTTAGTAACGGGATGATGCATTACAGAACGAGTAAAGAGACTTGCCGGTAACGAGATTGAACTAGGTATGATGATACCGATGATCGAATCTCGGGAAAGTAACATACCGATGACAAAGGGAACAACGTATGTTGTTATGTGGTTTGACCAATAAAGATCTTCATAAAATATGTAGGAACCAATATGAGCATCCAGGTTCCGCTATTGGTTATTGATCAGAGATGAGTCTCGGTCATGTCTACATAGTTCTCCAACCCGTAGGGTCTGCACGCTTGACGTTCGATGACGATCGATATTATGAGTTTATGTGTTTTGATGTACCGAAGGTTGTTCGGAGTCCCGGATGTGATCACGGACATGAGGAGGACTCTCGAAATGGTCGAGACATAAAGAATGATATATTGGACGATGTTATTCAGACACCGGATGAGTTCCAGGGGTCGCCGGATAAATATCAGAGTGCTGGAAGGGTTATCGGAACCATAGGAGAAGTAATGGGCCTTATTGGGCCTAGGGGAAAGAGAGAGGGGCAGCCAAGGGCTGCCTCCCTCCCCCCAATGGGCCTAGTCCGAATTGGACTAGGGGGAGGGGCAGAGCCCTATCCTTCCTTCCCTTTTCCCCCTCCTTCCTTCTTCTCCTAGTTGGACTAGGAAAGGGGGGAACCTACTCCAGGTAGGAGTAGGATACCCACCCTTGGGCGCGTCCTATGAGGGCCGGCCGGCCTCCCCCTTACTCCTTTATGTACGGGGGGAGGGGGCCACCCCAGAGACACACAAGTTGATCTTTAGCCGTGTGCGGTGCCTCCCTCCATAGTATTCCACCTCGGTCATATCGTCATAGTGCTTAGGCGAAGCCCTGCGCCAGTAACTTCATCATCACTGTCACCACGCCGTCGTGCTGACGGAACTCTCCCATGGCCTCAGCTGGATCTAGAGTTTGAGGGACGTCACCGAGCTGAACGTGTGCAGATCGCGGAGGTGCCGTGCGGTTGGTACTTGATTGGTTGGATCGTGAAGACGTTCGACTACATCAACTGCGTTACTTAACGCTTCCGCTTTCGGTCTACAAGGGTACATGGACATACTCTCCCCGCTCATTGCTATGCATCACCTAGATAGATCTTGCGTGATCGTGGGAAATATTTTGAAATACTGTGTTCCCCAACAGTGGCATCCGAGCCAGGTCTATGCATAGATGTTATATGCACGAGTAGAACACAAAGAGTTGTGGGCGATAATAGTCATACTGCTTACCAGCATGTCATACATTGATTCAGCGGTATTGTTGGATGAAGCGGCCCAGACCGACATTACATGACCACGTTCATGAGACTGGTTCTACCTCCGTTCTTTGCACACAGGTAGCTAGTGGGTGTCTGTTTCTCCAACTTTAGTTGAATCGAGTGTGACTACGCCCGGTCCTTTTTGAAGATTAAAACAGCAGACTTGACGAAAAATCGTTGTGGTTTTTGATGCGTAGGTAAGAACGGTTCTTGCAAAGCCTATAGCAACCACGTAAAATTTGCAACAACAAAGTAGAGGACGTGTAACTTGTTTTTGCAGGGCTTGCGGTGATATGATATGGTCAAGACGTGATTATATATAAATTGTTGTATGAGATGATCATGTTTTGTAACAGTTATCGACAACTAGCAGGAGCCATATGGTTGTCACTTTATTGTATGAAATGCAATCGCCATGTAATTGCTTTACTTTATCACTAAGCGGTAGCAATAGTCGTAGAAGCAATAGTTGGCGGGACGACAACGATGCTTCGATGGAGATGAAGGTGTCAAGTCGGTGACGATGGTGATCATGACGGTGCTTTGGAGATGGAGATCAAAGGCACAAGATGATGATGGGCATATCATATCACATATATTGATTGCATGTGATGTTTATCCTTTATGCATCTTATTTTTCTTAGTACAGCGGTAGCATTATAAGATGATCTTTCACTAAATTTCATGGTACAAGTGTTCTCCCTGAGTATGCACCGTTGCGACAGTTCGTCGTGCCGATACACCACGTGATGATCAGGTGTGATAAGCTCTACGTTCACATACAACGGGTGCAAGACAGTTTTGCACACGCAGAATACTCGGGTTATACTTGACGAGCCTAGCATATGTAGATATGGCCTCGGAACACTAAGACCGAAAGGTTGAGCATGAATCATATAGTAGATATGATCAACATAGTGATGTTCACCATTTAAAACTACTCCATCTCACGTGATGATCGGGGTTTAGTTGATTTGGATCACGTGATCACTTAGATGATTAGAGGGATGTCTATCTAAGTGGGAGTTCTTAAGTAATATGATTAATTGAACTTTAATTTATCATGAACTTAGTACCTGATAGTATTTTGCATGCCTATGTTGTTGTAGATAAATGGCATGTACTACTGTCCCATTGAATTTTAATGCGTTCCTAGAGAAAGCTAAGTTGAAAGATGATGGTAGCAACTACACGGACTGGGTTCGTAACTTGAGGATTATCCTCATTGCTGCACAGAAGAATTACGTCTTGGAAGCACCGCTGGGTGCTAGGCCTACTGCAGATGCTACTGATGACGTTAGGTACGTCTGGCAGAGCAAAGCTGATGACTACTCGATAATTCAATGTGCCATGCTTTACGGCTTAGAACTGGGACTTCAACGACGTTTTGAACGTCATGGAGCATATGAGATGTTCCAGGAGTTGAAGTTAATATTTCAATCAATTGCCCGGAATGAGAGATATGAAGTCTCCTATAAGTTCTATAGCTGCAAGATGGAGGAGAATAGTTCTGTCAGTGAACATATACTATGAATGTCTCAGTACCACAACCACTTGACTCAATTGGGATATAATCTTCTTTATGATAGTGTCATTGACAGAGTTCTTCAATCACTGCCACCAAGCTACAAAATCTTTGTGATGAACTATAATATGCAAGGGATGGATAAGACAATTCC
Organism: Triticum timopheevii; assembly: GCA_963921465.1. NCBI lineage: Eukaryota > Viridiplantae > Streptophyta > Magnoliopsida > Poales > Poaceae > Triticum > Triticum timopheevii. Next base: position 174,505,522 of record OY997264.1, on the reverse strand, counting down.
CGAGCTCTTCGCGATGCTAAAAGCTGCGGAGGTAGAAATCAAGAAGGAGCATCAAGTGTTGATGGTCAACAAGACCACCAGTTTCAAGAAGAAGGGCAAAGGGAAGAAGGGGAACTTCAAGAAGAACGGCAAGCAAGTTGCTGCTCAAGTGAAGAAACCCAAGTCTGGACCTAAGCCTGAGACTAAGTGCTTCTACTGCAAAGGGACTGGTCACTGGAAGCGGAACTACCCTAAGTATTTGGCGGATAAGAAGGATGGCAAAGTAAAAGGTATATTTGTTATACATGTTATTGATGTGTACTTAAATAATGCTCGCAGTAGCGCCTGGGTATTTGATACTGGTTCTGTTGCTCATATTTGCAACTCGAAACAGCGGCTACGGATTAAGCGAAGATGTGATCGCGGTCGGCATGCTACCTCTACATCTACCTTCGGGATTAGTTTTAGACCTAAATAATTGTTATTTGGTGCCAGCGTTGAGCATGAACATTATATCTGGATCTTGTTTGATGCGAGACGGTTATTCATTTAAATCAGAGAATAATGGTTGTTCTATTTATATGAGTAATATCTTTTATGGTCATGCACCCTTGATGAGTGGTCTATTTTTGTTGAATATCAATAGTAGTGATACACATATTCATAGTATTGAAGCCAAAAGATATAAGTTTAATAATGATAGTGCAACTTATTTGTGGCACTGCCGTTTAGGTCATATTGGTGTAAAGCGCATGAAGAAACTCCATGCTGGTGGGCTTTTGGAATCACTTGATTATGAATCACTTGATACTTGCAAACCATGCCTCATGGGAAAGATGACTAAGACTCCGTTCTCTGGAACAATGGAGCGAGCAACAAACTTGTTGGAAATAATACATACTGATGTATGCGGTCGAATGAGTGTTGATGCTTGCGGCGGGTATCGTTATTTTCTAACCTTCACAGAAGATTTGAGCAGATATGGGTATATCTACTTGATGAAACATAAGTATGAAATATTTAAAAAGTTCAAAGAATTTCAGAATGAAGTGGAAAATCATCGTAACAAGAAAATAAAGTTTCTATGATATGATCGTGAAGGAGAATATTTGAGTTATGAGTTTGGTCTTCATTTGAGACAATGTGGAATAGTTTCGCAACTCACGCCACCTGGAGCACCGCAGCGTAATGGTATGTCAGAACATCGTAACCGCACTTTATTAGATATGGTGCGATCTATGATGTCTCTTATTGATTTACCGCTATCGTTTTGGGGTTATGATTTAGAGACGGCTACATTCACGTTAAATAGGGCACCATGTAAATCCATTGAGATGACATCTTATGAACTGTGGTTTGGCTAGAAACCCAAGTTGTCGTTCCTAAAAGTTTGGGGCTGCGATGCTTATGTGAAAAAGCTTCAACCTGATAAGCTCGAACCCAAATCGGAGAAATGTGTCTTCATAGGATACCCCAAGGAGACTGTTGGGTACACCTTCTATCACAAATCCGAAGGCAAACAATTTATTGCTAAGAATGGATCCTTTCTAGAGAAGGAGTGTCTCTCGAAAGAAGTGAGTGGGAGGAAAGTTGAACTTGATGAGGTGACTGTACCTTCTCCTGAATTGGAAAGTAGTTCATCACAGAAACTAGTTCTCGTGATTCCTACACCAATTAGTGAGGAAGCTAATGATAGTGATCATGAAACTTGAGATCAAGTTACTACTGAACCTCGTAGGTCAACCAGAGTAAGATCCGCACCAGAGTGGTACGGTAATCCTGTTCTGGACGTCATGTTACTAGACCATAACGAACCTACGAACTATGAGGAAGCGATGATGAGCCCAGATTCCGCAAAATGGCTTGAGGCCATGAAATCTGATATGGGATCCATGTATGAGAACAAAGTGTGGACTTTGGTTGACTTGTCCGATGATCGGAAAGCCATCGAGAATAAATGGATCTTCAAGAACAAGACTGACGCTGACAGTAATGTTACTGTCTACAAAGCTCGACTTGTTGTGAAAGGTTTTCGACACGTTCAAGGAGTTGACTACGATGAGACTTTCTCACCCGTAGCGATGCTTAAGTCTGTCCGAATCATGTTAGCAATTGCCGCATTTTATGATTATGAAATTTGGCAAATGGATGTCAAAACTGCATTCCTTAATGGATTTCCAGAAGAAGAGTTGTATATGACGCAACCAGAAGGTTTTATCGATCCAAAGGATGCTAACAAAGTGTGCAAGCCCCAGCAATCCATTTATGCACTGGTGCAAGCCTCTCGGAGTTGGAATAAATGTTTTGATAGTGTGATCAAAGCATATGGTTTTGTACAGATTTTGGAGAAGCATGTATTTACAAGAAAGTGAGTGGGAGCTCTGTAGCATTTCTAATATTATATGTGGATGATATATTGTTGATTGGAAATGATATAGTATTTCTGGATAGCATAAAAGGATACTTGAATAAGAATTTTTCAATGAAAGACCTCGATGAAGCTGCTTATATATTGGGCATCAAGATCTATAGAGATAGATCAAGACGCTTAATTGGACTTTCACAAAGTTCATACCTTGATAAGATTTTGAAGAAGTTCAAAATGGACTAGTCAAAGAAAGGGTTCTTACCCGTGTTACAAGGTGTGAAGTTGAGTGAGACTCAATGCCCGACCACTACAAAAGATAGAGGGAAAATGAAAGTCATTCCCTATGATTCATCCACCTGTGTACCAGACCTGATGTGTGCTTGCTATAAGTATAGTAGGGAGGTACCAAAGTAATCCAGGAGTGGATCACTGGACAGCAGTCAAGAATATCCTGAAAAATACCTGAAAAGGACTAAGGATATGTTTCTCGTTTATGGAGGTGACAAAGAGCTCGTCGTAAATGGTTACGTTGATGCAAGCTTTGACACTGATCCGAATGACTCTAAGTCACAGACCAGATACGTGTTTATATTGAACGGTGGAGCTGTCAGTTGGTGCAGCTCTAAGGAGAGCGTCATGGCGAGATCTACATGTGAAGCGGAATACATATCTGCTTCAGAAGCAGCAAATGAAGGAGTCTGGATGAAGGACTTCATATCCGATCTAGGTGTCATACCTAGTGCATCGGGTCCAATGAAAATCTTTTGTGACAATACTGGAGCAATTGCCTTAGCGAAGGAATCCAGATTTCACAAGAGAACCAAGAAAATCAAGAGATGCTTCAATTCCAGCTGTCATCAAGTGTCGGAAGGGGACATAGAGATTTGCAAGATACATACAGATCTGAATGTTGCAGACCCGTTAACTAAGCCTCTCTCACGAGCAAAACATGATCAGCACCAAGACTCCATGGGTGTTAGAATCATTACAATGTAATCTAGATTATTGACTCTAGTGCAAGTGGGAGACTGAAGGAAATATGCCCTAGAGGCAATAATAAAGTTGTTATTTATATTTCCTTATATCATGATAAATGTTTATTATTCATGCTAGAAATGTATTAACCGGAAACCTAGTACATGTGTGAATACATAGAGAAACAAAGTGTCCCTAGTATGCCTCTACTTGACTAGCTCGTTAATCAAAGATGGTTAAGTTTCCTAGCCATAGACATGTGTTGTCATTTAATGAACGGGATCACATCATTATAGAATGATGTGATGGACAAGACCCATCCGTTAGCTTAGCACTATGATCATACAGGTGTCTCCGATGGTGTTTGTTGGGTTGGCATAGATCGAGAGTAGGATTTGTCACTCTGTGTTTCGGAGAGGTATCTCTGGGACCTCTTGGTAATGCACATCACTATAAGCCTTGCAAGCAATGTGATTAATGAGTTAGTCACGAGATGATGCATTACAGAACGAGTAAAGAGACTTGCCGGTAACGAGATTGAATTAGGTATGATGATACCGACAATCCAATCTCGGGCAAGTAACATACCGATGACAAAAGGGAACAATGTATGTTGTTATGCGGTTTGACTGATAAAGATCTTCGTAAAATATGTAGGAACCAATATGAGCATCCAGGTTACGCTATTGGTTATTGACCGAAGATAAGTCTCGGTCATGTCTACAAAGTTCTTGAACCCGTAGGGTCCGCACGCTTAACACTCGATGACAATCGGTATTAGGAGTTTATGTGTTTTGATGTACTGAAGGTTGTTTGGAGTCCCGGATGTGATCACGGACATGACGAGGAGTCTCGAAATGGTCGAGACATAAAGAATGATATATTGGACGATGTTATTCGGACACCGGATGAGTTCCGGGGGTCACCGCATAAATATCGGAGTGTCAGAAGGGTTATCGGAACAACTGGAGAAGTAATGGGCCTTATTGGGTCTAGAGGAAAGAGAGAGGGGCAGCCAAGGGCTGGCCACGCGCCCCTCCATGGGCCTAGTCCGAATTGGACTAGGGGGAGGGGCGGCGCCCCCTCCTTCCTTCTCTTTTCCCCCTCCTTCCTTCTTCTCCTAGTTGGACTAGGAAAGGCGGGAACCAACTCCTAGTAGGAGTAGGTTTCCCCCCTTGGGCGCGTCCTATGAGGGCCGGCCGGCCTCCCCATTGCTCCTTTATGTACGGGGGCCGGGGGGCACCCCAGAGACACACAAGTTGATCTTTAGCCATGTGCGGTGCCCTCCTCCATAGTTTTCCACCTCAGTCATATTGTCATAGTGCTTAGGCGAAGCCTTGCACCGGTAACTTCATCATCGCCGTCACCACGCCGTCATGCTGATGGAAGTCTCCCTTGGCCTCAGCTGGATCTAGAGTTCGAGGGACGTCACCGAGCTGAACGTGTGCTGATCGCGGAGGTGTTGTGCATTCGGTACTTGATCGGTTGGATCGCGAAGACGTTCGACTACATCAACCGCGTTAGTTAACGCTTCCACTTTCGGTCTACGAGGGTACGTGGACACACTCTAGATAGATCTTGCATGATCTTAGGAATTTTTTTGAAGTACTGCGTTCCCCAACACAAAGGTCATACCAAATATGTTGCCTTTCAACTTTTTATTCTCTTGTTGTGCATCCGAGAATTGAGCCTTTAAGCTCTCTATCTCTTTGGCTTGCTTATCCTTTTCCTCCTCCTGTTTGTTCTTTTGATCAATCACTACTAGGGAAAAGCCTATACACAAAATCTTACCAGCAGCGCTCTTCAAAATACCACGCTACTGCTACTTAGCAGCAGCGCGTGTCCGCCAAACGCGCTGCTGACTTGGAAGTAGCAGTAGCGCGTGTATCGCATACAGCGCTACTGCTATAGTTGCCATGACCTTGCCCCCCCCCCCCCCCCCGCTAGCTATAGCACTAGCGCACTTTACTGTAGAGCGCTACTGCTACTCAGGTTAGCTGTAGCGTGTTTTGGCAAACGCGCTACAACTATCCCTACCTTATCCCCACGCACGACCGGCCCTCTCACTCACACTCTCACTCTCGCCCGCGTCAACCGTCATCGTCCGTCGCCGCCGCCACCGCCTTCGTCCGTCCGCCGCCGAGGTACTCCCCTCCTTCCGTCCCTCCTCCATCCTCCTCGCACATCCTCCCTCCGCCTGCGACTGCCCCTCCCTCCTCCGCCGCCGCCCTCCTCCCTCCGCCTGCGGCCGCCCCTCCTCCCTCCTCCGCCGGCAGCCCTCCTCCCACCGCCCTCGACCTCGCCGCCCCTAGCTACCTCAACGTCGCCCCCCACCCCCTGCCACTAGTTAGTACTAGATTTAGTAGTAGTAGATGTTAATTTAGGGTTAGCTAGTACTAGATGTTGCTTAGTTAGTACTAGATTTTTAGTAGTAGTAGTGGTAGTTGAACTACTTTAGTTGTAGTTGAACTAGTTTAGTAAGTAAATTAATAAACTAGTTGAACTAGTTGAATTAACAGAACTAATCTATTTTTAGTAAGATATTTAATATAACTAGTTGAACTATATTTTTAGAAAGAACTAGTTTTTTTTCTATTTATAGTAAGTTTATATTTAGTAAGAACTAGTTGAATTAATAAAACTAGTTGAACATGTCATGTTTGTTGTTAGTGATAACTTATATGGTTTCAGGTGACCTCCATCGTCCCCGTCACCGACCCCCTCCGACATCCCCGCCGTCGTCCCAGTCACCGACCCCCTCCGACATCGAGGTGAGACCAGCCAAATATCCTTGTATATCTTGTGTTGTTGCTCAAATTGGATATGTGGTTGCCCAAGTGGCTGTTCATGTTCAGTTTACATCTCTGAGTGGCCTATGTTTTGCCGGAGTGTTGATTAATTTCCGTTCCGGCAAATTTCAGGCGCTCGATATGTCCTTTTTTTAGCAAAGGTCATGCCGGATTTTGTCGTGAATTCTGGCATGACTTGTGCTAGAATATGTACAAGTTTAATCTTTGAATTATGATTGTAGGAAATGTCGTACTCGGACGACGACGGTCTCCCGGGGGAGTGTAGCTGGTGCCACGACGATCGAGGTATGTGCGACAGGTTCGTTCGGCTGGATGAAGATCGGCGCTTCAGCATTAAGCTCGAGGAGACCTTCGATTGTAAAACGGTACGCAACAATGACAAGTGTTTTTTTCTCCATTAAGCATGACTTCAACTATTTCAACGTCTAATTTTCATATTTTACAATTCGACTAGCTTATCCCATGCCATGCAAGACGCTATGTCTTGGAGAGGATGGGTTTTGAAGACCATGAAAATTTCGAAACAAAGAAAATACACCTAAGGACCCATCATGATATGGATTTTGAAGTAAACCTGTACAATGCTCAGAGCGTAACCCATTTTGGTTGCCAAAATTGGGAAGCACTTTACAAAATGTATGGTTTTTATGAGGGTATGATTGTCACCATGGATCTTGGTGATCCTGACAGCGAGGAAGACAATATGGACATTTGGGACCTTGTTGATACGCTTCCGATTGTACCGCTATGTGAGTTTCTCAAACATAGTTATTAACTAATTTATATTGTTTATTTCAAAATAGTTGATAGCTTATTTCCATTGACAGCTTATTTTGATTCTTCAAAGACTGTGCGGAAGATGGTAGATAAAACCCACTACACCGAAGGCACCCAATTAACGTATAAGGAGAAAAATCATCTGATCGCATTTTGTACTCTTCTTGAGAATTACAATGACTATTATCGAACTCCTCCAAATTATGGTGAATATGTGCCAGTAGTGCATATGTAGAACAACGATAACTTCTCTAGAGATACCCTGGTAAGATTTTTTACTATTACGACATCCGTGCATTTTTTGCATACTTCTAAAACTAGTACATCATTGCTAACTACGAAGTTATTATTATGTTTTTCAACAGAAACTCCCGATGGACTGTGTGCCTCATCTGATGTCTCTGCATGGTCGCCTCTCAGTTCTGAACATACTGCCAGGTAAATCTACGGAGCTCACCTGTGCATATCAGATTTCTAAAACCCGTGAACACATGATCATCAGAGAATGGAAGAAATGTATGGACATTCGCAAGGAGGTTCTTGGAAGTAACATTCAGCGAAAGGCAAGAATGGGAGACAGGATAATCTCCATTCTCCATAATGGAGAGTCCGGGGCTATCTTGTTTTTTGCTATTTTACCTTAGAAAATGTAGTAGGTCTTAATCGAATGTAATAGGTCCTATGAGGTACAATATGTTTATTATGTGGTAATGTGTTAGAGTTGATAATGATGATCTTGAGGAGGTGTTATGTGATGTCAATGATGAAAACGATGATATTGAGGAGGTGTTATATGACAATGATGTATTATGATGCTAAGTTGTTAATGATATGATGATGATGATGATATTATTATATCATTGGGTGAAAGAACCGCGGATTAGTTTCAAGTGGATGGACATCCACTTGAAACTACTCCACGGTTCTTTCACCCCATGATGTAATAACTCATTATGATGTAAAAACAATCTCTAAATTCCTGTTGTATGAAAACTTGTGTAAAGGTGTATGAATACAACATGAAAAAGAAAAGAAATAAAATACTAAATAATAGTAGTAGCGCGGGTAAGGAGAAGCGCTACTACTAATTACCAGTAGCGATGTTCTAAAGAACCGCTACTACTAAGTCAATTTAGCAGTAGCGCGTGTCAAGACGCGCTATTGCTAAGCATTAGCTGTAGCGCCTTATCAGTAGCGCTCCTGCCCGCGCTACTGATAGGCCCAAAACCCGCGCTGGTGCTAGGCTTTTCCCTAGTAGTGAATAGTCATCATGGATTTCATCATTTCCTAGATTTATACTAGTTCGGGCCACCGTTGTGGTGTAATACCCTACTCTAGTGTGTGGTGGTGGATTGCCTCTGGGGCTGATGATGAACAGTACAAAGGAAGAACAGCCTCGCGAGGGGTGTTCTTTGTGTGGTGTGCTTCGAGAGGAATGACTCCGTCTCTGTTGGCTCTAGGTGAGATCTCTCTCCCTCCTATTGTGGTGTCCATCTATATATATAGAGGCCCTAGTCCTCTTCCCAAATATTGACCGGGAAGGCAGCCAATAATGGCCATTTTGAAGGGGGACAGCTAGTACAAGTTATCCTGACTAAAGTAGGTCTTCGACTGCCAAAGGCACTGGCGATGACGCCGTCTTGGGCTCCACGGTCACCTCCATCCTACCGCACTGCTGGTCTTGGTATCGTTGCACCGATATGGTAACCTTTGCTTGATGCCTTGGTACTCCGCGTCTGCGCTCGCCCCCTTTGCACCAAAGAGGAAACGAGGAGACTGCGCAGGCTGGCGCCCGCCTGGCGCCCGCCTGATCTCGATCGTCATGGCATGGGTCATGAGCACCTCGCGAGGTACTCCTTGCCTTGATCTCTCCGCCTCCTCGCGATCCTACCTGGTGAGGCCACCCCTGAGGAAGCCTTGCATCGTCCGCCCCGCAAGGCTTGGCCCCTCGCGAGAGTCTTGAGCTTGGGTTGATGAAGACGGCCCATGCTGGGCCACCCATTGAGCCACGCCGCAAGCCGCAGGCAGGCAAGTCTGGGGACCCCCGTTCCTAGAACGCCGACGGTAGCCCCCGGGCCCAAGGCGCGCTCGGACTTGGCTTAGCAGCGAAGCGAAAGGGCAAGTGCGGAGCGCTGCGGGCCCCAACACTACAAATGAAAGACACATCCGTGAAATTTTGGGTCGAACGAATTTTTTTCTATCATACATATGACACTTCTATCATGATAATTGTGACAAAACCCGGTATCATCATATATGTGGTGGGCTCCTGCTTCTATGACAAAAAATCATGACAGAAATGGGCTTTTCGTCCTGGGCGGGCCGGAGATGCAGCTGCACGACATTCTTTGGGCCGTCCATGACGGAAAAAACCGTGGTAGAAGCGGGGGAGGAAAATTTCAGGGAGTTGCCGGTTATGGTGGGAGGTCGGGGCCGAGCGATGCGCGTTTCTCTCGTACACGTGCGAGGCGTTGGCTCTAAGTGAACCCGAGCGAGGTGTTGGGCTCTAACTGAACCTGAGCGGTTGCACTGCAGGCTACGCATTACTGAACCCGAGCGATCGATCGACGGCTGTTAACTGAACCCGATTGAGCGATTCCTACGCTACTGCTGCTAACTGAAGCCGATTGATTGGATGAACAGTGAGCGTTGCGGGGGGGGGGGGTGGATGAACAGTGAGCGGTGGCGTTGCCTCTGGATGAACAGGACCCCATGGTGTGGAGGGCTGGATGAATAGTAGATAGTGGAGGGGTGGCCGTGGAAGGGTGGTTGAACAGGACCCCGTGGTGTGGAGGGCTGGATGAACAGTAGACGGTGGAGGGGTGGTTGAACAGGAGCCGGTGGAGTAGCGCGCGGTGCAGGCTGGATGAACAGGAGCCCGTGGAGGCTGGAGGAGGTCGACGGTAGCCCGTGGAGGCTGGAGGAGGTCGACGGTAGCCCATGGAGGCTGGAGGAGGTCGACGGTGGAGATGAACAGTATCCCGTGGAGTCCCGTTTTGCGGTACGCCACACCCCTCCCGATGAACAGGACCCCCGTTTCAACCGTAGGAGGTCCGTTTTGTCCGTTTTGCGGCACGCCACACCCCTCCCGAAGAACAGGACCCCCCGTTTCGACCGTAGGAGGTCCGTTTTGTCCGTTTTGCGGTACGCCACACCCCTCCCGATCAACAGGACCCCCATTTAGACCGTAGGAACTCCGTTTCGTCCGTTTTGTGGTACGCCACACCCCTTTCGATCAACAAGACCCCCGTTTCGACCGTAGGAGGTCCGTTTCCCCCGTTTTGCGGTATGCCAGGCCCCTCCCGATCAACAGGATCCCGTTTCAAATGTGGCCGGTCAAACACAAGGCCGTTTCCTCCGTTGTGCGGTACGCCAGGCCTCGTTTCCACCGCCTGTTCCGTCCAAGCCCTCCCAATGAACACGACCACGCATTCCGTTCCGACCGAGCTGGTTGGCTCCCTATCGGTGTCAAAACCGGCGGATCTCGGGTAGGGGGTCCCGAACTGTGCGTCCAGGCGGATGGTAAGAGGAGACAAGGGACACGATGTTTTTACCCAGGTTCGGGCCCTCTCGATGGAGGTAAAACCCTACTCCTGCTTGATTGATATTGATGATATGGGTAGTACAAGAGTGGATCTACCATGAGATCAAGGAGGCTAAACCCTAGAAGCTAGCCTATGGTATGATTGTTGTTCTGTCCTATGGACTAAAACCCTCCGGTTTATATAGACACCGGAGAGGGCTAGGGTTACACAGAGTCGGTTACCAATGGTAGGAGATCTACATATCTGTATCGCCAAGCTTGCCTTCCACGCCAAGGAAAGTCCCATCCGGACACGGGACGAAGTCTTCAATCTTGTATCTTCATAGTCTTGGAGTCCGGCCGATGATGATAGTTCGGCTATCCGGACACCCCCTAGTCCAGGACTCCCTCAGTAGCCCCTGAACCAGGCTTCAATGACGACGAGTCCGGCGTGCATATTGTCTTCGGCATTGCAAGGCGGGTTCCTCCTCCGAATAATTCATGGAAGATTGTGAACACCAGGATAGTGTCCAGCTCTGCAAAAATAAATTCCACATACCACCGTAGATAGAATAATATTTACACAAGTTCAATCTGCTGACGTATTTTGTGGCGTGATGTCACACCACAACCAAGCTTTTACTCGAATCGTTTTTATTATACCACCTCAGCGCGTTTAGCGAAGCGGTTTCCTTGGCACGTCTTGTCGAAGCAGAGATCGTGTTCCCCTTATTCCGGGATTCCCATCAATACAGACGTGGGTAACCCAACCGCGCCATTGATTGCGGCACTTGGGAGATAAGCAAGTTTTACCAGGCCGGTGGGGACGCATAGTTTCGTCCGCCCATATATAAGGGGACAAGGATTCCCCTTTTTTACCTACGCCTTCTTCCTCCTTTGCTTATCCATCTCCGCGCACTCAAGCTCTAGCGCCCAAGTCTGCACATCTCACCTCGACCTTCTCCAGGCATGTCCGGAGCGGGAGGCAAGTGGATGGCCTCCTCCGTTACGGAGGGGCACATCAAGAAGCTGTGCAGCGCCGGATATCTGTCCAGCGACATCGCGCACCGGCTCCCCGACGAGGGGCAGCTCATTCCCACCCCGGGCCCCATGAGAGGGTGGTATTCCTTCCCCATTTCCTCCGCGGACTGGGCTTCCCACTCCACCCCTCTGTCCGAGGGCCCATGTTCTACCACGGCCTGGATTTCCACGATCTGGCCCCGAATTTCATCCTCAATATCTCGGCGTTCATCGTCGTGTGCGAGGCCTTCCTCTGCATCCAGCCCCACTTCGGCTTGTGGCTCAAGACCTTCAACGTCAAGCCGAAGATTGTGAAGGGCAGCCAAGCGGAGTGCGGAGGCACCATGGTGGGAAAAATGCCCAACGTCACTTGGCTTGAGGGCGCCTTCGTGGAAACCATCAAAGGGTGGCAATCGGGATGGTTCTACATCACCGAGCCGCGTGACCCTAAATGGGCAGCGGCCCCGGAATTCAGATCTGGCATCCCCATGCGGCTCACCTCCTGGAAAGAGAACGGCCTGCTATGGGGTAGTTCGGAAGAGCTGACCGGACTCCAGTCCTGTCTCCATACCCTGGTGAACAAGAAGCTCAAGCTTGTCAACGTGATCCAAGTCATGCTCGTCCGCCGGATTCTCCCCTGCCAACAACGGGACTTCAATTTGTGGGAGTTTGGTCCGGCACAGCACCGGACCTTGAGCGGGCTCTTCAACACTATGTACGAAGATGCGTGGAGGGTGCTGTTCAAGGATGCCGAAGCTCACGCATCCGCTACCGAAGATCGCGGATTCAGCTCGCAGCGTCCGGCTGGCGAGGTAAGCCATGTTATCCTTTATGGGACACTTGCTTTTCATGTTTTGACTTTATGCGGGATCTAAACTCCCAACACCTTTAACAGGCCTGGCAAGCGACGTCCGGACAGGTTAACTGTCCGGCTCCCCTTCCAGAAGACCCAGCGGATACCCGTCTAACAGGGCTGCTGGTCCCGGCACTTTACGTAGTGCCGGAGAAGAAGGCCAAGAAGAAGGCCACGGGAACCCGAAGGAGTTCCTGGCGTCAGGTGGTATCGGATTCATCGTCCGATGACTCCGAGGCAGACTCCTCCCACGAGGACGAGGAGGAGAAGAACGAGGCCTCTCCCCCAGCGGGGGGAGAGAAGAAGAGGAAGGCCTCGCCAACGAGGGAGGCCGAAGGGTCCAAGAAGGGAAGGACCCTTCCCTCGGACTGTTCCGCCAACGTCGGCGACGGCGACGAGGAGTGGCCCTCAAGGGCCAAGCCCCTGGCGAGATCGTAAGTATCCGGACTCCCGAATAACTTCATGATTTTTCTTTTCACCACACGGTGTCTTTCTAATGCCGCATACAACCCTGCAGTCCGCCACAGGACGATCTTCCTGCTTCGTCGAGTGGGTCCTTGGGTACGTCAGATGTGGATAGTACTTCACTTCCGACCGCCTCCACCCCCCATGACGCTGACGACGCCGAGGTGGGATCCCAGAGAGGGACCCACCCGGAGGAGGATGCCCCGGAGGTGCCACAGGGCAACCTCCCGGACTTCGTACCGGACTCCGCACCGGAACCTGCAGTGGTTCCGGAGTCTGGCAAGACTGTGACACCCGCGGCCTCCATCCAACCAGAGTCGCCGGATAACTTGCTAGAGGCGCTCAACGGCGCTTCCATCGAAGAGGAACACCGCACTGTCATGAGTGCGGTGATTCAGAAGGTTCAGCTCGCCAAAAGCGGGCTGACCGAGGCCTGCAGCAGCCTTCTAATAGGCTTTGAGGTAAGAATTTTAATATATGTAAAATAGTACCGCATAGACAGTAGCCCCTGATGCTCGGATCGGTGTTTGGAAAGAAAAGCCGGACTGAGTATCTAAAAAGATATACGCAGGAGTCTTAAAAAATGTGTCAATATGGGATTGCAGGCTGCGCTGCTGACCTCTGCCGCACTGACTGCAGAGTTCAATGCTTTGAACCAAAGCCTCGAGCGGTCCAAGAGCGAGCTCGGCCGTGCCAAGAAGCAGCTCGAGGACAAGGAAGGTGAGTAACACCTTATTAAAATTGTACCTTACAGAAAAGGATTTGGTTGCAAGAGGAATGACAAGGATAACGTGGGTACTCCAGGGGCCACGAACGAGGTGGCAACCCTGAAGGAGGCGGTGTCCGCGGCCGAACGTAATGCGGCCGCGGAGCATGCTGGGTGAGAGAAGCAGGAGGCGGGGGTGGCGGAGGTACAGCAAGAGCTCCAGGCTCTCGTGGAAAAACATGAGAGTTTGGAGCGTGACTCGAAGACTCGAGAGTCCGAGCTTGCGTCGGCTCTTGAGAGTGCCAAAGCCGCTAAGGCCGAAGCCCACAAGGCCCTCCAGGAAATCGAGGCATTGAAGAAAATAGCGACGGGTAAGGCATTTTTCAAGCAAAGCAAGCATGTGAGTGTGAATTACCTATTACTTACCCGAATTCGGAGCTCTCCAGGAGCGTTCGCAGATCTGCCCTGCAGCGTGTCCGATGCTGCCGCTTTCTACAGGGCCGAGGAGGGGAGCTCGACGGAGAAGGTCTTTTGGTCTCAGTATGCTGAGGCCGGACATCCGGTGCCCCTTAGCAATTAGCTGAAGCAGCTGGTCGAGCTCCACAAGGTGGCCGAACAGGCCATCAGGGGCCTCATAGTTCGGCTGTGGCCCAAGGAGGCCATGCCTGGGAGCTACTTCGGCCTGGTGCGGCGGCTGGTGGATGCTTGTCCATGGGTTGAAGTCATCAAGCACTCCGCCTGCATTGAAGGTGCTCGTCGGGCCCTTGCCCGTGCTAAGGTGCACTGGGGCAAGATGGACGCTGAGAAGCTTGTGACGGACGCGCCACCCCCGGGCAAGGAGTATCGCATGCCCGAGATGTATTATAAGGGTGTCCTAAAGGGTGCCCGCATTATTGCGGGTGAGTGCTCCAAAGATGTAATATTTGAGTAGACTCGCATTTTGTTATCCTGTGCGCTGAAGACTTTGTTCATATGCGCTAAGCAACGCTTGTTAATTTAAAATATTACCTTATGTGCGGCCGTTTATCAAATCTGAGAGATGGCAAGTCGTCGGCTTCAGCCCCCATGCCACGAGTGCTGGGGTGTTCGGGATAAACTTGAGCGCTCTTGTTCCCATTTTTGGGTCCATCTAGGGAGGCGCTCAACACAACGAACAAGGCAACCGGACTTATAGTGCTTGAACACTCTCACTTAGCCATAGAATTCTATAATTTTAAATTTCGGCGAAGCGCCTAGTGTTCGGAAGACCGAGTTCGCGGCGCTATCCACGCCTGGGCCGGACAAAGCCGGTTCCTCGCTCTAAGTGGCATAAGTCTTTAGGGACTCGAAAAAACCTCTCGAACAGCGACCACCTCTCGCCTCATCATGACGGTCAGTTTTAGCTTTCTCCACTGAGGTGCTCGCCCAGCTCAACTGGGGCACAATCGTAGTGGTTCTCCCAGCGCTCCTTAGCTGATATAACGGAACGTAAGGTACCAAAACATGGGAGCCGGGCAAACCCAACTATTGACCCAAGACATGATTCAGAGCCGATGCATATAACGCTATAAGTTCGGGGTGCCGCACTTGTGAAAGTGTTCGGACTTATCACACCATAATGTGGGGAACTTAAGCCCCTGGTGTATTTAGCCGTACCAAAGTGTGCGGATGCAACATGTCATAAATGAACATATATATAAGAAAGGAATGCAATTATAAGCAAAAAAAGCGATGCATTGTTTATTCAAGAAATACTGCCATGAATGCAGAACGATACAAATGGTGCGGTAAGCAAGGGATGGGACTATTAAACATGTCCCCCTCCAGGGGTAGGCTGCAGAATGGTGTATAAAACAGATTTAATGCTTGTAATGGAGACCACCTGGATACTCGTCGTAGCCTTTCTCCTTCCCTGGCTGTTGCATCGTGAATTCGGCAGGTCTACTGCCGGACAGGGCCTCTGGTGAACGGAGTCCTGTGGATAAGAAAAAAAAAAGAAAAAGGAAAAAAAGGATGACCCACTTGGGAGCCCCTGGTGTGGTTAAGCCGCATTCTGGGCCTGTCGTGGTCGTGCCCCTCCCCCTATGCCCACGGTATCTCTAGAGCATAATGATGTACGCGAAGTACCAGTCTTGCAATTTTGCAAGGGCTGGGGTTGGGGCCGCATTGCTACGCGTGCTCGGGACGTGCCAGGTGGTCTTGTTGTAGGTTACTCCGGGCGCGTTTAGCAGTGTCCGGTTGCTTAACGGCCGGACTCGAGAATTGCCTTAAGAGGCTGCTCTGTACTTCTGCCGCGAGAGCCGCTGTGTGTTCCTCCGTTCAGAGGGAGCGTTCATTGTTTCCGTTGACCGTGATGACTCCTCGAGGGCCTGGCATTTTGAGCTTGAGGTATGCGTAGTGCGGCACCGCTTTGAACTTTGCAAACGCGGTCCATCCGAGCAGAGCATGATAGCCGCTGCGGAACGGAACTATGTCGAAGATTAACTCCTCGCTTCGGAAGTTATCCGGGGATCCGAAGACAACTTCCAGTGTAACTGAGCCTGTACAATTGGCCTCTACACCTGGTATGACGCCTTTGAAGGTCGTCTTTGTGGGTTTAATCCTTGAGGGGTCTATGCCCATCTTGCGCACTGTATCCTGATAAAGCAGGTTCAGGCTGCTGCCGCCGTCCATCAGGACTCTGGCGAGGTGAAATCCATCGACGATTGGGTCTAAAACCAATGCGGCGAATCCGCCGTGGCGGATGCTGGTGGGGTGGTCCCTTCGATCAAAAGTGATCGGGCAGGAGGACCATGGGTTGAACTTCGGGGCGACTAGCTCCATCGCGTATACGTCCCTGAGTGCACGCTTCCGCTCCCTCTTGGGTATGTCGGTTGCGTATATCATGTTCACTGTCTGCACTTGTGGGGGGAAACCCTTCTGTCCTCTATTGTTTGGCGGTCGGGTCTCTTCCTCGTCATCGCTATGCAGCCCCTTGTCATTGTTTTCGGCAATTAGCTTGCCTGCCTGCTTGAATACCCAACAGTCCCTGCTGGTGTGATTAGCTGGCTTTTCGGGGGTGCCGTGTATCTGGCACGAGCGGTCGAGTATTCGGTCCAAATTGGACGGACCCGGAGTAGTTCTTTTGAATGGCTTTTTCCGCTGACCGGGTTTGGAGCCTTTGAATCCGGCATTGACTGTCGTATCCTCAATATTGTCGCCGTTAATGCGGCGTTTGTGCTTGTTGCGAGGCGACCTGCCGTTGCAGTCCTTGGTATCCGGACTGCCAGAATTTTTGCTGAGGTTGTTGCTGCGGGCTAGCCAGCTGTCCTCTCCCGCGCAGAAGCGGGTCATGAGTGATGTGAGGGCTGACATGGATTTCGGCTTTTCCTGTCCGAGGTGCCGGGCAAGCCACTCGTCGCGGATGTTATGTTTGAAGGCCGCGAGGGCCTCCGCATCCGGACAGTCGACGATTTGATTTTTCTTAGTTAAGAACCGTGTCCAGAATTGTCTGGCCGATTCTTCTGGCTGCTGAATTATATGGCTTAGGTTGTCAGCGTCTGGTGGTCGCACATACGTGCCCTGGAAGTTATCAAGGAGTGCGGCTTCCAGGTCCTCCCAACACCCAATTGATTCTGCTGGCAAGCTGTTAAGCCAATGCCGAGCTGGTCCTTTAAGCTTGAGTGGGAGGTATTTGATGGCATGAAGATCATCACCGCGGGCCATGTGGATATGAAGGAGATAGTCTTTGATCCAAACCGCGGGGTCTGTTGTGCCATCATAGGATTCAATATTCACGGGTTTAGACCCTTCGGGGATTTGATGATCGATTACTTCATCTGTGAAGCATAGTGGGTGTGCGGCGCCTCTGTATTGGACTATATCATGACGTAGCTCAAATGAGCTTTGTCTACTGTGTTCGGCCCGGCCGGACTTGCTGTGTCCGGCGTGACTGTTGTCGTCACGTATCATGGGGCGCCCACGCGATCCGTAGATCGATCTTGATTGTCTTGCCTTATCCTCCAATATATCTCGCAAGTATGGAGTGTTCCCCTGTGGCTTTGTGCTTTTCGAGCGATGCCGGGGTACGGTTTTTGTGGGGGGCCTAGAGGCCTCTCTGTCGCGACCACGGGGTGGTCAGTCAGCCGTATTGTGCGCTGGTGATGTAGGTTTATATGCCTCCTCCTCTAATCGGGGGAGCAGCTTGCGTTTGGGGTAGCTTTTGGAGGGGCGTTCGAGTTCATGCTCCTCGGCCGCAAGGACTTCAATACATCTGTCGGCTAGCAGATCTTGATCAGCTCTAAGCTGTTGCTGCTTTTTCTTGAGGCTACTTGCCGTGGCCACAAGCCTGCTTTAAAACGCTCTTGTTCGATGGGATCCTTAGGCACGACGAATTCGTCGTCGTCGAGGCTTGCCTCGTCTCCAGAGGGAGGCATGTAATTATCATCCTCTACCTCTTCGTCTACCGCTCTCTCATGAGGGCTGGCTTCTCCGTCCTCCTGTGCTGAATCTTGCTGGAGGGGGTTGTCTTCGGCACTGTCTGGGGTGTTATTATCTCCGGTGCCGGAATCTCCATTCTTGCTGTGGCAGGATTCAGAGCGGCGCCGCTGACGCCGGCGCTTAGGCTGTTTCTTGGAGGGGTCTTCCCCCGCTGTTCCCTCGCCATTCCCATCCTTTGGGATATCCACCATGTATATGTCATATGACGAGGTGGCTTTCCAGTGCCCAGTAGGCGCTGGTTCTTGGTCGTCTCCGGCATCGTCGTCCATACCGTCGATGTGTTCGGAGTCGAAGTCTAGCATGTCGGTTAGATCGTCGACAGTGGCTACTAAGTGGGTGGTGGGTGGGCTTTGAATTTCTTCGTCGTCCGCATCCCAACCATCCTGACCGCAGTTCGGCCAGGGCTCTCCTGATAATGAGAGATACTTTAGCGAATTCAGGATGTCGCCGAAAGGTGAGTGTTGAAAGATGTCCGCATCGGTGAACTCCATGATCGGCGCCCAAACGGATTCAATTGGTAGGGGCGCGAGGGGTTCGGAGTCCGGCGAGGAGTCCGGCACCTCGGAGTCACGAGCTTCACAAGGGACAAGGTCAGTATTCGGCTCCATCACCGTAGAGGTAGCAGCCCCCGAGGCGGTGTCTAGCCACCCATCCTCGATCTGCGCAGTTGGCTCCGAATTAGGGGTCGGAGCAGACTCATGTGCGGCCTCCAGGGCACTGTCCGGCAGCAGAGCTAAATCATGCCCATCGTGACAGTGCGGCGCGCTCGGCTGTGGCTCGAATCCATCGAAGATCAAGTCTCCGCGGGTGTCGGTCGTGAAATTCAAACTTCCAAATCTGACCTGACGGCCAGGGGCGTAGCTTTCGATCTGCTCCAGATGGCCAAGCGAATTGGTCCGCAGTGCAAAGCCGCCGAATACGAAGATCTGTCCGGGGAAAAAAGTCTCACCCTGGACTGCGTCGTTGTTGTTGATGATCAAAGGAGCCATCGAGCCTATCGGTGACGACACAGAGGAACTCTCAATGAAAGCACCAATGTCGGTGTCAAAACTGGCGGATCTCGGGTAGGGGGTCCCGAACTGTGCGTCTAGGCGGATGGTAACAAGAGACAAGGGATACGATGTTTTTACCCAGGTTCGGGCCCTCTCGATGGAGGTAAAACCCTACTCCTGCTTGATTGATATTGATGATATGGGTAGTACAAGAGTGGATCTACCACGAGATCAAGGAGGCTAAACCCTAGAAGCTAGCCTATGGTATGATTGTTGTTCTGTCCTATGGACTAAAACCCTCCGGTTTATATAGACACCGGAGAGGGCTAGTGTTACACAGAGTCAGTTACAATGGTAGGAGATCTACATATCTGTATCGCCAAGCTTGCCTTCCACGCCAAGGAAAGTCCCATCCGGACACGGGACAAAGTCTTCAATCTTGTATCTTCATAGTCTTGGAGTCCGGCCGATGATGATAGTTCGGCTATCCGGACACCCCCTAGTCCAGGACTCCCTCACTCCCCATGAACCCGACGACGACGCTGTTTCTCCGTTCCGACCCAGCCATGTACGTATCCGCGATAGGCGTTCAATACCCTGCCCGTATGTACGTACGTGGCCGTATTTTCTTTCTTGCACCCTCGCCGTTGTACGTACGTGTACATGCTACGTGTGCACCTCTACTACGACACGTGCGCGCCTCTACATCGACCAGTATGTAAGTACACGTTCGCGACCAGAATGACAATGCTACGTACACTTCGACCAGGTTGGTCCCGACTGTCAGGCACTTCCTTGCCTGCGAATATGAAGCTGGTGGGCCCCAGCAGTCAGGGGGGGCAAATTGTTTTGTTTTTTTCGCCCGGACGCACTTCCTTGCATGAGAAGATGTAGCTGCTGGTTCCCAGCAGTCAGGGGGGCGAATCGTTTTTTTTTGCCCAGACACACTTCCTTGCGTGCGAAGGTGTAGCTGGTGGGTCCCAGCAGTCAGGGGGAAACATTTTCTCGCGAAATATGGTGGCCCGTTCGGTGGGTCCCTGCTGTCAGGTGGAGGAATAATTATTTTGCGCGTAATAAGGAGGCACTTCCTTGCTGCGGCCGTGGACCCAGCTGTCAGCGTCTCCACGCACAGTACTCTTCCGATGGAAGTCGGTTGTTGACCACATTGACCACGCTGTGCCGAGAGCACCACGGCGGTGGATGACGGAGAGGCCTAGGAAGGGGACGACACGGAGGCAGGGAAGACTCGGTAGTTGTTTCCCACGCGGAGGGGAGTACGACTGTACGAGGGTTTACTGGTTCGTCTACCGTCGCCGGAAAATAACAGCATGTGTGGGTGAGTAGAGGGATGGCTAGGCCAGCGATGGGAGTACGATGGGGCGGTGAGACCTGCGCGGCAGCACAGCCGGCTGCGGGGAGGAGGGAGCAGGCAGTCCCGCCGGCGCTTGTTTGAGCAGCTGGAGCAGGAAGAGCAGAGATTGAAGAAGCACGACGGCCGTTGGATGGACATCCAACAGTCACTGCTTGTGCGTCAACCTTTTTTTAGGAAAGCCTCAAATCTTTGAAAATAGCATACAGCCCATCTGCCATTATTTCTACTAATTTATAGCCCATTTGCTGATTCTTAAGGGTTTTTTTGGAGCCCATATTCTTTTTGTTAGCATTACAGCCCATATTGTGGCCACAGTTAAAAAATTATACGAAATTTTGCATATTTCGGTGCGGTCCGAACTGTTTTTAATCCCGAAATTTCGACTCACATTCAAACTGATTTTAAAAATAAATGTATATCAATATAAAATCCAACAAATTCTCCACGCATAAAAATTAATGTAATTTGAAATCTTTAAATGAAAAAAAAAGATATTTGAAACTAATTGTCGGTTTGATGTGTTTTAAAAATGTACAACCCATTTCTCACTACTGATGGGCCATTTTCTCGGCCGGCCGAATGAAAGTTCTCCTTGCCTTGAAAGATTTGCAGCCCAACAGGCCTGACAAAGCAACTTACTTGGCAAATCACAAAAAAACTGGGCTATGGCCGTGGACCCAACTGTCAGCCTCTCCACGTACAGTACTCTTCCGATGGAAGTCGTTCCTTGACCACGTTGACCACGCTGTGCGGAGAGCACCATGGCGGTGGACGACGGCGAGGCCTAGCAAGGGGACGACGCGGAGCCGGGGAAGACGCGGCAGTGGAAGCCAACGTGGAGAGGAGTACGAGGGTTCACTAGTTTGGCTGCGGTGTGAGGCTGTCGTCGCCGCAGGGCCTGGCCAGCGGTTGGAATAGTAGGGGGCGGTGAGGCCTTCACGGCAGCACAGCCGTCCACGGGAGGCAGGAGCATGCGGCACGATCGGCGCTGCTTTGGGCGGCTGGAGCAAGAAGACAAGAGGTTGAAGAAGCACTACGGCCGTTGGATGGACATCGTACGGTCACTGGTTCTAGAATCGTTCATATTGACTAAGTTGACAAAGCCCTTCGTCCCTGTCAACTTAGTAGGCCCACAAGACAGCCTCCCACCAAGGTGGGTCCCAGCTAGCAGGGGGAGTATTCATTTTTTGTGCGTAATAAGGAGGCACTTTCGGTGGGTCCAAGCTAACAGCGGGGGGAACGTTTTTTTTGCGAAAGACGGTGGCCCGTCCGGTGGGTCCCAGCAGTCAGGGGGAAACGATTTTTTTCGCAAAATACTGGTGGCCCGTCCGGTGTGTCCCCGCTGTTAGGTGGAGAAATAATTATTTTTCGTGTAATAAGGAGGCACATCCTTGCGGGTGCCGTGGACCCAGCTGTCAGCCTCTCCACGTGCAATACTCTTCCGATGGAAGTCGGTCGTTTACCGCATTGACCACGCCGCGCCGAGAGCACCACGGCGGTGGATGACGGTGAGGCCTAGGAAGGGGACGACGCGGAGCCGGGCCACGGGAGGCAGGAGCAGGCGGTAGGAAAGCCGGCCATGGGAGGCAGGAGCAGGCGGCACGACCGGCGCTGCTTTGGGCAGCTGGAGCAAGAAGACCAGAGGTTGAAGAAGCACTATGGCCGTTGGATGGACATCATACGGTCACTGGAGTATTGACTAAGTTGACAAAGCCCTCCGTCCCCGTCAACTTAGTAGGCCCACAAGTCAGCCCAACATATGGTGGGTCCCAGCTAGTAGGGGGTATTCATTTTTTTGGGCGTAATAAGGAGGCACTTCATTGCGTGCGAAGATATAGCTGGTGGGTCCGACCTGTCAGCGGGGGGAACGTTTTTTTCGCGAAATACAGAGGCCCTTCCTGTGGGTCCTAGCTGTAAGGTGGAGGAATCAATATTTTGCGCGTAATAAGGAGGCATTTCCTTGCATGCGGCCGTGGACCCAGCTGTCAGCCTCTCCACATACAGTACACTTCCGATGGATGTCGTTCATTGACCACGTTGACCAGGCCGCGCCGAGAGCACCAGGGCGGTGGACGACGGAGAGGCCTAGGAAGCGAACGACACAGAGTCAGGGAATACTTGGCAGTTGTTTCCCACGCAGAGGAGTACGAGGGTTTGCTAGTTCATCTGCCATTGCCGGAGAATAACAGCATGTGTGGGTGAGTAGAGGGATGGCTAGGCCAGTGATGGGAGTACGGTGGGGCCGTGAGGCCTGCACAGCAGCATAGCTGGCCGCGGGAGGAGGGAGCAGGCAGTCCTGCCGGCGCTTGTTTGAGCGGGTGGAGCATGAAAAGTAGAGATTGAAGAAGCACGACAGCCGTTGGATGGACATCAGTCACTGCTCTCGTGTGTTGTCTAAGTTGACAGGGCGTTGCGTGTGTGTTAAACTTTTTTTTATGAAAGCATACGCGTCAACCTGTAGTAGGCGCACAAGTCAGTCTCAAATCTGTGGAAAAGAGCATACAACCCATCTGCCATTATTTCTAATAATGTACAGCCCATTTGCTAATTCTTAAGATTTTTTTTGGAGCCCATCTTCTTTTTGTTAGCATTACACCCCATATTGTGGCCACGGTTAAAAAGTATACGAAATTTTGCATATTTCGGTATGGTCAACTGTTTTTAATCCAGAAATATCGATTCACATTCAAACTATTTTGAAAAATAATTTATATAAATATAAAATCCAAATAATTGCCCACGCATAAAAATCAATGGAATTTAAGATCTTGTAATGAAAAAAAATTGAAACTAATTCCTGGTTTGATGTGTTTTAAAAATGTATAGGCCATTTCTGGGCAAACCGAATGAAACTCTCCTCGTCTTGAAAGATTTGCAGCCCAGCAGGGCCGATAAAGCAAGTAGGCCTTGTTTGGGTATTTTTAAAAAAATAGAACTGGGCTAGCCATTTTCAGCAAGAAAAAAACACAACTGGGCTCATGATGTGGTAAACATAAATAAAACCTTTGCTAGACGGGCCATAGCCCCCGCACAGCCCCATTGTTACCCTGATCGGTCGCTAAAACTAGTATAAATAACAACATCTTGTTCCTCAAAAAAAAACTGCGCGACTTGCTGGGTCCCTGGTGTCAGTCGCTCGTAGTGTAATTCTCTCGTTTATTGACTACGTTGACAATGGCGTGAGCCCCAGATGTCCAACCATTAGAAGGAACCATATTTTTGGGCTTGTACTATACAGGCACTTGCTTGCGTACTACCGTGACACTGGTGGGTCCCTACTGTCATCCTCTCCATGTACATTCATCTCCTTGTTCCTCTCGGTTGTTGACGATGTTGACAACGCAAGAGGGTGGCGCACCGTGCACGGCGACCGAACCAAGGCCGCAAGGCGGAGGACGACGGCGAGGCCTCGGACGGAACGAACAGGAGCCGTTGAAGATGCACCGGTCCAGTCGCGGGCGGAGGGGAGTACGAGGGTTGACTGGTTCGGGCGCGGGTGCGTGTTGGGGCTGACGTCGCCGTAGAATAACAGGACGTGTGGGGGAATAGAGGGAGGGACTGGCCAACGTTGGAGGGTACGTACGGTAGGGCGGCGGAGGCGCAGCCAGCCATGGGAGGTGGGAGCAGGCGGATCCGACGGGGTGGTCTGGTTTGGGCGGCTGGAGGAAGAAGAAGACAAGAGATAGAAGATACACGACATATGTTGGATGTCAATCCAACGGCTGGTAGGCAGAATCGTTTGTTGACTGGCTAGTAAGTCGACACCACCTTGGATAGGCTATTTCCTCGCGGGTCCCAAATGTCAAAATCCAAATCTGTCACGGTCATGTAGCCTTTCCTATGAAAATTTACAGCCCATTTGATGTGCTAGTTCGAAATAAGTTTGTGGGTGCTGGTGGTGGCTAATCACTTGGCTTCTGTAATGCACAGTGAGCTCAAGCAGCCGGCGAGAGTGATGTTATTTCCCTTGGTTGGGACTTGTTACAATATTTCACTGTAAATTAAACGAATGGCAAGCCATTTGCCTTGTTTCAAAGAAAATATGACAGTCATAGCCGAGTTGAAAAGGGCAGGAACATCTAACTCCATCTTACAAACTGTACAAAAGCACGAGGGTTAATTGTTCATCAGGTTTACAAAAAAACCATATTGAAAAGGGCAACAACATCTAACTCCAGCACTGTTTTCGGCAGTCACAGCCAAATGGATTTGTCAGGTCCATAGAATGAACATACTGGGTCGTAAAATTTACTCGATTATGACCACAGTATGTTGTAAATAGAAGCCCGACACGTTCAGAAGCTCTTTTGCCCACCTGAAACTCCTTTTTTTGCTCTTCGACATACCCATCCGTCAAAACCATGCTGCTGATAAACTTAAGCCTGATGGACAATAGTAACCTCGCATTCAGCAGGAAGAATGTGACAAATCTTGTGTTTGCACGGTTGGCTACATATCGTCCTAGCGTTATTGTCTTCAATCGAATCTCATGAGAAGTGAGAAAATCCCGATGCTTACGAATCCACCGATTGGTAATAACTTTCTTACCCCGTCCTGTTGCCTAAATAGACATGAAGGTGGAAAACAGTTAAGGTCTAAAAGAAGAGTGTCAAAAGAGCAACAGCTGAACGGTTAATTCTAGTATACTATATGCGGGCTTCCAATGTGCGTGAAATTATCACCTTTATGTACCACTTCTCCAGACATGGAAAGCATTGCAGCAAGCCAATAATCTTGTTCAGATCAAAACTATTCATTTGGATAGATAAGATCTTGACAGAATCCAGCACCATTGATAGGCCATCCATGGAGAAACTCTTCATTGAGCATAGAACATAATATTAGTACAAAATGTGTACTCCAAGATGATATATAAATTATGCGCAGAAATTTAAAATGCAACTTATGGTTACAAGTGTAGACGATAATATGAAGTACCTGAAGAACTATGGAGCCAAACACCATATTGAAATGAGCACAGAGATCATGTATTACACCCAAGGTCTCCAGTTTAGGCACAGAGAGGACGGTTATTTGCAACGGTGAATAACTAGAATCAAGGATCAACCTTTGAAGTGAAGGGGCATCTTGGATGATGAGCTGCCTTCCGTCAAAAGAAATTCCAGTTCTTACAAGGTTAGGCGACTTTATTTGGAGACAACCGATTCTAACTGTGAAAACAAGCACCAAGCACTCCAGCGCAGGGCAACTGGAGTGGATGATGTTGTGCAATGAGGCCTCCGATATACGAACCCGCACAAGTCAAAGTTTTTTGAGAAATGGGAGTCGAAGGTTTAGTACCAGATTGTCTGGTAGGTAGCACAGCGCAATTGTGGCGGTGTGGAGAGAGGAGGAAAACCGCGAGATGGATGTCGGTGTACTAAAGTAGGGGTACCTTAGTACCCCGAACTTGTGCACGGGCAGTCGCAGCACCCCGCGGCAAGGCTCGCCGGGTGCCCGCCAAGACCCTCCATCATTTCCTATTACTGCCATTCAAGAACAAAGTATCAACTGAGAAAACAAAGACCCCGGCAAGAGGAGCTTGCCGGGAAGGCCAACCAAGGCACTCCCAGGAGACTTGCCGCGACGCCCCGCGCGTCCCGGCAAGGCACGGCGGCCAGC
This sequence comes from Triticum timopheevii, assembly GCA_963921465.1. Lineage (NCBI taxonomy): Eukaryota > Viridiplantae > Streptophyta > Magnoliopsida > Poales > Poaceae > Triticum > Triticum timopheevii. Next base: position 174,479,602 of record OY997264.1, on the reverse strand, counting down.
AAGCTTGCCGGCACAGCAAGAGAAGGGCCGCGGCAAGGCACTTGCCGCGGCAAGGCTGTCGCCCAAAGTCCAGCGCACCCAGCGACATGTCACCCCAGGGCCGTCCCAGGGGCACGTGGCGAGGCGTTGCGCAGCCATGCGGAGCGAGGTGGCAAGCGGAGCTGACAGAGACGCCATCGTGGCAACCGGTGGCTCACCTAACGGTCGTTTCTTTGCACTGTTGGGACGACCGGACGGGCATTAAATGCCCTTGTCCCCTGCTGTCAGAGTTAGGTAGGGGACACTGTTGGTCACTGTTGTACCAACCTGCGTTTTTACCTTTTTACCCCCTCTTCCTACGCTGCCACCTGTGGATGCCCCCTTCAGATTATAAAAGGGAGGCCCATGCGCACGTAGAAGGGGTTCGGTCCATTCGACACACGCAACACCACCATACGCTCGCACGCTCGAGCAAGATCAAATACAAGCACCAAAGCAGCAGTAGGGGTTTTATCTCTCCGGAGAGCCCCGAAGCTGGGTAAAAATCGCCCGTCTCCCCCGCGCGCCCTCCGCTCCCTTGCCGGACTAGAAGGGGCCCCCGTGCCCCATAGGTGCTCGAGGCCATAGAGCGACGCCCCGACATCTTTGGCGCGCCAGGTAGGGGCGGCGTCGAGATCGTGAGCACCTGATCCGGTCTCCGCGCGCGCTACGTCAACGTCTTCATCAACATGCCACCGAAGAAGAAGCCTTCGGAGGTGGCCGCTCCGTCTACATCGATTCTACCACCCCTGCCGGAGCAAGCGGGCGGTGGAGTGGACGCCGGCGAAGGAACGGGCGCCGACGGCGGGACTCACGTCGTCACCAGGTCCAAAAACAAGGCCCCGCAAGCGTCGGCGACCGTGCAGACACCGCACCCTTCCCAGGAGGTGCAAGGTCGACAATGCCCCGGTGCTCCTAGCACCGTGCTCGCATTGGAGCAAGGCCAAGCTGGTGGGTCGCGGGACGTTCGAGGTCAGCATGCACGCCAGCATGCTGGCGCGAGTGAGGTACGGTCGCCCGGACGGGACGTGGCACCTCCCAATCCAGTTGGGAGTCCGAGCACATCCCGCTCCTCGCGCCGCTCGTCGCCACCGCCACCCAAGACAGCCGAGGAAGCGCTGGCCCGAGCCCAGCTGCTTCTAGATTACCCTCCGGCGCCGCACAAGATTGACGACTGGAGGATGACCATATACAGCCTCATCGGCTTCGCCAACGGCGACAAGCCCCGGCAGCCGAGCGCATCGAAGCCCCGGCAAGGCGCCCAGGCGCAAGCCGACGCCGACAAGACCGCTGGGGGTGCCACCTCCGTGCACTCCCAGCCCCAAAGGCCAAGATCGCCAGCTCGCCGGACCAACCCCGACGCTGACTCCACCGCGTCGTCGGACCCGCGAACTCGCCGTGACCAACGCCACGTTCTCCAAGAACGGCAACACGAGGATGCTCGCACTCGCATCGAGCGCCGGAGAGAAGCGCGACGTCAATCTGACCAGCGCGCCGGGCCTACTATCGACGTGCACGCACCAGGGGAACCAGGCGACTTGTCGTACGCGGCAGGTTGCCCTGCGTTCACCCGCAAGCTGCGGCAAGTCTAGTGGCCCAAAACCAAGAATTTCAAGCCAGATGTGCCCGAGAAGTACGATGGCAGGATACATCCGTCGGAGTTCCTCAGCATCTATACCATCGCGGTGCAGGCTGCCGGAGGGCGCGACGAGAAGATCCTCGCCAACTACTTCCTGCTGGTGCTCAAACCCAACGTCAGATCTTGGCTCATGCACTTGCCGGACGGCCCCATCTCTTCATGGGCGGACCTGTGTCATCAGTTTGTCGTTGCCTTCACAGGCGGCCACAAACCCCATGGCCAGGAGAGTGATCTGCATCTGCTTGTCCAGAAGGAGGGAGAGCCCCTGCGCAAGTACATACAGAGATTCAGCCAGGTGCAGCGCAACATCCCAGACGTCCACCCTGCCACAGTTATCAGCGCGTTTCATCAGAACGTGCGTAACCGCAGGATGAGGGAGGAGATGGCGATGTGCAAGATCAGAGATGTCAGCGAGCTCTATGCTCTGGCCGACAAGTGTGCACGGGCTGAGGAGGGGAGAAAAATCCCCGGAGAGATTGTGGGCGCAGAAGGATCTGACAGTGAGGATGCCGCCCCGGCAAGGAAGAACCGGAGGCGGAACAACAGGAAGAGAAAGGCTAAGGATGTGCTAGCTGTTGAGCATTCCGGCAACGGAGGCGGCTCCGACAAGGCCAAAGCCGATGACTCTGGCGGGGCTGTGGTAGCCGCCGACAAGCAGGATGGCTCCGGCAAGCGATATTGCAAGATTCACCGCACCAAGGGCCATGACCTCCAAACCTGCAAGAAAGTGGAGCAGATGGCGGAGCTACAGAAAGCTGAGTACGAGCGCCGCGATAAGGAGAGAGCCCAGGGAGGTGGCGGAGGATCCGGCAAGAAGCTTCCCGCCCGGGGAGGGCACCGCGGCAAGGCCAAGCCGCGGCAAGGAGACAGGCCTCCTCGTGGCCGCGACAAGGACGAAGATGAAGATGAGGATGATGAGATGGAGGAGGATGAGACTGATGACCAAGAGTTTCAGAAGGCAACAGAGGTGTTTTGCATCGACGGCGGCGCCTCTCTGCACACCTCGCACCGCCAACTCAAGCAGTGGGTGCGAGAAGTGAATGCAGCAGGGCCGTCCGTCGAGTCGCGCATGCCTCTGAAGTGGTCCAGCATGCCCATCATCTTCGATGTTGAGGACCACCCTGATCGCATCACTGCGGTCGGGTGCTTGCCGATGTTGGTTTCACCAACAATCCGCAACCTCAAGGTCACGAAGATGTTGGTTGATGGCGGGGCCGGCCTGAACCTGATTTCCTCCGCAGTACTCAAGAAGCTCCAGATCCCCGATAGCGAGCTCGAAGAAACTGGTACCTTTCAAGGGATAAATCTGGGAAGGAGTAAGCCTAGGGGGAAGATCACACTGCCAGTGACATTCGGCAGCGAGCTGAACTTCAGGACAGAGAGGGTCACGTTTGATGTTGCTGATACCCCATTACCCTACAATGGGATACTCGGCCGACGAGCGCTTGCCAAGTTCATGGCAGCCTCTCACTACGCATACAATGTGCTCAAGATGCCTGGTCCGATAAGTGTCATTTCTGTCCAAGGTGGCAAGAAGGATGCACTTATTTGCACCGACAAGATCTACCGGGAAGCAGCAGTCGCGGCAGAGTGCAAGCCACTTGCCGCTGAAGCTCCCTGGGGGAAGAAGAAAGCCAAGTCCGGCAAGAGCAGCTCTGATGCCCACTCCGGCAAGTGCGCCTCTTCGGAGTGCTGCGCCGCCGTCGAGGACGCGCCATCGAGCTCCACCTGCAAGTGGAAGAAGGTAAAGGCAGATCTACCAAAGTCTAAGCCCGGCAAGAACAGCTCTGGTGCCTGCTTCGGCAAGCACGCCTCTCCGGAGTGCCGCGCTGCCGTGGAGGACGTGCCATCGAGCTCCACCGGCCAGTAAGGCAAAGAAAGCAACCAGTTTCGAACTTTTGAGTTGCATTCCCTGGAAATCCGTACCTTGTATGAAGAACCTGTGCGCAGAGGGATTGAATCGTGGCTAAGTTGCACCCTTGATCTGTTTCGAGTCCGCTCAACGATAAAAGTGCGCTGCAACTAGCCCGACGAGTTCTTCCTGCCGGGGGCAACACTGCCAGCGGGCTGCTGACGTCCCGCACTCAGCAAGTGTGTTCGCACCGGCGGGTTCCCTAAAGGCGTGAGGGTGAAAACGTACAAGGGAGGAAGACAAGGGAGAAGTGCGGCCTCGCTGGATCGCAGAAGACGGAAAAGCTAAGTCGCTCGAGCTTGAGTACAGAGCCTTTTTAGTTCTAAACTTTTATGTTATATTCCTCGAACATTCGTTCCTTGTACGAAAAACCTGTCCGTAGAGGAACCAACTCGTGGTTAAGTTGCGTCCTTGCTTTGTTTCCGAGTCCGCTCAACAATACAAGTGCGCTGCAACTGGCCCGAGAAGGTTTCTTGCCGGAAACAACACCGCCAGCGGGCAGCTGATGTTCCGCACTCAGCCAGGCTCCTTGCCGGAGGCAACACCGCCAGCGGGCTGCTGATGTTCCGCACTCAGCAAGCGTGTATGCACCGGCAAGTCCCCTAAAAAGCGTAGAGTACAAACATACAAAGGGTGAAGCATGACATTGTGTTGCCCAACGTAAAAGTTACGCCACAAAAAGTGATTTATTGCAGTACTGTCTAAGTTATTTTCGTGACTATAATAACAGCGACAAAAAAGAAGAGGAGAAGAAAACAGAAAGGCGCACTGGCACCTAAGTCTCGGTGGAGCCAGAGTTGCCGGGGGCTGCAGATGCTGAGATTCATCCCCGGCAAGCCAGAGTCGCAGGGGGCTGCGATATCAGATAAGTTTTTCACCCCTCCTCATGCATCCTCTTATGGACTGGGGAAAGCGAGGCCGCGTCCTTGAACGAGTGTGCCTTGTATGAAAAAAAAACATGTGCGCGGAGGGACCGAATCGCGGCCAAGTTGCGCCCTTGCTTTGTTTCCGAGTCCGCTCAACAATACAAGCGCGCTGCAACTGGCCCGAGGAGGTTTCTTGCTGGAAACAACACCGCCAGCGGGCTGCTGACGTTCCGCACTCAGCAAGTGTGTTTTCCGCCGGCAAGTTCCCTAGAAGCGTAGGGTGGAAACATACAAGGCACAGAATCAAGTAAGGGACATAATCCGGCAAGCATTCCCCTCTTTTCATTAAAAAACATCCCAATTTAGTACAAGTCCATAGAGGATGAAAAACATGAGAGAGAGGATTACAAGTTTTAAATGCAGCTAAGGCCCGAAGGCTTACAAATTGAAAAGAGATAAGATGCCCGTAATCCCTCTCCTGTTTCTCTCTTCAGGAGGTAGGTCAAGGAGGCCCCGGCAAGAGAAGCTTGCCGGGGAGGGCGAAAGGGGCGCCTAGGTGAGCTACGGGTGCCAGAAGACACCAAGAGAACTTCCCGGGGGCCGGCCAGGAGCTTGGCGGAGACGGAGGCGCCGGAGGCAGAGCTCGAAGACGGGGCGGCAGGACGTCAGCACGCTGTTGAGGGCGCCTCGCCCTCGTACTCCGACTTGACGTCCTTGCCGCCACCCCTCTTCCTCTTCCGCAGCTTCCCTACGCCAGCCGCCCAAGGAGACGGCCCCGGGGAGTTCAGAAGGCCGGCGACCCGGATGATAGGGTCGCCGGTGGCGCACGAGGCGACGGCCGACGCCTAGTCAGACTCATCGCCGCCGTCGTCGTCGCTGTCGCTCTCCTCCTCGTCACTCTCGCTCGAGGGGGAGTCTTCGCTATCGGAGGAGCTGTCCACGCAGCATCGCGCCCGGGTGCCGGAGTCCCCAAAGACCTTGACGGCGAGAAGGTCGCCCTCCATTAACTTAAAATGGAGGGTAAACCCTGCCGTCAAGCTGTGGATGCGGGCGAACGTCTTCCACCCTCGATCGAAGTACATCATGCCGGGGGCTGGGGATACGACACTAACTCGAGTGCCGCTGATCCCGCAGCCCCTCATGCGCAACTCCAACATCTCGGGCGGGTCCGGTTCCATCGCGCTCGCAAACGGGGCCGGAAGCTGGAGGCGTCGACGAGGTGCCCGACACAGCTTGACGAAGAACTCCCAGGGGTCGTCCCCGGTGTGGACCGCCCCGAGGAAAGGAGCTGCCGGCGGGGACGGGGGTGGCGCACCACCCCGACCGCCTCTCCCCCGAGCGCTCCGACCACGTCCTCGACCTCGCCCACGGCCTCGCCCCCTCCCTCTTCCCCTCGTGGCCGGCTCCGCCACCACAGGCACGGGATAGGGAGAGGCGTGCTGCCTGGTGGCAACCCTCGCCGCCACCGACGAAGGACCAGGGTTCCCTCCCTCCATGGCAGATGGGAGGAAGTATAGCAGAAGTTGAAGGAAGAGGAAGAGGGGGAAGTGCGGGATTTTTGCACTCCCCTTCCGCCCTTTTTAAAGGAGCGAGGTGGGGGCTCGGTCGCCCCGCTCAGCCAATCAGAGCACGGGGAGGGCAGAGGAACAGGGCCGGCCCACCATCTCCGCCCGTGACGGCTTGGTTTCCCACCTTCGCCGCCCACGACCCCACGCGCATGGGAGCCGCGTGGCGGGGAGGCGAAGCCGAGGCGACGGATGAAGTGACCTTACCCTGCCCCGTAATCACGGGGGTGGACGCCTTGAAAATCGCACACACCATCCACATTCTCTCCCACGACGCCGCAATCGACGCATGCCGTTGCGAGAGGGCGCGGTGGACACGGAGTCTGATTTCGAGTGGGCCCAGGCCGCGCATGCCCGAGCACTGTTCTGGGCCTGGCCCAACAACGCTCGGCACCGTGTATGGCCCAGGCCCGGGGGCTCCTGTCGGTGTACTAAAGTAGGGGTACCTTAGTACCCCGAACTTGTGCATGGGCAGTCGCAGCACCCCGCGGCAAGGCTCGCCGGGCGCCCGCCAAGACCCTCCATCATTTCCTATTACTGCCATTCAAGAGCAAAGTATCAACTGATAAAACAAAGACCCCGGCAAGAGGAGCTTGCCGGGAAGGCCAACCAAGGCACTCCCAGGAGACTTGCCGCGACGCCCCGCGCGTCCCGGCAAGGCACGGTGGCCGGCAAGCTTGCCGGCACCGCAAGAGAAGGGCCGCGGCAAGGCACTTGCCGCGGCAAGGCTGTCACCCAAAGTCCAGCGCACCCAGCGACATGTCACCCCAGGGCCGTCCCGGGGGCACGTGGCGAGGCGTTGCGCAGCCATGCGGAGCGAGGTGGCAAGCGGAGCTGACAGAGACGCCATCGTGGCAACCGGTGGCTCACCTAACGGTCGTTTCTTTGCACTGTTGGGACGACCGGACGGGCATTAAATGCCCTTGTCCCTTGCCGTCAGAGTTAGGTAGGGGACACTGTTGGTCACTGTTGTACCAACCTGCGTTTTTACCTTTTTACCCCCTCTTCCTACGCTGCCACCTGTGGATGCCCCCTTCAGACTATAAAAGGGAGGCCCATGCGCACGTAGAAGGGGTTCGGTCCATTCGACACACGCAACACCACCATACGCTCGCACGCTCGAGCAAGATCAAATACAAGCACCAAAGCAGCAGTAGGGGTTTTATCTCTCCGGAGAGCCCCGAAGCTGGGTAAAAATCGCCCGTCTCCCCCGCGCGCCCGACCTCGATCTGCTCTGCGCACGCCCTCCGCTCCCTTGCCGGACTAGAAGGGGCCCCCGTGCCCCATAGGTGCTCGAGGCCACAGAGCGACGCCCCGACAATGGACATCGGTGCTGAGGGCACAAGTTCATGGCGTTCGGTATATGGTATGTGATTTCTAGGGGAATAGTAGAACTCAAGCAGCTGTAGTTCTGTGAATTCAGGGGATTTCAGCCAGGCGTCCACCATGCAGGGCATGGTATGCTTGCTCAGGTATCATGACGGGATGCAGAGGCTTTGAACGGAGCCCTGGTGGGAGGAGATGATGGCTCTGGGGATTTCAAAATCATTGAAGAGAGATATCTGAGGACAGTCGAGATTAAGGGGCATGTCGCGCCAAAGAGGGCGCCCCCAAATTGAGAGGACTTGGGTGCGGCAGTAATCCTTGGTGGGGAGAAGCGAGATGATCTCCCCAAGGACGGTGTCCGGGAGATCGCTGATGCGGTCCACCCGAGATTCTATGGGTTCCTGGGATCCTGTGGGGGCGGGGTTGTCGCTTCTCCCTGCGCTGCCGGGTGTGGGATCTAGAACAGGCGTCGCCGCTGGCGGGAGCCTCATCTTCTTGGCGCTAGGGTCAGCCGACTCCATTTTCCTCGAGGGCGTCGCATCGCGCTCATGGATTTGAGCAGAGTAACGAATGACGAGCCTAGTTGTAGTGCGAGTGAAGAAGAAGGGGAGCTGGGGGTTTTCTGTAGGAGTGAGGAAGAAGGGGAGCTGGGGTTTTCTGTAGGAGTGAGGTGAGGAATTTGGGGGTACGAGTGGATCGAGCTGATGTGAGGTGGGTGGGAGCGAGGAGGAAGAATAGCACCCAGGTTTTTGGGGGGGTGTGCTGGGTGTGGGTAGCGCCTTTTGAATTGATTTTACTATTTACTAGTGTGGATTGGCTGTTTTGTCTTGGGCCCAGAGAAACAATTACCACTAGTACAGTGGAGACACTCTACAGCTACCCAGAAAAACAATTACTACTAGTACAGTGGAGACACTCTACCGCTTCTGGCTCCTCCTAGGTCATTGAAACGTCTCCCTCTACTGAATGTCATTATACTTTTGTTCACCGACATGCGGGCCATGCAACACGCGGGACCAAATGCCATCCACCAAATTAGAAGGCAGTATGCAGGCGGAGAGTCACCCCGGTCGTAGCCCGGCAGTAACGAGACGTCGTATCACAAAACCCCACCTCCCCGCAGTCTAAGTTTGACGGACGAAGCAACCATCATTTCACTCTTGGCTGAATCCCCTTCTCCCTCACCGTCTTCAAGAAAGGCAACACTCGCATCTGCCACTGTTCTTCTCTCCCAACAAAGGGAAGGTAAGCGGATCCGTGATGTTGGTATATTTTCGTTCAGAGAAAAAAAAAGAACTTTTGCAAAGCAGTAACCGATCCTCACTCTTTTTTTTGTTTCATTGTCATTGCGATTGTGTTTTCCTTTCGGTGGTCTCCTAGTATTCGTCAGTTTCATGATGGACCAAGGAGAACCAGGCAAAGATCTGCCGATATTGGAGCAGACGCGGGAGGCTGATCCCCACGAGACAGAGAGCTCCAAGAAGATGGAGGCAACCACCGAGCCGACCCCAGATACGCTCACGGCCACTACTGAGATGGTCAATGCCCCGTTTGAGGTTACAGCCCCCGTGGCACTGCAGGAGCAGTTTTCCCCCTTCGAGGATGTGCCCCCCCCCCCCCCCGCTGAGCTGCCCAAGGTGATTTCCTTCTTTGCCGATCTCGATTGTGGTTTTTCATCTAAGTATGTGGTGATTTTTTTTAGAAAAGGAAGTATGTGGTGATTAATAATGCAAAATTTTATTAGCTTCGATGCCATGCTATACATAGTGGTTTAAATAACTTGTGTTTCTTATACTGAAAAGTAATTCAGAATTTGTTTCTGTTTCAATTAGAGCCCTGATGCAGACAAGGATTGTGTGGTTGTGCATGTCACTCGCTATGAGGCGGACGACCTGAATATACGCACTGGGAAAACAGAGTTCTTAGGCTGTTGGATCCTGGAAGCCATTTGCGGTTATACCAATGAAGAGTTGTATTCTAGCCTCACTGTTGTCAGGCGTGTTGTCCAGGGTGTACTGAAGCACAAGAAGTTCAAAGCTACTCCTTCGTTTGTGAGGCATGCTGTTCTTGTCAAGCTTACGCAAGAAGATGATGTGGCATGCCTCCACAACCAAGTTTATCAGTGGCAAGGCCACAAGGTTGTCTTCATGAAGGTTCATAGGATTGAGCTGCTGCGGGACGTCCTCGATGATGTTCATGGGAAGGTCCGTCTTGTGTCCAGCCCAAATTAGATCGAGGCATGAAATAGTTGCCCCAGCTAGTGTTTTATAGTAGTTTGGATTGTGTCTAATTATCCGAACCTTGCATGTTATTGACCCCTCTGGGGCTAGTACTCTGTTTGAATCCGTCTATGGTAACTGCTGCTACTTTTGTGTGCCCGTGAATCATGTGAGAACCATCGTAATTGTTGCCGAAACAGATGCGTCTTCACTAGTTTTTTCATGAATATGGCATAGTAAGACATAAGATGTCACGGTTTATCATACGAGCAGTGTGTGTTTTAATGAAATAGAGCACTCATTCGAGAACCGTGCGCCGACGTATACATAAGTACTTGTAAACACTATTGGTGCTACCCCACTTGTAAGCAGTTGTGCAAAACACGGCACATTGGCTCATCTCGCTTCAACACTAGGCTATTGACCAGCTAACAATCAACAATCTGCTGTCTAACATATAAGCAACTATGTATCTTGTTATAGTGGTTCATGCAGTTAATTGAGGCCACAATGTAATAAATTCCAAACGTTCACACGCTAGTCCAGCGCTCATGTGGAACACTCACATTAAACTCGTCTTCATAAAAATCTTGAAAAGCATAAGTTAAGCAATTTTATACATCTCAATGATTCATAGAACATAACAAACATATACTAGTTCACAGCAAAAGACAAAGTTGTGAGAAGGTTTATAAATCAGGAAAAAACAAGCAAGGCTTCTCTGAGCAAAGGGCCTCCCGGTAGGCTTAAATTTCCTGGAGTTCACTCTGGTTTTTTCTTGTTGCCACCATCCAGGGTTAGGTTCTCTCATTCCAGAATAACCAATTATAATTGTGGTCTCAGCTGGTGAGGGAGTCCTGGACTAGGGGGTGTCCGGATAGCCGGACTATCAATATCCGCCGGACTCCAAGACTACGAAGATAGAAGATTGAAGACTCCGGCTCGTGTCCGGATGGTACTTTCCTTGGCGTGGAAGGCAAGCTTGGCAATACGGATATGTAGATCTCCTACCATTGTAACCGACTCTGTGTAACCCTAGCCCTCTCCGGTGTCCATATAAACCGGAGGGCTTTAGTCCGTAGGACGAACATACATCTCAACAATCATACCATAGGCTAGCTTCTAGGGTTTAACCTCCTTGATCTCGTGGTAGATCTACTCTTGTACTACCCATATCATCAATATTAATCAAGCAGGACGTAGGGTTTTACCTCCATCGAGAGGGCCCGAACCTGGGTAAAAACGTCGTGTCCCTCGTCTCTTGTTACCATCCGCCTAGACGCACAGTTCGGGACCCCCTACCCGAGATCCGCCGGTTTTGACACCGACATTGGTGCTTTCATTGAGAGTTCCTCTGTGTCGTCACCGATAGGCTCGATGGCATCTTCGACCAGCAACGCTGTCCAGCGTGAGACTTTTCTCCCCGGACAGATCTTCGTATTCAGCGGCTTTGCACTGCGGGCCAATTCTCTTGGCCGTCTGGAGCAGATCGAAAGCTACGCCCCTGGCCGTCAGGTCAGATTTGGAAGCTTAAACTTCACGGCCGATGTCCGCGGAGACTTGATGTTCGACGGACTTGAGCCACAGCCGAGTGCGCCGCACTGTGACGATGGGCATGATCTAGCTCTGCCGCCGAACAGTGCCTTGGTGGCCGCACACGGATCAGCTTCGGCCATTAGCCCGGAGCCGATCGCCCAGATCGAGGGCCGGTGGATAGACGCCGCCCTGGGGGCTTCAACATCCACGGCGATGGAGCCGAACACCAATCTTGTCCCCCGCGAAACTCGTGATTCCGAGGCGCCGGACTCCTCGCCGGACTCCGAACCTCCCGCGCCCCTACCAATCAATTTGGATTGGGCGCCGGTTATGGAATTCACCGCCACGGACATATTCCAACACTCGCCTTTTGGCGATACCCTAAATTCATTAAAGCATCTCTCGTTATCGGGAGAGTCCTGGCCGGACTATGGCCAGGATGGTTGGAGTACAGACGACGAAGAAATTCAGAGCCCACCCACCACCCACTTTGTAGCCACTGTCGAGGATTTAACCGACATGCTAGACTACGACTCCGACGACATCGACGCTATGGACGACGATGCCGGAGACGAACAGGAACCAGCACCTACAGGGCACTGGAAGGCCACCTCGTCATACGACGTATACATGGTGGACACCCCAAAAGACGGGGATGGCGAAGAAGCAGCGGAGGCAGATTCCCTAAAGAAGCAGCCCAAACGCCGACGTTAGCGGCGCCGCTCTAAATCCCGCCACAGCAAGAATGGAGATTCCGGCACGGGAGATAATAATACTCCGGAGAGTGCCGAAGACAACCCCCTCCAGCAAGACTCAGCGCAGGAGGATGTAGAAGCAAGCCCTCACGAGAGGGCGGCAGACGAAGGGGTTGAGGATGATAACTATATGCCTCCCTCCGAAGACGAAGCAAGCCTCAACGATGATGAATTCGTCGTACCTGAGGATCCCGTCGAACAAGAGCGCTTCAAGCGCAGGCTTATCGCCACAGCAAACAGCCTAAAGAAAAAGCAGCAGCAGCTTCAAGCTGATCAGGACCTGCTGGCCGATCGATGGACCGAGGTCCTCGCGGCCGAAGAGTATAAACTCGAACGTCCCTCCAAAAGTTACCCAAGACGCAAGCTGCTCTCCGGATTAGAGGAGGAAGCATACATACCTCCATCACCAGCGCATGATATGGCTGACCGACCACCCCGTGGTCGTGACAGAGAGGTATCCAGGCCCCCAGCCAAGACCGTACCCCGGCATCGCTCCAAAAGTACGAAGCCAAGAGGGAACGCGCCGGACTTGCGAGACATATTGGAGGACAAAGCAAGGCAATCCAGATCCATCTATGGATCATGTGGGCGCCCTACGACCTACGACAAACACCGTCGTGCCGGATACAATAACCCCGGCCGGGCCGAACACAGCAGACAGCGCTCTCTCGAGCTGCGTCGCGATATCGCTCAATACAGGGGCGCCGCACACCCGTTATGCTTCACTGACGAAGTAATGGATCATCAGATCCCCGAAGGGTTTAAACCCGTAAACATCGAATCTTACGATGGCACAACAGACCCCATGGTGTGGATCGAAGACTACCTTCTCCACATCCATATGGCCCGCGGCGACGATCTCCACGCCATCAAGTACCTACCACTCAAGCTTAAAGGACCAGCTCGGCATTGGCTTAACAGCTTGCCCGCAGAGTCAATTGGGTGTTGAGAAGACCTGGAGGCCGCATTCCTTGATAACTTCCAAGGCACATATGTGCGACCACCAGACGCCGATGACCTAAGCCACATCATTCAGCAGCCAGACGAATCGGCCAGACAATTCTGGACACAGTTCTTGACAAAGAAAAACCAAATCGTCGACTGTCCGGATGCGGAGGCCCTCGCTGCCTTCAAACATAACATCCGGGACGAATGGCTAGCCCAGCACCTGGGGCAGGAAAAGCCGAAATCCATGGCAGCCCTCACATCGTTAATGACCCGCTTTTGTGCGGGAGAGGACAGCTGGCTAGCCCGCATCAACAATCTTCGTAAAAATTCTGGCAGTCCAGATACTAAGAACAACAACGGCAGGCCACGTCGAATCAAAAACAAGCGCCGCATTAACGGCGACGATAAGGAGGATACGGCAGTCAATGCCGGATTCCGAGGCTCTAAACCCGGTCAGCGGAAGAAGCCATTTAAAAGAACCACTCCGGGTCCGTCCAATCTGGACCGAATACTCGACCGCCTATGCCAGATACATGGCACCTCTGAAAAGCCAGCTAACCAAACCAATAGAGATTGCTGGGTGTTCAAGCAGGCCGGCAAGTTAATTGCCGAAAACAATGACAAGGGGCTAAATAGCGACGACGAGGAAGAGACCCGGCCGCCGAACAATAGAGGACAGAAGGGTTTTCCCCCACAAGTGCGGACGGTGAATATGATATACGCGACCCATATACCCAAGAGGGAGAGGAAGCGCGCACTACGGGACGTCTATGCGATGGAGCCAGTCGCCCCAAAGTTCAACCCATGGTCCTCTTGCCCGATCACTTTCGATCGAAGAGACCATCCGACCAGCATACGCCATGGCGGATTCGCCGCATTGGTTTTAGATCCAATCGTCGATGGGTTCCACCTCAGTCTTGATGGACGGCGGTAGCAGCCTGAAGCTGCTTTATCAGGATACAGTGCCGCAAAATGGGCATAGACCCATCAAGGATTAAACCTACAAAGACAACCTTTAAAGGTGTCATACCAGGAGTGGAAGCCAACTGTACAGGCTCAGTCACACTGGAAGTGGTCTTCGGATCCCCGGATAATTTCTGGAGCGAAGAGTTAATCTTTGACATAGTCCCTTTCCACAGCGGCTATCACGCTCTGCTCGGACGAACCGCGTTCGCAAAATTCAACGTGGTGCCTCATTACGCATACCTAAAGCTCAAGATGCCAGGCCCTCGTGGAGTCATCACGGTCAATGGGAATACGGAACGCTCCCTCTGAACGGAGGAACATACAGCGGCTCTCGCGACAGAAGTACAGAGTACCCTTCTAAGGCAATTCTCAAGTCCGGCAGCTAAAAAGCAGGACACAGCAAAGCGCCCGGGGCAATACCAACCAAGACCACTTGGCGCGATCAGAGCGCGCATAGCAATGCGGCCCCAACCCTCACCCGCGCATAATCGCAAGAATAACACTCCGCGTACATCATTACGCTTTGGAGATACCATGGGTGCAGGGAAAGGGGCACGATCACAATGGACCCAGAGTGCGGCTCGATCACACCAGGGGCTCACAAGTGCGCCTCCTTCCTTTTTATTTTTTCTTCTTCTTTTATGTACACAGGACTCTGTTAACCAGAAGCCCTGTCCGGTGGCGAACCTGCCGAACTCATGATACAACAGTCAGGGACTAAAGAAGGCCGCGACGAACATTCAGGTGGTCTCAATTACGAGCATTAAATTCGATTATATACACCAAGTCTGCAGCTCATCCCTGGAGGGGGACATGTTTATTTAGTCCAAATCCCTTGCTTACCGCACTATTTGTATCAGTCTGATCTACTATCAGACTTTCTCTTTAAAATAATGCAGCACCTTTTTATTGCAATTGCGTTATCTTTTATATATGTTCATTATATGACATCTTGCACCCATATATTTTGGTACGGCCGAATACACCAGGGGCTTCTGTTCCCTACATGATGGTGTGATCAAGTCCGAACACTTTCACAAGTGCGGCACCCCGAACTTATAGCATTATATGAATCGGCTCCGAATCATGTCTTGGGTCAATAGTTGGGTTTGCCCGGCTCCCATGTTTTGGTGCCTTACGTTCCGTTCCGTCGGCTAAGGTAGCACTGGGAGGACCACTGCGATTGCGCCCCGGTTGAGCCGGGTTAACGCCTCAGTGGAGAAAGCTAAAACTGACTGGCATGATAAGACGAGAGACCGGTCGCTGTTCAAGAGGTTTTTTCGGGTCCTTAAAGACTCACGCCGCTTCGAGCGAAGTTCCGGACAATGTCCGAAGAAGGCGTGGATAGCGCCCCGGATTCGGTCTTCCGAATACTAGGGGCTTCGCCGAAATTTAAAATTATAGAATTCTATGGCTAAGTGAGAGTGTTCAAGCATTATAAGTCCGGTTGCCTCGTTCGTTGTGTTGAGCACCTCCCTCGATCGACCCAACAATGGGAACAAGAGTGCTCATGTTTATCCCGAACACCCCAGCACTCACGGCTTGGGGGCTGAAGCCAACGACTTGCCATCTCTCAGATTTTACAAACGGCCGCACAGAAGGTAATATTTTAAATTAAACAAGCGTTGCTCATGGCGCATATGAAAGAAGTTTTCAGCGCACAGGATAAATATACAGCGAGTTCACTCAAAAATTACATTTCGGGAGCACTCATCTGCAATATCGCAGGCTCCCTTCAGGACAATCTTATAATATCGCTCCGGCGTGCGATGCTCCTTGCCCGGCGGCGGTGGGTCCGTGAGAAGCTTCTCCGCATCCAGTTTGCCCCATTGCACCTTTATGCGGGCAAGGGCCCGACGAGCGCCTTCAATGCAGGCGGAGCGCTTGACTACATCCAGCCTGGGGCATGCATCCACTAGCCGCCGCACGAGGCCAAAGTAGCTCCCAGGCATGGCCTGTCCAGGCCATAGCCGGACTATGAGGCCCTTCATGGCCTCCTCAGCTACCTTGTGGAGTTCGACCAGCTGCTTCAGCTGGTCGCTTGGGGGCACCGGATGGCCGGCCTTAGAGTAGTGAGACCAGAAGACCTTCTCCGTCGAGCTCCCCTCGTCGCCACGATAGAATGCGGCGGCATCAGACGCACTACGCGGCAGATCTGCAAACGACCCTGGAGAGCTCCGAATTCGGGTAAGTGTCAGGTAGTTCACACTAACATTCTTGCTTTGCATGAAAAATGCCTTATCCGCCGCTATCTTCTTTATGTCCTCAACTTCCTGAAGGGCCTTACGGGCCTCGGCCTTGGCGGACTTGGCAGTTTCGAGAGCCGAGGCAAGCTCGGACTCTCGAGTCTTGGAGTCGCGCTCCAAACTCTCATGCTTTTCCATGAGAGCCTGGAGCCCTTGCCGAACTTCCGCCACCCGTGCCTCTTGCTTTTCTCGCTCAGCCCGTTCCGTGGCCGTATTGCGTTCGGCCGCGGACACGGCATCCTTCAGGGCTGCCACCTCGTTAGTGGCCCCTGCAATACACATATTATCCTTGTTAATTTTGTTTGCAACCAAAATCCTTTTCTGTAAGGTACTTATTCAAATAGGTGTTACTCACCTTCTTTTTCCTCGAGCTGCTTCTTCGCATGGCCGAGCTCTTGCTCGGACTGCTCGAGGTTCTTCTTCAGCACCTCGACCTCCGCCGTTAATGCGGCAGAGGTCAGCAGCGCAGCTTGCAAACCCATATTGACATATTTTTAGCAACCCTGCGTATATCTTGTTAGATCCTTAGTCCGGCTTTTCCTTCCGAACACCGAACTAAGCATCAGGGGCTACTGTCTATGCGGTATTACATTACATAATTTTAACTTCTTACCTCAAAGCCTGTTAGAAGGCTACTGCAGGCTTCGGTCAGCCCGCTCTTGGCAAGCTGAACCTTCTCAATCACCGCACTCATGATAGTGCGGTGTTCTTCCTCGATGGAAGCGCCTTTAAGCGCCTCCAACAGGTTATCCGGCACCTCCGGTTGGACGGAGGCCGCCGGCGTCACGGTCCTGCCCTTCTTTTGAAGGGGCCGCTTGCCGGACTCTGGAACCACTGCGGGTTCCGATGTAGAGTCCGGCGCAACGTCCGGGAGGTCGCCTGACGGCGCCTCTGGAGCCTCCTCCTGATGGGTCCCCTCTTGGGATCCCACCTCGGTGTCCTCGTCAGCGCGTGGGGTAGAGGCGGTCGGGACGGAATTTACGTCCGACGAGGCCAACGACCCGCTCATCGAGTCGGGGAGATCATCCCTGGCCGGACTACGGACAGAATGCGGCGTTAGAGGGATAATACGTGACATGAAAAGTACGGCATATAAATGATCTGGATGCTTACGATCCTGCCGGACGCCTGGCCCTTGGAGGCCACTCATCCTCGCCAACGCTGATGTTGGCGAAACTATCCGGGGGGATAGTTCTCCCCCTCTTGGACCCTTCGGCCTCCCCGATTGGGGAAGCCTTCCTCTTCTTCTCTCCCTCCTCCGGGAGAGAATACTCCTCCTCCTCGTCTTCAGGGGAGGAGTCCTCGTCATCGTCAGACGCCTGATTGCGGGAACTCTTTCGAGTCCCCGCGGCCACCTTCTTGGCCTTCTTCTCCGGCACCACGTGCGGTGCCGGAACCAGCAGCCCTGCTAAGCGGGCGTCCACTGGGTCTTCTGGCATGGGAGTCGGGCTGATGAGCAGCTTGGCCTTCTCCATCCATTCCTGTCAAAGGAAGAGGCAGATTAAAACCTCACTAGAGTCAATCTAATTACCACAAGTGTCCCGTAATGGGGTTGAATCACTTAGCTCGTCAGTCGGAGACTGCGAGCTGAATCCGCGGTCTTCGGTCACGGATGCGGGGGCTTCGGCGCCCTTGAACAGCACCCTCCAGGCACCTTCGTGTGTTGTATCGAAGAGCCCGCTTAGCGCTTGGTGCTGTTCCGGATTGAACTCCCACAAATTGAATGCCCGTTCTTGGCATGGGAGAATCCGCCGGGGGAGCATGACTTGGACCACGTCGACGAGCCTGAGCCTATTGCTCACCATCTTCTTGATGCAGGCTCGGAGTCCCGTCACCTCCACCGGATTGCCCCACTGCAAGCCCTTCTCTTTCCAGGAGGTGAGCTGCGTGGGGATTCTAGATCTAAACTCGGGGGCCGCCGCCCATGTGGGCTTGCGCGGCTCGGTGATATAGAACCACCCCGATTGCCACCCCTTGACGGAGTCCACGAAGGTCCCTTCTAGCCAAGGGACGTTGGGCAATTTGCCCAACATGGCGCCTCCGCATTCCGCTTGCGTGCCCTTCACAACCTTCGGCTTGACGTTGAAGGTCTTGAGTCACAGGCCGAAGTGGGGCCGGATGCAGAGGAAGGCCTCGCACACGACGATAAACACCGAGATGTTGAGGATGAAGTTCGGCGCCAGATCGTGGAAATCCAGGCCGTAGTAAAACATGAGCCCCCGGACAAATGGATGGAGCGGAAAGCCCAGTCCGCGGAGGAAGTGGGGGAGGAAGATGACCCTCTCATGAGGCCCTGGGGTAGGGATGAGCTGCCCCTCGTCGGGCATCCGATGCGCGATATCGCCGGAAAGGTATCCGGCGCTGCGCAGCTTGGTGATGTCCTCCTCCTTAACGGTGGAGGCCAACCATTTACCTCCCGCTCCGGACATGTTCGGAGAAGGTCGAGGCGAGATGCGCGAGCTCGGGCGTTGGAGCTTGAGTTCGCAGGGATGGATAAGCAAAGGAGGAAGAAGGCGTAGGTGAGAAGGTGAATCCTTATCCCTTATATATAGGCGGACAAAACTATGCGTCCCCCACCGGCCTGGTAAAACTCGCTTATCTCCCAAGCGCCACCATCAATGGCGCGGTTGGGTTACCCACGCACGTATTGATGAGAATCCCGGAATAAGGGGAACACGATCTCTGCTTCGACAAGACATGCCAAGGAAACCGCTTTGCTAAACGTGCTGAGGTGGTATAGCAAAAAATGATTCAAACAAAGGCTTGGTAGCGGTGTGATGTACCGCCGCATAATACGTCAGCAGATTGAGCTAGTGTATATTTTATTCTCTCTACGGTGGAATGTGGAAATTATTTTTGCAGAGCCGGACATTATCCTGGTGTTCATTATCTTCTCTGGATTATTCATGGGAGGAACCCACCTTGCAATGCCGAACATTATGCACGCAGGACTTATCGTCATTGAAGACTGGTTCAGGGGCTACTGAGGGAGTCCTGGACTAGGGGGTGTCCGGATAGCCGGACTATCAATATCCGCCGGACTCCAAGACTACGAAGATAGAAGATTGAAGACTCCGGCTCGTGTCCGGATGGTACTTTCCTTGGCGTGGAAGGCAAGCTTGGCAATACGGATATGTAGATCTCCTACCATTGTAACCGACTCTGTGTAACCCTAGCCCTCTCCGGTGTCTATATAAAATGGAGGGCTTTAGTCCGTAGGACGAACATACATCTCAACAATCATACCATAGGCTAGCTTCTAGGGTTTAGCCTCCTTGATCTCGTGGTAGATCTACTCTTGTACTACCCATATCATCAATATTAATCAAGCAGGATATAGGGTTTTACCTCCATCGAGAGGGCCCGAACCTAGGTAAAAACATCGTGTCCCTCATCTCTTGTTACCATCCGCCTAGACGCATAGTCCGGGACCCCCTACCCGAGATCCGCCGGTTTTGACACCGACAGCTGGAATGCTGAACTGAACCATGCAGTGTACTGAACAGCTGAAATGCTTGTGCATTCCACTAAATTTAAGCACTGCTATTTGCAGAAATAAGCAGACCACAATGCCTCTTATCCGCGCACCTGTCCAAAAAACCGTCGTGCATCTGTGCCAGCTGGTCCTCGGTCCATGGATGAATTGGTAGAAAGTGCATTCTGGACTAGGATGCAGTTGTTTTCGCTCGTCCCTGCACTGCAATCTGGAAGTAAAACGTACGAATCAGCTTCCTTTGGATTGCGTTAGTCATTCTACCTTAGTTACTACCAATGTAGGGATACCTTGAAGATGGGAGGTTAGACGACGGCAACAAGGGATAGCCATCTCATTTTGCGCAGTTGTACTAAAACTGAGGTGTGTGCTTTTGATTGCGCGGATAGAAACGATACGGAGACAGACATCCTAAAACGATATGGAGACAGACATCCCTGTTTGCGCAAATACGAAATACGGTTATTTAAAAAGTGACAGATATTACTACTTTCCCCCGTTTCCTCTTAGAACCAAGTCCTATATTCATGCTACAGCTTTCCCACTTTCTTCCCTGTTTGAACCAACGCTTTGAGTTGACTGTATGAACTAGCTTTATTTCTAATAATAGTAGAAGTCTAGGTGGCTTTGGAACAGTGGACGGAAGTAGAAGAGGATCCACACGAAGGGGGAAGAGCTGGGGCAGTAGAGCAAGGCAGGTTTCAAAGAAATATATACCTGCGGGTCGTCGGCATGTGGCAAAGATGGCGTCGGGACGCCGCATCTTGGCCACAATACCGCGGGAAGGAAGAAGGGGTCGGAGGCCCTCCCGAGCCGGCGCTCTCTCAGAGAGAACGGCACGACCGCCAATCGGGACGCGCAGGCAGCCGTTGGTCTCCTCCCTCACCGCCGATGATAGCGTGAACGATGCACCTACACCCCTGCCCTGGTCGAGGTTGTCCGGCCGGATTTGTGACAAGCCGTGAGTTGAGAGAGAGAGAGTGTGGCCACCTATGTCTTGCTTAGATCTGGAGAGCATGAGAGAGTGAACGAGAGGAACCCTAGTAAAGCAAGCGCTAAGGCTCCTGCTTTTATATATAGTGGAGTGATTTTGTTGTACCTGCTTCAAAAAATGCGCTCCTACGTGTACCCGCGAGTGGGTGTGAGAGAACTAGTGCGTGCGTGCACCGCTTCTCTTCGTGAGAGTACAATATACTATGCCCAAAGAACGTTCGCCGCAAGAGTAATAGTATAAGTGTGTAATGTGTGAGCTAAAATAAAATGTGTGCGCCGTCTTTTTGTTTTTTAGAAGTTCTGAGGGTAGGGTGTGAAGAGCGCATATGTGTGTGACGTCTACCAGCAGATAGACGGTGGGTGCGACGTGCGAGTCTGCGAGAGGACTCGGGAGAGTCGTGACTCGTGAGGGCGTGTGCGTGAGAGAGAGGGGGGGGGCACGTATCAATGCAATGCATGTGTCCGTAAATCATTATCCGACAAACGTTCGCCACAAGCCTTTTCCTGACGAACGCCGTAAGAACCGTTAGATCGGCATCCGACAGTGTCAGTTTTGCCATGTCATTTAACAGAACAACCACTCCTCCTACACACAAATCATCCACGTGAGTGTTAGCAACTGCCGTATGCTCCCTCTGTTCCAAAATGCAGTGCATATAGCTTTATTGAAAATTCGAACCTCGCAAACTTTTACCGAGTTTTCGTGTACCAAATTGCACATGTAGAATACCCTGTATATATCATTTCATTCATCTTCGGGAGGTAACTACAAAGATGGGTGAGGAGTCTACAAAGAAAGACCATCGTATCACCCGCAGCAATTTCAACCATCCTTTAGTGTCGAGGAATATCATAGGAACTCTATATGATATGATTTTTATAGGATTTTTTCCTTTAGAGCCAATCGGTTCATAGGAATAGATTCATATACTCTACATTTCAAAGGAAATAAACATGATATCATTTCTATAGCTTTAGAGCCACTTGGTTCATATGAATGGATTCCTATACTCCCTTAATTTCAAAGGAAAATAAACATTAGCATATATTCAATAGAAAAGTTCCTATGATATGACCCAAATTACATCTCTTTACTAATCCCTCCTCATAGGAATTGAGATACATGTCATCTCTAGATTCAATAGAAAAGTTCCTATGATGTAAACCAAATAACATCTCTTTTCCAATCCCTACTCATAGGAATTGAGATGCTCCATGTCATCTCTTTCCCTACAACTTCCACGTATACATCTTCTATTCCTAAATAAATAGTACAACCCACTAGTAGCTTTTTTCCAAAACATGCAACTATGGCACAAGAAGTGTGCCAATAACTATGAAAGATGGTCGCTGGATGAAGCTAACCCGATAGTGCAGAGATGGGCAAATCCGAGCACTACTGTTCATTGGATATCATCAACATTCCACCAGATCTACCACATGTACAATTTAGAAGACTCCATGGTTGAACTTAAGCATAATGCACAAACCTCAAAACACAAGCACTACTCCTTTGTTCTAGAATCTTCTGTATCATAATTGATTATTTTTTTATAAATGAATTGCCATTATTTGTTTTTTACTTTATGATTTACAATGCACAACCCCATGAATCCTAACATTTTTATAAAACTAATTGATTTCGAATGAGATGAACTATAAGAACTAAACGAACATCGACATCATGCATATATGACTCAAAGCTTTACATGCTATAGTGTGTATTTATTCATAACTTGGTTTCGAAATCTCATGCGTTCAATACATGTGTACCTTACAAGTTTTGAGTAGAGTAGCAAATTTCACGCGGCCTCGGGTATCTCAAAATGCAGGGCCCATGCATCATTGCCTTTCGGTCGAACCTACATCCACAATTTTTTGTACGTACTATATCTCCACTGGTCCCTGAACCCAGAATGCTGCCTCGTTCCCGTAAAACCAAGCGGCCCACACATATTTAAGGCATCGACTCAAACCCGTTTACTAGAACGTGGCCCCGCACGCCGTAATACTCCTACAAACCCTACCACCGCACTCATCATCGGTTTTCTTCAAGAGGACGAGGGAGAAGCCGATTTGTAGTGGAGGTGCTTTCAAAAAAAGGATTTGTAGTGGAGACCCCTACCCTAGGGTGCCCTAGGTAGCTGGCGCACGCATCATTGTTTTCTCTTTTTTCTTTATGCTCTTGCGCGCTAGAGTGAAATGATGGTTGCTTCGTCCGTCCAGCTTAATGCGGGAAAGGTGGGGCTTTGTGATTTGCCCCTCATCGCTCATTTTCTACTACTGCGGTGCTACGACCGGGGTGCCTCCAATTCCAAGCGTTGCTCCGAACTGTAATTTGGTGCATCGCACGTGCAACAAGATGGTGGATGAGCCACATGTCTGCCAAGGGGTCCTGTTAAGTGTGTCACCATTTCGTGTGTGGACTTACCGTGCTTGAGTTGCTACGCCAACACGACAGGAGCAGCCTACCACTTGGTTTTGCTCCTTGGTGAATCCAAGCAGCTACTTCGGGCTCGTGAAGCGGCTTGTGAGTGCCTGCCCTCGACTCGAAGTCGTCAAGTGGTCGGTCTGTATGGAGGGTGCGCGAATGGCCTTCGCCCGTGCAAAGGTGCACTGGGGGAAGATGGATGCTGAAAAGCTGATGACCGAGGGATCGGCGGAGGGGAAGGAGCACCGCAAGCCCGAATTATATTATGATAGTGTCCTAAAAGGATCCGCCTTGCGGCGGAGCAATGCACCAAGGACATTATATTTCCATGAATATAGTCATGTTGTCCTTTGTAATGTTAAACAAGGTCATTTCTATTATTTATTGCTTTTTATTTGAAAGTTTTTCCTCCTGCGCGGCCATTTTATATATTGATCCTGAGAGTTGGCCAGTCGTCGGCTTTTGCCCCCACGTAGGAAGTACGGGGGTGTTCGGGATAAACCTGAGCATTCTTTATCCCAGTTTTGGGTCCTTGAAGGAGGTGTTCAACACAACGAACCAGGCAATCAGACTATAGGGCTTTAACACTCTCACTTAGCCATAGGAGCTTGACAAAAGGAAGGTAGGCGCAGCCCCTGGTGTTCGGAAGACCGCACGAGGGGTTCTATAAGCACCTGATCGGAAGAAAAGCCGATCCATCACACGCTGCATTAGTTATGGCATTATGCGGAAGAAATCCTTAAAGATTTTACAACCTCTTGGACAGCTGACCAGCTCTCGCCGTATCATGACAGTCAGTTTTTGGCTTTCTGTACTGAGGCGCTCGTCTGGAAGAACCGGGACACAATCGCAGTAGTTCTCCCTATGCCGCCTTAGCTGATATAGCAGAACGTAAGGCAGCAAAACATGGGCGCCGAGCAAACCCAACTATTGACCCAAGACATGATTCGGAGCTGATGCATATAATGCTATAAGTTCGGGGTGACGAACGACCGTGAAGGTGTTCGGACTTTATTGCCGTTATATGGGTACAATGAAGCCCCTAGCATATTTAATGCATATAGCGGTGTATGGATGCCATTTGACAAAGAGTGTCAATAAGAAACAACAGCAGATAAGCATCATATAAAGCCACATGTTGTAATTGAATAACACGTCGATGCGTACGAATACAAGTAATGTGATAAAAAGGAAATATGACTTCGGAACCTGCTGAGATAAAGCAGGAGGAGGCTGTGTGCGAAGCCGGAGTGTAATCGGATGGTCATCAAGGGGCATATCTAAGGATTCCCTTATGCATTCGAGCTATTTCCATGTCGCTAGTCCTGGCCTAGGCAAAAGTGGACTTGCAAAGAAAGTGCAAAAAAAGATATTTATGTGCCATGGAGCGGTTAAGCCGCATTGTGTGACCTATCCTAGTTGTGCCTCCGTTTTACTACCAGAGTGTTTTAATTGAGCTCCGGACAAGCCGGGCTATCCTACAGCAAAGTAGTTCGGACTCCCTTGACGGTGTCCGGGAGCTTGGCCATCGACTCGAGGTTCGATTGAAAGATGTCTTTCGTTGCTTCTACTGTCAAGGCGGCGTTACACTCTTCGGCACAGAGGTGGAGTTCGGCCTTGCCATTAACTGTTATGACGCCACGCAGACCGGGCATCTTGAGCTTACGATAGGCATAGTGTGGCACCGCGTTGAATCAAGCAAACGCGATTCGTCCGAGCAGTACATGATAATTACTGCGAAAAGGGACGATGTCGAAGGTTAACTCTTCGATACGGTAATTGTCCGGTGATCCGAAGACTACCTCCAGAGTGATGGAGCCTGTACAACGGGCCTCCACCCCTGCTATAACACCTTTAAAGGTGGTTTTAGTGGGCTTGATCATCGAAAGATCAATACCCATCTTGCGCACTGTGTCCTGATACAGCATGTTTAGGCTGCTGCCTCCGTCCATAAGGACTTGCGTGAGGTGAAATCCGTCAATTATTGGGTCAAGGACTAGTGCGGCTGAATTGCCCTGATTGGTATTGGCCGGAAGATCCGTACGATCGAAATTGATTGGCCATAGTTTATATTGTGGGGCGACTGGCTCCGTTAAGTCGACATCCCTAAGAGTGCACATCCGTTCCAGCACCGAAATGTGGGTGGCGTTTATCATATTCACCGTTTTGATTTGCGGGGGAAATTTCTTTTGCCCTCTTGTGTTTGGTGATTGGGGCTCCTCCTCGTCGGCATTGCTTTGAGACCCCTTCTTCGTGTTTTTGGCACCTGACCTGCCGGCTTGTTTGAAGACCCAACATTCTCTGTTGGTATGATTGGCTAGTGTTCCTGGGGTGCCATCAATTTGGCATGGACGATCGAGTATGCGGTCCAGACTGGACGGGCCCGAATTGTTCTTTTTGAATGGCTTTTTCCGCTGACTGGACTTAGAGCCACTGAATCCATCATTGACTGTCGTGTCTTCGGCGTTATCAATGTTTTTGCGATGCTTGTGTTTGTTGCGTCGGTGCTTGTCGTTGATATCTCTGGCCTCTGATGTGCCAGGATTGCTTGTTGTGTTGTTGCTACGAGCCAACCAGCTATCCTCGCCCGCACAAAAGCGGGTCATGAGTGTCGTGAGGTCTGCCATGGACTTTGGATTTTCCTGGCCGAGATGGCAGGCAAGCCACTCGGCACAGATGTTATGCTTAAAGGCCGTCAGGGCTTCGTCATCTGGACAGTCGACAATTTGGTTCTTTTTAGTTAGGAACCGAGTCCAGATTTTCCTGGCTGACTCTCCGGGCTGTTGGGTTATGTGAATTAAATCGTCAGCATCCAGTGGTCGCACATAAGTGCGCTAGAAGTTATCCAGGAATGCGTCTGCCAGGTTCTCCCAAATTCCAATGGAGTGTGCCGGCAAACTGTTCATCCAATGCCGAGCCGGTCCCTTGAGTTTTAGTGGGAGGTACTTGATGGCGTGCAGATCATCCCCGCGGGCCATGTGAATGTGGAGAAGAAATCTTCTATCCATACCGCAAGGTCTGTAGTCCCATCATAGGACTTGATATTTACGGGCTTAAACCCTTCTGGGAATTCATGATCCATTACTTCGTCAGTGAAGCATAGGGGGTGTGCGGCGCCTCTATGCCAGGCTACATCACGATGCAGTTCAAATGAGTCTGGTCTGTTGTATTCGGCCCGGCCGGATTTGTTTTTAGTATATCCGGCGTGACGGTCATCGCCACGCGTTGGGGCGCGCCCCCGTGATCCATAGATCGATCTTGACTGTCCTGCTTTGTTTTCCAATTTGCCTTACAGGTCATGTGTGTAGCCTCGGGCCTTCGTGTTTTTGCTTGACTGGCGACGGGGTGCGGGCTGGACTTCGGGTTGATATGCCGCTTTGTCTTGGCCACGAGGTGGCCGATCAGCCGCATCCTGCGCTGGTAGTGTAGGCTTTAATGCCTCCTCCTCGAATTGAGGTAGCAACCTGCGCTTTGGGTAACTTTTGGTTGGGCGCTCGAGTCTGTATTCCTCGGCTGACAGGACCTCAGTCCATCTATCAGTTAGCAGATCTTGATCAGCTTGAAGCTGCTGCTGCTTTTTCTTCAGGCTTTTTGCAGCGTCTATAAGCCGGTGCTTGAACCGCTCCTGCTCAACGGGATCCTCAGGCAAGATGAATTCTTCATCGCCGAGGCTCACTTCGTCTTCGGAGAGGGGCATGTAATTGTCATCCTCTAATTCTCCATCTGTTGCCTGTTCCTTAGGGCTAGCTTGCCCATCCTCCCGTTCGGCTTGCTCGAAGCTTGGCTGGGCGGGGTTGTTTTCGTCTTCGGCACCATCCGGAGTGCTATTGTCTCTTGTGCCGGTATTGCTATTTTTGCTATGGCGGGGCTTAGAGCGGCGCCTATGACGCCGGTGCTTAGATTGCTTCTCAAGGGGATTGTCCTTCGTTTCCTCATCGCCATCGCCTTATTTGCGCGTGTCCACCATATATATATATATATATATATATATATATATATATATATATATATATATATATATATATATATATATATATGATGAGGTGGTAGTCCAGCGCCCTGTGGGCGGTGGTTCTTGTTCTTCTCCTGCATCGTCGTCCATACCATTGATGTCTTCGGAGTTGAAGTCAAGCATGTCGGTTAAGTCATCGATAGTGGCTATTAAGTGGGTGGTGGGTGGGGAACGAATTTCTTCATCATCCGCTTCCCACTCAAGCCGGACATTGTTCGGCCAGGAGTCTCCTGACAGGGAGAGAGACTTTAATGAATTTAGCACGTCGCCCAACGGCGAGTGCTAAAAGATATCCGTGGAGGTAAACTCCATGATCGGTGCCCAATCAGATTCGATAGGCACAGATGCACGTGATTCGGAGCCTATGGCCGGAGACGAGTCCGAGGGTCCGATCACACAGGCCTCAACAGAGGCGAGGTCTGTGTTCGGCTCTATCGCTGCTGAGTGTGTGGCCTCCGTGGTGGGGTTCATGCACCCGTCCTCGGATGGCGCGATCTGCTCCGGATTAAGGGCCGGGGCAGCCGTAGGTGTGATCTCCCGAACACCGACCGATGGCAGATCTAAATCCAGCTCGTCGTGACTGTTTGGTGCACCTGACATGGGCTTGAATCCGCCGAAGATCAAGTCTTCGCGGATGTCGCGGTGTAGTTCAGGCTTCCAAACCTGACCTGATGACCAGGGGCGTAGCTATTGATCTGCTCCAGATGGCCAAGCAAGTTGGCCCGCAGTGCGAAGCCGCCGAATACGAAGATCTGTCTGGGGAGGAAAATCTCACCCCGGATCGTATCGTTGTAGATGATTGAAGGAGCCATCAAGCCTTACCGTGACGGCACAATGGAACTCTCAATGAAAGCACCAATGTCGGTGTCAAAACCGGCGGATCTCGGGTAGGGGGTCCCGAACTGTGATTCTAAGGCTAATGGTAACAGGAGGCGGGGGACACAATGTTTAGCCAGGTTCGGGCTCTCTCGATGAAGGTAATACCCTACTTCCTGCTTGATTGATCTTGATGATATGAGTATTACAAGAGTTGATCTACCACGAGATCGTAGAGGCTAAACCCTAGAAGCTAGCCTAAGATTATGATTGTTGTTGTCCTATGGACTAAACCCTCCGGTTTATATAGACACTGGAGGGGGCTGGGGTTACACAGAGTTGGTTACACAGAAGGAAATCTACATATCCGAATTGCCAAGCTTGCTTTCCATGCAAACGAGAGTCCCACCCGGACACGGGACGAAGTCTTCAATCTTGTATCTTCATAGTCCAACAATCTGGCCCAAGTATATAGTCCGGCTGTCCGAGGACCCCGTAATCCAAGACTCCCTCATGGGGCGCGGCGGCGGTGGTGCCTGGCCCCCGCGGGTGCCGGCGACAAGCACGGTGTGGGTCGCCCGAGTCCGCGCCATCTTCATCCGGCACTCCTCCATCTTGAGGTACGCCACTACCTTAGCGAAGGTAGGCTCCGGGATGAGGTGAGGTTGGAGGCAGCGTTCCCAAAATCCTTGTTGAGGCCGGCAGTGAGGGTGTTGATGAGGAGCTCCTTGCCAACCATCTCCCCGAGATCGCGGAGCTCATCGGCAAGCTTCTTGAGGCGCATGCAAAAATCGTCGATGGACGAGTCAAGCTGCTGGCACCCGTAAAACTCGCCGTGGAGGAGGACCTTGCACTCCAACTTGTTGTCAGTGAAGAGGCCATTGAGCTTGGTCCAGACGGCGTAGGCATCGTCGTCATCATCCACCACAGTGTGGAAGAGGTCGCTGGAGATGGTGAGGTAGAACCAGCGGATGATAGTGGCGTCGAGGATCATCCACTCCTCGTCATGAATCATGAGACTCGAGTCCACGGTGACGTCGATGTGGCCGGGGAGGAGGTACTCGCGAAACACCAAGGAGAAGTACCGCTTCCAAGTGGAGTAGGAGGCGGTGGATTGATCAAGCACCACCGGGACGCGCTCATGGATGTTGAGGTCCCGGACGAGGGTGACGTTGGGACCGGCGAAGGGGTTGGAAACGGTGGAGGAGGAGGAGCTCATGGCACGGCGTGAGGTGAAGACGGCGTGGGTTGGAGGCGGCTATGGTTACGGGCAGCTCGGGTTGAGGGCGGGGTGGCTTGGGTGGAGGGAGGTGGAGCGGGTGGGAGGGAGGGGGTTAGGAGGAGGAGGAGGAGGGTGCGGAAGCAGGGTGCAGCGGCGACCGGCGGCGGTGGCAGCGGTGCAAGAAATGCGTGGCGGCAACGGCGACGAGTGGCACCGGCGGGAGGTGGGCGAGGCAACGGCGACCTGTGGCGGTGGCGGCGGCGCGGAAGGCGGCGGGTGGGAAGGCGGCGACGGCTAGGGTTAGGTCGACCGACCTGCGATAGATACCATGTAGAATATGAGGTATACGCCGTGCAAACACAATGCATTGATTGATGCACCAGGCACATATATATGAGTACAGAGGGGGGCACAACCACAACTATATGGATAGACTAGGAGGTGGGCCCAAAACACAATATACCCATACACATATATTCAACAGATGCCATCATCGTAGTGTGACAACCAAGACTATACAAGACAAGCGAGGCCCGGTAACCAATAGTGTAGAGCAACTACGGTGCAACACAAGGCCAGTAATTAAGCGCACACGCAAGGACTGAACACTGAAGGGTGACAAGGGACAAAAATCCTACATCTACAAAGAGTTATGTACAGCTTTACGTAAACTTCCTAACAACTAAATCCCCCCCCCCCCCTGATTTTCAGGGGGTGGGCCCGTCCTCCCCCTTACCTCCAATCAGATTCATCCACTTGGTTGGTTACGTTAATTATGTAGAAGCTTTTACGTAGCTCTAGCATTGCCCGACAAGGGATGACCTTGGTTTACATCGTGGAGAGGGGAGTACCAACAGCTACCTTCTTGTAGCTCACGATAGAGTAGTGAGGGACATCGATGAACAAAAGGTGTGATCCGCACCTGCATGTGCTATCATCCTTCCTCTTCCTCTCAAACCCTATGTTACCCGTCTTCTGTGTAATCTTGTATCGGATCTGCTATTACCTACTAGTGTGATGCTGGTGGATGTCTCTATCATGACATTTGGTAATCCAGCCACCGGTTCTTCTCCCCAAGAATTTCAGTTGCGATTTGATTTGGAATCCTTGTAAATCCGTCACGATCGGTGCGAATTCACTCAAGTGAATTCGCGCAAAACACTTCATTGTACCGTTGCATGGTTGAGTTGATCCCGAATCGGCCGGGATGGCAAAGTCGAGCAACCTGACGCTAACGACGAGGGTGGTGTCCGTGGAGATGATGCTCCAATATCTACAGGCATTGCTAGCGGCCATGGCGACGATCACCAAGGACAACGCCCTCGCCTCCACCAACAACACGAAGCAGATCGACGCCTTGGTGGGCAAGGTGGATGAAGTTCTAAAGTCGCAGGCAACATCATTCACTGAACATCGACTGAACACCTAACCCGTCTTCTGAACTCCACCAACAGGATCTCCGAGCAAGTCAATGAGTTAGTGCCCCAGGTGTATGCTCTTTAGAACAATCCTCACCATAGATTTCAAAAAAGGTTAATAAATTTCAAAAAAGGATAAAAAATTAAAAAGAATATTCATGAATTCAAAAAATTACCTAAATTAAAAAATATTCTTAAATTTCAAAAAAGGTACGCAAGTTTTTAAAAAGTTAAGTAATTTTCTACAAAAATTGTAAATTCAAAAAATTATCACAAATCTCAAAAATATATTTCTATTCAATAACTATTGGTTAATTGCAAAACATCACGAATTCAAAAAATATTGATGGGTTTAGAAAATGTTCACCATTTCAAAAATTGTTTACGAAATGAAAAAGAAAAAAGAATAATACAAAAGGGAAAGAAGGCAAAGGAAAGAAGAAAAGCAAGACAAAAGGGGAAAACAAGGGAAACACATGCAAAAAATGAAAGAAAAAATGGTTTAGGGAAGGTTCTCGAACCGTCCAAAACCAATGGGGAAAATGGGCCGGCCCATACAAAGGATGTAGCACGCGGACACAGCCTACGCGCGACATATAGGAACCGTGATTTAATTGCTCAAGTTGTTGATGTGTTTCCCCATGTCGTGCTCAAGGCCCATATAGCTACGGATCATGGGCATTCAAAGGATAGCCTCGTCCGCGCATCTAAGCAAGTCTGTAGTATTGCCTTTTGTCCGAGTTGAAGTACTGATATAAAAAAATTGAATTTAAGTCAGTGGCGGAGCCAGGTTCACTGAAATGGGTGTACAAAGATCAAGAGGTATTTTTTCATGTATATGTGTTTTATTTACCTCGTATATGCTTTCTTATCAGAATTAATGGGTGTACATATGTACATCCATGTCCCCTTGTAACCCCACCCATAGTTTAAGTCCTAAACTTGACATGGACAATCACATTTTAGATTAATATCAATTTTATTGAGCTACCTCTTAGTGGTTGATGTGCTAATCAACTACAAGGTGCACGTGGCGACTTCGTCAATCTTAAAATATGTCTAGATAAGCTCCTGAAAGAGGTATGATACGCGTGTGCTCTTAGAAATGTGTGTATGTGTGTATGTGAGTGCCTGCGTCAAATACTGTGTTTCTCAAAAAAATGTACACTGTTAAAAAGCTAGTACAACTTATACAAACAAAACATCCTCGTATGATGAATTGGAGAGAGCAATTGAACATATAAAGGATGAGCTAGTGCGCCCAACTAGCGGCACCAGCCACGTCTCCTTTTATTCGCCATGAACAGTTCATCCCGCGTCTTCTCACGTGCGTGCACCTCCTCCTCCATCCGTCCCGCTCCCCTTCCTCTCCACTGCGCCGCCAGCTCCTCCCCTTCTGCCCTGCTCTCCACCGCGCCACCTCCTCCTCCCCTTCACCATTCCCTCCAGTGGCAGGCACAGGGAGACGACGGAGGCGCTCGATTTGATCCATCCCGCTCCCCTCGCTCTCCACTGCGCCTCGGCCTCGGCTGACCCGTGCTTTGTCGGCGCCCGTCGGCCTCGATCCGGCCTCGGCAGGAGGAGCTCGCCCTCGAGCCTCGGCAGGAGGAGCTTGCCCTCGAGACAGGAGGAGGGGAGCAACAGGATAAAAGAGCATGGCCTTCTTCTCGCGCTGCAGCCGCCGGCCTTGTCCTGCTCGATGTCGGAGTAATGGGCCACGGGTAGGCTCACCCGAGTCCCTAGATTTACCAAGACTTTGGGCCAGCTCCGCCTAGCTGGGCCCCAAGCTGAAACTCCGCCCTCTGGGGCCGGCTGGCTCAGC
Organism: Triticum timopheevii; assembly: GCA_963921465.1. Lineage (NCBI taxonomy): Eukaryota > Viridiplantae > Streptophyta > Magnoliopsida > Poales > Poaceae > Triticum > Triticum timopheevii. Next base: position 174,447,399 of record OY997264.1, on the reverse strand, counting down.
GGCCGGCTGCTAGAGGGCGGCTGACACAAGTCTACGGCGCTCCGAGTGGCCGGCTCCTGGCGGCCGCCCTCCAGAGAGGGCGGCAACGGGCAGGCGGCCACCTCACTGAAGGAAATATGCCCTAGAGGCAATAATAAAGTTATTATTTATTTCCTTATATCATGATAAATGTTTATTATTCATGCTAGAATTGTATTAACCGGAAACATAATACATGTGTGAATATATATAGACAAACAGAGTGTCACTAGTATGCCTCTACTTGACTAGCTTGTTAATCAAAGATGGTTATGTTTCCTAACCATGGACAAAGAGTTGTTATTTGATTAACGGGATCACATCATTAGTTGAATGATCTGATTGACATGACCCATTCAGTTAGCTTAGCACCCGATCGTTTAGTATGTTGTTATTGCTTTCTTCATGACTTATACCTGTTCCTATGACTATGAGATTATGCAACTCCCGTTTACCGGAAGAACGCTTTGTGTGCTATCAAACGTCACAACGTAACTGGGTGATTATAAAGGTGCTCTACAGGTGTCTCCAAAGGTACTTGTTGGGTTGGCATATTTCGAGATTAGGATTTGTCACTCCGAATGTCGGAGAGGTATCTCTGGGCCCTCTCAGTAATGCACATCACTTAAGCCTTGCAAGCATTGCAACTAATGAGTTAGTTGCTAGATGATGTATTACGGAACGAGTAAAGAGACTTGCCGGTAACGAGATTGAACTAGGTATTGGATACCGACGATCGAATCTCGGGCAAGTAACATACCGATGACAAAGGGAACAACGTATGTTGTTATGCGGTCTGACCAATAAAGATCTTCGTAGAATATGTAGGAACCAATATGGGCATCCAGGTCCCGCTATTGGTTATTGACCGGAGACGTGTCTCGGTCATGTCTACATTGTTCTCGAACCGTAGGGTCCGCACGCTTAAGGTTTCCATGACAGTTATATTATGAGTTTATGAGTTTTGATGTGCCGAAGGAGTTCGGAGTCCCGGATGAGGTCGGGGACATGACGAGGAGTCTCGAAATGGTCGAGACGTAAAGATCGATATATTGGACGACTATATTCGGAGTTCGGAAAGGTTCCGAGTGATTCGGGTATTTTTCGGAGTACCGGAGAGTTATGGGAATTCGCCGGGGAGAAGTATTGGGCCTTATTGGGCCCTGCGGGAAAGAGAGAGGGGCTGCCTAGGTCAGGCCGCCCTCCCCCCCCCCCCCATGGCCTAGTCCGAATTGGACTAGGGGGAGGGGCCGCACCCCCTCCTTCCTTCCCTTCTCTCTTCCCTTTCCTTGTCTCCTACTCCTAATACATGGAAGGACTCCTAGTTGGACTAGGAAAGGGGGAATCCTACTCCCGGTGGGAGTAGGACTCCCCTAGGGCGCGCCATAGAAGAGGGCCGGCCCTCCCCTCCTCCACTCCTTTATATATGGGGGTAGGGGGCACCCCATGGACAGACAAGTTGATCATCGTGATCGTTCCTTAGCCGTGTGCGATGCCCCCCTCCACGATATTACACCTCGGTCATATTGTAGCGGTGCTTAGGCGAAGCCCTGCAACAGTTGAACATCAAGATTGTCACCACGCCGTCGTGCTAATGGAACTCCTCCCCGTACCTCTGCTGGATCGGAGTTCGGGGTGCGTCATCGAGTTGTACGTGTGTCAAGAACTCGGAGGTGCCGGAGTAACGGTGCTTGGATCGGTTGGACCGGGAAGACGTACGACTACTTCCTCTACGTTGCGTCAACGCTTCCGCTTCGGTCTACGAGGGTACGTACACAACACTCTCCCCTCTCGTTGCTATGCATCACCATGATCTTGCGTGTGCGTAGGAAATTTTTTGAAATTACTACGTTCCCCAACAGTGGTATCCGAGCCTAGGTTTTATGGTTTGATGTTATATGCACGAGTAGAACACAAGTGAGTTGTGGGCAATATAAGTCATACTGCTTACCAGCATGTCATACTTTGGTTTGGCGGTATTGTTGGATGAAGCGGCCCGGACCGACATTACGCGTACGCTTACGCGAGACTGGTTTTACCGCCGTGCTTCGCACACAGATGACTAGCGGGTGTCAATTTCTCCAACTTTAGTTGAACCGAGTGTGGCTACGCCCGGTCCTTGCGAAGGTTAAAACAACATCAACTTGACAAACTATCGTTGTGGTTTTGATGCGTAGGTGAGATTGGTTCTTGCTTAAGCCCGTAGCAGCCACGTAAAACTTGCAACAACAAAGTAGAGGACGTCTAACTTGTTTTTGCAGGGCATGTTGTGATGTGATATGGTCAATACGTGATAAGATATAAGTTGTTGTATGAGATGATCATGTTTTGCTGAAGTTATCGGCAACTGGCAGAAGCCCTATGGATGTCTCTTTGTTGCATAAGATGCAAGTGCCAAATAATTGCTTTACTTTATCGCTATACGATAGCAATAGTTGCAAGAGCAATAGTTGGTGAGACAACCATGTGATGACACATTGATATAGATCAAGATGATGAAGATCATGGTGTCGTGCCGGTGATGATAGAGATCATGACAGTACTTTGGAGATGGAGATCAAAGGCGCAAGATGATCATGGCCATATCATGTCACATATTTTGATTGCATATGATGTTTATCTATTATACATCTTATTCTTGCTTTGATTGACGGTAGCATTTTAAGATGATCTCTCACTAATTATCAAGAAGTGTTCTCCCTGAGTATGCACCGTTGCCAAAGTTCGTCGTGCCCAGACACCACGTGATGATCGGGTGTGATAAGCTCTACGTCCATCTACAACGGGTGCAAGCCAGTTTTGCACACGCGGAATACTCAGGTTAAACTTGACGAGCCTAGCATATGCAGATATGGCCTCGGAACACGGAGACCGAAAGGTCGAGCGTGAATCATATAGTAGATATGATCAACATAAGATGTTCACCATTGAAAACTACTCCATCTCACGTGATGATCGGTTATGGTTTAGTTGATTCGGATCACGTGATCACTTAGATGACTAGAGAGATGTGTGTCTAAGTGGGAGTTCTTAAGTGATATGATTAATTGAACTTAAATTTATCATGAACTTAGTCCTGGTAGTATTTTGCAAATTATGTTGTAGCTTGCATTGTTGCTTTCATATGTTTATTTTGATATGTTCCTAGAGAAAATTGTGTTGAAAAATTTTAGTAGCAATGATGCGGATTGGATCCGTGATCTGAGGTTTATCCTCATTGCTGCACAGAAGAATTATGTCCTTAATGCACTGCTAGGTGATAGACCTATTGCAGGAGCAGATGCAGACGTTATGAACATTTGGCTAGCTCAATGTGATGACTACTTGATAGTTTTGTGCACCATGCTTTATGGCTTAGAATCGGGACTTCAAAGATGTTTTGAACATCATGGACCATATGAGATGTTCCAAGAGTTGAAGTTAATATTTCAAGCAAATACCCGAGTTGAGAGATATGAAGTCTCCAACAAGTTCTATAGCTAAAAGATGGAGGAGAATCGCTCAACTAGTGAGCAAGTGCTCAGATTGTCTGGGTACTACAATCGCTTGAATCAAGTGGGAGTTAATCTTCCAGATAAGATAGTGATTGACAGAGTTCTCTAGTCACCATCACCAAATTAGTAGAACTTCGTGATGAACTATAGTATGCAAGGGATGACGAAAATGATTCCCGAGCTCTTCGTGATGTTGAAATCGACGAAGGTAGAAATCAAGAAAGAGCATCAAGTGTTGATGGTTGACAAGATCAGTAGTTTCAAGAAAAGGGCAAAGGGAAAGAAAGGGGAACTTCAAGTAGATTGCCAAGAAAGTTGTCACTCCCACGAATAAGCCCAAAGCTGAACCAAAGCCTGAAACTGAGTGCTTACACTGCAAAGGAAATGGTCACTGGAAGCGGAAATGCCCTAAATATTTGGTGGATAAGAAGGATGGCAAAGTGAAAAGGGGTATATTTGATATACAGGTGTTTGATGTGTGCTTTACTATTGTTTATAGCAACCCCTCGGTATTTGGTACTGGTTCAGTTGCTAAGAGTAGTAACTCAAAACGGGAGTTGCAGAATAAACAGAAACTAGTTAAGGGTGAAGTGACGATGTGTGTTGAAAGTAGTTTCAAGATTGATATGATCATCATCGCACACTCCCTATACTTTCGGGATTAGTGTTGAACCTAAATAAATGTTATTTGGTGTTTGCGTTGAGCATGAATATGATTTGATCGTGTTTATTGCAATACGGTTATTCATTTAAGTAAGAGAATAAACTGTTGTTCTGTTTACATGAATAAAACCTTATATGGTTACACACCGAATGAAAATGGTTCATTGGATCTCGATCATAGTGATACACATATTCATAATATTGAAACCAAAAGATGCAAAGTTAATAATGATAGTGCAACTTATTTGTGGCACTGCCTTTTAGGTCATATCGGTGTAAAGCGCATGAAGAAACTCCATGCTGATGGGATTTTGGAATCACTTGATTATGAATCACTTGATGCTTGCGAACCATGCCTCATGGGCAAGATGACTAAGACTCCGTTCTCCGGAACAATGGAGCAAGCAACAGATTTATTGGAAATCATACATACGGATGTATGTGGTCCGATGAATATTAAGGCTCGCGACAAGTATCATTATTTTCTGACCTTCACAGTTGATTCGAAGCAGATATGAGTATATCTACTTGATGAAACACAAGTCTGGAACATTTGAAAAGTTCAAAGAATTTCAGAGTGAAGTAGAGAATCATCGTAACAAGAAAATAAAAGTTTCTACGATATGATCGCAGAAGTAAAATATTTGAGTTACGAGTTTTGGTCTTCAATTAAAACAATGTGGAATAGTTTCACAGCTCACGCCACCTGGAACACCACAACATTATGGTGTGTCCAAACATCGTAACCGCACTTTATTGGATATAGTGCGATCTATGATGTCTCTTACTGATTTACCACTATAGTTTTTAGGTTATGCATTAGAGACAGCTGCATTCACATTAAAAGGTCACCATCTAAATCCGTTGAGACGACACCATATGAATTGTGGTTTAGCAAGAAACCCAAGTTGTCATTTCTTAAAGTTTGGGGCTGCGATGCTTATGTGAAAAAGTTTCATCCTGACAAGCTCGAACCCAAATCGGAGAAGTGCGTCTTCATAGAATACCCAAAGAAAATTGTCGGGTACACCTTCTATCACAGATCCGAAGCCAAGATATTCATTGCTAAGAATGGATCCTTTCTAGAGAAGGAGTTTCTCTCGAAAGAAGTGAGTGGGAGGAAAGTAGAACTTGATATGGTAATTGTACTTTTTCCCTTATTGGAAAGTAGTTCATCACAGAAATCTGTTCCTGTGACTACTACACCAATTAGTGAGGAAGCTAATGATGATGATCATGAAACTTCATATCAAGTTACTACAGAACCTCGTAGGTCTTCCAGAGTACGGTCCGCACCAGAGTGGTACGGTAATCCTGTTCTGGAAGTCATGTTACTAGACCATGATGTACCTACGAACTATGAGGAAGCGATGATGAGCCCAGATTCCGCAAAATAGCTTAAGGCCATGAAATCTGAGATGGGATCCATGTATGAGAACAAAGTGTGGACTTTGGTGGAGTTGCCCAATAATCGGCAAGCCATATTGTATAAATGGATCTTCAAGAGGAAGATGGACGTTGATAGTAGTGTTACTATCTACAAAGCTAGACTTGTCGAAAAAGGTTTTTGACAAAGTTCAATGTGTTGACTACGATGAGAGTTTCTCACTCGTATCTATGCTTAAGTCTATCTGAATCATGTTAGCAATTGCCGTATTTTATGAAATCTGGCAAATGGATACACAAAACTGCATTCCTTAATGGATTTATTTAAGAAGAGTTGTATATGATGCAACCAGAAGGTTTTAGCAATCCTAAAGGTGTTAACAAAATGTGCAAGCTCCAGCGATCCATCTATGGACTGGTGCAAGCATCTCGGAGTTGGAATATACGCTTTGATAAGTTGATCAAAGCATATAGTTTTATACAGACTTGCGGTGAAGCCTGTATTTACAAGAAAGTGAGTGGGAGCATTACAACATTTCTGATAAGTATATGTGAATGACATATTGTTGATCGGAAATAATGTAGAATTATTCTGCAAAGCATAAAGGAGTGTTTGAAAGGAGTTTTTCAAAGAAAGACCTCGGTGAAGCTGCTTACATATTGAGCATCAAGATCTATAGAGATAGATAAAGATGCTTGATAAGTTTTTCAATGAATACATACCTTGACAAGATTTTGAAGTAGTTCAAAATGGAACAGTCAAAGAAAGAGTTCTTGCCTGTGTTAGAAAGTGTGAAATTGAGTAAGCAGACCACGGCAGAAGATAGAAAGAGAATGAAAGTCATTCCCTATGCCTTGGCCATAGGTTCTATAAAGTATGCCATTCTGTATACCAGATCTATTGTATACCCTACACTGAGTTTGGCAAGGGAGTACACTAGTGATCTAGGAATAGATCACTGGACAGTGGTCAAAATTATCCTTAGTGGAATAAGGATATGTTTCTCGATTATGGAAGTGAAAAAAGGTTCGTCGTAAAGGGTTACGTCGATGCAAGTTTTAACACCGATCTGGATGACTCTAAGTCTCGATCTAGATACATATTGAAAGTGGGAGCAATTAGCTAGAGTAGCTTCGTGCAGAGCATTGTAGACATAGAAAATTGCAAAATACATAATGGATCTGAATGTGAAAGACCCGTTGACTAAGATTCTCTCACAAGCAAAACATGATCACACCTTAGTACTCTTTGGGTGTTAATCACATAGCGATGTGAACTAGATTACTGAATCTAGTAAACCCTTTGGGTGTTGGTCACATGGCGATGTGAACTATGGGTGTTAATCACATGATGATGTGAACTATCGATGTTAATCACATGGTGATGTGATCTAGATTATTGACTCTAGTGCAAGTGGGAGACTGAAGGAAATATGCCCTAGAGGCAATAATAAAGTTATTATTTATTTCCTTATATCATGATAAATGTTTATTATTCATGTTAGAATTGTATTAACCAGAAACATAATACATGTGTGAATATATAGACAAACAGAGTGTCACTAGTATGCCTCTACTTGACTAGCTTGTTAATCAAAGATGGTTATGTTTCCTAACCATGGACAAAGAGTTGTTATTTGATTAACGGGATCACATCATTAGTTGAATGATCTGATTGACATGACCCATTCAGTTAGCTTAGCACCCGATCGTTTAGTATGTTGCTATTGCTTTCTTCATGACTTATACATGTTCCTATGACTATGAGATTATGCAACTCCCGTTTAACGGAGGAACACTATGTGTCCTACCAAATGTCACAACGTAACTGGGTGATTATAAAGGTGCTCTACAGGTGTCTCCAAAGGTACTTGTTGGGTTGGCATATTTCGAGATTAGGATTTGTCACTCCGAATGTCGGAGAGGTATCTCTGGGCCCTCTCGGTAATGCACATCACTTAAGCCTTGCAAGCATTGCAACTAATGAGTTAGTTGCGAGATGATGAATTACGGAATGAGTAAAGAGACTTGCCGATAACGAGATTGAACTAGGTATTGGATACCGACGATCTAATCTCAGGCAAGTAACATACCGATGACAAAGGGAAAAACGTATGTTGTTATGCGGTCTGACCGATAAAGATCTTCGTAGAATATGTAGGAACCAATATGGGCATCCAGGTCCCGCTATTGGTTATTGACCGGAGACGTGTCTCGGTCATGTCTACATTGTTCTCGAACCGTAGGGTCCGCACGCTTAAGGTTTCGATGACAGTTATATTATGAGTTTATGAGTTTTGATGTACCGAAGGAGTTCGGAGTCCCGGATGAGATCGGGGACATGACGAGGAGTGTCGAAATGGTCGAGACGTAAAGATCGATATATTGGACGACTATATTCGGAGTTCGGAAAGGTTCCGAGTGATTCGGGTATTTTTCGGAGTACCGGAGAGTTACGGGAATTCGCCGGGGAGAAGCATTGGGCCTTATTGGGCCCTGCGAGAAAGAGAGAGGGGCTGCCTAGGGCAGGCCGCGCGCCCCCCCATGGCCTAGTCCGAATTGGACTAGGGGGAGGGGCCGCACCCCCTCCTTCCTTCCCTTCTCTCTTCCCTTTCCTTGTCTCCTACTCCTAATACATGGAAGGACTCCTAGTTGGACTAGGAAAGGGGGAATCCTACTCCCGGTGGGAGTAGGACTCCCCTAGGGCGCGCCATAGAAGAGGGCCGGCCCTCCCCTCCTCCACTCCTTTATATACGGGGGTAGGGGGCACCCCATGGACAGACAAGTTGATCATCGTGATCGTTCCTTAGCCGTGTGCGGTGCCCCCCTCCACGATATTACACCTCGGTCATATTGTAGCGGTGCTTAGGCGAAGCCATGCGACAGTTCAACATCAAGATTGTCACCACGCCGTCGTGCTGACGGAACTCCTCCCCGTACCTCTGCTGGATCGGAGTTCGGGGTGCGTCATCGAGCTGTACGTGTGTCAAGAACTCGGAGGTGCCGGAGTAACGGTGCTTGGATCGGTTGGACCGGGAAGACGTACGACTACTTCCTCTACGTTGCGTCAATGCTTCCGCTTCGGTCTATGAGGGTACGTAGACAACACTCTCCCCTCTCGTTGCTATGCATCACCATGATCTTGCGTGTGCGTAGGAAATTTTTTGAAATTACTACGTTCCCCAACACTCACGACTACGGGGCGGCCGAGCTCCCATCGAGAGTACAAGTCAAAGCATGGCTACAATGAGGAACGACACCTCCCACATTCAAGACGGGCGTGGCTACAGTGCTCCGTACAGACGGAGATCTCCGCCCGACGGAGCACTGTGCCGTATCTACCCTGATGTCGCTCCGGGCAGGCGGAGCCCTGTTCCCCATGACGGCATGTCGGTACGACCTGCCAGAGGCGGGCCCTGTCGGGCAGTGACCCCAAGGAAGACGGCGGAAGCTCAACCAGACGGATTAGAGAGGGGCCGGCCTCCAGCAGGCGGCCGTCCCCTGTCCCGAGGCGAGCACGCCATTAAGCTGATAAGACCAGGCATGGCTACAGTGTCCTCCCACCAGGCGGCGGGACTGTAGCCACGCTAGAATGACCAAGCCCCCGTCACCAACAACGCGGCTACAGGGAACAGCCACCAACCAGTCCACGGGGCCTACCAGGCGGGGGGCCCAAGCGGTCGGCGGAGAAGCCGGAGGCTGAAGACACTAACAGCCGGGCCCATCAGACGACCAGATTACCATTGTACCCCTGGGGGGTAGGCCTATATAAATCCCCCAGGCCACCCATGCAAAGGGTTCCCACTCCATTAGAACTAGCCACCCCCTAGAGCAAGAAGGGAGCTAGCCTTGCCTCCCTCTGCCTCTAGCAAACAACTCGAGGAGCACCATTGTATCACTTGTGCCTTAGTGATCATGCGTAGACCCCGCAGAGCAGGACTAGCTGTGTTATCTCCTAGGAGAGCCCCGAACCTGGGTAAAGTACGCCGGTTTTCGTGTCTACGCCTTATCCCGCTTCCAGGCACCGGCGACGTTCTACTCGCTCCCACCATGATAAGCCATCCATTGGCATATGTCGCACCCAACCACCGACATTTGGCGCCCACCATGGGGCCGTCTCCCGGAGATCTGCTCTGGACGGGAACCCTCTTCCCTCCTGGCGAGCGAAGCCAGCCCAACACGCCCGACGGCGACAACCTCAACGCGCTGCATGGCGCGGAGATCGCCTGCGCGGCGACTTGCCTCGCTGACCTCGTCGGTGAGATCGACCTCTCCGACGAGCCGGCCTCCGACGCGGGCACAAGCTGCCCTGAGAGCCGCCTCGTCAGCCTCCTCGACCAGCTCCATGTCACCAGCGAGCCTGCTGTGGACCTGGAGTCCGTCGGCTCGACCGATCCGATGATCGTCGACTCCGACACGGCGTTGCTCGACGCGTTTCCCACCAACGTGGTGGTCTATGACGAGCCGTCTCCTTGCAAGTACAGCAGCACGAGCACCGTCACGGAGGTGCTCGTCATCAACAGCGAGGAGCACTCGGACGGGCGTGCTCAAGATCCCCTCGAGGCCACCCTGCGCGACCTCACAGCGCCCATTCCCGAGGGCGTGGATGCTGGGGTGCTAGAGGCACGCCGCCTCGAGCTTATCGAGAGTGCTGGCCGCCTGGCCAGCATGCGCCGGCTTTCGGACGCTTATCGGCGCGAGATGGACCGGGCCGTAGGCGGCACGTCGGCTCCTAAGGGGCCTAGCCGCCTCGTCACGGTTCGGCATCATGGTGCAACCATCGCCAGCATGTTGGGGTAGAGCGCCCCGTCTACACCACGCCTGCAAAGAACATCCGGGTTGCCCAGGTAGTAACAGATGAGCTGAACAAGTACAACGGCGACGAGCTCCACCACATGACGGAGCGAGTTCAGCGGCTCCTAGACGCGGCTGCCACGCAGCACGAGGCCGCCTGCCGCGTTGAAGTCCTAGCCGGACGAAACAACGAGCCGCCCCCACGCCGAGATCATGGGGCGACCTCCCGGACGCTGACTGGTGGCGCCCGCGGAGGAAAGGGCAACGAGCCGGCTGCTAGCCACAGTCGGACCCGCCTCTCCATCGAGCGGGACGAGGACGGCCGCCCTCGTGGATTAGAGCGGCGAGGCGACCTGACACCTCCCCCGCCTCGGAGAGCGAGGTACCCCACTCCGCCTCTTGTCACGCATCCGACACTTGGCGACCGCCTTGGCCGTCGAGAGGGAGTCGGAGAGAATGATGCTCGCCACCGGATCGATCGTCTCAACCGATCCCTGGCGCTTGAAGAAGAAGATGCGCTGGGCCCGCCCTGCTTCGGCCCCCGAATCCGCGATGAGCCCTTCCCCAAGGGGTTCACCCTCCCACGAGACACACCCAAATACACCGGTTCCGTGAAGCCGGAGGACTGGTTGGTCGACTACTCCACAGCCATCAGCATAGCAAATGACAACAAGCGCGTTGCCATGAAGTACGTCCCGCTCATGCTTCAAGGCACTACCCGGACGTGGCTCAACAACCTGAAGCCCCGCAGCATCAACAGCTGGGTCGACTTCACTGAGGTCTTCGTCCGCAACTTCACCAGCACCTACAAGCGGGTTCCGAAGCCCCGACAGCTCTCCTTGTGCATCCAAGGGCCCACGGAGTCAACTCGCGACTACCTCACGCGCTGGACCGAGTTGCGCAATTCCTGCAAGGGCATGCACGAGGTGCAGGCGATTGAGTACTTCACCGCCGGGCGCCGAGAGGGCACCCTGCTCAAGCACCACCTCCTCTGTGACAAGCCCGAGACCCTCGATGAGCTGCTAGTCATCACCGACAAGCATGCCACGGCCGACTCCTCCATGAAAGCAGAAATCCTGGTAGATGTGTCCGGCAAGGTGGCACCTCAGGCCCCTCGGACTCCGGCTGGTGACGCCAGTCGGCGATAGCAACTAGGTGATAACAAGCGGAAGGCCACCCAGCCGGCTTCCACCAGCCGGCAGGTGGCAACGGTCGAGGATCAGCAGCCAGAAGGGCAGCCAGCCCCCAAGCGGCAGAAGGGTGGCAAGTCCAATTGGTTGCCCGCCTTATCTTACGAGCAAACTTTAGATGCACCCTGCAAGTTCCATAGCGGCGCGAAGCCCTCCAACCACACCACTCGGAAGTGTCACTGGCTCACCAGAATTGCCAAGGGAGATGGACTCCTGCCTCCTCCGCCTGCCGGACCGCCGCCTCCTCAGCCCCAGCAGCCGGCGGCCCAACCAGTCGGCGCCATACAAGACGAGTACCCGGAGGAACACGGAGCCTAGGTTGTGTTTACCAGCGTGGCCGACGACAGACGCAGTAGGCGACAACAACAACAACAAGAAGTGCAAGCAGTGGCCTCCAACACTCCAGAGTTCATGCATTGGTCCGAGAAGCCTATCAGTTGGAGCAGGGCCGACCACCCAGAAGTGATGCCTTCCCATGGTTTGTATGCCCTGGTCCTAGAGGCAACCCTTGCAACGGAGAGGCGAGCAGCCCGTTTCTCCAGAGTCTTGATAGATGGCGGCAGCAGCATCAATATCCTGTACCGTGACACAATGGAGAAGTTGGGAATCAAGCAGAAGCAGCTCGTCCCCAGTCGAACCGTATTCCATGGCATAGTCCCTGGCCTTTCCTGCTCACCAATCGGCAAGACCCAGATTGACGTCCTCTTCGGAGACAAGAATCATTTCCGCCGAGAGCCAGTTTGGTTTGAAGTGGTGGACCTTCAGAGCCCCTACCATGCACTGCTAGGCCGGCCTGCTCTGGCCAAATTCATGGCAGTCCCCCACTACGCTTACCTCAAGATGAAGATGCCGAGTACCAAGGGGATCCTGACAGTGGTCGGAGACTACAAGAAGTCGATCGCTTGCGCCGCAGACAGCAGTCGGCTGGCCGAGTCCCTCGTGATTGCAGCCGAGAAGTGGCTCCTTGACCGGGTGGTGGCGTTGGTAGGCAAGAAGCCGAAAATGTCACACACACCCCAAGAGTCGGAGGTTGATGGCTCGTTCAAGCCGGCCAAGGAAACAAAGAAAATACCCTTGGACCTGGAGCACCCGGAGAGGCACGCTGTCGTAGGCACAGGCCTTGACAGCAAATAGTAAGGCGAGCTCATCGATTTCCTCCGTGAGAATCGGGACATCTTCGCATGGTCCCCCAAAGACATGCCGGGTGTTCCGACAGATTTCGCCGAGCACAAGCTACATGTCCGACCTGACGCCAAGCCGGTCAGGTAGCCCTTGCGCCGCCTGTCAGAAGAGATGAGAAGAGTTGTTGGAGAAGAGATAGCCCGGCTCCTAGCAGCCGGATTCATCATGGAAGTATTCTTCCCAGAGTGGTTGGCCAACCCAGTCCTAGTATTGAAGAAGAACAAGCAGTGGCGTATGTGTATTGACTATACAAGCCTCAACAAGGCCTGCCCCAAAGATCTGTTTGCTTTACCAAGGATAGACCAAGTAATAGACTCCACAGCCGGATGCGAGCTGTTGAGTTTTCTGGATGCATACTCAGGTTATCACCAGATAAAGCTGAACCTGGCCGACAGGCTGAAGACCGCCTTCATCATGCCGTTTGGAGCCTTATGCTACCTGATCATGACGTTCGGCTTGACAAAAGCCGGTGCCACAATTCAGTGTTGCATGCAGAAGTGCCTCCTCAAGCAACTCGGCAGAAATGCCCATGTATATGTGGATGATGTGGTGGTAAAGATGGAGAAGCGTGGCACTCTGCTGGAGGACCTCAAGGAGACCTTTGAAAACCTGCGCCGATTCCAAATCAAGCTCAACCCGGAGAAATGTGTCTTTGGAGTACCAGCCGGACAGCTTCTCGGTTTCCTGGTCTTAGAGCGCGGCATAGAGTGCAATCCCGTGAAAATCAAGGCAATTCAGATGATGAAGGTGCCTACCCGACTGCTGGACGTGCAGAAATTCACCGGCTGCCTGGCGTCAGTCAGCCGTTTCATCAATCGGCTGGGCGAGAAGGCTCTCCCCCTGTACCAACTTATGAAGAAGACCACTTTTTTCGAGTGGAACGACAAGGCAGACGAGGCATTCCTCCAACTCAAGAAGATGTTGGCAACTCCGCCTGTCCTGGCGGCTCGGACTGAGAAGGAGCCCATGCTCCTCTACATTGCAGCCACCAGTCGGGTTGTCAGCATAGTCATGGTCGTAGAGCGCAAGGAGAAGGAGAAAGCATTTCCGATCCAGAGACCGGTGTATTACTTGAGTGAAGTGTTGTCCGCCTCCAAGCAAAACTACCCTCACTACCATAAGATGTGTTACGGCGTGCATTTTGCCACCAAGAAGCTGAAGCCTTACTTTCAAGAGCACCCAATAATTGTCGTCTGCACGCCCCGCTTGCTGAGATCATCGGAAGCCGGGATGCTTCTGGCCGAGTGGCCAAGTGGGCTATTGATCTGGCCCCTTACACCATCTACTACCAGCCTCGCACCGCCATCAAATCACAAGTGTTGGCCGACTTCCTCGTCGATTGGGCCGAGACCCAATATTTGTCGCCTGCACCAGACTCCACTCATTGGCGGATGCATTTTGATGGTTCAAAAATGCGCACTAGTCTGGGAGCCGGCGTCGTCCTCACATCTCCCAAGGGCGACAAGCTTAAATACATGCTGCAAGTCCACTTCGCCACCTCCAACAACGTAGCGGAATATGAGGCACTCATACACGGGCTCCGGCTTGCCAAGGAACTCGACATTCGCCGGATCCTGTGCTATGGTGTCTCTGACTTGTTGGTCCAGCAGTCGTCAGGCGACTGGGACGCCAAGGATGCAAACATGGCAAGCTACCGCTTCCTCGTGTAGCAACTCAGCGGATACTTTGATGGGTGCGAGTTCCTTCACGTGCCAAGAAATGACAACGAGCAAGCAGATGCCTTGGCACGGATTGGTTCTACCCGACAAGCAATACCAGCCGGCGTTGCCCTACGCCGCCTTCTCAAGCCGTCTGTCAAGCCGTCTCCTGATTCAGACTCCATCTTTGTGCCCCCCCCCCTCCCGAAGCAGTCAGATTCGACTTGGCGACCCCAGAGGCCGGCACGGGGGTTTCGACAGGCGGCCCGGGGATTGCTATAGCCGCTCCTGGCCCGGGGACTTCAGAACCCGGCCCGGGGACTTCAGAACCCGGCCCTGGGACTTCAGAGCCCGGCTCGGGGACTTCAGCAGTCGGCCCGGGGACTTCTTCAGCACAGCGGGCGGAAGCAGCTGCCAACCCGCCGCCTCCCGGCCCAACCGCTCTCATACAAGTTGCAGTGGTCGCAGTCAAAGAAATTGCGGCACCCTCATGGGCTCAGCCGATCCTCAAGTTCTTGGTAAATAAGGAGCTGCCAACCGATGAAATCTTAGCCTGACAAGTACAGAGGTGAGCTGCAGCTTACACCATAGTCAACAAAGAGCTGGTGCGACGAAGCATCACATGAGTTTATCAGCGGTGTGTGGAGTCGGACCAAGGCCAAGCAATACTCAGAGATATCCATCAGGGCGAGTGCAGCCACCACGCGGCTTCAAGATCACTTGTGGCCAAGGCTCTCCGCCACGGGTTCTTCTGGCCAACTGCCCTGGAAGAGGCCAAAGAGCTAGTTCAGAAGTGTCAAGGGTGCCAGAGGTTCCGCTCCAAGCCACACCTGCCGGCTTCTACACTCAAGACCATCCCCATAGCCTGGCCCTTTGCTGTATGGGGACTGGATATGGTGGGACCATTCAAGATGGCCCGCGGTGGCATGACTCACTTGCTTGTTGCTGTGGACAAATTTACCAAGTGGATAGAGGCAAAACCAATCAAGAAGCTGAACGCGCCGACTGCCGTGACCATCATCGCCGACATCACCACGTGATACGGCATCCCACACAGCATCATCACCGACAACGGCACCAACTTTGCCAAGGGAGCCTTGGCTCGTTTCTGTGCAACACAGGGCATCCGCCTGGACTTAGCGTCCGTTGCCCACCCACAGTCAAACGGCCAGGTGGAGCGTGCAAATGGCCTAATTTTGTCCGACCTCAAGCCCCGACTGGTCGAGCCTCTGGAGCGTTCGGACAGCTGCTAGCTCGACGAGCTGCCGACCATCCTTTGGAGGCTGCGCACAACTCCAAAGAAGTCAACGGGCTTCACGCCCTTCTTCCTTGTCTACGGTGCCGAAGCCGTCATCCCGACGGATATTGGTTCGACTCCCCAAGAGTCACCATGTACACTGAGGCGGACGCCAAGGAGGCGCGAGAAGACGTTGTAGACTTGCTGGAAGAAGGCCGGCTGTTGGCACTCAGTCGGTCGGCCATCTACCAGCAGAGTCTGCACCGATACTAGAACCGCAAGGTGAAGCCAAGATCCTTCCTGGAGGGAGACCTTGTGCTCCGGCTGATCTAGCGAACAGCCGGACAGCACAAGCTCTCGGCAGCTTGGGAAGGCCCTTTCATCATCAGTAAGGTACTGGGCAACGATGCCTACTATCTGATCTATGCCCAGAAGCCCAGAGCGCGTAAGAGGGATGATTCAGGCAAAGAGATAGAGAGGCCATCGAACGCAAACCTCCTCCGAAGGGTTTTACAGTTGAAAGCAGTATGTATCACGCTACCTTTTTGTACTATGTATAAAGACTCTGGGTCCCCCGAGAAGAGCTCGGGGACTGCCCTCTTTTATCTATATGATAAGTGTCATGCCTATGAGAATGTATAGTCTATTTCTTCCGCCTGGCACCGGGTTCGACCAGTCAGCCCGGAGCCTCGCCGCCTTCTACAATATGCCGCCTCCTGCAGCCGGACAAGTAGTGTGCCATCACCAAAAACTGCCTTTGTCAGAAGCCACAGCTCGCAGAGCGACTGCATGGTGGGCAAAGGTTGCAAAGAAGTGCCCCACATGGAAAAAAATGACTAAGGAAGAAAGCGCATATAGTAGAAGGCGGCATCGCACCTAGCCGTCTGGCTGCTTGGCAGCCAGACGGCCGGCCTCCACCTTACTACCCAAAGCTCCGAATGGCTAAGTCCTAGCCCCCCTCACAAACGGCTAGAGTGCTCAAACCAGCCACGGTCCGCAGAGCGGCCGCCTGGCTGGTGAAAGCAAAGCCAAAGGGTCGGCGGCAAAGGAAAAAACCAAGGAGAAAAAGGAAAAAAGATTGGAGGTCGACACAACAAGCATAAGCAATGATAAAATATTTACACGGATAAAAGGCCTTTGGCCGGCATTCAAACAGAGTTTTATATACACCCCGAGGGTGGAATTGTGCAAATTTAACCAAAGTGATCAGAGTAGCAAGCAGAAAACAGATAAAATCCTAAGGAGCAGCAGAAGACTCCGGCTGGACGGCGCCGGTTGGTGCAGTAGAGGACTCCGGCTGGGCGGCGCCGGATGGCGCGGCAGAAGGATCCTGCTGGACGGTGTCGGATGGCGTGGCCAAGGGCTTCGGCTGAACGCTGGAGTTGGCTGCGCCACCTGGCGCGACAAGCGGCTTCCTCTGAGCAGAGGGATCGCCAGCAGCAGGCGGGACGGCAGAGGACTTGAGGACGGAGTCGGTGGCATCCGTTGGAGGAACGGGTGGCTGGTCGGTCCCCGCCTGGCCGTATCCAGTAGTAACCGGCTCCTTGGTGTGCGGCTCGTTGCTTGAGGCCCGGTCAGGTTGGGGCTGACCGTCCGCCCCGACCTCTGGTAGGTCGACATCGCTCTCGTCTTCCTCCTCCTCCTCCTCCTCTTCCTCCTCCCCGTCCTCCCCTTCGTCACTGGAGTCGATGACTTCAGCTGAGTCTTCGATGTCTTCTGGGTTTAGCCCAAGCCATTCGTGCGGAGCTTCGCCGCCTTCCTCGACCACCTCCGGGACGAAGACGCTAGTGTCGGTGAAGTCGGCGATCGCCGCTGCCCTGCTGACAAGCTCAGCTTCCACCGCCACCAGCTCCTCCTGCGCCTCCAGTCGGAACGTGGCCAACTGGGCTAGATCTAGCCCACGGTACCACGCCTTGACAAATTCCAAGGCCCGGTGCGCCCCTGCCTGGGCTGCTGAGCCTTTCCAGGCTTCCAGGCGACCGGACGCCACCTCCAGCCAGTCGGCAGTCCGACTTGGGGTGCACGGAGCAGGCAAGCCTGGCCAGAGGGCGGAGACCGCCTAGGCTCCGATGCGCTGCAGGCGGTGCAGCAAGCGGTGAGCAGGCCGAAGCTGGGCCAGAATGCTGAGGACCTGTTCACCAAGGGTCCAGGGGGCATCAGCGGCGATCTGCGCACCCTCTGCCCTTCACTCCTCGCGCTCGGCCTCGATCATCTGGGTCGCGGCAACAGAATGGCCCGGGAAGAAGTCTGTCCGGGCAGAAGAAGAAAAAGGCCAAGGCTATAAGCAAGGGCTGATAACTCAAAGCAAGAAACTAAGAGAATAGGGCTTACCATCGACCAAGTCTTTGATGCTGCTAAAGCAGGCCGTCACCTGGGCCTCCTTGTCGGCCCAGGCAGAGCGCTCGAGCTCAAACTCGGCAAGAAGGCTGGTCTCCGCCGTCTCCGCCTTCAGCTCGGTCGCCTTGAGGGTTTCCGCCTGTTCGGCAAGTTGGGCGACCAGGCGGTCCCGCTCCTCCGCCAGCTTGCTGCACTCCGCCTCCTTACCACGCAGGGCGGTCTTGGCTTCGCCCAGCTGCTGCTTCAGGTCGGCATTGGCCTCTGAAGAAAGAAAGAAAAGAAGAAGGCATCAGTCAAGCGGACAAGACAAAGGAAAGAAACAACCGAGGAGATTCGGCCCGACTGCTCAGCAGTCGGCCCGAACCTCGGGGACTACAGCCCGTGGGCGCGCCAGTGCGCCCCCGCGGAAAAGAAGTAGTTGACAAGGGAAAAAGACAACTGAGGAGATTCGGCCCGACTGCTCAGCAGTTGGCCCGAACCTCGGGGACTACAGCCCGCGGGTGCGCCCCCGCGCCCCCGCGGAGAAAAAAGATAGAAACTTACGCTGGCTTTCGGCCAGATGGGTCGTCTGCGCCTCCAGCTCCCGAACCTTGGAGTTGTAGGCGGTCGCGCGGAGGTTGTGATAATCCTACAGGAGAGGCATCAGATGAAATTAGCAGTCGAACAATTGCAAGATAAAGTTCTGACCAGCCTGCTCAGCAGCCGGCCCGGAACTTGGGGACTACACCCAGTGGGTGCACTTGCGCGCCCCCACGAGAGAAGCAAAGAAGATCATTCGAAGAAAAAACCCAAAGACAACTTACCCGGATGGCGGTGCGCGACTCCAAGTAAGCCTCGTTGCAGCGCTTGAGCGCCTCCGCCTCCGCCCAAAGCTTGGCCTGGACGACAAGAGACGCCTTGTTCAGGGCGCCAGTCCCGCCCCCGTGTATCCAACCCACGGGCGCGGCGCTGGTCGCCTCGGTGTCGGGGGCCGACGAGCTTGTGGCGCCGAACTCCTGCGGCCGCGGTGCTGAGGCCGCCTTCTCCAGATAGCGGCGCGTGGGGATGCGGACCGAAGGAACCAGGACCGTCACCACCATATTGTCGACTGGTGGCACCAGCGGTGCCACCGACTGCTCGTCCCGCGGCTCGCTGGCTGGCAGAGGCGGTGGGGCGGGGGCGGCGGCACAAAGACGTCTGGCATGGCTACGTCGCCGCCCCCCTGGTCCCAGATCGGGTAGTTGCCGCCGGCTCCTCCGGCCGTCGCCTCGAAATCAGGCGGAGGTGGCACAGTGTTCAGGGGGGCCACGAGTAGCAGATCTTGGTGGCGGGCGGCCTCCGTGAGCCGCTCCTTCTCCGTGGCCTGGGCTTCTGCCTGCGCCAGCGCCCTCTCGGCAGACGCGGCTGAAAAGGCCGCCTGCTCCTTGGCCAAGCGGTCGGCCTCCGCCTCATCACGCGCCTCCCGCGCATTCCGCTCTGTCGCCTCCCAGAGGTCGGCGGCCGGGTCGATGCGCCGACTGGTCTAGGAGGTCGCTCCCGACCTAAGGACCGAGTCAGCGCCCGACTTCTCGAGGGTTAGCGGGGCCCTGAAACAAGAAGACAAGTCAGAAGGCTTTCACGCCAGATTAATGAAAAGACAAGGAGTAAGGGAATGATTCTTACGCCGACACCATAACTGGCACCTTCGGCTGCCTCTGATATTGGGTCGCCCTGGCCACGGTTTCTTTCCGCCTGGTCGCCGCGGCCGGGTTCTTGGGCTTCTTTGGGGTGCTGCCGAACAGGGTCGAGCCCTGTTTTCGCTTGCGCTTGCTGCCTGGGGCGGGCGGCCCAGAAGAGGGGCCGGCGCCGGCGGTAGTGGAGCTCCGGGCAGGGCGCGGCTCGTCTTCGTCTTCGTCGTCGTTAGGCCAGGCCTCCACGCCGCCGCCTCCCTCGGAGCCGCCTGCTCCACTACCGCCGTCCGCCCTGCCACCGCCGCCTATCGCGTCGTCAGCCAGGGCGGCCGCCCCCAAGTCGGGGTCATCCAAATCACTCTCCGCCCTGTCCGCTTGGAGGGCATCACCCGGCCCTAGGAGGGCGGCCGTCGCCTCGGACATATAAATCTACAACCAAGAAAGGGCGGCGTCATAAAGAGGAACAAAGCTGAAGGAAACAGTTCAAAAGACAAAATGAAGAGACTTACAGCAGGAGGCGGGTTGTGGCGGGAGTATGGCCGCTTCCCGTACCGCCACTCCTTCTCCGACATCTTGAGGTCGGAGACCTCATTCACCATTCGCGAGACTTCAGCAGGCGGCATCCCTCATGCACAACCGGCACGGATCACGGTGTCCGCCCATCCGGAAGATCGGATGAGGGAGGCTCTGGAGCGGGAGGACCCGGTGCTCCACGAAGGCGACGAGGAGGTCGAAGGCCACGAGGCCCTCCGACTCTTGGAGCACTCGGAGTCAGCCGATGGCGGCCGTCGCGTCCGCCGACACCGGTATCGGCTTGTACTTCCAGGAGACGCGAGCTCCGGTGGGGCGGCCGGCCTCGTAGGCCGGCAGGTTGAGGAAGTCGGCAGTAGGGTCCACGTTCTCAACGTAGAAATAGGACTGCTGCCACATCTTCACCGACTGCGCCAGCTTGATGACGGGGAAGGCGTTCCGCCTCGCCGGCTGGCGCATGGCGACGAAGCCCCCGCACTCGGCCGCCGTCTCCTTGGCCGACATAGAAGAATGCTCCCCACAGCTCGATTATGGGGAGGATGCCGAGGTAGCCCTCGCACCGCCGTGACGAAGGCGGAGAGCAGAGTCACGGCGTTGGGCGTGAGGTGGTGAGGTTGAAGATTGTAGAAGTTGAGGAAGGCGCGGAAGAAGTCGCTCGCCGGGAGGCCGAAGCCGCGCAGGAAATGCAAGCGGAAGACGACCCGCTCGCCGTCCTGCGGCGCCGGCAAGATCTCCGTCTCCGGTGGCACCCGCGCCTTAACGAAGGCCGCGCTGGGCATCCGGCGCTTGTCGCGGAGGAAGGAGATGTGATCCTCGATCACTGTCGATCCATCCCAGTCTCCCATGGTCCGGCTGGCAGCGCGGAGAGGGGAAGCGCGTCGGCGGTGGGCAACGGCGGCGGCGCTACGGCAGCAGCAGCAGCGAGGGATGAGAGGAAGAAGAAGAAGAGTGGGAGGGGGGCAGGAGCTTTGCCGCACCTTCCCCCTCCTTACTTATAGAGCCCGGGCTGTGAAGCCGAGGGAACGGGACGTGGGGTCGTGGGATTGACTGCGCCCACGTTCCCCAGACCCCCGTTTCCCGCGCGCATTTACCACGTCGTAAATGATTGTGGGGAACAGCAACCGTCTCCCTCGGCACAGTAAATCCGCCCGGTTGCCGAGGCATGGTAGTGGCGGGCCCGGCTCTGTGTCACGTCCCGTCCAGAGCGTGGGGTGGCAGGCTAGCCAGGCTGACGTGTGCCGCGTGGCGCGCCCGTGGCGGGCGGCTGCCTGGGAAGCTTAGCAGGCACGCCACCTATTTCCCGCCTTGAAGTTCAAAATCGGTCGCATAGCTCCGCCTGGGCGAAGCCGGCTTCAGCAGTTGGCTAGCCACAAGACGGATCGACATTCTCCCAGAGCACGGTGAGGAGGGAAGCCGCTGAGACTTCGCGGCCCCTCGACCACGACGCATCACCGGCTTCGGGGACTACTGTCGGAGTAATGGGCCACGGGTAGGCTCACCCAAGTCCCTAGATTTACCAAGACTTTGGGCCAGCTTCGCCTAGCTGGGCCCCAAGCTGAAACTCCGCCCTCTGGGGCCGGCTGGCTCAGCGGCCGGCTGCTAGAGGACGGCTGACCCAAGACTACGGCGCTCCGAGTGGCCGGCTCCTGGCGGCCGCCATCCAGAGAGGGCGGCAACGGGCAGGCGGCCACCTCACGACTACGGGGCGGCTGAGCTCCCATCGATAGTACAAGTCAAAGCATGGCTACAATGAGGAACGACGCCTCCCACATTCGAGACGGGCGTGGCTACAGTGCTCCGTACAGACGGAGATCTCCGCACGATGGAGCGCTGTGTCGTATCTACCCTGACGTCGCTCCGGGCAGGCGGAGCCCTATTCCCCATGACGGCCTGTCGGTACGGCCTGCCAGAGGCGGGCCCTATCGGACGCTGACCCCAAGGAAGACGGCGGAAGCTCAACCAGGCGGATTAGAGAGGGGCCGGCCTCCAGCAGGCGGCCGTCCCTTGTCCCGAGGCGAGCACGCCATTAAGCTGATAAGACCAGGTGTGGCTACAGTGTCCTCCCACCAGGCGGCGGGACTGTAGCCACGCTAGGATGACCAAGCCCCCGTCACCAACAACGCGGCTACAGTGAACAGCCACCAACCAGTCAGCGGGGCCCACCAGGCGGCGGGCCCCAACGGTCGGCGGAGAAGCCGGAGGCTGAAGACACTGACAGCCGGGCCCAGCAACCGGCCAGATTACCATTGTACCCCTGGGGGGTAGGCCTATATAAACCCCCCAGGCCACCCATGCAAAGGGTTCCCTCTCCATTAGAACTAGCCACCCCCTAGAGCAGGAAGGGAGCTAGCCTTGCCTCCCTCTGCCTCTAGCATACAGCTTGAGGAGCACCATTGTATCACTTGTGCCTTAGTGATCATGCGGAGACCCCGCAGAGCGGGACTAGGGGTGTTATCTGCTAGGAGAGCCCCGAACCTGGGTAAAGTACGCCGGCGTTCGTGTCTACGCCTTATCCCGCTTCCAGGCACCGGCGACGTTCTACTCGCTCCCACCATGATAAGCCATCCATTGGCATGTCGCACCCAACCCCCGACACTCGAGGAGGAGGAGCAGCAGGAGGGGCGCACCCAGCCACCAAGGTAGCCGTCGTCGAGGGCTTCTTGCACCTGAACCTCGACCTCCACGATGCTGGCGTCCAGCCACTTGAGTTCAAGGTGCCCCCCTCCCCTCTCCCCCTCTCTGTTTGGTTCTTTTCGGCAGCCGTAGATGTGGTTTTCCCCTCATGCCTCCCTGTTTGCTCTATTTTGTTGGTGGATGCGGGGAAGGAGAGGAGGATCGATGACGCCCAGACATGGAGAGGAACAGCAGCAGCTCAAGGTCTTTTCTCCTCCACGCCTCCCTATGCCCCTCCCTCGTTTCTATGTGTTGTTTTGTTCAAGGTTTGTTGTTTTGTTTGCTCCTACGGATGCTAATGTGGCTGCCATATCTGTTCCAAGCAGTGCCCACTTGTATGACTTGTTGTATTCATCGTTATTATAACGTTGGTCAAGATTAATAAGGCTTAGGAGCATTATATTTGAGTGTCATGAAGGGTACTTGGTGCTTTTACTATGTTACGCACTTGATGCCAACTGAAGATTTAAGACTCGTGAATGTGCTCAAGGGTAGAAAATTGTGCTACAAAGAAATGATGTGAGCTTCAAAAAGGTTGGTGCGCCATCTAGAAAATGGAAACAGAAACATATTATATGCTTTTTGTATGCCAATCTGCCTCTAAACCAGCTAGGCACACCACTATAGAGAATCTGCGCAAAACAGAGCAAACAAGGAGGCGTGAGGGGGAAACCACATGACCCTTCCTAGATGAATATTTGAGTGCTCTTGTTTGAAATTTTTTGTTCACAGGAGCAGGCTGACACCCGTAGTTGTTTGGCATCAAATTCAGAAGATACACATCCTAAGATTGAAGCAATGCTACCTGAACCAAAGGGTTGTACGCCCACCAATATTAATATTCCATACTATTCGTGTTCTTCAGATCCCAATAATTTCTTCGGTCTTGCTTTTGACATAAAACACAAGTACAGGCAGAGAGAAGACGAGGTCGAACCCCAACACCGGAAGGTATCTTGGCATCAAACCATCATCAGGAGAAGGGGATGTGTTGTTGTACATGAGGTGTTAATAAAGTTTCACATTCTTTGTTCTGGTAGATTTGGTGTGTTGGGTTGCCATGTTTGCTGTATTTATTTTCCTTAGATTGCTCCGGTGTTTTTGGTGCAAATTGATCGGGGAGGGCCTAGGATTTTGTCAAGTTTTTGTCAGGTTATTCTATGTATAGGATTGCGCTTCTTTGTGTCGTTTCCTTCAAACTGTCATTGCAACAAAAGATGAAGGGTGTCTTCGTGATCAGTAGACCAGTGTGTGATACCGCCTGTTGTAGTTCTATTGCTATGCATACATGGGCAATAAATGCAAGTAATATAGTTTTGATGATGTCTGAGTGTATCTTGTGTATGTGCAGATAAGCAGCCATGTTCGGAAGTGCTTTATAGAGGTCCTGTAAGCTTTCTAGACATACATGTTGTTTCCAGTCTCTCTCGGCTTCCCCAATCCTAGAGGTAATAATATGATTTCTTTATGTTGTTTGCCCAAATTAAGAAGTGAACTTTTTCTGCATATTTGCTCGATGTGTGTCCTGTAAACTCTAAGCTTTCTAGGCGTACATGTGCACGTGTATTTGTTAGTTACTAATATGAATTCTGGATGTTGTTTGCCAAAATTCAGAATTGAACTTTTGCTGTATATTTGCTTGCTGCGTGTCCTATAAACTCTAAGCTTTCTGGGCGTGCATGTACACGTGTATTTGTTAGGTAATAATATGATTTCTTTATGTTGTTTGCCAAAATTCAGAACTAAACTTTTGTTGTATATTTGCTTGTTGTATGTGCTGTAAACTGTAAGATTGTAGGCGTACATGTATACATGTATTTGTTAAACTAACAACCTTATGACTGCAAATACTACCATTTAAACAGACAGCAGCCCCTTGTTCTATGGAACACCTATTTTTATTGCCAAGCAAGCCCCATTTTTTTTTGCGGTTGCAGCCACCTGATCACTAACCTGAATGAGTAGACATTATTTATGGACTTGCCTCCTTTCACGTCTCCACAGATGCATTTTTTTTTCAAGCAGCCCTAAGGTAGCTTTTAAGATTGTTCTAAAAAATGGGTACTATTTTAGATTAAAGGCCTCAGGGATAGGCAAAAACTTTAAGAAATCTCACCCTAGACTTACTACATCTTTTGCATATGAGTGTTTCTTCTAATTTCAAGGATTGGGAGGGGAATGCATTTTCCAGTGCCTCAATTTTTTGTTACTTGTGGAGAGTAGAAGAAGAATTTTGAGGAAGAGTGTGATTAAGAAGCCCAAGGTGAATTATCTCTCTCTTGAATACAGTCATGCTTGTTCCTGCATTTTGATGTTTGATTTTTTCGGTGTAATAGAGCACATGACATGATTTTGCACTCTTACCCACTGAGCAAAGCTACACTGTAAATGAAGGTCTCAGAAGTGTTTGTTTTTACCTCTTTGTCTGATAGATCAATACATGGTGTTGGTCGTGTGAACAGAGGTGGTTCTTCGGGCCTCTGTATGAGCTAGTTGTAAACCCCCCCCCCCCCCCCCCCCCCCCAGGCCACTTAAACTCCACATGTCAGAGACAGCGGCGGGGGGTATATGATCAAGGATTTGCCAATAAGGGGGGTTATCGTCAATTATCCCGGTAGAAATCAGTGGTTGTGCTTAAGCTTCTGTTCTTTATTTAACTTTGAGGCATATATAAATTCAAATGATTAGTATATGCATAGCAGTTTAATGCAAGTGATAGTTGTGGTAAAATAGAATCCAAGATCGAGGAAGGTGTCGAGGGGAGCACATCAAATTCTATTAAAGTAATTATCAACAATGCTACTCTGAATTATAGTGGCAGCTGGTCAATATCATGAACTTTTCCACTATGATTTGTTTTATTATTATTATATAATGTGTGGATCAACTTCACGGGACAAAGAAGCCTAATACTCCTCATGGACGAGGTTGACAGTATATATGATGGTGGAATGTGACAAATGTGACCGGTAATACTTCGACTGTATCTCAAAGCTTGTGTAGTGGGAGCATTTCAGTGTACATAATGCTTCATGGGATATGTAATTTTTTATTCCCTGAAAATATGAATGCCCATGATCTCTGCTAGATCTAATTTGAACCATCAATCTGATATTTTATTTGCACCAAGGATGAATTTTCCGGCAGCGTGGAGAGCCCTATATATTGATGACCAGCTGCCTCAGATTTACTTGTGAGCAATTCATATATCATGATCTACCATTTTGTTTTCTTCTAGACCAAGATTGATTAATGTTATTCATCATCAGTGTTTCAGTTTCATTAATTAGTCCTCACATGAACATGTTGATTTCTAATTTCTCTGCACATAAATATGTAAGACATATTTGTACCTTTTCCCTGTAGGTAAGCAGAACAGGGCAGGGCTCACATTTACTTTCTAACATAATGAGTGTGCTATTACCTGTTGATACTTGACATTAGTGATCAGCTTGATGCAAGCTTTTGTGTCGTTTACTTTCTGCCTTTTTTGATAACCATTATTATTTTTAAATTTTTTCTATTGTGTTTTTTTTGCTTCCTTTTTCTGTCAAACTCTCATGTGGTACTGTTTGTCAAGCATTGATATTGTTTTCACGTACAATTCATTATTTTCTGCTCATTTAATTAGATGTTCAAAAATATGATAAATGTGGGGCCTTGGTGCTAGATGAGACACTGACTTGTACTACAGGAAGGAAAAGTAAGCGACCGTTATCATTCACTTGCACTATATATCTTAAATCTGTATAGTTAGTTTCACTTCTGTTTATATGCTGGTTAGTTGCACTATATGATATAGCTAGCTATGTAGTTTTATTTATAAAGTCGGTGCAAATAAGCTACTGCAAGCTTCATTCGTAGCTTTCTTTTGATGTAAGTTGATGCTTTTAGTCCATCGTGCTTCCCATTATCAGGCTTGATACGCCTGAGCCAGTTATGTATAAAGACGCCATTTAAGTATCTCCTTGCACTGGTATGCCTGGACCATAATGTTATCAGGATCGATAAAATATGCCATCTAAGTATAATGGTTTTAAATTTTAATTCTTGGTTTGCTTTGGCTACTTGCACCAGTTGCACAAGCAGCCTCTGTTTTTATTCCACATAAATCCAAGGACAATGTATTTTGACCTTCTATCTTTGTTCAACTGCAATATCTCAAATCGAAAGACACAAATTATTTTGAATGGTAACTAATTGGATACAAGCACGAGTGAGCCAAGGGATCGTTGACTCCCCAGCTGTCTTTCCCGGTTTCACTCACTGCCAGAGCAAGAATACTATTTTTGGTGGGGTTTGTTCTGGAAACGGAGACAACATATCTCGATGCGAAATGCTTCAACCGTCAGGTTTTTATGTTAGCCATTATTAGGTTTACAAAAAAGTATTTCACTACTACTATGCTTCTATTCTACATGTTCTTTTTGCCATAGGATGCATGTGACATCATTAGTATTAAGTATGAGGTAGGGGTTTTAAGCCTTTAGGTAGATCTCAAGGTCTCATTGAGTTTTATGGATGGTAGTACCAACAGAGGGGAGGGTCTGATTTGTTGGAAGCTACCAGTGAGAGAGAGCAAACATTTATTAGAGATGCCTGTGTGTTGATATTAATCTGACCATGTTTACGTATATGGGTGGCGTTTTTTTCCATAAATTTGTCTGTTTGCAATTTATCTTTTGCCAAGGCAAAAGAAATGGTGTGTGTGTGTGTGGGAGAACTAATATATTTTAGAGCGATGGCTTAATTGCAGGCAGGAAAAAAGATTTGGAATGTATAGCAAAATGAAGGACAACAATATCGGAACCTGGTCTACAGGAACCAAACACACCTACATGAAGAGTTGTTTAGACGATGAAATCATGGTCAATATTGATGGAACATGCAGTGATGGCTCTACCTAATATCACCGCCTTCATGTCTTTCCTACTGGCAGCAGATACAAGAGTCAGCCAGGGGTTAAGAGGCCAACTCTATCTGCATGATGCATCTCTGCTAAAATAGTTTGCTTTATAAAGGCAATGTAAGCTATCATCAAGTGATCTCATAACTCTCTTTTGAGCTATCATGTTACCATGTAATGAAATATACTCCGTATAACGTTGTGTACCTAAGTATCTATTAAATTGGTTCTAAATCACTCTCACTTTCATGGCTTGCTCTCGCTTTTTTGCGCCATGGACGCAACGGGTCATCTAGTACGTAAGAAAGTAGACGGGTAAGTCTGACGAATCATGTCTCATGTTCCGGCCGTGACAGCCAAGTGCTAAATTAGTACTCCATCCGTTCCATAATTGTTGTTGTGGTTTTTGTTCAAATTGAACTGGTCACCAAATTATGAATATATTGATTGGTTTAGTATACAGGTCACCCAAATACGAATTATGGATTATATGTTTTTTTTAATGTCTTAGGGAGCTAATTGTCTTGATTGTATTCGATGTGTGTTTTATCTCATACAGTAGTACGTATACTAAGTCAGCTTAGTTTCAAAAGACACTTTGACAAAATGACGGCAGTTAGCGCAGTCACGGCACGAGCTCGGTGTGCGCTAGACCAACGACCAACACAAAATACGCCATGAAAGCGACCCGCATACCGCCGCGGAACGTAGTACGTGGTCGCCGAGCGGTTGCTACTAGTACTATACTGTAACATCACAGCCGGATTCTCGTCACACACAGCCACAGCCACGCCCAGCTAACGAACGGCAAGCGGTGGGTCGGTCGTCGCCGCGGTGCACGAGTGGTGGAGCATCTGATTATTTGAAAGAAAAGAAAAGGCTCCACCACCCACCGGTCGGTGCCCGCCGAAATCCAACAGGAACAAACCTTGCCCCGTACGTGCACCGCCAGCTGCGCGACGCCGACGCGCGATCGCTCGCCGGACACACGCACATGCGCGCGCGCCGCGGCGGAGGACCCACGCGCCCGGCTCGACCGGCGCACGGCCCGCCGGAGTGGTTGCCCCGTCACGCACGAGCACACACACCATCGCACGAAGAAACTGTAGTAGGATTGGAGGCGGGCAACCACAGCCCGATCGGGGATCCAACGGGCTTCAGTTCCTGGGCGCCGTCGGGGCCCTGGAAAGCGGACGAGCGTGCCGATTCTGTGACTGTGCGACGCCACCGTCGCGGCCCCGCCAATCGGCACATTTTCCGTACCGCATACAGAGTGTTAATTGGAGTTTTGGACTCATCCACCGCCTGGCGTGCACCAACTAGGCAACTAGGCCAATCCAGGATATACAGATATAGAGCTACTCTTCTACAGATATATGCCACGTTCTTTCCAACGTTTTTTCGGCCGAATAGCAGAGTACAACAGCGACAGCGGTCTCCGATCGGACAAATCCTCGTGCTCACCGCAGACATGCCATGCCATCGCTCGCGTGCCGACGGTGACGCTGGGGAATCTGCATGCTAGTGGCCGGTTCGACGCATGCTCCCGCTGTCAAAAGTGAAAGTGATTGTTGAGTATAATGTTTATTAGGAAAGATGAGATAGACTAGGATTTGTTCCGGCTTGTCTTATACTGCAAGTAGATGATTGTATTCCTATATATATGCCCACGAGGCTCAAACAATACAACAAAAGAACTATTCCACCAAATCCCTCTCTCTTTTCTAGCATGGTATCTATCACAAGTCGATCCTAAACCTAGCCGCCGCCGCTTCCGCACCTGCGCGCCGCCCCCGGGGCGGTCGGCCTCCGTGACCGCCGCCGGGGGCCGCGCCGCCCGTACCTAGGGTTCGTCTGCCGGCCGTGTTGGCCGGCTGCCCTAGAGAGTCTTTGTTCCGATCCTTTGATCCGGGTTTCTCTCTCGCCGTTCGCTTTGATCGGCGTCTACTTTTTGGTTTTTCGGTCTATGTGATCCGGTTTGCGTCGCCCACCGCCGTCGTCGACCCCGTGCGCCTCTACTCCAACACCGGCGCGATTGGCCGGCTTCTTCACCGACCCGGCGGCCTCGCGCGTCGTCCACGCGTCTGCCCGTCGGTCACCCTGACTCGGCGGCTCGCGCGTCGGCCCGCCGGTCGCCCCGACCCGGCGGCCTCACGTCATGCGGCGGCCCTTCACCGCCGCCGTTCGCGCGACGTCCCGCCCGTCAATCTACGCCAGCCGTCACCGCCCTGCTCCGACCGGGACTCCTGCATCACCCCGACCCGGCGGCCTCGCGCCATGTGGCGGCCAATCATAGCCGTCCTGCCGCCCGCCGCCGCCGGCTTCATCTCGGACTCCGCCGCCACCACGCCTCCACCGAGTGGCGTCCCCGACCTCGCGCGCGATCGGCTTGATCACCCGCTCGCTGCCACGATCCGCCTCATCTACGCCGCGCGACCAACCTGGCCCGTCGGTTACGCGCGCCTCCGCAGGTCCCGTGAAGATCGTCCCCGAGTTCAGCGCGCCTCTCGACCGATCGAGCATCGGGCTGCCGCTGCGTCGCCCCGTCGGGCCGCAGCGCCGCCGCCCCGTGGTTCTTCTCCCGGCTGCACCGACCTGCGTCACCGCTGCGTCGCCCCTTCGAGCCGTAGTGCCGCGGCCCGCAGTCCCCCGCCGCCCCGAGGGCGTCCGCTCTAGGCCGTCCCGTGGCTGCATCGACCCTCGCGCCGCCGTTGCGTCGCCCCATCGGGCCGTAGCGAGCGTGGCACGCGGTCCACGCCGCCGTCCCGAGGCCGTCCCCGCGGTTGCACCGACTCGCGAACCGCCGTTGCGTCGCCCCATCGGGCTGCAGCGTCGTGGCCCGCGGTCCCCGCCGCCGCCCCGAGGTCTTCCCATCGTCGCCCCGACCCACCTGCCGCCGCTGCGTCGTCCCTTTGGGCCGTAGCGCCGCGGTCCACTCCGCCGTCACCGCGCGTCGACCTCCCGTGGTATGTGCCGCGTCGTCTCCCTTGGCGCGGGAACACCACCCTCCGCGCCGGTCTTCGTCATGCTGTCAGGGTTCTTCGCCTACCTCGAGCACCGCCGCCGCACTCCTAACCTAGCCGCCGTCAGGCCGCCGGCGCTCTTATTTGACCGCCGCCGCCGCTACCTTCGTAGCCGCCGTCGCCGCCCGTCCACCCCCTTCGTCTTCGTCCAAGCACCAGCCCGTCGCCAGCGTCGCCGTCATCTACCCCGACCACTTCGTCTACTCCGACCACCATTGGTGACATCGGCCCCGCGCCGATGGACGCCGCAACCGTCGTCGAGTCCTTCTCTGCTGGCCTCTTCGACTTCTTCGACATGGTGTACAGCTTGTGCAGGTCCCAGTCTATGCATGCCCGGTGCTGGCAACACCGTCGCATGCCTTCGTCCACGACCTGTCCCCGGGCCTGGCAAGCCTGGCGCGGCGCTTCGTCAACTTCGTCTTCGTCCGTCTACGCATGCCCGGTGCTGGCAACACCGACGCGTGCCTTCGTCTACGATGTGTCCCCAGGGTTGGCAACCCCGGCGCGACGCGTCGTCAACATCATCTACTTCCTAGCACTCCACTACTTCGACATCACTGCGTCCATGCTAACTCGGCGCCCTCTTGCGCCTGCGGCTCCACGGCAACTTCCTCGACACCGGCTACCCCGACTCGACATCGACCACGGCATTCTTCGCACGGCTACCTCGACCACGGCTCCACCGCCTACGCTCTCGGCTACGACATCAACAAACGGCACAAAGGGCTACCGCCTTGTTTGAGCAATCTTGTCGGTTTCCACTCCAGCCACGACTTCCGCGATGCGTCGACCGTTACGACTGTGGGGAGGTGTCCATCGGCTTACCTTCGGATTCTTCTCCAGTCTCACCATCTGCGTCGCTACCGTTGTGACTGTGGGGGGATGTTGAGTATAATGTTTATTAGGAAAGACGAGATAGACTAGGATTTGTTCCGGCTTGTGTTGTACTCCAAGTAGATGATTGTACTCCTATATATATGCCCATATATGCCCACGAGGCTCAAGCAATACAACAAAAGAACTATTCCACCAAATCCCTCTCTCTTTTCTAGCAGAGATGAACTTGCTAGTAGCTCCATATACGTACAGTACTGGTTTACCTGCTGCGTCAAAGAGGGATTAATTCAGGTCACGGCATAAAGCTCAGCTCCATCCACCTTTTTACTCTACTGGACTTTCCCCCACATGAGCTCACACACATTTTGAGGACATACACATGCATGGCAAGAACACAAACAACAAAAAGGAGAAGAGGAACCCAGCTACTAGCTACGTACATCCATGAATGAATAATGAAACAATCCGTGACCAGCCGATTGGCATTAACGATTGTTTCTGATTCCTTTCCTCTTGTCCTAGGAATCGAACAACAGAAGCATCCATCCCCTAAACCTAGAATGAACGAATTGCCCACATCGCAGTAGCAATGGCCGATCCAACAGCAACCACGATTTAGCTTGTGCTTGACAAGGACTCGAGGTTCATGAAAGAAACCATTTTTTCGATCATTGGCCGGCAAGTTCTGTCTGGCATCTGTGAGTGCCAGTGCAATGCTCCACGTATGGCCGTCATTTCGAGCCGACGCCGAGCGTGAGCTCAAGCTCCTCGGCGGCGACCTCGTGGATCCTCTCCCCTTCCCACGGCGTCACCCTCCCCTTGTCGAACTCGAATTCCGGGCCGCTTCGGCCCCTCTCCCCCGCCATTCCATCCAACTCCATGGAGTTGGAGCTGGAGGCGCCTAGGTTGACGAGGTTGTAGGCGGGCGACGTCGGCGCCGTCGTGGCCATCTGGAAGCTGATCCACCGGCCAGAGTCCACCGTGGAGACGTCCGACTCGTCGCACTCCGGTATCGTGTCCGGGTGCTCGTGCCGGCGGCCACGGGTGGGGCTCGCAGGCGCGGAGAGGGCGAAGAACGGGTGCCGGAACGGGTCGACCTCCCAGTCCGGCTTCAGGATCTTGGGCGGCCGCGACGCCGTCGGCGACGAGAGCGGCGGCGTCACCGGCGCGCTGTTGGAGACCCGGAGCGGGGGCAGGTTGGGGAGGCCACGGAGGAACGGGAGGAGGCAGGCGGGGCTCGGGTTGTCGAGGCGCGTGGGGCTCGGGAAGCTGGACGACGCCGGGCTGGCGTGGTAGGAAGGCACCGGGCTCGGGAAGGACGACGAGGGCGCACTGAGCAGCTGCGAGGACGAGCAGGGGCTCATGCCCGCCGACGAGACCCCACCGAACGGCCCGGACGACGGCGGCTTGTATCCCTGCCACGAATCGAACCAAACAATCAGATCTACACATCCAGGCAATCCTGGCTAGATCCAGGAAATGGAGGGGGAGAAGAAACAGCGGGGTCGATCTCGATCCCGAGACAAAGAAACGAGGTCGCACTCACCTTGCGGTAGGTGGTGCCGTCGTCCTCCACGACCCATCCGGCCTCGCGGCAGAGCTCCTTGAGCACCTCGTTGTTGTCGCAGTGCTTGGGGAGCTTGTAGTTGCCGAGCGCGCGGAGGCCGGTGAAGATCTTGGCGGCGATGGCGCGGCGCCGGCGCTCGCGCCGCTTGTTGTTCTCCCGCTCCTTCCAGGTGGGCGTCCGCCCCAGCCCAGCGTCCGCCTCCGCCGCCGCCGCCGCCCGGGCCGCCCCGGACGTCATGCTAGCCCGCTAGCTCCCCTGCTCCTCGCTGCTCTGCTCTGCTCCGCTGCTCTCTCTCTCTCTCTCTCTCCGTCCCCTCTCTTCTCTCTCCACTTGGCCTAGCTCGTTTCTTTAATGGTGAGGTGGGGTGCTACAGTATGGAACGGGAGGGAGCTGCGGTGTGGAGTGGCGTGGTCTGTGATGAGTTTTGCTGAGCTGAGCGCTCTCTCTCTCGTAGTCTTGTGTGGGGTCGTCTGGGCTGGCTCACGAGGAGGGTACGGCGACTCCCGTCCGTTTTATTGCGACTGGATTGGCCAGATTCTCTACTGGTGGTGTCCGGGCCGGGCCGGGCCTACCTTTCCCTCTTGGCGGGCTCGGCTTTTGAGGACGGTGAGTGTGAACTGCGCTCTGCGAGGTGAGTGCGAGTGGTGCTCTGCGTGTGTCATGTGCCTGTGCCCGCTGCGTTGGGATTTGCCCCACGAATTTTAAGGCCGTCGTGCTGGCAGTATAGTCTATAGATAGATAGGTACACAACGAACGAGGAGTATCTAGGGGTGCTGCTCCTCGCAAAGTGCGTGCGTACAAACTCGCTTGTAGAGTACCGTCGTCGATCGACCAATGGAAGGAAGTTCTGGTGAATAC
Organism: Triticum timopheevii; assembly: GCA_963921465.1. NCBI lineage: Eukaryota > Viridiplantae > Streptophyta > Magnoliopsida > Poales > Poaceae > Triticum > Triticum timopheevii. The sequence goes on along the minus strand of OY997264.1, from coordinate 174,413,396 downwards.
GGAGGGCAGAATTTTACGTGTACAGTCGCAGTACTGGGTTTGATTCGGGTGGTTGGTTCCACACTTCAGGGCTGTGTGAGTGTGTGGCTTGGCATATTTGCCAAATATTAGAACACTAGATTGGAATCGCGCCCTGGCGCGAGGTTGCCGGTTCAAGCGTTTTACCTATGTCAGTAGAAACTCAGGTATAGCATTTATACTTATACACAATAATAGTAAATTAAAGAAACATTCAATTGTGGTAAAAATAAAACACAATGGAGCACAAGATAAACATTGGTTTATAAGGCAGAATCAAGCTTGGTGCGTTTACATAACCACAAAAGATAGCCATTCGACATGAGGTTCAATACCAAAAGCGATAACACATAAAAGGAGGTAATAAGAGTAGGAACATAACAAAAAGAGTCAACTAAGGAGCCATTATCACTAAGCATACTAATAGGCGCCGTAATCCATCCGCCTTGTCGATGTACTTCATAGGGACTACCTTGCACAAACCTGATACAAACAAACTGTGAGATGTATGTAATTGAATGATTTATGTACTCAAGCATTAACCCTACTGTCTTAACTTTAACAATAGGCCAATCAGAATCAATATGGTCCAAGTAAGCAATAGCCCTTATCTAATATAGGGAATACACAACATAGAAAGCATCACATGAGAGGTAAGGTGGTATACAGAGAAATGCATATTCTTGTCAGCCGAGTAACCAAATCGAAGGAAACTATCTTTGCATTCATTATTCCGTCAATCATGAACAGCCACCCTAAAGCAAAGTTTGTTTTCATACACAAATTGAGAAGCCACCAAATAATATGAGCATAAAAGTGCCTTGGCGCGCGTTGCCTGGCTCGGCACGGTGACTTGCCGTCTAAAACTTTAATATAACAGAGCGTTTAGAACATCCAAAGGAAATTAGAGTAACCGCTGAGAAGAAATGTGTTCAGTATATATCACAAACAATACAAAGATATATCAAGAGCAAGTTATAGTTGTTGCACAGGATAGCTGAGTTTAATATAGGGCATGCAGATCAAATATATACCAAAAGAAAAATGTAGTTGTTGCCCAGGATAACCGCAAACGTAATTTCACTGCAGATCATAAAGTTGAAATTTGTACCAAAAGCAAGACACAATGATTGCCGAGGACAACTAATTTGCATCGAGTAGTACAAAACATAAGGAGATAAATTCTATAAACATAGCCAAGTAGTTCATATCAGCAAGTGTAAGAATAAGTGTTGCAGGAGATGTTGTATCTGCTTATAAACACAATGAGATAACAAACAATTGGAAACGATGTTCTAGAAACATCGATATCAACGGTACCTTATAGCTGATCATTATTGATAACTCTACTTTCTCTTTCCAAGTTCTCAGGCAAAGCTAATTAGTATTGGATAATACTTGACAGGCTTCATCATCCTACTGATAAATATGAAAACTCTATAAATAATATCATTAGCTCATGAACTTGGGCACTATGCATGCTCCACCTGCGCCGTTGCTGTTATTAACGCTAACTGAACCTGGCACATGCTCAATCATACCAGCTCAAGACAACAAATCACCTTACCAAGGTAGATAACATCTGAAGCCTGTCTCTGTGACTAAAAGCAAAATCTTTATAGCTCGCCAAAGTCTGACTACAAAATTAGTAAAAATGAATGTTACCACAAAAATGATGTGTAATTCTACCACAAAAATAATGCGTGTAAGTACAACTCAGGGGACCTCATACGTCAGTCTTGACCAAAGCAAGCATTCCTCTTCAAAGAATTATTATAGAAGTTGCACATCACATATATCGGAGGAATGCACAGAACAAATGGGCTGCGAGAAACTATGGCTCGCGGAAGTTCCGGTGATAAAAACACACGGTTCGACAGTTCAGCAGCTGCTCAGATAACCGAATCATCTAATCTACCCACAACCAAGCGCTAGTAGTTGGCAGCTAATGCTATTCGTTGTTAACCAAGAGAGTATCTTGTGAAAATACAATAATAGCATGTCAATGATAATGAACTTCTGACGATATCAATTAGTCATCCACACTATATGGGCACACCACATGAAGTAAATTTTGTGTTTATATAGACAATCATCGAAGAAGAAACAGGGAGGAGCGAGCTGTGGTGAGCTAGTTGTACCTGCTTGAGCCGGCGCCTCCTCTTGGAGAGGACGATGGTCTGGTCATTGAGCTTCTTCCAGGCACCGTCCATGAAGCAGATCCCAACGATCGGTGGACTTCCTGCCGCTGGCCAGGTGGCACTGCTTATCCACGCTAAGGAGCGACTTGTAGCATCTAGTGGCTGGAAAGGATTCACAAAACAATATGAGTTTAAACTGGTACAGTATATTTCATTGAAAGTTCCAGAAGCATGGTCTATTATTGTTTAAGTTGTCGTTCTCTGCTTTTAGTACTGCATCCTCATGTTGGGTGTGAACAATAGACACCGGGGTTCGCCCTCGGAGACAATAGGCAAATGGATGCCATCGACGGCTACGCAGAAACATCGCGGTCCCCAGTAATGGAGGATGGAGTGACGGTAGAAGTGGCGCTAAACCCGCCTGACAGGTGGAAGATGGAGCTCACCGAGGGAGGTTGTAGTCGAGGCAGTACTCAGTGCACGCCGGGGTTGCGCGTGAACGCCGTCCAACCGGCAAGGAACCACGTCGGAGTTGCGCCTTGCACCGTCCCGCCGACGAGCACAAAAGCACCAAAAAACCTGTATAAGAAAGGCATCATTATTTATCAGAAACAATTAAGAGTGTTTCTTCCACCGCTATCACAACATCCATGTTTTGCTTTTGAATTCAGAGGTTGTATCCAAACAAATAAAATCTTTAGGTAACTATATTTAGAAAAAGAAACCTTGAGACTTGACTTAATTTTAGAAAAAGAAACCTGAATCAAACAACCCAAAAAGTGGTAAGAATTGGGAGGATTTCACATGAAGAGGTGCAAGCAGAGAGAGGATATCATAAAAGGTTGACAACTGTAACCACCAAATGGATGCAAGCATTTCTAGCCATAAGGCAGGTGATAATAAGAAGGGTACTTGAAGTTACAAAAGGCTCAGGACATGAACTAATTTAGTCCCAACCCGCAGCTCAGTTATCCCCATCAAACTGATGGGGTGCTACCACGAGGAACTCGAAGCAAGCGGGTACAACTAACAATAGGAAGTCGAGCGTAACAGCAAGCACCGAATCAACTGAATTCAGCAGGCTTTAATCCACAACTGGACTGTACACCACGCACGCACACCTACCAAATCGAATCCAATCATTATAATACACAGATCATCGCAGCCTAAAAAACCTACAAGGGCACCTCGCAGGTTGAGAACTAACGGAATCAAGCGTGGAAACAACTTAATTAAGCAGGTTCAAGGACAGTAGAATTCATGGCACATCTCCAACTTACCGACATGTAACTTTTCTATCATGCAGTTGTCCCAAATAAATGTTTCCATGAACAATATAATTCACTGTTCAAGATATCTTCCGATATTCCGATAAATCGGCCGATTTATCGCTTATCGTGGTCAGACCGATAAGATAAATCGACCGATAAATCAACCGATATGGCGATAAATCGGCCGATATGCCGATAAACTGACCGATTTACCCCTTATCGTAGGTCGACCGATAAGTTCCCGATAAGCGATATCCCCAACATTGATATAATTACACAAAGATGCAAAAATAAATAGGAAAGGTGGATATACCTCAATCCCCACTAAGCTGCCAAGATATGCCACACCCTTGATAACTGAAGATGCATTAGTATAATCTGTACTGTAATAAATAGGAACAAAAAATTCTTCCACGTGACACAGAGCAATTCTATCAAATTCTCTTGCCACACGACACAGAGCGACTCTATCAAATTTGCAGGAACGAGAACTGCACAAATCATTGATCGAATCTGGTATTGCAAATGCACATTCAGTCCAAAAATATATGTACCTCAGGTTCCCTGAGCGGATCGGCACGACCGTTGAGGTCCTGTGATTGAGCGTCGGCGGAGCAGCGCGCTCCTGCACCCTCAGCAACGCCTCCATGCGGCTGAGCGTGACGGCGAGTTACCTCTGCACCAGCCGTCCGCGCACCAGCGCCTGCAGCCACTCGATCCCCCGCAGCGCCTTTAGTGCCCGCGAGCAGAAGCATGCCGGCTTGACGCAGCGCCGGCGCCATTGGGGGTCAGCCTCGACCTGCAGGACCGTCGCCACCGACGCACCGATGGGGGCCGTGCCGCTCCCGTCCGGCCCTGCAGACTACTGGCTCGGAGGAATCGATCCCGCGAGGGGCGTATCCACTGGCCACGGGAGAGAAGGGTGAGGGGATTGGGAGAAGGTGGGGCCCTGCAGCGATGGGGAGAGGGTGGGGGCGCGGTGGCGGTGGTTGTGGACGACGGCGACGACGCCGGGGAAGTGAGCGTCGGGGGTCGGGCGGGCAGGACGAAGGAGTGGTGCTGCTCCTCCCCGCTGCCGCCGCCGTCGTGCTCATCGTCCTCCCTCCCCTTTTGGGGAGGGGAGGGGGCTTTGCTGCGGTGGATCTGGCCGTCGACCGCGCGGGGAGGCGGGTGGCGGCGGCGACGGCGGCAATGTGGGCGGGAGGAGAGGAGGCGTGCGGGAGGGGAGGCGAGGGGAGGGGAGGGGAACGAGAGAGAGGGAGAGGAGGCGCGCGGGAGGGGGAGGGGAGCCGGCCCTTTTATACCCCTGGCGAGTGGAATGACGAAAATGCCCCCGGCGGGGCAGGCTATTTACGCGCGGTGGCACGACCGGGGCTTGCGAGCGTCTCGATTTTTATCCAACGGCCCAGCTCATCCCAGGGGCAGATCCGACGGCCCAAATCACATCAAGGGAGAGATCCAACGGCCGAGAATCGCTAATCGCCGAGGAGCCTCCTGCATCCCTCCCTCTCATATTTCTGGATGGATGCGCAAACTTCTCCGTGCAAGAAACTCCACCTAACATGCTCGGGCCGGCCATTGTCTCAAAGAAAAAAAAATTGAAAAGCTCGGGGCCCCCAGTCTCTCTCGTGTGGAGTTGTAGCCCCCAACGCCGCCGTCTTGGAACGCCGTACGTTCACACCAATCATTTTCTACCCAGGAACCGGGGAAATGTGCTGTACGTACAGTATGTCGCGATTAACCAGTTAGTCACGGTCTGGACCTTCGATTATACTGTACTTATATTATTTATCTACTCCTAATCACGGCAGGCTGGAGCGACGGCGATGCCAGTGCCAAGGGGCAGCTGACAGCGCTCTCTACCGTAACTTGTGTTGCTTTGACCGCGTCCGTGGCCGTAACACAGTTGTTTTGCTCAGTCTGACGGTCGGTGACAGAGAATGGAATGGATAATTAGGCGCCGTGGACCGTCTGCCGGGACACCGTTCTGGTGGAGGTGTTTGACCGAGAGGTTTAGACCATCTCTAACATATCCCGCAACCAGCTGAGTCCCGTAAAACTCGTTGAAAAGCGCCCGTATGATTTTTTAGGTACCGCAAAACTTGTTTAAGAGTGCGTAGATAATTTCTTTTATGGTACCATGAGCCCTCCGGTGTAACAGATCCTGTAAAGCCGTCCTGTAAATGTTTTGCGGGATGCGTTTATGGGATCTGTTCCGCGCCGGAGGGCTCGCGGTACCGCAAACAAAATCATAGGACAAATATTGATAAGTTCATCATCACTAGTTCATAGCTGATTCATCATCGTATATACACATCACTAGTTGATCATCATACTAGTTCATCGCATCCAAAATCATGCGCAATATGCGAGTGTCAAGTTTAGCCTTACAAATGCGTGATCAAACAAAACAAAAGATGCTCAAATGACATAGAGCAAGCAAGCAACATGTTCATTGTTATGAAGAATGTCACCTCCATCTTCATGAACTTGGACCGAAGAGTAAGCACCATCATGTCTCCAACGTATCTATAATTTTTTGATTATTTCATGCTATTATAGTATCAACTTGGATGTTTTATATGCAATTATATATAATTTTTGTGACTAACTTATTAACCTATCAATACCAAACAGAGTCCAAACGGTACGAAACTTTTTGACGGTTTTTTCTGGACCAAGAGAGACCATGGACGGTTCAGGAGAAGACCAGAAGAGTCACCAGGGAGTGACAAGCTTACCGGGCGCGCCCGGGGCCCGCCCCCTGAGCTTGCGGGCCCCTCATGGCATCTCTTAACCAAATTTCCGCTTATATAAATTCTCAAATATTCCCAAAACAACAGAGAGCCACCCAAAACATTTTTACCACCGCCACAAGTCTCTGTTCTTCCACGATCCCATCTGGAGGCCTTTTTCGGTACTCTGTCGGAGGAGGAATCGATCACGGAGGGCTTCTACATCATCCTTGCTGCTCTTCTGATCATGCGTGAGTAGTTCACCACAGACCTACGAGTCCATAACTAGTAGCAAGATGGCTTCTTCTCTCTCTTTGATCTTCAATACCATGTTCTGCTCGATCTTCTTGGAGTTCTATCCAGTGTAATCTTATTTTGCGTGTGTTTGTTGGGATCCGATGAATCGTGGGTTTATGATCAGATTATTCATGAATACTAATTGAGTCTTCTCTGAACTTTATTATGCATGATTGTCATAGCTTTGTATTTCTCTCTGATCTATCCATTTGGTATGGCCAACTAGATTGATTTATCTTGCAATGAGAGAGGTGCTTTGTGATGGGTTCAATCTTGCGGTGCTCCATCACAGTGACAGAAAGGGAAAGGACATGTATTTGTATTGTTGCCATTAAGGATAAAAAGATGGGTTTCTTCATATTGATTGGATTTACTTTGTCTATATCATGTCATCTTGCTTAAGTCGTTACATTGTTTTTATAGCTTAATACCCTAGATGCATGCTGGATAGCGGTCGATGGGTGGAGCAATAGTAGTAGATGCAGACAGGAGTTGGTCTACTTGTCTGGGACGTGATTTCTATATACATGATCATTGCTTTGAATATCGTCATAATTATGTCTTTTTCTATTAATTGCCCAACAGTAATTTGTTTACCCACCGTATGCTTGGTGTTCGAGAGAGAAGCCTCTAGTGAAAACTATAGCCCCCAGATCTATTTTTATCATATATAGAATCCAAAAATACCTCACTGCATTTTTATTTATTTTATTTTATTTTGCAATTTATTTTATCTATCTATCACTACGAGATTTGATCCTTGCAAACAACCGTTAAGGGGATGGCAACCCCCTTGATCGCGTTGGGTGTAACTATTTGCTTTTGTATGTGTAGGTGCTGCTAATGAGGTTCTGTGTGGTTCTTATACTGGATTGATAACCTTGGTTCATAACTAAGGGAAATACTTATCTCTACTATACTGTTTCATCCTCTCCTCTTCAAGTAAATCCTAATGCAGCTCACAAGTAGCACACCACCATCTTCATGAACTTGGACAGGAGAACGAGCACAGCCACCACCACCTTCACCACCACCACCACCACCACCACCACCACCATCACCATCACCACCACCACCTTGACCTCAACGTAAGTCGCATCAAAATCGCCAAGCGGGGCACTCAAATCCACCGTGCTCTCGGCCAATATTTCGGTTTATGTGGAGGGCACTGATAACCCACAAGTATAGGGGATCGCAACAATTTTCGAGGGTAGAGTATTCAACCCAAATTTATTGATTCGACACAAGGGGAGCCAAAGAATATTCTCAAGTATTAGCAGCTAGTTGTCAATTCAACCACGCCTGAAAGACTTAATATCTGCAGCAAAGTGTTTAGTAGCAAAGTAGATGGAAGTAACGGTAACAGTGGCAAAAGTAATAGTAGCAGTTTTGTAGCAATTGTAACAGTGGCAACGGAAAAGTACGTAGCAAAGATCAATATGCGAAAAGCTCGTAGGAATTGGATCAATGATGGATAATTATGTCGGACATTGATCATGCAACAGTTATAACCTAGGGTGACACAGAACTAGCTACAATTCATCAATATAATGTAGGCATGTATTCCGAATATAGTCATGCGTGCTTATGGAGAAGAACTTGCATGCCATCTTTTGTCGTACCCTCCCGTGGCAGCGGGGTCCTAATGGATACTAAGGGATATTAAGGCCTCCTTTTAATATAGAACCGGACCAAAGCATTAGCACTTAGTGAATACATGAACTCCTCAAACTACGGTAATCACCGAAAAGAATCCCAATTATTGTCACCTTGGGGTATGCGGCTCATAACTCGTAATAAGTGTCTACAACTTGAAAGATCGGATCAAGAACACAAATATATTCATGGAAACATAAAGGGTTCGGATATGAATTCATGGCAGTCGGGCGCTAGTGACAAGCATTAAGCATATCAGAGTCATGACAACATCAATCTTAGAACATAGTGGATACTAGGGATTAAACCCTAACAAAACTAACTCGATTACATGATAAATCTCATCCAACCCATCACCGTCCAGCAAGCCTACGATGGAATTGAAGGAAATATGCCCTAGAGGCAATAATAAAGTTATTATTTCTTTCCTTAATTCATGATAAATGTTTATTATTCATGCTAGAATTGTATTAACAGGAAACTTAGTACATGTGTGAATACATAGACAAAACATATAGGCCCTAGTATGCCTCTACTTGACTAGCTCGTTAATCAAAGATGGTTATGTTTCCTAACTAGTAGAGGCAAAGATGTCCCGATGTTTCGATGAGATGGTGGCTATCGTTTTCTGTGGGAGTCGACCTTGACGATCCGACTACGAATGTAAGAGAAGTCGCGCCTTAGCAATCGCTAAACCAACTTCCGAGGGGTTATTGACCACGCCGGAGCACGATCAACCTGACCACGAGGGTCTGTTTCCTGCGAGCAAACGACGAACAAGCAAGAAACTGATATTGCAATCTGGATATTGCGAATATAAGAGGAAATTTTTATTAATGAAGGCGGGGTTCTGTGACGTCTTGGTTTGGTCGTTGAACACAAATGAAGTATGCGAAGTTGCAGCTATGGTGAACTTTTAATCTAAACAAATCCCAAAGTCTAAACGATGCCCTAAGGGTTGTATATATGGAGGAAGTGTTGGGGAACGTAGTAATTTCAAAAAATTTCCTACGCACACGCAAGATCATGGTGATGGTATAGCAACGAGAGGGGAGAGTGTTCGTCCACGTACCCTCGTAGACCATAAGCGGAAGCGTTAGCACAACGCGGTTGATGTAGTCGTACGTCTTCACGATCCGACCGATCCAAGCACCGAATGTACGGAGCCTCCGAGTTCAGCACACGTTCAGCTCGATGACGATCTCCGGCCTCCGATCCAGCAGAGCTCCGGAGATGAGTTCCGTCAGCACGACGGCGTGGTGATGATGATGATGTTCTACCGGCGCAGGGCTTCACCTAAACTCCGCGACGATATGACCGAGGTGGAATATGGTGGAGGGGGGCACCGCACATGGGTAAGGAACGATCCGTAGATCAACTTCTGTGTCTATGGGGTGCCCCCTACCTCCGTATATAAAGGAGTGGAGGAGGGGAGGGCCGGCCCTCTTCTATGGCGCGCCCTAGGGGAGTCCTACTCCCACCGGGAGTAGGATTCCCCCTTTCCTAGTCCAACTAGGAGTCCTTCCATGTATTAGGAGTAGGAGACAAGGAACGGGAAGAGAGAAGGGAAGGAAGGAGGGGGTGCGGCCCCTCCCCCTAGTCCAATTCGGACTAGGCCATGGGGGGCGCGCGGCCTGCCCTAGGCAGCCCCTCTCTCTTTCCCGTATGGCCCAATAAGGCCCAATACTTCTCCCCGGCGAATTCCTGTAACTCTCCGATACTCCGATAAATACCCAAATCACTCGGAACCTTTCCGAACTCCGAATATAGTCGTCCAATATATCGATCTTTACGTCTCGACCATTTCGAGACTCCTCGTCATGTCCCCGATCTCATCCGGGACTTCGAACTCCTTCGGTACATCAAAACTCATAAACTCATAATATAACTGTCATCGAAACCTTAAGCGTGCGGACCCTACGGGTTCGAGAACTATGTAGATATCACCTAGAACTATTCGTGGTCAATAACCAATAGCGGAACCTGGATGTCCATATTGGCTCGTACATATTGTACGAAGATCTTTATCGGTCAAACCGCATAACAACATACGTTGTTCCCTTTGTCATCGGTATGTTACTTGCCCGAGATTCGATCGTCGGTATCCAATACCTAGTTCAATCTCGTTACCGGCAAGTCTCTTTACTCGTTCCATAATACTTCATCCCGTAACTAACTCATTAGTTACAATGCTTGCAAGGCTTAAGTGATGTGTATTACCGAGAGGGCCCAGAGATACCTCTTCGACAATCGGAGTGACAAAACCTAATCTCGAAATACGCCAACCCAACATGTACCTTTGGAGACACCTGTAGAGCACCTTTATAATCACCCAGTTACGTTGTGACGTTTGGTAGCACACAAAGTGTTCCTCCGGTAAACGGGAGTTGCATAATCTCATAGTTGTAGGATCATTGTATAAGTCATGAAGAAAGCAATAGCAACATACTAAACGATCAAGTGCTAGGCTAACGAAATGGGTCAAGTCAATCACATTATTCTTCTAATGATGTGATCCCGTTAATCAAATGACAACTCATGTCTATGGTTAGGAAACTTAACCATCTTTGATTAACGAGCTAGTCAAGTAGAGGCATACTAGTGACACTATGTTCGTCTATGTATTCACACATGTATTATGTTTCCGGTTAATACAATTCTAGCATGAATAATAAACATTTATCATGATATAAGGAAATAAATAATAACTTTATTATTGCCTCTAGGGCATATTTCCTTCAGTCTCCCACTTGCACTAGAGTCAATAATCTAGTTCACATCGCCATGTGATTTAACACCAATATTCACATCTGTATGTGATTAATACCCATAGTTCACATCATCATGTGATCAACACTCAAAGGGTTTGTTCACATCGCTATGTGATTAACACCCAAAGAGTACTAAGGTATGATCATGTTTTGCTTGTGAGAGAAATTTAGTCAACGGGTCTGTCATATTCAGAGCCGTATGTATTTTGCAAATATTCTATGTCCACAATGCTCTGCACGGAGCTACTCTAGCTTATTGCTCCCACTTTCAATATGTATCCAGATTGAGACTTAGAGTCATCTGGATTGGTGTAAAAGCTTGCATCATTGTAACCTTTTACGACGGGCTCTTTTATCACCTCCATAATCGAAAAACATCTCCTTAGTCCTCACTAAGGATATTCTAGACCGTTGTCCAGTGATCTACTCTTAGATCAAAATTGTATTCCTTTGTCAAACTCAGAGCAAGGTATACAATAGGTCTGGTTCACAACATAGCATACTTTATAGAACCTATGATTGAGGCATAGGGAATGACTTTTCATTCTCTTTCTAATTTCTGCCATGGTCGGGTCTTGAGTCTTACTCAACTTCACACCTTTGCATCACAGGCAAGAACTCCTTCTTTGACTGTTCTATTTTGAACTATTTCAAAATTTTATCAAGGTATGTACTCATTGAAAAAATCTTATCAAGCGTCTTGATCTATCTATATAGATCTTGATGCTCAATGTGTAAGCAGCTTCACCGAGGTCTTTCATTGAAAAAACTTTTATTCAAGTATCCCTTTATGCTATCCAGAAATTCTATATTATTTCTGATCAATAATATGTCATCTACAGATAGTATCAGAAATGCTACAGAGCTCCCACTCACTTTCTTGTAAATACAGGCTTCACCGCAAGTCTGTATAAAACTATATGCTTTGATCAACTTATCAAAGCGTATATTCCAACTCTGAGATGCTTGCACCAGTCCATAGATGGATCGCTGGAGCTTGCACATTTTTGTTAGCATCTTTAGGATTGACAAAAACCTTCTGGTTGCATCATATACAACTCTTCTTTAATAAATCCATTAAGGAATGCAGTTTTGACATCCATTTGCCAGATTTCATAAAATGTGGCAATTGCTAACATGATTCGGACAGACTTAAGCATCGACACGAGTGAGAGAATCTCATCGTATTCAACACCTTGAATTTGTTGAAAACCTTTTGCAACAAGTCGAGCTTAGAGGATAGTAACACTACTATCAGTGTCCGTCTTCCTCTTGAAGATCCATTTATTTAACATGGCTTGCTGATCATTGAGGAAGTCAATCAAAGTCCATACTTTGTTCTCATACATGGATCATATCTCAGATTTTATGGCCTCAAGCCATTTCGGGGAATCTGGGCTCATCATCGCTTCCTCATAGTTCGTAGGTTCATCATGGTCTAGTAACATGACTTCCAGAACAGTATTACCGTACTACTCTGGTGCGGACTGTACTTTGGAAGACCTACGAGGTTCTGTAGTAACTTGATCTGAAGTTTCATGATCATCATCATTAGCTTCCTCACTAATTGGTGTAGGAATCACTTGAACTGATGATGATGAACTATTTTCCAATTCGGGAGAAGGTACAGTTACCTCATCAAGTTCTAATTTCCTCCCACTCACTTCTTTCGAGAGAAACTCCTTCTCTAGAAAGGATCCATTTTTAGCAACGAATATCTTGCCTTCGGATCTGTGATAGAAGGTGTACCCAACAGTTTCCTTTGGGTATTCTATGAAGACGCACTTCTCCGATTTGGGTTTGAGCTTATCAGGATGAAACTTTTTCACATAAGCATCGTAGCCCCAAACTTTAAGAAACGACAACTTTGGTTTCTTGCTAAACCACAGTTCATATAGTGTCGTCTCAACGGATTTAGATGGTGCCCTTTTAACGTGAATGCAGCTGTCTCTAATGCATAACCCCAAAACGACAATGGTAAATCAGTAAGAAACATCATAGATCGCACCATATCCAATAAAGTACGATTATGACGTTCGGACACACCATAATGTTGTGGTGTTCCAGGTGGCGTGAACTGTGAAACTATTTCACATTGTTTTAGTTGAAGACCAAACTCGTAACTCAAATATTCATCTCCGCGATCAGATCGTAGAAACTTTATTTTCTTGTTACGATGATTTTTCCACTTCACTCTGAAATTCTTTGAACCTTTCAACTATTTCAGAATTATGTTTCATCAAGTAGATATACCCATATCTGCTCAAATCATCTTGTGAAGGTCAGAAAATAACGATACTTGCCACGAGCATCAACACTCATTGGATCACATACATCAGTATGTATTATTTCCAATAAGTCAGTAGCTCGTTCCATTGTTCCGGAGAACGGAGTTTTAGTCATCTTGCCCAAAAGGCACGGTTCGCAAGCATCAAATGATTCATAACCAAGTGATTCCGAAAATCCATCTTTATGGAGTTTCTTCATGCGCTTTACACCGATATGACCCAAACGGCAGTGCCACAAATAAGTTGCACTATCATTATTAACTTTGCATCTTTTGGCATCAATATTATTAATATGTGTATCACTACGATCGAGATCCAACAAACTATTTTCATTGGGTGTATAACCATCGAAGATCTTGTTCATGTAAACAGAATAACAATTATTCTTTAACTTCAAATGAATAACTGTATCGCAACAAACATGATCAAATCATATTCATGCTCAACGCAAACGCTAAATAACATTTATTTAGGTTTAACACTAATCTCGAAAGTATAGGGAGTGTGCGATGATGATCATATTAATCTTGGAACTACTTCCAACACTCATCATCACTTCCCCTTCAACTAGTCTCTGTTTATTCTGTAACTCCTGTTTCGAGTTACTAATCTTAGCAACCGAACAAGTATCAAATACTCAGGGGCTACTATAAACACTAGTAAGGCTCACATCAATAATCTGTATATCAAATATACCCTTGTTCACTTTGCCATCCTTCTTTATCCACCAAATATTTAGGGCATTTCCGCTTCCAGTGACCATTTCCCTTGCAGTGTAAGCACTCAGTTTCAGGCTTTGGTCTAGCTTTGGTCTTCTTCACGGGAGTGACAACTTGTTTGTCTTTCCACTTGAAGTTCCCTTACTTTCCCTTTGCCCTTTTCTTGAAACTAGTGATCTTGTCAACTATCAACACTTGATGCTCTTTCTTGATTTCTACCTTCGTCGATTTCAACATCACGAAGAGCTTGGGAATCGTTTTCATCATCCCTTGCATACTATAGTTCATCACAAAGTTCTACTAACCTGGTGATGGTGACTAGAGAATTCTGTCAATCACTATCTTATCTGGAAGATTAACTCCCACTCGATTCAAGCGATTGTAGTACCCAGACAATCTGAGGACATGCTCACTAGTTGAGCCATTCTCCTCCATATTTTAGCCATAGAACTTGTTGGAGACTTCAGATCTCTCAACTCGGGTATTTGCCTGAAATATTAACTTCAACTCCTGGAACATCTCATATGGTCCATGACGTTCAAAACGTCTTTGAAGTCCCGATTCTAAGCCGTTAAGCATGGTACACTAAACTATCAAGTAGTCATCATTTTGAGCTAGCCAGACGTTCATAACTTCTGCATCTGCTCCTGCAATAGGTCTGTCACCTAGCGGTGCATTAAGGACATAATTCTTCTGTGCAGCAATGAGGATAAACCTCAGATCACGGATCGAATCCGCATCATTGCTACTAACATTTTTCAACACAATTTTCTCTAGGAACATATCAAAATAAACATATGAAAGCAACAACGCAAGCTATTGATCTACAACATAATTTGCAAAATACTACCAGGACTAAGTTCATGATAAATTTAAGTTCAATTAATCATATTACTTAAGAACTCCCACTTAGACAGACATCTCTCTAGTCATCTAAGTGATCACGTGATCCAAATCAACTAAACCATAACCGATCATCACGTGAGATGGAGTAGTTTTCAATGGTGAACATCACTATGTTGGTCATATCTACTATATGATTCACGCTCGACCTTTCGGTCTCTGTGTTCCGAGGCCATATCTGCATATGCTAGGCTCGTCAAGTTTAACCTGAGTATTCCGCGTGTGCAAAACTGGCTTGCACCCGTTGTAGATGGACGTAGAGCTTATCACACCCGATCATCACGTGGTGTCTGGGCACGATGAACTTTGGCAACGGTGCATACTCAGGGAGAACACTTCTTGATAATTTTAGTGAGAGATTATCTTAAAATTCTACCGTCAATCAAAGCAAGATAAGATGCATAAATGATAAACATCACATGCAATCAATATAAGTAATATGATGTGGCCATCATCATCTTGTGCTTGTGATCTCCATCTCCGAAGCACCGTCGTGATCACCATCGTCACCGGCGCGACACCTTGATCTCCATCGTAGCATCGTTGCCGTTTACGCCATCTATTGCTTCTACGACTATCACTACCGCTTAGTGATAAAGTAAAGCAATTACAGGGTGTTTGCATTTCATACAATAAAGCGACAACCATATGGCTCCTGCCAGTTGCCGATAACTTCGGTTACAAAACATGATCATCTCATACAATAAAATATAGCATCATGTCTTGGCCATATCACATCACAACATGCCCTGCAAAAACAAGTTAGATGTCCTCAACTTTGTTGTTGCAAGTTTTACGTGGCTGCTACGGGCTGAGCAAGAACCGTTCTTACCTACGCATCAAAAACCACAACGATAGTTCGTCAAGTTGGTGCTGTTTTAACCTTCACAAGGACCGGGCATAGCCACACTCGATTCGGCTAAAGTGAGAGAGACAGACACCCGCTAGCCACCTTTAAGCACGAGTGCTCGTAATGGTGAAACCAGTCTCGCGTAAGCGTACGCGTAATGTCGTCCGGGCCGCTTCATCTCACAATACCGCCGAACCAAAGTATGACATGCTGGTAAGCAGTATGACTTGTATCTCCCACAACTCACTTGTTTTCTACTCGTGCATATAACATCAACGCATAAAACCTAGGCTCGGATGCCACTGTTGGGGAACGTAGTAATTTCAAAAAAATTCCGACGCACACGCAAGATCATGGTGATAGTATAGCAATGGGAGGGGAGAGTGTTCGTCCACGTACCCTCGTAGACCGTAAGCGGAAGCGTTAGCACAACGCGGTTGATGTAGTCGTACGTCTTCACGATCCGACCGGTCCAAGCACCGAACGTACGAAGCCTCCGAGTTCAGCACACGTTCAGCTCGATGACGATCTCCGGCCTCCGATCCAGAAGATCTCTGTAGATGAGTTCCGTCAGCACGACGGCGTGGTGACGATGATGATATTCTACCGGCGCAGGGCTTCGCCTAAACTCCGCGACGATATGACCGAGGTGGAATATGGTGGAGGGGGGCACCGCACACGGCTAAGGAACGATCCGTAGATCAACTTCTGTGTCTATGGGGTGCCCCCTACCTCCGTATATAAAGGAGTGGAGGAGGGGAGGGCCGGCCCTCTTCTATGGCGCGCCCTAGGGGAGTCCTACTCCCACCGGGAGTAGGATTCCCCCTTTCCTAGTCCAACTAGGAGTCCTTCCATGTATTAGGAGTAGGAGACAAGGAAGGGGAAGAGAGAAGAGAAGGAAGGAGGGGGTGCAGCCCCTCCCCCTAGTCCAATTCGGACTAGGCCATGGGGGGGCGCGCGGCCTGCCCTAGGCAGCCCCTCTCTCTTTCCCGTATGGCCCAATAAGGCCCAATACTTCTCCCCGGCGAATTCCCGGAACTCTCCGGTACTCCGATAAATACCCGAATCACTCAGAACCTTTCCGAACTCCGAATATAGTCGTCCAATATATCGATCTTTACGTCTCGACCATTTCGAGACTCCTCGTCATGTCCCCGATCTCATCCGGGACTCCGAACTCTTTCGGTACATCAAAACTCATAAACTCATAATATAACTGTCATCGAAACCTTAAGCGTGCGGACCCTACGGGTTCGAGAACTATGTAGACATGACCTAGAACTAATCGTGGTCAATAACCAATAGCGGAACCTGGATGTCCATATTGGCTCCTACATATTGTACGAAGATCTTTATCGGTCAAACCGCATAACAACATACGTTGTTCCCTTTGTCATCGGTATGTTACTTGCCCGAGATTCGATCGTCGGTATCCAATACCTAGTTCAATCTCGTTACCGGCAAGTCTCTTTACTCGTTCCATAATACTTCATCCCGTAACTAACTCATTAGTTACAATGCTTGCAAGGCTTAAGTGATGTGTATTACCGAGAGGCCCAGAGATACCTCTCCGACAATCGGTGTGACAAAACCTAATCTCGAAATACGCCAACCCAACATGTACCTTTGGAGACACCTGTAGAGCACCTTTATAATCACCCAGTTATGTTGTGACGTTTGGTAGCACACAAAGTGTTCCTCCGGTAAACGGGAGTTGCATAATCTCATAGTTGTAGGAACATTGTATAAGTCATGAAGAAAGCAATAGCAACATACTAAACGATCAAGTGCTAGGCTAACGAAATGGGTCAAGTCAATCACATTATTCTTCTAATGATGTGATCCCGTTAATCAAATGACAACTCATGTCTATGGTTAGGAAACTTAACCATCTTTGATTAACGAGCTAGTCAAGTAGAGGCATACTAGTGACACTATGTTCGTCTATGTATTCACACATGTATTATGTTTCCGGTTAATACAATTCTAGCATGAATAATAAACATTTATCATGATATAAGGAAATAAATAATAAATTTATTATTGCCTCTAGGGCATATTTCCTTCAGTCTCCCACTTGCACTAGAGTCAATAATCTAGTTCACATCGCCATGTGATTTAACACCAATATTCACATCTATATATGATTAACACCCGTAGTTCACATCGTCATGTGATCAACACTCAAAGGGTTTGTTCACATCGCTATGTGATTAACACCCAAAGAGTACTAAGGTATGATCATGTTTTGCTTGTGAGAGAAGTTTAGTCAACGGGTCTGTCATATTCAGAGCCGTATGTATTTTGCAAATATTCTATGTCCACAATGCTCTGCATGGAGCTACTCTAGCTTATTGCTCCCACTTTCAATATGTATCTAGATTGAGACTTAGAGTCATCTGGATTGGTGTAAAAGCTTGCATCGTTTTAACCTTTTACGACGGGCTCTTTTATCACCTCCATAATCGAAAAACATCTCCTTAGTCCTCACTAAGGATATTCTAGACCGCTGTCCAGTGATCTACTCTTAGATCAAAATTGTATTCCTTTGTTAAACTCAGAGCAAGGTATACAATAGGTCTGGTTCACAGCATAGCATACTTTATAGAACCTATG
This sequence comes from Triticum timopheevii, assembly GCA_963921465.1. Classification (NCBI taxonomy): domain Eukaryota; kingdom Viridiplantae; phylum Streptophyta; class Magnoliopsida; order Poales; family Poaceae; genus Triticum; species Triticum timopheevii. Next base: position 174,395,131 of record OY997264.1, on the reverse strand, counting down.
ACTGAGGCATAGGGAATGACTTTTCATTCTCTTTCTAATTTCTGCCATGGTCGGGTCTTGAGTCTTACTCAACTTCACACCTTTGCATCACAGGCAAGAACTCCTTCTTTGACTGTTCTATTTTGAACTATTTCAAAATTTTATCAAGGTATGTACTCATTGAAAAAATCTTATCAAGCGTCTTGATCTATCTATATAGATCTTGATGCTCAATGTGTAAGCAGCTTCACCGAGGTCTTTCATTGAAAAAACTTTTATTCAAGTATCCCTTTATGCTATCCAGAAATTCTATATCATTTCTGATCAATAATATGTCATCTACATATAGTATCAGAAATGCTACAGAGCTCCCACTCACTTTCTTGTAAATACAGGCTTCACCGCAAGTTTGTATAAAACTATATGCTTTGATCAACTTATCAAAGCGTATATTCCAACTCTGAGATGCTTGCACCAGTCCATAGATGGATCGCTGGAGCTTGCACATTTTTGTTAGCATCTTTAGGATTGACAAAAACCTTCTGGTTGCATCATATACAACTCTTCTTTAATAAATCCATTAAGGAATGCAGTTTTGACATCCATTTGCCAGATTTCATAAAATGTGGCAATTGCTAACATGATTCGGACAGACTTAAGCATCGACACGAGTGAGAGAATCTCATCGTATTCAACACCTTGAATTTGTTGAAAACCTTTTGCAACAAGTCGAGCTTAGTGGATAGTAACACTACTATCAGTGTCCGTCTTCCTCTTGAAGATCCATTTATTTAACATGGCTTGCTGATCATTGAGCAAGTCAATCAAAGTCCATACTTTGTTCTCATACATGGATCATATCTCAGATTTTATGGCCTCAAGCCATTTCGGGGAATCTGGGCTCATCATCGCTTCCTCATAGTTCGTAGGTTCATCATGGTCTAGTAACATGACTTCCAGAACAGTATTACCGTACTACTCTGGTGCGGACTGTACTTTGGAATACCTACGAGGTTCTGTAGTAACTTGATCTGAAGTTTCATGATCATCATCATTAGCTTCCTCACTAATTGGTGTAGGAATCACTTGAACTGATGATGATGAACTATTTTCCAATTCGGGAGAAGGTACAGTTACCTCATCAAGTTCTAATTTCCTCCCACTCACTTCTTTCGAGAGAAACTCCTTCTCTAGAAAGGATCCATTTTTAGCAACGAATATCTTGCCTTCGGATCTGTGATAGAAGGTGTACCCAACAGTTTCCTTTGGGTATTCTATGAAGACGCACTTCTCCGATTTGGGTTTGAGCTTATCAGGATGAAACTTTTTCACATAAGCATCGTAGCCCCAAACTTTAAGAAACGACAACTTGGGTTTCTTGCTAAACCACAGTTCATATAGTGTCGTCTCAACGGATTTAGATGGTGCCCTTTTAACGTGAATGCAGCTGTCTCTAATGCATAACCCCAAAACGACAATGGTAAATCAGTAAGAAACATCATAGATCGCACCATATCCAATAAAGTACGATTACGACGTTCGGACACACCATAATGTTGTGGTGTTCCAGGTGGCGTGAACTGTGAAACTATTTCACATTGTTTTTGTTGAAGAGCAAACTCGTAACTCAAATATTCGTCTCCGCGATCAGATCGCAGAAACTTTATTTTCTTGTTACGATGATTTTTCCACTTCACTCTGAAATTCTTTGAACCTTTCAACTATTTCAGAATTATGTTTCATCAAGTAGATATACCCATATCTGCTCAAATCATCTTGTGAAGGTCAGAAAATAACGATACTTGCCACGAGCATCAACACTCATTGGATCACATACATCAGTATGTATTATTTCCAATAAGTCAGTAGCTCGTTCCATTGTTCCGGAGAACGGAGTTTTAGTCATCTTGCCCAAAAGGCATGGTTCGCAAGCATCAAATGATTCATAACCAAGTGATTCCGAAAATCCATCTTTATGGAGTTTCTTCATGCGCTTTACACCGATATGACCCAAACGGCAGTGCCACAAATAAGTTGCACTATCATTATTAACTTTGCATCTTTTGGCATCAATATTATTAATATGTGTATCACTACGATCGAGATCCAACAAACTATTTTCATTGGGTGTATAACCATCGAAGGTCTTGTTCATGTAAACAGAATAACAATTATTCTTTAACTTCATATGAATAACCGTATCGCAACAAACATGATCAAATCATATTCATGCTCAACGCAAACACTAAATAACATTTATTTAGGTTTAACACTAATCTCGAAAGTATAGGGAGTGTGCGATGATGATCATATTAATCTTGGAACTACTTCCAACACTCATCATCACTTCCCCTTCAACTAGTCTCTCTTTATTCTGTAACTCCTGTTTCGAGTTACTAATCTTAGCAACCGAACAAGTATCAAATACTCAGGGGCTACTACAAACACTAGTAAGGCTCACATCAATAATCTGTATATCAAATATACCCTTGTTCACTTTGCCATCCTTCTTTATCCACCAAATATTCAGGGCATTTCCGTTTCCAGTGACCATTTCCTTTGCAGTGTAAGCACTCAGTTTCAGGCTTTGGTCTAGCTTTGGTCTTCTTCACGGGAGTGACAACTTGTTTGTCTTTCCACTTGAAGTTCCCTTTCTTTCCCTTTGCCCTTTTCTTGAAACTAGTGATCTTGTCAACCATCAACACTTGATGCTCTTTCTTGATTTCTACCTTCATCGATTTCAACATCACGAAGAGCTTGGGAATCGTTTTCGTCATCCCTTGCATACTATAGTTCATCACAAAGTTCTACTAACTTGGTGATGGTGACTAGAGAATTCTGTCAATCACTATCTTATCTGGAAGATTAACTCCCACTCGATTCAAGCGATTGTAGTACCCAGACAATCTGAGGACATGCTCACTAGTTGAGCGATTCTCCTCCATCTTTTAGCCATAGAACTTGTTGGAGACTTCATATCTCTCAACTCGGATATTTGCCTGAAATATTAACTTCAACTCCTGGAACATCTCATATGGTCCATGAAGTTCAAAACGTCTTTGAAGTCCCGATTCTAAGCCGTTAAGCATGGCACACTAAACTATCAAGTAGTCATCATTTTGAGCTAGCCAGACGTTCATAACTTCTGCATCTGCTCCTGCAATAGGCCTGTCACCTAGCGGTGCATTAAGGACATAATTCTTCTGTGCAGCAATGAGGATAAACCTCAGATCACGGATCGAATCCGCATCATTGCTACTAACATTTTTCAACACAATTTTCTCTAGGAACATATCAAAATAAACATATGAAAGCAACAACGCAAGCTATTGATCTACAACATAATTTGCAAAAATACTACCAGGACTAAGTTCATGATAAATTTAAGTTCAATTAATCATATTACTTAAGAACTCCCACTTAGACAGACATCTCTCTAGTCATCTAAGTGATCACGTGATCCAAATCAACTAAACCATAACCGATCATCACGTGAGATGGAGTAGTTTTCAATGGTGAACATCACTATGTTGATCATATCTACTATATGATTCACGCTCGACCTTTCGGTCTCTGTGTTCCGAGGCCATATCTGCATATGCTAGGCTCGTCAAGTTTAACCTGAGTATTCCGCGTGTGCAAAACTGGCTTGCACCCGTTGTAGATGGACGTAGAGCTTATCACACCCGATCATCACGTGGTGTCTGGGCACGACGAACTTTGGCAACGGTGCATACTCAGGGAGAACACTTCTTGATAATTTTAGTGAGAGATTATCTTAAAATGCTACCGTCAATCAAAGCAAGATAAGATGCATAAAGGATAAACATCACATGCAATCAATATAAGTGATATGATATGGCCATCATCATCTTGTGCTTGTGATCTCCATCTCCGAAGCACCTTCGTGATCACCATCATCACCGGCGCGACACCTTGATCTCCATCGTAGCATCGTTGCCATTTACGCCATCTATTGCTTCTACGACTATCGCTACCACTTAGTGATAAAGTAAAGCAATTACAGGGCGTTTGCATTTCATACAATAAAGCGACAACCATATGGCTCCTGCCAGTTGCCGATAACTTCGGTTACAAAACATGATCATCTCATACAATAAAATATAGCATCACGTCTTGGCCATATCACATCACAACATGACCTGCAAAAACAAGTTAGATGTCCTCTACTTTGTTGTTGCAAGTTTTACGTGGCTGCTACGGGCTGAGCAAGAACCGTTCTTACCTATGCATCAAAAACCACAACGATAGTTCGTCAAGTTGGTGTTGTTTTAACCTTCGCAAGGACCGGGCGTAGCCACACTCGATTTGGCTAAAGTGAGAGAGACAGACACCCGCCAGCCACCTTTAAACACGAGTGCTCGTAACGGTGAAACCAGTCTCGCGTAAGCGTACGCGTAATGTCGGTCCGGGCCGCTTCATCTCACAATACCGCCGAACCAAAGTATGACATGCTGGTAAGCAGTATGACTTGTATCGCCCACAACTCACTTGTGTTCTACTCGTGCATATAACATCAACGCATAAAACCTAGATTCGGATGCCACTGTTGGGGAACGTAGTAATTTCAAAAAAATTCCGACGCACACGCAAGATCATGGTGATGGTATAGCAACGGGAGGGGAGAGTGTTCGTCCACGTACCCTCGTAGACCGTAAGCGGAAGCGTTAGCACAACACGGTTGATGTAGTCGTACGTCTTCACGATCCGACCGATCCAAGCACCGAACGTACGAAGCCTCCGAGTTCAGCACACGTTCAGCTCGATGACGATCTCCGGCCTCCGATCCAGCAGAGCTCCGTAGATGAGTTCCGTCAGCACGACGGCGTGGTGACGATGATGATATTCTACCGGCGCAGGGCTTCGCCTACACCCCGCGACGATATGACCGAGGTGGAATATGGTTGAGGGGGGCACCGCACACGGCTAAGGAACGATCCGTAGATCAACTTCTGTGTCTATGGGGTGCCCCCTACCTCCGTATATAAAGGAGTGGAGGAGGGGAGGGCCGGCCCTCTTCTATGGCGCGCCCTAGGGGAGTCCTACTCCCACCGGGAGTAGGATTCCCCCTTTCCTAGTCCAACTAGGAGTCCTTCCATGTATTAGGAGTAGGAGACAAGGAAGGGGAAGAGAGAAGAGAAGGAAGGAGGGGGTGCAGCCCCTCCCCCTAGTCCAATTCGGACTAGGCCATGGGGGGCGCGCGGCCTGCCCTAGGCAGCCCCTCTCTCTTTCCCGTATGGCCCAATAAGGCCCAATACTTCTCCCCGGCGAATTCCCGTAACTCTCCGGTACTCCGATAAATACCCGAATCACTCAGAACCTTTCCGAACTCCGAATATAGTCGTCCAATATATCGATCTTTACGTCTCGACCATTTCGAGACTCCTCGTCATGTCCCCGATCTCATCCGGGACTCCGAACTCCTTCGGTACATCAAAACTCATAAACTCATAATATAACTGTCATCGAAACCTTAAGCGTGCGGACCCTACGGGTTCGAGAACTATGTAGACATGACCTAGAACTATTCGTGGTCAATAACCAATAGCGGAACCTGGATGTCCATATTGGCTCCTATATATTCTACGAAGATCTTTATCGGTCAAACCGCATAACAACATACGTTGTTCCCTTTGTCATCGGTATGTTACTTGCCCGAGATTCGATCGTCGGTATCCAATACCTAGTTCAATCTCGTTACCGGCAAGTCTCTTTACTCGTTCCATAATACTTCATCCCGTAACTAACTCATTAGTTACAATGCTTGCAAGGCTTAAGTGATGTGTATTACCGAGAGGGCCCAGAGATACCTCTCCGACAATCGGAGTGACAAAACCTAATCTCGAAATACGCCAACCCAACATGTACCTTTGGAGACACCTGTAGAGCACCTTTATAATCACCCAGTTACGTTGTGACGTTTGGTAGCACACAAAGTGTTCCTCCGGTAAACGGGAGTTGCATAATCTCATAGTTGTAGGATCATTGTATAAGTCATGAAGAAAGCAATAGCAACATACTAAACGATCAAGTGCTAGGCTAACGAAATGGGTCAAGTCAATCACATTATTCTTCTAATGATGTGATCCCGTTAATCAAATGACAACTCATGTCTATGGTTAGGAAACTTAACCATCTTTGATTAACGAGCTAGTCAAGTAGAGGCATACTAGTGACACTATGTTCGTCTATGTATTCACACATGTATTATGTTTCCGGTTAATACAATTCTAGCATGAATAATAAACATTTATCATGATATAAGGAAATAAATAATAACTTTATTATTGCCTCTAGGGCATATTTCCTTCAGGAAGAGGGGGGAATTTCGTGGCCCTTGAGGCAGGGGTCCGAAACCAACACTAACTCTTGTTTCCCCACACATACGGACTCTAAATATAGCCTATATTCAAGTATTTAGAAATTACATGGGCCTGGGCCAATAATAAGGTGAGGCAGCACCTAGAATATCCCTGTGGACGAAAATTATGAAGTAGCATCTTGTATATTTCGTCCAAGGCTTCATGCACTCATTATGGTGGCTTCAACATCCTGAAATCATCACTTGTAACTCCGTTCTTATTCCCCTTGCGCACGCCATCATCTCCATGCTTGTTCTTGCTCCAATGTTCATCCTTCTCCAACCTAGGCCCTTCATTTGTAAGCAAAACAAATGTATCCAATTTAGGCAGCATCATATTCTCATGAACATTATAATCATTACCAAGAAACGAAAGTACCTGGTAATTTAATTGGCGTGCGCGAGCTCTAGTGATTGGTCCAATATGTATAGCAGCAGGGGTTGTGGGTGTAACAATGGTATTGATGTCCTCATCATCCTCCCCTTCTTGAAATGAAGTCGTCCTCGACTGAAGTTCATCTTCCTCTCCCAAATAAGGCTTCAAATCTGCAATGTTAAAAGTGCGACTAACCCCAAAATCTGCAGGCAGCTCAAGTTTATATGCATTATCATTTATTTTCTCTAACACCTTAAAAGGTCCGTCAGCACGTGGCATTAGCTTTGATTTGCGCAAATCAGGAAATCTATCCCTACGCAAATGTAACCAAACAAGATCTCCAGGTGCAAACACAACATGTTTTCTACCCTTATCTCCAGCAAGTTTATATTTAGCATTCATACGCTCAATGTTTCCTTAGTTAACTCATGAATTTTTAAAATCAATTCAACACATTGTTTAGCATCAAAATTGACCTTCTCCAAAGATGGAAGATGCAACAAATCAATAGGTGCACGAGGTAGGAAACCATACACAACTTCAAAAGGGCACATCTTAGTAGTCGAATGCAATGAACGATTATTAGCAAATTTAATACGAGGCAAGCATTCCTCCCACATTTTTTCTTATTATTCTTCAAAACAGCCCCAAGCATAGTAGACAATGTTCTGTTGACTACTTCTGTTTGTCCATCAGTTTGGGGGTGACAAGTAGTACTAAAAACCAGTTTAGTCCCCAACTTAGCCCATAAACATCTCCAAAAGTGGCTAAGAAATTTAGTATCACGATCTGAAACAATAGTATTGGGCACACCATGCAAGCGAATAATTTCACGAAAGAACAAATCAGCAACATTAACAACATCGTTGCTTTTATGACATGGTATAAAGTGTGCCATTTTCGAGAATATATCCACGACAACAAATATGCTATCCCTCCCCTTCTTTGTTCGAGGTAAACCTAAAACAAAGTCCATAGATATATCCTCCCAAGGAACACTAGGTACAGACAAAGACATATATAAACCATGAGGATTGAGTCATGACTTAGCTTTTTGACATGTAGTGCAGCAAGCAATAAAACGCTCAACATCCCATCTCATCTTTGGCCAAAAGAAACGTGTAGCAAGTACGTCCTCCGTCTTCTTCACGCCAAAGTGTCCCATTAATCCTCCTCCATGCGCCTCCTACAACAACAAAAGACGAACGGAGCTAGCTGGAATGCATAGCTTGTTAGCACGAAACACAAATCCATCATTAATGATGAACTTGTTCCACATTCTTCCTTCTTTACAATTCTGCATCACATCTTTAAAATCAGCATCATGCACATATTGATCTTTGATGGTCTCCAAACCAAATATTTTGAAGTCAAGTTGTGAAAGCATAGTATAGCAACGAGACAATGCATCAGCAATAACATTTTCTTTACCCTTCTTATGTTTAACGACATAAGGGAAAGTCTCAATGAATTCAACCCATTTATCATGTCTATGATTCAGTTTAGCTTTACTTTTAATACGTTTCAAAGATTCATGATCAGAATGCATAACAAATTCGGGCCATAAATAATGTTGCCATGTTTCTAAAGTCCTAACAAGAGCATATAATTCTTTATCATAAGTAGAATAATTTAGACTAGGCCCACTCAATTTTTCAGAAAAGTATGCAACAGGTTTGCCAGCTTGTAATAACACACCTCCTAATCCAATTCCACTAGCATCACATTCAAGCTCAAAAGTCTTATTAAAATCAGGAAGTTGGAGTAAAGGAGCATGTGTCAACTTATCTTTCAATACCGTGAAGGCTTCTTCCTGTGCGGTAACCCAAACAAAAGGCACATCTTTCTTTGTAAGCTCATTGAGAGGTGCAGCAATGGTGCTAAAATCTCTCACAAAATGCCTATAGAATCCAGTGAGGCCAAGAAAACTCCTCACTTGTGTGACCGTTTTGGGCTGCGGCCAACTCTCAGTAGCTTCAATCTTGGCTTTATCAACTTCAATTCCTTATGGAGTAACAACATAGCCAAGAAAAGATATTCGGTCTATGCAAAAGGTGCACTTTCGAAGGTTACCAAACAAACATGCATCACGAAGAGCAATAAAAACATCACGTAAATGTTCCAAATGTTCCTTCAAAGATCTGTTATAAATCAATATGTCATCAAAGTAAACTACCACAAATCATCCAATGAAAGCACGTAAAACTTCGTTCATTAATCTCATGAAAGTACTAGGTGCATTAGTTAACCCAAAAGGCATGACTAACCCCTCATATAATCCAAACTTAGTTTTAAATGCTATTTTCCATTCATCTCCCAATTTCATACGAATTTGATGGTATCCACTACGCAAATCAACTTTGGAGAATATTGTAGAGCCACTCAATTCATCAAGCATATCATCTAACCTAGGAATAGGATGATGGTAACGAATAGTAATATTATTAATGCCTCTACAATCAACACACATACACGAAGTACCATCCTTTTTCGGCACTAAAATGATAGGAACAACACAAGGACTAAGGGATTCGCGTATATAACCTTTGTCGAGCAGCTAGTGTACTTGACGCATAATCTCCTTCGTCTCCTCTGGATTGGTACGGTATGGTGCACGGTTGGGTAATGATGCACGGGGAATTTAGTCAATCTGATGCTCAATCCCTCGAATGGGAGGTAATACCGGTGGCACGTCTTGTTGAAAGACGTCAGCGAACTCCTGCAAAATGTTAGTGACAGCATGAGGCGAAGAGGAAGGCACGTCCTCGAATGAAAATAATGCCTCTTTGCACACAAAAGCATAGCAAATAGATTTGCTGAAATCTAGCTCAACAATATCAGATTTGGTGGCAAGTAAACATGCACTTTTCAATTTAATTTCACAAACAACACTAGATGGTTTATTATTAGGCTTCATTTGTTGCTCAAATTCTTTTGTCACAATCTGATTTTAACTCTTATGTTTCTCCTGTTTTGCTTTACTAGCTCTATTAATATCATCTTTCAAAATGGAATCAGGAGTCATACAAAGCAAAGTAATATTTTTATCCTTATGAACAAGAGTACACTAATTGTTTCTACCATGGTGTACAGAATTTTTATCAAATTGCCATGGTCTACCAAGTAATAAGGAACATGCTTGCATAGGTACCACATCACAATCAACATAATCAACATATGTAGAGATACTAAAATGGACACGAACAATACGTGTTACCTTAACCTTGTCGCCGTTGTTGAACCATTGGATGTAGTAAGGATGTGGATGTGGTCTTGTGGTGAGAGATAGCTTCTCCACCATCTCCATGCTAGCCAAGTTGTTGCAGCTCCCTCCATCTATGATGACGCAAACAGAACGTTCCTTCACAACTCCCTTTGTATGGAACAAATCATGCCTCTGATTTTGCTCAGCTTGCGTAACCTGCACACTCAAAACACGTTGAGAAACTAAACATTCATACCTTTCAGCGTCTTCAGGAGCCATGTATTGCGTCTCATGATCAGAATCATCTCCACCGTCTTCTTCACTTCTAATAAGAGCCAAAGTCTCCTCATCATAGTCACTAGCGGACTCATACCCACCATCCTCAGTAGCAATCATCACATGCTGAGATTTGCATTCTCTCGCATAATGACCTCTTCCCTTACAACGACAAAAATAATATCACTTGTGTGCCCTGTTGATGCCATGGAAGAAGAAGAGCTCTGTGCAGGCCCGGCAGGTGCGCTCTTGGCAGATAGTGGTGGTTGTGCCTGCTTTCTTGTATCACGGCTGGAGGTGGCACCTGATGGTGGTGCTGGTGAAGTGGAAGTAGAAGATGCACGCGGTGTCCATGATGAAGGTCGACCTGTAGAAAAGTTAGGTTGCGCCAATGCTTGTCGATCCTGCACTCCACGTTCAGCTTTACAAGCAAGATGGAAAAACGAGTGATATTAGTATACTCCTTATACTCTAGAATGGTCTGAATCTCTCTATTTAATCCACCCATAAAACATGAAAGCATAGCTTCATTCTCCTCAACAATACCACATCTAATCATGCCAGTTTGTAATTCCTGATAATATTCTTCTATAGAATTTTCCCTTGTCTCAAACGCTGCAGTTTTTGAAGTAATTCACATTGATAATATGGTGGAACCCAACGAGTATGCATAACAGTTTTCAAAGTAGCCCAAGTAATTGGAATAGGATATAATCTACAATGTTCAAACCACCACACACATGCAAAACTAGTGAAAGCAAAAACAGCAGCAAGAACACGTCTCTCCTCAGGATATTGTAAACATGTAAAACGTTGTTCAGTTTCTAACTCCCAAGTAAGATATATATTAGGAACATACCTACCCTCAAATGGTGGAATATTCAATTTTAGTTTAGGAAAATGGTCATGATCTCGTACCTCAGGTGGTGGTGCAGCCCTACCGCCGTTGCGATGATATGCATGAGGATGACCTGGTGGTGGTGGTGCTGGTGGTTGCACGTAGTTTTGATTTTGATCAACCTCATCCTCGTACTGGTCCTCCACCTCTGCAATAGCAGCAGGAGCTACAGAAGCATCAGCAGTAGGTACATCGGCACCAGAATTTTTGACCAGGCTCAAGGGGAACACGCACTCACTACAAAAAAAGACACATCCGTGACATTTTGGGCCGAACGAAATTTTTTCTGTCATACTTATGACACTTCTATGACGATAATTGTGACAAAACCCGGTATCATCATAGATGTGGAGGGCTCCTACTTCTATGACAAAAAATCATGACAGAAAATGGACTTTTCATCCTGGGCGGGGCGGAGACGCAGTTGCATGACATTCTTTGGGCCGTCCATGACAGAAAAAATCGTGGTAGAAGCGAGGGCGAGGAAAGTATGGGGGAGTTCCCGGTTACGGTGGGTGGTCGGGGCCGAGCGATGCATGAAGGTTTGCACGTTTCTCTCATACATGCACGCGCGTGGGTGCGAGGCGTTCGCCTACTGAACCCGAGTGATTGCACTGCAGGCTACGCGTTACTGAATCCGAGCGATCGATAGATGGCTGTTAATTGAACCCGATCGAGCAATTCCTTCGCTACTGCTGCTAACTGAAGCCGATCGATGCTGCCTCTAGATGAACAATGAGCGTTGCTGGGGGGGGGGGGGTTGGATGAACAGTGAGCGGTGGGGGTGGATGAACATGACCCCGTGGTGTTGCCTCTGGATGAACAGGACCCCGATTGATCGAGTCGGTTGGGGCTGGATGAACAGGACCCCGTGGAGGGATGGATGAACATGACGACCCCGTGGAGGGCTGGATGAATAGTAGACGGTGGAGGGGTGGATGAACAGTAGCCCGTGGAGGGGTGGTTGAACAGGAGCCCGTGGAGAGGGCTGGTTGAACAGTAGCCGGTGGAGTAGCGCGTGGTGGAGGCTGGATGAACAAGAGCCCGTGGATGAACAGTCGCAGGTGGAGGCTGGAGGAGGTCTACGGTGGATGAACAGTAGCCCGTGGAGGCTGGAGAAGGTCGACGGTGGAGATGAACAATATCCCGTGGAGTCCTGTTTTGCGGTACGCCACACCCCTCCCGATAAACAGGACCCCGTTTCGACCGTAGCGCTCCAACACAAGTCCCTTTCCTCTGTTTTGCGGTATGCCACACCCCTCCCGATCAACAGGACCCCGTTTCGACCGTAGGAGGTCCAACACAAGTCCGTTTCCTCTGTTTTGCGGTATGCCAGATCCCTCCCGATGAACAGGATCCCGTTTCAAACGTGGCCTGTCGAACACAAGGCCGTTTCCTCCGTTCTACGGTACGCCAGGCCTCGTTTCCATCGGCTGTTCCGTCCAAAGCCATCCGATGAACACGACGATGCATTCCGTTCCGACCCAGCCGGTTGGCTCCCCATGAACACGACGACAACGTTGTTTCTCCATTCTGACCCAGCCATGTATACGAGCCCTGGCCATATGTATGCGCGAATAGGCGTTCGAGACCTCGCCCATATGTACGTACGTGGCCATATTTACTTTCTTGCACCCTGGCCGCTGTACGTACGTGTACATGCTACGTGCCCGCCTCTACTAAGACACGTGCATGACTCTACTACGATACGTGCGCGCCTCTACATCGACCAGTATGTACGTACACGTTCACGACTAGAATGACAACGCTATGTACGCTTCTACCAGGTGGGTCCCGACAGTTAGGCACTTCCTTGCATGTGAAGATGTAGCTGGTGGGTCCCAGCAGTCAGGGGGCGAATCATTTTTTCGCCCGTAATATGGACACACTTCCTTGCGTGCGAAGATGTAGCTAGTAGGTCCCAGCAGTCAGGGGGAAACGTTTTTTTCGTGAAAGTGGACCATCGGTGGGTCCCTGCTGTCAGGTGGAGGAATCATTATTTTCCGTGTAATAAGGAGGCACTTCCTTGCTGCGGCCGTGGACCTAGCTGTCAGCCTCTCCACGTACAGTCCACGTCCGATGGAAGTCGTTCCTTGACAATGTTGGCCACGCCGCGCCGCGAGCACCAGGGCGGTGGACGACGGCGAGGCCTAGGAAGAGGATGAAGCGGAGTCGGGGAAGACGCAACAGTGGATGCCCACGTGTAGAGGAGTATGAGGGTTCACTGGTTCGGCTGCGGTGTGAGGCTGCCGTCGCCGCAGAATAACAGGGGGTGTGGGTGAGTAGAGGGATGGCCTGGCCAGCGGTGGGAGTAGTAGGGGGCGGTGAGGCCTCTGCGACATCACAACCGACCACGGGATGTAGGAGCACGCGACACGACCGGCACTGGTTTGGACGGCTGGAGCAAGAAGACCAGAGGTTGAAGAAGCACTACAGCCGTTGGATGGACATCGTACGATCACTGGAGCTAGAATTGTTCATATTGACTAAGTTGACAAAGCCCTCCATCCCCGTCAACTTAGTTGGACCACAAGTCAGCCACGCACTATGGTGGGTCCCAGCTAGCAGGGGGTATTCATTTTTTTGTGCGTAATAAGGAGGCACTTCCTTGCGTGCAAAGATATAGCCGGTGGGTCCGACCTGTCAGCGGGAGGAACATTTTTTTCGCGAAATGCAGAGGCCCTTCCGCTGGGTCCCAGCTGTCAGATGGAGGAATCATTATTTTGCACCTAATAAGGAGGCTTTTCTTTGCGTGCGGCCGTGGACCCAGCTGTCAGCCTCTCCATGCACAGTCTACTTCCGATGGTGTCGTTCGTTGACCACGTTGACCACGCCGCGCCGAGCGCATCCAAGGTGGTGGACGACGGTGAGGCCCCGAAGAGCAATGAGCCGGAGATGGGAAGACGCGGGAGTAGAGTCACAGATGGAGAGGTGTACGAGGGTTAACTGGTTTTGGTGCGGTGTCGTTCGGCAGTAGGTGGAGAAGAACAGGAGGTTTGAAGGGGTGGAGGGATGGCCTGGCCAACGGTGGAGTAGCGCTTCACAGCGAAGCATGCTAAGCAGAGCTGCTAGCAGCAAGAGGCGGGATGTGGTCCCGGCGGCGCTGGAGGAAGAAGATGAGAGATTGAAGATGGATGCTGGTCGTTGGATGTAAATCCAACGGCTAACGGTGTCAGAATCATTTTTTGACTAAGTTGACAACGACTTGCGTTGGCTTCGACCTATTTGCCCAAATTTCAGCCTCCAAATATGTCGCACGTATTCAACCCATTTTTTCAGAATTTACAGTCTTTTTTTGCGAGGTAGCATTTATAGTTAATTTGATCTTTTTTTGAATTACAGTCCGTTAGCTGGGCTGGGTGAACAAATAACGTAGCGTCCATGCAGCCCATTTATTTTTTTCCTAAAAAATTACAGGCCATTTGCACTTTCTCGAAATACATGATTTTGCTGGGCTGATTCTAATTATAATGTTGGGTTGGGTCAGCAATGTTATCAAAAAATAAACAGGGGCTGAGCATTTTGTTATAAATATATTTAAATAATAAGTGATTTATTATTACATTCGTCCTTAAATCTTACCAAGCTTTTGTACACAATCACTAGGATTTTCGTGCCAAAAAAATCCAGGATTTTATTGTTAAGAAATTATTTTTATAAGTTAATAAGATGTGGGATATTGTTTTCGTACCTATGTAAGTATCTGTTAAATATATGATGGCAATAAAAATAATATATAATAACATATAAAATAATTTAAATATATATAATATAGTTAGAAGGGAAACATAAGTTGGACCAGGCATTCCTATTCTTATATAGAAAAATAGAACAGACCTCTGCGTTTTCTTCAAAAAATACATAAATTGGGCTGTCGATGTTTTAGGAAAAATAAAACCTTGGATGGGAGGTCCATAGGTTAGTCGATACATGAGGACCCTCAAGAAAATACAAATAGGCCTGTGGACCTCCCATCCGAGGTCGTGGGCTGCGCATGTTAAAAAAGAAAGCCTAGATGGGGCAACCCAAAACCCAGCTGATACTTGCTGCCCCAATGATAATAAATGATACCTGCCAGCTCCCCGGCTTCGTTGTGAATTTATCTCCTATAGTAACTACGTTGAAGCACCTAAAAAAAGTGTAACTATGTTGACAAACCTGTGGGCCCCAACGTCAGTATAGCATTAGGAGGAAGTATTTTTTCTATGAGGCACTTGCTTGCGTACGGCCATAGACCTGGTGGGTCCCGACTGTCCGCCTCTCCATGTAAAGTCCTCTCCAGATTCCTCCCATTTGTTCAGCATGTTCACAACGGCAGACAACAGCGTCGCGGCGAGCGCACAAAGGCGCATGAGGGGATCCGACCACCTGAGGAAGTGCCTCATTATTAACGAAACTACTGAACTATCCTAGTGGCCAAGTGACACTACCCGACAGCTGTTCCGCCCGGGTTCGATTCCACTTGTGCAAGGAAAATATCTCCAAATTTTTTGCCTCTCCCTTTATTGACATGTGGGTCCCCATTGTCACTACGCAAACCACGTCCAACACCTGCCAAAACTCCATCCCTCGTTTTCTCTGTGTTTCGCACACTCGACATTGTGTGGGCATTTTGAAAATAGCATATCTTTTTCACTGTGCATCATATGAAGATGTGTTATGAATGAATGTTGATCAACATGATGTTAACTGGCTGGTAGTTCCATTTTTGACCATGAATAAAAACATCCAACATGATGTTAACCCTATTTGAAAAGGCTGTGTTAATATAAATGCTCTGCCTCTGAAAGTTGCAGTTTCTTATCTGAAACTGAACTTGCAGTTTCTTATCTGAAACTAAAACTTGCAGTTTCTTCTCTGATAATCACATTGTCTGCACTTTTATACTCCTATGAAACTACATTTTTTAAGTGCTAAAAATAGATCTCTAGAATTCATAAAATACTTCATATGCTCAATACTGCAAATCTGAAATTCAAAAGACATTCATATATGAAAGTACTCTCAAAATACACAACACAAAACACAATTCACAACCTGCAAATACTGACAACCCTAAGATCCTCCTGACAATTCACAACCTGCCCGATTATTGGGCTGGGGAGAGGGGGCAGTCCCCTCCTATTCCTCGGCGGCAGACAGCCACCCCGTGAGGCGATGTGAACGGCAAGGGAGAGGATGGCGGGGAAGCGTCATCGGGCCAACTGCTTTTCTCCTCTTGTAGTTGGGTTTGGTCGATGAAGACTCCACCGGCTCGCTCTGGCACGACACCCTCACAAACAGCACCCTGTAGATGCTCGATCCTTCAATCTCTAGTGGATGCTCCATCTGGGATCGATACTCCCACCACCACTCCCTCATGATCGGATTCGGTGAATCTGTTTGCTCCATGGCCCAGAGGAGCAGCTCTATGTACTCCCGCGCGACTCCCTTCGGGAGTATCGCCGCCTTTTCGCTCTGTTGCAGATATTTGGCCATGGATGTCACCGTCGCCGCTAGTTGGTCCTTGTTGTCAAACCAAGATTGTATCTCCAACATCTTAGCTAGCTTCATAGGGTCGTCGTCTGTAATCCTCATGTATCGGTTGTACTCCTCCATTGATCTACTTCTCCACAGCACCTTCACTCGCCAGCAGTGGTTTTTGAATGGAAGAGGAGAGGAGCAGCGCTGGTTTTGGATTAGAATAGGAGAAGAGTGACGCTGGTTTTGGATTGGAACAGGAGAGGAGGGGAGGTGGTTTTGAAATGGAAGAGGAGAGGAGCAACGTTGGATTTAGATTGGAACAGGAGAGGAGCGACGGTGGTTTAAGAGGAGAAGAGCGGAAGAGCGGCGCTGGTCTTGGAAGTATTTTTTTTGTTTTGCGTATTTTGGGTCAAAGTTTGACCATGTACTGTATTTGACAAGCAAAATATGAATGCATGTCACCAAAAATCATATATTTTGGTTCGTATCTGAATGTACTTTCAAATTATATTATTTTTGCAACGTATAACATATATTTTGTTTGCGAAAACCATGGTCAATTATGACCCAGAATAAAAGGGAGACTAGTTAATGTGGGGTCGCTTTCTTAATTGAAGGGTAAATTGATTTTGATTTTGATCCAGTCACAGCGCGCAGGCCCTCTCGTCCAATCCTTATGTTATAACCTTCTTGGAAGGGTGCTTTCCAAGTTCTTTTGTGGCAGAAGTTGGCATTTTCTTCTCCATTCGGTTATTCCAATGATCTATCTTCTATTATTTCTTCCGGAGGCATTGTCATGTTGCTCTCTTCACTCATCATCTCGAATTGAAGATCATGTTATTTTCTTGCTCATCCATTTAACCGGAGTGTTGTGTTCTCTTCAAGTTCCTTTCATCTTATCAAGTCTTGCATCTCTTTTCAACCGGAGTGCTTTCCGAATTTGATCCTCTTTGTTCCTTGTTTTCTCGTTTCAACCAGAGTGGTTCCAATTCCTTCTTGTCCATTGTACTCGTCATTCATAGATTTGCAACCTCCAAGGTTCACATGGTGTTCCTTGTTTCTATTTTCTACCGCAGTGCCCTCAATTGTGTTCAACTCTGTGTGTTCTTTCTTTCAACTTTACAACCTCTCAAGGTTCTTTGGTTTCACTCATTTGTCAAAGAAGCAACTTAGTTTTACCTCTTCTCTTCCTCTTCCATTTCTCTCCGGTGCCATCCTAGATCTCGGGACGAGATCCTCTAGTAGTGGTGGAGTGTTGTAACACCCCGGATGTAACTTTCCATTTTTGTAACTCCAACTCTTGCCGTTTCCGGCTATGTGATATGTTATTTCCTTCGTGGTTGGGTTTTTGTCTTTTGTTTTGCATTTTGTTCATGTCATGCATTTCACCATCGCATCATCCGCATTGCATCCGCATGTTTTCATAAAACCTCTTAGCCGTTCGTAGTGACCGCTTCTCTCTTTGTGTTCGTTGACCTGTTGTCAGACCGCTTGTCCTTGTTGACCTTCTCTCAAACCAATTGGACCCTTCTCTTCTCTCTTTCTCCAAGACCAACAAAACCCCCTTGTCCCCGTGGCCTTTCGCCAGACCCCCTTTGTCTTCGTTTCCCCCTCTCGTCTAAATGCCCACCCTCTCTGCACAGCCGCCAACCCCTTTGCGCGTGTCTGAAACTGCCCCGAACCCGACCCGCTCAGTCATCACCGTTGGATCCGGATCATCCCCAAACATCTATAAAACATCTCCATTTTCTTATTTGGACCTCCCAAGCCAATTTTATTCTCGACCGTTTGATTTTGATCGTATGATTCAAACTCCTCTTTTCCTTATATATATAGACCCCCTTATCCATTTTTAGACTAAACCCTAAATCCTAGGACATTTGTCCCCCCTAGCCGCCGCCACCTACAGCCTTCCCCCTCCTCGAATCAGCCGCCATCACCCACTCAGCATCTTCCTCGGGATCCATCCAGATCCACCCACCTCCTCTCCGGGGAATTCCCCGTTGGGCCAACCCCGGCCTCTCTTCGATCCACCTATCTAGCCAACAGCTCCATCCATCGATCCAACGCCGATCCCTCGATCCAGGCCTGGGGCTCCAAGCTCCCCTGCCTCCACGAACACGAGCGCCCATGGCCTTGTGCCCCTGCCGTCCTAGCAGCAACAGCAACAACCTCACCGTCGCCGCCTCAGATGAGCACCGCCCTGACCCTGCCTTCTCTTGTGCCTCCTCCTCCCCGTCATGTTTCCCCCCTCTCTCTCTCATGCCTCTACCTCTCTCTCACAAGGAACCACGTTGAGGCCATGGAGAAATTGCAGCACCGCCGCCCTTGGGGTTCATCGCTGACGGCTATCCCCGTCGTCCGCCTCTGCCTCCATGCTCCAGATCGTCCACCAAGCAGCCGCCTTCCTCCGCAGCAACCCCACCGCTGCCACACCCAAGCTCCTCCGTCCGCGCTGCATTTTGCCCGGATCCTGTCACCATTGGTCTTCCGCAAGTCCCTGCCTCGCTAGAGAGATCCTCGCTGCCGCCAAATCCACCTCCCCGCCGTCACCTACGCCGCCCCGGTGACGCACCTGGGACGCGAGCCTACTCCGTGCCAAGTTCCAGCCGCGTCAGGGCGCCGCTGCGTCCTCTGCTTCCCCTGCAACAAGAAATAGCCGCTCGCTCGTCGTCCCGTTGACCGTGTCAACCCGCGACCTGGGTCGCTACCTCGCCAGCCGCCAGCTTCGACCGGGCCTTGGCCCATGGTGAGCACCAAATCCAGCCCCTCCTCTCTGTTCAGCCCAGAAGTGCACCAGATGCGGCCCATGTTGTTTTTTTTCCTGCGCTGCAATTTTCTCTATTATCCAGGAGTTTACAGTTTTGCTGAAAAACCCTCATGCTTCATACATTTAATACCTCACAACCCGTGCATCATATGTGAATAATTTATATATGTAAAGTGCTTAGCTTTTCATCTAGTTTCATAATCTGCTACTTTCATCCATGTTAAAATGTTTAAATGTGTTGTTTGAATTAATTTGCTTAAATGCCATGCTAAAATGCTTTATTTCATAACTAATTAACCGTAGCTCTGAATTTATTAAACTTTATATGTAAATGGGGTAGAAAGATTAACTTGGTGCACTTTATTTCCCTGTTTAACAACTCTAAAATATGGTTTAGTCAGAACAGTACCATAACCAAAAATATGAACATGGGGACTTTCCGAAATTGTTATTTGTGTTTCCGGCCTCATTTAAACTTGCCTAATTAGGTAGTTTGCATATGCTTCACCTCTTGCCATGTTAACAATATTTAATCTTTTCATGCATTATACTTGTTTGAGCATCATGCCATGTTTATGTGTGGTGTGTTTACCATGTGGTTTGCTCCTTTCTGATTGTGCTTCTTCTCGATAGTCCCTGTTTCGTTGCGATCGTGAGGATTCGTTCGTCTACGCTTGGTTCGTCTTCATTCGTTCGTCTTCTTCAAGAAATCGTTCTTCTTCCTAGCAGGATTTCAGGCAAGATGACCGTCACCTTGGATCTCACTACTATCATTGCTATGCTAGTTGCTTCGTTCTATCGCTATGCTGCGCTACCTATCACTTGCTCTTCAAGCCTCCCAAATTGCCATGTCAGCCTCTAACCTGTTCACCCTAGCAAACTGTTGCTTGGCTATGTTATCGCTTTGCTCAGCCCCTCTTATAGCGTTGTTAGTTGCAGGTGAAGTTGAAGATTGCTCCTTGATGGACAAGATTATGTTGGGATATCACAATATCTCTTATTTAATTAATGCACCTATATACTTGGTAAAGGGTGGAAGGATCGGCCTTATGCCTGGTGTTTTGTTCCACTCTTGCCGCCTTAGTTTCCGTCATACCGGTGTTATGTTCCTTGATTTTGCGTTCCTTACGCGGTTGGGTGATTTATGGGACCCCTTGACAGTTCGCTTTGAATAATACTCCTCCAGCAAGGCCCAACCTTGGTTTTAACATTTGCCACCTAAGCCTTTTTTCTTTGGGAGTCGCGCTCCCGAGGGTCATCTTTATTTACCCCCCGGGCCAGTGCTCCTCTGAGTGTTGGTCCAAACTAGAGCATCGTGCGGGACCGTCCCTTGGAAACTTGGGTTATGTTGGTACTTGTACGCTTAACTTATCTGGTGTGCCTTGAGAACGAGATATGCGCAGCTCCTATCGTGATTTGTCGGCACATCCGGGAGGTCTTGCTGGTCTTGTTTTACCATTGTTGAAATGTCTTGTAACCGGGATTCCGAGACTGATCGGGTCTTCCTGGGAGAAGGAATATCCTTCGTGGACCGTGAGAGCTTGTGATGGGCTAAGTTGGGACACCCCTGCAGGGTTTAAACTTTCAAGAGCCGTGCCCGCGGTTATGTGGCAGATGGGAATTTGTTAATATCCGTTTGTAGAGAACTTGACACTTGACTTAATTAAAATGCATCAGCTGTGTGTGTAGCTGTGATGGTCTCTTTTCGGCGGAGTTCCGGAAGTGAACACGGTTTTGGGTTATGTATGAACGTAAGTAGTATGAGGATCACTTTTTGATAACATGTAGCTTCTCGATCATTCCGTTTGCTTCTCTTCTCGCTCTTATTTGCGTATGTTAGCCACCATATATGCTTAGACGCTGCTGCAACCTCACCACTTATCCTTTACTTACCCATTAAGCCTTGCTAGTCTTGATACCCATGGTAATAAGATTGCTGAGTCCTCGTGGCTCACAGATTACTACAACAACAGTTGCAGGTACAGGTTTTGCGATGATCATGACGCGAGAGCGATGTTACTTGTTTTGGAGTTCTTCTTCTGCTTCTTCTTTGATCAGGGGATAGGTTCCAGGTCGGCAGCCTAGGCTAGCAGGGTGGATGTCGTTGAGTTTCTTTTTGTGTTTGATCCGTAGTCGGATGTTGATCTTTTGTATGATGTATTGATGTATTCTTGCGGCATTTGTATGCTTTGTATGTATCCCCATCTATTATGTAATGTCGATGTAATGATATCCACCTTGCAAAAGCGTCTCCAATATGCGCTTCTATCCTTAGTGGGACCTTCGAGTTCCTTTAGGATAGGGTCTCATGTTGGGCATGACAAGTTGGTATCAGAGCCATCCCCGACTTAGGAGCCCCCTGCTTGATCGAATCGCTGACGTTGTTGAGTCTAGAACAAAAATGTTTTGAGTCTTAGGATTATATATATCGGAGAGTAGGATTCTTTTTACTCCTCAGTCCCTTCGTCGCTCTGGTGAGGTCTGCTGACATAGATGTTTTGACTTTCTTCTCCTCAAATTTTTCACTAATTTTTTTTAGGATCACGCGGGTATCTTGGAATCGTTCCGATAGTCTTGTGACGAGAACATTGTTCTTGGTGCCTCCTGACATTTAGGGGTTGTGGAAATGTCCCGGGGAGTTGAGCTCCGAGGTGTTGTCGTCACAATTTTATCGTTGCAGTTCTGGAATACCTGAGTTTTGCCGTCATTGAAAATCTCTTTTATGCAGTTATTGGTGAGATAACCTCGACGCCACCGAGTACTGGGGAGTTCGAGAGTATTGCCATAGCTCGTATAACGGATGCTTTTCAAAGGTTGAGGTACACAATTTCCGAAGGTTTCTTGGTTATGTGTTGACGGATGGATACAGCTGGATGTAGGGATTGTTAGTTTGGGTGAGATATATTGCTTTCCCTGTATCCCCAACACCAGATTGCATAACAAGAAAGTTTTGGGAGTTTATAGGTGGGAATTCAAGTAGCTCTTAGAATATCTTTCCGACAGATGGATGATATGGGATTGGGTAAATCTCTATCATATGTTTGTTCCGGCTTATCCTGCAAGCCAATCCTTTGTTTTGTTTTATTTGTGGTATTCGAGTTGCTTCGATGTCAAGTGTTGATTCCATACCTTTTCCTAAATGGTGTTCTCATATTTCTATGGGAGTGCTAATCCTTCTTGATCACTGAGGTTGTCATGTTAATTCTTTTCCAACCGGCGTGCTTCTCTTCAAGTGGATCCGATCATTTCAACATCCGTAATATCAATTCTAAGTTTTCTGAATGGTATCCATTCCATCTGCCCCAAGTTGCCTTTGTTTTTTCCCGCCCTCCCACCCTTTTTTGCAAGGACTCATATATTTTAATCAAGTATCTATTTATTCATGTGAAGTCTCTTCACTCTTTTCAATCAATGTTCTTATCCGGTGATTCTCAGGAAGATACTAACGGAGCTTCTAGTTTATTATTCTTCGTCTCTTTTCTTCTCCGATGGATTTATTTCAAGTTTTGGTGTTGATCATATCTCTTCCTTTTGTTTCACATATCTTCCCATGTGAATTTCTTATCCAAGGCTCTCTTATTTATTCACCTCTCCCAGTTCATATCCAGAGTGTTGAAGATATCTAGGAAGATTCGTGTTTCCATTCTCTATACGTTCAAGTTATTTTGAGGTTGTGATCTCATTCAAGCCATTTAATTCAATTGGTGCAATCCCCCTTTCAATAAATCATTCAACGGTGTATCTTTTTAGTGGGCCCTAACCCACAGGTCTTTTCCCAGGATCTTGCATGACTCTTCTAATTTTCCTGCAGCCATTTCTAAATTCTTTTCAAAGTTTGACGTAACAATGAATTTCATCAGTCAGATGTTTTCCAAGATCGATTTCAAAATATTTTTCCTTGTTGGCTCAACCTCTTTGTTTTTCATTCTTTGGGAGTATCTCAACAATTCATGGTGGTGTTTCTCATCGCCATTCTCAACACAGAAGACCGAAGAAGAGTTCCTCTTAAATCCTTACCCGTTCTTCTAAAGATGCATAGTTCAAGCTTGATGCTATCCTCTCATAATTGTTTTCGATTGTGAGAATTCTTTTCAACCATCCGAAACATTTCATGAGTTGTCTCCATTTCTTACCTCTGAAGGCCATCATGTCATAATTCTTCATTCTCAGCATGTAGCTATCATTCTTCAAATCTTACCCGTGCATCATTCAAGTATCTAATAAGCTCGTGATCTCTTTGTTCACTTGTATCTAAATCCCTCAAGTATCTTCATTCTTTTCGGTGAACTGTGCCTTTGCTACTTTCATTTTCAATTCTTATGGTGGTTCGTTCAAGATTTCCCTTCCTTCATTATCGTATCAATTCATTCATTCTTTCGTTGTTTAAATCCTACCGGTGGTTGTTGAAGACCTTCCTGAAGTTTGCGCTATATCTCTATCTTTAATCATTTTTCAATGAGAATAAGTAGTATGCCAAATCCATTGTTTGTCATCAATTTAAATTGATGAAGGATAGGCATGACATAATTCTTATTCTTGTTTCATCCAAGTGATTAATTCCTTCTTCTGGAGTTTGTTCATCAGGAAGTAATTCTCGGTTCCAAGTTATCCATCTTTCTTGTCTGGAGTTCAAAGTTTACTCATTTCGTAGCTCCATCTAAACCATTGCAGGGCTTCACCTTGTGTTTTCGACTTTTCTTTCTTTCTATCATCCTTTTATTACCTGAGTTCTTCATGGAGGCTCTACATGGTGGTTCGTCAAGTATTCCTTTCATTCTTCAATTGTTCTTCAAGATTTCTCTCGAAGCTAAGATCCGCCAAGCTATACTCAAAATTAAACATGGTGCTCAACACATGTTTTTTTAAGGCATTCAAGCATTCTTCATCTTGCATTCCGAAGTGCAAATCCTTCTATCTTATCTTTCGAGATGGTGTTATGTCATCCTTGACAATTTCTCTTCATGTTTCATGATTCACAAGTTGTCAAGAATGAGATATTTTAAAACAGTCATTTTCTCTTCGATCATGAGTTGTTTCAACCCATCATAATTTCTTCGTTGGAAGTTATCTTGTGCCATATTTCACCTAAAGCTTTCCATAAGGAATGTTGCTATTGTGGTGTTTATCAATGATCCAAGTTATCTCTCTATCATCTTGGTGGAAGAAATTTTTCATCTCGTTGGTGTTATCAATTATATTATTTCTTTCCATAGTGGTAGAATTTCGCCTCAATTTTGAGAAGTTTTTCATAAGCCCACTACAAGCTTATTCGTTTCGTTGTTGGTTTTCCAACAACTCCGTTATAACCTTCTTGGAAGGGTGCTTTCCAAGTTCTTTTGTGGCAGAAGTTGGCATTTTCTTCTCCATTCTGTTATTCCAATGATCTATCTTCTATTATTTCTTCTGGAGGCATTGTCATGTTGCTCTCTTCACTCATCATGTCGAATTGAAGATCATGTTATTTTTTTGCTCATCCATTTAACCGGAGTGTTGTGTTCTCTTCAAGTTCTTTTCATCTTATCAAGTCTTGCATCTCTTTTCAACCGGAGTGCTTTCCGAATTTGATCCTCTTTGTTCCTTGTTTATCTCGTTTCAACCAGAGTGGTTCCAATTCCTTCTTGTCCATTGTACTCGTCATTCATAGCTTTGCAACCTCCAAGGTTCACATGGTGTTCCTTGTTTCTATTTTCTACCGCAGTGCTCTCAATTGTGTTCAACTCCGTTGTGTTCTTTCTTTCAACTTTTCAACCTCTCAAGGTTCTTTGATTTCACTCATTTATCAAAGAAGAAACTTAGTTTTACCTCTTCTCTTCCTCTTCTGTTTCTCTCCGGTGCCATCCTAGATCTCGGGACGAGATCCTCTTGTAGTGGTGGAGTGTTGTAACACCCCGGATGTAACTTTCCATATTTGTAACCCAACTCTTGCCGTTTCCGGCTATGTGATATGTTATTACCTTTGTGGTTGGGTTTTTGTCTTTCGTTTTGCATTTTGTTCATGTCATGCATTTCATCATCGCATCATCCGCATTGCATTCACATGTTTTCATAAAACCTCGTAGGCGTTCGTAGTGACCGCTTCTCTCTTTGTCTTCGTTAACCTGTTGTCAGACCGATTGTCCTTGTTGAACTTCTCTCAGACCAATTGGACCCCTCTCTTCTCTCTTTCTCCGAGACCAACAAAACCCCCCTTGTCCCCGTGGCCTTTCGCCAGACCCCCTTTGTCTTTGTTTTCCCCTCTCGTCTAAATGCCCACCCTCTCTGCACAGCCACCAACCCCTTTGCGTGTGTCCGAAACCGCCCCGAACCCGACCTGCTCAGTCATCACCGATGGGTCCGGATCATCCCCAAACATCTATAAAACATCTTCATTTTCTTATTTGGACTTTCCAAGCCTATTTTATCTCGACCGTCTGATTTCGATCGGATGATCCGAACTCCTCTTTTCCATATATATAGACCCCCTTATCCATTTTTAGACTAAACCCTAAATCCTAGGACATTTGTCCCCCCTAGCCGCCGCCACCTACAGCCTTCCCCCTCCTCAGACCAGCCACCATCACCCACTCAGCATCTTCCTCAGGATCCATCCATATCCACCCACCTCCTCTCCCTGGAATTCCCCGTCGGGCCAACCCCGACCTCTCTTCGATCCACCCATCTAGCCAGCAGCTCCATCCATCGATCCAGCGCCGATCCCTCGATCCAGGCCCGATGCTCCAAGCTCCCCTGCCTCCGCGAGCACGAGCGCCCATGGCCTTGTGCCCCTGCCGTCCTAGCAGCAACAACAACAACCTCATCGTCGCCGCCTCAGATGAGCACC
This sequence comes from Triticum timopheevii, assembly GCA_963921465.1. Lineage (NCBI taxonomy): Eukaryota > Viridiplantae > Streptophyta > Magnoliopsida > Poales > Poaceae > Triticum > Triticum timopheevii. The sequence continues at coordinate 174,368,962 of OY997264.1, read as the reverse complement.
GTCGTGACCCTGCCTTCTCTTGCGCCTCCTCCTCCCCGTCACATTCCCCCCCCCTCTCTCTCATTCCTCTACCTCTCTCTCACAAGGAACCACATTGAGGCCATGGAGAAATTGCGGCACCGCCGCCCTTGGGGTTCGTCGCTGACGGCCATCCCCGTCGTCCGCCTCTGCTTCCCTGCTCCAGATCGGCTACCAAGCAGCCGCCTTCCTCCGCAGCAACCCCACCGCCGCCGCACCCAAGCTCCTTCGTCCGCGCTGTAGTTTGCCCGGATCCTGTCGCCATTGCTCTTCCGCAAGTCGTTGCCTCACTAGAGAGATCCTCGCTGCCGCCAGATCCGCCTCCCCGCCGTCACCTGCGCCACCCCGGTGACGCGCCTGGGATGCCAGCCTCCTCCACGCCAAGTTCCAGCCGCGTCAGGGCGCCGCTGCATCCTCTGCTTCCCCTACAATGAGAAATAGCCGCTCGCTCGTCATCCCATTGATCGCGTCAACCCGCGACCTGGGTCGCTACCTCACCAGCCGCCAGCTTCGACCGGGCCTTGGCCCATGGAGAGCACCAAATCCAGCCCTTCCTCTCTGTTCAGCCCAGCAGTGCACCACATGCGGCCCGTGTTGTTTTTTTCCTGCGCTGCGATTTTCTCTATTATCCAGGAGTTTACAGTTTTGCAGAAAAACCCTGATGCTTCATACATTTAATACCTCACAAACCGTGCATCATATGTGAATAATTTATATATGTAAAGTGCTTAGCTTTTCATCTAGTTTCATAATCTGCTACTTTCATCCATGTTAAAATGTTTAAATGTGTTGTTTGAATTAATTTGCTTAAATGCCATGCTAAAATGCTTTATTTCATAACTAATTAACCGTAGCTCCGAATTTATTAAACTTTATATGTAAACGGGGTAGAAAAATGCAGAGATTAACTTGGTGCACTTTATTTCCCTATTTAACAACTCTAAAATATGGTTTAGTCAGAACAGTACCGTAACCAAAAATATGAACATGGGGACTTTCCGGAATTGTTATTTGTGTTTCCGGCCTCATTTAAACTTGCCTAATTAGGTAGTTTGCATATGCTTCACCTCTTGCCATTTTAACAATATTTAATCTTGTCATGCATTATACTTGTTTGAGCATCATGCCATGTTTATGTGTGGTGTGTTTACCATGTGGTTTGCTCCTTTCTGATTGTGCTTCTTCTCGATAGTCCCTGTTTCGTTGCGATCGTGAGGATTCGTTCGTCTACGCTTGGTTCGTCTTCATTCATTCGTCTTCTTCAAGGAATCGTTCTTCTTCCTAGCAGGATTGCAAGCAAGATGACCGTCACCTTGGAACTCACTACTATCATTGCTATGCTAGTTGCTTCGTTCTATCGCTATGCTGCGCTACCTATCACTTGCTCTTCAAGCCTCCCAAATTGCCATGTCAGCCTCTAACCTTTTCACCCTAGCAAACTGTTGCTTGGCTATGTTATCGCTTTGCTCAGCCCCTCTTATAGCGTTGTTAGTTGCAGGTGAAGTTGAAGATTGCTCCATGATGGAAAGGATTATGTTGGGATATCACAATATCTCTTATTTAATTAATGCACCTATATACTTGGTAAAGGGTGGAAGGATCGGCCTTATGCCTGGTGTTTTGTTCCACTCTTGCCGCCTTAGTTTCCGTCATACCGGTGTTATGTTCCTTGATTTTGCGTTCCTTACGCGGTTGGGTGATTTATGGGACCCCTTGACAGTTCGCTTTGAATAAAACTCCTCCAGCAAGGCCCAACCTTGGTTTTAACATTTGCCACCTAAGCCTTTTTCCCTTGGGAATCGCGCTCCCGAGGGTCATCTTTATTTAGCCCCCGGGCCAGTGCTCCTGTGAGTGTTGGTCCAAACTAGAGCACCGTGCAGGACCGTCCCTTGGAAACTTGGGTTATGTTGGTACTTGTACGCTTAACTTATCTGGTGTGCCCTGAGAACGAGATATGTGCAGCTCCTATCGGGATTTGTCGGCACATCCGGGAGGTCTTGCTGGTCTTGTTTTACCATTGTTGAAATGTCTTGTAACCGGGATTCCGAGACTGATCGGGTCTTCCTAGGAGAAGGAATATCCTTCGTTGACCGTGAGAGCTTGTGATGGGCTAAGTTGGGACACCCCTGCAGGGTTTAAACTTTCAAGAGCCGTGCCCGCGGTTATGTGGCAGATGGGAATTTGTTAATATCCGTTTGTAGAGAACTTGACACTTGACTTAATTAAAATACATCAGCTGTGTGTGTAGCCGTGATGGTCTCTTTTCGGCGGAGTTCCGGAAGTGAACATGGGTTTCGGTTATGTATGAACGTAAGTAGTATGAGAATCACTTCTGGATCACATGTAGCTTCTCGATCGTTCCGTTTGCTTCTCTTCTCGCTCTTATTTGCGTATGTTAGCCACCATATATGCTTAGACCCTGCTGCAACCTCACCACTTATCCTTTCCTTACCCATTAAGCCTTGCTAGTCTTGATACCCATGGTAATGGGATTGCTGAGTCCTCGTGGCTCACAGATTACTACAACAACAGTTGCAGGTACAGGTTTTGCGATGATCATGATGCGAGAGCGATGTTACTTGTTTTGGAGTTCTTCTTCTGCTTCTTCTTTGATCAGGGGATAGGTTCCAGGTCGACAGCCTAGGCTAGCAGGGTGGATGTCGTTGAGATTCTGTTTGTGTTTGATCCGTAGTCGGATGTTGATCTTTTGTATGATGTATTGATGTATTCTTGCTGCATTTGTATGCTTTGTATGTATCCCCATCTATTATGTAATGTCGATGTAATGATATCCACCTTGCAAAAGCGTCTCGAATATGCGCTTCTATCCTTAGTGGGACCTTCAAGTTCCTTTAGGATAGGGTCGCATGTTGGGCGTGACAAGTTGGTATCAGAGCCATCCCCGACTTAGGAGCCTCCTGCTTGATCGAATCGCTGACGTTGTTGAGTCTAGAACAAAAATGTTTTGAGTCTTAGGATTATATATATCGGAGAGTAGGATTCTTTTTACTCCTCAGTCCCTTCGTCGCTCTGGTGAGGTCTGCTGACGTAGATGTTTTGACTTTCTTCTCCTCAAATTTTTCACTAATTTTTTTTAGGATCACGCGGGCATCTTGGAATCGTTCCGATAGTCTTGTGACGAGAACATTGTTCTTGGTGCCTCCTGACATTTAGGGGTTGTGGAAATGTCCCGGGGAGTTGAGCTCCGAGGTGTTGTCGTCACAATTTTATCGTTGCATTTCTGGAATACCTGAGTTTTGCCGTCATCGAAAATCTCTTTTATGCAGTTGTTGGTGAGATAACCTCGACGCCACCGAGTACTGGGGAGTTCGAGAGTATTGCCATAGCTCGTATAACGGATGCTTTTCAAAGGTTGAGGTACACAATTTCTGAAGGTTTCTTGGTTATGTGTTGACGGATGGATACAACTGGATGTAGGGATTGTTAGTTTGGGTGAGATATATTGCTTTCCCTGTATCCCCAACAACAGATTGCATAACAAGAAAGTTTCGGGAGTTTATAGGTGGGAATTCAAGTAGCTCTTAGAATATCTTTCCGACAGATGGATGATATGGGATTGGGTAAATCTCTATGATATGTTTGTTCCGGCTTATCCTGCAAGCCAATCCTTTGTTTTGTTTTATTTGTGGTATTCGAGTTGCTTCGATGTCAAGTGTTGATTCCATACCTTTTCCTAAATGGTGTTCTCATATTTCTATGGGAGTGCTAATCCTTCTTGATCACTGAGGTTGTCATGTTAATTCTTTTCCAACCGGCGTGCTTCTCTTCAAGTGGATCCGATCATTTCAACATCCGTAATATCAATTCTAAGTTTTCTGAATGGTATCCATTCCATCTGCCCCAAGTTGCCTTTGTTTTTTCCCGCCCTCCCACCCTTTTCTGCAAGGACTCATATATTTTAATCAAGTATCCATTTATTCATGTGAAGTCTCTTCACTCTTTTCAATCAATGTTCTTATCCGGTGATTCTCAGGAAGATACTAACAGAGCTTCTAGTTTATTATTCTTCGTCTCTGTTCTTCTCCGGTGGATTTATTTCAAGTTTTGGTGTTGATCATATCTCTTCCTTTTGTTTCACATATCTTCCCATGTGAATTTCTTATCCAAGGCTCTCTTATTTATTCACCTCTCCCAGTTCATATCCAGAGTGTTGAAGATATCTAGGAAGATTCGTGTTTCCATTCTCTATACGTTCAAGTTATTTTGAGGTTGTTATCTCATTCAAGCCATTTAATTCAATTGGTGCAATCCCCCCTTTGAATAAATCGTTCAACGGTGTATCTTTTTAGTGGGCCCTAACCCACAGGTCTTTTCCCAGGATCTTGCATGACTCTTCTAATTTTCCTGCAGCCATTTCAAAATTCTTTTCAAAGTTTGACGTAACAATGAACTTCATCAGTCAGATGTTTTCCAAGATTGATTTCAAATTATTTTTCCTTGTTGGCTCAACCTCTTTGTTTTTCATTCTTCGGGAGTATCTCAACAATTCATGGTGGTGTTTCTCATCGTCATTCTCAACAGAGAAGACCGAAGAAGAGTTCCTCTTAAATCCTTACCCGTTCTTCCAAAGATGCGTCGTTCAAGCTTGATGCCATCCTCTCATAATTGTTTTCGATTGTGAGAATTCTTTTCAACCATCCGGAACATTTCATGAGTTGTCTCCATTTCTTACCTCTGAAGGCCATCATGTCATAATTCTTCATTCTCAGCGTGTAGCTATCGTTCTCCAAATCTTACCCGTGCATCATTCAAGTATTCTCTAATAAGCTCGTGATCTCTTTGTTCACTTGTATCTAAATCCCTCAAGTATCTTCATTCTTTTCGGTGAACTGTGCCTTTGCTACTTTCATTTTCAATTCTTATGGTGGTTCGTTCAAGATTTCCCTTCCTTCGTTATCGTATTAATTCATTCATTCTTTCGTTGTTTAAATCCTACCGGTGGTTGTTGAAGACCTTCCTCAAGTTTGCGCTATATCTCTATCTTTAATCATTTTTCAATGAGAATAAGTAGTATGCCAAATCCATTGTTTGTCATCAATTTAAATTGATGAAGGATAGGCATGACATAATTCTTATTCTTGTTTCATCCAAGTGATTAATTCCTTCTTCTGGAGTTTGTTCATCAGGAAGTAATTCTCGGTTCCAAGTTATCCATCTTTCTTGTCTGGAGTTCAAAGTTTACTCATTTCGTAGCCCCATCTAAACCATTGCAGGGCTTCACCTTGTGCTTTCGACTTCTCTTTCGTTCTATCATCCTTTTATTACCGGAGTTCTTCATGGAGGCTCTACATGGTGGTTCGTCAAGTATTCCTTTCATTCTTCAATTGTTCTTCAAGATTTCTCTCGAAGCTAAGATCCGCCAAGCTATACTCAAAATTAAACATGGTGCTCAACACATGTTTTTTAAGGCATTCAAGCATTCTTCATCTTGCATTCCGAAGTGCAAATCCTTCTATCTTATCTTTCGAGATGGTGTTATGTCATCCTTGACAATTTCTCTTCATGTTTCATGATTCACAAGTTGTCAAGAATGAGATATTTTAAAACAGTCATTTTCTCTTCGATCATGAGTTGTTTCAACCCATCATAATTTCTTCGTTGGAAGTTATCTTGTGACATATTTCACCTAAAGCTTTCCATAAGGAATGTTGCTATTGTGGTGTTTATCAATGATCCAAGTTATCTCTCTATCATCTTGGTGGAAGAAATTTTTCATCTCGTCGGTGTTATCAATTATATTATTTATTTCCATAGTGGCAGAATTTCGCCTCAATTTTGAGAAGTTTTTCATAAGCCCACTACAAGCTTATTCGTTTCGTTGTTGGTTTTCCAACAACTCCGTTATAACCTTCTTGGAAGGGTGCTTTCCAAGTTCTTTTGTGGCAGAAGTTGGCATTTTCTTCTCCATTATGTTATTCCAATGATCTATCTTCTATTATTTCTTGTGGAGGCATTGTCATGTTGCTCTCTTCACTCATCATCTCGAATTGAAGATCATGTTATTTTTTTGCTCATCCATTTAACCGGAGTGTTGTGTTCTCTTCAAGTTCTTTTCATCTTATCAACTCTTGCATCTCTTTTCAACTGGAGTGCTTTCCGAATTTGATCCACTTTGTTCCTTGTTTATCTCGTTTCAACCAGAGTGGTTCCAATTCCTTCTTGTCCATTGTACTCGTCATTCATAGCTTTGCAACCTCCAAGGTTCACATGGTGTTCCTTGTTTCTATTTTCTACCGCAGTGCTCTCAATTGTGTTCAACTTCGTTGTGTTCTTTCTTTCAACTTTTCAACCTCTCAAGGTTCTTTGGTTTCACTCATTTGTCAAAGAAGCAACTTAGTTTTACCTCTTCTCTTCCTCTTCCGTTTCTCTCCGGTGCCATCCTAGATCTCGGGACAAGATCCTCTTGTAGTGGTGGAGTGTTGTAACACCCCGGATGTAACTTTCCATATTTGTAACCCAACTCTTGCCGTTTCCGGCTATGTGATATGTTATTTCCTTTGTGGTTGGGTTTTTGTCTTTCATTTTGCATTTTGTTCATGTCATGCATTTCATCATCGCATCATCCGCATTGCATCCGCATGTTTTCATAAAACCTCATAGGCGTTCGTAGTGATCGCTTCTCTCTTTGTCTTCGTTGACCTGTTGTCAGACCGCTTGTCCTTGTTGAACTTCTCTCAGACCAATTGGACCCCTCTCTTCTCTCTTTCTCCGAGACCAACAAAACCCCCTTGTCCCCGTGGCCTTTCGCCAGACCCCCTTTGTCTTTGTTTTTCCCTCTCGTCTAAATGCCCACCCTCTCTGCACAGCCACCAACCCCTTTGTGTGTGTCCGAAACTGCCCCAAACCCGACCTGCTCAGTCATCACCGATGGGTCCGGATCATCCCCAAACATCTATAAAACATCTTCATTTTCTTATTTGGACTTCCCAAGCCTATTTTATCTCGACCGTCTGATTTCGATCGGATGATCCGAACTCCTCTTTTCCATAATATAGACCCCCTTATCAATTTTTAGACTAAACCCTAAATCCTAGGACATTTGTCCCCCCTAGCCGCCGCCACCTACAGCCTTCCCCCTCCTCGGATCAGCCGCCATCACCCACTCAGCATCTTCCTCAGGATCCATCCTGATCCACCCACCTCCTCTCCCTGGAATTCCCCGTCGGGCCAACCCCGACCTCTCTTCGATCCACCCATCTAGCCAGCAGCTCCATCCATCGATCCAGCGCCGATCCCTCGATCCAGGCCCGAGGCTCCAAGCTCCCCTGCCTCCGCGAACACGAGCGCCCATGGCCTTGTGCCCCTGCCATCCTAGCAGCAACAACAACAACCTCGTCGTCGCCGCCTCAGGTGAGCACCGCCATGACCCTGCCTTCTCTTGCGCCTCCTCCTCCCCGTCACATTTCGCCCCCCCCTCTCTCTCTATCTCTCTCTCTCTCATTCCTCTGCCTCTCTCTCACAGGGAACCACATTGAGGCCATGTAGAAATTGCAGCACCGCCGCCCTTGGGGTTCGTCGCTGACGGTCATCCCCGTCGTCCGCCTCTGCTTCCCTACTCCAGATCGGCCACCAAGCAGCCGCCTTCCTCCGCAGCAACCCCACCGCCGCCGCACCCAAGCTCCTTCGTCCGCGCTGCAGTTTGCCCGGATCCTGTCGCCGTTGCTCTTCCGCAAGTCGTTGCCTCGCTAGAGAGATCCTCGCTGCCGCCAGATCCGCCTCCCAGCCGTCACCTGCGCCACCCCGGTGACGCGCCTGGGACGCGAGCCTCCTCCATGCCAAGTTCCAGCCGCGTCAGGGCGCCGCTGCATCCTCTGCTTCCCCTACAACGAGAAATAGCCGCTCGCTCGTCATCCTGTTGATCGCGTCAACCCGCGACCTGGGTCGCTACCTCACCAGCCGCCAGCTTCGACCGGGCCTTGGTCCATGGTGAGCACCAAATCCAGCCCCTCCTCTCTGTTCAGCCCAGCAGTGCACCAGATGCGGCCCGTGTTGTTTTTTTCCTGCGCTGCGATTTTCTCTATTATCCAGGAGTTTACAGTTTTGCAGAAAAACCCTCATGCTTCATACATTTAATACCTCACAAACCATGCATAATATGTGAATAATTTATATACGTAAAATGCTTAACTTTTCATCTAGTTTCATAATCTGCTACTTTCATCCATGATAAAATGTTTAAATGTCTTGTTTGAATTAATTTGCTTAAATGCCATCCTAAAATGCTTTATTTCATAACTAATTAACCGTAGCTCCGAATTTATTAAACTTTATATGTAAATGGGGTATAAAAATGCATAGATTAACTTGGTGCACTTTATTTCCCTATTTAACAAATCTAAAATATTGTTTAGTCAGAACAGTACCATATCCAAAAATATGAACATGGGGACTTTCCGGAATTGTTATTTGTGTTTCCGGCCTCATTTAAACTTGCCTAATTAGGTAGTTTGCATATGCTTCACCTCTTGCCATGTTAACAACATTTAATCTTGTCATGCATCATACTTGTTTGAGCATCATGCCATGTGGTTTGCTCCTTTCCGGTTGTGCTTCTTCTCGATAGTTCCTATTTCATTGCGATCGTGAGGATTCGTTCGTTTATACTTGGTTCGTCTTCGTTCGTTCGTCTTCTTCAAGGAATCGTTCTTCTTCCTAGCGGGATTTCAGGCAAGATGACCGTCACCTTGGATCTCACTACTATCATTGCTATGCTAGTTGCTTCGTTCTATCGCTATGCTGAGCTACCTATCACTTGCTCTTCAAGCCTCCCAAATTGCCATGTCAGCCTCTAACCTTTTCTCCCTTCCTAGCAAACCGTTGCTTGGCTATGTTACCGCTTTGCTCAGCCCCTCTTATAGCATTGTTAGTTGCAAGTGAAGTTGAAGATTGCTCCATGATGGACAGGATTTTGTTGGGATATCACAATATCTCTTATTTAATTAATGCACCTAATACTTGGTAAAGGGTGGAAGGCTCGGCCTAATGCCTGGTTTTTTGTTCCACTCTTGACGCCTTAGTTTCCGTCATACCGGTGTTATGTTCCTTGATTTTGAGTTCCTTACGCGGTTGGGTGATTTATGGGACCCCCTTGACAGTTCGTTTTGAATAAAACTCCTCCAGCAAGGCCCAACCTTGGCTTTAACATTTTCCACCTAAGCCTTTTTCCCTTGCGAGTCGTGCTCCCGAGGGTCATCTTTATTTACCCCCCCCCCCCACGGCTAGCGCTCCTCTGACTGTTGGTCCAAACTAGAGCACCGTGCGGGATCGTCCCTTGGCAACTTGGGTTATGTTGGTACTCGTATGCTTAGCTTATCCGGTGTGCCCTGAGAATGAGATATGTGCAGCTCCTATCGGGATTTGTCGGCACATCCGAGCGGTCTTGCTGGTCTTGTTTTACCATTGTCGAAATGTCTTGTAATCAGGATTCCGAGACTGATCGGGTCTTCCTGGGAGAAGGAATATCCTCCGTTGACCGTGAGAGCTTGTGATGGGCTAAGTTAGGACACCCCTGCAGGGTTTAAACTTTCGAGAGCCGCGCCCGCGGTTATGTGGCAGATGGGAATTTGTTAATATCCGGTTGTAGAGAACTTGACACTTGACTTAATTAAAATGCATCAACTGTGTGTGTAGCTGTGATGGTCTCTTTTCGGCGGAGTTCCGGAAGTGAACATGGTTTTGGGTTATGTATGAACGTAAGTAGTATCAGGATCACTTTTTGATCACATATAGCTTCTCGACCGTTCCGTTTGCTTCTCTTCTCGCTCTTATTTGCTTATGTTAGCCACCATATATGCTTAGACACTGCTGCAACCTCACCACTTATCCTTTCCTTACCCATTAAGCCTTGCTAGTCTTGATACCCATGGTAATGGGATTGCTGAGTCCTCGTGGCTCACAGATTACTACAACAACAGTTGCAGGTACAGGTTTTGCGATGATCATGACGCGAGAGCGATGTTACTTGTTTTGGAGTTCTTCTTCTGCTTCTTCTTTGATCAGGGGATAGGTTCCAGGTCGGCAGCCTGGGCTAGCAGGGTGGATGTCATTGAGTTTCTGTTTGTGTTTCATCCATAGTCGGATGTTGATCTTTTGTATGATGTATTGATGTATTCTTGCTGCATTTGTATGCTTTGTATGTATCCCCATCTATTATGTAATGTCGATGTAATGATATCCACCTTGCAAAAGCGTCTCCAATATGCGCTTCTATCCTTAGTGGGACCTTCGAGTTCCTTTAGGATAGGGTCGCATATTGGGTGTGACATCTCCTCTCCATCATCTCCATTCCAAAACCACCGTCTCGCCTCTCCCTCTTCTCCATTGCAAAATGACCTCCTCTCCTCTCCATCATCTCCATTCCAAAACCACTGTCTCGCCTCTCCCTCTTCTCTATTGCAAGACCACCGTCTCTCCTCCCATCTTCCAAAGCTAGCACCGGACCACTCAGAAGGACATCTATGGAGAGGATGCAGCAGCAAATCAGGCAGATCGTCGGCGGCGACCAGGCAAAGTTAGCCAGGTTGAAGGAGATCCTTATTTGGTTTGACAATTCGTGGGAGATTTCGAGGATGGTGAGGGCCATGTGGAAATGTATGCGAAAGAGCGAGACGGCGGCGAGGAGGGCAGCGATGTACATGTACTCCTCGGCGGCAGTCACGCCGCAGTCCTCCGAGTTCATCGAGTATCTCCTCTGGGCGATGGAGCAGACAGATTTGCCCGAGGTGACAGTCGGGCGGAGGTGGTGGGCGTATAGGTCGAAAGTCGAGCACCCAGAGGATAACGAATCGATCGAGTATGGTGTGTCGTTCGTGAGGGTGCAGAGCCAGCCGGAGCCATAGGAGTATTCGTTCTCCCACCGCAAGAGGAGGCCGGATGGCGCGATGTCGCTTCCCCGCCGTTCTCGACGGTTCCCTCGATGCTCGCCTCATTTCAACGGCGGCGGTAGGGTTTAAGGTAAGCTTCCCACTAACCTAATCTTCCACCTAGTCATGCTTACAATCAGTGTGACAGCTAATGAAAATCATGCTTACAATCAGTCTCCGAGTACTACGCCAATCACCCTAAAATAGCTCTAGACCTTTGGGTCAAAGTTGTGACACAGTGTACAAATAAAGAAAAATAGATTGGTGCTTCTTTCAGAAAAGAGTACTCCCTAGAAAACTGCCAATATAAGCTACTAGTATTTGGTTAGAGGATTTGCTGCCGAGAAAGATCCGTCCACAGAGAGCGCCACACATCCCACTAGTGGTGGTGGATGCCAATGCGTGCATGGAGCACGGTTGGTGTCGGTAATTTTTACTTGACACACCTTGCACTCTGCATATATGTCGGTTCCATACGTACATTTGTGCAGTTCCACCAAAATGCAGCTAAATAACCCTGTTTGCATAGATAATGAAAAAGTTTGATTACATTATAGTGGCACTAGTTGATGGAACACACAAAATAAATAGAAGAAAATATTGCAATAGTATCATAGTATGCCATGCTGCGAGGGCGAGATGAGCCCTGCGACGCCTCATATGGTATGCCTCATACTGGAAATCGTCCCAAGTCTCCCAGATACACCTTCTGCTAGTGATGAACATCAGTGTGCAATGGTAGTACAAGGAGGCGCCTTGAGACATTCAAATATCTATTTTTGTGCAGATCAACTAAAATTAAGCACCCCAGTTTGCAGAAATGCTTAAACATTAACAATGGGACTAGTTGATGAAACATACATTAACAAAGAGAAGCACTTCCTTTATCTACATTGGAAATGAAATGATAGAGAGGACACTCGCTCTATTTTAACTGTATTATTATTTCATTTTATCAGTGACACTAGGGTCGAGCAGGTGGCAAACGAGGTGTACCGTGCGTCGCAAGGATGGGGGCGGGGTGCTTGGACTGGGATGCTGAAGCTGGCTCTTTCAGTCACCAACATGGATGATTCAATTCATGGGACCTTTTGGTGCAGTTCACCTAAAATGAAGCAATGTCTCATGAGCTAGCAGCTTCTTCTTCATTTTTTTAAAAGAAGGGCTCCAGCCCCGGTTCCATTTCCATCAGAAAACGAAACCCACAGATCTTCTTCTTCATTAGTTGCAATAAAATTGATCGTCGGTGTCAAAACCGGCGGATCTCGGGTAGGGGGTCCCGAACTGTGCGTCTAGGCGGATGGTAACAGGAGACAAGGGACACGATGTTTTTACCCAGGTTCGGGCCCTCTCGATGGAGGTAAAACCCTACTCCTGCTTGATTGATATTGATGATATGGGTAGTACAAGAGTGGATCTACCACGAGATCAAGGAGGCTAAACCCTAGAAGCTAGCCTATGGTATGATTGTTGTAATGGTTGTTGTCCTACGGACTAAAACCCTCCGGTTTATATAGACACCAGAGAGGGCTAGGGTTACACAGAGTCAGTTACAATGGTAGGAGATCTACATATCCGTACCACCAACCTTGCCTTCCACGCCAAGGAAAGTCCCATCCGGACACGGGACGGAGTCTTCAATCTTGTATCTTCATAGTCTTGGAGTCCGGCCGACGATGATAGTCCGGCTGTCCGGACACCCCCTAGTCCAGGACTCCCTCAGTAGCCCCCGAACCAGGCTTCAATGACGACAAGTCCAGCGCGTGTATAGTCTTCGGCGTTGCAAGGCGGGTTCTCCTTTAAGTTCCATGTACCTGCTGAACAGTGTCTGGCTTCCTTATCAATGTCGCGCTTCTTGGCTTCCACGCCCAATAATGGCCTTCTTCCATGCGTCGCACGAATGCGAAAAGCCAGGTAATCTTTTATGTTTTACCCCCAAGCTGTGCAAATAATCTGCCTATAAGAGAGGCAAGAATCCAGATCCAAATCACACCATCTTCCTTTCGCGAGTACTCATCAGAGCGCTTCTGACCAAAAATCCATTCCATCATGGACCTTCGACGCGGCTCCTCTTCTCGCACTCCCAGCCCTCTGCCAGGAGATTGGAGGAGATGTTCTGTCCTGCACAACGAGCTGGTGACGCTCCAAGCGGAGGGATATCTCCCTCCGGCCTTCATGATTCCGGTTCGAGCCGGGCTGGCCACCTACAAAGGTGGGAAGCAAGCGGAGGCTACCCCAAGTCCCAACAAAGGGGAGCGGGTATGCTTCGTCCCCTATCTGATAAGGGGGCTCGGATTTCCTATACATCCGTTCGTGTGGTAGAACCAGGTCTTCCACCGGGCGGTCAGCCAAGTACTGAAGCCCCTATCTTGATATAGAATAGAAGTGAGTTCACACTAAAAATAGAAGAAGCCCTATGATTTTGGAGCCCTGCTATCAATCACTTCGGTAGAGGGATCGAAACATTATGGTCTGAAATAGAGATTTGAGAGTCCGGTCCAGTAGGCGGAAGAGGAGCGCGGCGCAGATTGAAACGTCGCCGCAACGGTATAGCTCACGGTTCGTTATTTAGAGCAACGTTCCTAGGAAGTGTTTGAATGCTCATAACTTTTTTAGGAGAAAAAGCGCCCGCCGAACTGCGGGCGTAGAGGTTGCCAACCCAGCCTCTACCAGCCAAGCTCCAGCACCTGGTCTGGAGGGTGAGGCGAGCGCAAGGCGCGAGCCGGATACTCCTCCAACGGAGGATGCCGACAGACTGTCCGCCACCAAGTCTGAGGTGGAGAGCGCCATGAACCACAGGCGCCGCCGGACAGTTTTTCGTGACGCGTGCTTCTCCCCTGAGGTGTTGAATGCCTTTAACGCGGGGGACACGCACCTTCGTGCTGCTCAAGATGGTTTGACCAGAGCCACAGAGCAGTATGTTAAAGACATACGGGTAAGAGATTTTAATAGTTGTATATGCCAGTAGCCCCCGAGACTTAAAGTAGTTATATTAACTGATTTAAGGATCATTTTAAATGCAGGATCTCACAAAGAAGAATACCCGACTGTCTCAGGAGTTGCAAGAGTGTAAGGCCCAACTTGAGGCCGCACTGGCTGCCGCAGGAGGAAACACAGGGACCCCTCCTGGTAACACATTAACTAACACATGTTAATTAGGTTAATTATCTGACCTAATTCATATTAATTAATTAATTAATTATTTTATCATTTTTTAATCTTTTTTTTGTTTTATTCTGTCCAAAAGAGGAGTGGGGCCCCAACATCAGTGGCTCTGAGCCTTAACGGGCACGGGGCTAGCGGGCATCGGGCGAATGGGCGCTGCAGGCGTCAGCCCGTTTGGGCGCCTACCTAAGCCAGTGGAGGCGCCGGGGCGCCGGCGGCTGCGGCGAGGTGCGCCAGGCAGGAGGTGGCAGGGGGAATGGCCACGGGCGGAGTGGTTGGTGCGGCGGCCATGGTGGAGCAGAGAGGCGGCGGGACGGTGTAGGGCACCGGCGGCAGCGACGGCTGGAGTTGCAGCAACGGCAAAGGAGCGGGCGCGCGGGAACCCGCAAGGCGCGGCCACGCATGAGCGTGCGTGCCACGCAGCGCCACCTGGAGGCGCTGTAGGGGACGGGCGCGGCGATGGGACGGCGTGGGGGGGGGGGGGGGTGCAGCGTACGGGCGTTGCTGGTTGAGGGGGACGTGCACGCGGACGGAGGCGGGCGCGAGCGCGCCCGGTGACACGCCGGGCTGGGCGGGACCGCGGTGAGCGCGGCCGGCATGCGTAAGGGTTGGTGGTCGGGCGCGGTCACGGATGGAGGGAGAGAGAGAGGGAGAGGTCGGGGCTCACGGCGGGTGTAGGGTTCGAGGGTAGCGGTGCTTGGGGAGGAAGACGAGGACGGCCGCGTTGATGGGGACGACGACGACGATGGAGTACGGTGAGCTGCTTGAGGAGGAGTCGAGGAAGCCTCGGCGAGGTCTTCGGGCAGCGGTGGTGGGGCGGCGCCGGCGAGGCGTGGCGGCGCTGGGGCAGATGGAGTGCGGCGATGGGCGACGGCACCGGTGGCCTTCTCCTCGATCCCGATCCAAATCGAGGGAAGGGGGAAGGAGTAATTCGGGGAGGAGTGGGGAGTGGCGGTGGCGGTTCGGCCCTGGGGAGTGGATAAGGGGAGTGGGGGGAGTGGTCGGCTGGGCCAGTTTGGGCCTGCCTAGTTGGGCCGGTGGCCTGCTGGGTTTCTCCTTTTTTTTTGTTAGTTTGTTTTCTCTTTTGTATTTTCTTTCTTTTTTTCATTTTCTATTCTGTTTTATTTCATTTTAAATCATTTAGGCCATTTCTGAAAATGAGTTTGTTGCACTATAAATACCTATGCCATTCTTGGCACAGCCCGAACATTTTGTTTTGTATATTTGAAAACTTTTATTGTTGACATTAATTTGAATTTGAATTATGAAACGGTTTCGAACTAACGCGAGATTAGCAACAGTAATTGAGGTGACATGGCATCATTAGCAAAGGTTATTGTAGCTAGATTATCCGGGCGTCACAATGACTTATACATGTTCCTGTAACTATGAGATTATGCAACTCCCGTTTGCCGGAGGAACACTTTGGGTGCTACCAAACGTCACAACATAACTGAGTGATTATAAAGGAGTACTACAGGTGTCTCCAAAGGTACATGTTGGGTTGGCGTATTTCGAGATTAGGTTTTGTCACTCCGATTGTCGGAGAGATATCTCTGGGCCCTCTCGATAATGCACATCACTATAAGCCTTGCAAACAATGTAGCTAATGAGTTAGTTACTGAATGATGCATTACGTAAGGAGTAAAGAGACTTGCCGGTAACGAGATTGAACTAGGTATTGGATACCGACGATCGAATCTCGGGCAAGTAACATACCGATGACAAAGGGAACAAAGTATGTTGTTATGCGGTTTGACCGATAAAGATGTTCGTAGAATATGTAGGAGCCAATATGGGCATCCAGGTTCCGCTATTGGTTATTGACCAAGAATAGTTCTAGGTCATGTCTACAAAGTTCTCGAACCCGTAGGGTCCGCACGCTTAAGGTTTCGATGACAGTTATATTATGAGTTTATAAGTTTTGATGTACCGAAGGAGTTCGGAGTCCCAGATGAGATCAGGGACATGACGAGGAGTCTCGAAATTGTCGAGACGTAAAGATCGATATATTGGACGACTATATTCGGAGTTCGGAAAGGTTCCGAGTGATTCGGGTATTTTTCGGAGTACCGGAGAGTTACGGGAATTCGCCGGGGAGTATATGGGCCTTATTGGGCCATACGGGAATAGAGGAGAGAGGCCAAAAGAAAGGAGGCCTGCGCCCCCCTCTGGTCCGAATTGGACAAGGGGCGCAGCCCCCTTTTCCTTCTTCCTCTCGCCCTCTTTCCCTTTCTCCTACTCCAACAAGGGAGGTGGAATCCTACTAGGACTAGGGAGTCCTAGTAGGACTCCACACTTGGCGCGCCCCCTCCTAGGGCCCGCCTCCTCCCCCCTTGCTCCTTTATATACGAGGGCAGGGGGGCACCCCATGACACACAAGTTGATCTACGGATTGTTCCTTAGCCGTGTGCGGTGCCCCCTCCACCATATTCCATCTCGGTCATATCGTCGCGGAGTTTAGGCGAAGCCCTTGTGCCGGTAGAGCATCATCATCGTCACCACGCTGTCGTGCTGACGGAACTCATCCCCGACACTTTGCTGGATCGGAGTCCGGGGATCGTCATCGAGCTGAACGTGTGCTGAACTTGGAGGTGCCGTACGTTCGGTACTTGGATCGGTCGGATCATGAAGACGTACGACTACATCAACTGCGTTGGCATAACGCTTCCGCTTACGGTCTACGAGGGTACATGGACAATACTCTCCCCTCTCGTTGCTATGCCATCACCATGATCTTGCATGTGCGTAGGAATTTTTTTGAAATTACTACGTTCCTCAACAGTGGCATCCGAGCCTGGTTTTATGCGTAGATGTCATATGCACGAGTAGAACACAAGTGAGTTGTGGGCGATACAAGTCATACTGCTTACCAGCATGTCATACTTTGGCTCAGCGGTATTGTGAGATGAAGCGGCCCGGACCGACATTACGCGTACGCTTACGCGAGACTGGTTTCACCGTTACGAGCACTTGCTTAAAGGTGACTGGCGGGTGTCTGTCTCTCTCATTTTAGCTGAATCGAGTGTGGCTACGCCCGGTCCTTGCGAAGGTTAAAACAGCACTAACTCGACGAACTATTGTTGTGGTTTTGATGCATAGGTAAGAACAGTTCTTGCTAATCCCGTAGCAGCCACGTAAAATTTGCAACAACAAAGTAGAGGACGTCTAACTTGTTTTTGCAGGGCATGTTGTGATGTGATATGGTCAAGACGTGATGCTATATTTTATTGTATGAGATGATCGTGTTTTGTAACCGAAGTTATCGGCAACTGGCAGGAGCCATATGGTTGTCGCTTTATTGTATGAAATGCAAACGCCCTGTAATTGCTTTACTTTATCACTAAGCGGTAGCGATAGTCGTAGAAGCAATAGATGGCGTAACGACAATGATGCTACGATGGAGATCAAGGTGTCGCGCTGGTAACGATGGTGATCACGACGGTGCTTTGAAGATGGAGATTACAAGCACAGGATGATGATGGCCATATCATATCACTTATATTGATTGCATGTGATGTTTATCCTTTATGCATCTTATCTTGCTTTGATTGACGGTAGAATTTTAAGATGATCTCTCACTAAAATTATCATGAAGTGTTCTGCCTGAGTATGCACCGTTGCGAAAGTTCTTCGTGCCGAGACACCACGTGATGATCGGGTGTGATAGGCTCTACGTTCAAATACAACGAGTGCAAAACAGTTGCACACGCGGAATACTCAGGTTAAACTTGACGAGCCTAGCATATAACAGATATGGCCTCGGAACACGGAGACCGAAAGGTCGAGCGTGAATCATATAGTAGATATGATCAACATATTGATGTTCACCATTGAAACTACTCCATCTCACGTGACGATCGGACATGGTGTAGTTGATATGGATCACGTAATCACTTAGAGGATTAGAGAGATGTCTGTCTAAGTGGGAGTTCTTAAGTAATATGATTAATTGAACTTAAATTTATCATGAACTTAGTCCTGGTAGTATTTTGCAAATTATGTTGTGGATCAATAGCTTGCGTTGTTGCTTTCATATTTTGATATGTTCCTAGAGAAAATTGTTGAAAGATGTTAGTAGCAATGATGCGGATTGGATCCGTGATCTGAGGTTTATCCTCATTGCTGCACAGAAGAATTATGTCCTTAATGCACCGCAAGGTGCAGACCTATTGCAGGAGCAGATGCAGACGTTATGAACGTTTGGCATGCTCAATATGATGACTACTTGATAGTTTAGTGCACCATGCTTAACGGCTTAGAATCGGGACTTCAAAGATGTTTTGAACATCATGGACCATATGAGATGTTCCAGGAATTGAAGTTAATATTTCAAGCAAATACCCGAGTTGAGAGATATGAAGTCTCCAACAAGTTCTATAGCTAAAAGATGGAGGAGAATCGCTCAACTAGTGAGCATGTGTTCAGATTGTCTGGGTACTTCAATCGCTTGAATCAAGTGGGAGTTAATCTTCTAGATAAGATAGTGATTGACAGAATTCTCTAGTCACCATCACTAAGTTACTAGAACTTCGTGTTGAACTATAGTATGCAAGGGATGACGAAAACAATTCCCGAGCTCTTCATGATGTTGAAATCGACGAAGGTAGAAATCAAGAAAGAGCATCAAGTGTTGATGATTGATAAAGATCACTAGTTTCAAGAAAAGGGCAAAGGGAAAGAAATGGAAACTTGAAGTAGAATGGCAAACATGTTGTCACTCCCGTGAAGAAGACCAAAGCTGGACCAAAGCCTGAAACTGAGTGCTTACACTGCAAAGGAAATGGTCACTAGAAGTGGAAATGCCCTGAATATTTGGTGGATAAGAAGGATGGCAAAGTGAACAAGGGTATATTTGATATACATGTTATTGATGTGTGCCTTACTAGTGTTTATAGTAGCCCCTGAGTATTTGATACTTGTTCGGTTACTAAGATTACTAACTCAAAACAGGAGTTACATAATAAACAGAGACTAGTTGAAGGGAAGTGACGATGAGTGTTGGAAATAGTTCCAAGATTGATATGATCATCATCACACACTCCCTATATTTTCGAGATTAGTGTTAAACCTAAATAAATGTTATTTGGTGTTTGCGTTGAGCATAAATATGATAAGATCATGTTTATTGCGATACGATTATTCATCTAAGATAAAGAATAAATTGTTATTCTGTTTACATGAATGAAACCTTCTATGGTCATACACCCAATGGTGATAGTTTATTGAATCTTGATCGTAGTGATACACATATTCATAATATTGATGCCAAAAGATGCAAAGTTAATAATGATAGTGCAACTTATTTGTGGCACTGCCGTTTGGGTCATATCGGTGTAAAGCGCATGAAGAAACTCCATAAAGATGGATTTTTGGAATCACTTGGTTATGAATCATTTGATGCTTGCGAACCGTGCCTTTTGGGCAAGATGACTAAAACTCCGTTCCCCGAAACAATGGAACGAGCTACTGACTTATTGGAAATAATACATACCGATGTATGCGATCCGATGAGTGTTAAGGCTCGCGGCATGTATCGTTATTTTCTGACCTTCACAGATGATTTGAGCAGATATGGGTATATCTACTTGATGAAACATAAGTCTGAAACATTTGAAAAGTTGATAGAATTTCAGAGTGAAGTGGAAAAACATCGTAACAAGAAAATTAAAGTTTCTACGATCTGATCGTGGAGACGAATATTTGAGTTACGTGTTTGGTCTTCATTTGAAACAATGTGAAATAGTTTCGCAACTCACGCCACCTGGAACACCACAATGTAATGGTGTGTCAGAATGTCGTAATCGTACTTTACTAGATATGGTGCGATCTATGATGTCTCTTATCGGTTTACCACTATCGTTTTGGGGTTATGCATTAGAGACAACTGCATTCACGTTTAATAGGGCACCATCTAAATCCGTTGAGACGACACCGTATGAACTATGGTTTAGTAGTAAACCTAAGCTGTCGTTTCTTAAAGTTTGGAGTTGCGATGCTTATATGAAAAACCTTTTCAACTTGATAAGCTCGAACCCAAATCGGAGAAGTGCGTCTTCATAGAATACCCAAAGGAAACTGTTGGGTACACCTTCTATCACAGATCCGAAGGCAAGATATTCGTTGCTAAAAATGGATCCTTTCTAGAGAAGGAGTTTCTCTCGAAAGAAGTGAGTGGGAGGAAAGTAGAACTTGATGAGGTAACTGTACCTTCTCCCAAATTGGAAAATAGTTCATCACTGAAATCAGTTCCAGTGATTCCTACACCAATTAGTGAGGAAGCTAATGATGATGATCATGAAACTTCAGATCAAGTTTCTACAGAACCTCGTAGGTCTTCCAGAGTACAGTCCGCACCAGAGTGGTACGGTAATCCTGTTCTGAAAGTCATGTTACTAGACCATGACAAACCTACGAACTATGAGGAAGTGATGATGAGCCCAGATTCCACGAAATGGATGGAGGCCATGAAATCTGAGATAGGATCCATGTATGAGAACAAAGTGTGGACTTTGGTGGACTTGCCCGATGATCGGCAAGCCATAGAAAATAAATGGATCTTCAAGAGGGAGACGGACGCTGATAGTAGTGTTACTATACAAAGCTAGACTTGTCAAAAAAGGTTTTTGACAAAGTTCAAGGTGTTGAATACAATGAGATTTTCTCACTCGTATCGATGCTTAAAAGTCTGTCCGAATCATGTTAGCAATTGCCACATTTTATGAAATTTGGCAAATGGATGTCAAAACTACATTCCTTAATAGATTTATTAAAGAAAAGTTGTATATGATACAACCAGAAGGTTTTGTCAATCCTAAAGGTGCTAACAAAATGTGCAAGCTCCAGCGATCCATCTATGGACTGGTGTAAGCATCTCAGAGTTGGAATATACGCTTTGATAAGTTGATCAAAGCATATAGTTTTATACAGACTTGCGGTGAAGCCTGTATTTACAAGAAAGTGAGTGGGAGCTCTGTAGCATTTCTAATATTATATGTGGATGACATATTGTTGATTGTAAATGATATAGAAATTCTGGATAGCATGAAAGGATACTTGAAAAAGAGTTTTTCAAAGCAAGACCTCAGTGAAGCTGCTTACACATTGAGCATCAAGATCTATATAGATATATCAAGACGCTTGATAAGATTTTTCAATGAGTACATACCTTGATAAATTTTTGAAATAGTTCAAAATGGAACAGTCAAAGAAGGAGTTCTTGCCTGTGATGCAAAGGTGTGAAGTTGAGTAAGACTCAAGACCCGACCATGGCTGAAAATAGAAAGATAATGAAAAGTCATTCCCCATGCCTCAGTCATAGGTTCTATAAAGTATGCTATGCTATGAACCAGACCTATTGTATACCTTGCTCTGAGTTTGACAAAAGGAATACAATTTTGATCTAAGAGTAGATCACTGGACAGCGGTCAAGAATATCCTTAGTGAGGACTAAGGAGATGTTTCTCGATTATGGAGGTGATAAAAGAGCCCGTCATAAAAAGTTACAATGATGCAAACTTTTACACCAATCTAGATGACTCTAAGTCTCAATCTGGATATATATTGAAAGTGGGAGCAATTAGCTAGAGTAGCTCCGTGCAGAGCATTGTGGACATAGAATATTTGCAAAATACATACGGCTCTGAATGTGACAGACCCGTTGACTAAGCTTCTCTCACGAGCAAAACATGATCACACCTTAGTACTCTTTGGGTGTTAATCACATAGCAATGTGAACTAGATTATTGACTCTAGTAAACCCTTTGGGTGTTGGTCACATGACGATGTGAACTATGGGTGTTAATCATATACAGATATGAATATTGGTGTTAAATCACATGGCGATGTGAACTAGATTATTGACTCTAGTGCAAGTGGGAGACTGAAGGAAATATGCCCTAGAGGCAATAATAAAGTTATTATTTACTTCCTTATTTCATGATAAATGTTTATTATTCATGCTAGAATTGTATTAACCGAAAACATAATACATGTGTGAATACATAGACAAACATAGTGTCACTAGTATGCCTCTACTTGACTTGCTCGTGAATCAAAGATGGTTAAGTTTCCTAGCCATGGACAAAAGAGTTGTCATTTGATTAACGGGATCACATCATTAGGATAATGATGTGATTGACATGACCCATTCCGTTAGCCTAGCACTTGATCGTATAGTATGTTGCTATTGCTTTCTTCATGACTTATACATGTTCCTGTAACTATGAGATTATGCAACTCCCGTTTGCCGTAGGAACACTTTGGGTGCTACCAAACGTCACAACGTAACTGGGTTATTATAAAGGAGTACTACAGGTGTCGCCAAAGGTACATGTTGGGTTGGCGTATTTCGAGATTAGGTTTTGTCACTCCGATTGTCGGAGAGGTATCTCTGGGCCCTCTCGGTAATGCACATCACTATAAGCCTTGCAAGCAATGTATGTAATGAGTTAGTTAAGGAATGATGCATTACGTAACGAGTAAAGAGACTTGCCGGTAATGAGATTGAACTAGGTATTGGATACCGACGGTCGAATCTCGGGCAAGTAACATACCGATGACAAAGGGAACAAAGTATGTTGTTATGCGGTTTGACCGATAAAGATCTCCGTAGAATATGTAGGAGCCAATATGGGTATCCAGGTTCTGCTATTGGTTATTGACCAAGAATAGTTCTAGGTCATGTCTACATAGTTCTCGAACCCGTAGGGTCCGCACGTTTAAGGTTTCGATGACAGTTATATTATGAGTTTATGAGTTTTGATGTACCGAAGGAGTTCGGAGTCCCGGATGAGATCGGGGACATGACGAGGAGTCTCGAAATGGTCGAGACGTAAAGATCGATATATTGGACGACTATATTCGGAGTTCGGAAAGGTTCCGAGTGATTCAAGTATTTTTCGGAGTACCGGAGAGTTACGGGAATTCGCCGGGGAGTATATGGGCCATATTGGACCATACGGGAATAGAGGAGAGAGGCCAAAAGGAAGGAGGCCTGCGCCCCCCCCCCTCTGGTCCGAATTGGACAAGGGGCGCAGCCCCCCTTTCCTTCTTCGTCTCCCCCTCTTTCCCCTTCTCCTCCAAGAAGGGAGGTGGAATCCTACTAGGACTAGGGAGTCCTAGTAGGACTCCACACTTGGCGCGCCCCCTCCTAGGGCCGGCCTCCTCCCCCCTTGCTCCTTTATATACGGGGCATCCCATGACACACAAGTTGATCTACGGATTGTTCCTTAGCCGTGTGCGGTGGCCCCTCCACCATATTCCACCTCGGTCATATCGTCGCGGAGTTTAGGCGAAGCCCTACGCCGGTAGAGCATCATCATTGTCACCACGCCGTCGTGCTGACGGAACTCATCCCCGACACTTTGCTGGATCGGAGTCCGGGGATCGTCATCGAGCTGAACGTGTGCTGAACTCGGAGGTGCCGTACGTTCGGTACTTGGATCGGTCGGATCGTGAAGACATACGACTACATCAACCGCGTTGTCATAACGCTTCCGCTTACAGTCTACGAGGGTACGTGGACAATACTCTCCCCTCTCGTTGCTATGCCATCACCATGATCTTGCGTGTGCGTAAGAAATTTTTTGAAATTACTACGTTCCCCAACAGATGTTGAGTACACCACAGTCCTGGGACGAGAGAAGGATCTAAAGTAGGAAGAGAGGAAGAAGCCCGCCGTGATCCAGGTTCGCGTGCATGACTTATGCTTGGTCTACCACATATGCCATGCCGATGTTGAATGCCAGGATTTTAAGAACTTCCTCAAGAGCGACCTAGTCAAATTCGTTACTGTAGACTTTACAAACAACGAAAGAGTCCTGGGTCGGATAGGCCTTGTTGTAGGCAACCCCTTCGACCTCTAGAAGAATTGGCTGGTGCCCTCCAGTGGTCAGCCTTCAATGCTGACCCTGGCTGGAGAAACCTCCGTACACGTTTCATCATCATGCATGGCAGCGGAATGTACTAGATATAGACCACATCCACTACGCTGCAATGGATGGCTACCTTTGTTTCAATATCAACAAGGGTTGGATGAAGAGACAGAGCCAAGTGTGCGGTACAAGCAAAGAAGTATCAGCCAAGAGGAAGAGGGACAAGGACGAAGTCGATTACGTGGACGAGCACTCCGAGTAAGGTGGCAGTGTCGTTGCTCATGATGGTTCTAATGCAGTGTCCACCGGATTAGTTGCATAGTTTAATTTCAGGTGTGCTTAGTTTAATTTGAGGGATGTGTTGTGCTGAGCCCCCAGCAGAACTATGTTATGTTTCTTCTCGTTACTTTAACTCTTTAGTACGTACATACTAGTATTTATTACATTTCATCTTTTAGTTGGTATAGTACTACCACTTGTTTCTTCACATTATATACGTACAATATATATGGCCAACATCATATAGCCAGCAGTTTAGTTGTCAAAGAATTCCAGGATGCTTAGTTTTGTCAAAGAATTCCAGGGTGCATAGTTTTATTTGAGGGGTGGGTTGTGTCGGACAACATTATTATGACTCAAATCTCTTTCGCCATGTTATAATAGTACTATATGCATAATTTGGGGACGAGCGCTCTTTATATGTACCTCCTTTTTTTTAATTTCAAGTTTTGCTCCATGCCGCAATCCATCGATACTACTAATGTACAAAAGTATACATTTTTAAAAGGCTAGAGGGCGGGGCACTCTAGCTTGGTCGGTTTCACGAGAGGCGAGGGCCTTTGTGATTTGATGGCTCATTACTGCTGGAAGGCGGGGCCTTGTGATTTGACTGCTTGTATAAATGTGCCGACGACCTAAGGAGGAGCAAAGAACCGTGCGGTATACTCAAGTTTTCCACTGGAGTAGTACTATGACGGAGGAGCACGAAACACGGCAACCCAGTGCCATATGGCGATAAAATATGATCTAATTTGCTAGTCATCTCATTGTTAGCATTGTTCTATTCATGCCTCACAGAGAACGTGACACGTGCGGCGAAACACCCGAAGCAAAAGATGAAACACAGGAGCAAAAGAAGAAGGAAGATTATCACCCCAAATGATCTAATTCACCGTGGAGTCATAACTGCTTATTCATCGCCTCCACGACCTCCATCTCCTTGCGTGTCTCCTCTGCCATCTTCTTCATTCTATCCATGATGCGGGATTTCTCAATGCGAGACTTCATCATCTGTTCCACGACCGCATTACATACCTTCACAGCAGTTGGGTCCTCGATACGGAGGTTTGCCAACTCCTCCTTTTGTTCCAAGACGAGGGCCTGCAGCATTTTCATCGAGGAACTACTATTCTCATGCAACTTCTTCCAGCCGGCGTTCTTCTCCTTCAATAGGTCGAGCTTGTGGCAGAGCTTCGCCTTGTCCTCCTGAAGTTGCAGGATTTTGCGGGTCACCTTCTTCTCCGAGGCAATGCTCTTCTTCAGCAGCATCACCAAGCCGGCGGTCAACTCCCCCTGCTTATTGAGCTCAGCGGGCATGTCGTCGAGGCTCTCGTTCAGCAGCTCCACCAAGCCATGGATGAACTCCTTCTGCTTATTGAGGTGCTTATTGAGCTGATCAGGCATGCCATGGAGGGATAACGACTCCAACGCCGCCGGCTCGACATGTTCGATTCCGCGGCTAGGGCGCTCCTGGGAGCCATCGCCTGCCCATGAGAGATCTTTCGAGGTCTCTGCATGGCAGCGAGCCCTCTCTTTTTTCCGCAGCCTTGTTTGCCGCTCCCTTGTTACGAGTAGTTCTCGACCTAGAGCTCTGCTCACCGGCCATGGCAAGGACGGATAAAGAAGAAGCACTTATGAGGAGGAAAGGTAGATTAATTTTCGGTTAGGTAGTTCCCCTGTTTATAACCTAAGTACTAGCACTAGTACTAATACCTGCATAGTGGGAACACATTCAGGTTCAGTACATACTAGTAGGTGTGAGCAGGCTTTCGAATGTGATGGGAACAAGGTAAAGATTAATTGATGGTTTTGGTTTCGAGGCCTGAAATGGCTCCCGATGAGTTTAGTGGAACATAAATTTCAAGTAGACTACACTGCTCAAATGCGTAAATATTATGTTACTGTCAAAAATTGGCACAAAATACGAAGGAGACCCATGGAAGTACTACAAGCAACCCATGATTTAACTACTCGCATGCGCGCAGTGGAGTAGTAATGTCTTTCTTCCGCCCTCACGTCCACTCAATTTGCATGCGCTGTATTAATTGACCATCAATGAAGTGAACGACTTTACACGCGTCAAATTATCACATGGGGTGGATCTTGGTACAAAATTGCATCCGCCCGTGTACCCGCATGTGCGTGCGAGGGAATGAGTGCGTGCGTGGCGTGCGTGCACATCTTCGCTTCATGCATGTACCGCCAATATGGCTCAGGGAGGACAAGTACATTCTTTTGGAACCAGCAGCACGTCACTGTGATCAATCCACACTAGGAGGTCACGATAATGCCTCCACATGTGCCACGTGGCTTCATAAACTGTAAGAGAGACACTGTGTAGCGTGCCATTGGAATTCTAATTTACGTGTTTTGCACATACTCGAAGTACTAGTAAGGTACACGTGCATTGCATGCATCAGATTTTGCAACCAAATTATGAATAAATACCACACTATAGCATGTAAGCTCTAAGTCATATATGCCTGATGTAGACCTTCGTTTAATTCTTATAGTTCATCTCATTCAAAATCAATTAGTTTTTATAAAAATCTAGGGCCTCTTGGATTCGTAGGATTTCCAAAACGCGGGAATAGGAAAAACATGGGATTATAGTGGAATGTCGTCTTGAATCCTACAGGATTGTACGAGTGTTTGATTGTGCATAGAAAAAACGCAAAATTCTTTCAAAGAGGTTTGAGTGGATGGGATGTTTCTATGAAATCTAGTGCAAATGAATCATATGGAAAAATTCCTATGGTTTACAATCCTACGAATCAAACAACCAAGATAGGAAAAATTCTTAAGGATTAGAATCCTCTAAAATTCCTTTGAGAATCCTTTGAATCAAAGAAGCCCTTAATCTATTTTATGATTCATGGAACTGTGCGTTGTAAAGCATAAAGTAAAAACAAATAATGGCAATTCAACTAGAAAAAAAGTTTGGACAGTTATGATATGGAAGATTCTAGAACAAAGGAGAACCACTATTGTTTTGAGGTTTGTGCATTATGCTTAAGTTCAACCATGGAGTCTGCTAGATTGTACATGTGGCACAATCCGGTGGGGGGCTAGAAGATGGTGCAAGGGGCCGAGTGGAGGGAGACTATGAAGGAGTGCGCAAGTGCGAGATCGATATTTAGAGAGAGGGGGCGAGAACGTGCACTGTTGCACGCAGTGGCGGAGCCATGAAAAATAAATGAGCTAGGGGGACAAGCATTGCTAATCCTTTACGAGGAGGGCCAATTCATGAACTTAAACCATTTTTACCAGCAATTGTCTAATGATCACATTCATATTAGCCTCGATATATAGTGATGTTAGGGGGGGGGGGCTGGGCCCTTGCTGCCCCCTGTCTTCTCCATCGTGCGCGTGTCTGAGAGATGAAGCGGAAGGCATGGATGATGAGAGGGGGATGTTGGATATATAATTAATGTGGGTGTATTAGCTATATATGTAATCCTATATACAGAGGTATAGATTGATCGATGTGGACGCGGGAAAGAGGGTGAGACCTCACTAGATATATAGATTGATCGGTTTGTGTGGAAAACTATGAAAGACCTAGCTATATACAGACACACATAGAGGAACATTGATCGTTGCGCATGCACACGTGAGAGATAAAGAATGCCCGATATGATGGTGAGGGGGATGTGTGTGGGTGTGTGCCTTCATGGGAGACCGACCTTGAAAGGATCGATAGGTTGACTAGAGGGGGAGGTGAATAGGCAACTAACAATTTTTAAGCTTTTCTTTACCAAATTAAACTTTGCAACAAAATAGGTTGTCTAGATGTGCAACTAGGTGAGCAACCTATATGATGCAATAACAACTAGCACACAAGCAAGCAAAGGATGTAAAACAAGTAGGCTTGCAAAAGTAAAGGCACGAAATAACCAAGAGTGGAGCCGGTGGAGACGAGGTTGTGTTACCGGAGTTCCTTCCTTTTAAGGGGAAGAACGTCTCCGTTAGAGCGGTGTGGAGGCACAATGCTCCCCAAGAAGCCACTAGGGCCACCGTATTCTCCTCACGCCCTCACACGATGCGAGATGCCGTGATTCCACTATTGGTGCCCTTGAAGGCGGCAACCGAACCTTTACAAGCAAGGTTGGGGCAATCTCCACAACAAACGGAGGCTCCCAACAACAACAACACCACGAAGCTTCACCACAATGGAGTATGGCTTCGAGGTGACCTCAACCGTCTAGGGTGCTCAACACCCAAGAGTAACAAGATCCGCAAGGGATAAGTGGGAGGAATCAAATATCCTGTGGTGGAAGTGTAGATCGGACCCTTGTCACCCAATCCCGAGCAAATCAACAAGTTTGATTGTCTAGGGAGAGAGATCGGGCGAAAATGGAGCTTGGAGCAACAATGGAGCTTAGAGGTGGAAGAGGTAGTCAACTAGAGGTAGAAGACACCCCTTATATAGTCATGGGAAAAATCCAACCGTTATCCACATGTTCAGCCCGCGACGCACGGTACTACCGGTCCAGGGGCGCGGTACTACCGCGAGGCTGCGCGGTACTACCGTGGAGGGCCACGGTACTACCGCGGCAGCTGTACAGGCCGGAACTAGTCTGACTAGGGGGCAGTACTACCGCTCGCGCGGTACTACCGCTTCCCCTTACGGTACTACCGCAAGGAAGGAGAGTCACGGCCTGGGAAGGGCGTGGATGAAATAAATTACATCCGTGCCTACTTCCGCTGAAACTGGGGTGGTACAAAAACCCGACGCGGTACTACCGCTTGCGAGGCACGGATGTAAAAAAATTACATCCGCGCCTACTACCGTGACACTACGGTACTAGGTTGGGGGGCCACGGTACTTCGACTCCTAGGGAGCGGTACTACCATGGGCCCCGCGGTACTACCGCGCTGGACGAGTGGTACTACCGTGGTGGACGCGGATGTAAAAAATTACATCCGCCCCTACTACCGCACCGGAGCGGCACAAGGCCTGGGTGCCGCGGTACTACCACTCCACAGGAGAGGTACTACCGTGACACCTAGCGGTACTACCGCTTGTACCTGCGGTACTACCGCAAGTACAGCAGTAGTCGCCAGGTTTCCGCATAACCAAGATAACGACGGGCAGCTCCAAAGTGCAGGGAAAGGAGGGACAAGTGTACGTGTTGATTCCACCCAAACCTTTCCGACGCGGACCCCCTCTTAATAGTACGGCTCTCCTACGACTCAACTCCACCAAAGAGAAACGTAGAACAACGCCGACTTCAATAGTCTCCGAGGGGCACCGAATCGTCTTGTGCCTAGAGATGAAGTATCCGAGAGACTCAAGGCACACGATTAGTCCGCAAAAGCGTTGTCATCAATCACCAAAACACTTAAGGGATAAATATGCCCTTACAATCTCCCCCTTTTTGGTGGATTGATGACAACACGGGATTTGCACATAGATAAGATAATTGAGAGCAAGGGCAAACACTACCTCTCTAAAATATAGACGGGCTCCCCCTAGATGTGTGCACTTTAGATGAATGCTTTGGACTGCATAGCACACGGACTAGGATCAACACTCCCCCTATATTTTAGAGACCAAGGCATGATAATAAGCATAGCATAGCATGATAATAAGCATAGCATAAAGATTGCACAATATAACAGAAGCTTGCTAGGATAGATAGAGTGCATATGTCTTACACCATACGAAGTAAAGTAACCAAGGTTCAAACGAGAAAGCAGCAAATAGTTCAACTGAGAAAGCAGCAAACACACGACACACACGACTCGCAAACTCGCATCAAGACGCCAAAAAGGCAGAGAGGACACCTACACTGACAAGAGGTGGCTCAAGCAGAGAACTCGTCCCAATCCTCTCCGTCGGACTCCTCTGCAGCTGGAATGGTCTCCTCGACATCCTCCTCAGAATCAATCCACCTGTAGCCTTGCTTCTCCATCCACTCGGTCTCAGGAGTGATGCGCTCCTCAGACCCGCCAGACACATCCTCACCATAGAGCTGCAAGATCTTGTTGTGCCAGCAACAACTCTCCTTGGACTCCACGTGAGCCCTGTACTGCCCCTTGGCTTGCATGTAGAAAAGAGACTTCATCTTATCCTTCAACTTCTTGGCCCAAGATGGCCTAGAGACACTCTGGGAGGGCCTAGCAGTACGGCCCTCAGCAACATCCTCGGCGCCAACATCCTCCTCATCAACAGTAGCCCTAGTAGCAGTCGCCTCAGCACGAGTAGCGGTGTTGGCCCAGTTAGATTTGATACGCAGACAAATGGGCTCATGGCGAATCCAATCGGGAGCAAGGAACTCCTCCTCAGGGTACATCTTCTCCCAAGTCTTCGAAATCAGCCGAAACAGATAGGGCCCATAGATAGGCACCTTGCGGTTGA
Source organism: Triticum timopheevii (assembly GCA_963921465.1). NCBI lineage: Eukaryota > Viridiplantae > Streptophyta > Magnoliopsida > Poales > Poaceae > Triticum > Triticum timopheevii. The sequence continues at coordinate 174,338,378 of OY997264.1, read as the reverse complement.
ACACTATAAACCGAAGCTCACACCACATGATGTGTGAGACATCAAGTGGCTGAGACTGAGTCGAACGAGCCTCCTGGCAGATGAGCATCATATCCACCATATAGGCATGAACCATGTCTTTGTCACCGATGTGTGGGAACAAGGAGTTGCGGAAGATGCGTTACATGATATCCAGAAAGGGGTCGAGTACCAAAGTTGTCTTGCGACTGGCGAGCGCCTTCTCAACCATGAACGGGGTAAGCTTGTCCTTGTTGGCAGAATCAGCATTGCCATGGGGGCGAACACCCACTGGAGTGTTAAGCCCATCATCAGGAACCTGAAGCAGATCCATGAACTCCTTCCAGGTAGCAGACAGTTGGCGGCCATTGGTCATCCAGGTCATCCTCCTTTCTTCATTAGGGTGAAAGTACACTGAGGCAAAGAACTGACAGATAATCTCAGGGTCATAGTCCAGGTGGAAAGAGATCACATGCTCAATGCCAAACTGCTCCACCAAGTCCAGAGCCTCTCCAAAGTAGTCATGGAACTTGTCCTTCCTCATGTGGTGCATATCAATCCACTTCACCTCCACAGAGGTATTCTGCTTGTTCTTGATGACATCCAAATAGATGTTGGTCTATGTCTTGTTCCAGAACAGCTCACAACCTCTGACGGTGGACCACGGATGCACATAAGGGTGAAGCTGCCTGAGACGAACATACTCAGTGGGGGAGATCTCATCCATGCCCTTAGCGGGCTCCTTGTGCTTGCTAGCAGAGGTCTTGACATTGCGCTTGGAGGCAGACGATCCCTCTGGAACTTCTCCTGGGTTGCGCAGACGCTTGGAGCTAGTGTCACGACTGGGATTGGACCGGCGAGAGCCACCACCTGAGACACACATGCAAAGCACCAAAGACACGAAGAAGATCAATGCAAAGGCCATGATAAAGCACAGGAAACACATAGAAGGCATACGAGAAAGTTGGCATGCGATAGATGTGAGCCACGGTAGGACTGCCACTGTCTGCGGTACTAAAAGGTTAGTACTGCTCCAAATGCGGTAGTACCGTGCGAGGTCACGTTAGTACCATGGCTGGAGCCGAAGTAAGCTCTTAGTACCGCACAGGGCGCGGTAGCACTGTGCAAGCGGTAGTACCGCGCCATACGGGCGGTAGTACCGCGTCGCGTCAGATCTAACTGGTGATTTGAATCTGAAAAGAACCGCGAAACACCGGCGGTGCTACGGTGATCAGATCTAGCGTAAGACAACAATACAAGTATAAATCCTATGCAATACTACACTCCTTCATCCTACTCTTGCAGAGATTAAGCCTATGAATCTCAAGAACACACAAGCCTCCCCTAAAACCTAAAAGCACCAAACACAATCAAAAGGAGAGGGAGTTGGGGAAAAACCTTGGTCCATAGCAAGAGCACGTGGTGGGGAACGATCCCACTGGTCGGAATCACGGGAGGGCAGCCAGTGGAGGAGATCCGGCGACGAACGCTGACTCCGTTCTTGAGCACGGGAGAGGAGGAGACGACATGGAGAGAGAGGACACGAATGGGTATGGGGAGTTAGAACTCCCCCTGCCCGTCCTTATCAACACACGCTCGAACCGGCGCGGTAGTACCACATATCATCGCGGTAGTACCGCTTGGGCGGAAGTACCGCGCCGAGGCGGTAGTACCGCTCAACCAGGCGGTAGTAAAAAATTACTGCCGCGTGGGGACGGTAGTACCATGCTCCCACCAGCGGTAGTACCATGGCTAGCTGCGGTAGTACCGTAGCTGGCCGCGGTAGTACCGTGAGCTCAAGTCACTGCAGGTTTCAAACACGAGAGGAAAAAGCCTTTGCATGGGAACTTTTCTCACACAAGAAACCATAAGAACACGCACAGACCAGAGGTAAGAGGACAGCAAGAAACCACCAAGCGACAAAGCCTCTCGAGGAGAGAAGGCGGTGGCCGAAGCCACCTATGTTTGAGTTGAATGGTATGGCACCGCGAAGAATTATCCTTGGGCCCATGACCAAAACTCGTCTTTGAAGCACAAGTACCATCAAAAATGGCTAATGTGAAAGAGGTGATCTATTTATGCATAATGGGGGGAGGGAGAGTTCATTGAGAGAACAACACTCCCCCTATGTCCATGCCTACACCTAAACGAGACAACAAGTTGAGTGTGGTGGGGGGTGCACGGTTTCAAGTCACATTGCTCAAATCAATGATATTTAGCTCATGCCTTAACTCGCGAAATCTTGCTTCATCCAAGGGCTTCGTGAAAATATCTGCAAGGTTATCATGAGTGTTGACATACTTGAGCTTGATCTCCCCTCGCCTAATGTGATCCCGGATGAAGTGATACCGAATCTCAATGTGCTTCATCTTGAAGTGTTGCACCGGGTTGAGAGAAATCTTGATGGCACTCTCATTATCACACCAAAGAGGCACTTTGTCACAAATGACACCATACTCCTTTAAAGTTTGCCTCATCCATAGGAGTTGAGCACAACAACTACCGGCAGCCACATACTCCGCTTCGGTGGACGAGAGAGACACACAACTTTGCTTAGACCAACTTACCAAAGAGCAACCAAGAAATTGGCACCCTCCGGAAGTGGACTTCCTATCCACTTTGTCTCCCACCCAATCGGAATCCGTGAAACCTTCAAGCTTGAAGTTTTCTCCTCTTGGGTACCATAAGCCAAAGTTTGGGGTATGAGCCAAATATCGAAAGATTCGCTTGACCGCCACAAAGTGACTTTCCTTTGGTGCGGCTTGAAAACGTGCACACATCCCCACACTCAACATGATATCCGGTCTAGATGCACAAAGGTAAAGCAAGGAGACAATCATGGAGCGATATACCTTTTGATCCACCGCTTTACCATTGGGATCGATGTCAAGTTGGCACTTGGTAGGCATTGGAGTAGTAGCCGGCTTGACATCACTTAGCTTGAATCTTTTAAGCATGTCTTGAGTGTATTTGGCTTGGTTGATGAAGGTTCCTTATCTTCTTTGTTTGATGTCAAAACAAAGGAAGAACTTCAACTCTCCCGTCGAAGACATCTTGAACTTGGAGGTCATGAGAGCGGCAAATTCCTCATTGAAAGCTTTGTTAGGAGAACCAAAGATAATGTCATCAACATATAGTTGGCATACAAACAACTCCCCGTTGACCTTCTTAGTAAAAAGAGTGGGGTCGATTAGCCCCACCTCAAATCCACGATCTTGTAACAAGTCGGTAAGGTGGTCATACCACGCACGTGGGGCTTGTTTAAGGCCATAGAGTGCCTTATCGAGTTGATACACATGATCCGGAAAGTAGGGATCCTCGAACCCGGGGGGTTGCTTGACATAGACCAACTCATTAATAGGACCATTAAGAAAAGCACTTTTCACATCCATTTGTTGCAACTTAAAGTTGTGATGGGAAGCATAAGCAATCAACAAACGAATGGATTCAAGATGAGCAACGGGAGCAAAGGTTTCACCGTAGTCGATACCCTCGACTTGGGAGTAGCCTTGTGCTACCCAATCTCGCCTTGTTGCGAATGATGTTCCCATGAGCATCTTGCTTGTTCTTGAAGATCCACATGGTTCCAATGATGTTGTGGTTCCCGGATGGTCTTGGCACCAATCTCCACACCTTGTTGTACTCGAAGTTGTTGAGTTCTTCATGCATGGCATTAAGCCAATCCGAGTCTTCAAGCGCCTCATAGACCTTTTGGGGTTCAACACAAGAGACAAACGCGTGATGTTCACAATAGTTTGCCAATTGTCTACGAGTGCTTACCCCCTTTCTTAGGCTTCCAACCACATTTTCCATGAGATGGCCTTGGGCGGTGAGCTTGGAAGCAATCTTCGCGGCACGACACTCTAATTCCTCCTCGGATGTGGAAGGAGGAGGGTTGACTTGATCATCTTGAGTGCCGTCTTGAGCTTGTTCTTGATCTTGAGGTTGCTCTTGATCTTGAACTTGCTCGAGGGGGAGAACTTGACCTTGGGCATCATTTAGAGGTTCACCACCGTCTTGAGGTTGATGTTGCCCTTGGTCTTGTTCACGAGGTTGAGGGCCTTCACTTTGTTCTTCGGAAGCGTGTGGGTCTTGATGAGGTGATGGCTCTACTTGAGTAGAGCATTGTCCTTCTCCTTCGGCCGCAAGGGGTTCCTCAATGGGTAGGATTTGACCAATACCCATTCTTCTTATGGCTTGGGGAGGAATTTCATCACCTACATCACAAGTACCACTTTGCTCCACTTGGGAGGCGTTATTTTCGTCAAACTCCATGTTACACGTCTCCTCAATGAGTCCGGTGGACTTGTTGAGGACACGGTAAGCATGAGAGTTTGTAGCATAACCAACAAATATGCCCTCATGAGCTCTAGCCTAAAATTTAGACAAACGGACACCTTTCTTGAGAATGAAACACTTACAACCGAACACCCGGAAGTACTTGAGGTTGGGCTTGTTGCCGGTGAGTATGTCATAAGGAGTCTTGTTCAAGCCTTTGCGAAGATAGAGCCGATTGGATGCATGACATGCGGTGTTGATGGCTTCGGCCCAAAAGTTGTATGGAGACTTGTACTCCGCCATCATGGTCCTTGCCGCATCCATCAACGCCCGGTTCTTCCTCTCCGCAACACCATTTTGTTGAGGGGTATATGGTGCAGAATATTGATGCTTGATCCCCTCATCACTAAGAAACTCATCCAAGGTGTAGTTCTTGAACTCGGTGCCGTTGTCGCTTCTTATTGTCAAGATCTTTGCATCATGTTGACGTTGGGCTTCATTTGCAAAGTTGATGACGGTTTGTTGGGTCTCACTCTTTCTCTTGAAGAAGTATACCCAAGTGTATCTTGAATAATCATCCACAATCACCAAGCAATACTTTCTTCCTCCAAGACTATCAAAGGATGGAGGCCCGAAAATATCCATGTGAAGGAGCTCCAAGGGTCTCTTTGAGTAGATGATGGTTGAAGGAGGGTGAGCCTTTTCATGAAGCTTTCCTTCGATACAAGCATTGCAAGCACGATCTTTGGCAAAACTAACATTTGTTAGTCCACGAACATGGTCCCCCTTGAGAAGACTTTGCAAAGATCTCATATTGACATGGGCTAAACGGCGATGCCAAAGCCATCCCACGTCAACTTTAGCCATTAGGCATGTCGCGGTCTTAGTGGGTCGCTCCGAAAAGTTAATCACATAGAGACCATTCTCGACATGCCCAACAAAGGCTACTTTAAGAGTCTTGCTCCACAAGAGGGCCACGGTATCAATATCAAAGAATGTAGCAAAGCCCCTGAGTGCAAGTTGACGAACGGAAAGTAAATTGAATGCAAGGGACTCAACAAGCATGCCTTTCTCGATCGTGAGATCATGAGAAATGACAACCTTGCCGAGACCCAATACCTTAGAATGTGATGCATCACCCCACTCGACATTGGTGGGCATAGATGGAATCTCTTGCACGTCCACCACCAAGTCCTTGCTCCCGGTCATATGATTTGTTGCTCCACTATCGAGCAACCATGACCCCCCACCGGAAGCAAACACCTACACGAGATCAATGCTTGGTTTTAGGTACCCATTTAGTAATGGGTCCTTTGATGTTAGTAACAAGGGTCTTGGGAACCCAAATAGACCATTCAATGTACTCATAAGAAGAACCAAAAAATTTAGCATAAATATGTCCATCACTAGCACGGCACAACACATATGACGGGTTAAAGTCGCCGGCTTTGTTTGAGGAAATGCTTTTGCCCTTTTGGACATCAACTCCCTTCAATTTCTCCTTCTTCTTCTTAGGAGCACCCTCTCCCTCTTTCACAAACGTTTGTTTGAGAGGAGGAGGACATTTGGTCTTGTTGTTCTTCTTCTTCTTGCTCTTGGACTTGGGTGCAAACCCAATTCCTTCTTTGGCCACAACTTCCTTTTGATTGCTCAAAAGGTCGTTGAGGTTCTTATCACCTTGAATGAAAGTCACAAGGCCTTTCTCAAGTTGATCCTTCAACTTGGCATTCTCCTCCACAAGATGCACATGCTCACAACATGGGTTAGTAGCACATGCGTTATCAATTATTACCATATGAGGAAAGGTGGCCTTTTCCTTGATTAGCTTAACTTGGAGTTGAGCACAAGACTCTTTCAGGTTAGCATGAGTACCCTTCAAGACCTTGTGGGCCTTGTCAAGTATCTCAAACTCCTCTTTGAGTCTAGCATGATCAACCCCAAGTTTGGCCTTCTCGGATGTTACCACACGAGACACGACAAGAGCATGATCAAGATCTTTCTTTAACTTAGCATGGTCATCATTGTGTGACTCCTCAAGAGTCAAACGATGCACACGCTCTTCCTCAAGAGCATTAGAGAGATCCGATATCTCATCGGCATAGTCACGACTATGACCTTCCATCTTGGAGATGGTTTCTTCGTGAGCCTCGATCATGTCATCGGCCTCACCAAGTTGTTCCAAGAGACCAACAAAGTGCTTCTTGGACTTTCCCTTGAGCTTACTCATAAAAGACTCAAATTCATTCACTTCCTCATTAGACTCAACATGTTCATCAATGCAATCCTCCGAGGAGGGATTAGTAATGATGGTGGTTGTGATGTTGGGGGTTACCTTGTTTGAAGCTTTAGCCATGAGACATTTGGCGGTGATGTTTTCGTTGGGTGATTCGAAGAGAGACACCCGGGGAGTAGTAGCAATGGAAACGGACGCCATGGCCATTGCTTCTTCATTTTCATCATCATCGACATCCTCTTGGTATTCTTCTTGAACCACCAACCCACGAGTGGGAGTCTTCTTGGCAAAGTTGTTCTTGTTGGGGAAGGACTTAGCTTTATCTTTTCGGATGAACTTGCCACCGTTGTCTTCCCGCTTCTCGTAAGGGCAATCTGCAATGAAATGGCTCACATTGCCACAGTTGAAGCAAGTTCTAACTCGTTGCTTGCCCTTGACGCCACTTGAGTTGTTCTTGTTGAAGTTGGGTCTTGAACTCTTCTTGCTCCAAAATTGTCTTGAGGCAAGGGCCATGTGCTCATGGTAATCAAACTTGGTGTCTTCGGGGTTGCTTTCCTCATCTTCCACTTCTTCCTCTTCTTCCATAGTGACCTTGGCATTCAAAGCAAGGTTAGGCTTCTTTGCTCTTTGAGAACGGAGCACCGCATTGTCGGTGGTCTTGTCCAAGATGCTCATTGCAACGAACTCATCTAACACTTCACTTGAGGTCATGGAGTGGAAGTCCGGTCGTTGACGAATGACGGAGGACATGGCCTTGTTGTAGGGCATCATGGCCTTGAGGAACTTCCGCTTGATCCAATTGTCATCCGTGTCCTTGCTTCCATTATCTCGAAGTGCGATCGCGAGTTTGGTTACTCTTCGGAAGAGCTCACGAGGTTCTTCATCTTCTTTCATTGCAAACTCATCGGCTTCATCTTGCACCACTTCATAGTTGGAGCGTTGAATGCTAGCACTTCCACGATAGAGACCCTCGACACATTTCCATGCTTCTTTAGCCATGACATGGGGTTGAAGATGAGGGAGATCTTCGGGAACGATTGCATCTTGGATGATGAAGAGAGCACTCTCATTGAATTGATTGTCCACGGCTTCTCGAGGGGTGAAGTTGCTTGGGTCATGAGGATAAAAACCTTCTTCAATGATTCTCTAAAGGTTAGTGTTCACATGTTTCAAATGACGCTTAAAGCGATAGACCCAAGAATCAAAATCTTCATGTTTCTCATATTTAGGAGGTGGACCGGCATGATTCATATGAGTGGAGGGGATTGGCCCTCCATAAGTCGGAGGTTCCACATGGGCAAAGATGCCGGTACCATTTCTACCACTAATAGAAGGACTCTTATCAATGTTAGCTTCCCCCTTGTCGGAGGAAGCATCCGTCACCTTGTTGGTGGGATCACCCACTTTCGTCGGCGCGGTAGATTTTTTAAGTCCTTCTAGGAATTCCTGAAACATGTCCTTGACCTCGGTCGTCATGGAGGTTTTCAATGTTTCCAAAGCCACATTGAATTCCTCACGTGAGATCGAGTTACCCCCATCTCCCGTATATGAGATCGGGTTCGCACCGGAGTGCTCTCCCACCTCATCTACGACATCAACCATACTCTTTGGACGGTAAAGTCCTTAAAAAGAGACGAGGCTCTGATACCAATTGAAAGGATCGATATGGTTGACTAGGGGGGGGGGTTGAATAGGCAACTAACAATTTTTAAGCTATTCTTTACCAAATTAAACTTTGCAACAAAATAGGTTGTCTAGATGTGCAACTAGGTGAGCAACCTATATGATGCAATAACAACTAGCACACAAGCAAGCAAAGGATGTAAAACAAGTAGGCTTGCAAAAGTAAAGGCACGAAATAACCAAGAGTGGAGCCGGTGGAGACGAGGATGTGTTGCCGGAGTTCCTTCCTTTTAAGGGGAAGTACGTCTCCGTTAGAGCGGTGTGGAGGCACAATGCTCCCCAAGAAGCCACTAGGGCCACCGTATTCTCCTCACGCCCTCACACGATGCGAGATGCCGTGATTCCACTATTGGTGCCCTTGAAGGCGGCAACCGAACCTTTACAAGCAAGGTTGGGGCAATCTCCACAACAAACGGAGGCTCCCAACAACAACAACACCACAAAGCTTCACCACAATGGAGTATGGCTTCGAGGTGACCTCAACCGTCTAGGGTGCTCAACACCCAAGAGTAACAAGATCCACAAGGGATAAGTGGGGGGAATCAAATATCCTGTGGTGGAAGTGTAGATCGGACCCTTGTCACCCAATCCCGAGCAAATCAACAAGTTTGATTGGCTAGGGAGAGAGATCAGGCGAAAATGGAGCTTGGAGCAACAATGGAGCTTAGAGGTGGAAGAGGTAGTCAACTAGAGGTAGAAGACACCCCTTATATAGTCATGGGAAAAATCCAACCGTTATCCACATGTTCAGCCCGCGACGCACGGTACTACCGCTCCAGGGGCGCGGTACTACCGCGAGGCTGCGCGGTACTACCGTGGAGGGCCATGGTACTACCGCGGCAGCTATACAGGCCGGAACTAGTCTTACTAGGGGGCAGTACTACCGCTCGCGCGGTACTACCGCTCCCCCTTGCGGTACTACCGCAAGGCAGGAGAGTCACGGCCTGGGAAGGGCGCGGATGAAATAAATTACATCCGTGCCTACTTCCGTTGAAACTGGGGTGGTACAAAAACCCGACGCGGTACTACCGCTCGCGAGGCGCGGTACTACCGTGGCGGGCGCGGATGTAAAAAATTACATCCGCGCCTACTACCGTGACACTGCGGTACTAGGTAGGAGGGCCACGGTACTTTGACTCCTAGGGAGCGGTACTACCATGGGCCCCCGCGGTACTACCGCGCTGGACGAGCGGTACTACCGTGGTGGGAGCGGATGTAAAAAATTACATCCGGCCCTACTACCGCACCGGAGCGGCACAAGGCCTGGGTGCCGCGGTACTACCGCTCCAGAGGAGCGGTACTACCGTGACACCCAGCGGTACTACCGCTTGTACCTGCGGTACTACCGCAAGTACATCAGTAGTCGCCAGGTTTCCGCACAACCAAGATAACGACGGGCAGCTCCAAAGTGCAGGGAAAGGAGGGACAAGTGTACGTGTTGATTCCACCCAAACCTTTCCGACGCGGACCCCCTCTTAATAGTACGGCTCTCCTACGACTCAACTCCACCAAAGAGAAACGTAGAACAACGCCGACTTCAATAGTCTCCGAGGGGCACCGAATCGTCTTGTGCCTAGTGATGAAGTATCTGAGAGACTCAAGGCACACGATTAGTTCGCAAAAGCATTGTCATCAATCACCAAAACACTTAAGGGATAAATATGCCCTTACAGACCTGAAGAAAAAGATTGCATGTGTGCGATGGATAATGCAGACTGGTAGTGTGTGTGCATGCATGCACGAGAGAAAGTTAGTGGTACGATTATAAAAAGAAGACGATTGTGTGGGTGTAAAAGACTAGGTGAGGTCATAATCAATGTAAAGTTGAATTCAAATATTTGAATAAGAGATCATGATGTTTGAAACCCATGCATGCATGAATATAACGAAGATCTGCGTGGTGTGGTTTGGAAACGATCATGTTGTAATGTATACACATTGAACAAGGTCATACTGATTTGAATTTAGGATACCGATGGCAGACATCGTTTGGCCACATTGCATCCGTGCATGGACACACTATTCTAATTGGGGATGATGGGTGGATTTTGCATCACATATCTATATCTATACCCCTATATATATATTATATTTTATATTTTTTATATTGTGTGCGGGTAACTTTAACTTTGAAAGATGGTCGTTGGATGAGGCGAATCCGATGGTGCAGAGATGGCAAATTTGAGCACTACTAGCCGTTGGATATCATCTAGATTCCACCAGATTTTGCCACATGTACAATCTAGAAGACTCCATGGTTGATCTTAAGCATAATGCACAAAACCTCAAAACACAAGCACTTCTTTTTTGTTATAGAATCTTCTGTATCAGAATTGCCCAAATGTTTTTCTACATGATTTGCCATTATTTGTTTTTAGTTTATGTCTTACAACGCACAATTCCATGAATCTTAAAATAGATTAGCTTTCTTATAAAAACTAGATGATTTTGAATGAAATGAACTATAAGAATTAAAAGAACATCTACATCATGCATATATGACTTAAAGCTTACATGCTATAATGTGGTATTTATTCATAATTTGGTTGCCAAATCTCATGCGTGCAATGCACATGTACCTTACTAGTCTAAATGGTGTTTGTGTGTGTGTGTGTGCGTGTGTGTGTTGTGCGTGTTGAGGTGCGAATTGTCTTTTTTTGGGTACATGTTAAGCTTGTTCTCCCGAAATTTCAAGTCGCGCCTTGTTATTCCAAAATTCCAAGCTAGCGTCTCTGTCTATCGTGCTACGAAACTCCCGCCTCTTCAACCTGTGCCTTGTTACCCCAAAATATTTAAGATATATCTTTGTCTCGTTGTGCTCCGACAACTCCCTCCATCTCAACCCGCACCTTGCTATTCCAAAATTACAACGCACGCGAAATCTCCCACCTCCTGTGAAATCCCGACACGTGAAATGCCCGTGGTACCCCTTAACCGAAAGAACCACCTCAAATTGGTGGGGGTACTTTCATAACTTACCCCATATTTTGGACAAGCGCATCCCTAAGCCATGGTTCCCCATTCCCATCGCATCCGCCCACCAATTCGTACACCAAGGCCGCAAAAAACCCATGAAGCCCCACACCCTCCTCCGTCCGCCACCCATCCGGAGCCTCTTCCCCGACGACTTCGTCCACATCAACACCTCGTCGTCCCTCATCCACCGTACCGGATGAGGATCCGTCATCGATCTCGTCGTCTCGCCGGTTTAGCCACCCCGTCCTCCACCTCCAAGGAGCTGCCCCGACGTTCCCCTTTTCTTTCGCGCCACCTCCATTCCCATACCACCGTCTTCACCTGCACCACCAGAAGAGCATCATCATCACCGTTTCCTCGGATGAAGCTGCGGCCTAATCGGAGCCACCAAAGAGGTTGTACACTAATCGCCGCATTTTCTTCTTGATTCGATCTCATGGTGCTTCTGGCGCTCGGTCCCGAGCCGACACAGCGTGGCTCCATCCGCGGCGGCGTCGCTGGCCACTTCCTCCACGGTGTCGCTCCCTCGGCGTCGACGTCCACATCAGTAGGAGCTGATGCTGCTTTAGCTCTCGCTCGTGCTGCTGCTCTGCTCTTGCTCTCGGTCCCCTACCTGGTTTGCTCTTGCTATTGCTCTTGCTCTCGCTGCTGCTCTCGCTCTTGCTCTTGCTTGCGATGCTGCTCCGATTTAGCTACACCTTAGTCGACTGAATCGACTTTGGGGTCAGTCAATTTTCAGGGGGTGGAGTTAAGGAAGAACTAGCCGCAGCGGGGAGGGGGGCTCGCCGGAGAGGTACCCCACTATCTATCTTAGGGTTCGGGGTGGGGGCGGTGGTAGCCAGCGGTGGTGGGGCGGTGGCGTGGGGATCGCCAGACAAAAAATCTCGGCACGGGGGGGGGGGGGGGAGGGCATAGAGGGATGGCCGGGGCGGCGGCGGACCGGAGGTGGGGAGTGTTTTCTGGGCGGGCTGGGCGGTGCACCGCTGGCCGCGGGCGGCGGGGGGCGGCTGTTTGGCCGGTGGTGGCTGGCGGCTCAGGAGAGTGGAGGTTGAAGATGAACTGCAGGCCCTTGATTTCGTATGCAATGGCTGCAAAATCGACTAACCAGAGATGAAAAAGTCAGTCGACTGACGTGTAGCCTCACCTCTAGTGCGTTCAGTTTCGGCAGTAAAATTCAGTTTTGACAGCAAAATTCAGTTTCGACAGTTAAGTTAAGTTTCGACAGTTAAATTTAGTTTCGACAGTTAAGTTCAGAGATAAGCGGCTGATGTATTTTACATCTAGCACTTTGTGGTTATGTATTTTACGTCATCTATTGGAGATGCCATTAGAATTCCACTCAGGTTAATGTTGTCTCTCTTGTCCTGCTTCAGCCTCGGCATCGTACAACTCACCGGAGCTACTCCAACGACGAAACCCTCCATCACAGCGGAGCAATACCTCAGGCCCCATCTCCAGATGCCTTAGATCTTCTTCCCCTCCTCCGACAACCAAGTCAGCCAGAGCATCCTTATCGTCCAACCCGATCACGCTAAGATCGACATGGCTTTGCTAAAGAGGTTGTACACTTGTTGCATCTCTTTTTTACTCTACATGTTATATATATTGTCCACTGAGCACACATAATGTGAAATACGATTATTTTATCCTACTATATGACAAGCAGTGTGGTACCATGTAACTTAGCTATCCGTGATGGACTCTCTTGAACGCCATCATTATTTATCTCTGCGCGTTTGAGCTGTGCATTTGTCGATGGGCCTCGGAGTTGAGCTAGTAGGGCAGTGGCCTGGGTCCAAAGTAATAGAAGTAGCACAAAAACATTTTTTTAGTGTAGGATTTTCCTTGCTCAAGCCTACCTACTAGAATCGCCAGTGCTTGAAAGGAAAAGGGAATGAAAAACATAGGAATTGGAAAGTTTCCTATGGTACTACTTTTCATGAATTTGGTGCAAAGGAATGGAGCAAAGGAAAATTGTAGGATTTGTTCCTTTAGTATCTCCTTGAAAGAAAAACCGTAGGAATTCTAGTTTCCACTTGTCCTTCTTTTCATATTCCTATTTATGAAGCACAAGACTAAGAGATAGTAGCATAATAGCATTATAACCGTACATTTTCTTGTGGTTTGACTTAATCTCACCATGCTTCTTTGGATCATGCAATCTTCCCATTCTTGTGAATCAAACACCCAGATTGGCAGAAATCCTGTGTTTTTAAATTCCTTGTTTTGCACGTGCATTCCTATCCTATTCCTGTCTATTTCCTATCCCTGCATTGTTAGAATCCTCAAATTCAAACAAACCCTTACACAATTACTTCTGTTACAGATATGTGTCAAAGAAAACCTTGTGTGGTTTGTCGTGCTCCTGCGGCGCTGTGTTCCACCCCAGCTCAGCTTCTCCAATGACGGAAGGGTTCACCACAGCAGGGATCCGCTCTCCAGACTGTCTTTCGCCACCTCAGATTTTCTTCCCCGCCGCTAGTAGCCACGACAACTGCATTACCATCATCAATTGAGCAGATGACCTTGAGGACTACACGGGTCCGCAAGAGAGGTTGCCCTCTTCCGTGTCTGCTTACGTTATGCATCGCTTAATATGATGACATGCTACATTATCGTCGTGTTCACCTATTAGACTCTGAGTCAGGTCCAAACTAATGCTGAAACTTGAGTTTTTAAATGGTTGTGGGGTACATATTGGGGTAGCAATCAGTACTATCTGTCTACTATCTGGTTAATGTCGGGTGTCTACTATGAGTTTCATGTTGGGTGAAAACAAACATTAAAGGAGCCATTATTTGTATTTTTTAACTAAAGCTATTATCTGCCTGCTATCATTGGTTTTGGGTCTATCCACAGTTTGCTACCATGATACGTCTCCAACGTATCTATAATTTTTGATTGTTCCATGCTATTATATTACCTGTTTTGGATGTTTATGGGCTTTACTTTACAATTTTATATCATTTTTGGGACTAACCTACTAACCGGAGGCCCAGCCCGAATTGCTGTTTTTTTCCTATTTCAGTGTTTCGAAGAAAAGGAATATCAAACGGAGTCCAAACAGAATGAAACCTTCGGGAGCGATCTTTTTGGAACAAACGCAATGCAGGAGACTTGGAGTGGACGTCAAGAAGCAGTTGAGGCGTCCACGAGGGTCCAGGGCGCGCCCTAGGGGGGTGGGCGCGCCCCCACCCTTGTGGGCCCTCGTGGCTCCCCTGACCTACCTCCTTCGCCTATATATATCTACGTACCCCGAAAACACCCAGGAGCACCACGAAACCCTATTTCCACCGCCGCAACCTTCTGTATCCGTGAGATCCCATCTTGGAGCCTTCGTCGGTGCTCCACCGGAGGGGAATCGACCATGGAGGGCTTCTACATCAACACCATAGGCTCTCCGATGAGTTGTGAGTAGTTTACCACAGACCTTCGGGTCCATAGTTATTAGCTAGATGGCTTCTTCTCTATCTTTGAATCTCAATACAAAGTTCTCCTCGATCTTCTTGGAGATTTATTCAATGTAACTCTTTTTGCAGTGTGTTTGTCGAGATCCGATGAATTGTTGGTTTATGATCAAGTTTATATATGAGAAATATTTGAATCTCCTCTTAATTCTTTTATGTATGATTGGTTATCTTTGCAAGTCTCTTCGAATTATCAGTTTGGTTTGGCCTACTAGATTGATCTTTCTTGCAATGGGAAAAGTGCTTAGCTTTGGGTTCAATCTTGCGATATCCTTTCCCAGTGACAGCAGGGGCAGCAAGGCACATATTGTATTATTGCCATCGAGGATAAAAAGATGGGGTTTATATCATATTGCTTAAGTTTATCCCTCTACATCATGTCATCTTTCTTAATGCGTTACTCTGTTCCCATGAACTTAATACTCTAGATGCATGCTGGATAGCGGTTGATGTGTGGAGTAATAGTAGTAGATGCAGGCAGGACTCGATCTACTTGTCGCGGACGTGATGCCTATATACATGATCATGCATAGATATTCTCATAACTATGCACTTTTCTATCAATTGCTCGACGGTAATTTGTTCACCCACCGTAATACTTATGCTATCTTGAGAGAAGCCACTAGTGAAACCTATGGCCCTCATGCCCATCTTTTATCATATAAGTTTCTGATCTATCTTTGTTTGCAATCTTTACTTTTCAATCTATATCAAAAAAATACCAAAAATATTTATCTTATCTTATTATCTCTATCAGATCTCACTTTTGCATGTTACCGTGAAGGGGTTGACAACCCCTTTATCGCGTTGGTTGTGAGGTTCTTGTTTGTTTGTGTAGGTACGAGGGACTTGCGTGGAGCCTCCTACCGGATTGATACCTTATTTCTCAAAAACTGAGGGAAGTACTTATGCTACTTTGTTGCATCACCCTTTCCTCTTCAAGGGAAAACCAACGCAGTGCTCAAGTGGTAGCATACCATCACTCTGGATTTGTGCATGCACTCCTTACATAATCTCACTATGTTTTATTCCTGTGCATGCCAGTTACTGTACACAATGGAACTGATCATGTAGAGCAAAAGAGACGTGCCTTGCGTGGCAATAAAACATGCAGACGTCGCTCCATGATGGGCGCAAAGGCAGCCCCCCTCCACCCATTTTGGATCGTAATCAAGAGGAAGATAACTTTTCTGAGGGGGATTCAGAAGGAGAAGACCACTCCTATTTACCCCATGAGGTCTTCGCTCTAACTTGGCATGCTGATGTTGGTAATATCATGCATATGGTGCCTTGCATTGCTTACTGTATACATCAAAGATGTTGTCTGCTTAGTTTAGACATGCTTTGTGTCAATGCCATCTGTTTAGTTTCTTTATCATATATGTGAATCATGCAATGCCATCTTGTTTAGCCAGGCATCATATATGTGAATTTTGCAATGCCACCCTAGTCAGCCAGTCATCTTATATGTGAATTATATCATGCCATCATTTTTTATTACGTGTGAAATTTGTCAATAGTTTTAGTACATTCAATTACTCTTCCTGTGCATCAGCCATTCGGCAAGGTCATGGAAAAATCTGGAGTGGAAACAAGGTCTTCAGAGCAGACAATGCTATCTGACGAAGTACATGTCTTGCTGGTTACAGATAGCTCCTCAGAGGAGGATTCAGAGACAGATTACCAGTCCTATTTCACCCCGAGGTGCATGCTCTAACTTGGTAGGGTTATGTTACTCATATCGTGTGTATGGTATCTTGCATTGCTATGTCATTTGCTTAGTTTAGACATGCTTTGGGTGAATGCCACCTGTTTAGTGTCTAATTACCATATATGTGAATTATGCAATGCCATCTTATTGCAAGACATTATATATGTGAATTATGCAATGTTATCTTGTTGCAAGGCATTATATATGTGAATTGTGCAATGCCATGCTATTTAGCCAAGCGTCATATATGTGAACTATATCATGCCATCCTTTTTTTGTATTTCTCATTGCTTTTGTCGACAATGTTTGTATATTCAACTGCTCTTCCTGTGCATCAGCCATTTGAATTGGTGATGGAGAAATCTGGAGTGAAAACAAGGTCTTCAGAGCAGACAATGCTACCTGCTGAAGCAGATATCTTGCTGGTTACAGATAGCTCCTCAGAGGAGGATTCAGAGGCAGATGACCAGTCCTATTATCCCCCTGAGGTGTATGCTCAAACTTGGCAGGGTTATATTACTCATATCATGCATATGTTGTATTGCAATTGAGGGAGTCTTGGACTAGGGGGTGTCCGGACAGCCGGACTATCATCGTCCGCCGGACTCCAAGACTACAAAGATACAAGATTGAAGACTCCGTCCCGTGTTTGGATGGGACTTTCCTTGGCGTGGAAGGCAAGCTTGGCAATACGGATATGTAGATCTCCTACCATTATAACCGACTCTGTGTAACCCTAGCCCTCTCCGGTGTCTATATAAGCCGGAGGGCTTTAGTCCGTAGGACATAACCTCCATTACAACATTCATACCATAGGCTAGCTTCTAGGGTTTAGCCTCCTTGATCTCGTGGTAGATCTACTCTTGTACTACCGATATCATCAATATTAATCAAGCAGGACGTAGGGTTTTACCTCCATCAAGAGGGCCCGAACCTGGGTAAAACATCGTGTCCCTTGTCTCCTGTTACCATCCGCCTAGACGCACAGTTCGGGACCCCCTACCCGAGATCCGCCGGTTTTGACACCAACATTGGTGCTTTCATTGAGAGTTCCCCTGTGTCGTCACCGATAGGCTTGATGGCTTCTTCAACCAACAACGCCGTCCAGGGTGAGACCTTTCCCCCCGGACAGATCTTCGTCTTCGGCGGCTTCGCACTGCGGGCCAACTCACTTGGCCATCTGGAGCAGATCGAAAGCTACGCCCCTGGCCATCAGTTCAGGTTCGGAAGCCTAAACTTTACGGACGACATCCGCGGGGACTTGATCTTCGACGGACTCGAGCCACAGCCGAGCGTGCCGCGCTGTCATGATGGGCATGATTTAGCTCTGCCGCCGGACAGTGCCTTGGTGGCCGCACACGAATCCGCTCCGACCTTCAGTCCGGAGCCGATCGCCCAGATCGGGGGCCGGTGGCTGGACATCGCCTCGGGGGCTGCACCTTCCACGGCGATGGAGCCGAACACTAACCTCGTCCCTTGCAAAGCCCGTGACTCTGAGGTGCCGGACTCCCTGCCGGACTCCGAACCTCCTGTGCCCCCACCAATCGAATCCGATTGGGCACCGATCATGGAGTTCACTGCGGTGGACATCTTTCAGCACTCGCCTTTTGGCGACATCCTAAATTCGCTAAAGCATCTCTCGCTATCCGGAGAGACCTGGCCGTACTACGGCCGGGATAGTTGGGATACGGACGACGAAGAAATTCAGAGCCAACCCACCACCCACTTTGTAGCCACTGTCGATGATCTAACAGACATGCTAGACTACGACTCCGAAGACATCGACGGTATGGACGACGATGCCGGAGACGAATAGGAACCAGCGCCTACAGGGCACTGGAAGACCACCTCGTCATATGACATATACATGGTGGACACCCCAAAAGATGGGGACGGCGAAGAAGCAGCGGAAGCAGATTCCTTAAAGAAACAGCCCAAGCGCCGGCGTCAGCGGCGCCGCTCCAAATCCCGCCACAGCAAGAATGGAGATTCCGGCACAGGAGATAATAACACTCCAGACAGTGCCGAAGACAATCCCCTCCAGCAAGATTCAGCGCAGGAGGATGCAGAAGCAAGCCCTCGCGAGAGAGTGGCAGACGAAGAGGTCGAGGATGATAATTACATGCCCCCCTCCGGAGACGAAGAAAGCCTCGGCGATGACGAGTTCATCGTGCCCGAGGATCCCGTCGAACAAGAGCATTTCAAACGCAGGCTAATGGCCACGGCAAATAGCCTAAAGAAAAAGCAGCAGCAACTTCAAGCTGATCAAGACCTGCTGGCCGATCGATGGACCGAGGTCCTCGCGTATGAACTCGAACGCCCCTCCAAGAGCTACCCAAAACGCAAGTTGCTCCCCCGATTAGAGGAGGAAGCATACATACCTTCATCACCAGCGCACAATACGACCGACCGACCACCCCGTGGTCGCGATAGAGAGGCATCCAAGCCCTCCACCAAGACCGTACCCCGGCATCGCTCCAAGAGTACGAAGCCAAGAGGGAACGCGCCGGACTTGCGAGATATATTGGAGGACAAAGCAAGGCAATCCAGATCCATCTACGGATCACGTGGGCGCACCAAGACCCACGACAAATACCGTCGCGCCGGATACAACAACTCCGGCCGGGCCGAACACGGCAGACAACGCTCACTCGAGCTACGTCGTGATATTGCTCAATACAGAGGCGCCGCACACCCGCTATGCTTCACGGATGAAGTAATGGATCATCAAATCCCTGAAGGGTTTAAACCCGTAAACATTGAATCCTACGATGGCACTACAGACCCCGCGGTTTGGATTGAAGATTATCTCCTTCACATCCATATGGCCCGCGGCGACGATCTCCACGCCATCAAATACCTCCCACTCAAGCTCGGCATTGGCTTAACAGCTCGCCCGCAGAATCAATTGGGTGTTGGGAAGACCTGGAAGCCGCATTCCTCGACAACTTCCAGGGCACATATGTGCGACCACCAGACGCCGATGACCTGAGCCACATAATTCAGCAGCCAGACGAATCGGACAAACAGTTCTGGACACGGTTCTTGACAAAGAAAAACCAAATCGTCGACTGTCCGAATGCAGAGGCCCTCGCAGCCTTCAAACATAACATCCGCGACGAGTGGCTAGCCCGGCACCTAGGACAGGAAAAGCCGAAATCCATGGCAGCCCTCACTTCATTAATGACCCGCTTTTGTGCAAGAGAGGATAGCTGGCTAGCTCGCAGCAACAACCTCAGTAAAACTTCTGGCAGTCCGGATACTAAGGACCACAATGGTAGGTCGCGTCGAAGCAAAAATAAACATCGTATTAACGGTGATGACAAGGAGGATACGGCAGTCAACGCCGGATTCCGAGGCTCCAAACCCGGTCAGCGGAAGAAACCATTCAAAAGAACCACTCCGGTCCCGTCCAATTTGGACCGAATCCTCGACCGCTTATGCCAGATACATGGCACCCCCGAAAAGCCAGCTAACCACACCAATAGAGACTGTTGGGTATTCAAGCAGGCGGGCAAGTTAATTGCCGAAAACAATGACAAGGGGCTGCATAGTGATGACGAGGAAGAAACCCGGCCGCCGAACAGTAGAGGACAGAAGGGTTTCCCCCCACAAGTGCGGATGGTCAACATGATGTACGCAACCAATATACCCAAGAGGGAGCGGAAGCGTGCACTAAGGGACGTATACGCGATGGAGCCAGTCGCCCCGAAGTTCAATCCATGGTCCTCTTGTCCGATCACTTTCGATCGAAGAGACCATCCGACCAGCATCCGCCATGGCGGATTCGCCGCATTGGTTCTAGACCCAATTGTCGATGGATTTCACCACACGAGAGTCCTGATGGACGGCAGCAGTAGCCTGAACCTGCTTTATCAGGATATAGTGCGCAAGATGGGCATAGACCCCTCAAGGATTAAACCTACGAAGACGACCTTTAAAGGCGTCATACCAGGTGTTGAAGCTAATTGTACGGGCTCAGTTACACTGGAAGTGGTCTTCGGATCCCCGAACAATTTCCGGAGCGAGGAGTTAATCTTCGACATAGTCCCGTTCCGCAGCGGCTATCACGCTTTGCTCGGACGAACCGCGTTTGCAAAGTTCAACACGGTGCCGCATTATGCATACCTCAAGCTCAAGATGCCAGGCCCTCGTGGAGTCATCACGGTCAACGGAAATACGGAACGCTCCCTCCGAACGGAGGAACATACAACGGCCCTCGCGGTAGAAGTACAGAGCAGCCTTTTAAGGCAATTTTCGAGTCCGGCCGTTAAACGGCCGGATACGGCCAAACGCGCCCGGAGCAACATCAACCAAGACCACCTGGCATGATCCGAGCACGCGTAGGAATGCGGCCCCGACCCCAGCCCTCGCATGATTGCAAAACCAACCCTCCGCGTACATCATTACGCTCTGGAGATACCATGGGCCTGGGGGGAGGGGCACGACCACAATAGCCCCAGAGTGCGGCTCGACCACACCAGGGGCTCACAAGTGTGTCGCCTTTTATTATTTTCCTTTTTTATACACAGGACTCGGTTCACCAGAAGTTCTGTCCGGTGGCGAACCCGCCGAACTCACGATGCAACAGCCAGGGAAGGAAGAAGGCTGCGACGAACAATCAGGTGGTCTCCATTATGAGCATTAAATTCGATTATATACACCAGTCCGCAGCCCACCCCTGGAGGGGGACATGTTTATTTAGTCCAATCCCTTGCTTACCGCACTATTTGTATCCTTCCGCACTCATAGCAGAACTCCTCGAATAAATAATGCAGCATTTTTTGCCTCTTATTACATTACTTTGTATACATACGTTCATTAAATGACATCTTGGACCCGTATATTTTGGTACGGCCTAATACACCAGGGGCTTATGTTCCCCGTATTATGGTGTGATAAGTCCGAACACTTTCACAAGTGCGGCACCCCGAACTTATAGCATTATATGAATCGTCTCCGAATCATGTATTGGGTCAATAGTTGGGTTTCCCCGGCTCCCACCTTTTGGTGCCTTACGTTCCGTTCTGTCGGCTAAGGTGGCACTGGGAGAACCACTGCGATTGCGCCCCGGTTGAGCTGGGCTAGCGCCTTAGTGGAGAAAGCTAAAACTGACTGGCACGATAAGGCGAGAGACTGGTCGCTGTTCGAGAGGTCTTTTCGGGTCCCTAAAGACTCATGCCGCTTTGAGCGAAGTACCGGATAATGTCCGATGAAGGCGTGGATAGCGCCCCGAATTCGGTCTTCCGAATACTAGGGGCTTCGCCGAAATTTAAAATTATAGAATTCTATGGCTAAGTGAGAGTGTTCAAGCATTATAAGTCTGGTTGCCTTGTTCGTCGTGTTGAGTGCCTCCCTAGATGGACCAAAAAATGGGAACAAGAGTGCTCAAGTTTATCCCGAACACCCCAGCACTCGCGGCTCGGGGGCTGAAGCCAACGACTTGCCATCTCTCAGATTTTATAAACGGCCGCAAAGAAGGTAATATTTTAAATTAAACAAGCGTTGGTTAAAGCGCACATGAACAAAGTTTACAGCGCACAGGATAACACATAGCGAGTTTTACTCAAAAATTACATCTCTGGGGCATTCATCCGCAATATTGCGGGCTCCCTTCAGGACAGTCTTATAGTACATTTCGGGCATACGATACTCCTTGCCCGCTGGCGGCGGGTCAGTAAGAAGCTTCTCCGCATCCAACCTGCCCCAGTGCACCTTTGTGCGGGCAAGGGCCCGACGAGCGCCTTCAATACAGGCGGAGCGCTTGATGACCTCCACCCAGGGGCATGCGTCCACCAGCCGTCGCACGAGGCCGAAATAGCTCCCAGGCATGGCCTGTCCAGGCCACAGCCGGACTATCAGGCCCTTCATGGCTTCCTCGCCCGCCTTGTGGAGCTCGACCAGCTGCTTCTGCTGGTCGCTGGGGGGCACCGGATGGCCGGCCTCAGCGTACTGAGACCAGAAGACCTTCTCCGTTGAGCTCCCCTCCTGGCCACGGTAAAATGCGGCAGCATCGGATACACTGCGCGGCAGATCTGCAAACGCCCCTGGAGAGCTCCGAATTCGGGTAAGTGTCAGGTAGTTTACATTAACATGCTTGCTTTGCATGAAAAATGCCTTACCCGCCGCTATCTTCTTCACATCTTCAACCTCCTGAAGGGCCTTACGGGCCTCGGCCTTGGCGGACTTGGCACTTTCGAGAGCCAAGGCAAGCTCGGACTCTCGAGTCTTTGAGTCGCGCTCCAAACTCTCATGCTTCTCCATGAGAGCCTGGAGCTCTTGCCGCACTTCTGCCACCCGCGCCTCCTGTTTCTCTAGCTCTGCCCGTTCCGTGGCCGCATCGTGTTCGGCCGCGGACACAGCTTCCTTCAGGGTTGCCACCTCGTTAGCGGCCCCTGCAGTACCCACGTTATCCTTGTTATTTTTATCGCAACCTAAATCCTTTTCTGTAAGGTGAATCTTTAAAAGTGGTGTTACTCACCTTCTTTGTCCTCGAGCTGCTTCTTGGCATGGCCGAGCTCTCGCTCGGACCACTCGAGATCCTGCTTCAATGCACCGACCTCCACAGTCAGCGCGGCAGAGGTCAGCAGCGCAGCCTGCAAACCCATATTGACATATTTTTTAAGCAACCCTGCGTATATCTTTTTAGATCTTCAGTCCGGCTTTTCTTTCTGAATGCCGAACTGAGCATCAGGGGCTACTGTCTATGCGGTATTACATAATTTTAACTTCTTACCTCAAAGCCTGTTAGAAGGCTGCTGCAGGCTTCGGTCAGCCCGCTCTTGGCGAGCTGGACCTTCTGAATCACCGCACTCATGATAATGCGGTGTTCTTCCTCGATGGAAGCGCCTTTGAGCGCCTCCAACAAGTTGTCCGGCGCCTCCGGTTGGAAGGGGGCCGCCGGTGTCACGGTCTTGCCCTTCTTATGAAGGGGCCGCTTGCCGGACTCTGGAACCACTGCGGGTTCCGCTGTAGAGTCCGGCGCAAAGTCCGGGAGGCTGCCTTGCGGCGCCTCCGGAGCCTCCTCCTGATGGGTCCCTTTCTGGGATCCCACCTCGGCGTCCTCGTCGGCACGATGGGTGGAGGCAGTCGGGATGGATTCCACATCCGACGCAGCCAACGACCCGCTCGATGAAGCGGGGAGATCATCATCGGCCGGACTGCAGACAGTATGCGGCGTTAGAAGGACACTATGTGACAAAAAGAAATTACAGATCATTCAGGGATCCAGATACTTACGATCTCGCCTGAGGCCTGGCCCTCGAAGGCCACTCTTCTTCGCCAACGTTGGTGTTGGCGGAGCTGTCCGGGGGAATAGTTCTTCCCCTCTTGGACCCTTCGGCCTCCCCTGTTGGGGAGTCCTTCCTCTTTCTCTCTCCCCCCTCTGGGAGAGAGTCTTCTTCCTCCTCCTCGTCTTCGGGGGAGGAATCCGCCTCGGAGTCGTCGGACACCTGAAAACGGGAACTCTTTCGAGTGCCCATGGCCACCTTCTTGTCCTTCTTCTCCGGCACCACGTGCGGTGTCGGAACCAACAGCCCCGCCAGACAGGCGTCCACTGGGTCTTCTAGCATGGGAGCCGGGCAGACGAGCTGCTCGGCCTTCTTCATCCAATCCTGTCAAAGGAGAAGGGCGATTAAAAAACCCACTTAGGGTCAAATTATTAACAACAAGTGTCCCGTAAAGGGGTAGAATCACTTACCTCGTCAGCTGGACGCTGCGAGTGGAATCCGCGATCTTCCATCGCAGATGCGGGGGCTTCGGCGCCCTTAAACAGCACCCTCCAGGCGCCTTCGTACGTCGTGTTGAAGAGCCCGCTCAGCGCCTGATGCTATTCCAGATTGAACTCCCACAGATTGAATGCCCGTTCTTGGCATGGGAGAATCCGACGGACGAGCATGACTTGGACCACGTTAACCAGCCTGAGCTTCTTGTTTACCAGCTTCTGGATACAGGCTTGGAGTCCCGTCAGCTCCTTCGAATTACCCCACCGCAAGCCCTTCTCTTTCCAGGAGGTGAGCTGCGTAGGGATGCCAGATCTGAACTCGGGGGGCCGCCGCCCACGTGGGTTCACGCGGCTCGGTGATATAGAACCACCCCGATTGCCACCCCTTGACGGAGTCCACGAAGGCCCCTTCGAACCAAAGGACATTGGGCATCTTGCCCAACATGGCGCCTCCGCACTCTGCTTGCGTGCCCTTCACAACCTTTGGCTTGACGTTGAAGGTCTTGAGCCACAGGCCGAAGTGGGGCTGGATGCAGAGGAAGGCCTCGCACACGACGATAAACGCCGAGATGTTGAGGATGAAGTTCAGCGCCAGATTGTGGAAATCCAGGCCATAGTAGAACATGAGCCCCCGGACAAAGGGGTGAAGTGGAAAGCCCAGTCCGCGGAGGAAGTGGGGGAAGAAAACGACCCTCTCATGGGGCCCGGGGGTGGGGATGAGCTGCCCCTCGTCGGGCAGCCGGTGCGCGACATCGCCGGAAAGGTATCCGGCGCTGCACAGCTTGTTGATGTGCTCCTCCTTAACGGTGGAGGCCAACCACTTGCCTCCCGCTCCAGACATGGTCGGAGAAGGTCGAGGCGAGATGCGCGAACTTGGGCGCTGGAGCTCGAGTGCACGGAGATGGATAAGCAAAGGGGGAAGAAGGCGTAGGTGAAAAGGTGAATCCATATCCCTTATATTTAGGCGGACGAAGACTATGCGTCCCCACTAGCCCGGTAAAACTCGCTTATCTCCCAAGCGCCACCATCAATGGCGCGGTTGGGTTACCCACGTCCGTATTGATGAGAATCCCGGAATAAGGGGAACACGATCTCTGCTTCGACAAGACGTGCCAAGGAAACCGCTTCGCGAAACGCGCTGAGGTGGTATAATAAAAAACGATTCAAGTAAAGGCTTGGTAGTGGTGTGATGTCATGCCGCAAAATACGTCTGCAGATTGAACTTGTGTACATTTTATTCTCTCCACGGTGGAATGTGGAATTTATTTTGCAGAGCCGGACACTATCCGGGTGTTCACAATCTTCTCCGGATCATTCAAAGGAGGAACCCGCCTTGCAATGTCGGGCATAGGACTTATCGTCATTGAAGCCAGGTTCAGGGGCTATTGAGGGAGTCCTGGACTAGGGGGTGTCCGGACAGCCGGACTATCATCGTCCGCCGGACTCCAAGACTACGAAGATACAAGATTGAAGACTCCGTCCCGTGTCCAGATGGGACTTTCCTTGGCGTGGAAGGCAAGCTTGGCAATACAGATATGTAGATCTCCTACCATTGTAACCGACTCTGTGTAACCCTAGCCCTCTCCGGTGTCTATATAAACCGGAGGGCTTTAGTCCGCAGGACATAACCTCCATTACAACATTCATACCATAGGCTAGCTTTTAGGGTTTAGCCTCCTTGATCTCGTGGTAGATCTACTCTTGTACTACCCATATCATCAATATTAATCAAGCAGGACGTAGGGTTTTACCTCCATCAAGAGGGCCCGAACCTGGGTAAAACATCGTGTCCCTTGTCTCCTGTTACCATCCGCCTAGACGCACAGTTCGGTACCCCCTACCCGAGATCCGCCGGTTTTGACACCGACAGCAATGCTTATTTTTTACATGATATACACAATATTGAATGCCATCTCCTTAGTTGACACATCATATATGCGATTGCCCTTTGCTCACTTCCTTAGTATATAAATCATATATTTGAATTGTATCGTGCCATGATGTTTACATAGACAGCATGTATCTGAATTATGGCATGCCAACCAATTTTCTGAAGACATAATATAGTTATATCATCTCATCCTATTTACATAGTCATCATATTTTAAATTATGTCATTCTATCCGTGAATTATATCATGCCATCATGTTTCCATCGACGACATGTTTGTGATTTATGGCATGCCAACCACTTTAATAGACACATCGTATAGTTATATCATGTCCTCATGTTTAAAAGTCATCATATTTTGAAGTATGTCATTCTATCCTGTTTAGTTAGCCATCATACATGTGAAATTGTGCCATGCTATCTTGTTTAATTAGCCATCATGTATGTGAAATTATGTCCTGCTATTCTGTTTGGTTAGACAACATAAATGTGAATTATTTCATGCCCTGTTTTCTTCCCTACTATCCATTGCACCTGTCTATCTTACAATGTCTGTACATTCAACTACTTTTCATTTTTATCAGCCATTTCAATTGGAGGGTGTCAGTGTCAAAACCGGCGGATCTCGGGTAGGGGTCCCGAACTGTGCGTCTAGGCGGATGGTAACAGGAGGCAAGGGACACGATGTTTTTACCCAGGTTCGGGCCCTCTCGATGGAGGTAAAACCCTACTCCTGCTTGATTGATATTGATGATATGGGTAGTACAAGAGTAGATCTACCACGAGATCAGAGAGGCTAAACCCTAGAAGCTAGCCTATGGTATGATTGTTGTTCGTCCTACGGACTAAAACCCTCTGGTTTATATAGGCACCGAAGAGGGTTAGGGTTACGCAGAGTCGGTTACAATGGTAGGAGATCTACATATCCGTATCGCCAAGCTTGCCTTCCATGCCAGGGAAAGTCCCATCCGGACATGGGACGAAGTCTTCAATCTTGTATCTTCATAGTCCAGGAGTCCGGCCGAAGGCTATAGTCTGGCCATCCGGACACCCCCTAATCCAGGACTCCCTCAGTTGCCCCTGAACCAGGCTTCAATGACGAGGAGTCCGACGCGCATATTGTCTTCGGCATTGCAAGGCGGGTTACTCCTCCGAATACTTCATAGAAGATTTTGAACACAAGGATAGTGTCCGGCTCTGCAAAATAAGTTCCACATACCACCGTAGAGAGAATAATATTTACACAAGTTCAATCTGCTGACGTATATCGTGGCGTGACATCACACCACGGCCAAGCCTTTATTCAAATCATTTTTACTGTCCCACCTCAGCGCGTTTAGCTAGGCGGTTTCCTTGGCACGTCTTGTCAAAGCAGAGATCGTGTCCCCTTATCCCGGGATTCTCATCAATACGGGCGTGGGTAACCCAACCGTGCCATTGATTACGGCGCTTGGGAGATAAGCGAGTTTTACCAGGCTGGTGGGGACGCATAGTTTCGTCCGTCCATATAAGGGGACAAGGATCCACCTTTTTACCTATGCCTTCTTCCTCCTTTGCTTATCCATTTCCGCGCACTCGACCTCCAGCGCCCAAGTCCGCACATCTCGCCTCAACCTTCCCCAGCCATGTCCGGAGCGGGAGGCAAGTGGATGGCCTCCTCCATCACAGAGGGGCACATCAACAGGCTGCGAAAGGCCGGATACTTGTCCAGCGACATCGCGCATCGGCTCCCCGACAAGGGGCAGCTCATCCCCCCCGGGCCCCATGAGAGGGTGGTGTTCCTCACCCGCTTCCTCCGTGGACTAGGTTTTCCTCTTCACCCATTTGTCCGGGGGCTCATGTTCTACTACGGCCTGGATTTCCACGATCTGGCCCCGAATTTCATCCTCAACATCTCGGCGTTCATCGTCATGTGCGAGGCCTTCCTCCGCATCAAGCCCCACTTCGGCTTATGGCTGAAGACCTTCAATGTCAAGCCGAAGGTAGTGGGGGCCAGCAGGCGGAGTGTGGAGGCGCCATGGTGGGCAAGATGCCCAATGTTATATGGCTCGAGGGCTCCTTCATGGAAACCATCAAAGGGTGGAAATCGGGGTGGTTCTACATCACCGAGCCGCATGACCCTGAATGGGCAGCAGCCCCCGAGTTCCGATCTGGTATCCCCACATGGCTCACCTCCTCGAAAGAGAAGGGCCTGACATGGGGTAATTCAGAAGAGCTGACCGGACTCCAAACCTGCATCCAAAACCTTGTGAACAAGAAGATCAAGCTCGTCAACGTAGTCCAGGTCATGCTCATCCGCCGGATCCTCCCGTGCCAACAACGGGCCTTTAGTTTGTGGGAGTTTGATCCGGCACAGCACCAAACCTTGAGCAGGCTCTTCGACACTACGTACGAAGACACCTGGAAGGTGCTGTTCAAGGGCGCCGAGGCTCCCTCATCCGCTACTGAAGATCGCGGATTCAGCTCGCAGCATCAAGCCGGCGAGGTAAGACCCTTTACAGGACACTTATTTTCCATAGTTTGACTCTATGCGGGATCTAAACTGTAACACCCCGGATGTAACTTTCCAGCTTTGTAACTCCAACTCTTGCCATTTAAGGCTATATGTTATGATATTCCCTCCGTGGTTGGGTTTTTGTCTTTTGTTTTGCATTTTATTCATGTCATGCATGTCATATCATGTCATCATGTGCATCTCATTTGCATACGTGTTTGTCTCATGCATCCGAGCATTTTCCCCGTTGTCCGTTTTGCAATCCGACACTCCCACATGCACCGGCGCACCCCTCTTGTCTCTTTTCGTGTGCGGGTGTTAAACGTTCTCGGAATGGACCGAGCCTTGCCAAGTGGCCTTGGTACACCACCGGTAGACCACCTGTCAAGTTTCGTGTCATTTGGAGGTCGTTTGATACTCCAACGGTTAACCGGATAACCGCAAAGGCCTCTTTTGGGTTGCAGCCCAACACCCCTCCAAAACATCCCAATAACCCATATAAGTCACTTCCGTGCTCTCCGTCGTCGGATCACGATCGTGTGGTCGAAAACCGCACTCCATTTGGAGTCTCCTAGCTCCCTCTACCTACAAATATGTGCCCATCCCCGAAATTTTTCGGGCAAACCCTAGTCTTTCCCTTCCTCCGCGCACCGGACACGTCCGGACCGCGCCGGACGCGTCCGCCCGCCACCGCTGACGAACCGCGTGCCGCCACGTGGCCTGCTCGGCCGCCCCCGCACCGCCGGCCCGCCTAGCCCGCTTCCGGCCCCCGAAGCCCGCGCCCCGTCGCCCGGTCCTCCACCCCCGTCGCCCCGCGGCTCGCCCGCCTGCCATCGCCCGGGTCGCCGCCGGCGCCGCCCGGCCCCGCCTCCGCGGCGCCCGCCGTCGCCATGGTCGCCGCCGGCCTCGCCTCCGCGTCCGCCGCCGCCTCCCGCGCCCGGATCTGGCCGGCCCGTCCTCCTCCGGCCGTCTTCCTCCCCTCCGGCTCCATCTCCGGCGAGGAACTCCGGCCGACCTCGATCCACGCGCCAGATCTAGATCGGGTCAAAACCTAGGTTGACCTCGCTTTCCCCCAAGTCTGCAGTATTTTTATGACCTTTTCATCGCACCATATCTTTGCACCCGTGGCTCTGTTTTGGGCGTGTAGCATACCGAATTGTTCGCCTCGATGAGTACATCATTTTATCTCATTGCATCATTTTCATTTTAGCTCATCTTGATGCCCGAAATGCTGTTGGAAGAGGGCTATGTGATGTTAGTTTCAGATTCTTAATAGAACATGAACTTTTGTCATTTTTGCCATGATTGATGTGTGCATCTTATGAACTTGAGCCCTACATATGTTTTGAACTATGCCATGCCATCTTTACAGGGGTGTATGCCATGTATTTTTGTGATCAATGTGGTGACTAGAACAAGCATGTAACTAGGCCTCGTGATGTTGCTGATTTCAGTCCCTGTTCTGCTGTTATTTTTATGCCATATAAACTTGATGCTATAGAGAGATCCATGCTTATTTTGAGATACTTCAGTAAAGATATTTTGTACATATGGTTATGCTCTATCCATTAATGCCCCTTTTTGCAATTATGGAGTAGTCTAGCATGTCATTTTCTTGCTCTACTTTTGCCATAAAATGTTTCCTGGCAGATTGTTTACATGTTATTCAATTTCGCCAAGGTTGTTATAGTTGATCCTTGCATGCTATGAACTTGTTCTTGCCATGGATATCTTCATAAACATGTCTTCTTGCTGATGCTATGCTTATATTGTCATGCAATGACTTGTGGTGAGTGAATCAAGCTCGCGAAGATGCCTTCATAATTCTGTCAATGCCATGCCCTGTTTGGTGAATCTGTTAACGAAACTTGCTATGTTTACATGGATGCCATCATTTCTTCTGATCCTTTTTGACTCATGGTCAGTAAGGGACTTTTGTTCTATGCTTTGAGTAGAATCATGCCATGTCTTGTTTGGATATTATAAGTTCCTGTAGCATGTTGAATTCTTGCTCTGAACATTGCTACCTGATGCTGTTTATGCCATGACCAACCTGATATCTTTTGCACTTTTGCCATGCTTGTTTGAACCTGCTATGGTGTGATTTAGCCGTAGCTCAGTGTTCCTCTTTTGTCAAGCATCTCCTGTAGATCACTACCATATACTTTGTTATTATGTTGGGGTGTTGTAGCATAGTTTCTTGTTGCATGCTAAGTAGCATCGTGCTATTAATCGCAGATTTGTGTCATTTGCAAACCGTGCATCCGATTCCGGTGATCTTTATATCGATTTCAACCGAAATCATCTCATCTTTCCAGCGGCATACTTGGTTTGCCAAGTTGATGCCTTGTTCATCATTTCCCTTTCGAAGCACGCATACGCATTGCATATCACATCTCGCATATCATGTCATGTATTGCATCATGTTGCTTGTGCATTGCTCCATGTTTGATTGTGGTTCCATTGCTTGTGTTCTTGCTTTGGGTAGAGGCGGGTGACGAGTACGTGCACGAGGAACCTGTTGAGAACGCTTACGAGGATCAAGCCTTCGACAACTCTGAGAACTTTGCAGGCAAGATGACCATACCTTCAATATCACTTCTATCTTTGCTTTGCTAGTTGCTCGCTCTATCATTATGTTAGCTCTACCTGCCATTGTTTATCATGCCTCCCATATTGCCATGTCAAGCCTCTAACCATCCTGTCCTAGCAAACCGTTGTTTGGCTATGTCACCGCTTTAGCTCAGCCCCTCTTATAGCGTTGCTAGTTGCAGGTGAAGATGAAGTTTGTTCCTTGTTGGAACATGGATACTTTGGGGTTATCACAATATCTCCTGTTTAATTAATGCATCTATATACTTGGTAAAGGGTGGAAGGCTCGGCCTTATGCCTGGTGTTTTGTTCCACTCTTGCCGCCCTAGTATCCGTCATACCGGTGTTATGTTCCTTGATTTTGCGTTCCTTATGCGGTTGGGTGATTTATGGGAACCCCTTGACAGTTCGCTTTGAATAAAATTCCTCCAGCAAGGCCCAACCTTGGTTTTACCATTTGCCACCAAAGCCTTTTTTCCCTTGGGTTTTCGCGAGCCCGAGGGTCGTCTTTATTTACCCCCCCCCCCCCCCCCCCCCCCGGGCCAGTGTTCCTTCAAATGCTGGTCCAACCTGGGCGATGTCCGGCGTCCCCTGGGAAACCAGGGTCTATACCAACCCGACGTCTTGCCCATCCGGTGTGCCCTGAGAACGAGATATGTGCGACTCCTATCGGGATTTGTCGGCACATCGGGCGGCTTTGCTGGTCTTGTTTTACCATTGTCGAAATGTCTTGCGAACCGGGATTCCGAGACTGATCGGGTCTTCCCGGGAGAAGGTATATCCTTCGTTGATTGTGACAGCTTATGATGGGCTAAGTTGGGACACCCCTGCAGGGTATTATCTTTCAAAGCCGTGCCCACGGTTATGAGGCAGATGGGAATTTGTTAATGTCTGGTTGTAGATAACTTGACACTTGACTTCATTAAAATGCATCAACCGCGTGTGTAGCCATGATGGTCTCTTCTCGGCGGAGTTCGGGAAGTGAACACGGTTTGAGTTATGTATGAACGTAAGTAGTTTCAGGATCACTTCTTGATCACTTCTAGCTTCTCGACCGATGCGTTGATTCTCTTCTTGCTCTCACTTGCGTATGTTAGCCACCATATATGCTTAGTGCTTGCTGCAGCTCCACCATATTACTCCTTTCCTACCTAAAAGCTTAAATAGTCTTGGTCTCGTGGGTGTGAGATTGCTGAGTCCTCGTGACTCACGGATTCTACCAAAACAGATGTAGGTGCCGAGGATACCAGCGCAAGTGGCGCAATCGAGCTCAAGTGGGAGTTTGATGAGGACCTTGGCCGTTACTATGTTTCGTTTCCAGATGATCAGTAGTGGGCCCAGTTGGGGCGATCGGGGATCTAGCATTTGGGGTTGTCTTCTTCTCATTTGGATTTGACCGTAGCTGGTCTATGAGTGTATTTTGAATGATGTATGACTTATTTATGTATTGTGTGAAGTGGCGATTGTAAGCCAACTCTCTTTATCCCATTCTTGTTCATTACATGGGATTGTGTGAAGATGACCCTTCTTGTGACAAAACCACCATGCGGTTATGCCTCTAAGTCGTGCTTCGACACATGGGAGATATAGCCGCATCGTGGGCGTTACAAGTTGGTAATCAGAGCCATCCCCGACTAAGGAGCCCCCTGCTTGATTGTTTGATGGCGTTGTTGAGTCTAGAACAAAAAAAATGTTTTGAGTCTTAGGATTATATATATCGGAGAGTAGGATTCTTTTTACTCCTCAGTCCCTTCGTCGCTCTGGTGAGGTCTCCCGACGTAGAAGTTTTGACTCTCCTCTCCTCAGATTTCACTAAAAAAAATTTAGGATCACGCGGGTATCTTGGAATCGTTCCGATGGTTTTGTGACGAGAACATTGTTCTTGGTGCCTCCTGACATTTAGGGGTTGTGGCAGTGTCCCGGGGAGTTGAGCTCCGAGGTGTTGTCGTCACAATTTTATCGTTGTAGTTCTGGAATACCTGAGTTTTGCCGACATCGAAAACCTCTTTTATGCAGTTGTCGGTGAGATAACCTCGACGTCACCCAGTACTAGGGAGTTCGGGAGTATTGCCATAGCTCGTATAATGGATGCTTTTCGAAGGTTGAGGTACACGATTTCGGAAGGTTTCTTGATTATGTGTTGACGGATGGATACAGCTGGATGTAGGGATTGTTAGTTTGGGTGAGATATATTGCTTTCCCTGTATCCCCAACACCTGATTGCATAACCAGAAAGTTTTGGGAGTTTATAGGTGGGATTCAAGTAGCTCTAGCATTTCTTCCCGCAGATATTTGGTTTGTGATTGGGTAATCCTTACCACTTATTTGTTCCAGTTGTACCTTATTTATTTCATTCATCAACACCTTATCAAGTGGCTTCTCACCTTAATGGACGTGATGTTTACTTTGGAATTCATTCGTTCATCCTTGTTCGAATGTTTATTGTGAAGACTATATGTTGCAATTTCTATCCGTTGATTCAACTTGTCTATCTGTCTATCAAGATGCTAACGGATGTCACCCTCTTCAATATGGCTCCGCCAACGCGTCAGAATCCGGAATGCAATGATGGGAGTCAGGCGAACCCTCCACCTCCACCTCCGCCTCCGGAGGCATGGCAAGCTTTGATGGCCACCACAAACGCCAACGCTCAGTTGTTGATTCAGCTAATGCAAGAGCCAAACCAAAGCCAAGGCAACCAAGGGAATCCAGGTCAAGGGCAGTTCAACCATCAGCCTCAGTTTCCTACCCTCAACCAGTTCCTTGCAAATCAGTCGAAGTCTTTCAGCTACTGTGCCGAGGCCACAGACGCCGACGATTGGCTCGTGGATATCAACAAGTATTTTGAATGCAGCAATGTCAGGCCTGAGGACTACGTCAAGTTTGCTTCTTTTCAGCTCAAGGATCAAGCAGCTGATTGCTTCCAGCAATACAAGGATTCCAGAGGAGGTCAAATGATTACTTGGACTGACTTTTGTCGGGACTTTAAAGCTCACCACATTCCTACCAGTGTTGTTGAGAGCAAGCGTGAGGAGTTCCGCAATCTCAAGCAAGGCAACATGTCAGTGTACGAATACAACAAGCAGTTTCAGAAACTTGCTCGCTTTGCTAAACAAGACATTCCTGATGAAAAGAGTATGATCTATCAATTCAGAGGTGGCCTTAGAGAGGATCTGCAGTTAGCTCTCGTTCTTGTTGAGCCTACTCAGTTTGATCAATTCTACAATATGGCCCTCAAGCAAGAAGGTGCTCAGCTCAAGTGTGAAGCTTCTAAGAAGAGAATCAGGGATGCAGTGCAGTCTTCTTCTTCCTCACAAGTGGCAGCTAAGCAGCAAAAGTTCTACCTTCCTCCTCCTCCATTTCGTCAGCCTTATCAGCAGAAGAACTCAGATGGTCATGGATCTTCCCACCCACCCAACCCAGGCTATCAGAACAAGTCAAATTCTCAAGCTCCAAGGTCAAATGCTCCGTATCATCGTCCGCTCTCAGAGGTGACTTGCAACAAGTGCCAGCAGAAAGGTCACTACGCGAACAAATGCTTCAACCAAAGGCGCCTTCCTCCTCCTCCTCCTGTGAGGTCTTCAAGCAATGCAGTGGTCAAGCATAATCCAAAGTCTGCAAAGGTGAACATGATGAATGCAGCGCAAGCAGAGGATTCCTCTGACGTGATAATGGGTAATCTTCCAGTTAATGATATTCCTGCAAAAGTTTTATTTGATACGGGTGCTTCTATTTCATTCATATCAAAGCCTTTTGCATCCATGCACGATTTGCATATTGTTGATCTGCCTAAGCCGATAGCAGTTTCCTCTCCGGGTTTATTCATGAACACCAAAATGATGGCTCCGAATGTTTCTATCAAGATGGGCGACTATAGATTTCTATCTTCTCCAATGGTTCTTGGCGACTCTGATATTGATCTAATTCTCGGGATGGACTGGCTTTCTAAGCACAAGGCTCAGCTTGATTGTGCTGCCAGGGAAATTCAATTGACACACTCTTCTGAGGATGTTATCATCTATGCCGCTCATGATGAAACCATTCGGTTGTTTTCTCTCAATGAGAAGGGCGAGTTTGATGCTATTTCTCAAATTCCAGTCGTTTGTGAGTACCAAGATGTCTTTCCAGAAGAGCTTCCGGGTATGCCTCCTCATCGGCCAGTCGAGTTCTTTATCGATCTTGAGCCTGGAACTGAACCCGTTTGCAAGCGTCCTTACAAGCTTGGACCCAAGGAGCTGAAGGAATTGAAGAAACAACTCGATGAACAAGAGCGTCTGGGTTTGATCAGACCGAGTTCATCTCCATGGGGTTGTGGAGTTCTTTTTGTCCAGAAGAAGGATGGCACAGACCGACTTTGTGTTGATTACCGTCCATTGAACAAGAAGACAATCAAGAACAAGTATCCACTTCCCAACATCAATGAGCTTTTCGAGCAACTCAAAGGTGCTAAAGTATTCTCCAAGCTTGACCTTCGTATGGTTATCATCAGATTCGCATTCGTGAACAAGATATTCCCAAGACAGCATTCAAAACAAGCTATGGTTCTTATGAATATACTGTCATGTCTTTCGGCCTTGTCAATGCTCCTGCAACTTTCTCTCGAATGATGAATTTCATTTTCAACCCCTACACCAATGAATTCGTCCTGGTGTATCTCGATGATATCTTGGTCTTCTCCAAGAATAAGAAGGATCATGACAAACATTTGCGATTGGTGCTCGACAAGCTCAGAGAGCATCAATTCTATGCGAAGTTTTCCAAATGTGAGTTCTGGCTTGATGAAGTTCTTTATCTTGGTCACATCATCTCCGCCAAGGGCATAGCTGTTAATCCCGAGAAGGTGTCTGCAATTCTGAATTGGGAACCTCCTCAGAATGTCAAGCAGCTCCGCAGTTTTCTTGGTCTTGCAAGCTATTGCCGAAGATTCGTTGAGAACTTCTATAAGATTGCAAAGCCTCTTTCCAACCTCCTTCAGAAGCATGTCAAATATGTCTGGTCGCCTGAGTGTGACGTTGCTTTCAACACCCTCAAAGAGAAACTAGTCACAGCTCCTGTCTTGACTCCTCCTGATGAATCCAAGCCATTCGAAGTTTTCTGTGATGCTTCTCTTCAAGGTCTCGGTGCTGTGTTAATGCAAGAGAAGAAAGTTGTGGCCTATACCTCTCGTCAGTTGAAGCCCAACGAAAAGAACTACCCCACTCACGATCTTGAGTTGGCGGCAGTTGTCCATGCATTGATAACATGGAGACATCTCTTGTTGGGAAGGAAAATGGACATATTCACCGATCACAAGAGCCTCAAGTATATCTTCACTCAACCCAACCTCAACCTCAGACAAACTCGATGGGTCGAGATGATTCAAGAGTACAATCCAAGTATTGAATATACTCCTGGAAAGGCGAATGTGATTGCAGATGCTCTGAGCAGAAAGGCTTATTGCAACAGTCTAATTCTCAAGCCATTTCAACCGGATCTTTGTGAAGCTTTCCGCAAGCTGAATCTTCAAGTTGTTCCTCAAGGCTTTCTTGCCAACCTCATAGTCTCTCCTACTTTGGAAGATCAAATTCGTGAGGCACAACTTCTGGATACCATGGTGAAGAAGGTGAAACGTGGTATCGACAAGGGCATTTCCAAATACAAGTGCTTCCACATTGATGACAAAGATACTCTTTTCTTTGAGGATCAAATTGTGGTTCCTAAAGGCGGTCTGAGAAAAGTCATCATGAATGAGGCACACAATTCCCTCCTATCCATTCATCCTGGAAGTACAAAGATGTACCATGACCTCAAGCAGTCATATTGGTGGACTCGAATGAAGCGAGAAATTGCTCAATTCGTGAACGAATGTGATGTCTGCAGAAGGGTGAAAGCAGAACACCAAAGACCAGCAGGTCTCCTCCAACCTCTTGCTATTCCGGAATGGAAGCTTGACCATATCGAGATGGACTTCGTGACTGGTTTTCCTAAGTCCAAGCATGGAAATGATGCTATCTTCGTTGTCATTGACAAGCTTACTAAAGTGGCTCATTTTCTTCCTATCAAAGAATCTATCACACCAGCTCAGTTGGCAGAGCTATACACCTCCAGGATTGTCTCCTTGCATGGAATTCCACAATTGATCTCGTCAGACCGCGGAAGCATTTTCACCTCTAAGTTTTGGGACTCCTTTCAGAAGGCCATGCGCACCAACATTCGTTTCAGCACAGCTTTCCATCCTCAAACAAGTGGCCAAGTCGAACGAGTCAATCAAATCCTTGAAGATATGCTCAGGGCTTGTGTCATCTCCTTTGGCATGAAGTGGGAAGATTGTCTGACATATGCCGAGTTCTCCTACAACAACAGCTTCCTAGCGAGTTCGGGCAAGGCCCCATTCGAAATTCTCTATGGCAGAAAGTGTCGTACTCCTCTCAATTGGTCCGAGACAGGTGAACGCCAACTTCTTGGCAACGACTTGATCACAGAAGCCGAAGTAATGTGCAAAGTCATTCGTGAGAATCTCAAAGCCGCGCAATCGCGCCAGAAGAGTTACTATGATAGCAAGCACCGTGACTTGGCTTTTGAAATCGGAGACCATGTCTACCTCCGCGTCTCTCCGATGAAAAGCACTCGTCGCTTCGGTATCAAAGGGAAGCTTGCCACTAGATACGTGGGTCCTTTCAAGATCATTGGCAAAAGAGGCGACCTCGCCTATCAACTTGAACTTCCGTCAAACTTTCCAAACGTGCACGATGTGTGTCATGTGTCACAGCTTCGCAAGTGCTTCAAGACTCCTGAGCGCACTATCAACTTCGAATAAATTGACCTCTAAGAAGATCTCTCTTATCATGAGCACCCCATTGCTATTCTTGAAGAAACTGAGCGCAAGACTCGCAACAAGTCAATCAAATTCCTGAAAGTGAAGTGGTCACACCATTCCGACCGAGAAGCCACCTGGGAGCGCGAGGATCACCTCTGTTCCGAATATCCGTAGTTCTTTCAGTCCTAGATCTCGGGATGAGATCCTCTTGTAGTGGTGGAGTGTTGTAACACCCCGGATGTAACTTTCCATCTTTGTAACTCCAACTCTTGCCATTTTAGGCTATATGTTATGATATTCCCTCCGTGGTTAGGTTTTTGTCTTTTGTTTTGCATTTTATTCATGTCATGCATCTCATATCATGTCATCATGTGCATCTCATTTGCATACGTGTTCGTCTCATGCATCCGAGCATTTTCCCCGTTGTCCATTTTGCAATCCGACACTCCCACGTGCATCGGCGCACCCCTCTTGTCACTTTTCGTGTGCGGGTGTTAAACGTTCTCGGAATGGACCGAGCCTTGCCAAGTGGCCTTGGTACACCACCGGTAGACCACCTGTCAAGTTTCGTGTCATTTGGAGGTTGTTTGATACTCCAACGGTTAACCGGATAACCGCAAAGGCCTCTTTTGGGTTGCAGCCCAACACCCCTCCAAAACAGCCCAATAACCCATCTAAGTCACTTCCGTGATCTCCATCGTCGGATCACGATCGTGTGGGCGAAAACCGCACTCCATTTGGAGTCTCCTAGTTCCCTCTACCTACAAATATGTGCCCATCCCCGAAATTTTTCGGGCAAACCCTAGTCTTCCCCTTCCTCCGCGCACCGGACACGTCCGGACCGCGACGGACGCGTCCGCCCGCCGCCGCCGACGAACCGCGCGCCGCCACGTGGCCTGCTCCGCCGCCCCCGCGCCGCCGGCCCGCCTGGCCCGCTCCCGGCCCCCGAAGCCCGCGTCCCGTCGCCCGGTCCTCCGCCCCCGTCGCCCCGCGGCTCACCCGCGCGCCGCCGCGGCTCGCTCGCCTGCCGTCACCCGGGTCGCCGCCGGCGCCGCCCGGCCCCGCCTCCGCCGCGCACGCCGTCGCCCTGGTCACCGCCGGCCCCGCCTCCGCGTCCGCCGCCGCCTCCCGCGCTCGGATCTGGCCGGCCCGTCCTCCGGCCGTCTTCCTCCCCTCCAGCTCCATCTCCGGCGAGGAACTCCGGCCGACCTCGATCCACGCGCTTGATCCAGATCGGGTCAAAACCTAGGTTGACCTCGTTTTTCCATCCGTATCTCTGCACCGTATCTTTATGACTTGTTCATCGCGCCGTATCTTTGCACCCGTGGCTCCGTTTCGGGCGTGTAGCATACCGAATTGTTCGCCTCGACGAGTACATCATTTTATCTCATTGCATCATTTTCATTTGAGCTCATCTTGATGCCCGAAATGCTGTTGGCAGAGGGCTATGTGATGTTAGTTTCAGATTCTTAATAGAACATGCACTTTTGTCATTTTTGCCATGATTGATGTGTGCATCTTATGAACTTGAGCCCTACATATATTTTGAACTATGCCATGCCATCTTTACAGGGCTGTATGTCATGTATTTTTGTGATCAATGTGGTGACTAGAACAAGCATGTAAACTAGGCCTCGTGATGTTGCTGATTTCAGTCCCTGTTCTGCTATTATTTTTATGCCATGTAAACTTGATGCTACAGAGAGATCCATGCTTATTTTGAGATACTTCAGTAAGGATGTTTTGTACATATGGTTATTCTCTATCCATTAATGCCCCTTTTTGCAATTATGGAGTAGTCTAGCATGTCATTTTCTTGCTCTACTTTTGCTATAAAATGTTTCCTGGCAGATTGTTTACATGTTATTCAATTTCGCCAAGGTTGTTGTAGTTGATCCATGCATGCTATGTACTTGTTCTTGCCATGGATGTCTTCATAAACATGTCTTCTTGCTGATGCTATGCTTATCTTGTCATGCAATGACTTGTGGTGAGTGAATCGAGCTTGTGAAGATGCCTTCATAATTCTGTCAATGCCATGCCCTGTTTGCTGAATCTGTTAACGAAACTTGCTATGTTTACATGGATGCCATCATTTCTTCTGATCCTTTTTGACTCATGGTCAGTAAGGGACTTTTGTTCTATGCTTTGAGTAGAATCATGCCATGTCTTGTTTGGATATTATAAGTTCCTGTAGCATGTTGAATTCTTGCTCTGAACATTGCTACCTGATGTTGTTTATGCCATGACCAACCTGATATCTTTTGCACTTTTGCCATGCTTGTTTGAACCTGCTATGGTGTGATTTAGCCGTAGCTCAGTGTTCCTCTTTTGTCAAGCATCTCCTGTAGATCACTGCCATATACTTTGTTATTATGTTGGGGTGTTGTAACATAGTTTCTTGTTGCATGCTAAGTAGCATCGTGCTATTAATCGCAGATTTGTGTCATTCTTGTTTTGCTTTCCATTTGCAAACCGTGCATCCGATTCCGGTGATCTTTATATCGATTTCAACCGAAATCATCTCATCTTTCCAGCGGCATACTTGGTTTGCCAAGTTGATGCCTTGTTCATCATTTCCCTTCCGGAGCACGCATACGCATTGCATATCACATCGCGCATATCATGTCATGTATTGCATCATGTTGCTTGTGCATTGCTCCATGTTTGATTGTGGTTCCATTGCTTGTGTTCTTGCTTTGGGTAGAGCCGGGAGACGAGTACGTGCACGAGGAACCTGTTGAGAATGCTTACGAGGATCAAGCCTTCGACAACTCTGAGAACTTTGCAGGCAAGATGACCATACCTTCGATATCACTTATATCTTTGCTTTCCTAGTTGCTCGCTTTATCGCTATGTTAGCTCTACCTGCCATTGTTTATCGTGCCTCCCATATTGCCATGTCAAGCCTCTAACCATCCTGTCCTAGCAAACCGTTGTTTGGCTATGTCACCGCTTTTGCTCAGCCCCTCTTATAGCGTTGCTAGTTACAGGTGAAGATGAAGTTTGTTCCTTGTTGGAACATGGATAATTTGGGGTTATCACAATATCTCCCGTTTAATTAATGCATCTATATACTTGGTAAAGGGTGGAAGGCTCTTCCTTATGCCTGGTGTTTTGTTCCACTCTTGCCGCCCTAGTTTCCGTCATACCAGTGTTATGTTCCTTGATTTTGCGTTCCTTACGCGGTTGGGTGATTTATGGGAACCCCTTGACAGTTTGCTTTGAATAAAACTCCTCCAGCAAGGCCCAACCTTGGTTTTACCATTTGCCACCTAAGCCTTTTTTCCCTTGGGGTTTCGCGAGCCCGAGGGTCATCTTTATTTACCCCCCCCCCCCCCGGGCCAGTGTTCCTTCGAATGCTGGTCCAGCCTGGGCGATGTCCGGCGTCCCCTGGGCAACCAGGGTCTATACCAACCCGATGTCTTGCCCATCCGGTGTGCCCTGAGAACGAGATACGTGCGACTCCTATCGGGATTTGTCGGCACATCGGGCGGCTTTGCTGGTCTTGTTTTACCATTGTCAAAATGTCTTGCGAACCGGGATTCCGAGACTGATCGGGTCTTCCCGGTAGAAGGTATATCCTTCGTTGACCGTGAGAGCTTATGTTGGGCTAAGTTGGGACACCCCTGCAGGGTATTATCTTTCGAAAGCCGTGCCCGCGGTTATGAGGCAGATGAGAATTTGTTAATGTCCGGTTGTAGATAACTTGACACTTGACTTCATTAAAATGCATCAACCGCGTGTGTAGCCGTGATGGTCTCTTCTCGGCGGAGTCCGGGAAGTGAACACGGTTTGAGTTATGTATGAACGTAAGTAGTTTCAGGATCACTTCTAGCTTCTCGACCGATGCGTTGCTTCTCTTCTCGCTCTCACTTGCGTATGTTAGCCACCATATATGCTTAGTGCTTGCTGCAGCTCCACCATATTACTCCTTTCCTACCTAAAAGCTTAAATAGTCTTGATCTCGCGGGTGTGTGATTGCTGAGTCCTCGTGACTAACATATTCTACCAAAACAGATGCAGGTGCCGAGGATACCAGCGCAAGTGGCGCAATCGAGCTCAAGTGGGAGTTTGACGAGGACCTTGGCCGTTACTATGTTTCGTTTCCACATGATCAGTAGTGGGCCCAGTTGGGGCGATCGAGGATCTAGCATTTGGGGTTGTCTTCTTTTCATTTGGATTTGACCGTAGCTGGTCTATGAGTGTATTTTGAATAATGTATGACTTATTTATGTATTGTGTGAAGTGGCGATTGTAAGACAATTCTCTTTATCCCATTCTTGTTCATTACATGGGATTGTGTGAAGATGACCCTTCTTGCGACAAAACCACCATGCGGTTATGCCTCTAAGTCGTGCTTCGCACGTGGGAGATATAGCCGCATCGTGGGCGTTACATAAACTCCCTTACCTTTGACAGGCTTGGCAGAAGAAGTCCGTGCTGGTTAACTGTCCGGTTCCCTTGCCAGAAGACCCAGCGGACGCCCAATTAACGGGGCTGCTGGTTCCGGCGCCTTATGTGGTGCCGGAGAAGAAGGCCAAGAAGAAGGCCACGGGAGCTCGAAGGAGTTCCCGGCGCCAGGTGTTATCGGACTCATCGTCCGACGACTCCGAGGCAGACTCCTCGCGCAAATACGGGGAGGAGGAAAAAGAGGCCTCTCCAAGCGGGGGGAGAGAAGAAAAGGAAGGCCGCCCCAACGGGGGAGGCCGAAGGGTCTAAGAAGGGAAGGACCCTCCCTCCGGACTACTCCACCAACGCCGACGACGGTGAAGAGGAGTGGCCACCGAGGACTAAGCCCTTGGCGACATCGTAAGTGTCCGGATACTAGAATAACTCATGGCGTTTCGTTTGTCATACAGAATCTCCTAACGCCGAACATAACCCTGCAGCCCGCCCAAGGATGTGCTCGACACTTCAACGAGCGGCTCCCTGGTATCGTCGGACGTGAATAGCACTTCACTTCCGGCCGTCTCCTCTTCTCGCGCTACGGATGACGCTGAGGTGGGGTCCCAAAAGGGGCCCAGCCAGGAGGAAGAGGTCCCGGAGGCGCCTCAAGGCAACCTCCCGGACTTTGGGTACGAGGGGGATCAAACCCTGAAGGGTTCTGAGTTCGGCCCTGGGCCGGACTCCGAGCCGGAACCTTTAGTGGTTGTGGAGTCCGGCGGGCGGCCCCATCGTAAGAATGGTGAGACTGCGACACAGGTGACCTCCGTCCAACCGGAGGGGCCGGATAATTTGCTGGAGGCGCTTAACGGCGCCTCCATCGACGAGGAGCACCGCACTTTTATGAGTGCGGTGATCCAGAAAGTTCAGTCTGCCAAGAGCGGGCTGACTGAAGCCTGTTCTAGCCTTCTAATAGGCTTTGACGTATGTAGTTAAGATATGTAAAAATATTACCGCATAGACAGTAGCCCCCGATGCTCAGTTTGGTGTTCGGAAAGAAAAGCCAAGCTGAGGATCTAAAAAGATATACGCAGGAGTCTAACATAAGTATGTCAATATGGGAATACAGGCTGCGCTGCTGACCTCTACCGCACTGACTGCAGAGGTCAATGCATTGAAGCAGAGCCTCGAGCGGTCCGAGAACGAGCTCGGCCTTGCCAAGAAGCAGCTCGAGGACAAGGAAGGTAAGTAATACCTTATGGAAGTATATAAAAGATGTGGTTGCAAAAAATTACAGGAATAACGTGAGAATTGCAGGGGGCACGAACGAGGTGGCGACCCTGAAGGAAGCGGTGTCCAAGGCCGAAAGCAATGCGGCCGCGGAATGCACCGAGCGAGAGAAGCAGGAGGCGCGGGTGGCGGAGGTGCGGCAAGAGCTCCAGGGTCTCGTGGAAAAACACGAGAGTTTGGAGCGTGACTCGAAGACTCGAGAGTCCGAGCTCGCCTTGTCTCTTGAGAGCGCCAAAGCCGCTAAGGCCGAAGCCCAAAAAGCCCTCCAGGAAATTGAGGCAATAAAGAAGATAGCGGCGGGTAAGGCATTCTTCATGCGAAGCAAGCACGTGAAAGTGAATTACTTGTTACTTACCCGAATCCGGAGCTCTCTAGGAGCATTCGCAGATCTGCCTCGCAGTGTGTCCGACACTGCCGCATTCTACCGGGCCGAGGAAGGGAGCTCGATGGAGAAGGTGTTCTGGTCTCAGTATGCTGAGGTCGGACACCCGGTGCCCTTGAGCGACCAGCTGAAGCAGCTGGTCGAGCTCCATAAGGTGGCCAAACAGGCCATGAAGAGCCTCATAGTTCGGCTGTGGCCGAAGGAGGCCATGCCTGGTTGCTACTTCAGGATGGTGAGGGGGCTGGTGG
Source organism: Triticum timopheevii (assembly GCA_963921465.1). Lineage (NCBI taxonomy): Eukaryota > Viridiplantae > Streptophyta > Magnoliopsida > Poales > Poaceae > Triticum > Triticum timopheevii. The sequence goes on along the minus strand of OY997264.1, from coordinate 174,294,232 downwards.
ACGCCTGTCCATGGATTGAAGTCGTCAAGCGCTCCGTCTGCATCGAAGGTACCCGTAGGGCCCTTGCCCGTGCTAAAGTGCACTAGGGCAAGATGGACGCTGAGAAGCTTGTGACGGATGCTCCACCGCCGGGCAGGGAGTATCGCAAGCCCGAGATGTATTATCAGGGCGTCCTGAAGGGTGCCCGCCTTCTAGCGGGTGAATGCTCCAAAGATGTAATTTTTGAGTAAACTCGCATTTGTTATCCTGTACGCTTGAAAACTTGTTCATATGCGCTAAGCAACGCTTGTGAATTTAAAATATTACCTTATGTGCGGCCGTTTATTAAATTTGAGAGATGGCGAGTCGTCGGCTTCTGCCCCCATGCCATGAGTGCAGGTGTTTGGGATAAACTTGAGCGCTCTTTTTCCCATTCTTGGGTCCTTCGAGGGAGGCGCTCAATGCAACGAACAAGGCAACCGGACTATAATGCTTGAACACTCTCACTTAGCCATAGAATTCTATAGTTTTAAATTTCGGTGAAGCCCCTAGTATTCGGAAGACCGAGTTCGGGGCGCTATCCACGCCTAGGCCGGACAAAGCCGACTCCTCACTCTAAGCGGCATAAGTCTTTAGGGACTCGAAGAAACCTCTCGAACAGCGACCGACTCTCGCCCTATCATGACGGTCAGTTTTAGCTTTCTCCACTGAGGTGCTTAACCCAGCTCAACCGGGGCACAATCGCAGTGGTTCTCCCAGCGCTACCATAGCCGATATAACGGAACGTAAGGTACCAAAACATGGGAGCCTGGCAAACCCAACTATTGACCCAAGACATGATTCGAAGCCGATGCATATAATGCTATAAGTTCGGGGTGCCGCACTTGTGAAAGTGTTCGGACTTATCACACCATATTTTGGGGTACTTAAGCCCCTGGTGTATTAGGCCGTACCAAAGCGTATGGATGCAACATGTCATAAGTGAACATATATAGATAAGAAAAAGGAATGCAATAATAGGCAAAAGTTGTCCATTGTTTATTAAAAAAGCTGCGGTAAAAGCAGAACGATACAAATAGTGCGATAAGCAAGGGACGGGACTATTTGACATGTCCCCCTCCAGGAGCGAGCTGCGGGATGATATGTAAAACAAGTATACTGCTCGTTATAGAGACCACCTGTACACTCGACGTAGCTTTCCGCTTCCCTGGCTGTTGCATCGTGTGTTCGGCAATTCTACTGCCAGACAGGGCTTCTTGACAAAGGAGTCCTGAAAGTAAGAGAAAAAAGAAGAATGACACAATTGGGAGCCCCTGGTGTGGTTGAGCCGCATTCTGGGCCTGCCGTGGTCGTGCCCCTCCCTCTATGCCCATGGTATTTCTAGAGCGTAATTATGTACGCGCAGTACTGGTTTCGCAATTTCGCGAGGGCTGGGGTTCGGGCCCCATTGCTACGCATGCTCGGAACGTGCCAGGCGGTCTTGTTGTTGGTTACTCCGGGCGCGCTTGACGGTGTCCGGCCGTGTAATAGCCGGGCTCGTGAATTGTCTTAAGAGGCTGCTTTGTACTTCTGCCGCGAGGGCTGCCGTATGCTCCTCCGTTCGGAGAGAGCGTTCGATGTTTCCGTTGACCGTAATGACTCCTCGAGGGCCTGGCATCTTGAGCTTGAGGTATGCGTAGTGCGGCACCGCATTGAATTTTGCAAATGCGGTTCCTCCAAGCAGTGCGTGATAGCCGCTGCGGAACGGGACTATGTCGAAGATTAATTCCTCGCTTCAGAAGTTATCCGGTGATCTGACGACCACTTCAAGTGTAACTGAGCCTGTACAATTGGCCTCTACACCTGGTATGACGCCTTTGAAGGTCGTCTTTGTGGGTTTAATCCTTGAGGGGTCTATGCCCATCTTGCGCACTGTATCCTGATAAAGCAGGTTCAGGCTGCTGCCGCCGTCCATCAGGACTCTAGTGAGGTGAAATCCATCAACGATTGGGTCTAGAACCAATGCGGCGAATCCGCCATGGCGGATTCTAGTGGGGTGGTCCCTTCGATCAAAAGTGATCGGGCAGGAGGACCATGGGTTGAACTTTGGGGCGACTGGCTCCATCGCATATACGTCCCTTAGTGCACGCTTCCGCTCCCTTTTGGGTATGTGGGTTGCGTATATCATGTTCACCATCCGCACTTGTGGGGGGAAACCCTTCTGTCCTCTATTGTTCGGCGGCCGGGTCTCCTCCTCGTCATTGCTATGCAGCCCCTTGTCATTGTTTTCGGCAGTTAACTTGCCTGCCTGCTTGAACACCCAACAATCCCTGTTGTTGTGATTGGCATGCTTTTCGGGGGTGCCGTGTATCTGGCATGAGCGATCGAGTATTAGGTCCAAATTGGACGGGCCCGAATTATTTCTTTTGAATGACTTTTTCCGCTAACCGGGTTTAGAGCCTCTGAATCCGGCATTGACTGCCGTATCCTCAGTATTATCGCCATTAATGCGGCGCTTGTGCTTGTTGCGACGCGACCTGCCGTTGTTGTCCTTGGTATCCGAATTACCAGGGCTCTTGTTCATGTTGTTACTACGAGCTAGCCAGCTATCCTCTCCCGCGCAGAAGCGGGTCATGAGTGTTGTGAGGGCTGCCATGGATTTCGGCTTTTCCTGTCCTAGGTGCCGGGCAAGCCACTCGTCGCGGATGTTATGTTTGAAGGCTGCGAGGACCTCTGCATCTGGACAGTCGACGATTTGATTTTTCTTGGTTAGGAACCGTGTCCAGAAGTCTGGCCGATTCTTCTGGCTGCTAAATTATGTGGCTTAGGTCATCGGCGTCTGGTGGTCGCATATAGGTGCCCTGAAAGTTGTCGAGGAATGCGGCTTCCAGATCTTCCCAACAACCAATTGACTCTGCTGGCAAGCTGTTAAGCCAATGCCGAGTTGGTCCTTTAAGCTTGAGTGGGAGGTATTTGATGTCGTGTAGATCATCACCGCGGGCCATGTGGATATGAAGGAGATAGTCCTTGATCCAGACCGCAGGATCTATTGTGCCATCGTATGATTCAATGTTTACGGGTTTGAAACCCTCAGGGATTTGATGATCCATTACTTCGTCTGCGAAGCATAGTGGGTGTGCGGCGCCTCTGTATTGGGCTATGTCACGACATAGCTCAAACGAGCTTTGTCTACTGTGTTCGGCCCGGCCGTAATTGCCATATCCGGCGTGACGGTTATCATCACATATTGTGGGGCGCCCACGCGATCCGTAGATCGATCTTGTTTGCCTTGCCTTGTCCTCAAGTATATCCCATAGGTCTAGCACGTTTTCCTGCACCTTGGTATTTTTTTAGCGGCGCTGGGGTGCGGCTTGAGTGTAGGGCCGAGAGGCCTCTCTGTCGTGGCCACGAGGTGGCCGGTCGGCTGTATTATGCACTGGTGATGTAGGTTTAGGTGCTTCCTCCTCTAATCGGGGTAGCAGCCTGCGTTTTGGGTAGCTCTTGGAGGGGCGTTCGAGTTCATACTCTTCGGCTGCAAGGACTTCAGTCCATCTGTCGGCTAGCAAGTCTTCGTCAGCTCTAAGCTGTTGCTGCTTTTTCTTGAGGCAGCTTGCCGTGGCCATAAGCCTGCATTTGAAACGCTCTTGTTCGACGGGATCCTCGGGCACGACAAATTCGTCATCGTCTAGGCTTGCCTCGTCTTCGGAGGGAGGCATGTAATTATCGTCCTCTACCTCTCCGCCTGCCGCTCTCTCATGAGGGCTGGCTTCTCCATCCTCCCGCACTGAATCCTGCTGGAGGGATTTGTCCTCGGCACTATCCGGGGTGTTATTGTCTCCCGTGCTGGAATCACCGTTTTTGCTGTGGCGGGATTTAGAGCGACGCCGCTGACGCCGGCGCTTAGGCTGTTTCTTGGAGGGGTCATCCTCCGTTGTTCCATCGCCATTCCCATCTTTTGGGATGTCCACCATGTAAATGTCGTATGACGAGGTGGCCTTCCAGTGCCCTGTAGGCGCTGGTTCTTGGTCGTCTCCTGCATCGTCGTCCATACCGTCGATGTCTTCGGAGTCGAAGTCGAGCATGTCGGTTAAATCGTCGACAGTGGCTACGAAGTGGGTGGTGGGTGGGTTTTGAATTTCTTCGTCGTCCGCATCCCAACCTTCCTGATCATAGTCCGGCCAAGGCTCTCCTGATAAAGAGAGAGACTTTAGTGAGTTCAGGATGTCGCCAAAGGGCGAGTGTTGAAAGATGTCCGCGGCGGTGAACTCCATGACCGGCGCCCAATCGGATTCGATTGGCAGGGGCGCGGGAGATTCGGAGTCCGGAGAGGAGTCCGGCACCTTGGAGTCACGAGCTTCGCAAAGGACAGGGTTGGTGTTCAGCTTAATCGCCATAGAGATAGCTGCCCCCGAGGCGGTGTCTAGCCACCCGTCCTTGATCGGCGCAGTCGGCACCGAGCTAAAGGTCGGAGCGGACACTAGTGCGGCCTCCAGGGCACTGTTCAGCGGCAGAGCTAGATCATGCCCATCGTGACAGTGTGGCACGCTTGGCTGTGGCTCGAACCCGTCGAAGATCAAGTCTCCACGGACGTCAGCCGTGTAGTTCAAACTTGCAAATCTGACCTGATGGCCAGGGGTGTAGCTTTCAATCTGCTCCAGATGGCCAAGCGAATTGGCCCGCAGTGCAAAGCCGCCGAATACGAAGATCTGTCCGGGGAGAAAAGTCTCACCCAGGACCGCATCGTTGTTGATGATCGAAGGAGCCATCGGGCCTAAAGATGACGACACAGAGGAACTCTCAATGAAAGCACCAATGTCGGTGTCAAAACCGGCGGATCTCGGGTAGGGGGTCCCGAACTGTGCGTCTAGGCGGATGGTAACAGGAGGCAAGGGACACGATGTTTTTACCCAGGTTCGGGCCCTCTCGATGGAGGTAAAACCCTACTCCTGCTTGATTGATATTGATGATATGGGTAGTACAAGAGTACATCTACCACAAGATCAGAGAGGCTAAACCCTAGAAGCTAGCCTATGGTATGATTGTTGTTCGTCCTATGGACTAAAACCCTCCAGTTTATATAGGCATCAAAGAGGGTTAGGGTTACACAGTATCGGTTACAATGGTAGGAGATCTACATATCCGTATCGCCAAGCTTGCCTTCCACGCCAAGGAAAGTCCCATCCGGACACGGGACGAAGTCTTCAATCTTGTATCTTCATAGTCCAGGAGTCCGGCCAAAGGCTATAGTCCAGCCATCCGGACACCCCCTAATCCAGGACTCCCTCAGAGGGGGTGATGGCAATATCTGCGGGAGTAAAAGCACGGTCTTCAGAAAAGATCGTGCTACTTATCGATGCAGATAGAACCACGGTTGTACTTGCCCAAGAACCAACCCCACCACACATAACCCAGACTCACGCAGATTGTAGCCCTACCCAGTTGGACAGAGAACCAGTTACACCCCTTCTAACCCCAACCCCAGTAGATAGTAACCCAGATCCCGTTGACACAGCACCGTCTCCACCATAGAGCACCCAAACACGAGCAGTTAGTAAGGCAACTGCAGTGCCCAAAGCACGAGGACCACCACTCCGAACCCCAAGTCAACGCTTAAAGCAGAAGAAGAATTGTTCTCAGGCCAGGTTTCGTAGCTATGGTTCATACTGCTTTGCTCTTGCATCACTGTATTTACTCATACCAACTAATTTCAAATTTGAAGGATGCAACTGAAACTCCAGTGGCGCAACAGGTATGTTTTAAACCTGATTCTTTAACATGTTTGCTGTTGTAACTTGCTCTATGTTGATTTCAGTTTCAATTGAATAAACAGTTATGTTCTCATGCCATGCACATTACAAGTGTTGTTATTGCTGTGTAGTTTCCCACACTTATATTCTGTCTATGCTGCTTTGTCTTAAATAGATATGATTCGAACTGTATCTATCTTCATTTTGCAACATAAACTAGAATGATATAGACAATACAGTGACCATACTACATAGATATATGTTTGTTTCATGATGTTATCATGTCCACCTTACTACTGAACTAGTTTACCAAAATGAGTTTCATATACTACATTGTAAACCTGTGATGTGTTTGTTTGTTTCTCTTTTAGAATGCGGATAAAATATTGGAGAAGAGTACCCCGTTATGCAATGGTAAAGGAAATAATGCAGATAATGTTCAAGATAGTGAGACATCCCTGTTGGTCTCCAAGAAAGCTGATAAAAACTATATTGAAGACACTGAGACAACCCCAAAGTCCTGTCTTGATGTAGTGTTCGACTTACTGGCTACCACTGTTGACACCAGCTCTTCGAACTCATTGCCTGAATCAGTTCGGCTTCTTGAGTCTCAACTTCAAGTTGAAAGACATTGATCATATGTTATGCGACAGGAAGCCGAACAACAAGTCCTTTCTGGTGCAACAGCAAGTCCTGGAGGATTTAAGAGCCAAACAAGAGAAAGTTAATAAGCTTGCTAAGCATCTTGCCAGCATTATGGGTACCCAGGATATTGTTTCTTGAGCTCTTCTGAAGTGGTTTCAGTTCTGGACTTGTTTTGCTGCGGCGTTTATATGCTGCTGTGTTCCCTATATTTGTACTGGTGGCGAACTTTGATGCCCAGTGGATGTAATATGTGTAATAGTCATGATAGCCTAGCGTAAGTTGCTTGCTTATTTATTGCCTTATTGTCTTCTTTATTTCTTTGCTTGTAGTCAGTGCAGTTCTTTTTCCGCGGTTTGCTAGTGGCCGCAATAACCTATTTTTTTAAAACTAGGCCACAATAACCATGGGCTACATATTTACTGTAGCTACCATTTCCTTCCTACGGGCAGTAGAAACAATGGGGCTTCTACGGGTCATAGAAACAATGGGCCTTATACGGGCCGTATCATCAATGGGCCTTCTACGGGCCATATGATCGGTTGGCCAAATATGGGCCAATAACAGACCACATTATGGCCGTAAACGGGCTAGAGTTGGAATCGTCCGTTCATGGGCCGACCATAACGGGCCGTCATTAATCGGCCGTATTTGATGACACTATGAAAACGGCCCAACGTATTAATGGGCCACAAACGGGCCGACTGTAACCTCGGTCTGAATTTGGCCCACAAGCAGAAAATGACAGTAACGGGCCATAACTAAACGAATGCTAGAAATGAGCCCAAGAATAAATGGGCCCTGAGAAGACCGAAAGATAACATGGGCTGGAAACGGCCCAACGAAATAACGGGCCGTTAATGGGTATAAAGTGATACACTGTTCATTATGGGCCAGTTTCACCATGGGCCGTTAATGGGTATAAAGTGATACACTGTTCATTATGGGCCAGTTTCACAACGGGCCGTTAATGGGACAAGAGTTACAAAGGGCCTCATATGGGCTGAAAGACGTCATGGGCCATACATGGGCCAGAAGTTAAAACGGGATGGAATCATATTGGACGGCCTAGATGACGCTACTGGGCCTAATTCGGATAGGTCGTAACGTGCCGTTAACAGGCTTTCCATGGGTCAGCCCGCCACCTTTTTACCAAGTCAAACAGGCCGGCCTTTTCACAGGATTGGGCCTCTGTTGGGCCGTGCCACGTGTCGACGTATCATAGGCGCCTTTTGTCCAATGAGTGGATGACATCTCTCCCAATGGTGAGCCGACACGTGTTTCCTCCAGCCAATGATGATTTTACATGTGGAAAATCCCCATTGGTCGGTGTCCGGCCGTGTAATAGCCGGGCTCGTGAATTGTCTTAAGAGGCTGCTTTGTACTTCTGCCGCGAGGGCCGCCGTATGCTCCTCCGTTCGGAGACAGCGTTCGGTGTTTCCGTTGACCGTAATGACTCCTTGAGGGCCTGTCATCTTGAGCTTGAGGTATGCGTAGTGCGGCACCGCATTGAATTTTGCAAATGCGGTTCCTCCAAGCAGTGCGTGATAGCCGCTGCGGAACGGGTCTATGTCGAAGATTAATTCCTCGCTTCAGAAGTTATCCGGTGATCTGACGACCACTTCAAGTGTAACTGAGCCTGTACAATTGGCCTCTACACCTGGTATGACGCCTTTGAAGGTCGTCTTTGTGGGTTTAATCCTTGAGGGGTCTATGCCCATCTTGCGCACTGTATCCTGCTAAAGCAGGTTCAGGCTACCGCCGCCGTCCATCAGGACTCTAGTGAGGTGAAATCCATCAACAATTAGGGCTAGAACCAATGCGGCGAATCCGCCATGGCGGATGCTAGTGGGGTGGTCCCTTCGATCAAAAGTGATCGGGCAGGAGGACCACGGGTTGAACTTTGGGGCGACTGGCTCCATCGCATATACGTCCCTTAGTGCACGCTTCCGCTCCCTTTTGGGTATGTGGGTTGCGTATATCATGTTCACTGTCCGCACTTGTGGGGGGAAACCCTTCTGTCCTCTATTGTTCGGCGGCCGGGTCTCCTCCTCGTCATTGCTATGCAGCCCCTTGTCATTGTTTTCGGCAGTTAACTTGCCTGCCTGCTTGAACACCCAACAATCCCTGTTGGTGTGATTGGCTGGCTTTTCGGGGGTGCCGTGTATCTGGCACGAGCGATCGAGTATTCGGTCCAAATTGGACGGGCCTGAAGTATTTCTTTTGAATGACTTTTTCCGCTGACCGGGTTTAGAGCCTCTGAATCCAGCATTGACTGCCGTATCCTCAGTATTATCGCCATTAATGCGGCGCTTGTGCTTGTTGCGACGCGACCTGCCGTTGTTGTCCTTGGTATCCGAATTACCAGGGCTCTTGGTCATGTTGTTACTACGAGCTAGCCAGCTATCCTATCCCGCGCAGAAGCGGGTCATGAGTGTTGTGAGGGCTGCCATGGATTTCGGCTTTTCCTGTCCTAGGTGTCGGGCAAGCCACTCATTGCGGATGTTATGTTTGAAGGCTGCGAGGGCCTCTGCATCCGGACAGTCGACGATTTGATTTTTCTTGGTTAGGAACCGTGTCCAGAAGTCTGGCCGATTCTTCTGGCTGCTAAATTATGTGGCTTAGGTCATCGGCGTCTGGTGGTCGCATATAGGTGCCCTGAAAGTTGTCGAGGAATGCGGCTTCCAGATCTTCCCAACAACCAATTGACTCTGCTGGCAAGCTGTTAAGCCAATGCCGAGTTGGTCCTTTAAGCTTGAGTGGGAGGTATTTGATGGCGTGTAGAGCATCACCGCGGGCCATGTGGATATGAAGGAGATAGTCCTCGATCCAGACCGCGGGATCTATTGTGCCATCGTATGATTCAACGTTTACGGGTTTGAAACCCTCAGGGATTTGATGATCCATTACTTCATCTGTGAAGCATAGTGGGTGTGCGGCGCCTCTGTATTGGGCTATGTCACGACATAGCTCAAATGAGCTTTGTCTAATGTGTTCGGCCCGGCCATAATTGCCATATCCGGCGTGACGGTTATCATCACATATTGTGGGGCACCCACGCGATCCGTAGATCGATCTTGTTTGCCTTGCCTTGTCCTCAAGTATATCCCGCAGGTCTAGCACGTTTTCCTGCACCTTGGTATTTTTTGAGCGGCACTGGGGTGCGGCTTGAGTGTAGGGCCGAGAGGCCTCTCTGTCGCGGCCATGAGGTGGCCGGTCGGCCGTATTATGCGCTGGTGATGTAGGTTTAGGTCCTTCCTCCTCTAATCGGGGTAGCAGCCTGCGTTTTGGGTAGCTCTTGGAGGGGCGTTTGAGTTCATACTCTTCGGACGCAAGGACTTCAGTCCATCTGTCGGCTAGCAAGTCTTCGTCAGCTCTAAGCTGTTGCTGCTTTTTCTTGAGGCAGCTTGCCGTGGCCATAAGCCTGCATTTCAAACGGTCTTGTTTGACGGGATCCTCGGGCACGACAAATTCATCGTCGTCTAGGCTTGCCTCGTCTTCGGAGGGAGGCATGTAATTATCGTCCTCTACCTCTCCGCCTGCCGCTCTCTCATGAGGGCTGGCTTCTCCATCCTCCCGCACTGAATCCTGCTGGAGGGAGTTGTCTTCGGCACTGTCCGGGGTGTTATTGTCTCCCGTGCTGGAATCACCATTTTTGCTGTGGCGGGATTTAGAGCGACGCCGCTGACGCCGGCGCTTAGGCTGTTTCTTGGAGGGGTCATCCTCCGTTGTTCCATCGCCATTCCCATCTTTTGGGATGTCCACCATGTAAATGTCGTATGACGAGGTGGCCTTCCAGTGCCCTGTAGGCGCTGGTTCTTATTCGTCTCCTGCATCGTCGTCCATACCGTCGATGTCTTCGGAGTCGAAGTCGAGCATGTCGGTTAAATCATCGACAGTGGCTACGAAGTGGGTGGTGGGTGGGTTTTGAATTTCTTCGTCGTTCGCATCCCAACCTTCCTGACCATAGTCCGGCCAAGGCTCTCCTGATAAAGAGAGAGACTTTAGTGAGTTCAGGATGTCGCCAAAGGGCGAGTGTTGAAAGATGTCCGCGGCGGTGAACTCCATGACCGGCGCCCAATCGGATTCGATTGGCAGGGGCGCGGGAGATTCGGAGTCCGGAGAGGAGTCCGGCACCTTGGAGTCACGAGCTTCGCAAAGGACAGGGTTGGTGTTCAGCTTAATCGCCATAGAGATAGCTGCCCCCGAGGCGGTGTCTAGCCACCCGTCCTTGATCGGCGCAGTCGGCACCGAGCTAAAGGTCGGAGCGGACACTAGTGTGGCCTTCAGGGCACTGTTCAGCGGCAAAGCTAGATCATGCCCATCGTGACAGTGTGGCGTGCTTGGCTGTGGCTCGAACCCGTCGAAGATCAAGTCTCCACGGACGTCAGCTGTGTAGTTCAAACTTCCAAATCTGACCTGATGGCCAGGGGTGTAGCTTTCAATCTGCTCCAGATGGCCAAGCGAATTGGCCCGCAGTGCAAAGCCGCCGAATACGAAGATCTGTCCGGGGAGAAAAGTCTCACCCAGGACCGCATCGTTGTTGATGATCGAAGGAGCCATCAGGCCTAAAGATGACGACACAGAGGAACTCTCAATGAAAGCACCAATGTCGGTGTCAAAACCAGCGGATCTCGGGTAGGGGGTCCCGAACTGTGCGTCTAGGCGGATGGTAACAGGAGGCAAGGGACACGATGTTTTTACCCAGGTTCGGTCCCTCTCGATGGAGGTAAAACCCTACTCCTGCTTGATTGATATTGATGATATGGGTAGTACAAGAGTACATCTACCACAAGATCAGAGAGGCTAAACCCTAGAAGCTAGCCTATGGTATGATTGTTGTTCGTCCTACGGACTAAAACCCTCCAGTTTATATAGGCATCGAAGAGGGTTAGGGTTACACAGTGTCAGTTACAATGGTAGGAGATCTACATATGCGTATCGCCAAGCTTGCCTTCCACGCCAAGGAAAGTCCCATCCGGACACGGGACGAAGTCTTCAATCTTGTATCTTCATAGTCCTGGAGTCCGGCCAAAGGCTATAGTCCAGCCATCCGGACACCCCCTAATCCAGGACTCCCTCAGAGGGGGTGATGGCAATATCTGCGGGAGTAAAAACACGGTCTTCAGAAAAGATCGTGCTACTTATCGATGCAGATAGAACCACGGTTGTACTTGCCCCAGAACCAACCCCACCACACATAACCTAGACTCACGCAGATTGTACCCCTACCCAGTTGGACAGAGAACCAGTTACACCCCTTCTAACCCCAACCCCAGCAGATAGTAACCCAGATCCCGTTGACGCAGCACCGTCTCCACCATAGAGCACCCAAACACGAGCAGATAGTAAGGCAACTGCAGTGCCCAAAGCACGAGGACCACCACTCCGAACCCCAAGTCAATGCTTAAAGCAGAAGAAGAATTGTTCTCAGGCTAGGTTTCGTAGCTATGGTTCATACTGCTTTGCTCTTGCATCACTGTATTTACTCATACCAACTAATTTCAAATTTGAAGGATGCAATTGAAACTCCAGTGGCGCAACAGGTATGTTTTAAACCTGATTCTTTAACGTGTTTGCTATTGTAACTTGCTCTATGTTGATTTTAGTTTCAATTGAATAAACAGTTATGTTCTCATGCCATGCACATTACAAGTGTTGTCATTGCTGTGTAGTTTCCCACACTTATATTCTGTCTATGCTGCTTTGTCTTAAATAGATATGATTCGAACTGTATCTATCTTCATTTGGCAACATAAACTAGAATGATATAGACAATACAGTGACCATACTACATAGATATATGTTTGTTTCATGATGTTATTTTGTCCACCTTACTACTGAACTAGTTTACCAAAATGAGTTTCATATACTACATTGTAAACCTGTGATGTGTTTGTTTGTTTCTCTTTTAGAACACGGATAAAATATTGGAGAAGAGTACCCCGTTATGCAATTGTAAAGGAAATAATGCAGATAATTTTCAAGATAGTGAGACATCCCTGTTGGTCTCCAAGAAAGCTGATAAAAACTATATTGAAGACACTGAGACAACCCCAAAGTCCTGTCTTGATGTAGTGTTCGACTTACTGGCTACTACTGTTGACACCAGCTCTTTGAACTCATTGCCTGAATCAGTTCGGCTTCTTGAGTCTCAACTTCAAGTTGAAAGACATTGATCATATGTTATGCGACAGGAAGCCGAACAACAAGTCCTTTCTGGTGCAACAGCAAGTTCTGGAGGATTTAAGAGCCAAACAAGAGAAAGTTAATAAGCTTGCTAAGCATCTTGCCAGCATTATGGGTACCCAGGATATTGTTTCTTGAGCTCTTCTGAAGTGGTTTCAGTTCTGGACTTGTTTTGCTGCGGCATTTATATGCTGTTGTGTTCCCTATATTTGCACTGGTGGCGAACTTTGATGCCCAGTGGATGTAATATGTGTAATAGTCGCGATAGCCTAGCGTAAGTTGCTTGCTTATTTATTTCCTTATTGTCTTCTTTATTTCTTTGCTTGTAGTCAGTGCGGTTCTTTTTCTGCGGTTTGCTAGTGGCCGCAATAACCTATTTTTTTAAAACTAGGCCACAATAACCATGAGCTACATATTTACTGTAGCTACCATTTCCTTCCTACGGGCCGTAGAAACAATGGGCCTTCTATGGGTCATAGAAACAATGGGCCTTATACGGGCCGTATCATCAATGGGCCTTCTACGGGTGAGGGAGTCCTAGACTAGGGGGTGTCCGGACAGCCGGACTATCATCGTCCGCCGGACTCCAAGACTACGAAGATACAAGATTGAAGACTCCGTCCCGTGTCCGGATGGGACTTTCCTTGGCGTGGAAGGCAAGCTTGGCGATACGGATATGTAGATCTCCTACCATTGTAACCAACTCTGTGTAACCCTAGCCTCCTCCGGTGTCTATATAAACCGGAGGGCTTTAGTCCGTAGGACACAACATACATTACAACAATCATACCATAGGCTAGCTTCTAGGGTTTAGCCTCCTTGATCTCGTGGTAGATCCACTCTTGTACTACCCATATCATCAATATTAATCGAGCAGGACGTAGGGTTTTACCTCCATCGAGAGGGCCCGAACCTGGGTAAAACATCGTGTCCCTCGTCTCCTGTTACCATCCGCCTAGACGCACAGTTCGGGACCCCCTACCCGAGATCCGCCGGTTTTGACACCGACATTGGTGCTTTCATTGAGAGTTCCTCTGTGCCGTCACCGATAGGCCCGATGGCATCTTCAACCAACAACGCTGTCCAGGGTGAGACTTTTCTCCCCGGGCAGATCTTCGTATTCGACGGCTTCGCACTGCGGGCTAAGTCACTTGGCCATCTGGAGCAGATCGAAAGCTACACCCCTGGCCGTCAGGTCAGATTCGGAAGCCTAAACTTCACGGCCGATGTCCGCGGAGACTTGATCTTCGACGGACTCGAGCCACAGCCAAGCGCGCCGCACTGTGACGACGGGCATGATCTAGCTCTGCCGCCGAACAGTGCCTTGGTGGCCGCACACGAATCCGCTCTGGCCATTAGTCTGGAGCCGATCGCCCAGATCGAGGGTCGGTGGATAGATGCCGCCCTGGGGGCTTCAACATCCACGGCGATGGAGCCGAACACTAATCTTGTCCCCTGCGAAACTCGTGATTCCGAGGCGCCGGACTCCTTGCCGGACTCCGAACCTTCCGCGCCCCTACCAATCGATTCGGATTGGGCGCCGGTTATGGAATTCACCGCCGCGGACATCTTCCAACACTCGCCCTTTGGCGACATCCTAAACTCGCTAAAGCATCTCTCGTTATCAGGAGAGCCCTGGCCGGACTATGGCCAGGATGGTTGGGGTACGACGACGAAGAAATTCAGAGCCCACCCACCACCCACTTTGTACCCACTGTCGACGATCTAACCGACATGCTAGACTACGACTCCGACGACATCGACGCTATGGACGACGATGCTGGAGATGAACAGGAACCAGCGCCTACAGGGCACTGGAAGACCACCTCGTCATACGACATATATATGGTGGACACCCCAAAAGACGGGGACAGCGAAGAAGCAGCGGAGGCGGACTCTTTAAAGAAGCAGCCCAAACACCAGCGTCAGCGGCGCCGCTCTAAATCCCGCCACAGCAAGAATGGAGATTCCGGCACAGGAGATAATAATACCCCAGAGAGTGCCGAAGACAATCCCCTCCAGCAAGACTCAGCGCAGGAGGATGCAGAAGCAAGCCCTCACGAGAGGGCGGCAGACGAAGAGGTTGAGGATCATCACTATATGCCTCCCTCCGAAGACAAAGCAAGCCTCAACGATGACGAATTCGTCGTACCTGAGGATCCCATCAAACAAGAGCGTTTTAAACGCAGGCTTATCGCCACGGCAAACAGCCTAAAGAAAAAGCAGCAGAAGCTTCAAGCTGACCAGGACCTGCTGGCCGATCGATGGACCGAGGTCCTCGCGGCCGAAGAGTATAAACTCGAACGCCCCTCCAAAAGCTATCCAAGATGCAAGCTGCTCCCCCGATTAGAGGAGGAAGCATACATACCTCCATCACCAGCGCACGATACGGCTGACCGACCACCCCGCGGTCATGATAGAGAGGCATCCAGGCCCCCAGCCAAGACCGTACCCCGGCATCGCTCCAAAAGTACGAAGCCAAGAGGGAACGCGCCAGACTTGCGAGATATATTGGAGGACAAAGCAAGGAAATCCCGATCCATCTACAGATCACGTGGGCGCCCCACGACCCATGATGAATACCGTCGTACCAGATATAATAACCCCGGCCGGGCCGAACACGGCAGACAGCGCTCTCTCGAGCTGCGTCGTGATATTGCTCAATACAGAGGCGCCCCACACCCACTATGCTTCACTGGCGAAGTAATGGATCATCAAATCCCTGAAGGGTTTAAACCCGTAAACATTGAATCCTACGATGGCACAACAAACCCCGCGGTTTGGACAGAAGATTATCTTCTCCACATCCATATGGCCCACGGCGACGATCTCCACGCCATCAAGTATCTCCCACTCAAGGTTAAAGGACCAGCTTGGCATTGGCTTAACAGCTTGCCCGCAGAGTCAATTGGGTGTTGGGAAGACCTGGAAGCCGCATTCCTCGACAACTTCCAGGGCACGTATGTGCGACCACCAGACGCCGATGACCTAAGCCACATTATTCAGCAGCCAGATGAATCGGCCAGACAATTCTGGACATGGTTCTTGACAAAGAAAAACCAAATCGTCGACTGTCCGGATGCAGAGGCCCTTGCAGCCTTCAAACATAACATCCGGGACGAATGGCTAGCCCGGCACCTGGGGCAGGAAAAGCCGAAATCCATGGCAGCCCTCACATCATTAATGACCCGCTTTTGCGCGGGAGAGGACAGCTGGCTAGCTCGCAGCAACAATCTCCGTAAAAATTCTGGCAGTCCGGATACTAAGGACAACAACGGCAGGTCATGTCGAAACAAAAACAAACGCCGCATTAACAGCGACGATAAGGAGGATACGGCAGTCAACGCCGGATTCCGAGGCTCTAAACCCAGTCAGCGGAGGAAGCCATTCAAAAGAACCACTCCGGGTCCGTCCAATCTGGACCGAATACTTTGCCGCTTATGCCAGATACATGGCACCTCTGAAAAGCCAGCTAACCACACTAATAGAGATTGCTGGGTGTTCAAGCAGGCCGGCAAGTTAATTGCCGAAAACAATGACAAGGGGCTAAACAGCGACGACGAGGAAGAGACCCGACCGCCGAACAATAGAGGAGAGAAGGGTTTTCTCCCACAAGTGCGGACGGTGAATATGATATACGCGACCCATATACCCAAGAGGGAGAGGAAACGCGCACTAAGGGACGTCTATGCGATGGAGCCAGTCGCCCCGAAGTTCAATCCATGGTCCTCTTGTCCGATCACTTTCGATCGAAGAGACCATCCGACCAGCATACGCCATGGCGGATTCGCCGCATTGGTTTTAGACCCAATCGACGATGGATTTCACCTCACGAGAGTCCTGATGGACGGCGGCAGTAGCCTGAACCTGCTTTATCAGGATACAGTGCGCAAAATGGGCATAGACCCCTCAAGGATTAAACCTACAAAGACAACCTTTAAAGGTGTCATACCAGGAGTGGAAGCCAACTGTACAGGCTCAGTCATACTGTAAGTGGTCTTCGGATCCCCGGATAATTTCCGGAGCGAAGAGTTAATCTTCGACATAGTCCCGTTTCGCAGCGGCTATCACGCTCTGCTCGGACGAACCGCGTTTGCAAAATTCAACGCGGTGCCGCATTATGCATACCTAAAGCTCAAGATGCCAGGCCCTCGTGGAGTCATCACGGTCAACGGGAATACGGAACGCTCCCTCCGAACGGAGGAACATACAGCGGCTCTCACGGCAGAAGTACAGAGCAGCCTTTTAAGGCAATTCTCCAGTCCGGCCGTTAAACAGCCGGATACAGCATAACGCGCCCGGAGCAATGCCAACCCAGACCACCTGGCGCGATCAGAGCATGCGTAGCAATGCGGCCCCAACCCTCGCCCGCGCATGATCGCAAGAATAACACTCCGCGTACATCATTACGCTTTGGAGATACCATGGGCACAGGGGAAGGGGCACGATCGCAACGGACCCAGAGTGCGGTTCGACCACACCGGGGGCTCGCAAGTGTGCCCCCCTCTCCTTTTTTATTTTTTATTTCCCTTCTTTGTGTACACAGGACTCCGTTAACCAGAGTCCCTGTCCGGCGATGAACCTGCCGAACTCATGATGCAACAGTCAGGGACGAAAGAAGGCTGCGACGAACACTCAGGTGGTCTCAATTATGAGCATTAAATTCGATTATATACACCAAGTCCGCAGCTCACCCCTGAAGGGGGACATGTTTACTTAGTCCAAATCCCTTGCTTACCGCACTATTTGTATCAGTCCGCACTCATAGCAGATTTCCTTTAATAAATAATGCAGCACTTTTCGACTGCAATTACATCACCTTTTTATATACATGTTAATTACATGACATCTTGCACCCGTATATTTTGGTACGGCCGAATACGCCAGGGGCTTCTGTTCCCCAAATTATGGTGTGATAAAGTCCGAACACTTTCATAAGTGCGGCACCCCGAACTTATAGCATTATATGAATCGGCTCCGAATCATGTCTTGGGTCAATAGTTGGGTTTGCCCGGCTCCCACGTTTTGGTGCCTTACGTTCCATTCTGTCGGCTAAGGTGGCACTGGGAGAACCACTGCGATTGCGCCCCGGTTGAGCCGGGCGAGCGCCTCAGTGGAGAAAGCTAAAACTGACTGGCATGATAAGGCGAGAGATTGGTCGCTGTTCGAGAGGTTTTTTCGGGTCCTTAAAGACTCACGCCGCTTCGAGCGAAGTTCCGGACAATGTCCGACGAAGGCGTGGATAGTGCCCCGGATTCGGTCTTCCAAATACTAGGGGCTTCGCCGAAATTTAAAATTATAGAATTCAATGGCTAAGTGAGAGTGTTCAAGCATTATAAGTTCGGTTGCCTTGTTCGTTGTGTTGAGCGCCTCCCTCGATGGACCCAACAATGGGAACAAGAGTGCTCAAGTTTATCCCGAACACCCCAGCACTTGTGGCTTGGAGGCTGAAGCCAACGACTTGCCATCTCTCAGATTTTATAAACGGCCGCACAGAAGGTAATATTTTAAATTAAAAAAGCGTTGCTCAAAGCGCACATGAACAAAGTTTCAGCGCACAGGATAATACATAGCAAATTCACTCAAAAATTACATTTCTGGGGCACTCATCCGCAATATCGCGGGCTCCCTTCAGGACAGTTCTATAATACATTTCGGGCGTGCGATACTCCTTGCCCGGTGGCGGTGGGTCCGTGAGAAGCTTCTCCGCATCCAACCTGCCCCAATGCACCTTTGTGCGGGCGAGGGCCCGGCGAGCGCCTTCAATATAGGCGGAGCGCTTGATGGCATCCACCCAGGGGCATGCATCCACCAACCGCCGCACGAGGCCAAAGTAGCTCCCAGGCATGACCTGTTCAGGCCACAGCCGGACTATAAGGCCCTTCATGGCCTCCTCAGCTACCTTGTGGAGTTCGACCAGCTGCTTCAGCTGGTCGCTTGGGGGCACCGGATGGCCGGCCTCAGCGTATTGATACCAGAAGACCTTCTCCGTCGAGCTCCCCTCCTCTCCACGATAGAATGCGGCGGCATCAGACGCACTACGCGGCAGATCTGCAAACGCCCCTGGAGAGCTCCGAATGCGGGTAAGTGTCAGGTAGTTTACATTAACATGCCTGCTTTGCATGAAAAATGCCTTACCCGCCGCTATCTTCTTTATATCTTCAACCTCCTGAAGGGCCCTATGGGCCTCGGCCTTGGCGGACTTGGCACTTTCGAGAGCCGAGGCAAGCTCGGAATCTCGAGTCTTGGAGTCACGCTCCAAACTCTCATGCTTTTCCATGAGAGCCTGGAGCTCTTGCCGAACTTCCGCCACCCGTGCCTCCTGCTTTTCTCGCTCTGCCCGTTCCGCGGCCGCACTGCGTTCGGCCGCGAACACAGCCTCCTTCAGGGCTGCCACCTCGTTAGTGGCCCCTGCAATACACACATTATCCTTGTTAACTTTATTGCAACCAAAATCCTTTTTTATAAGGTAACTATTCAAAGTGGTGTTACTCACCTTCTTTGTCCTCGAGCTGCTTCTTCGCATGGCCGAGATCTCGCTCGGACCGCTCGAGATCCTGCTTTAGCACATCGACCTCCGCCGTTAGTGCGGCAGAGGTCAGCAGCGCAGCCTGCAAACCCATATTGACATATTTTAAGCAACCCTGCGTATATCTTGTTAGATCCTCAGTCTGGCTTTTTCTTTCCGAACACCGAACTGAGCATCAGTGGCTACTGTCTATGCGGTATTACATTACATAATTTTAACTTCTTACCTCAAAGCCTGTTAGAAGGCTGCTGCAGGCTTCGGTCAGCCCGCTTTTGGCGAGCTGAACCTTTTGAATCACCGCACTCATGATAGTGCGGTGTTCTTCCTCGATGGAAGCGCCTTTAAGCGCCTCCAACAAGTTATCCGGCGCCTCCGGTTGGACGGAGGTCGCCGGTGTGACGGTCTTGCCCTTCTTTCGAAGGGGCCGCTTGCCGGACTCTGGAACCACTGCGGGTTCCGATGTAGAGTCCAGCGCAAAGTCCGGGAGGCTGCCTGACGGCGCCTCCGGAGCCTCCTCCTGATGGGTTCCTCTCTGGGATCCCACCTCGGCGTCCTCGTCGGCGCGTGGGGTAGAGGCAGTCGGAAGTGAATCCACATCCGACGGGGCCAACGACCCGCTCGATGAGTCGGGGAGATCGTCATTGGCTGGACTACGGACAGAATGCGGCATTAAGGACACTACGCGACACGAAAGAAATTGCATATAAAGGATCCGGATACTTACGATCTCGCCGGACGCCTGGCCCTTGGAGGCCACTCATCCTCACCAACGGTGGTATTGGCAAAACTGTCCGGGGGGATAGTTCTCCCCCTCTTGGACCCTTCGGCCTCCCCTATTGGAAAAGCCTTCCTCTTCTTCTCTCCCTCCTCCGGGAGAGGGTACTCCTCCTCCTCGTCGTTTTCGGGGAAGGAGTACGCCTCGTCGTCAGACGCCTGATTGCGGGAACTCTTTCGAGTCCCCACGGCCACCTTCTTGGCCTTCTTCTCCGGCACCACGTGCGGTGCTAGAACCAGCAGCCCTGCTAAGCGGGCGTTCTCTGGGTCTTCTGGCATGGGAGCTGGGCTGATAAGCAGCTTGGCCTTCTCCATCCATTCCTGTCAAAGGAAGAGACAGAATGAAACCCCTCTAGAATCAATTTGATTACCACAAGTGTCCCGTAAAGGGGTTGAATCACTTACCTCGTCAGCCGAATGTTGCGAGTGAAATCCGCGATCTTCTGTCGCGGATGCGGGGGCTTCGGCGCCCTTAAACAGCACCCTCCAGGCGCCTTCGTATGTCGTATCAAAGAGCCCGCTTAGCGCCTGGTGCTGTTCCGGATTGAACTGCCACAGATTGAATGCCCGTTCTTGGCATGGGAGGATCCGGCGGATGAGCATTACTTGGACCACGTCGACGAGCCTGAGCTTACCGCTCACCAGCTTCTGGATGCAGGCTCGGAGTCCCGTCATCTCCTTCGGATTGCCCCACAACAAGCCCTTCTCTTTCCAGGAGGTGAGCTGCGTGGGGACGCCAGATCCAAACTCGGGGGCCGCCGCCCATGTGGGCTTGCGCGGCTCGGTGATGTAGAACCACCCCGATTGCCACCCCTTGACGGAGTCCACGAAGGCCCCTTCGAGCCAAAGGACGTTGGGTAATTTACCCAACATGGCGCCTCCGCATTCCGCTTGCGTGCCCTTCACAACCTTCGGCTTGAAGTTGAAGGTCTTGAGCCACAGGCCGAAGTGGGGCCGGATGCAGAGGAAGGCCTCGCACACAACGATGAATGCCGAGATGTTGAGGATGAAGTTCGGCGCCAGATCGTGGAAATCCAGGCCGTAATAGAACATGAGCCCCTGGACGAATGGATGGAGCGGAAAGCCCAGTCCGCGGAGGAAGTGGGGAAGGAAGACGACCCTCTCATGAGGCCCAGGGTTAGGGATGAGCTGCCCCTCGTCGGGCAGCCGATGCGCGATATCGCCGGAAAGGTATCCGGCGCTGCGCAGCTTGGTGATGTGCTCCTCCTTAACGGTGGAGGCCAACCATTTGCCTCCCGCTCCGGACATATTCGGAGAAGGTCGAGGCGAGATGCGCGAACTTGGGCGTTGGAGCTTGAGTGCGCAGAGATGGATAAGCAAAGGAGGAAGAAGGCGTAGGTGAGAAGGTGAATCCTTATCCCTTATATATAGGCGGACGAAAACTATGCGTCCCCCACCGGCCTGGTAAAACTCGCTTATCTCCCAAGCGCCACCATCAATGGCGCGGTTGGGTTACCCACGTCCGTATTGACGAGAATCCCGGAATAAGGGGAACACGATCTCTGCTCTGACAAGACGTGCCAAGGAAACCGCTTCGCTAAACGTGCTGAGGTGGTATAGTAAAAAACGATTCAAGTAAAAGCCTGGTAGCGGTGTGATGTCACGCCGCATAATACGTCAGCAGATTGAACTGGTGTACACTTTATTCTCTCTATGGTGGAATGTGGAATTTATTTTGCAGAGCCGGACACTATCCTGGTGTTCATGATCTTCTATGGATTATTCAAGGGAGGAACCCGCCTTGCAATGCCGAACATTATGCGCGCCGGACTTATCGTCATTGAAGCCTGGTTCAGGGGCTACTGAGGGAGTCCTGGACTAGGGGGTGTCCGGACAGCCGGACTATCATCATCCGCCGGACTCCAAGACTACGAAGATACAAGATTGAAGACTCCGTCCCGTGTCCGGATGGGACTTTCCTTGGCGTGGAAGGCAAGCTTGGCGATACGGATATGTAGATCTCCTACCATTGTAACCGACTCTGTGTAACCCTAGCCTCCTCCGGTGTCTATATAAACCGGAGGGCTTTAGTCCGTAGGACACAACATACATTACAACAATCATACCATATGCTAGCTTCTAGGGTTTAGCCTTCTTGATCTCGTGGTAGATCCACTCTTGTACTACCCATATCATCAAGATTAATCAAGCAGGACGTAGGGTTTTACCTCCATCGAGAGGGCCCGAACCTGGGTAAAACATCGTGTCCCTCGTCTCCTATTACCATCCGCCTAGGCGCACAGTTCGGGACCCCCTACCCGAGATCCGCCGGTTTTGACACCGACAACGGGCCATATGATCGGTTGGCCAAATATGGGCCAATAACAGACCACATTATGGCCGTAAATGGGCTAGGGTTGGAATCGTCCGTTCATGGGCCGACCATAACGGGCCGTCATTAATCGGTCGTATTTGATGATGCTATGAAAACGGCCCAACGTATTAATGGGCCACAAACGGGCCGACTGTAACCTCGGTCTGAATTTGGCCCACAAGCAGAAAATGACAGTAATGGACCATAACTGAACGAATGCTAGAAATGAGCCCAAGAATAAATGGGCCCTGAGAAGACCGAAAGATAACATGGGCTGGAAACGGCCCAACGAAATAACGGGCCGTTAATGGGTATAAAGTGATACACTGTTCATTATGGGCCAGTTTCACCATGGGCCGTTAATGGGTATAAAGTGATACACTGTTCATTATGGGCCAGTTTCACCATGGGCCGTTAATGGGACAAGAGTTACAAAGGGCCTCATATGGGCTGAAAGACGTCATGGGCCATACATGGGCCAGAAGTTAAAACGGGATGGAATCATATTGGACAGCCCAGATGATGCTACTGGGCCTAATTCGGATAGGTCGTAACGTGCCGTTAACAGGCTTTCCATGGGTCGGCCCGCCACCTTTTTACCAAGTCAAACGGGCCGGCCTTTTCACAGGAATGGGCCTCTGTTGGGCCGTGCCACGTGTCAACGTATCATAGGCGCCTTCTGTCCAATGAGTGGATGACATCTATCCCAATGGTGAGCCGACACGTGTTTCCTCCAGCCAATGATGATTTTACATGTGGAAAATCCCCATTGGTCGGGGCTGTTAATGGGTCATCGGATCCAAAACCGGACCTGATAGCTTAACGGTGTTCCGTTACGGTGGATGCCATGTGTCGGTCACCCTTGACAAAAGCACTTCTGTGACGCATTGTCATGGAAGTGGACACTTCCGTGATGATAATTTTGGTAATGTCATGGAACACTTCTACGATAGCACAGGTATGACTATCTTGATTCTGTCATAAAATCGCCATGGATGTACATGCATGACAGAAAACATGACCTGCTGTGACAAACATGTATCTTCACGAAAGTGTATATTTTTGTAGTGACAGCTCGTCCCACTTGATTTGGAAGGCGATGTTGTTGTTGTTGTTGTTGTTGTTGTTGTTGTTGTTGTTGTTGTTGTTGTTGTTGCTGTAGAGGAGCGACAGGTGCAGTGGGCGGTGGTTGTGGAAGACGTGCGAGCAATTCATTAAACTTGTTATCGAGCTTTGTTTTGAACGCCTTCTCAATGCCGTCTATCTTCTCCAGGGCCGCTTCAAATCTGTTTAGCACATCTTGCACCTGTCCACTCATCATTTGCTGAAACTTATCATGAAGCTCCTTGTTCATCAAGTTCTCCCAGTCAATCTCATCGGCCTGTGATCCTGCCATGGTTAGCAGCAATAGAAACACTCAAGAATATGATCCTACAGACTACAAACAAGTGGTGGTGGTGGGTGTAACAAATCCGTCAACTAAATCTCAAATTCTTACCAGTTCTTACCCAGCAGCAGGCAGTGATCGGCAACGGTAGTAGTCAAAACTCTCAAAGCTTGGATAGAGCGATTACCAGGGAGAGTCGAACGCATGACGTAGATGTATGTGGAGCTGGGAAGCCATATAATATGGTAGCAAAAAGGGTCAGCAATAATAAATTCAGAGATGCAAAGTTGAATAAATGCTCAACGACAGTACTGTGCTGGTCCTAGGCTAGACCCTGCTAGAGACGCGAGCCTAGAACACTAACAAAATCATGGCGCTGCACGTAAACAAGGGAGGAGCACGCTCTGATTATTTTTCCTTTTTTCACTTTTTTTGCACTTTTTTTTCCTCTTTTTTTGCTCCGCAACAATTGTTTTCGAAAAAGTCTATAAATGGTCTAAAAACTGCCTAGCCAGAATTTTCCAGACTTAGTTTTTTTTAAACTAGAACTATTTTTCTACTGCGGGTAGCACGAAAGTTCGGGAGTCCTACTGTGTCATGACTCGGAGTATGGCGTGATCTCGAAATCCAAAACAATGTAACAAAATACGGGACTTGGACTAGGACTAGTGGCGGAGATGAATCTGGTGGAACTCGGACTGGTGGCGGAGATGAATCTGGTGGAACTCGGACTAGTGGCGGATATATGTTGCAGGTGGACTCGGATTGGCATGTTGGCGACGGATATGTGGTGGCGTATATGGACTCGGATTGGCGGTGAATATGTGGTGCTGATATATGGCAGCGGCGACGTGACAACCTGTGAACAGAACTCGAAACTCTAAAGGACTAGACGCTAAGACTAGCAACTTGACACGACGATGCAACCGCAAATTCAACAAAGCAAATACAGAAAAGATTATGCAAAGGCTCAGATTGGTTCGGATAGGATGAAGTAACCCTAAATTTTTTTTGGCTTTTTCATGGACTATAGGTATGAAGAAACAGACTCGATCTAAACTACGAAAAATGTAAAATCTCACCGAGCAACCTGAAAATCTGATACCACTTGATAGAGGCAAAGGTGTCCCAATGTTTCGATGAGATGGTGGCTATCGTTTTCTGTGGGAGTCAACCTTGACGATCCGACAAACGTGCGAGACGTCGCGCCTTAATCGCTAAACCAACTTCAGAGGGGCTATTGACCACGTCGGAGCACGATCAACCTGACCATGAGGGTCTGTTTCCTGCGAGCAAACGAAGAACAAGCAAGAAACTGAGAATGCAATCTGGATATTGCAAATATAAGAGGAAAGCTTTATTAATGAAGGTGGGGTTCTGTGACATCTTGGTTTGGTCGTTGAACACAAATGAAGTGCGGGAAGTTGCAACTATGACGAACTTTTAATCTAAACAAAACCCGAAGTCTAAACGACACCCTAAGGCTGTATATATGGAGGAAGAGGGGGGGATTTTTTGGCCCTTGAGGGAGGGGTCCGAAATCAACCCTAACTCTTGTTTCCCCACGCATACAGACTCTAAAAACAGCCTATAATCAAGTATTTCAAAATTACATGGGCCTGGCCCAATAATAAGGTGATGCAGCACCTAGAATAGCCTATGGACGAAAATTATGAAGTAGCATCTTGTATATTTCGTCCAAGGCTACATGCACTCATTATGGTGGCTTCAACGTCCTGAAATCATCACTTGTAACTCCATTCTTGTTCCCCTTGTGCATGCCATCATCTCCATGCTTGTTCTTGCTCCAATGTTCATCCTTCTCCAAGCTAGGCCCTTCATTTGTAAGCAAAACAAATGTACCCAATTTAGGCAGCATCACATTCTCATGAACATTAGAATCATTACCAAGAATCAAAAGTACCTGGTAATTTAATTGGCGTGCGCGAGCTCTAGTAATTGGTCCAGTATGTATAGCAACAGGGGCTGTGGGTGTAACAATGGTATTGATGTCCTCATCACTAACCATAGACATGTGTTTTCATTTGATGAACAGGATCATATCATTAGGAGAATGATGTCATGGACATGACCCATCCGTTAGCTTAGCATTATGATCATGTTAGTTTCATTGCTACTGCTTTCTTCATGACTTATACAAGTTCCTCAGACTATGAGATTATGTCACTCCCGAATACCGGAGGAACACTTTGTGTGCTACAAAATGTCACAACGTAAAAGGGTGATTATAAAGGTGCTATACAGGTGTCTCCGAAGGTGTTTGTTGGGATGGCATAGATCGAGATTAGGATTTGTCACTCCGTGTTTCATAGAGGTATCTCTAGGCCCTCTTGGTAATACTCATCACTATAAGCCTTGCAAGCATTGTGACTAATGAGTTAGTTGCAGGATGAAGTATTACGGAACGACTAAAGAGACTTGCCGGTAACGAGATTGAGCTAGGTATGATGATACTGACGATCGAATCTCGGTCAAGTAACATACCGATGACAAAGGGAACAACGTATGTTGTTATGTGATGACCCACAAGTATAAGGGATCTATCATAGTCCTTTCGATAAGTAAGAGTGTCGAACCCAACGAGGAGCAGAAGGAAATGATAAGCGGTTTTCAGCAAGGTATTCTCTGCAAGTACTGAAATAAGTGGTAACAGATAGTTTTGTGATAAGACAAATTGTAACGAGCAACAAGTAACAAAAGTAAATAAAGTGCAGCAAGGTGGCCCAATCCTTTTTGTAGCAAAGGACAAGCCTGGACAAACTCTTATAATAGGAAAAGCGCTCCCGAGGACACATGGGAATATCGTCAAGCTAGTTTTCATCACGCTCATATGATTCGCGTTTGGTACTTTGATAATTTGATATGTGCGTGGACCGGTGCTTGGGTGCTGTTCTTACTTGAACAAGCATCCCACTTATGATTAACCTCTATTGCAAGCATCCGCAACTATAACAAAAGTATTAAGGTAAACCTAACCATAGCATGAAACATATGGATCCAAATCAGCCCCTTACGAAGCAACACATAAACTAGGGTTTAAGCTTCTGTCACTCTAGCAACCCATCATCTACTTATTAGTTCCCAATGCCTTCCTGTAGGCCCAAATAATGGTGAAGTGTTATGTAGTCGACGTTCACATAACACCACTAGAGGTTAGACAACATACATCTTATCAAAATATCGAACGAATACCAAATTCACATGACTACTAATAGCAAGACTTCTCCCTTGTCCTCGGGAACAAACGTAACTACTCACAAAGCATATTCATGTTCATAATCAGAGGGGTAATAATATGCATAAAGGATTTGAACATATGATCTTCCACCAAATAAACCAACTAGCATCAACTACAAGGAGTAATCAACACTACGAGCAACCTACTAGCACCAATCCCGGACTTGGAGACAAGAATTGGATACAAGAGATGAACTAGGGTTTGGAGATTAGATGGTGCTGGTGAAGATGTTTATGGAGATTTCCCTCTCCTGATGAGAGGAGCGTTGGTGATGACGATGGTGATGATTTCCCCCTCCCGGAGGGAAGTGTCCCCGACAGAACAGCTCTGCCGGAGCCCTAGATTGGTTCCACCAAGGTTCCGCCTCGTGGCGGCGGAGTCTCGTCCCGAAAGGTTGCCTTCTATTTTTTCTCTCATCAAAAGACTTCATATAGGAGAAGATGGGCGTCGGAGAGCCACCTGGGGGGCCATGAGGTAGGGGGGCGCGCCCAGGGGGGCGCCCCCCACCCTCGTGAGCATGGTGTGGGCCCCCTGGCCTTCATCTTTGGCGACGATTTTTCTTTATTTATTTTAAGGTATTCCGTGGAGTTTCAGGACTTTTGGAGTTGCGCAGAATAGGCCTTCAATATTGGCTCCTTTTCCAGCCCAGAATTCCAGCTGCCGGCATTCTCCCTCTTCATGTAAACCTTGTAAAATAAGAGAGAATAGCCATAAGTATTGTGACATAACGTGAAATAACAGCCCATAATGCAATAAATATTGTCATAAAAGCATGATGCAAAATGGACGTATCAACTCCCCCAAGCTTAGACCTCGCTTGTCCTCAAGCGAAAAGCCGATAACAATAAATATGTCCTCATGTTTAGAGGTAGAGGCGTCGATAAAAATAAAATACGGACATGAAGGCATCATGATTATTTCTATAAAAGCAACATAAATAGATTTTGTCATTTGATTACTCATGTTCAAGTGATGATCTTCTCACAAAGCTAAATTATGAATCAGGAACCTTATTGAGCACCAACAAATTATAATCTCAGTCATCGAAGCAATTGCAATTTATCATAACATCGGAAAGAGTCTACGTCAGAGCTTAAAAGCAAGTCCACATACTCAACTATCACTTAGTCCTTCATAATTTCTAACATTCACGCAA
The DNA here is from genome assembly GCA_963921465.1 of Triticum timopheevii. Taxonomy (NCBI): domain Eukaryota; kingdom Viridiplantae; phylum Streptophyta; class Magnoliopsida; order Poales; family Poaceae; genus Triticum; species Triticum timopheevii. The sequence continues at coordinate 174,266,256 of OY997264.1, read as the reverse complement.
TACTTGTGGTTACGGAGTTTTAATCAGACACAGAGAAAGATAGGGGCTTATAGTTTTGCCCCACAACTTTTTACCTCAAGGGTAATGTCAACAATAATAATTCATGCTCCCCCACATCCAATTAGATATATATATCATGTTCTTTCCAACATGCTGAGCTTGCCAAAGGATAAAATAAAAAGGGAAAGGTGAAGATCACCGTGACTCTTGCATAAGGTAGAGGATAATAATAAAAGATAGGCCCTTCGCAGAGGGAAGCAGAGGTTGTCATGCACGTTTAGGGTTGATGCACAAAATCTTAATGCAATAGAACGTCACTTTATATTGCCCCTTGTATGTGAACCTTTATTATGCAGTCTGTCGCTTTTATTGCGTCTACAACAAGTTCGTACAAAGTTTATTTCTCTGCACTAATAAGTCATGCATATTTAGAGAGCAATTTTTATTGCTTGCACCGATGACAACTTACTTGAAGGATCTTACTCAATCCATAGGTAGATATGGTGGACTCTCATGGCAAAACTGGTTTAAGGGTATTTGGAAGCACAGGTAGTATTTCTACTTAGTGCTAAGAATTTGGCTAGCATGAGGGGGAAAGGCAAGCTCAACACGGTAGAGGATCCATGACAACATACTTTATCTCAGATGTAAGAAAACATAACTCATTATGTTGTCTTCCTTGTCCAACATCAACTCTTTAGCATGTCATATTTTAATGAGTGCTCCCAATCATAAAAGATGTCAATGATAATATATCTATATGTGAAACCTCCCTTTCCTTATTACTTCCTATTAATTGCAACGATGACCAAAGCTATATTTGCCAACTCCCAACAACTTTTAATCATCATAGTCTTTCTATGTGGAGTCATTACTTTCACTAAGATCAATATGAACTCTTTGATTCTTTTTATTCTTTTTCTTCTAGTCACCCAAGATCATGGCAAAATACTCAAGCCCTTGACTCAACACTAATCTTTATTATATAGCTCACGGACTCGATTACAAAGAAGTATCATAAAGCAAAACTCAAAACTAGATCATGCCATGACTTTATTCTACTAAATCAAGATACTACTAAAAGGATCGAACTAAGAAAAACGGTAAAGATAGGAGTTGTGATGGTGATACGATACCAGGGCACCTCCCCCAAGCTTGGCAGTTTCCAAGGGGAGTGCCCATACCCATGTGATTATGTCTCCTTCTTTGTTGTTCGCGGTGTAGGTGTTGCATTTTTCTTCTCTAGCTTGCGCCTGAGGCTAAAATTTTCCTCCCTCAGATCCTCATTCTCGAGCTCAAGTTTCATTATCTTTTTGCATAGTGCTGCCTTGGTGTCCTGCGAAAAACGAGGTGGGATAGATTGGACCTTAGGGAGGTTTGACTTCTTGAACTCCACATGCATATCACCAGGTTGAGGTAGTGGATCGTCCTCTTCATCGGAGCTTGTTTCTTCCTTCCTATTTGGATCATAGTCTTCTTCTTCCTCCGTGGTCCAGCCGTACTGTTCCACATCCCCATATACTTTTGGGTTTGCAATATAATCAGCCATGTAGCTCTCTCCCTCCGAATCTTGGGACGACATCTTATTCTAAATCTACAACAGGAACAGCTCGAAACAAGAACAGGGAGATTTGCGTGATACGAGAGTCAAAACCTTCGGGAGTATATATAATGAATTTTTACTGACCAAACTACGTATCGTGCAAGGAAACGGAGTCCGGAGGGCACACGAGGTGCTCACGAGGTAGGGGGCGCGCCCAGGGGGGTAGGGCATGCCCACCACTCTCGTGTCCTCCCCGGACTGCTACTTATTTTTCTATTTTTCTAAATATTCCAAAACGGAGAAATATTGCCTTAAAATTTGTTTTGGAGTCAGTTTACTTACCGTACCACATACTTATTCCTTTTCGGAGTCTGGAACGTTCTGCAAAGTGTCCTTTATGTATTCCTCCGGGGTTACGGTTTCAATAATATTAGTTTCAACATTTATAGGATTACCTGAGATATAGTTTTTGATCCTTTGACCGTTTACCACCTTCGGATTTGTGCCTGCGAAGTTGTTAATTTTTATGGCACCCGAATGATAGACCTCCTCGATAACGTAAGGGCCTTCCCACTGGGAGAGAAGTTTTCCTACAAAAAATCTTAAACGAGAGTTGTATAGCAATACATAATCACCTACATTAAACTCACGCTTTTGTATCCTTTTGTCATGCCATCTTTTAACCTTTTCTTTAAACAACTTGGCATTTTCATAAGCTTGGGTTCTCCATTCATCAAGTGAGCTAATATCAAATATCCTCTTCTCACCAGCAAGTTTGAAATCATAGTTGAGCTCTTTAATAGCCCAGTATGCCTTATGTTCTAGTTCGAGAGGTAAGTGACAAGCTTTTCCATAAACCATTTTATACGAAGACATACCCATAGGATTTTCATATGCAGTTCTATAGGCCCATAATGCATCATCAAGTTTCTTGGACCAATTCTTTCTAGACCTATTGACAGTCTTTTGCAAAATTAATTTGAGCTCTCTATTGCTCAATTCTACTTGACCACTAGACTGCGGGTGATATGGAGATGCAATTCTATGATTAACGTCATATTTAGCAAGCATCTTACGGAAAGCACCATGAATAAAGTGTGAACCACCATCAGTCATTAAATATCTAGGGACTCCAAACCTCGGAAAAATAACTTCCTTAAGCATTTTAATAGAAGTGTTATGATCAGCACTACTAGTTGGAATAGCTTCTACCCACTTAGTAACGTAATCAATAGCAACTAAAATATGAGTATATCCATTAGAGGCAGGAAAAGGTCCCATATAATCAAAGCCCCAAACATCAAATGGTTCAATAACAAGTGAATAATTCATAGGCATTTCTTGACGTCTACTAATATTACCAATTCTTTGACATTCATCGCAAGATAACACAAACTTACGGGCATCATTGAAGAGAGTAGGCCAATAAAAACCGGATTGCAATACCTTATGTGCAGTTCTATCTCCAGTGTGGTGTCCTCCATAAGCTTTGGAGTGACACTTGCGTAGGATCTGTTCCTGTTCATGCTCAGGTACACAACGTCTAATAACACCATCTACTCCTTTATAAAGATGTGGGTCATCCCAAAAGTAATGTCGCAAGTCATAGAAAAACTTTTTCTTTTGCTGGTATGTGAAGCTAGGTGGTATAAATTTAGCAACAATATAATTAGCATAATCAGCATACCATGGAGTGCTACGAGAAGTGCTTATGATATTTGATTGTTCATCAGGAAAGCTATCATCAATAGGAAGTGGGTCATCAAGAACATTCTCTAACATAGATAAATTGTCTGCAACGGGGTTCTCAGCTCCTTTTCTATCAACAATATGTAAATCAAATTCTTGCAGCAGGAGAACCCATCTAATAAGTCTAGGTTTTGCGTCTTTCTTTTCCATAAGATATTTAATAGCATCATGATCTGTGTGAATAGTTACTTTAGAATCAACAATATAGGGTCTGAATTTATCACAAGCAAATACAACTGCGAAAAGTTCTTTTTCGGTAGTAGCATAATTTCTTTGAGCATTGTCTAGAGTCTTACTAGCATAATGGATAACATTTAATTTCTTGTCAACTCTTTTCCCTAGAACAACACCTACAGCATAATCACTAGCATCACACATAATTCCAAAGGGTAAGTTCCAATCAGGTGGCTGAACAACAGGTGTGGAGACTAATGCTTTCTTAAGTATTTCAAATGCTTCTACACAATCATCATCAAAGACAAATGGTACATCTTTTTGTAATAAATTGGTCAGAGGCCGAGAGATTTTTGAGAAGTCCTTAATGAACCTCCTATAAAATCCGGCATGACCAAGGAAACTTCTTATACCTTTGATGTCCTTGGGACATGGCATCTTTTCAATAGCATCAACCTTGGCTTTATCAACTTCAATACCTCTTTCAAAAACTTTATGTCCCAAGACAATACCTTCATTAACCATAAAGTGGCACTTTTCCCAATTCAAGACAAGATTAGTTTCTTCACATCTCTGCAAAACTCGAGCAAGATTACTCAAGCAATCATTAAAAGAGGAACCATAGACGGAAAAGTCGTCCATGAAAACCTCACAAATTTTCTCGCAAAAGTCAGAGAATATAGCCATCATGCATCTTTGAAAGGTAGCAGGTGCATTACATAAACCAAAAGGCATACGTCTATAAGCAAAAGTACCAAATGGGCATGTAAAAGTAGTCTTTGATTGATCTTTAGCCGACACAGGTATTTGAGAGAAACCAGCATAACCATCTAGAAAGCAATAATGTGTATGTTTGCATAATCTTTCTAGCATTTGATCAATAAAAGGTAAGGGGTAATGATCTTTCTTAGTAGCCTTATTTAATTTGCGGAAATTAATTACCATCCTATAACCTGTGATAATTCTTTGCGGAATAAATTCATCTTTATCATTAGGGACAACAGTAATACCTCCCTTCTTAGGGACACAATGGACAGGACTTTCCCACTAACTATCAGCAACAGGATAAATTATACCTGCCTCCAGAAGCTTGAGTATTTCCTTTCTTACCACTTCTTTCATTTTAGGATTCAAACGTCATTGAGGATCACAAACTGGTTTGGCATCAGCTTCCAAATTTATTTTATGTTGACATAGAGTGGGACTGATGCCCTTAAGATCATCCAGAGTATATCCAATAGCAGCACGGTGCTTCCTCAGAGTTTTCAATAATCTTTCTTCTTCATGCTCTGAAAGGTTAGCGCTAATAATGACAGGATATATTTTCTTTTCATCAAGATAAGCATATTTAAGATTATCAGACAACGGTTTAAGCTCAAACACGGGGTCACCCTTGGGTGGAGGAGGATCCCCTAGGATTTCAACAGGCAAATTGTGTTGAAGAATAGGTTCCTGTTTAAAGAATACTTCATCTATTTCCCTTCTTTCATTCATGAACATATCATTTTCATGGTCTAGCAAATAGTGTTCTAAAGGATCACTAGGAGGTACAGCAATAGAAGCAAGACCAATAATTTCATCCTTACTAGGAAATTCTTCTTCACGATGTTATTTACTAAATTTAGAGAAATTAAACTCATGACCATATCATCCAAGCCAATAGTAACAACATTCTTTTCGCATTCTATCTTAGCATTAACAGTATTCAAGAAGGGTCTACCAAATATAATGGGACAAAAGCTATCTTGTGGAGAACCAAGAACAAGAAAATCAGCGGGGTATTTGGTTTTCCCACACAATACTTCAACATCTCTATCAATTCCCACTGGTGAAATAGTATCTCTATTGGCAAGTTTAATTGTGACATCAATTTCTTCTAACTCAGCCGGTGCAATATCATGCATAATTTCTTTGTATAAGTCAATGGGTATAACACTGGAACTAGCACCCATATCACATAAGCCATGATAACAATGATCTCCTATTTTAACAGAAATAACGGGCACGCCTACCACAGGTCCATGTTTATCTCTATCACATGGTTTAGCAATTCTAGCAGTTTCACCAGAGAATTGAATAACATGCCCATCAATATTATCAGACAAGAGATCTTTAACAATAGCAATATTAGGTTCTACTTTGACTGCTCAGGAGGTGTATAAGTTCTAATATTGCTTTTACGGACAACAGTTGAAGCTTTAGCATGATCCTTCATTCTAACAGGGAAAGGTGGTTTCTCAACATAAGAAGTGGGAACAATAGGATCATTGTAAGTGACAGCCTTTTCTTCAACTTTAATAGGTGCAGCTACTTTTACTTCTATGGGAGGATGATATTTAAACCACTTCTCCTTGGGGAGATCAACATAAGTAGCAAAAGATTCATAGAAAGAAGCTACTATCTCAGAGTCAAGTCCATATTTAGTGCTAAACTTACGGAAAATATCAGTATCCATAAAAGATTTAACACAATCAGACTTAGGTGTCATACCTGACTCCTTACCTTTGTCGAGGTCCCAATCTTCAGAGTTGCGTTTAATTCTATCCAATAAATTCCATCTAAATTCAATAGGCTTCATCATAAAAGAGCCAGCACAAGAAGTATCGAGCATGGTGCGATTGTTATCAGAAAGCCAAGCATAAAAACTTTGCATAACTACTTCTCTTGCGAGCTCATGATTGGGGCATGAATATAACATTGATTTAAGCCTCCCCCAAGCTTGAGCGATGCTTTCTCCTTCGCGAGGCCAAAAATTATATATATAATTGCGATCACGATGAACAAGATGCAAAGGGTAATACTTTTGATGAAATTCCAATTTCAATCTTTTATAGTTCCATGATCTCATATCATCACATAGCCTATACCATGTCAATGTGTCTCCCTTCAAAGATAAAGGGAAGGCCTTCTTCTTAACAAAATCATCAGGTATACCTGCAAGCTTAAATAGTCCACAAACATCATCCACATAGCGTAGATGTTCATCAGGATGCTTTGTTCCATCTCCTGTAAAAGTGTTAGCTAGCCGTTTTTCCATCATACCCGAAGGAATCTGAAAAGGAGTTTCATTTTCAATAGGTTCAGTAGGTTGAGGAGCAACTCTTTGCTCTACTGGACGGGGTGAAGATACCCCGAACAAGCCCCTCAGACAAATACTTTCCATAGTAACAAGTGACAGAAAATTTCAGCACACTAAATAAACATTTCCTTACCAAATTCCACCTACCAAAGGCGCTGCACTCCCCGGCAACGGCGCCAGAAAGTATAAGGGATCTATCGTAGTTCTTTCGATAAGTAAGAGTGTCGAACCCAACGAGGAGCAGAAGGAAATGATAAGCGGTTTTCAGCAAGGTATTCTCTGCAAGTACTGAAATAAGTGGTAACAGATAGTTTTGTGATAAGACAAATTGTAACGAGCAACAAGTAACAAAAGTAAATAAAGTGCAGCAAGGTGGCCCAATCCTTTTTGTAGCAAAGGACAAGCCTGGACAAACTCTTATAATAGGAAAAGCGCTCCCGAGGACAATGGGAATATCGTCAAGCTAGTTTTCATCGCGCTCATATGATTCGCGTTCGGTACTTTGATAATTTGATATGTGGGTGGACCAGTGCTTGGGTGCTGTTCTTACTTGAACATGCATCCCACTTATGATTAACCTCTATTGCAAGCGTCCACAACTACAACAAAAGTATTAAGGTAAACCTAACCATAGCATGAAACATATGGATCCAAATCAGCCCCTTACGAAGCAACGCATAAACTACGGTTTAAGCTTCTTTCACTCTAGCAACCCATCATCTACTTATTACTTCCCAATGCCTTCCTCTAGGCCCAAATAATTGTTAAGTGTTATGTAGTCAACGTTCACATAACACCACTAGAGGTTAGACAACATACATCTTATCAAAATATCAAACGAATACCAAATTCACATGACTACTAATAGCAAGACTTCTCCCTTGTCCTCAGGAACAAATGTAACTACTCACAAAGCATATTCATGTTCATAATCAGAGGGGTAATAATATGCATAAAGGATCTGAACATATGATCTTCCACCAAATAAACCAACTAGCATCAACTACAAGGAGTAATCAACACTACTAGCAACCTACTAGCGCCAATCCCGGACTTGGAGACAAGAATTGGATACAAGAGATGAACTAGGGTTTGGAGATGAGATGGTCCTGGTGAAGATGTTGATGGAGATTGCCCTCTCCCGATGAGAGGAGCGTTGGTGATGATGATGGTGATGATTTCCCCCTCCCGGAGGGAAGTGTCCCCGGCAGAACAGCTCTGCCGGAGCCCTAGATTGGTTCCGCCAAGGTTCCGCCTCGTGGCGGCGGAGTCTCGTCCCGAAAGGTTTCCTTCTATTTTTTTTCTCATCGAAAGACTTCATATAGGAGAAGATGGGCGTCGGAGAGCCACCAGGGGGGCCACGAGGTAGGGGGCGTGCCCAGGGGGCGCCCCCCACCCTCGTGAGCAGGGTGTGGCCCACCTGGCCTTCATCTTTGGCGACGATTTTTCTTTATTTATTTTAAGGTATTCCATGGAGTTTCAGGACTTTTGGAGTTGCGCAGAATAGGCCTTCAATATTTGCTCCTTTTCCAGCCCAGAATTCCAGCTGCCGGCATTCTCCCTCTTCATGTAAACCTTGTAAAATAAGAGAGAATAGCCATAAGTATTGTGACATAACGTGAAATAACAGCCCATAATGCAATAAATATTGTCATAAAAGCATGATGCAAAATGGACGTATCATTATGCATTTGACCGATAAAGATCTTCGTAGAATATGTAGGAACCAATATGAGCATCTAGGTTCCTCTATTGGTTATTGACCGGAATGTATCTCGGTCATTTCTACATAGTTCTCGAACCCGTAGGGTCCGCACGCTTAAGCGTTCGATGACGATTGGTATTATGAGTTTATGTGATATGATGTACTGAATATTGTTTGGAGTCCCAGATGTGATCACGGACATGATGAGAAGTCTCGAAATGGTCGAGACATAAAGATTGATATATTGGACGACTATATTCATACACCGGAAGTGTTCCGGAGAAGTTTCGGATAAAACCGGAGTGTCGGAGGGTTACTGGAACCCCCTGGGGGAACTAGTGGGCCTAGATGGGCCTTAGTGGGAGAAGAGGAAGGGCCAGGAGGGGCTGGCCGGCTCCCCCCTTGAGTCCGAATAGGACAAGCGAAGCCCCCCCCCTTTCCTTCCCTTCCCCCTCTTCCTTCCTCCTTCCCCCTCTCTTCCCTTGTTGGAAACCTACTAGGAATAGGATTCCTAGTAGGAATCCTACTTGGGGTGCGCCCCATGAGGGCCGGTCGGCCTCCCCCCTTGCTCCTTTATATACGGGGGCAGGGGGCACCCTAGGACACACAAGTTGACAATTTTTTAGCCGTGTGTGGTACCCCCCCTCCACAGTTACGCACCTCGGTCATATCATGGTAGTGCTTAGGAGAAGCCCTGCACCGGTAACTTCACCATCACCGTCACCATGCCATGACGAAACTCTCCCTCGACCTCAGCTGGATCTAGAGTTTGTGGGACGTCACCGAGCTGAACGTGTGCAGATCACGGAGGTGCCGTACCTTCAGTGCTAGGATCGGTTGGATCGTGAAGATGTACGACTACATCAACCGCATTGTCATAACGCTTCTGCTTTCGGTGTACGAGGGTACATAGACAACACTCTCCCCTCTCGTTGCTATGCAACACCTAGATAGATCTTGCGTGATCGTAGGATTTTTTTTTTGAAATTACCGCGTTCCCCAACAAGAATTACTCAAGCACGATGGTGGCCATCATGGAATTGGTGATGGAGGATGGTTGATGATGACGACAGCGTCGATTTCCCCTCTTAGGAGCCTCAGACGGACTCCATGTCTGGCCTCCTGACGAAGAACAGGAGGCGGTGGCGGCTCCATATCCTAAAACGCGATGAATCCTTCTCTATGATTTTTTTTCTCCCCGAAAGTGAATATATGGAGTTGGAGGTGAGGTCGGTGGAGGTCCAGGGTACCCAGAAGGCAGGGGGCACGCCCTCCACCCTTGTGCACAGCCGGTGGGTCCCCTCTTGTGGATTCTTTCACCAATATTTTTTATTTATACCAAAAATATTCTCCGTAAATTTTCAGGTCATTCTGAGAACTTTTATTTCTGCACAAAAATAACACCAAGGCAATTGTGCTGAAAACAACGTCAGTCCGGATTAGTTCCATTCAAATCATGCAAATTAGAGTTCAAAACAAGGGCAAAATAGTTTGGAAAAGTATATACGATGGAGACGTATCAACTCCCCACAAGCTTAACCCATTGCTTGTCCTCAAGCAATTCAGTTGATAAACTGAAAGTGATAAATAAAAACTTTTACAAACTCTATTTGATCTTGTTGTTGGAAATATGTATAGCCATCGTTCAGGTTTTCATCAAAGATTATGAACTAACCATATTCACAATAACATTTAGGTCTCACATTTACTCATATCAATGGCATAATCAACTAACGAGCAATAATAATAAAAATCTCGGATGACAACACTTTTTCAAAACAATCATGATATGATATAACAGAATGGTATCTCGCTAGCCCTTTCTGAGACCGCAAAACATAAATGCAGAGCACCCCTAAAGATCAAGGACTTACTAGACATTGTAATTCATGGTAAAAGAGATCCAGTCACAGTCATACTCAATATTAATTAATAACAGCGCATACAAACGATAGTGGTGCTCTCTAACTGGTGATTTATAAGAGGATGTTGACTCATCAATAAAAGTAAATAGATAGGCCCTTCGCAGAGGGAAGCAAGGATTTGCAGAGGTGCCAGAGCTCGAGCTTTAAAATAGAGATGAATATAATTTTGAGTGGTATGCTTTCATTGTCAACATAACAACCAAGAGATCTCGGTATCTTCCATGCTAGTTACATTATAGGCGGTTCCCAAACAGAATGGTAAAGTTTTTACACCCCCTCCACCAATAAGCACACTCCACGGCTGGTCCAAAACATTAGGTACCTTCCATACCAACAACAGTCCTGGGGGAGTTTGGTTTGATAGTTATATTTTGATTTGATTTGAGCATGGAACTGGGCATCCCGATTACCAACCACTTTATCGTGAATGACAAGTGAATTAACACTCATCGTGAGAATAACCCACCTAGCATGGAAGATACTAACAACCACCAATTGCTACATGAGCAATTCGGGCATACAAAACAGATTATTATTTGAAGGTTTAGAGTTCGGCACATGCAAATTTACTTGGAACGCAGGTAAATACCGCCTATAGGTAGGTATGGTGGACTCATATGGAACAACTTTGGGTTTATGGAAGTGGATGCACGAGCAATATTCTCGCTAGTATAAGTGAAGGCTAGCAAAAGATTGAGGAGCGACCAACTAGAGAGGGACAACAGTCATAAACATGTGTTGACATTAACCAACATTGAGTGCAAGCATGAGTAGGATATAAATTGCCATGAACATAAATATCGTGGCGGCTATGTTGATTTTGTTTCAACTGCATGCATGAACATGTGCCAAGTCAAGCCACTTGAATCATTCAAAGGGGGATACCATCCTATCATACTACATCACAACCATTTTAAAAGCATGTTGGCACGCAAGGTAAACCATTATAAACTCCTAGCTAATTAAGCATTGCATGAGCAACTATAATCTCTAATTGTCATTCCAAACATGTTTCATTCATCATGGGCTGAATCAAGAACGATGAACTAATCATATTTACAAAAACAAAATAGGTTGAGTTCATACCAACTTTTCCTCATCTCAATCATATCATCACTATTGCCTTTCACTTGCACGAGCGAACGGTTTGGATAATAATAATAATGCACGTGCATTGAACTAACCTGGAATCTGGAAACATTTATTTAAAGGAGAAGCCAAGGTAATATGAGCTCTTTGTTAGATCAACATAACGCATATGAGAGCCACATAACATTTTCATCGAGGTCTTCTTCTCTCAACCAAAAGGAAGGAAAAAGAATTTCAAAGAAACACACTGATTTTTTTTTGAAGTTTTTGTTTTTCTGAAGAAAGTAAAACAAGAACAAGAAAAACTATTTACACGAGAAGCTCCCAACAAGCAAAAGAAGAACAAGAAATCTTTTTGGGTTTTCCTCTAATAGTACTACTAAATAAACATGGAAAGGAAAGAAGCTACAACTATTTTTTTTGGATTTTCTCAAAGTATTTCAAACACACAAGAAGAAAGCGAGAAAAAGAAATAAACTAACATGGATAATACAATGAAAAAGTATGAACACCGACAACTGGAATGAGTGTATGAACATGAATGTAACGCCATTGAGAAATACGTACTCCCCCAAGCTTAGGCTTCTGGCCTAAGTTGATCCATGGCCACGGCTCAAAGTAGCCCACTCCTAGGTACTGAGGAGGATCCTGAGGGTTCCTCTCGTTAGTGAGCTCTTGTGGCTCCCACTGAAAGACATACTCCTCATACAGATCAGGTGATGGTTCTGGCTCAGGAACTGGGGATCGCGTCCGCTCCCAGTATGCATAACTATCCTCAGGAAAAATGAGGTACCTGCCTGAATGAATATCGAACAAAGAAGGTGCAGGCAAAGTAATAATCTGACAACTCTCCTGGCTGAATACGAGGTTATAGATGAGTCTCTTATCCTTATCATCATTAATAAAATCATGTGCTACCATACTATTATAGTGTAAGTATCTAGTGGGTAGCAGCATCTCCTCTTCCTTATCGTTCCTAATAGGTATGTCGAATCATTTAGCAAGGTGTGAAGCATTGATACCCCCAAAGATAGGACCCCTCGAATGGTTTAAACTCAAATATCGAGCAACAATAGAGCCCAAACTAAAAGTTATATCGTGAAGTAAAGCATGGCGCAATATAGCGAGGTCGGCGGCACTAAGGCCTCCACTCTCACGAAAAAGGGTCCCCCCCCCCCCGCTTTATATTATAAAGCATACCACCAAGCATCCAACAAAATAAGAGTACAAGTTCAGACGAGAAACATCAAATAAACAGGGTCCGGCTGGGGGCACAGCCAAACAAGCCCCAAAAACATCAAAAAAGGTGACTCTAATTGTAACGCCCCGGATACGACTTTCCATATTCGTAACTCCAACTCTTGCCTTTTTCGGAGATGCGATATGATATTTCCTCCGTGGTTGGATTTTTGTCTTTTGTATTTGCATTTTGTTCATGTCATGCATTTTCATCTCATTGCATCTTTTGCATTGCATCATGTCATCTCTTGCATTTCATCATGTCATCATGCAACCCTTTTTAAAACTCAACTAAATAAACCGTATGGATCTTCGGTCCATTTAAATCGAGCGATATTCACAATGGTGATTTCTCTTTATAACATATTTAAAGCCAATCAATATTATTAGGGAGCTATAATAATTATTCCATTAATTTGGAATTCACCTTAACACACTTGCAAAATATTCTGTGCCTTTGTTATCTCACTTCTTGACCTCAAACTTCGCCCATAAATTCTTTCATCATTTTCCCGAGCTCCACCAAGATCCTCAACATTTTTGGCCACACCAAAAACCTAGTCCTAGTTCAAACCCATTTGAATTTCAAATGAGTTTGAATTTAATTCCTGCAATCTTGTCCACGCCATTTTTCTTGGAACAAGTGCATTTTTATGAGTCCGGGAAAAATTTTCTGCATGCGCAAATTCTTTCCCTAACCCTCTCTTCTTTTCTTCTCTCTAATTCTTTTCTGCTAAAGAACATGAGGGGGAGAGAGAGCCCAGCCAGGCCTCTGGCCACTTCTTTCTCCACCTGGGCCGACCAAACCAACGTCTCAGGCCCAGTCGCGCCTCTAACCCTAGCCCAGCCCCCACGCATCTCATCTCCCTCTCGTTCCCTCTGCCCGCCGCCGCGCACACACATACACCGCATCGAGCCAGGGAGAGGAGCTCCCTGCGCCCGATCCCCTCGTTTCCCTCTCCTCGATCTCGAGCCCGAGCGCGCAGCCCTCGACCTTCCTCTCGCTCCCGCGCTCCGCCCTCGCCGGAGAAGAGAACCAGGACGGAGCCCCATCGGCCTCCTCTGCGCCCCACCTCTCCATCTCCCCCTCGCCCGCGACCCGAGCTATGCGCTCATGGCTGCGCCATGGCCGCCTCCCTCCGCTGCCGTCGCGCCCTTCGGTCTCTGTGCCTCGCGACCGCGCCAAGTCCGCCCCGTCTCCTCGCGCCGGCCCTGCCGCCAAGCCCTGCCGCCGGAGCTCGCCTTCGTCCTGACTCCGGCTGATCAGGCCCCTGCTTGTCGCGCCCCGCCGGAGGGCCACCCTGCGCGCGACCTCGCCGGGCCTTCTCTGCTGCCCTCCGCCTCGCCAAGTCCCGTGCCAAGCCTCCGCGTCGCCGGAGCCCTGTGCAGCTGCGCTGCTGCCTGCCTGCACCTCCTCGCCTCCATGCCGTCCCCGCCGTCAAGCTCCATGCCACTGCCCCTGCTTCCCGTCGAGCCCTCCTCTGCGTCGCTCGCTTAGGCTACCAGCAGCCTTAGCACGCCAAGGCCCAACCCAGCGCCGCATCTTACTCAGCCTGCTGTTCCATCGCCTCCTTGCTGCTGCCAAACGAGGCCCTGGTGTTCCTTCGTTTTGGACCGACAAGACCCGGACTCCGAACGCCAAGTACAACTACGAACCCGAAGACCTCGGATGCATCAAGTTCCTCTACGACCTGTGTACATCTACCGTCGCCCGAAGACCCGTGTACCACGAGCGCCAAGTTTGACTACCGCACGGTTACGCCAAGTTCATCTACGGAACGTGTACAACTACTTCCACGACCGTCCCAAGAACGTCTACTTCCCTCGACGATTTTGAACCGCCCCGAAACGCACGCTTCAAAGGTATAACAACGAGACGACCGCCCGTGTATGAATGTGTGTTGTATGAGATGCTCGTGTTTGCACTGTGCCCGTTTGTCTTTGCATGTTCGTCGTTTGCCATGCCGCCGTCATGTGGGACACCCGGTATCCAGGATCACTCCCCATCTCTTGCGTCTTCCACACATCCGCACACTTCTCTTTTGCATCGGTATCTCAATTGAGTTACCGGGATCGGAATGTTGCCGTGGCACCATTTATGTTTCACCGTCGTGGCACCCTTTTTGTTCCGCCATGGTGACAAATGCTTCATAACATGCTCATGTCAATATTTTCATAAAAATTGCTTAAAACTTGTATATGTCATCCGCATCATGATAACAACATTTAAAATGCTTAAAATGGTGTTTGCATTAAACTACTAAGTGACATGGGGACTTTCCGGAATTGTTGTTTGTTGTTTCTGGCCTCATTTAAAATTGCCTAGCTAGGTAGTTTAATTATGCTTCACCTCTTGCCATGTTTAACAACATTTAATATTGTTGAGTAGCTCATAACCGAGAGAGAACTAAATAATTGATGTGGTGTTTCGTCAATATGCAACTCGTTGCATATTGAGCTCCACTTAACTTGTAGTATTGTTTGTTGCACTTTGCCATGCCATGCCTCATTAAACTGGACATGCATCATACTTGTTTGTGCATCATGACATGTTTATGCTTGTGTGTTTACCATGCTGTTTGCTTCTTTCCGGTTTGCTTCTCTCGTTAGGTTCGGTTTCGCTCCGGAGTTGTGAGGATTCGTTCGACTACGTCCGCTTGTCTTCTTCATGGACTCGTTCTTCTTCCTAGCGGGATTTCAGGCAAGATGACCGCTACCCTGGATCTCACTACTATCATTGCTATGCTAGTTGCTTTGTTCTATCGCTATGCTGCGCTTCCTATCACTTGTTCTTGAAGCCTCACAAATTGCCATGAACCTCTAACCTTTGACACCCTTCCTAGCAAACCATTGATTGGCTATGTTACCGCTTTGCTCAGCCCCTCTTATAGCGTTGCTAGTTGCAGGTGAAGTTGAAGATTGCTCCATGGTGGACAGGGTTATGTTGGGATATCACAATATCTCTTATATTATTAATGCATCTATATATTTGGTAAAGGGTGGAAGGCTCGGCCTTATGCCTAGTGTTTTGTTCCACTCTTGCCGCCCTAGTTTCCGTCATACCGGTGTTATGTTCCCGGATTTTGCGTTCCTAACGCGGTCGGGTGATTTATCGGACCCCCTTGACAGTTCGCTTTGAATAAGACTCCTCCAGCAAGGCCCAACATTGGTTTTACCATTTGCCTCACCTATTACCTTTTTTTTCCCTTGGGAGTCGCGCATCCCAAGGGTCATCTTTATTTTAGCCCCCCCGGGCCAATGCTTGTCTAAGTGTTGGTCCAAACTAGAGCCACTTGCAGAGCCACCTCGGGGAAACTTGAGGGCTGGTTCTAGTTGTACGTAGTGCTCATCCGATCGTGGCCTGAGACAAGATACGAGCGGCTACTATCAGGTTGTCGGCACGCTGGGAGGTCTTGCTGGTCTTGTTTTACCATTGTCGAAATGTCTTGTAAACCGGGATTCCGAGACTGATCGGGTCTTCCTGGGAGAAGGTCTATTCCTTCGTTGATCGCAAGAGCTTGTCATGGGCTAAGTTGGGACACCCCTGCAGGGTATAAACTTTCGAGAGCCGTGCCCGCGGTTATGTGGCAGATGGGAATTTGTTAATGTCCAGTTGTAGATAACTTGACACCAGATTCGAATTAAAATGCATCAACCGCGTGTGTAGTCGTGATGGTCTCTTCTCGGCGGAGTCCGGGAAGTGAACACGGTTTCTGGGTTATGATTGACGTAAGTAGGAGTTCAGGATCACCTCTTGATCATTGCTAGCTTCACGACCGTTCCTTTGCTTCTCTTCTCGCTCTTATTTGCGTATGTTAGCCACCATATCATGCTTAGTCGCTGCTGCAACCTCACCACTTTACCCCTTCCTTTCCCATTAAGCTTTGCTAGTCTTGATACCCATGGTAATGGGATTGCTGAGTCCTCGTGGCTCACAGATTACTACAACAACAGTTGCAGGTACAGGTTATGCGATGATCATGATGCGAGAGCGATGTTTGCTTGTTTTGGAGTTCTTCTTCTGCTTCTTCGATCAGGGGATAGGTTCCAGGTCGGCAGCCTGGGCTAGCAGGGTGGATATTGTTTGAGTTTCTGTTTATGATTCATCCGTAGTCGGATGTTGTTCTTGTATGTTGTATTGTTGTATTCATGTGACATTGTATGTATTGGATGTATCCCCACTATTATGTAATGTTGATGTAATGATATCCACCTTGCAAAAGCGTCTTCAAGATGCGCTTCTATCCTTGGTGGGCCTTCGAGTTCCTTTAGGATAGGGTCGCATCTTGGGCGTGACAAGTTGGTAATCAGAGCCTCGACCGACCTTAGGAGCCCCCTTGATTGATCGTTTTTAGCGGCCGAGTTGTGTCTAGAAAAATGTTTTGAGTCATTTAGGATTATATATATCGGAGAGTTAGGAATTCTTTTTACTCCCCAGTCTCTTCATCGCTCTGATAAGGCATCCTGACGTAGAGTTTTGACTCTTCTCTTCTCAAATTTCACTAAATTTTATTTTAGGATCACGTGGGTATCTTGGAATCGTTCCGATGGTTTTATGATGAGAACATTGTCTTGGTGCCTCCTGTCAGGGGTTTAGTGGAAGTGTCCCGGGGAGTTGAGCTCTGAGGTGTTGTCGTCATAATTTTATCGTTGCAGTTCTGGAATACCTGAGTTTAGTACGCCGACATCGAAAATCTCTTTTATGCAGTTGTTGGTGAGATAACCCAGATAACCCAGTACTGAGGTGAGTACGGGAGTATTGCCATAGCTCGTATAACGGATGCTTTTCGAAGGTTGAGGTACACGATTTCCGAAGTATTCTTGGTTATGTGTTGACGGATGGATACAGCTTGGATGTAGGTATTGTTAGTTTGGGTGAGATATATTGCTTCCCCTGTATCCCCAACACCAGATTGCATAACCAGAAAGTTTTGGGAGTTTATAGGTGGGAATTCAAGTAGCTCCTAGAATATCTTTTCGACAGATGCATGATATGAGATTGGGGTTCGACGTCTAGTGGTCCGCCTATCCACGGTTGGTTTTACAGTGGTCTCGTTGTGTCTTAAAGAATCCTTGGCTATGCCGATTCGGGGACACTTCGTATGTCATGTGCACTGCCTTGTACATGATGGTGCTGTACGATCGAGCCCGTGTAGGCCCCACCACGAAAACTTCGGACGAAATCTCTATCATATGTTTGTTCCGGCTTATTCTGCAAGCCAGTCCTTTGTTTTTTGTTTTGAGTTGTGGTATTCGAGTTGCTTCAATGTCAAGTGTTGATTCCATACCTTTCCGAAATGGTGTTCTCATACTCCGATGTGAATACCAATCCTTCTCGACAATCGAGATTGTCATGTCAATCCTCTTCAACCGGCGTGTTTCTCTTCAAGTGGATCCGATCACTTCAACATCAGCAAGACCAATTATCATTTCTTCTCAACGGTGTTTGTTTCATCCGTCTCCAAGTTGCCTTTGTTTTTTTCCCGCCCACCCACCCTTTTTCCTCAAGGACTAAGATTTCTTTACCAAGTATCCTTTTATTTTTGTGAAGTTTCTCCATTCTTTTCCGTCAATGTTCTTACCCGGTGGTTCTCAAGAAGATGTTCTACTAGTTCGTCATTCCTCATTCCTTTCTCTTCTCCGGTGGATTCAAGTCAAGTTTTGTTGATCATACCTTTTTCCTCATTTCAATGTATTCTCATACCGGTGCACCTCATTATCATTCTACTTCTCGCTATTTGTTATTCCGGAGTGCTCAAGATATCTTGAAGATTCGTGTTTCCACTCTGCATTCGTTCAAGCTCTTTCGAGATTGGTATCTCATTCAAGTCATTTAATTCAACTAGTGCAACATCTCTTTTAAATCTTTTCAACGGTGTTCTTTTGAGTGGGCCCTAACCCACAGGTCTTTTCCCAGGACCTTACCTGACTCTTCTATTTTCCCAGAGCTATCCTAAATTCTTCTCCAAGTTTGACGTAAGAATGAGTTATCATCAGTCAAATGCTTTTCTCCAAGATCTTTCAAATTCTTTTCATAGTTGGCTCAACCTCTTCGCTTTTGATTCTTCCGGTGTGCCTCAATAATTCTTGGTGGTGTTTCTCGTTGTCATTCTCATCATTTGAAGACCGAAGAAGAGTTTCTCTTTAATCTTGCTCTATTCTCTTCAAGATTCATGGTGCTAGCTTGTTGCCATCCTCTCATAATTGTTTTCGATTGTGAGAATCTTTTTCACCCATCCGGAGCATTTCATGAGTTGTTTCCATTTCTTTCCTCCGAAGGCCATCATATCATAATTCTTCATTCTCAGCGTGTAGCTATCATTCTCCAAATCTTACCGGTGCATCGTTCAAATACCCTCTAATCAGTTCATGATCTCTTCATTCTCATGTATCTAAATCACCTCAAGTATCTTCATTCGTTTTCCAATTCGTCCTGGTGAATTGTGCCCTTGCTACTCTCTTTTCCAATTTTTACGGTGGTTCGTTCGAGATTTCACTTCCTTTGTTATCATATCAATTCATTCGTTGTTTCCAAATCCCACCGGTGATTCCATCAATACCTTCTCAAGTTTGCGCTATCTCTATCCTTAATCCCTCAAGAAGAATAAGTAGTGTGCAAAAATCCGTTGCTTGTCATCAATTTAAATTGGTGAAGGATACGCATAACGTAATACTTATTATTGTTTCATCCAAGTGTCTAGTTTCTTCTTTCCAGAGTTATTCATCATGTCACATTTCTCGGTTCGAGATGCTTCATCTTTTCTTTTCCGGAGTTCCAAGTTTTCCACATTATCGTCGCGAAGCTCCATCTAAATCATTCCAAGGCTTCACCTTGTGTTTTTTCAACTTCTCTTTCTTTTTATCATCCTTTTATTCCGGAGTTCTTCATGGAGACTCTACATGGTGGTTCATCAAGGATTCCTTTCATTCTTCAGTTGTTCTTCAAGATTTCTCTCGAACTTATGACCCGCCAAGCTTTAATCAAAATTAAACATGGGGCTCAACACATGTTTTGTTTTGAGGCGTTCAAGTATTCTTCTTCTTGCATTCCGAAGTGCAATTCTTTCTACCTTATCTCTTGAGATGGTGTTATGGCACTCTTGGCAATTTCTCCTCGTGCTTCATGATTCACTTTTTGTCTAGAATGAGGTATTTAAATCCATCAATCTCTTCATTGGAGTTATCTTGGTATAGATTTCACCTAAGGAATGTTGCTATTTGTGGTGTCTATCAATGATCCAAGTTTTTTTCTCCTATCCTCTCGGCGAAAGGAGTTGTCATCTCCTTGTTGACCTCAATCCAATCTATTGTTTTCGTTAGTGGCAGAATTTCACCTCATAATTTTGAGACGTTTTCCATAAGCCCACTACAAGCTTATTCTTTTCATTGTTGGTGTTCCAACAACCGTTCAATTCCTAATGTCAGGATGCTTTTCAAATTCAATTGTGGTAGAAGTTGTCTTTTTCTTCTCCATTCTTTTATTCCAATGATCTATCTTCTTTTCGTTCTTCCGGAGGCATGGTGATGTTGCTCTCTTCAACCATCACCTCGTTTTTTTAGGATCGTGTTTTTTTTCTTGCTTATCCATTTAACCGGAGTGTTGTATCATCTCTTCAATATCTTTTCATCTCATCAAGTTTTCTTCTCTTTTCTACCGGAGTGCTGTCCAAATTTTTTCATTCTTGTTCCTTGGCTATCTCATTATACCAATGTGGTCATATTCTTTTCGTTCGTGAAGCTCTTATTTCCATGTCTTTCAACCTTCAAATCCTCGTAATACTCCTTGTTCCTCTTTTCTAACGAATTGTTTGCAATCTCGTTCATCTCTATTGTACTCTTTCTTTTAAATTGCTCAACCTCTCAAAGTTCGTGGTTTCACTCGTTCGTCAAAGAAGCAACTTAGTTTACCTCTTATCTTCCTCTTCCTTTTCCCTCCGGTGCCATCCTAGATCTCGAGACGAGATCCTCTCGTAGTGGTGGAGTGTTGTAACGCCCCGGATACGACTTTCCATATTCGTAACTCCAACTCTTGCCTTTTCCGGAGATGCGATATGATATTTCCTCCGTGGTTGGGTTTTTGTCTTTTGTTTTTGCATTTTGTTCATGTCATGCATTTTCATCTCATTGCATCTTTTGCATTGCATCATGTCATCTCTTGCATTGCATCATGTCATCATGCAACCCTTTTTAAAACTCAACTAAATAAACCGTATGGATCTTCGGTCCATTTAAATCGAGGGATATTCACAATGGTGATTTCTCTTTATAACATATTTAAAGCCTCTCAATATTATTAGGGAGCTATAATAATTATTCCATTAATTTGGAATTCACCTTAACACACTTGCAAAATATTCCATGCCTTTGTTATCTCACTTCTTGACCTCAAACTTCGCCCATAAATTCTTTCATCATTTTCCCGAGCTCCACCAAGATCCTCAACATTTTTGGCCACACCAAAAACCTAGTCCTAGTTCAAACCCATTTGAATTTCAAATGAGTTTGAATTTAATTCCTGCAATCTTGTCCACACCATTTTTCTTGGAACAAGCGCATTTTTATGAGTCCGGGAAAAATTGTCCGCATGCGCAAATTCTTTCCCTAACCCTCTCTTCTTTTCTTCTCTCTAATTCTTTTCTGCTAAAGAACATGAGGGAGAGAGAGAGCCCAGCCAGGCCTCTGGCCACTTCTTTCTCCACCTGGGCCGACCCAACCAACCTCTCAGGCCCAGCCGCGCCTCTAACCCTAGCCCAGCCCCCACGCATCTCATCTCCCTCTCGTTCCCTCTGCCCGCCGCCGCGCACACACATACACCGCATCGAGCCAGGGAGAGGAGCTCCCTGCGCCCGATCCCCTCGTTTCCCTCTCCTCGATCCCGAGCCCGAGCGTGCAGCCCTCGACCTTCCCCTCGCTCCCGCGCTCCGCCCTCGCTGGAGAAGAGAACCAGGACGGAGCCCCATCGGTCTCCTCTGCGCCCCACCTCTCCATCTCCCCCTCGCCCGCGACCCGAGCTATGCGCTCATGGCTGCGCCATGGCCGCCTCCCTCCGCTGCCGTCGCGCCCTTCGGTCTCTGTGCCTCGCGACCGCGCCAAGTCCGCCCCGTCTCCTCGTGTCGTCCCTGCCGCCAAGCCCTGCCGCCGGAGCTCGCCTTCGTCCTGACTCCGGCTGGATCAGGCCCCTGCTTGTCGCGCCCCGCCGGAGGGCCACCCTGCGCGCGACCTCGCCGGGCCTTCTCTGCTGCCCTCCGCCTCGCCAAGTCCCGTGCCAAGCCTCCGCGTCGCCGGAGCCCTGTGCAGCTGCGCTGCTGCCTGCCTGCACCTCCTCGCCTCCATGTCGTCCCCGCTGTCAAGCTCCATGCCACTGCCCCTGCTTCCCGTCGAGCCCTCCTCTGCGTCGCTCGCTTAGGCTACCAGCAGCCTTAGCACGCCAAGGCCCAACCCAGCGCCACATCTTACTCAGCCTGCTGTTCCATCGCCTCCTTGCTGCTGCCAAACGAGGCCCTGGTGTTCCTTCGTTTTGGACCGACAAGACCCGGACTCCGAACGCCAAGTACAACTACGAACCCGAAGACCTCGGATGCATCAAGTTCCTCTACGACCTGTGTACATCTACCGTCGCCCGAAGACCCGTGTACCACGAGCGCCAAGTTTGACTACCGCACGGTTACGCCAAGTTCATCTACGGAACGTGTACAACTACTTCCACAACCATCCCGAGAACGTCTACTTCCCTCGACGATTTTGAACCGCCCCGAAACGCACGCTTCAAAGGTATAACGACGAGACGACCGCCCGTGTATGAATGTGTGTTGTATGAGATGCTCGTGTTTGCACTGTGCCCGTTTGTCTTTGCACGTTCCTCGTTTGCCATGCCACCGTCATGTGGGACACCCGTTATCCGGGATCACTCCCCATCTCTTGCGTCTTCCACACATCCGCACACTTCTCTTTTGCATCAGTATCTCAATCGAGTTACCGGGATCGGAATGTTGCCGTGGCACCATTTCTGTTTTGCCGCCGTGGCACCCTTTTTGTTCCGCCATGGTGACAAATGCTTCATAACATGCTCATGTCAACATTTTCATAAAAATTGCTTAAAACTTGTATATGTCATCCGCATCATGATAACAACATTTAAAATGCTTAAAATGGTGTTTGCATTAAACTACTAAGTGACATGGGGACTTTCCGGAATTGTTGTTTGTTGTTTCCAGCCTCATTTAAAATTGCCTAGCTAGGTAGTTTAATTATGCTTCACCTCTTGCCATGTTTAACAACATTTAATATTGTTGAGTAGCTCATAACCGAGAGAGAACTAAATAATTGATGTGGTGTTTCATCAATATGCAACTCATTGTATATTGAGCTCCACTTAACTTGTAGTATTGTTTGTTGCACTTTGCCATGCCATGCCTCATTAAACTGGACATGCATCATACTTGTTTGTGCATCATGACATGTTTATGCTTGTGTGTTTACCATGTTGTTTGCTTCTTTCCGGTTTGCTTCTCTCGTTAGGTTCGGTTTCGCTCCGGAGTTGTGAGGATTCGTTCGACTACGTCCGCTTGTCTTCTTCATGGACTCGTTCTTCTTCCTAGCGGGATTTCAGGCAAGATGACCGCTACCCTGGATCTCACTACTATCATTGCTATGCTAGTTTCTTCGTTCTATCGCTATGCTGCGCTTCCTATCACTTGTTCTTGAAGCCTCCCAAATTGCCATGAACCTCTAACCTTTGACACCCTTCCTAGCAAACCGTTGATTGGCTATGTTACCGCTTTGCTCAGCCCCTCTTATAGCGTTGCTAGTTGCAGGTGAAGTTGAAGATTGCTCCATGGTGGACAGGGTTATGTTGGGATATCACAATATCTCTTATATTATTAATGCATCTATATATTTGGTAAAGGGTGGAAGGCTCGGCCTTATGCCTGGTGTTTTGTTCCACTCTTGCCGCCCTAGTTTCCGTCATACCGGTGTTATGTTCCCGGATTTTGCGTTCCTAACGCGGTCGGGTGATTTATGGGACCCCCTTGACAGTTCGCTTTGAATAAGACTCCTCCAGCAAGGCCCAACATTGGTTTTACCATTTGCCTCACCTATTACCTTTTTTCCCTTGGGAGTCGTGCATCCCAAGGGTCATCTTTATTTTAGCCCCCCGGGGCCAATGCTTGTCTAAGTGTTGGTCCAAACTAGAGCCACTTGCAGCGCCACCTCGGGGAAACTTGAGGGCTGGTTCTAGTTGTACGTAGTGCTCATCCGGTCGTGGCCTGAGACGAGATACGAGCGGCTACTATCAGGTTGTCGGCACGCCGGGAGGTCTTGCTGGTCTTGTTTTACCATTGTCAAAATGTCTTGTAAACCGGGATTCCGAGACTCATCGGGTCTTCCTGGGAGAAGGTCTATTCCTTCGTTGATCGCGAGAGCTTGTCATGGGCTAAGTTGGGACACCCCTGTAGGGTATAAACTTTCGAGAGCCGTGCCCGCGGTTATGTGGCAGATGGGAATTTGTTAATGTCCGGTTGTAGATAACTTGACACCAGATTAGAATTAAAATGCATCAACCGCGTGTGTAGCCGTGATGGTCTCTTCTCGGCAGAGTCCGGGAAGTGAACACGGTTTCTGGGTTATGATTGACGTAAGTAGGAGTTCAGGATCACCTCTTGATCATTGCTAGCTTCACGACCATTCCTTTGCTTCTCTTCTCGCTCTTATTTGCGTATGTTAGCCACCATATCATGCTTAGTCGCTGCTGCAACCTCACCACTTTACCCCTTCCTTTCCCATTAAGCTTTGCTAGTCTTGATACCCATGGTAATGGGATTGCTGAGTCCTCGTGGCTCACGGATTACTACAACAACAGTTGCAGGTACAGGTTATGCGATGATCATGACGCGAGAGCGATGTTTGCTTGTTTTGGAGTTCTTCTTCTGCTTCTTCGATCAGGGGATAGGTTCCAGGTCGGCAGCCTGGGCTAGCAGGGTGGATATTGTTTGAGTTTCTCTTTATGATTCACCCGTAGTCGGATGTTGTTCTTGTATGTTGTATTGTTGTATTCATGTGACATTGTATGTATTGGATGTATCCCCACTATTATGTAATGTTGATGTAATGATATCCACCTTGCAAAAGCGTCTTCAAGATGCGCTTCTATCCTTGGTGGGACCTTCGAGTTCCTTTAGGATAGGGTCGCATCTTGGGCGTGACACTAATCAGGTTCCAGTTGTGGTGGGGGTGATGGTGGTAACATCACTGCAGTAGAGGAACGAAGGCCTGCGATGATGGAGTCGATGAAGCTACGATCGCACCGCTTGCTAAGCGGTCTCCAGAGCTGTAGAAATCCACAGATTTGAAAGATGGAGTCAGTCACACAGCAAGGGATCACGTGCTCTATCACCAATTTATTGTGACAATTCCAAAGGGTCCATGCCAGGGCACCCATTGCCACCCAAAGGGAAGGCCTACTAATAGGGGGAATCAAGGATCTCCCTGAAAAAGTCTGGGAGATTATCATGACACCATGTCCCACCCAGAACCTCCCGGAAGCAGCTCCATAGGAATCGTGCCGCCGGGCACTGGAAGAAGATATGGTTGGAGTCTTCCGGCACGTGACATAAGGGACAAAGGCCATCACCCGGGCCATTATGCTTCTAGACCTCCATGCCCGAGGGTAGGCAGCCACGCACCCATTGCCACATGAAGATACGTATCTTAAGTGGTATCTTGGTCTCCCATATCACCGTAAGCTCATTGGGTCCCAGGGTCGGCAAGATCGCACGGTATAAAGACTTAGTGGAGAAGGTCCCACTCGGCTCAAGGTGCCACGCAGTAGAGTCTGATTCAAGCGAGGGAGTGTGCAGAGCTACGCACTCCAAAATCTCCTCCCATTGCTCTCGTTCAAGCGCCCCAAAGGTGCGACGAAAGGTGATGGCACCTGTGTCAAGAAGGACGGCTCCCACCGACAGACGTGGGTGGGAGCATATCAAGAATAAGGCGTGGAATCTTTTCGCGAACGTTCTAGTTCCGGACCATCTATCCAGCCTGAACATGGTATTAGAACCAGAGCCCACCTCAATCGAGGTGCCAATCCGGAGGACATGCATCAATTGGATAATTGACTGCCAGAACTGGGATACCCCAACCCGTGGTGCAAAGGCGAGAGGTTGTCCATGCAGGTATTTTGCATGGATAATATCCAACCATAGGTCGTCGGCGCCAGTCTCAATGCACCACAGCCACTTGATGAGAAGAGCGATATTCATACACTTCGAGGAAATAACACCCAGGCCACCTTGGTCCTTGGGTTTTCAGATTTCATACCACTTTTCCATGTGGTATTTCTGCTTATTGCCTTCTCCCGCCCAAAAGAACCGGGAGAGGTACTTGGCGATCTCTTGATGGAGGGATTCATGTAGGCTATAGAATCCCATAATATACTTGAGCAAGCTAATGAGGGAAGAGTTCATGAGAACCACCTGTGCAGCCTTGGAAAGCCACCTCCCTTGCCATGGTTCAGCACAGAATTGGAGTTTGGAGACCGTAGGGCAGATATCCTTTTCCTGAAGGCACACATCACTAATCAGCATGCCCAGATAGGTCGTCGAGAAGGACCCCAAGCAATAGTTGAGGCGTTTAGCTGTACGGGTCACCTCCTCCACGGAGTAGCCAAGCACCATCACCTTGCTTTTCGCAAAGTTAATCGTAAGACCTGACATTTCCTAGAAGCAGAGGAGCAAGAACTTGAGGTGCTAGATGTCCTCTTCTGATCCCTCCACCATCAGTATCGTGTCGTCCGCATATCAAAGGTGTGTTAACTCCCCATCTCCGGTGAGATGGGGATAGATACCCCTGATGTCGCCAGCTCGCCTTGCCAAGTCCAAGATTGTTGCCAAGGAGTCGACCACCAAGTTAAAGAGGAAGTGGTATAGGGGATCGTCCTGACGCACCCCCTGACCAGTGGGAAAATAAGGCCCCACCTCCCCATTGATATTAATCGTCGTGCAACCACTAGTCACTAGTTGCATCACACGCGTAACCCAATGAGGGTCGAATCCGCGTTTCAACATAACCTCTCAAAGAAAGGACCATGCACTGAGTCGTAAGCCTTGTGAAAGTCTATCTTAAAGAAGACCGCACAGAGGTGTTTCTGTCTAACTTCATGCAGGATTTCATGATGGACTAGGATCCCGTCCAGAATAAATCTACCTTTCATCAAGGTCGATTGGTTCGGATGATGGTGAAGGAAATATACCCTAGAGGCAATAATAAAGTTATTGTTTATTTCCTTATATCATGATAAATGTTTATTATTCATGCTAGAATTGTATTAATAGGAAACATAATACTTGTGTGAATACATAGACAAACAGAATGTCACTAGTATGCCTCTACTTGACTAGCTCGTTGATCTAAGATGGTTATGTTTCCTAGCCATAGACATTTGTTGTCATTTGATTAACGGGATCACATCATTAGAAGAATGATGCGATTGACTTGACCCATTCCGTTAGCTTAGCACTCGATCGTTTAGTATGTTGCTATTGCTTTCTTCATGATTTATACATGTTCCTATGACTATGAGATTATGCAACTCCCGTTTACCAGAGGAACACTTTGTGTGCTACCAAACGTCACAACGTAACTGGGTGATTATAAAGGTGCTCTACAGGTGTCTCCGAAGGTACTTGTTGGGTTGGCGTATTTCGAGATTAGGATTTGTCACTCCGATTGTCGGAGAGGTATCTCTAGGCCCACTCGGTAATGCACATCACTTAAAGCCTTGCAAGCATTGCAACTAATGAGTTAGTTGCGGGATGACGTATTATGGAACGAGTAAAGAGACTTGCCGGTAACGAGATTGAACTAGGTATTGAGATACCGACGATCGAATCTCGGGCAAGTAACATACCGATGACAAAGGGAACAATGTATGTTGTTATGCGGTTTGACCGATAAAGATCTTCGAGAATATGTGGGAGCCAATATGGGCATCCAGGCCCCGCTATTGGTTATTGACCGGAGACGTGTCTCGGTCATGTCTACATAGTTCTCGAACCCGTAGGGTCCGCACGCTTAACGTTTCGTTGACGATATAGTATTATATGAGTTATGTATGTTGGTGACCGAATGTTATTTGGAGTTCCAGATGAGATCATGGACATGATGAGGAACTCCGGAATGGTCCAGAGATAAAGTTTAATATATGGGATAATAGTGTTTGATCTCCGGAAGGGTTCCGGAATTCACCCGAAGGGGTTCCGGATGTTCCCCGAAATGTTTGGGTACGAGAACACGTTATTTGGGCCAAAGGGGAAAGCCCACGAGGCTTTTGGAAAGTGCAAAAGGAAGTTTTGCGGAGACCAGAGGCTAGACGCCAGGAACCCTGGCATCTAGGGGGTAGACGCCGGGAACCCTGGCGTCTAGCCCTGGAGTCCGTGTAGGACTCTTGCCTTTCGGGCAAAACCGAATTTCAGGAGGCTTTTACTCCAAGTTTCGACCCCAGAGCTCAACATATAAATAGAGGGGCAGGGCTAGCACCAAAGACACATCAAGAAACACCAAGCCGTGTGCCAGCAACCCCGTCCCCTCTAGTTTATCCTCCGTCATAGTTTCCGTAGCGCTTAGGCGAAGCCCTGCGGAGATTGTTCTTCACCAACACCGTCACCACGCCATCGTGCTGCCAGAACTCATCTACTACTTCGCCCGTCTTGCTGGATCGAGAAGGCGAGGACGTCATCGAGCTGAACGTGTGCAGAACTCGGAGGTGCCGTGCGTTTGGTACTTGGATCGGTCGGATCGTGAAGACATACGACTACATCAACCGCGTTGATAAACGCTTCCGCTTAGCGATCTTCAAGGGTATGAAGATACACTCCCCCTCTCGTTGCTATGCATCACCATGATCTTGCGTGTGCGTAGGAATTTTTTCGAAATTAATACGTTCCCCAACAGTGGCATCAGAGCCAGGTTTTATGCGTAGATGTTATATGCACGAGTAGAACACAAGTGAGTTGTGGGCGATACAAGTCATACCGCTTACCAGCATGTCATACTTTGGTTCGGCAGTATTGTTGGATGAAGCGGCCCGGACCGACATTACGCATACGCTTACGCTAGACTAGTTCTACCGACATGCTTTGCACACAGGTGGCTGGCGGGTGTCAGTTTCTCCAACTTTAGTTGAACCGAGTGTGACTACGCCCGGTCCTTGAGAAGGTTGAAACATCACTAACTTGACGAACTATCGTTGTGGTTTTGATGCGTAGGTAAGAACGGTTCTTGCTAAGCCCATAGCAGCCACGTAAAACCTGCAACAACAAAGTAGAGGACGTCTAACTTGTTTTTGCAGGGCATGTTGTGGTGTGATATGGTCAAGGCATGATGCTATATTTTATTGTATGAGATGATCATATTTTGTAACCGAGTTATCGGCAACTGGCAGGAGCCATATAGGGTTGTCGCTTTATTGTATGCAATGAAATCGCCTGTAATTGCTTTACTTTATCACTAAGCGGTAGCGATAGTCGTATAAGCAATAGTTGGCGAGAAGACAACGATGCTACGATGGAGATCAATGTGTCGTGCCGGTGACGATGGTGATCATGACTGTGCTTCGGCACAAGCACAAGATGATGATGGCCATATCATATCACTTATATTGATTGCATGTGATGATTATCTTTTATGCATCTTATCTTGCTTTGATTGACGGTAGCATTATAAGATGATCTCTCACTAAAATTTCAAGATAAAAGTGTTCTCCCTGAGTATGCACCGTTGCCAAAGTTCGTGGTGCCCAGACACCACGTGATGATCGGGTGTGATAAGCTCTACGTCCATCTACAACGGGTGCAAGCCAGTTTTGCACACGCAGAATACTCAGGTTAAACTTGACAAGCCTAGCATATGCAGATATGGCCTCAGAACACTGAGACCAAAAGGTCGAGCGTGAATCATATAGTAGATATGATCAACATAATGATGTTTACCATTGAAAGCTACTCCGTTTCACGTGATGATCGGTTATGGTTTAGTTGATTTGGATCACGTGATCACTTAGAGG
The DNA here is from genome assembly GCA_963921465.1 of Triticum timopheevii. Taxonomy (NCBI): domain Eukaryota; kingdom Viridiplantae; phylum Streptophyta; class Magnoliopsida; order Poales; family Poaceae; genus Triticum; species Triticum timopheevii. The sequence continues at coordinate 174,236,694 of OY997264.1, read as the reverse complement.
ATTAGAGGGATGTCTATCATATTGCATTCGAGCATTCAAAGACTTTTCTTTCCACTTCCACAATAATTTCTTAAGATCATCTCTATCCTTACAAGCAAGAAAGTCCCTAGCTACCTCTCCATCCATAACATAACGTTCAGGCATAACAGGAAGTTCATATCTAGGAGAGCTAGTTCTAACTCTAGCAAGGTTTTATCAAGCATAATCAATAGTTCTAACTCTAGCAAGGTGTTCATCAAGTAATTCATCCAGTGGAACAGTTTTATCAAGCAAAGTAGTAGCATCATAAGCATCATTCATAGCAGAAGTAGCATCACCAATAACATGCAACATATTAGAATCGGTAGCAGGTGTAGGTGTCGCAAGCTTACTCAAAATAGAAGGTGAATCAAGTGCAGAGCTAGATGGCAGTTCCTTACCTCCCTTCGTAGCAGAGGAAAAAATATTGGTTCTAGTATATTTCAAATTCCTCATAGTGATCAACAAATATAAATCCCAAGTGACTTGGAGAATAGAGCTATGCTCCCCAGCAACGGCACCAGAAAAAGGTCTTGATAACCCACAAGTATAGGGGATCGCAACAGTTTTTGAGGGTAGAGTATTCAACCTAAATTTATTGATTCGACACAAGGGGAGCCACAGAATATTCTCGAGTATTAGCAGTTGAGTTGTCAATTCAACCACATCTGAAAGACTTAATATCTGCATCAAAGTGTTTAGTAGCAAAGTAGTATGGAAGTAACGGTAACGGTGACAAAAGTAACAGTAGCAGTTTTGTAGCAGTTGTAACAGTGGCAACGGAAAAGTACGTAGCAAAGATCAATATGTGAAAAGCTCGTAGGCAATGGATCAATGCTGGATAATTATGTCGGATGGCATTCATCATGCAACAGTTATAACCTTGGGTGACACAGAACTAGCTCTAATTCATCAATATAATGTAGGCATGTATTCTGAATATAGCCATACGTGCTTATGGAAAAGAACTTGCATGCCATATTTTGTCCTACCCTCCCGTGGCAGCGGGGTCCTAATGGAAACTAAGGGATATTAAGGCCTCCTTTTAATAGAGAACCGGACCAAACATTAGCACTTAGTGAATGCATGAACTCCTCAAACTACGGTAATCACCGGAAAGAATCCCAATTATTGTCACCTTGGGGTATGCGGATCATAACTCGTAGTAAGTGTTTACAACTTGCAAAATCGGATCAAGAACGCAAATATTCATGGAAACATAAATGGTTCAGATCTGAATTCATGGCATTCGGGCCCTAGTGACAAGCATTAAGCATTGCAAAGTCATAACAACATCAATGTCAGAACACAGTGGATACTAGGGATCAAACCCTAACAAAACTAACTCGATTACATGATAAATCTCATCCAACCCATCACCGTCCAGCTGGCCTACGATGGAATTACTCACGCACGGCGGTGAGCATCATGAAATTGGTGATGGAGGATGGTTGATGATGACGACGGCGTCGATTTCCCCTCTCTGGAGCCCCGAACGGACTCCAGGTCTGGCCTCCCGACAAAGAACAGGAGGCGGCGGCGGCTCTGTATCGTAAAACGTGATGAATCCTTGTCTTTGAATTTTTTTTTCTTCCCGAAAGTGAATATATGGAGTTGGGGTTGAGGTTGGTGGAGGTCCAGGGGACCTGCAAGACAGGGGGCGCGCCCTAGGGGGGCGCCCTCCACCCTTGTGGATAGCCGGTGGGTCCCCTCTGGCGGATTCCTTCGCCAATATTTTTATTTATTCCAAAAATATTCCCTGTAAATTTTCAAGTCATTCCGAGAACTTTTATTTCTGCACAAAATTAACACCAAGGCAATTCTGCTGAAAACAGCATCAGTCCGGGTTAGTCCATTCAAATCATGCAAATTATATTTCAAAACAAGGGCAAAATAGTTTGGAAAAGTAGATATGATGGAGACGTATCAGGCACATCTTGGATACAAAAATAAACGGGCAAAGCTCAAACAAGTGTTCCGAACGGTCGAAGCATAGATCGCCGAAGCAAATCAAGCAATAGAAACAGAAAGTTCACGATTTTTCATTCAAACAATTATTCCGAACGGCTAAACCTCTCGCTCGCCAAAAAAAGTTCGCAAACAAGAAAAAAAAGTTTGGGAATTCAAAAAATGTTCATGAATTTGAACAATTCATTTTATTCAAAAAAAAGTTTACAAATTCAAAATAACTTTGTGAATTCAAAATTTTCACTGAACTCAAAGAAAGTTCATGAATTTTAAAAAAGTGCACAACTTGAAAAATGATCACAGATTTTCAATAGAAGTTCAGTGATTTTGAAAAAAAGTTCACGAATTTTAAAAAGTTTATTGTATTAAAAAACATTAAAGAAACATAAGTTTGTGAATTAAAAAAAGTTCACCGAATTCGGGTAGAGTTCATGATTTTGAAAAAAAAAATCATTGATTTTGAAAAATGTTCACAAATTTGAAAAAAAAACTCACTGGGTGTTTTTAGAAAAAATCATTATGTCTGGAAAAAGTTCATCAATTTTGAAGAAGAAAACATCAGATTTTAAAAAAGTTCATCAATTTTAGTAAAATCATGACTTTGAAAAAACATTTCATCAATTTAAAAAGATCATGAAAATAAAAAGTCACACATTTAGGAAAAGGAAGAAAAAGGAAACCGAACAAAACCATTACCCAAAAAAGGAAAAAGAAGAACCGGTTTGGTTCCCAAAATCGAGGGCTATCCGAGAAGGAAAAATAAAATGAGGGAAAAAATGAAGTTAGTTGACATAGTTGGTGCAATGGCCTAGTTGTTATGTGCTGCTTCATTGAAGCTCGAGGTCCCATGTTTGATTCTAGGCGACGCACTAATTTTTTTCCAGTTTGAACGAATAAAGAAAAAAAACGCAAATGGGCCAGCCCAAGCGCGGAGGCTGTGTGCGCCGGTTTGCAAGGAAAACCCTATACGACGCTCTTTGCGTCCAATTGTCGACCGAACGCACAGGGGCAATACCCCGCATCGCTAAATATGGGCCGGCCCATTGTACCAGACCTAGCCAGCCGGTTTTGGGAGAAGGTTCCCTGAACCGTTTTTTCCTTTTTGACCGGTTTTTCTTTTTCCTTTTTCGTTTTTTTCGTTTTTCTGTTTCTTTTTCTTCCTCCTTTTCCCTTTTTTTTCTGTTTTCTGTTTTTTTTGTTTCTTTCAAAAATTGGTTGGAAAGTTCCAAATTTGTTCGTGTTTCTAAAAAATGTTCGTGTTTACAAAAATGTTTGCATTTTTCAAAAAATGTTCGGGCATTTCAAAAAATGTTCTGTTTTACAAAAATTGTTTGGAATGTTTTTGTTCAAATTTGAGAAAATGTTCCCATATTCAAAAAATGTTCACAATTTCCAAAATTTGTTCATGTTTTCATTTTTTCAGGAGTTTCAAAAAATGTTCCTATTTCAAAAATTGTTCGGGCATTTCAAAAAATGTTCTTGTTTTACAAAAAATGTTTGCAATGTTTTTGTTCAAATTTTAGAAAATGTTCCCATTTTCAGAAATTGTTCACAATTTCCAAAATTTGTTTATTTTTTCATTTTTTCTGGATTTTCAAAAAATGTTCTTATTCAAAAATTGTTCGGTCATTTTAAAAAATGTTCTTGTTTTACAAAAAAAATGTCTTTTTTTAATTTTTCACTTTTTTTGAAAAAGTTCATGTTTTAAAAAATTGTTCACAAATTCCAATATTCTACATGTTTTCCCATTTATTAAGGAGTTTCAAAAAATGTCTCGGTTTCAAAAATTGTTCACAAGTTTTTATAAAATTGGGCATGCAAATTTTGTTCAGGAATTTTAAAATATGTTCACGTTTCCAAATTTTGTTTAAAATTTGAAAAAATATTGTCGTTTAAAAAAAATTGTTCAACATTTTCAAGAAATGTTCTTTTTTTTTCAATAATGTTATAGTTTTTTCAAAACTTGTGAAAAAAATTTGGAAAGTGTTTGCGTTTCACAGAGCAGTCTGTTTTTTTTACCCCTCATAAAAAAAACACTCTGTTTTTAAAAAAATATTGCTTTCGAAATTCTTAAAGTAATTCGGCTCTGTGCGTCGCGTTCGGTTCTTTAAGGATGATGGCACTCATTTAACTAATACTGCTAGGTGAGCTGGTAGGTGCACCTATTGTATATCAGTACGTCATATGTTCGAATCCCAGCAATCGCAATTTTGGCTCATTTATCTTTCTTTTTTTAGCTGAAGTGCTCGTTCGATTTCAGTTGCTGTCTTCATGGGCCGGCCCAGTCGAAGCCCTGCTTGTGCGAAGCCTCGACTTCCTGCCGCAGAATGCGGCGTATAGGAGGTCTCGGTTTGCAACATACAGTAGTAAATGCCAGAAACCCTTATTGAACGGGAAGACCGAGATGGGCCGGCCCAGAAGCGCTGGAGGCCACAACCTCCTTTATTTCTTTATTTGACGTTTTCTGTTTCCATGTGTTTCTTTTTCTTGCACTTTTTTATATAATACAAAAAACACATTACAAAAAACATTTGAAAAATGTTGGACAAGAATTTGAAAAATATTGAACAAGTATTTGAAAAATGTTGGTCAAGCATTTGGAAAATGTTGAATAAGTATTTGAAAAATGTTGAACAACTATTGGAAAATATTGAGCAAGTATTGGAAAAATGTTAATCAAGCATTCGGAAAATGTTGAACAAGTATTTTAAAATTGTTGAATCAGTATTTGAAAATTTTTAATCAAGCATTCGGAAGATATTTTACGTGTATAAAGAAGTTGTTGATCATGTATTAAAAAATGATGAATTTTGTTGACCATCTATATAAAGATGTTTATCAAAAAATTGAAAAAAAATGTCGAACAAATATTTGAAAAAATTTAATCAAGCATTTTGAGAAATGTTAAATGTGTATAAAAATGTTGGCCGTGTTCAAAAAAAGATGAATTTTTTTATCATGTATAGAAAAATATCAAGCATTTGAAAAATGTTGAAAAACTGTTTGAATAATGTTAATCAAGCATTCGAAAAATATTAAATGTATATAGAATAAATGTTGTCTAATTATTAAAAAAAGTGTTAATCTTTTTATTTGAAAAATGTTAGTCAAGCATTTGAAAAGTTTAAAAGTGTGTATTGAAAAATGTTGACCAATTATTGAGAAAAAAATCTTGTATTTGAAAAGTATTAATCAAGCATTTGAAAAATGCTTATATTGTATATTAGAAAAAAGTTAAGCATGTATTAAAAAAGGTTAAATTTGTATCGGAAAAATGTTAAACATGTATTAGAAAATTGTTGTTAACATATACAAGAAATCCAGAATGAAAAGCAAAGGAAACAAAGAGGACCCAAAAATGAAAAATGAAAAAGAAACAAAGAGGACCCAAAAAATGAAAAATGAAAAAGAAACAAAATTATCCAGAGAAAATGAAAATGAAAAAATTGAAGAAACAAAAGACAAAAAAAATGAAAACAATGAAAACCAATGAAAACCAAGAATAAATATATAAATACCAAAGAAAGAAAAGCGAAAAACTAATGAAAACTATGAAAAGAAACAAAGGAAAATAAGAAAACCGTTGAAAACCTGGAAAGAAAGGAAGAAACCCGATGAAATCTAAGAAAGAAAGAAATAAAAACCGAAGAAGGAAAAAACCCCAATGGAAACCAAGAAAAGAAACAAAGAAAAACTACAAAGCTGGTGAAAACAGGGAAAGAAAGAAAGAAAACAGATGAAAAAGTGCACAACCTTTACGCAAAAAAAGAACGGAACTAGAACTTTATGCCATGTTTGATGGGTCAAAAGAAACTTGTATGCTAATTTACGAGCTAGCGAAAGCTCTGTATCTGCCATGTCCTATTTACCGCCTGTGTCTGTTAGGCTAAGGCTCTCTGCTTCAATAAGAAAAGTAACATTACATTTGCTAGGTATGCCTCTTTCTTTTGTTACCACCTTTACTACTCGTAAGTCACGGGCCTTCTCACTGAGCTGGGCTATCGCCTGCTTCCTATTTGACCTATCAATAAAAGAAATGTTCTAGTTCTCTGATACGAGATTGTTTGTCCCTGATACGAGATTGTTTGTCCCTCTGAGACTGTAGATTTCTTGGTCGCTTCTTGCATGCCTTAAATGGCCCACAAAAATGAAGAATCCTAGAATACCAACGTTCTTTCACATGAACCTGGACTTGAAGTCTCCTGGCTTATCTAAACTGTATTACTGCATACATATATAATACTCATCAAAGGTCGTGCATCAAAGACCGTGCAAAGTCAATCGCGTCTTATATTTTGGGAAGAAGGGAGTAGCTATTTCTCTACAGAAAACTAAGTCCGCACTTTGTTGCTCTCTGATTGGGAGTGGCATGGATTAGTTCATCTCTAAATTTTCATTTTATTTAGTCAAGCATACAAGCCTATAATTTATTTACAGAGCAAACACGGTATCATTCCCATGTTACAATGAATGAGTGCTCCACATAGTTTTTGGTTTGTCTATTTTGTTCAAATCGACAACAAAAGCACACACTACAAGTTGTTGGTGTAACATCCCTCTGCACATAGGCTTGACGGAATATATGCAATGTGTTGCTTACTTTCAATTGCCATGACGCAAAGTGTTTTTTACCGGATCTGGGAGCTACCAGTGATCTTCCCACCAATAAGGTGCTGCCACATCTAAAATTGTGGGACCATGTGCATGTGTATATGAAAGTATTCATTGCAAAAAAATCTCTTGGATTTCTTATTTTAGTCTAATCAATGACAGGATGAGTAGTACCTTTTAACAGGAACAGTACGCATGCATGCATGCATAATCTCTCCTCTCTCTCACACACAAATCCATCCATTTTATCTTTGTTTAAAATTTTAGATGGACAATATTTCTAACACTAATTTTCTATTATTGAATTTTTTATATATTCAAATTCCTGAACATGTGATCTGTAGAACAAGACCAATTTTGAATATATTTAAACTAGTTTAATTTTTTCTATTTCAATCATACCAAATTTTAAATTTCACTTATTTGAAATCATTGGAATCGATTTTGAAACTAGTGAAAATATTTTTTGAAATAAGTGAAATCAGTTTTCTGGAACTAGTTCGTTCAAACATGTCAAACTGACTATTTCAAAACATTTTAAGTATATGAAACATATTTCATTGTGTTTTGTCAAGTTCGCATATTACAGTGCTCAAAAGAGTCAAAGTTGGTTATTCACCACATCGAAATATAAATTTCACATATCTTGCACAAACCATAAAATTAAATTAGTGTAACAACTTGCAACACCACATTGAACTATATTTCAGGGAAGTAATTACATATTTTCCAGGGAAGTAACCTCATGCATTTCAATACATAAATAACAAGTTACAGATATGACAAATAGCATTCATATACTTTAGAGAGGTAATTTCATATATTTTCACATAAATTAGTTTCACAACTTGCAACACCACATTGAAATATATTTTAGGGAAGTAATTTCATATATTTCAATACACATCTCACCAAAATAACAACTTACAAATATATGAAATAGCAGTTTCATATATTTCAATGATAATTGAAATACTCCCTCCATTTACTTATACAAGGCCACTATGGAATATATGTTTTGAATCAATACAAGGCCACCAACAGTAATCGAGGAAAGAATTAATGATATTTTCTCGTAGTAGCTGTTGGGGAACGCGGTAATTTAAAAAAATGCCTACGATAACGCAAGATCTATCTAGGTGATGCACAGAAACGAGAGGGGAGAGTGTTGTCTACGTACCCTCGTAGAACAAAAGCGGAAGCGTTATGACCACGCGGTTGATGTAGTCGTACGTCTTCACGATCCGACCGATCCTAGCACCGAAGGTAGGGCACCTCCGCGATCTGCACACATTCAGCTTGGTGACGTCCCATGAACTCTAGATCCAGCTGAGGTCGAGGGAGAGTTTTGTTAGCACGACGACGTGGTGACGGTGATGATGAAGTTACCTGCGCAGGGCTTCGCCTAAGCACTACGACGATATGACCGAGGTGTGTAACTGTGGAGGGGGGCACCACACACGGCTAAAACAATTGTCAACTTGTGTGTTCTAGGGTTCCCTCCTGCCCCCGTATATAAAGGAGCAAGGGGGAGCTCGGACGGCCCTCCTTGGGTGCGCCCCCAAGAGGGGAATCCTACTAGGACTCCAAGTCCTAGTAGGTTTCCACCTAAAGGGAGAGAGGGGGAAGGAAGGAGAGGGAGAGGGGGAAGGAAAGGGGGGCGCTGCCCCCCTCCTTCCTTGTCCTATTCGGACTCAAGGGAAGGGGGCGCACGGCCTGCCCTGGCCAGCCCCTCTCTCTCTCCCCTAGGGCCCATCAAGTCCCATTAGTTCCCCGGGGGTTTAGGTAACCCTCCGGCACTCCAGTTTTATCCGAAACTTCTCCGGAACATTTCTGGTGTCCGAATATAGTCGTTCAATACATCAATCTTTATGTCTCGACCATTTCGAGACTCCTCGTCATGGCCGTGATCACATCCGGGACTCCTAACAATCTTCGGTACATCATATCACATTAACTCATAATACCAATTGTCATCGAACGTAAAGCGTGCGGACCCTACGGGTTCGAGAATTATGTAGACATGACCGAGACACATCTCCGGTCAATAATCAATTGCAGAAGCTGGATGCTCATATTGGTTCCTACATATTCTATGAAGAACTTTATCGGTCAAACCGCATAACAACATACGTTGTTCCCTTTGTCATCGGTATGTTACTTGCCCGAGATTCGATTGTCGGTATCATTATACCTAGCTCAATCTCGTTACCAGCAAGTCTCTTTACTCGTTCCGTAATACTTCATCCCACAACTAACTCATTAGTCACAATGCTTGCAAGGCTTATAGTGATGAGTATTACCGAGAGGGCCCAGAGATACCTCTCCGAAACACGGAGTGACAAATCCTAATCTCGATCTATGCCAACCCAACAAACACCTTCGGAGACACCTGTAGAGAACCTTTATAATCACCCTTTTACGTTGTGACGTTTGGTAGCACATAAAGTGTTCCTCCGGTATTCGGGAGTTGCATAATCTCATAGTCTAAGGAACTTGTATAAGTCATGAAGAAAGCAGTAGCAATGAAACTAACACGATCGTAATGCTAAGCTAACGGATGGGTCATGTCCATCACATCATTCTCCTAATGATGTGATCCCGTTCATCAAATGACAACACATGTATATGGTTAGGAAACATAACCATCTTTGATTAACGAGCTAGTCAAGTAGAGGTATACTAGGAACTATGTATTCACACATGTACTAAGTTTCCAGTTAATACAATTCTAGCATGAATAATAAACATTTATCATGAATTAAGGAAATAAAAAAATAATTTTATTATTGCCTCTAGGGCATATTTCCTTCAGTCTCCCGCTTGCACTAGAGTCAATAATCTAGATTACATAGTAATGATTCTAATCATGGAGCTTTGGTGTTGATCATGTTTTTCTCATGGAAGAGGGGCAAATTTGACAATTTTGACCTTGGGACGAAATCAAATCACAGAATGAACTGCCCATAAAACTATTTCACGCCGATGACCTTTTTGTTTAGCGTCCGCCACACCGGTGCCACACTCTACGGTGCAATGCCTAGCTAGGGGGCGTTGCACATCTGTCCACCGTGGCAGCCCCTGGGCCGACACCCAGCAATTCAGCGCCTTCGAGATAGGCGCCACACATGTAATGTGCAGCGCCTAGCCCCCGGGCGCTGCACTGTGACTTAGATGCCAGCTGCCGCGGCCCTCTCCTCCCCCACCCACCACATTGCCACCAGTTACAGAACAGAAGAAGCCGCGGCAGCGGCCCTCTCCTTTCCCCCTCTCAATCCCCTCTCCCAAATCCTTCAGATCTGACGATTTTGTCCGTGGATTCCTTCACCAATCCATCCTAGAAGGTACCCTCCTCCGATCCCCTTCTTTCTATCCATATAATGTATGCTATTTTGAAGATTTAGAGGAACCCTTGTTTGATTTGATTAGATTTGAATGTTGCATGTATTATAATCTTGCATGTTCCTAATTTTGCAACCCTAGTTTAGTTTATTTTATTGAAAAGCTATGGTTTGGATACATAGGTTGACATGTTATTTTATATGGAAAAGAGATTTGTATTTAATATTGCATGAAGTAGGCCTAGTTTAGTTTATTTGTGTTGAACTTATATTTGTTTTGACAAGAATGCTTTGGATACATATGCTTTGAATTTTGCATCTAGTAAGTGTACTTTAGTTTATTTGTATTTAAAAGATACGCAGAGTTGACAAGAAAGCTTTTTTTTTCAAATTGTTAGGATGGTTTGGCTTCTAGATGATCACTGGGACAAACAACACCGACCGTACGCTATGTCGGTGGAGCAACGGGTAATAATGAAAGTGGCCGGTGTTATGAATTTCATGTTTATTTCAAACACAAATGCCCCATATGTAATTTTATGATTTGTTGGTTTGAAGGAGTTTGCACCTCTGAAGCTCTGGTCTCATGGGGTCACCCTTGGGTGGATGCGCTATGATGAGCGGTACACACCATATGTAAGGGAGACAGGACTTCTCCCTTTCATTCAGTTGGTCAGCCGGTCGACGCCACCCAACAATGCTACAGCACTCACACGCTTATTGATCATTGGAGGCTGGAGACACATAGTTTCCATCTTCGGACCGGGGAGATGACCGTGATGCTCCAGGATATGGCTATGATCACCGGTCTTCCTATCGATGGGAATCCTCATGTATGAACACCGATTCTGATGGGTGGCGCGCGCAGATGCATGCCCTTATTGGTATGGTTCCTCCGGAGCCTCGGGAACCAGAAGCAGAAGGCAATAAGAAGGAAAGAGTCGCAGCCAGTGCTCCTTTCATGTGGATTACATCGCACTTTGGTACTTGCCCTGAGGAAGCTGATGAGGACACGGTCAAGACATATGCTCGTGTCTACATGTGGTACATGATATACAGGACTATGTTTGCAAATGGCACATGCAAGAATGCTCCATGGATGTGGCTGAAGGCGTTGACTGTCTTTGATAGAAAATGGAGTTGGGGTTCAGCGACACTGGCTTACTTGTATAGACAGGTATGAAGTTGTTTCTTTTTCACTTCATTGCTACATTATCAATGCGATCTTGCTGTTAATTCAACAATGTTCTCTTTTATGTGCAGTTGGACGAAGCCTGTTGTAGGCCATCTGGAGGTATTGGTGGTTGTATGCTCGCACTTTCCATATGGAGCTGGGAGCGTTTGCCGATTGGACGACCGAAGACCGTAAAGTGCGAGGATTGGGACGACAAAAATGACCCACTACGGCTCCCCACTAGGGCTTACAAGTGGGATGTGTTAAATGAGACGACGGATGATCCGTCGGTCATGTACAAGCTGTACAAGAGCGAGCTGGACGCGATCACGCCTGAGCAGGTGAATCGACATTGCATAAGTGATTATCATGCTTCTATTGTAACTGGATATCAATTTTGCATTCTATTCCATTTTGCAAGTGGAATGGGAGCCGTATGGAAAAGGAGAGAGTTTTGGTAACCCTATAGAGTTTAGGCTGAATCCGATGTGCACTAGGTATAGGGATCTCTGGCATATGTGGTGCCCACTCATATGCAACTGGGTGGTTGAGCTTCACCTGCCATATCGGGTGTTCCGCCAGTTTGGTTTGTTCCAGCCACACCCGCCGGAGTGGCAGGACACGGACAAGGTGCTACACGGGTAAGATATAATTAACCTTGAGCACTTAGCGGCTTCTCGACGGTTTTGATGGTGGTAATATTCTGTTTCTAACTTGCAGGTTGGATAGGAAAAGCAGCGGAAGATCAAGGATTGGGCCAAGCATCACAGGAAGTATGTTGTACAGTTCACGCTTAGTGTGGAGCAAGCTAGGGCTGGAAAACGAGCCCAGCTTTGTGAGCACTGCCCGATCGCATTCAACAACTATCTCACATGATTTCTTGGAAGTACCCGTGTGGAGGTATGCAAGTCGGCGTATGCTGAGGAGATTTTGGAAGATCCGACCGTTTTTGATGAGCTAGCCCAGCACCAGTACAACGCATTAGTCAGGAAAGGCAACTCAGTGATCCTTCAGCTCCAATGGTGAACTTTGTGGTATTTGCCCTTTTTGCTTTTCCATTCACACTATTCTCATCTTCGCTTGCCTAACACCTTAATACCATTTTTGTGCATAGTGTGCCTAGATCAAGAAAGCAGCTGATGAGACCAAGACTATTCTGGAAACAAGCCCGTCTGGCAAAAGCGATGGGGAAGGTGCACTTCGAGCATTCATTAAGGTTCACATCTCCTTCAAACAAGCACTTAACATGTTTTGCTACGTTCGATGTCTCATTCACTTGTACATGTTGCAGCGCCAGGACCAAAAGTTAAGGCGGCTATCATACCTTTTCGGTTGTCGTGACCCCGAGTATGTATCACCAGAACGGTCTAGGTCGGCAACACCATCAGATCCCACTTCAGGCCAGGGCCATGGTGATCCTTTGGAGGATGAGGATGTGGGTGTGATCACCCAAGAGGTATGGCATGAGCATATATCCAATTATTGATGCATTGCTAACTATATCCTCACACACGGTCTTTCCATATCTTTTGTTGATGCATAGGTTGCTGATGATATGACCTTGGCGACGTACCAGGTTCGGTCTGCATACCAGTTAAAGACTAGGAAGGGAATCAAGAAATACACACCTGAAGACTTCACCCAAAGAGGCAATAGGACGGTTGGCACCTCGCGGATGGCAGCTTTGGATGACTATTTGGATGACGATGTGGATGACATGGAGGAGCCGAAGCCGGAGTGCATTCCTCTTCCTAGGAAGGTGAAGAAGATCTCCGTCAAGAGGGGGGAGGAGCCAAAAAGCGCTCAAGGAACTAGTCATCGTCCTCTATTTGTAATGTTGAACTTGGAGTGGTGGTAGCTCTTAGTAATGTGGAACTTATTATGTCGTTGAACTTGGAGTGGTGGTAGCTCTATGTTAAATTTGAAGTTGTGGTATCTCTTAGTAATGTGGAACTTGTTATGTCGTTGAACTAGGAGTGGTGTTAGTAATATTGAACTTGTTGTGATGGTCACAGTATTTGTTGAACTTAAAGATCCTTACTGTTTATTGTATGAAACGTTGAACCGTGCCTGAAAATGACCTAGTCTAAATGACAAAAAAACACTAAGTGTTTGTGCAATGCCTAGCTGGGAGGCGCCACACTCTATAGTGTAGCGCCTAGCTCTTGGGCGTTGCACTGTACAGTGTGGCGCCTCCCAGCTAGGCGTTGTACAAACACTTAGCGAAGTTGTGGCCTGGGAAGAGTTATCCAGAGAGCAACAGAATGTTTGCTAGCTACAGACGTGTGCAACGCCCAGCCTGGAGGTGCAACACTGAGCAGTGCAATGTCCTGTGCGTGTGACGCCTAGCTCTAAGGCGTTGCACGCCTGGGAAGAGCTGTCCAGAGAGCAACAGAATGTTTTGCTAGTTACAGACATGTGCAACGCCCGGCTTGGAGGCGCCACATTGAGCAGTGCAACGCCTAGCTCCTGGGCGTTGCACTTCTCGGTGTGGCGCCTCCAGGATGGGCGCTGCACACGTCTGTAGCTAGCAAACATTCTATTGCTCTCTGGACAGCTCTTCCCAGGCGTGCAACGCCTCAGAGCTAGGCGTCACATGCACTAGTGCAGCGCTTAGCTCTTGGGCGTTGCACGCCTGGGAAGAACTGTACAGAGCGCAACAGAATGTTTTGCTAGTTACAAACCTATGCAACGCCCAGCTCGGAGTAGCCACACTGAGCAGTGCAATGCCTAGCTCCTAGGCGTTGCACTGGGACTTAGGGAATTTTTTGGCATATGCACACATAGTACGATGATGTGAAGTAGGACTGATACCTAGCAAGCAAACAACTGTGAAGACAACATATGCACAAAGTACTTCACGACACACACCAGTTCATAACACATAGTACTTCAACTTGAGGAGTAGTTCATACAACCAAATTTAGGAGGAAATACATAGTACTTCACGACACATAGTAGTTCACAACCAAATCGAGGAGGAGGCATAGTAGTTCATGACACATAGTAGTTCACAACCAAAGCGAAGAGCATAGTTTAGAGGATAACACGATCATCGTCCACAAGCAAGTTGAAGTTGAAGATGACATAGCTCTATTGCGTAGAGCAAGGCCCCTTTCCCTTCTTCTTCTTCCTCTCTTCTTCCTCTTCCTCATCCCTTTTCCTTATGAGGTGAGCCTCCTTAAACACCCTCTCCATGAATATCTTGTTCTTCCTCTCCTCTTTTTCAGCTGCGAATGCCCAAAGTTTCATGGTTCTTTCTTCAAAATCCTTTTGACGCTTCTTCTGTGCCTCCTCACATTTCCTCACCAATGCTTGCTCCCTAGCGTACATCGCATTTGTCGCTCTCTCTCTCTCCCCTTCCTCTTCTTCTCACGCTCCTCTTCCTTCTTCTTCTTTAGTGCGGTTGCATCCTCATCTCTATGCTTCTTCGCAGCCTTCTCCCACCGTCCCACAATCTCATCTTCGCCATCCTCCTTCGTTGTTGGTTTGTTGGGTTGGGAAGCCGCCATACCTACAATGAGTGAAACATAATGGTCAGTAAAGACAATAAAAACATGGAAGAACATGTACAACAAGAACATATGAAAAAGAAGAACATATGAAACATTATAGTTAGTGAGCAACATACGAAAATGGTCCATCGAGGTATCCAAACATTCCTCTATAACGACCTTGTCCCTGTCCATCACCACGACCAAGTCCACCACCAAGGCCAAGACCATCACCACGGCCAACAACACCACCACGAGCTCTACCACCACCACGGCCTACACCACCACCACGAGCTCTACCACCACCACGGCCTCTTGTAAGTCCTAGTTATCGACCTCTTTGTTGCCTAGATCCTCTTTGGCTAACACTTGGTTGGCTTGGCACTTGTTGGCTACCACTTGGTTGCCTTGGCACTTGTTGGCTACCACTTGGTTGGCTAGGCACTTGTTGGCTACCACTTGGTTGGCTTCCTTCTATAGCTCCTTGTTGGCTTGTGCTTGCATCATTTTTCTTGGACCTTTTCCTTGGTTTCGTACATTTTATTTTGTTGTGGCCATGACCTTTGCACTCCCCACAACGGGAGCTCTCACGAGGCTCTTGGAATTGGTCGTTGCCCGCTTCACGACGGCCACCATGGCCCCATCTGTCCATGTCGCCTCTAAGACGTTTTGTCTTACGTCTACCCCGTTTAACAACCTTCAACTCCGGATTCGGCCATAGTTGAACACCATGGTACTCCGGCCATTGTGATTGGTCAAAATATGGGTGAAAGCGGGGAGCCCATGTTTTCTTGACCGTCATGATTGAGAACTCCGACTCCCTCATGGTGCGTGGGTGATTGATGTCAACATTCCTAACGCGACTGGCGGTATACAAGTGTGAGCATGGGAGATGAAGCAACAATGGCCTCCCGCAAGAGCAATCACATTGTGTTAACAACACCTTGAAAGCCCGACCTCCATGTTGGCGGCCATTGTTTGTGGTTCCTCCTGGCTCTTTCACTTCGTACTTCCACTCTTCATTGTCATATAATATAGCTTCTTCTGAGTGCGCCATCCGTGATTGAAATTCTAACCATTCATCAACCTTGGGTGGGAACTTGTACTTGTACTTGCACGGGTTCTCACCCGCTATCTGTGCATCCGTTTCCATCAAGTACTTTAGAAAGTACGCATTCATCTTGTCAAATGTGTATTGAACTATTGCCATCACTGGTAATCCATGTGCACCTTTGAGCACCCTATTGAAGCATTCAGCCATATTGCTTGTCATTTGACCGTATCTCCGGCCATCTTCATCAAAAGCACGTGCCCACTTGTTCCGGTATTGAATGTGCCTATTGAGAAAGTCTTGACCCCCGGGATCTAGTTTTTTGTGTGCGAGCAATTTGTGGTACAAAGTGGCAAACCGCTTATCGGAGAAAGCGAGACAACAATCTTGAAGATCATCGGCCAACTCCTTAAGGCCACATGCCCTATAGAAGTTCGAACAAAAGTGCCTCATGCACCATCGATGGTGCAACGGAGCATGCCTGGGACCACCGCGTTAAGAATTCCTGGATCTTGATCCGATATGACACAAATTTCCCTTTGAGGGGGTAACACCTTCATCGTCAAAAGACGCAAAAACCACTCCCAGTTGTCATTGTTCTCCACCTCAACCAAAGCAAATGCCAATGGCAACACCCGGTTATTGGCATCACTTGCTATTGCAACCAACAAGGTGCCCTTGTATTGTCTGGTCAAGAACGTTCCATCAATGGCGATGACCGGCCTACAGTGTTTGAAAGCCCTCACGCATTGCTCGAACGCCCAAAATGCACGGCCAAATACTCGGACTTTCCTTCCTTCATGAACCGTTGTTTGGTGCCCATGAGGCTCGACCACATGAACCATGCCCGGGTTTGTCGCGGCCATGGCTAACAACAACCTAGGGATTCGGTTGTATGCTTCCTCCCAAGTACCATACAACATCTTAAATGCAGCATGCTTCGCCTTCCATGCCTTTCCATACTTCACCTTGTAATGAAAGATGGCTTTCACAAGGTCAATGACATGTTGGACGCTCATTGTTGGAAGTGTGGATATTGAGTTGGAGAGCCTGTAAGCGATGAACTCAGACGTGAGTTGTCTGTGGTCTTGGGACACAATCTTGCCATCCACCCTTTTGCCTCGGCACATGTGAGTTGGCACACAACTCACTACGTGCCAAGTGGGACATCCTTTCCATGGTCTTGCACGCACAATCCACGGACATATTTCGTCTTCACATGCACATGCAACCGTGTAGCGCACATTAACGTCTGAGTTCACCACCTTGTGTGGACGATAATGCGTAACCGAGTAGTTGTCGAGCCACATCTTCAATTCCAAGAAGGTTTCGAACTTAGACCCTTTAGCAATCCAGTTCTTGCCGTCTCCCAAATCATCATGAGAGCTTGGCCTAACCCCAATAGATATACATTAGCCACCATCTACCATTGCTTCATCCGCGAGACTAACATCCTTGAACAATGTAGTCCGATGATCCCGACCGAATACCTTCTCGAAAGCTTCGGCCTCCTTCACCGTGAACCCCTCCGCATCAACTTGTTCGTCGGGACCATCATCATCCTAGTCCAATGCATATGCACGGGAAAAAGGGATGGAATGGTCCATTCTCTCTTGCAAATGATATTTGTCGAGATCACCCACATTGTTGTCATGGAGATCAACTTCATTGTCAGCATCCGCATACTCATCATTCTCCTCTTGCAAAGCTTCATCTTGATTGTTTGTGAACGGGCTCAATGTTGGCCTCACTTCTTAGGTCAAAAGAGGTTCAACAATTTCATCTCGCTTCAAGGGTGTGGGGCTACTAGCAACCAAGGGGGAGGGGTTCCGGTTCAAGTCCAAATGCAAACTTGAATCAACCTTCTTCGTTGCAAATAACCCCTGTCTAGTGATT
Organism: Triticum timopheevii; assembly: GCA_963921465.1. Lineage (NCBI taxonomy): Eukaryota > Viridiplantae > Streptophyta > Magnoliopsida > Poales > Poaceae > Triticum > Triticum timopheevii. The sequence goes on along the minus strand of OY997264.1, from coordinate 174,219,141 downwards.
CGGCCACCGTTTCCTTCTATGCAACCCGACGTTGCTCCGAATTGACACGCATTGTCTTCCAACGGATGTGCATTCCAAAACCTACATTACGCCTTCCCTCCAACTCAACGATGTCACTAGGGTCCATCTAGTTCAAATCTTTCCTCACTTGTTGCAACAGCTCCGCATAGCCAAGACTACTATCAAACACCATGATCCGGGACCGGTTCATATTGCCTTTCAAGAAGGCGTCTTTGTCCCCATGATGAACAAACACACATGTTCTTCCCATCCCTATAAGCATTCAAACAACACAATGTAACATTGCTTCCATGAGTACTAATCCAAGGATTAACAAGGAATACAAACTCTAAAATATATATCAAACAACAACCCTAACCCTAACCCTAACCATAACCCTAGCCCTAAACCTAACCCTAGCATCAACATAAGAACACCCATAAGAATAACCCTAACATACTAACAAAGCCTAATCATAGGAAATTGGCAAACAAACATCTCACATCTCTAAGCAAATCTCTAGATCCAAACAAAACTAGGGTTTCCCCAAACTAGCAACAAATGAGCAAATTGATAACATTACTTGGACCAAAACAAGGGGATCGGAGAAGATTACCTTGAGGGAGGGTTTGACTTCGAAATCCATGGACAAATTCGCCAAATTTGCAAGATTTGGGAGAGGATTTGAGAGGAGGAGAGAGGGGGAGAGGGGGCAAAGCTCGGGTTGGGGTGTGTGGAGTGGGGGGAGGAGGCCAGCCGAGTGGCTGGATAAGTCACAGTGCAGCACCTGAGCGTCAGGCGCTGCACTTTAAATGTGTGGCGCCTAGCTCGGAGGCGCTACACTGCTGGGTGCGGGCCTAGGGGCGGTGGATAGATGTGCAACTCCCCAGAGGTAGACGCTGCACCGTAGGGTGTGGCGCATGCGAGGCGGACGCTACACAAAAAGGTCATCAACGTGAATAGTTTCACGGGCAGTTCATTCTGTGATTTGATTTCGTCCCGAGGTCAAAATTGTCAAATTTGCCTGGAAGAGGCTTAGTCAACGGGTCTGGAACATTTAGATCTGTGTGTATCTTGCAAATCTCTATGTCCCCTTCCGACACTTGATGACAGATGGAATTGAAGCGTCTCTTGATGTGCTTGGTTCTCTTGTGAAATCTGGATTCCTTTGCCAAGGCAATTGCACTAGTATTGTCACAAAAGATTTTCACTGGACCCGATTGATGAGGACATCAATAACATTGTTACACCCACAGCCCCTACTGCCACATATACATGACCAATTACTAGAGCTCACGCATGCTAATTAAATTATCAGTTACTTCTGTTTCTTGGTAATGATTCTAATGTTCATGAGAATATGATGCTGCCTAAATTGGATACATTTATTTTACTTACAAATGAAGGGCCTAGCATGGATAAGAGGGAATAACACTGGAGCAAGTCCAAGCATGGAGATGGTGGCATGCGCAAGGCGAACAAGAACGGAGTTACAAGTGATGATTTCAGGAGTTTGAAGGCACCATAATGAGTGCAGGAAGCCTTGGATGAAATATACAAGATGCCACTTCATAAATTCGTCCAGAGGCTATTCTAGGTGCTGTGTCACCTTATTATTGGGCCAGGCCCATGTAATTTCGAAATACATAAGTATAGGCTATTTTTAGAGTCCTTATGTGTGGAGAAACAAGAGATAGGGTTGGTTTCGGACCCCTTCCCCAAGGGCCACAAAATTCCCCCCTCTTCCTCCATATATATAGCCCTTAGGGCACCATTTAGACTTCGGGTTTTGTTTAGATTAAAGTAGATGCAACTTCGCGTACTTCGTTTGTGTTCAACGACCAAACAAAGACGTCACAGAACCCCATCTTGATCAATAAAGCTTTCATCTTATATTCGCAATATCCAGATTGCAATCTTAGTTTCTTGCTTGTTCTTCGTTTGCTCGCGAGAAATAGACCCTCGTGGTCAGGTTGATCATGCTCCGGTGTGGTCAATAACCTCTCGAATTTGGTTTAGCGATTGCTAAGGCGCGACGTCCTCGCACGTTCGTAGTTGGATCATCAAAGTCTACTCCATCCAAAAACGATAGCCAGCATCTCATCGAAAGATGGGACACCTTTGCCTCTATCACCGATGCACTAGGTATGACACCTAGATCGGATATGAACTCCTTCATATAAACTCCTTCATTCGCTGCTTCTGAAGTAGCAATGTACTCTGCTTCACACGTATATCCCGCCATGACGCTCTGCATGGAACTGCACCAACTGACAGCTCCTCCATTCAATAAAAATACGTATCCGGATTGCGACTTAGAGTCATCCGGATCAGTGTCAAAGCTTGCATCGACGTAACCATTTACGATGAGCTCTCTTTCACCTCCATAAATGAGAAACATATCCTTAGTCCTTTTCAAGTATTCCAGGATGTTCTTGACCGTTGTCCAGTGCTCCACTCCGAGATTACTTTGGTACCTCCCTGCTATGATTATAGCAAGACATACATCAGGTCTGGTACACAACATTGCATACATGATAGAACCAATGGCTGAAGCATAGGGAATGACTTTCATTTTCTCTCTATCTTCTATAGTGGTCGGGCATTGAGTCTGACTCAACTTCACACCTTGTAACACAGGCAAGAACCCTTTCTTTGACTGGTCCATTTTGAACTTCTTCAAAAGTTTATCAAGGTATGTGCTTTGTGAAAGTCCAATTAAGCGTCTTGATCTATCTCTATAGATCTTGATGCCCAATATGTAAGAAGCTTCACCGAGGTCTTTCATGGAAAAACTCTTATTCAGGTATCCCTTTATGCTATCCAGAAATTCTATATCATTTCCAATCAACAATATGTCATCCCCAAATAAGATTAGAAATGCTACAGATCTCCCACTCACTTTCTTGTAAATATAGGCTTCTCCAAAAGTCTGTATAAAACCATATGCTTTGATCACACTATCAAAGCGTTTATTCCAACTCCGAGAGGCTTGCACCAATCCATAAATGGATCGCTAGAGCTTGCACACTTTTTTAGCACCATTTGCATTGACAAAACCTTCCAGTTGCATCATATACAACTCTTCTTCCAGAAATCCATTCAGGAATGCAGTTTTGACATCCATTTGCCAAATTTCATAATCATAAAATGCAGCAATTGCTAACATGATTTGGAGAGACTTAAGCATCGCTACGGGTGACAAAGTCTCATCATAGTCAACTCCTTGAACTTGTCGAAAACCTTTCATAACAAGTCGAGCTTTGTAAACAGTAACATTACCGTCTGCGTCGGTCTTCTTCTTAAAGATCCATTTATTTTCTGTGACTTGCCGACCATCGGGCAAGTCCACCAAGGTACATACTTTGTTCTCATACATGGATCTCATCTCAGATTTCATGGCCTCAAGCCATTTCGCGGAATCTGGGCTCATCATTGCTTCCTCATAGTTCATAGGTTCATCATGATCTAGTAACATGACTTCCAGAACAGGATTACCGTACCACTCTGGTGTGGATCTTACTCTGGAAGACCTACGAGGTTCGGTAGTAACTTGATCTGAAGCTTCATGATCACCATCATTAGCTTCTTCACTAATTGGTGTAGAAATCACGGGAACTGATTTCTGTGATGAACTACTTCCCAATAAGGGAGAAGGTACAACTACCTCATCAAGTTCTACTTTCCTCCCACTCACTTCTTTCGAGAGAAACTCCTTCTCTAGAAAGGATCCATTCTTAGCAACAAAGATTTTGCCTTCGGATCTGTGATAGAAGGTGTACCCAACAGTTTCCTTTGGGTATCCTATGAAGATGCACTTCTCCGATTTGGGTTCGAGCTTATCAGGTTGAAGCTTTTTCACATAAGCATCGCAGCCCCAAACTTTAAGAAACGACAACTTTGGTTTCTTGCCAAACCACAGTTCATAAGGCATCGTCTCAACGGATTTTGATGGTGCCCTATTTAAAGTGAATGCAGTTGTCTCTAAATCTTAACCCCAAAATGATAGCGGTAAATCAGTAAGAGACATAGATTGCACCATATCCAATAAAGTACGGTTACGATGTTCGGACACACCATTCGTTGTGGTGTTCCAGGTGGCGTTAATTGTGAAACTATCCCATGTTGTTTCAAATGAAGACCAAACTCGTAACTCAAATATTCTCCTCCACGATCAGATCATAGAAACTTTATTTTCTTGTTACGATGATTTGCCACTTCACAATGAAATTCTTTGAACTTTTCAAATGTTTCAGACTTATGCTTCATTAAGTAGATATAACCATATCTGCTCAAATCATTTGTGAAGGTAAGAAAATAAGGATAGCCACCACGAGCCTCAACACTCATTGGACCGCATACATCAGTATGTATTATTTCCAATGAGTCAGTAGATCGTTCCATTGTTCCGGAGAATGGAGTTTTAGTCATCTCGCCCATAAGGCACGGTTCACAAGCACCAAGTGATTCATAATCAAGTGATTCCAAAATTCCATCAGGATGGAGTTTCTTCATACTCTTTACACCGATATGACCCAAATGGCAGTGCCACAAATAAGTTGCACTATCATTATTAAACTTATATCTTTTGGCTTCAACACTATGAATATGTGTATCACTACTATCAAGATTCAACAAAAATAAACCACTCATCAGGGGTGCATGACCATAAAAGATATTACTCATTAATCAACCATTATTCTCTGATTTAAATGAATAACTGTCTCGCATTAAACAAGATCCAGATATAATGTCCATGCTCAACGCTGGCACCAAATAGCAATTATTCGGGTCTAAAACTAATCCCGATGGTAGATGTAGAGGTAGCGTGCCGACCGCAATCACATTGACTTTGGAACCATTTCCCACGCGCATCGTCACCTCGTCCTTAGCCAATCTTCGCTTAATCCGCATCCCCTGTTTCGAGTTGCAAATATGAGCAACATAACCAGTATCAAATACCCAGGCGCTACTGCGAGCATTAGTTAAGTATACATCAATAACATGTATATCAAATATACCTTTCACTTTGCCATCCTTCTTATCTGCCAAATACTTGGGGCAGTTCCGCTTCCAGTGACCAGTCCCTTTGCAGTAGAAGCACTCGGTTTCAGGCTTAGGTCCAGACTTGGGTTTCTTCTCTTGAGAAGCAACCTTTTTGTCGTTCTTCTTGAAATTCCCCTTCTTCACTTTACCCTTTTTATTGAAACTAGTGGTCTTATTGACCATCAACACTTGATGCTCCTTTTTGATTTCTACCTCCGCGGCCTTTAGCATCGTGAAGAGCTCGAGATAGTCTTGTTCATCCCTTTCATATTATAGTTCATCACGAAGCCTTTATAGCTTGGTGGCAGTGACTGAAGAACTCTGTCAATGACACAATCAACTGGAAGATCAACTCCCAGCTGAGTCAAGGTGATTATGATACCCAGACATTTTGAGTATGTGTTCACTGACAGAACTATTCTCCTCCATTTTACAGCTGTAGAACTTGTTGGAGACTTCACATCTCTCAACCTGGGCATTTGCTTGAAATATGAACTTCAACTCCTGGAACATCTCATATGCTCCATGACATTCAAAACGTCTTTGAAGTCCCGATTCTAAGCCACAAAGCATGGCACACTGAACTATCGAGTAGTCATCAGCTTTGCTCTGCTAAACATTCTTAACATCATCAGTAGCATCTACAGCTGGCCAAGCACCCAACGGTGCTTCCAGGACATAATTCTTCTATGCAGCAATGAGGATAATCCTCAAGTTATGGATCCAGTCCGTGTAGTTGTTGCCATCATCTTTCAACTTAGCTTTCTCTAGGAACACATTAATTCAAAGGAACGGTAGCACGGGCCATTGATCTACAACAACATAGACATGCAAAATACTATCAGGTACTAAGTTAATGATAAATTAAAGTTCGATTAATCATATTACTTAAGAACTCCCACTTAGATAGACATCCCTCTAATCATCAAGTGATCACGTGATCCAAATCAACTAAACCATGTCCGATCATCACGTGAGATGGAGTAGTTTTCAATGATGAACATCACTATGTTGATCATATCTATTATATGATTCACGCTCGACCTTTCGGTCTCAGTGTTCCGAGGACATATTTGCATATGCTAGGCTCGTCAAGTTTAACCCGAGTATTCTGCGTGTGCAAAACTGGCTTGCACCCATTGTATGTGAACGTAGAGCTTATCACACCCGATCATCACGTGGTGTTCTCGGCACGACGAACTGTAGCAACGGTGCATACTCAGGGAGAACACTTGTACCTTGAAATTTAGTAAGGGATCATCTTATAATGCTACCGACGTTCCAAGCAAAATAAGATGCATAAAGGATAAACATCACATGTAATCAAAATATGTGACATGATATGGCCATCATCATCTTGTGCTCATGATCTCCATCACTGAAGAATTGTCATGATCTCCAACGTCATCGGTGCGACACCTTGACCTCCATCGTAGCATCGTTGTCATCTCGCTAACTATTGTTACTACGACTATCGCTATCGCTTAGTGATAAAGTAAAAAAATTACATGGCGATTGCATTGCATACAATAAAGCGACAACCATATGGCTCCTGCCAGTTGCCGATAACTTTGTTACAAAACATGATCATCTCATACAACAATTTATATCGCATCATGCCTTGACCATATCACATCACATCAAGCCCTGCAAAAATAAGTTAGACGTCCTCTACTTTGTTGTTGCAAGTTTTACGTGGCTGCTACGGGCTTCTAGCAAGAACCGTATTTACCTACGCATCAAAACCACAATGATTTTCATCAGGTGTGCTGTTTTAACCTTCAACAAGGACCGGGCGTATCCATACTCGATTCAACTAAACTTGGAGAAACAGACACTCACCAACCACCTATGTGCAAAGCACGTCGGTAGAACCAGTCTCGCGTAAGCGTACGCGTAACATTGGTCTGAGCTACTTCATCCAACAATACCGCCGAATCAAAGTATGACATACTGGTAAGCAGTATGACTATTATCGCCCACAACTCTTTGTGTTCTACTCGTGCATATAACATCTACGCATAGACCTGGCTCGGATGCCACTGTTGGGGAATGCGGTAATTTCAAAAAAAAAATCATACAATCATGCAAGATCTATCTAGGTGATGCATAGCAACGAGAGGGGAGAGTGTTGTCCACGTACCCTCGTAGACCGAAAGCGGAAGCATTATGACAACATGGTTGATGTAGTCGTACGTCTTCACGATCTGACCGATCCTAGCACTGAAGGTACGGCACCTCCACGATCTGCACACGTTCATCTCGGTGACGTCTCCCAAACTCTAGATCCAGCTGAAGTCGAGGGAGAGTTATGTCAGCACGATGGCGTGGTGACGGTGATGATGAAGTTATCGGCGCAGGGATTCGCCTAAGCACTACGAGGTATGACCGAGGTGTGTAACTGTGGAGGGGGGCACCGCACACGGCTAAAACAATTGTCAACTTGTGTGTTCTCGGGTGCCCCCTGCCCCCGTATATAAAGGAGCTAGGGGGAGGCCGCCCAGCCCTCCTTGGGCGCGCCCCAAGAGGGGAATCCTACTAGGACTCCAAGTCCTAGTAGGTTTCCACCTTAAGGGAGAGAGGGGGAAGGAAGGAGAGGGAGAGGGGGAAGGAAAGGGGGGCGCCCCCCCCCCCCTTCCTTGTCTTATTCGGACTCAAGGGGAGGGGTCGCGTGGCCTGCCTTGGCCGGCCCCTCTCTCTCTCCATGATGACCCATCGAGGCCCATTAGTTCCCTCGGGGGTTCCGGTAACCCTCCGGCACTCCGGTTTTATCCGAAACTTCTCCGGAACATTTCTGGTGTCCGAATATAGTCGTCCAATATATCAATCTTTATGTCTCAACCATTTGGAGACTCCTCGTCATGTCTGTGATCACATCCAGGACTCTGAACAATCGTGGCTACATCATATCACATAAAATCATAATACCAATCGTCATCGAACGTTAAGTATGCGGACCCTACGGGTTCGAGAACTATGTAGACATGCATGACCGAGACACATCTCCGGTCAATAACCAATAGCGGAAGCTGGATGCTCATATCGGTTCCTACATATTCTATGAAGATCTTTATCGGTCAAACCGCATAACAACATACGTTGTTCCCTTTGTCATTGGTATGTTACTTGCCCGAGATTCGATCGTCGGTATCATCATACCTAGCTCAATCTTGTTACCGGCAAGTCTCTTTACTCGTTCCTAATACTTCATCCCGCAACTAACTCATTAGTCACAATGCTTGCAAGGCTTATAGTGATGAGTATTACCGAGAGGGCCAGAGATACCTCTCCGAAACACGGAGTGACGAATCCTAATCTCGATCTATTACAACCCAACAAACACCTTCAGAGACACCTGTAGAGCACCTTTATAATCACCCTTTTACGTTGTGACGTTTGGTAGCACACAAAGTGTTCCTCCAGTATTCGGGAGTTGTATAATCTCATAGCCTGAGGAACTTGTATAAGTCATGAAGAAAGCAGTAGCAATGAAACTAACACGATCATAATGCTAAGCTAACAGATGGGTCATGTCCATCACATCATTCTCCTAATGATGTAATCCCGTTCATCAAATGACAACACATGTCCATGGTTAGGAAACATAACCATCTTTGATTAACGAGCTAGTCAAGTATTGGCATACTAGGGACTATATGTTTTGCCTATGTATTCACACATGTACTAAGTTTCCGTTTAATACAATTCTAGCATGAATAATAAACATTTACCATGAATTAAGGAAATAAATAATAACTTTGTTGCCTCTAGGGCATATTTCCTTTAGTAGCAACATGTTTAATACTTGCATGCATGCAGTCATAATAACAGTAGCTACTTCCTCCAATCAGTTTTCGTGCATGCATGTTGTGTATTAATGATCCCAGTAAACGAAAAGAAAAGTTGACTTGTAAACTATGCATTAAATATTATCTTGGTACCTGTAATTTGAGTTTGTGGCCTTGTATATAAAAATGGAGGGAGTATGTTTTATGAAGCGAGTAAAATTGTTTTTGGAAATAATTTAAATATGTTTTTTGAAATAATTGGAATCAGTAAATCAAAATGACCAAAATCAAGATTTTTGGGGCAAAACCTGGGAAATCGGTCTCTTAAGGATTGAAATATTTTTTTTTGAAATGAGTGAAAGTATATTCTGAAATGAGTGAAGTGAGTTTATGCAACACTTTAGGTCCATTTTTAAATATGTGAAACTGGTTATTTCGGCTATATGAAATAGATTGTTGCGTGTGTGAAATTAATTATTTCAAATATATGAAATATCTTTTGAAAGTAAAACAATTTTATGTTTCGTGAAAGTCATTTCAAAGATAACCGAAATATATAAAATAAAAAGTATTTCAAATATATCCAAGATTGATCTTGTTCTAAAGATCTTGTCACCATGATTGCAAATATATAAAATGAACATCTCATTTAACAGATATCAATCATTCAAAATTTAAAGATGAAACTAAATACATGTCATTTGTATGGAGAGAGAATGCATGCAGTGTCCGTCTCTCAATTCTAACTCTCTCTCTCTCTCTCTCCCCTGCAAAAAGCTGCCAGTCACAGTTTTTTCTCAGGCCGTATTACAAAGTATAGTTGCTGGAATGAATTATTGTGTTATACCAGGTAAGACTCCATGGATCTTGATGAAACCAATGGACAGTGGATTCCCCATCGGTACATCCCGGTTCCGGTAAATTTACTTTTTCGGTTGCCATGATCAAGGGTTCTGAAACATCTATTGGCCTGGTAAGATATGCGTTGTTGCAAATACAGAAATTAGTTAGAAGATATGATGCAGCTTCTTCTGCTCCGGCTTGCCCATCCTACTAACAACCACGTAATTCCATCGCTGTTGGGCATGCACCACGAGCGCGAGCGCGAGCGCGGCAAGCGGTATCACCATGTCGCCAGCCTTAGGCCAACTCCACCGCGCGAACAATCCTGACATTGAATTGTTTTAGGTGATGTCTGAATTGTATACAAGGTCTTAGGCCAACTCCACCGCGCGACCCCGAACGGACGCGGACAACTGTCCGTTTGGGTATCGAAAAGGCGGACGTCCGGGGGTGAACGGTCGGCCGACGCATCCGCGCCCAACGCAGCACGCGTAGCCTTGACCCCAAACTGTCCGCACCATCACCCAGCGCTCGCCAAAGCAAGCCGCCCGTGCCCAGCCCCGCCGCCGAGTTCACCATGCGAACGCCGTGCCGCCGAGCTCGCGAACGCGCACGCCGCGCAGGCCCGCGCGCGCCACAGCCGCACGCCGACCTCGCGTGCGCACCCCTGCCTCAACCCGCGCTCGCCAACGCGCCGCCCCCCGCGCGCGCCGCCGCCCCGTCCTGAGCTCGTCTTGCCCCGCCGCCTCGCCCCGAGCTCTCCGCCCCCGCGCACGAGCTCACCAATGCGCACGTCGCCCTGGCCATGCTCGACGTGCTCGCGCTCCGGCCGTGCTGGACGTGCTCGCCAATGCGCGCGCCGCCATGGCCATGCTAGACGTGCTCGCGCTCCGGCTGTGCTGGACGTGCTTGCCAGGCGCCCGTGTAGCTCCTCCAGCCGCTGCTGCGCCCGCCAAGCTCCTCCGGCAGCTACTGCTTGTGCGCCTGCGGAGCTCCCCTAGAGGTCGACCAAGCGAAGACGGCGAGCGCGCGGGCAGAGCGCGCGGGCAGAGCGTGGCGGGCGTGCGTGAGCAGCAGTGGGCGCGCGCGGCGGGCGGCGGCGGCCTAGGCGAGCAGTGGGGTGACGGGGCAGGCGAGCAGCGGGGCGGCAGGAGCAGGCCGAGCGGGCAGCGGTGGCGCGCGCGGGAGCAGAGCGCGGAGGGCGCGCAGGAGCACCAGCGGGCGTGTGCGGCGGGCGACGATGGGCCTGGCGAGCAGCGGGGCGGCGGCGTGGCGGGAGTAGGTCAGGCGGGCAGCGGCGGCGCGAGCGCGAGGCGGGTGGGCGCGTGCGTTGGACGGGGTAGTAGGGAGGTAGAGGTTGATTTGTGGGCCAGCCAGCGGACGCAGCGGACGAGAGGAACTAGCGCCAGCGTCCGCCCATGTCCGGTTTGCCTCATTTCTTGCTCCAATTTGCTCTAGGGTTGGGGTTGGGCCGGACAAAATGGACATTTGCAGACGGCTTTGTCCGTTTGGGTCCGCCCATTGGGTGCATTTTTACCTTAAATGGACATTTGCGGACAATTTGGGTCCTGCGGTGGAGTTGGCCCGTACAATGCAGAGCACGCCATTGACGACGCCTCGGTAGAACCCGCTGGGCCGCTACTGCGGGTATGAGGGCATGGCCCTGAGCTTCACCGCCTTGAAATGCAGCGGGTCGATGGCCGTCCTCGTGCTCGCTATCTGCACCTTCGCCGTCGACATGACAAACAAGTGCATCGTGGTTGGAGGGTACTCGACTTTTACCTCAATGGAGCAGTCCATCCCTTCTTCGAGTCCGAGGTCTCTGCTCATCGACGAGTTTTGCTGTGGGAGCCGGACATTTCGGCAGCCGATCAGGTGCATTTGGCCGTCGTCTGGACTGTACACGCCTTCAAACGACATCACTTATTTTTTAGGCCAACGATCCTTAAAAATGGTAAGCTCGGCCGACACATTGTGTAAGCAGCCCAACCATAATCTATCGATCTATTGCTCTTACTCACGAATTCAAGTGGCAAATATCGATTGCAAGCACTGGGTACACGAATTGAGGAAGAAGGGGACAGGGAAGAGAGTCGCCGCTGGGTTTGCCATGATCCACTAGATGGGTCTGTCGTTGCTTCGTCTCAGGTACTTGTAGCTTGTAGTGGTCAGCAGTGCAGCCAGGCCCGGCCCATATGATACCATGGTCCAGCCCAAGTACATGTATGGGCTGAGGCAGGTCCCTGACATCCTTCCCTCCTAGAAATTCGGCTTGACCCCAAGCCGACGCCACCGAGAACCACCGGGATCCCATTGCGCTCGTTGCTCCTGGCCTTGGTCGGAGTGGAGGTAAACTTCAACGAGGGAGAAGTAACTGTTGTGGTCGAAGGAAACTGAGTTGAAGGAGGTGTCAATGACGTAGCCATTGTCAGTACCGTCACGGTCGAAACAGAGGTAGTACTCGTGGTCGACATAGCCTTGCATGAAGACAGCAGCAACAACGATGACGCCCCTCCCTCCTTGAAACGTTCCTTGATTGGAAGTTGAAGTCTCATAGCCTTCTTGGATGACTGTGAAGCTCCCTAGATCATCAGGTGCACCCCACACACAGGTTTTTACGCTCCTCGTGGACTTGCATGACTGACAATAGAATGGAAGCAATAACCCCCATGGTGTTATGAGCTTGTCAAGTCTGCAATCAAGCTCCAATGTTCCAGGCAAGCAATGGCTGGTCATCCATTGATTTAGTTCACCGTTGGCCATTGGCTTCTCCATTCTCAACTGGATGCATATAGGAGTCGCATATGCAAGCCAGACTTTAAACCAATAATGCATCAGGGAAGTCAATGCACATGTACTGCATATATATATAGCTCGCAAGGCCTCCAGGATCCCACAATAGCTCAAAGTGATCGTCACTAGCAGAAGTATCAGGAGAATCCATTAGCTCTGTTGCATATTGTACGGTCCGAGCAGCAATCAGTCTTAGAGTTTCCAAATTCCCACCATAAGGACTGGCCTCGCCACAGCAGATTACTTCATATAGCAGCCCAAACACTACATACTGCCATGGATGTTCATAGCAACTAGGCTGCCATCGTTTCAGAGCCAGAAGCAGGTGGCGCCTTTTGTTGTTGTCCTCAGGTTGCAGCTGGGAGATGTCCAACAGAGGATGCAGAAATGTTGCCAGTTTATATGGTATAGCTTCACACATCACAGTGGACATATAGCCAGACTGAAGCACATAACAGGAGCAATAGGCATAAGGAACTCGCCAAATAAAATCAGTAGCAATTGAACTAGTACACCCAAGCAGTTGCGACTCATCCAGGAATGGGGCTGTTGGATCAGGTGGATGCTTGCAACAGAGAAGTATCTCCCAGTCAACAACAACAGCACCAACTTCATTCAGCTGTAGATTTTCTTGAGCTAGGCCAACCTCAAAGTAACATTCTGGTTGTACACAGTGAATACACGATGATTGTAGCATTTTTGAACCAGTTTCTCTATGAACCATGTGGGAAAAAAGGCATCGGTTCAGCAGCAGATTACAAGGCCACATAATAATATTTTGTGATTTTTTCTCCATGCAAACATCATCAGGAGTGAATGTAGGACAACAAGTCTGATGTAGTAAGTGCAGCAAGAGATCGAATACACTAACAATGCTAAAGTTATGGTGTTGTTGCTGAACAAGTTGGCTGATAAGAACACCTGATGATGCAATGAAACGTGCCTGAGGTTGGGCACAAATACATGGAGCACAAGTTGCCAGGAAGAAGCAACATCAAGAAGAATCTCTTTGAAGAAAATTAGAAGCAACCAGACTCGCACACTCAAACACTTGTGGCTCATTCAAAATCTGGGCCCAAGCCTCCAACCTGATCTGAGGTGCACATGACAAGTTCATCAGTGCCCATTGAAGTCGTTCATAACAATACAGAGGAGCAGTCCACCATTTTTCAGAGTTGCACAATTCAGACATGTCGCCCCCGAGATCCCATGGAACCATCCAGTATTGAGCATGAAATTCATGTGATGACTGCCTAGAAGATGGTAATAACTCAAATCGACTTAACTGAAGATAAATGCTGCTGGAGAGTTTTGCGCTCAAAACACCCAATTTCTTCAGATTCTAAAATAGATGCACAACCAGAGTAGCAAGACAAGACTAATGCAGAATAGGAGCTATAGTACTAGCACATGCACAGAGTTCCACAAGCCCATGACTGCCATGAAAGAGTTTGACATGCTTATTGAATTTTGAATCCTCATTGTCCTATTTCAATGACCACAAGCACAAGAATAGACCAGGGAATATCCTTATGGAGTGTCCACTGAGATTATACCACCGTCCCCATGTATCGCACACCAATTCTCCAATATGAAAGAGTTTCATGGGAATGGAACTGATATTGAACCCAATGCCATGCAACTGGACACTCATATATGGATGCTCCAGGAACCTTCCCGGTGAAAACGACGGCCAGGGGATCGGTCGTACCTCAGTTTCCTCTGCATGATCCCTCCAAAATGATGGCCATGCTTTTGGTCATAGCACCAGCCACGATGGTGTTGTAGCTGGGTGAAGTGCATACCTTAGTTGGTTGCTGTCGTGGCGGGAGTTCGTCGAACACCTGGTCAGTGTTGGTGCAGCAAGATCGCTCGGGATGAGGAGGATGGTGCTGTGGTCCATCTTGCACGTCACTGGGGAGGTATTGACATCAGCCTCGGGGTCGATGTCGGTGGTGATCGCCATGGAAGGAACGACCTCCTTGGTGTTAGAGTATGTGTCACTGCCGATGGAGGACGTAGCCGGCGCGGGTGTGAGTTTCTCGACCTCCTCGTTGTCGAGGTCGACCGCGGACTCGGGGTAGACGATGGTGGCGGCGTCACGGACCTCGTTGACGTTGGTGGAGGTGACAACTTGGTTCGAGCCATCTGTCGAACAGGTGATGGGCGCCATCGCGACACAGGCAAGGGGGCGCCGTGGATGACCTCGAGCACTTGATGGGCCTTGGTGGTGGAGCTGGAGGCGTCGGGGACGGGCGCTGATGCGACGTGCGTCGTGGTTGAGGCCGCCGGATCGGCAAGCGGGGTAACCACAGGAGGGTCACCAGTGCTTGCAACACCCAATAGTGCGCTCATCTCCTCTGCCTTAGCACATAATCTCTTGAGATACCACAACAACTGCTCATTTGCAGACATGGCATCCCACTCCGGTGGCAAGTCGGCAGGCATGGCGTCGTCGCTGGTGGAACAAGGAATCGGGTGTGGAAAAAAAATTGGGGAAAAAATTGAGGGGTGGAAGGGTGGTGGCCTGGCTCTGAATACCAGATGTAAGCAGCCCAACGATAATCTCTCGATCTATTGCTCTTACTCATGAATTCAAGTGGCAAATATCGATTACAAGCACTCGGTACACGAATTGAGGAAGAAGGGGACGGGGAAGAGAGTCGCCGCCAGGTTTGCCGTGATCCACTGGATGGGTCTGTCGTTGCTTCGTCTCAGGTACTTGTAGCTCGTAGAGGTCAGTAGTGCAGCCAGGCCTGGCCCATATGATATCCATGGTCCAACCCAAGTACATGTATGGGCTAAGGCAGGTCCCTGACACATTGAGTGGTATGTGCTCTTTTGTTAATATGCCATCTCCATGTTGCGGGCGTGAATAGCGGTCGATGACCTGCTCGTGGGAGAAGACCTCCAAGTGAAGGATCGGATGCTCAATCCATTCCTGCCGGAACAGGTCTGGCACTGCCATGAATCAGAGAGTGAGCCTGTCGGCGAGGCTGGACAGGCTCCTCCTGTCATTGCCAGTCCCATCTCTCTTGGAGTTATCTCGATTGATACTGATGTTGACAGAGTACATGCCTTTTATACAGAGAGGGAATCGATCGCCCTACATGGGTGGCATGCAGGACATGGCCGTCGTGATCCTAATACAAGGAACATATACATGCACAGTAACGTTACACACAGTTTACATACAATTCAACACCCCCCCCCCCCCCCTCAGCCGGAACTCCATTGGCGTGGACCTTGAGGCTGGATCTGAACTCATGGAACACCGGTGATGGTAGTCCTTTGGTGAACACATCCGCAAACTGAGAGCTAGATGGAACATGCAACACACGAGCCTCTCCCAAGGCAACCCGGTCACGCACAAAATGGAGATCAATCTCAATGTGCTTGATACGTTGATGTTGAACCGGGTTAGATGTAAGATAGGAGGCGCTGATATTATCACAATAGACAACTGTGGCATGGTGCGGTGGACACTTGAGTTCGTGAAGGAGCTATTGTAACCAGCATGACTCTGCAACAGAGTTAGCAACACCTCGGTACTCTGCCTCGGCACTGGAACGGGACACGGTCACTTGGCGTTTGGAAGACCAAGAGGCGAGGTTGGAGCCGAGGAAGACACAGAAGCCGGATGTGGATTTGCATGTGTCGGGACACCCTGCCCAATCGGCGTCCGTATAAGCAACGAGATCCGTGGAGTCGCACTTGTAGAATTGGAGTCCATAATGAGAGGTGCCTTGGAGATACCGAAGGATCCGCTTGATGAGTTACATGTGAGTATCAAGAGTCTCATGCATAAACAAGCACACCTGTTGAACCGCATAGGAGATGTCCGGCCGAGTCAACGTGAGATACTGTAAGGCACCGGCGAGGCTGCGATAGTAAGTGGGATTGGACAAGAGATGACCAGCGGCAAGGGACAACTTAGAACTAGTGTCAACAGGTGTGGACACTGGTTTGCAGTGGAGCATGTTAGCGTGATCAAGGATCTCCAACATGTACTGTTGTTGGAAGAGGAATAGGCCCGAGCGGTTTGGAGTGACATTAATGCCGAGGAAATGATGTAGAGATCCAAGTCGGTCATGGAAAACGCAGACTTGAGGGAAGAAATGATGTGGTTGAGTGTTTGGGTGGAGTTGGCGATGACGATGATGTCATCAACATAAACAAGCAAGTAGGCCAGAGATGTACCATGGTGTAGTATGAAGAGGTAAGTGTCACTCTTGGACCCGCGGAATCCAATGGAGAGCAGAAATGCCTGAAAGCGAAGAAACCATGTACGGGGTGCTTGTTTGAGACCATAAACAGACTTGTGAAGCCGACAGACATGATCTGGGTGAGAGGAGTCCACAAATCTCGATGGTTGAGAGCAATACACGGTCTCATGGAGATCATCGTGAAGAAACGCATTCTTGACATCCAACTGATGAATGGGCCAAGAACGGGAGGTAGCGAGACTCAAGACCACACGAATGGTGGCAGGTTTGACCACAGGACTGAAAGTTTCGCCATAGTCCACACCTTCCCGTTGAGTGAACCCACGCACCACCCAGTGAGCCTTGTAACGTGCCAAGGAGCTGTCCGTATTGAACTTGTGCCAAAAGATCCACTTCCTCGTGACCACGTTGACATCTGCAGGCTTAGGCACCAAAGACCAAGTAGAGTTGTTCATTAAAGCATTATATTCATCTAGCATAGCATGTCGCCAGTTAGGGTCTTTGAAAGCTGACTTGTAGGTGGGTGGGATGGGTGATATGGTGGAGGTGTCCGCAAGGAACAGACGACGAGTCATGCAAAAACCCGATTTGGAACGAGTGGACATTTTATGTGCATTGTGTGGTGGTTGAATGGGCACGACACGCTGCGGGAGACATGGTGGAGGCATGCATGGGGGCGGGGATACCGAGGAGGATCCGGTAGGGCTAGCGGCAGGCTGAGCAGATGTGCTGGGCATGGGGGACGAGACGGATCCGGTCGCAGGGGAAGTGTCAGATGCGATGGGATCGGTGCGAGGCGATTGGGGGAGTGGACATGGTTGGCGTCGTGCGGGTGGACCCGGGTGGAGCGGATGGGTGGTTGGACCGTGTGGCAGAGCGAGACGGGGTGGGCGAATCGCGAGACTGGGGAGTGCATGGCGAGGTGCGTTCCAAGGGAGCGGTATTCAAGGGAGGGAATCGAGGTGGGTGGGGCGGTTGGTGCGGGTACGAGGTTTCCATATTGGCCGATGAGATAGCAGGGAGGGTAGGTGGGATTCAGGGTGTGGGATCTTTTGTGGACGTGCAGGTTTGTGGTGGCGTGTATGGGAAAGACTGCACATAAAAAATGACATGGCGTGAGACAATGACACGACGGGAGGCTAAATCAAAACAACGATAGCCCTTGTGCTCGAGAGGGTAACTGAGGAAGACACAGCGGATGGAGCGAGGAGAAAGTTTGTGGTCCATGGTGGCGGATGTATTGGGAAAGCGTAAACAACCAAAGACGCGTAGATGGTCATACGTGGAGTGAACACCATGGAGGAGGAAATAAGGTGTGTGGTGGCCGATGGCACGGGAGGGCCGTCTATTGAGTAAATAGGTCATCGTGTGAAGATCCTCAACCTAAAAGGGAGGTGTGAGATGAGCCATGAACAAAAGGGTGCACACGATGTCATTTGTGGTACGAATGAGGCGTTCGGCCTTGCCATTTTGTGGAGACGTGTGTGGGCAAGAAAAAGGATACACAATGCCGTGGGAGGAGAAGAAGGTACGTAGGGAGGAGTTAATGAACTCGTCGCCGTTGTCACATTGCATAGCCTTGATAACAACATTGTACTGAGTGTGAACAAACATGAAGAAACATTAGAGGACGATGGAGGTGTTGGATTTGTGGCGCATAGGAAAGGACCACGAGTAGTGGGTGAAGTCATCTAACACAACAAGATAGTATTGATATCAGAAAAACTTACAATAGGTGATGTCCACAAATCACAATGTATGAGATCAAATGGGGCAAATGTTCTGCTAAAGGAAGAGAAAAGGGAAGGCGAGGCAGTCGGCCAAGCTGGCATGCACTACAGGGAGAGTGTGCGGCTTTATTACAATCTGGAAGAAAGTCGCGAGCTAATACAGAAAGAGAGTGGGTGCTAGGATGGCGTAGGCGGCGATGCCATAAGTCCAAGGAGGCCATGGCGAGGAGCGCAGACACCGAGGAAGTTGTATTGCCAGCGAAGGGGTAGAGGTCGCCGTTGCTAATGGAGATCATGAGAACCATCCACGTGCGAAGATCCTTCACAAGAAAACCACAGGGGTAAAACTCAACAGAACAAGAATTATCATGAGTAAATTTGCGTACAGAAATGAGACTAGTGACGACATTAGGGGAGACAAGAACATCTGTGATGCGAAAATCATTGGGGACAAGGGAGACAGATCCGGTGGCCGTGACCGTTGCCGACAAGTATACTAGAGGGTACATGCTTTAAAGAAGAACTGTACGAGGTAAGGGTACCTGGGTTGCTAGTGACGTGAGAGAATGCACCACTGTCTAGGAACCACTCTGGCGAGGGGGTGGGAGGGATGTTGTCGTTGCTGTAAGCGGCATTCAACATGGAGAGGTGCTCCCAAGAGGGCGGCGGCACCGGGTAGTACGGGGATGGTGGCGAGGGCGTCGGCTGGTACATCTAGTAGGTGTGGGCATGCGCGCCGGGGCGAGGACCAAGGGCCCCAGCGGAGTTGGGCGGCACCCTGTCGGAGCGCAGAGCGAGCAGCGCCATGCCGTATGGCGTGAAGTAGCCCGTGAACAGAGAGAGCGGAGTCTGGGACAAGGTGTCGCGCCCGCCCGAGTCGGATAGCCCACGTCCACGGCCACGGCTACGGTCATCACCATCGCCGCCGCGGTCACCATGACCACGGGTGTGCTGCTGAGGATGCGGCGCGGAGGAGCGGTCGGCACTGCGGTTAGGAGCGCACTCCCCGCGATCGCCCTGAGAGCGACCAGCCAATCCAGAGGCGCTACCGGAGGAGCCGCTGCCTGCAGAGAAGCTGCTGCTAGGGAGAGCTAACGCCGAGGTGCTCTCCTCGGCAGCCCGCTGCACCTGGGAGTCTTCAGCGAGGACAATGCGGGAGAGAATCTCGTCCAAGGGCATGTCAGGCACCTTATCCCCGAGAACGACACGGATGGTCTCAAGGCGTTTGTTGAGGCCGTGCAGAAACTGAGTGGAGAGGTCCACCTCGGTGACAGCATGGTCGATGTCGGCGAGGCCGTCGGTGAGGAGCTTCATGCGACGAGCATATTCGGTGACAGAGAGGTCACCTTGTTTGAGGTTGCGGTACTGTCGGTTGAGCATCATGAAGCGGGCAGCCTGATTGGCGAGGAAGGACTGGATCTTGGTCTAGTGGGCATAAGTGGAGGTTGCGCCGACAACATGGTTGATGAGGGGATCCGCGAGGGTGGTGTAGATCCAGAGCACGACGTGGGCATCCAGCTCAAGATAGTGAGTGTAGGCATTAGGGGGCGGCGGGTGTTCGATGAGAAAGGTCACCCCGTAGCGAAGAAGGACCACGAAGAAAAACGATTTCCACTTGTGGTAGTTGTGCTCAGCGGGATTTAGAAGGAATTTGGTGTGATTGCTTATGTGGTCGTTGAAGATCGAAATGCGAGAAGTGGGTACCGATGGCGCCGGGGTGGAGGAGGAGAACAGCGGGGCGAACTGTGATCCGGATGAACTAGAGGTGCCATGGAGGGAGGGGTTGGTACCGGAGAGAGAGGGCGGAGCAATGGCCACAGAGGAGGCCGCGGCGGTGTTCTTCGCGGGCGCCGTGGAGGAGGAAAGGGAGCTTGGCAAAGTGGCGGAGCTGGAGGCGCCGGAGGAAGGAGTGCCAAGATCGACCATGGCGGCTGATACCAAGTTTTTTTTTTGAAAGTCAGGCTGATACCAAGTTGGAAGAGATAATCTCGATTCATATTAATGTTGACAGAATACATGTCTTTTATACAGGGAGGGAACCGATTGCCCTACATTGGTGGCACGCAGGCCATGGGCGTCGTGATCCTAATTACAATATACATGCACAGTAATGTTACACACAGTTTACATACAATTCAACACTTGGGGTAGCTCAGGGACAGAGACTTCGCAACGATCTTGCAGAAGTCCGATGGCAATTCGTTCCTCCGGCACAGTTCGCCGACCTGATTGACCTTCGTGTAGTTGTACACCAGCGGTATGCCATCATCGGGATGGTAGCCCCAGAGACGTGGCGGGCTCATGTTCTGCCGGAACGACAGGAGGGGCGGGTGTGCCACTCCGCCGGCTACTGCGTCCATGCCGGTTATCTGTCCCAGCATTGTGTCGAAGCGGGTAATGGACATTGTCATCGGGAAGAAGAGGCACACCAGGAAGTTGCAAGCCTTCTTGCCTGCGATGCCACAACATGCCACCATGTAGGCCTGCCCCGTCGATGTTATCGGCGTTCTGGGAACGGGGGTCCCCAGACTTGCCTGCCTGCGGCCTGCGGCGTGGCTCAAAGGAGGCCCAGCACAGCCCATCTTCATCAACACAAACTCAAGACCCTCGCGAGGGTCCAAGCCTCGCGGGGCGGACGACAAGGAGCTTCCTCAGGCATGGCCTCGTCAGGCTGGCTCACGAGGAGGCGGAGAGCTCAAGGCGGGGTACCTCGCGAGGTGCCCATGACGCAAGCCATGACGACCAAGGGCGCCAGTCGGGCGCCAGCCCGCGCAGTGTCCTCCTTTCCTCTTTGGTGCAAAGGGAGCAAGCGCAGGCAAGAGCATCAAGCAAAGGCATCCGTTTCGGTGCAACA
Organism: Triticum timopheevii; assembly: GCA_963921465.1. Lineage (NCBI taxonomy): Eukaryota > Viridiplantae > Streptophyta > Magnoliopsida > Poales > Poaceae > Triticum > Triticum timopheevii. The sequence goes on along the minus strand of OY997264.1, from coordinate 174,197,861 downwards.
AGACCAAGACCAGCCCAACGGCAGGGAAGAAGTCATTGTGGAGCCCAAGCAGGCGTCACCACCAGAGCCTTTGACAGGCGAGGACCAACTTTAGTCAGGATAAGTGTACCCGCTGTTCCCCTTCGAAATGGCCAATTGTTGGCGCCCTTCCCGCTCAGTATTTGGGAAGAGGCCCAGGGCCTTTGCCTATAAATAGGACTAGCCACCCCCAGGGTAAAGGGATCGGGACTTGACCTAGCAATTAGGATCCTCACAAAGAAACCAGTAGATAGAGCGATTGAACTCCTCCTAGCAGTTCGTCGCATCAGCCAAGAACAGACCCTCGTGAGGCTGTTCTTCCTTGTATTGTTCATCATCAGCCCAAGAGGCAATCCACCACACCACACACTGGAGTAGGGTATTACACCACAATGGTGGCCTGAACCAGTATAAATCTTGTGTCTCCTGTGCTGTTCTGTTTGGTAGTTTAGATCCTAGCGATTCGGCAAGGAACAGGCAGGCAAAGGGTTGAATCTCTGCGTGCACCCAAGAGTTCGAACCTCAAGGGTCTGCCGGAACCCGAAATCTGACATTTGGCGCGCCAGTTAGGGGTGCACTGAGATCCGCCTTCTGCCACTTCGTGTCCCGTCGCATCGTCATCACCATGTCCGGCGACCAGGCGGGTAACCCTGATCCCTGGGCGGCTTGGCCCACCCGCGTAGAGCCGCTCGCCTCGAGTGACCCCATGCCCTAGGCAGCTCGCGGTCCGCAGGGCGTTGCGGGCCGTGGGCGACGCGGACAGGCCTCGACAGCTCTAACACCGCGGCAGACGCGGTCGGCGGCACGGGCCTCCAACCATGCCGCGGCCACGGCGCCGTATACCCGTCGGGAGCAGGCGAACTCAAGGGCCGCGCTCACGGTGGCCCGAGAGCTGCTGCAGTGCAGGCTGATGGAAGGCGGCCGCGACGTGCTGCTAGAGCGGGTGGCGGAGCTCCTGGGCTTCGCCGCCTCGGGGGCTCACCCCTTCTGCACTCAGCTCCCGTCTCAGCCCCAGGGCGGCCCGTGCGGGGGCCCCACGTGCAACCGCGGGCTCCAAGGCTACTCCAACACCAGCGAAGCTGTCAGCACAGGGTCGGCGGCGGCACCGACTCCGCTCCCCGCCAGTGAAGAAGGACTCATCGCGACCCACGGCCCCCGCGGGCCGCCGCTCTACCATCACCAGGTTGGCACGTCAAGCAGAGCTGCATGGCCCGCGGAGCCCTATGGCGCAGCCTTCGGGGTAACGGCCCCAGAAGAGTACGTGCCCCACATGATGGATCAAGGGCACCCGCGTGAGGGCGAACAAGGCTCGCTCCTCAGCCCAAGCTGGGGGGACGAGGCGCCAGAAGCTGAGCTCTTCCAAGAACCCAGGGACGGCCCCGCCGGCCACACTGGAAGCGACGATTATCGGGTACCACTAATCCCTCAGGAGCAGGCATACACTAATCATGGGTCGCAGGAGGTGCAGGTCGTCACAGCGAGCAGCTGCCCCGCTCCAGCAGTCTCTTACCCCTCAGGAGGAGGGCGTCGGGGGCTGCAGGAGAGGGGCCGAGATCCGACATCACCACCGCGGCGTTCGGAGCAAGGCGTTCCCAGGAGGTAGGCCCTCCGCTGGGGAGGTGCCTCAGGGCCTGCCCCTGGCGGAGGACCCGTGGTCGTCGGGGGAACCGCTGGCGACCGCTCTACCCCATCGGCGGCGTCCTGGTTTCCGGTTGTCGTTGATGGCACTAGAGTGTGGCACAAGGCGGGGCCCTCGTCTGGCGATATGAAGCAAGGCCGGTACCTATGAAGAAGGCCCAGTGCCTGTGAAGCTCGCCGCCCCGTGACACTCTCACGTAATAATGAGTGGGGCTGTACACACCCCGGAGTCTCAGGGGTGCTGGCCTCAGGCCCTGGGGCTCCCTCCCACGCCCAGTGGCAGCACTTAGCTCCGCGCTGGTGAGAAAACGTCCAAGACTAGACTAGGTGCCGGACGCGGCCTTTTGTTTGCTTTTGTTGCTTCTCCCTGTTGGGGAACGTTGCAAAAAATTAAAAAATTTCCTACGGTTTCGCCAAGATCCATCTATGAGTTCATCTAAGCAACGAGTCATGGGAGAGAGTTTGCATCTACATACCACTTGTAGATCACGTGCGGAAGCTTGCAAGGTGATGATGGAGTCGTACTCGACGTGATTCAGATCACCGATGTCCAAGTGCTGAACGGACAGCACCTCCGCGTTCAACACACGTACGGGACGGGAGACGTCTCCTCCTTCTTGATCCAGCAAGGGGGAAGGAGAGGTTGATGATGATCCAGCAGCACGACGGCGTGGTGGTGGATGCAGCAGAACTCCAGCAGGGCTTCGCCGAGCGTCTACGGGAGGAGGACGAGGTGCAGCAGGGGGAGGGAGGCGCCAAGGCAATGGGTGCGGCTGCCCTCCCCCTGCCCTCCTTTATATAGGACCCCAGGGGGGGCGGCCCTGGGAGATCCAATCTCCCAAGGGGGCGGCGGCCTAGGGGGGAGGAGTGCCCCCCAAGGCATGTGGTGCGCCCCCCCCCCCCACCCTAGGGTTTCAACCCTAGGCGCAGGGGGTGGGCCTAGGGCGGCGCACCAGCCCACTATGGGCTGGCTCCCCTCCCACGTCAGCCCATGGGGCCCTCCGGGATGGGTGGCCCCACCCGGTGGACCCCCGGGACCCTTCCGGTGGTCCCGGTACAATACCGGGTGACCCCGAAACTTTCCCGATGGCCGAAATACCACTTCCTATATATTATTCTTTACCTCCGGACCATTCCGAAACTCCTCGTGACGTCCGGGATCTCATCCGGGACTCTGAACAATATTCAGTATGCTGCATACTCATATTCATACAACCCTAGCGTCACCAAACCTTAAGTGTGTAGACCCTACGGGTTCGGGAGACACGCAGACATGACCGAGACGACTCTTGGGCAATAACCAACAGCGGGATCTGGAATGATTTCATCGGTTGAACCACGATGTCGAGGATTCGATCAAATCCCATATACAATTCCCTTTGTCAATCGGTACGTTACTTGCCCGAGACTCGATCGTCGGTATCCCAATACCTTGTTCAGTCTCGTTACCGGCAAGTCACTTTACTCGTACTGTAATGCATGATCCCGTGGCCAACACCTTGGTCACCTTGAGCTCATTATGATGATGCATTACCGAGTGGGCCCAGAGATACCTCTCCATCATACGGAGTGACAAATCCCAGTCTCGATCCGTGTCAACCCAATAGACACTTTCGGAGATACCTGTAGTGCACCTTTATAGTCACCCAGTTACGTTGTGACGTTTGATACACCCAAAGCACTCCTACGGTATCCAGGAGTTACACGATCTCATGGTCGAAGGAAGAGATACTTGACATTGGCAAAGCTCTAGCAAACGAACTACACGATATTTGTGCTATGCTTAGGATTGGGTCTTGTCCATCACATCATTCTCCTAATGATGTGATCCCGTTATCAACGACATCCAATGTCCATAGCCAGGAAACCATGACTATCTGTTGATCACAACGAGCTAGTCAACTAGAGGCTCACTAGGGACATATTGGGGTCTAAGTATTCACACGTGTATTACGATTTCCGGATAATACAGTTATAGCATGAATAAAAGACAATTATCATGAACAATGAAATATAATAGTACTTTTATTATTGCCTCTAGGGCATATTTCCAACACTCCCTTGGTTGTTGCTTTCCCCCGCTGGATTTAAGTTGAACTCGAATTTGAGATTTGTGTGTGTTGGGGAAGGGGTGCTTAGTCTCGTTCGAGCAATCTCTCGCGTTTCGGTTACAACCTTGCCTCAGATGCCTCCCCTCGTGAGCCCCTCGCGAGCCGAGTCCGGCCTAGTTTGCGTGCAGCCCAGACTGCCGCCGTCATATCCCCTCAGGAGGTTTTTTCACTGTGGATCCTACGGATTCAATCAGGAGGCATTCGAGGCACCACAACCTCCCACAAATTATCTCAGGACCCACGCGGGACAAAGGTAAACTAACCAGCCAGCTCGTCACCCAGCCAATCACTTGGCACGGGCCTATGGGCATTAACTAGTGCGCTAAACATTGGTTTTACATGAGGGGCACCCCCTCCCAAAAATGCTCTCACAACCATCAGGACAAAAGCCTGAATTCTATTCATGCAGGATAAGGAGACAGGAACAATGCGCCGTCAATCGGATAAATCCCCCAATGCATCCTCAGGAACGCCACCCGAATTGTCGCTGGCGTCGCTGGCATCGCCATCGCCCTCCGCGTTGTCGTCAGCGGTGTCAGGGCCGTTCACCACGCCGCCCTTCTCGGCGGCCACGATCATGCCATCATCATCTGAAGCGAAGGCCCTGACAAGGGCGTCCATGTTGTCCTCTACCCAGTACGCCAGGTCGTCTCGGATGGCCTGGGGGACTGGGGCGATGGCGGCGTCAAAGTTGAAGTGAGGATCCATGTTCCGGAGATGGCTGAAGACGCGGGAAAAGGCGCGCCCAAGCAGGGCTCGGCTCCTCTCCTCCACCAACCTGTTGGCACGGACCGACCGTGCCTCCAGCTGCATCACGATGTCGGTGAAGAACTGAAGGTTGCCGACGTAGTTAATGGCACGCGGCTCGCCGACGGCCGCCTCACAGATGTTACCTAAGGCCGTGTTGGCCCTCTCACGAAGCATGGTGAGCATGGGGGCGTGCTCGTGTTCCAAGAGCTGCCGCTGATGCATCTCTTCCGCATTCTGACGGGCGACAGCCTCAGCCTCAACCACCTGTTGGCGAAGAAGAAGCACTTCGGCATGGGAAGTAGTCGACTCCCCCTGCGCCACCTCGAGTGCGGCCCGCAAGGCATCAGCCCGCTGTGTCGCTTCCTCCAGCTTGGTCCTCAGGACGGTGGTCCTACCTTCGGCCTCGGTCCGGACCAACTCCAGCCTCTCCTTAAACTCGCACTCGAGGTTGAGGCGCGCCATCGCCACCCGACGTCCGACCTCCTCCGAGACACGGGCTTCCCGCGCAGCGACATCGTCCTCCGCCCGTGTCACCCAGCGCTCCCTCGTCTCCAGGCGCTCGTACTCACATGCGCGTTCTGCGGCTTCCAGCGTCAGCGCCACCTCACGCTTCTGGAGCTCTGTTGGGTCGCCGGAGGCCACCTTCATCGACACAAGGGCCGCCTCACGCAGCTCCACCTGCTCCTCTAGTGAGCGGCACCGAGCCAGGAGTTCCCGCGCCCGCTCCTCCGTGGCCTCTCACCGCCGGTCAGCTTCCCGGGCCTCTTCGACAACCCGGGAACGGGCCTCCCGAGAGGCCTCCAGCGACGCCTTGGCCTCCTCATCGTCGAGGTCGCGCTGGCGGCGCGCGAGGGTGACAGCCGCCTCCAGCTCTCGCCTCGCTGCCGCCAGGCGCAGGCCCTCGGCCTCAAGGCACGCTTCCTCATCAGCAAGCTCTTCACCAAGCAGGCTCACCGCGTCAGCCGCCCTCCGGAGAAACCCTTGGCGAAGAGCGCGACGCTCCCGGGCGCGCTCGAGTACGTCTTCCACACCATCATCCGCCCCAAGCGAGCGCCGTGGGGCGCGGATCAGCACTCCCCTCCCAGGCAGGAGGCTGGGGGCTGGCTCCCTTGAGGCGACCGGGCACGCCCTGCCAGAAGCCCGACCTGAAGCCAGTCCATCTCCAGGTGAAGAGCGCAGGGAGTACCCCAACCAATCACGGTCCACCACCAGGCGAGAAGCCCACGGCAGGCTGGCTATGCCACGAGAAGGACCGCGGGGAGCGCAGGGCCGCGCTGCGCCTCGGGATGGTTCATCTCACTAACCGGCCTCACCACAAGGGCCCGGCTGCTCGGAACGATCGAAGATGGCGGAGAGGGCGGAGGCAAGGGGGATGGCTCCTCATCCACCCCCGTGAGCTCGGAAGGAAGGGCCCTGCAGAGCAAGGGTCAGAACAAGCAATGGAAGAATCAGGAACAGGGAAGGGAGAAGGCTTACTCGTCGATGGCGAAGTACTTCCTACGCTTCAGCAGGCGGCAAGGGTAATCATTGCCCAGGGCCTCCCTCCTCTTCTGGAGGGCCTCAAAGTCCACTCGGAAGCGACCCAAGAGTTGAGCGCAGGGGTCAGCCTGCGACGAAGAAGGAGCACCAAGGCGGCCCGCATCGGGGGCGTCCGCCTGATGCACGCCGCCGGTCGCCTCACCAAGAAGAGCAGCTGGGGCCTTGGGGGCCTCAGCCGCAGGCGCGGGCGGCCGCTCGCCACCTTCAGCTGCGACAACATGGGTCTCAGGAGCCGCTCCCTCATGAGCGCCGCCCAGTACTGTCGCCTCGCCGGGGGCACCCTCGGCCTCCCGAGGCTCATGCCTCTCTGCTCCGCCACTTGAGGAAGAGTCGCCCTGGCCGGCTGCGAGGGCAACCACCACCACTGGGTTCTCGCGAGGCCCTTGGAGGCCAGCAGGGCGCGGCCCCCATTCATCGAAAATGGGCATCTGGCCCACGAAGTCACCTCTATTCGAGCAGAGGTACAGCAAGGCGCCCCCTTGCCGAATGCCGCCGGGGGAAGGATCCCCAGTCAAGACCAAGAGCACCTTCCGCAGTGCTTCAGGTGTCAGGTCCTCTTCCTGGAGCCGCATATGATCCCCACGACCGCTGAAGGCCCACATCCGATGAGAATGGCGTTGGAGAGGGGCGACGCGGCGTAGCAAGAACTCCTTCACCACCTTGGGCGCTGTCACGCCGAGCTCCCTCAAGAACTCGAAGCGACACCAGACGAAGGTGAGCCGGGGGCTCACGAGCATCTCCTGGCCCCAGCCAGAGTTGGGGACAGCAGGCGAAGATGGCTCCGCCAGCAGGGGGCTGGGCACCCCTACGTCCAGATACAGCCACCGCTCGCGAAACCCAGGCGCGGGAGGAAGAAGACTGAAGTCAATCCCAGAAGCTGCTGTCTCAGGCGCAGCGACGAAGCTCACGCACCCTAAACATTGTGTGGGGTCGGCAAGGCGCAGAGAGAAGAAGTGGCGCAGCAAGGCAACTGAAGGAATGATGCCCATCATTGCCTCGCAAACGAAAGCGAAAACCGCGAGAAGGGTGATGGATTCAGGATCCAGATGCATCATATGGATCTGATAATGGGAAAGCACAGCGTTTAAGAAATCAGAAAAGGGGGGAACCAGTCCCGCCCACAGGGCGTCGGTGAAGTACTGGACCTCGGTGGGAATCCTATCAATGGAGAAGCGAGACGCGGGCCAGGCCGTTGTCCTCCCGCACTCGTTGAAGATGGTGGCCAGGGCCGAGCTGACCTTGCCCAGGCCTCCTTGATTGATTATGACCAGCCGATCGACGGCGGGGGCCGCCGACGACGATGAGCGAGGCGGCGGCATGGACTTCTTCCCTCTTCCCTTGACGGCAGAAAAGGGAGGGGGAAGGTTCGATATTGGATTGGATGCGGAAGCTGGAGTTTGAGAGGAAGGAAGGACAGGGAGCGTTCAAGCAGCAGAAAGGGGAGCGGCTGTGTGCGGCAGCGAGTCCGCCTAGCAATGCATAAAATAAGGAAGTGTGGGGGAATAGTGCCGCCCACGTCCAATCAACCGCCACGCGGCGCCCAAGGCCGCAGGTTGTTAGGGCCCGCGACGCTTCGCACTTGCCCTTTCGCCTCTCTGCTCGGCCAAGTCCGGGCGCGCCGTGGGCCCGGGGGCTACTGTCGGCATTCTAGGAACGGGGGTCCCCAGACTTGCCTGCCTACGGCCTGCGGCGTGGCTCAAAGGAGGCCCGGCACAGCCCATCTTCATCAACACAAACTCCAGACCCTCGCGAGGGGCCAAGCCTCGCGGGGCGGACGACAAGGAGCTTCCTCAGGCACGGCCTTGTCAGGCTGGCTCATGAGGAGGCGGAGAGCTCAAGGCGGGGTACCTCGTGAGGTGCCCATGACGCAAGCCATGACGACCAAGGGCGCCAGTCGGGCGCCAGCCTGCGCAGTGTCCTCCTTTCCTCTTTGGTGCAAAGGGAGCAAGCGCAGGCGAGAGCATCAAGCAAAGGCATCCGTTTCGGTGCAACAAGACCAAGACCAGCCCAACGGCAGGGAAGAAGTCATTGTGGAGCCCAAGCAGGCGTCACCACCAGAGCCTTTGACAGACGAGGACCAACTTTAGTGAGGATAAGTGTACCCGCTGTTCCCCTTCGAAATGGCCAATTGTTGGCGCCCTTCCCGCTCAGTATTTGGGAAGAGGCCCAAGGCCTTTGCCTATAAATAGGACTAGCCACCCCCAGGGTAAAGGGATCGGGACTTGACCTAGCAATTAGGATCCTCACAAAGAAACCAGTAGATAGAGCGATTGAACTCCTCCTAGCAGTTCATCGCACCAGCCAAGAACAGACCCTCGCGAGGCTGTTCTTCCTTGTATTGTTCATCATCAGCCCAAGAGGCAATCCACCACACCACACACTGGAGTAGGATATTACACCACAATGGTGGCCTGAACCAGTATAAATCTTGTGTCTCTTGTGCTGTTCTGTTTGGTAGTTTAGATCCTAGCGATTCGGCGAGGAACAGGCAGGCAGAGGGTTGAATCTCTGCGCGCACCCCAGAGTTCGAACCTCAAGGGTCTGCCGGAACCCGAAATCCGACAGATGTGTTCCAGACTGTAGAAGATTATGCAACTCACGATATATTGATCGGGTGCAATAAGCACGTATATATAAGTACAAAGGGTTGACATGTCCTCAACTATACATGGAAGGAGGAGGGCTTGTTGTACAAGAAATACACATATGCATCTACATCTCAACCCCCCCCCCCCCCGCAGTCGAAGCGGCACCATGGTCGACGCAAAGACTGGATCGGAACTCCTCGAAAGACGCAGTAGACATGCCCTTTGTCATGATGTCAGCAAATTGTTGGGACGTATAGACATGGAGCACGCGTACATGACCAAGAGCTACCTGTTCCCGAACAAAATGGATATCAATCTCAATGTGCTTGGTGCGTCGATGATGAACTGGGTTGACAGAGAGGTAGACCGCAGAAACATTGTCACAGTAGACAATTGTGGCCTTGTGTCAACTAGAGACAAGAGCTCATGCAGAAGCTGACGAAGCCAGGAACACTCGGCGACGACGTTGGCAACGGCGCGGTACTCCACTTCTGCACTGGAGCGGGAAACAACGGGATGCCGCTTGGACGACCATGAGATGAGTGATGGTCCAAGATAGACGCAATAACCAGAGGTCGAGCGGCGTGTGTCAGGGCAGCCGGCCCAATCGGCATCAGAATAAGCCGTCAGATCCAGAGAGGATGAAGCCTGAAGTGACAATCCAAGATCCAAGGTGCCACGGATATAGCGCAGAATGCGCTTGACCGCGGTCCAGTGAGCATCACGAGGAGCATGCATATGGAGACACACCTGCTGCACAGCGTACTGGAGCTCCGGACGAGTAAGAGTGAGGTACTAAAGAGCACCAACAATCGACCTGTAGAATGGAGCATCTGAAGCAGGAGAACCATCTGTGGCAGAAAGCTTGGCCTTTGTATCGACAGGTGTGGCAGCCGGTTTACAGTTAAGCATCCCGGCACGGTCCAGAAGCTCATGAGCATACTTCCGCTGATGAAGAAAGAAGCCATCCGCTCGACGAATAACCTCGATCCTGAGGAAATAGTGCAGAGGACCTAAGTCCTTAATGGCAAACTCAGCACGAAGACGATCAGTGAGCTGTCGAAGAAGGGCAGTCAAGCATGCTTTCAAGATGATGTCGTCAACATAGAGCAGCAGGAAAGCAGTAGCATCACCCTAGTGGTAGACAAATAATGAAGCATTGGAGCGAGTGGAGCGGAAGCCAAGCTGAGTAAGAAATGTTGCGATGCGCTGGTACCATGCGCGAGGAGCTTGCTTGAGCCCGTACAAGGACCGAGGGAGCAAGCACACATGATCCGGAGAAGACTCATCGATGAACCCAGTCGGGTGCTGACAGAACACCTGTTCCTCAAGATGACAATGAAGGAAGGCATTCGAAACATCCATCTGGTGCATAGGCCAGGAGCGAGAAACCGCCAGCTGAAGAACAGTCCGAATCGTGCCGGGTTTGACAACCAGGGCGAAAGTGTCGGTGAAGTCAACACCTGCTCATTGACGAAAACCTCGAACGACCCAACGAACCTTGTGTCAGTCAAGAGTACCATCCGGATGAAACTTGTGCTTGAACACCCACTTCCCGGTAATGATGTTGGCCTGAGGAGGACGAGGAACAAGTTGCCAAGTGTGATTGTGTTGCAACGCGTCAAATTCCTCCTTCATCGCGGCAAACCACATGGGGTCGCGAAGCGCGGAACGGGCGGAGGTCAGCAGGGCTGACGGTGACGAAGACGTCGAAGCCACATAGGTGTACTCATCTGGAGGATAGAGAGTGCTCGGCCGATGGATACCCAGGCATGACCGAGTGACCGGGCCAACGGGTGGTGGTACCACAGCAACCACCGGTGCTAGCGCCGAGCCCGGCTGCGAAGAAGCCGGCGACACAGCCTGCTGTGAAGAGGCCGGCGTCACGCCCGGCGAAGAAGCCGTGGCAGAGGCAGGCGATCCCGGCGAGACCAACAGAAGCCGTGGCTGAACCCGGTGAAGAAAAACCCGGGGAGGCCGGCTAGAAGGCCGGCGCTAAGCTCGGTGTCGAGGCCCCCGAAGAGGCCGGCTCGGTGGCCGGCTCGAAGGCCGGTGAGGGCGGCGCAGTGGCCGGCGTGGAGACCGGCGCAGAGGCCGGTAAGGCCGGCTCGGAGGCCGGCGGGCCCGGTGAAGCCGCGGGCAGGAGACGGAGCGCCGCGCGGCCGGGGGGCGCCACGCGTCCAGGGGCGCCCTACGCCGTGGGTCAAAGCCGGGGCGGACAGGGTCGGCCAGAGAGGGGCCGGGCGTCGATGAAGAAGCCTCCTGCTGTTCCTGTTTAAACGGAAAACACAACTCATCGAAATAAACATGCCGAGATGTGATGACACGGTGGGAAACCGGATCATAACATCTATAGCCCTTGGTGTTAGCCGGGTAACCAAGGAAGACACACGGAAGGGAACGAGGAGCAAGTTTATGAGGAGAGGTGGCGGCGGTACTAGGATAACACAGACAACCAAAGATACGAAGACCGTCGTATGAGGAAGGAGACCCAAAGAGGAGGTAGTGAGGTGTAAAGTTCCACCGGGTGCGACATGGACGAAGATTGATGAGGAGGGTGGCGGTAGCAAGAGCGTCGGGCCAGAAGCGAGGTGGCATGTATGCATGGAAGAGGAGGGTACGAACGCAATCGTTAAGTGTGCGGAGAACGCGTTCAGCCCGACCGTTCTGCTGTGAAGTGTATGGACATGTAAGACGAAAAATAGTGCCATGTGTGGAGGGAAGATTGCGGATGGTGATGTTGTCGAATTCTTTCCCGTTGTCAGTTTGCAAAGCTCGGATGGGACGACCAAATTGCGTAGACACGTAAGAGTAGAAGGCCGTAAGGGTGGCAGCAACTTTGGACTTCTTACGCAATTGGAAGGTCCACACAAAGTGAGAATAGTCATCCAAAATAACAAGATAATATGAAAAACCAGTATTACTAGCAATGGGAGAGGTCCAGACATCACTATGGACTAATTCAAAAGGTTACGATGCAACTGTGGATGAAGCACTAAAGGGAAGGCGAACATGTTTGCCAAGACGGCATGTGTGACAAGAATGCGCATCCGTTTTATTACATGTAAAAGAAAAATCCCTAACTATTTGACAAAGAGTAGTGGAGCTAGGATGATCGAGACGGACGTGCCAAAGATCGACGCCGGCAGAAAAAGCAACTGGCCTAGCATGAGTGGATGATGGAGGCTGGACGGAGTATGTATCACCGGGGCTGTCACAGCGGTGAAGAACCATCCGGGTGAGGGCGTCCTTAACAGAAAAGTCGTCAAATTCCACAGTAACAGAGTTATCACGAGAAAGTTTACGGACACAGACTAAGTTTTGAATAAGTTCAGGAGACACAAGAACATTATTGAGATAAAGTGGTCTAGAGTTCGAAGGAAAACTAGTGGAACCAATATGGGTGATAGGAAGACTAGCACCATTACCGACAATGATACGAGAGGAAGTGTGAATAGGAGACGCGGAAGAGAGGTTACCCGGATAAGCGGCCATATGGGAAGATGCACGGGTGTCCATAAACCAGTCACCACCGCCGGAATATGCCCCGGTCGGAGGCTGTTGATGCAGTGCAGCAAGGAGAGCCGGATCGTAGGAGACCGGCGCCTGGTAGCCCGCGTAGCCGGTCACTCCGGCGCTAGGGTGCGGCCCGCCATAGCCAACCGGAGCAGCAGAGTACTAGGGTTGTGGGGCGACCGGGCCAGGTTGCTGACCGGCGAAGAAAGCCTGATGACCGAATGGTCCGGGCTCGAGGAGACTCGGAGCGGGAGGGCGGGGCACGGGCATGGTGTAGGCATACACAAACCCGGTCCAGGGGTTGTGGCTGCCCCCCCCCCCCAAGGTGGTGTCGGCTGCTGCTGGGGAGCCTCGGCGCGCGGCTGCGACTGCTGCTGGCCTTTGCCACAGCCACGGCGTCGCTGGCGCGGCTGCTACTGCTGTTGCTGCTGCGGCGGCGGATGTTGAGGAAGAGCCGCGGCAGCCGGAGGCCGCGGCTGGTACGGGGCGCCGTAGGTGCCATGCTGCACAGGAGAAGCCGCGGGTCGGGGCGCCTGGAACGACACCGGAAAGCCAGGGGGCGCGCCCATGGGAGCAGGACCGCTGCGTGAGTAGCCAGCAGCGAAGGCGGTGTGAACGGCACGAGAGCGAAGATGCTTCAACCGGCGTTCCTCAAGACGTAGATATGCCACCGCGCGCTCGTAGGTAGGGTTCGCCATGAGGGTGAGGTTGGAGGCGGCGTTGTCGAGATCCTCATTGAGGCCGGCGGTGAGGGTGGAGAGTAGCAACTCATCGCCCACCTTGAAGCCGATGTCGTTGAGCTCGTCGGAGAGGGTCTTGAGGCGCATGCAGTAGTCGTCGACGGAGGAGTCGTTTTGGTCACACCCGAAAAACTCCTGCTGCAGAAAGACGATCCGTTGGAGCTTGTTGTCGGTGAAAAGGCCAACGATCTTGTTCCACACCGTGCATGCATCGTCCTTGTCGCGAACGACGGTGTGGAAGATGTCCTTGGACACTATGAGGAAGAGCCACCTGATGATGGTGGCGTCGATTGCCAGCCAGTCGGCGTCGCGGTTCAGGACGAAGAGGTTGGCGGTGCCGTCGATGTGATCCTGCAGGTTGTACTCACAAAAGAGGAGATTGAAATATGTCTTCCAGGCATAAAAGTTCGCCTCTTTGTGGGAGAGGATGACCAAAACGCGACGTTCGATGGGAACATCGCAGATGTAGGTAGGGTCGGGCAGGGTGGCAGCGGAGGAGCCGGCAGAGGAGTCGAAGGGGTTTGGCGGACGGACGGCCGGAGGAGTGGAGGCGGCGGAGCGGTTGGAGAGATTAGAACCGGACATGGCTGCTGGTTCGGTTTCGGCTGGGTAGGGTTAGGGTTTCGGCGGCAAGCGGCGGGTGGAAGCAGCGGGGCAGGGGCGATCGCGAGTGCGTGCGGGGCGAGGCAAAAGCAGCGGGCAGGCGAGCGGATTGGCGAGGCATACGAGGCGAGCGGAAGCAGTGGGATCGGGAGGCGAGGCTAGCTACGGCGGCGGCAAATAATCTGCGACGCGGGCGTAGCGAAGGGTCTAGCGGCGGCGGCTCGGAAGTAACGGCGACGCGGCTAGGGCAGGAATCGGGGGTAGGCTGATACCATGTAGAAGATTATGCAACTCACGATATATTGATCGGGTGCAATACGCACGTTTATATAAGTACAAAGGGTAGCCACGTCCTCAACTATACATGAAAGAAGGAGGGCTTGTATCTACATCTCAACACAGACTACCTCGGCCGACAGTGTCTTCCCACTCAGCCCGGAGCACGACCTCGCCGTGCTCCAGTCCTCCCATGGGGACAGGGCGCGGAACACGACCGACACCATCGCGGTGCCGGTCGGGCCGGCCATGTCGTATTGCTCCTGGCACTGAAAGTCCTGCATTATGATGCCAACCCCAGCGAACGCGTCCGCGTCTGCTGCTTGGTCCATTTCGAACGGCCCAACGCCGTGGCACGATCCGCCCGTCGCTGCCGTGGAATTGCACTGCCAGCCGGGGAGCACGGTGTTGACTTGTCCATAAGCATAGCGGTTAAGGACTAGGCACGGTCCGCTGCCCGTTGTATACGTCCCTTGCACGGTTGGACATGAGATCATCGGCGCCGCTCGAGGGGAGCGCGTGGCCTGAGCCAGCGGCGAGCTCTTGGGGCTGGTAATGGTACATGCTGTAGGAAATGAGCCCTGACACGAGCTGCACGGTGTCAAAGTAGGACGCCTCCGACGCGCCGCTCGTGCTCCGCATCGTGCCGACCACCGCTCGGGTTGTTAGTGTCAGCTTCTTCGGGTACCGTAGCACGAGCAGTATGTTGTTGTCGGCCGTTACAGGCGACCGGAAGCTGCTCCGGCCGGAGTTCTTGGCCCAGTCCCACGGGTCAACGCCGCCGGTGCTGCGCTTCGGCAGGACAGCGCTCCCGACCATGCACAGCACTCGCTCGCCGTCGTCATCCCCATTGCTCTCTGCACTCTCCGTGTACACGCCTTCTTATATAATCTTGAGCCTGGTGCTGCCCGCCGAAAGGTTGAATTCCGGCGACACGGCCGGCATACCTCGCCCGAACTCCGGCGCGGCAGTCTTCCAGGCAAGGGCAAGGACGAGGACGCCGCTGACATTGACGGCTGGCCTTGCACGGTGCTCCTCGTGGTCGTCGACATGCGTGACAACGAATGTTGCGAGGGACAGGGGCTCAGGCAACCAGCGACTGCGAGCACCCATCTTTGGCACGTCACCGGCGTCGAACGGCAGGAGAGGCGCATGGCCGGCGTCCTGGCGCCAGTCGCCCTTCTCGAAGGATAGCTGGTGCCTCACTTGGTAGGGACGGTTGGCTTCGTAGGGCAGCTCGGCGGCCGACGAGGGCACGGACTGGCAATGGCGATTGACGTCGGCAAAGCGGAGGTAGTCGTGCGCCTGGCGTGGTGGACCGAGGTATAGGGAGGAGGACGTGGTGCACAGATGCAGCAGGATCACAGCAAGAAACTGCGCATTTGAGGCCATATCGGTCGCCGTTCCTGATTGGGAAACAGATTTAATTCAAAATATCAGGAAAACAGCTTGGGGAACAGATTTGATTAAAAATACCAGGAAAACAGCTTGGGAAACAGATTTAATCCTGACGCTGCAAGAGATGAAGAAGGAATCTGACAAATATCAGGAAAACAGCTTGGGAAACAAATATAATTCAAAATGCACTAGATTGCTCGGATAACTCGCTGAAGAAATAGAACTGAAATGCTAGAGATAGCTTGGTTACTGACCTCAATTAAGATAGGAACTTTTGGCTGCTCCCTTGGGGTTAGCCCACTAATGAAGCAGGTTTAACTTGATACCACTTGGTCTATGGATCTGACCCCAACCTGGAATGCAGTATAGTATTTCTGAAGAAAAGATACGGTGATGATCCGATCCTGATCGTGATGCCAGGATTGGAGATGCCACATGCTCCACAGCCCCGAAGTCAACAGCAAACAAGATTCTAAACGAGAAAATCCCATGTGCAGTTCAGGTTGTGAAGGAATATCACATAATTCAAAGTAAGTAGCAGGGATCAAGAGGGCGGAGAGTGTGAAAACATGCCAAATTGAAAATGACAACCGCAGCCCGCAGGATCCTCATGTTAAACTGTTCCACCACTATCACCAAGTCAAATCTGCATGCTTATTTCAAGAACTGAACTTTCGGTGAAAGTTCTTCAGCCAAGAAACCTTACAACAACGTGCAAAGTAAAATCAATCTGATTGGTGCTGAAATAGACATGAGCAGAAAACAACCGAGTGTGAATTCACAGAAATGGACACAGGGGAAGTCTTATGCATTAACAGTAGTGGTCATGGGTTACAATCAGGAAGCCAGATAACATGCTTATGCAGTCCAGCAATGTACAGCAGAATGAGGATATCATGAACAGATACATCAATCTATACTGAACTTCCATCAGTACAGTGGTTTAGCAGAAATACTAGGCAGCCTAAGATTTACCAGATAAAGAATGAAGTGACTTACTACCAGCATACATCTGATGTAAGAGAGAGCAAAACATGCTCACACAAACTAGTGAAATAGACATGACCAGAAACTGCGGTGCTGAATCAAAACACTGCAGCAAGCATCCATCCACGATAGTAGTTGATTAGGACATGTGGGACAACAGTATGCTCTTGATTTTTGACATATTCACATTCAAGATATGATCATCCATACTGTGTGCAGGTTGAACGCTTGCTACTGCATGCCACTATTAGCCTAAAAGTTGCTTATAAATGTTGTAGCACTGCATGTGTTATGGTTGGCAAATATAGAGTACCCAAAAAAAAACTCATATATTCAAAGTGATAGATTGCTAGGGATGGCACATGATTACATGACATAACTCTTGCACAGTACAGTGTTGGGAGTATGAAAATATGCCAACTGAATGGCAACTGCAGAATCCTCATGTTCCAGTTTTCCACCACTATCACGGAGTCAAATTTGAATCTTATATCTAAAACTGAACTTTCAGTGAAGTTTCACCCTCAAGAAAGCTTCACATGTCATGAACAGATATATCATGCTCTAAATTTAAACTCCATCATTAAAGTGACAGGCTACCCGCATACATCTGATATTATCCATGGTTTTTCTGTGAACAGAGAGCACAACATGCTGACACATACTTCCCTTTGTATAGATTCTTCTACTGAATTAATAAAACCTAACTGCAATTAGACATTTCAAAGTCAAATTTCGTAAAGTTTGACCAAGTGTCCAAGTGATAGAGGAAAATATCAACATCAATAATACCAAACAAATACAATTAAAAAAATAATGATACTGTATTTATTTGGTGTTGTAGATGTAAATATTTTTCTCAAGAAACCTGGTCAAAATTTAGAATGCTTGACTTTTGAACAAAAAACTGTATGCACTATAATTTGGAACAGAGGAAGTACCTCAGATAGAAAAAACCATGACCTTGACATGCTCTTTCTCACTGAACATTCTAGGCTTCTAGCTAGCAAGGAGCATAGCAATTATGTGATGCATGCAATAGTCGTGGAAAGAAAGAAATAGAGAAATAAGATGTTATTCTTTCGAAATCAATTGATTTATTATCATCCAGACAGTATAGGACATAAAGGCTGATTCCCATTATAATGTCTTGGCTATCTCAATGGGACATTGGTATTTGCCACCTAACTCATGTGGCATTTGTCACCTAAATATTCTCATGACACAACGGTAGAAAACTAAACTAGTATATATGAGGGGAAGAATTCAGATATTCCTCAAATCCCAGACTTGATGGTCTTACAAAGTTACAGATCAACAACAAACAACAGAATAACCATCACCTTAGTTCTGCCGATAGGCAATATAATTGGCCAAGTACAATAGCGGTGCTGCCTTCTCTTTATCAAAATCAGCAAGTTGCTCCTTTGCATCAGAAAGCAACTTCTCCGCAAATTCCCGTGACTTCTCCAACCCTAGTAACTTTGGGTATGTTGTTTTGTCACTCGCCAAGTCCTTCCCAGCTGTCTTCCCTAGCTCCTCTGATGACTTGGTCACATCAAGAATGTCATCAACCACCTGGAACAGCAACCCAATTGATCTCGCGTACTTGCGCAACCGCTCAATCTGCTCTTCTGAGCCACCCCCGATGATTGCTCCAATAACCACTGAGGCCTCAAGTAAGGCAGCAGTCTTGTGCAGATGGATGTACTCAAGGCGGTCAAGTGGTACAGTCTCAGTTGAGCCAGTCATCTCCAGATCAACAACCTGAGAAAAAGTTGACGCCCATTTTTCAGCAAGTTATGTGGCACGATCTATGTTGAGGATAGTTTCAATTTCTAATCCAACTGTACGGAGATACCTATGCAAATCATAATTCTTAGAAAGGCATTCGATTCACAGAATTAGCACATTCCCAAACTGTACTTTTTTCGGTGACGAAATCGAATAGAATCTGCTGACCTGGCCGGCGACGAGGCCCTCTGATCCGATGCAGCGCGCGAGCTCACCAATGGCCCGGACGACGCGGGCGGTGTGCTTGGCGGGGTCGACATCCGGAGGGTAGGAGTCGACGCTGGCCATGTGCTGGAAGGCGAGCGCGAGCAGGGCGTCGCCGGCGAGCACGGCGATGGGCTCGCCGTACATGACGTGGCAGGTGGGCTTGCCGCGGCGGAGCTTGTCGTCGTCCATGCAGGGGAGGTCGTCGTGCACGAGCGACATGGTGTGCACCATCTCGACCGCGGCGGCGGGGGCCATCGCCCAGGCCTCGCGGCCGCCGGACACGACGCAGGCGGCCAGGCAGAGGGCCGGGCGCACGCGCTTGCCCCCGGCCAGCAGCGCGTAGCGCATCGCTTCGTGGAGCGCCGCGGGGGGCTCGCCGGCCGGGACGGCCGCGTCCAGGGCGCTGTTCACGGCCACCGCCCGCTCCCCCATGTAGGAGTTGAAGTCGAACCCGGTGGCCGCGGGCGCGGTCGCCGCGGCGACGATGGCGGAGAAGCGGCGGCGGTGGAAGGAGACCCCGGCTGCGGCGGCGGCGGGCGCGGCGGCGGGGAGGAGCGGGGTGGTGAAGCGGACGCGCGAGGCGACCAGGGGGTGGAACGCTGCCATGGCTCTCGGGTTTTTTTAGTGCGGGGTGGAGTGGGCGGAGAGGATGGAGATGGCCCCCGTGGGCTGCGAGACCTTCTCTTATCTGTAGAAGCAAAGAGGGGAAACTTCGGCACCGGGTGGGCAAAGGGCAGGCGATGGTGGTAACGGCGAGGCGTGGAACGCTTTTATAACAAAAAAAAGAAAACGTGATGCGACGGTGCCAGAGCATGGTTTCTTTTCTTGCCATTTTTTTCTTGTTTGTCAACTCTCGATCTGCTAGTGGTAAGGTCAAGCATTTGTCTAAATCTCCAAGCAACGTAGGAGTAGTAATCAATTAGCAATGCATAAAAAGTATCTGAAAGAAAAGGCGCATGCAGATGGAGCGATTTGGAATCTTGTATGAAATTTAATTTTGGAATGGCTGTATGGTAGGATGAGATCAAACGAAATATTATGGGAATATAGATACATTGTAGGGAATTTGGTGTGAAATTTTTATTTTTCTAATAATTTGGTGTGAAATGTTACATGAGAAACGGACTGTTTGTTTTTTTGACCCCCCGACCGTAGAACAATAGTTCTACGGTAAATTTTCATTAAAATAAATATTTACAAGTACAAGTACAAGTATCAAGGCCTCAGCCAATTCCAGCGGGTTCCAACATTATATAAAATTACAGATGATTATCTAGCCAGAGTCTGATCTTATTAGCTTTGACTGCCTTTGCTCTAATCAAGAGTATCTTGAGTCCTTCTCGCATGTAGTATTTCCAACACATCGGGTGAGCAACTGCCTGCTTGAAAATCTTGTCATTTCGTACTGACCAAATGCTCCAACATCCCGTAATGATGATGTCCACTCCAATCTCCTTTGGGAGGACAGATAAGGCCAGACAGAATTCATCAAAGTTTGAAATACCTCGACTCTTAATAGGTAAAATAATGTTCTAACAGTGCAGAGCAAACGGGCAATCCCAGAACAAATGGTGAGATGTTTCTTCCGTGCTGTCATTGCATAGAGCACAATCATAAGAACTGAGGACCATTGATTTTCTTTTCAAATGATTCCTGGTGTTGACCCTGTCGTGCAGTAGAAGCCAGAAGAAGATTTTGTGTCTGAGTAAGTTAGATGCTTTCCAAAGGATCTTGAAGAGGAAGTGGGTATTTGTTGGCCCCATCAGACACTTATACATTTTGATAGAAGAGAAATTTGCGTTTGCCCATTTGTAAGTCCACGTATCATTGTGCTCCATAGTATCATGACTGAGTAGAAGAGATTGCAGCTCCAGGTATTGGTGATGGGCAGCAATGGATAAAGGCCGGTGAAAGAGATCTTCTGTGTTATCAGCTTGAAGTGCTTTCTGTAATGTGATATCCATTTGAATGGCAAAAGAGAAGAGTTCTGGGTATTTCAGTTGAAGTTGAACCTCCTGCCAAGGGTCTTTCCAAAACATGATTGTGTCACCAATGCCAGCCTTACAGTGAGAGAATTGTTTAAAAGTTGGAAGCAGTTTGATGATGTCTTTCCACCAAAACGAACCCGTTGCTTTTACTCCAGGGACCTGTGCATTGTAGTGGGATTCCCAGATCATCTTAACCCATGGAAGGTCATGTTTATTGAGGAACTTGTGCAGGAACTTTATGAGGAGTGCCTGGTTATGTGTTGTGATGTCAAGTATTCCCAGGCCACCATGGGATTTGGGGAGACATGCTTTGTCCCATGCAATCAGTGTAGGTATTTTTTTCCTCAGAACCATATTTTCTCCAGAAGCATTGCCTAAGGTATTTATTGATCTGCTGAACCACTGTCATTG
This sequence comes from Triticum timopheevii, assembly GCA_963921465.1. NCBI lineage: Eukaryota > Viridiplantae > Streptophyta > Magnoliopsida > Poales > Poaceae > Triticum > Triticum timopheevii. The sequence goes on along the minus strand of OY997264.1, from coordinate 174,177,297 downwards.
GAATGGCAAGGATGCTCATGTAGAAGATGGGCATACTTGCAAACACAGATTTAATGAGAACCAGCTTGTCACCATATGAGAGTAGAGTAGAACAGCCTTGCAATCTTGTCTCAATTCTCTTGAGTAATGGAAAGAAATCCACCACTCTAGGCTTATTGATGCTGAGGGGCATACCAAGATATGGGAGGGGGAAGGAGCCAATCTAACATCCTAATAAATCAGACAAAACCCGCATCTTGCTCTCTGGAGTGTTGATTGCAATCATAGTAGACTTGGCATAATTTACTTTCAGACCCGTGTAAGATGCAAAGTGCAGAAGCAAGTTTTTAATGTGCATCAATTGGCTGGAGTTAGCAGGAAGGACCAGAACAGTGTCATCCGCATACTGGATGATTGGAAAATCTGGACAGGTGGTATGCATAATAGGGGCCTCAATGAGTGCGTTATTCATAGCTTCATTCATCATGGACTGAAGAAGATCAGCTGCAATCACAAAAATTAAAGGAGAGAGAGGATCTCCTTGTCTCACACCACTTTTGCAGAGGAATTGCTTGCCTGGGACACCATTAAGGAGGACTGATGAGAAGCCAGTGTTGTATATTTGTTTGATCCATTGGATCCATTTCTGACCAAAACCTTTTGCTTCCATAATCTCAATGATAGTGTCATGATTAAGAAGGTCAAAAGCTTTCTCAAAGTCCAGTTTGAGCAGAATAATCTCCTTTTTGGATTGATGGCACTGATGTAAATATTCATAGGCCCAAGCAAGGCAGTCTTGAATACTTCTATTGTTGAGAAAACCATACTGATTCCGATGTATCAATCTCAAGATGACCTTTTGTAATCTGTTGGCAAGTAGTTTGGTGATGGTCTTGATAGTACAGTTCAGAAGTGATATGGGTCTGAATTCATTAGGAGTGGCTGCAGAGCTGGTTTTAGGTATCAATGTAATGTAGGAGTAGTTGATGCTCTGAATACTTGCTTTACCCTCATGAAAATCAGTGATGAGAGTGTAAAAATCTGGTGCTACAATGTCCCAGCAAGCTTTGAGGAAAGCAGCATTAAAGCCATCTGGTCCTTGGGCATTTCTTTGATGATGTCATCAATTTCTGCATGTGTGAAGGGGGCTTCTAGGTCATGGAGCAGCTGATCTTGTTAGAGGAGGGTGTGCAAAAGCAGAGGGTTGCTTGTTTCTTTAATTGTGCCCAGCCTGTCCTTGAAAGCGTTATATAAAATAGCAGCCTTGGTTTGATGGTCATTGTGTTCAACACCATTGGAGTCCTTGAGCATAGCAATACTATTATTCCTCAGCTTAATAGTAGCTTTGGCTTGAAAGTACTTGGTATTAGCTTCGCCTACTTTGATAGCTCTAATAGTAGCCCTCTGTTTCCAGTAGATTCTCTGGAAATTAAGCACTCTGGCAAGGTGTTCTTTGAGGCAATTTCTACCATCAGCTTCTTCACTAGAAAGTGATCTGTATTCTTCCAGCTGGTCTAGAAACAAGATGACTTCATTGGTGTTCTTGATGATTGATTTGAGATCAGAAATCTGTTTGGACCAATTTTTGAGACCTTTCCTGAGTCTTTTAAATTTGGCAGAAATAATCTTAGCACTGTCAGTTTCAGGAACAGGTTGCTCCCATATGTCTTTGACCACTTGTTTAAATTGACTGTGCTCAAGCCAATAATTTTCAAATCTGAAGATCTTTGATTTGGGAATTGATGTGCCAATCTTGATAACACAAGGGGTATGGTCAGAAGTGGTCCTAGCCAAAGGAATAGCAGTAGTATCTGGATAAGAGAGAGTCCATGCCTCTGATGTGAAAAACCAGACCAATTTTTCCAGAAGAGGAGCATTTTGCATATTACTCCAAGTATAGTTCCTGCCTTTAAGAGGGATTTCAAGCAGTGCCAGGAGGTTAATTGCTTCATTGAATAGGAACATGTCTTGAACATTTCCTCCTGCTTTGTTTCTGTTTTGTGGATATCGAATGTAGTTGAAATCACCCAGAACTAACCAGTTCTGATCATCAGCTGTCGGTGTCAAAACCGGCGGATCTCGGGTAGGGGGTTCCGAACTGTGCGTCTAGGCGGATGGTAACAGGAGACAAGGGACACGATGTTTTACCCAGGTTCGGGCCCTCTTGATGAAGGTAAAACCATACGTCATGCTTGATTAATATTGATGATATGGGTAGTACAAGAGTGGATCTACCACGAGATCAAGGAGGCTAAACCCTAGAAGCTAGCCTACGGTATGATTGTTGTAATGTATGTTGTGTCCTACAGACTAAAGCCCTCCGGTTTATATAGACACCGGAGAGGGCTAGGGTTACACAGAGTCGGTTACAATGGTAGGAGATCTACATATCCATCGCCAAGCTTGCCTTCCACGCCAAGGAAAGTCCCATCCGGACACGGGACGGAGTCTTCAATCTTGTATCTTCGTAGTCTTGGAGTCCGACGGACGATGATAGTCCGGCTGTCCGGACACCCCCTAGTCCAGGACTCCCTCAGTAGCCCCTGAACCAGGCTTCAATGACGATAAGTCCGACGCGCATAATGTTCGGCATTGCAAGGCGGGTTCCTCATTTGAATAATCCAGAGAAGATCATGAACACCAGGATAGTGTCCGGCTCTGCAAAACAATTTCCACATTCCACCGTAGAGAGAATAATATATAAACAAGTTCAATCTGCTGACGTATTTTGTGGCATGACATCACACCACCACCAAGCCTTTACTTGAATCGTTTTTTATTATACCGCCTCAGTGCGTTTAGCGAAGCGGTTTCCTTGGCACGTCTTGTCGAAGAAGAATCGTGTTCCCCTTATTCCGGGATTCTCATCAATACGGACATGGGTAACCCAACCGCGCCATTGATGGTGGCGCTTGGGAGATAAGCGAGTTTTACCAGGCCGGTGGGGGACGCATAGTCTTCGCCCGCCAATATATAAGGGATAAGGATTCACCTTTTCACCCACGCCTTCTTCCTCCGTTGCTTATCCATCTCCGCGCACTCGAGCTCCAGCGCCCAAGTTCGCGCATCTCATCTCAACCTTCTCCGACCATGTCCGGAGCGAGAGGCAAATGGTTGGCTTCCACCGTTAAGGAGGAGCACATCACAAAGCTGCGCAGCGCCGGATACCTTTCCAGCGACATCGCGCACCGGCTGCCCGACGAGGGGCAGCTCATCCCTACCCCCGGGCCCCATGAGAGGGTCGTTTTCCTTCCCCACTTCCTCCGCGGACTAGGCTTTCCACTTCACCCCTTTGTCCGGGGGCTCATGTTCTACTACGGCCTGGATTTCCATGATCTGGCGCCAAACTTCATCCTCAACATCTCGGCGTTTATCATCGTGTGCGAGGCCCTCCTCTGCATCCGCCCCACTTCGGCTTGTGGCTCAAGACCTTCAATGTCAAGCCGAAGGTAGTGAAGGGCACGCAGGCGGAGTGCGGAGGCGCCATGTTGGGCAAGATGCCCAACGTCCTCTGGTTCGAAGGGGCCTTTGTGGAATCCGTCAAGGGGTGGCAATCGGGGTGGTTCTATATCACCGAGCCGCGCGACCCTACGTGGGCGGCGACCCCCAAGTTCAGATCTGGTATCCCTACGCAGCTCACCTCCTGGAAAGAGAAGGGCTTGCTGTGGGGTAATTCAAAGGAGCTGACGGGACTCCAAGCCTGTATCCAGAAGCTCAGGCTTGTTGACGTGGTCCAGGTCATGCTCGTCCGCCGAATTCTCCCATGCCAAGAACGGGCATTCAATCTTTGGGAGTTCGATCCGGAACAGCACCAGGCATTGAGCGGGCTCTTCGACACGACGTACGAAGGCGCCTGGAGGGTTCTGTTTAAGGGCGCCGAAGCCCCCGCATCCGCGACGGAAGATCGCGGATTTCATTCGCAGCATCCAGCTGACGAGGTAAGTGATTCTACCCCTTCACGGGACACTTTATTGTTAATAGATTGATTCTGAGCGGGTTTCCATCTCCCTTTTCCTTTAACAGGAATGGATGAAGAAGGCCGAGCAGCTCATCTGCCCGGCTCCCATGCCAGAAGACCTAGTGGACGCCCGTCTAGCGGGGCTGCTAGTTCCGGCACCGCACGTGGTGCCGGAGAAGAAGGCCAAGAAGGTGGCCACGGGTACTCGAAAGAGTTCCCGTTTTCAGGTGTCCGATGACTCCGAGGCGGACTCCTCCCCCGAAGATGAGGAGGAGGAAGAAGACTCTCTCCCAGAGGAAGGAGAGAGGAAGAGGAAGGCTTCCCCAGCAGGGGAGGCCGAAGGGTCCAAGAGGGGGAGAACTATTCCCCCGGACAGCTCTGCCAACACCAACGTTGGCGGCGAAGAGTGGCCTTCAAGGGCCAGGCCTCCGGCGAGATCGTAAGTATCCGGATTCCTGAATGATTTGTAATTTCTTTTGTGTCACATAGTGTCCTTCTAATGCCGCATACTGCCCGCAGTCCGGCCGATGATGATCTCCCCGCTTCATCGAACGGGTCGTTGGCTCCGTCGGATGTGGATTCCATTCCGACTGCCTCCACCCCTCGCGCCGATGAGGACGCCGAGGTGGGATCCCAGAAAGGGACCCATCAGGAGGAGGCTCCGAAGGCGCCGCAAGGCAGCCTCCCGGACTTTGCGCCGGACTCCACGCCGGAACCTGCAGTGGTTCCGGAGTTCGGCAAGCGGCCCCTTCGCAAGAAGGGCAAGACCGTGACGCCGGCGGCCTCTGTCCAACCGGAGGCGCCGGACAACTTGCTGGAGGCACTCCAAGGTGCCTCCATTGAGGAAGAACACCGCACTGTTATGAGTGCGGTGATTCAGAAGGTTCAGCTCGCCAAGAGCGGGCTGACCGAAGCCTGCAGTAGCCTTCTAACAGGCTTTGAGGTAAGAAGTGAAAATTATGTAATGTAATACCGCATAGACAGTAGCCCCTGATGCTCGGTTCGGTGTTCGGAAAGAAAAGCCGAACTGAGGATCTAAAAAGATATACGCAGGGTTGCTAATAGATTATGTCAATATGGGTTTGCAGGCTGTGCTGCTGACCTCTGGCGCACTGACTGCGGAGGTTGGTGCATTAAAGCAAGATCTCGAGCGGTCCGAGCGAGAGCTCGGCCATGCCAAGAGGCAGCTCGAGGACAAAGAAGGTGAGTAGCACCACTTTGAATTTTTACCTTACAGAAAAGGATTTCGGTTGCAATAAAATTAACAAGGATAATATGGGTACTGCAGGGGCCACAAACGAGGTGGCAGCCCTGAAGGAGGCTGTGTCCACGGCTGAACGCAATGCGGCCGTGGAACGGGCAGAGCGAGAAAAGCAGGAGGCACGGGTGGCGGAGGTGCGGCAAGAGCTCCAGGCTCTCATGGAGAAGCATGAGAGTTTGGAGCGCGACTCAAAGACTCGAGAGTCCGAGCTTGCCTCGGCTCTTGAAAGTGCCAAGTCCGCCAAGGCCGAGGCCCGTAAGGCCCTTCAGGAAGTTGAGGATATGAAGAAAATAGCGGCGGGTAAGGCATTTTTCATGCAAAGCAAGCATGTTAATGTAAACTACCTGACACTTACCCGAATTCGGAGCTCTCTAGGGGCATTTGCAGATCTGCCTCGTAGTGTATCCGATGCTGCCGCATTCTACCGTGGCGAGGAGGGGAGCCCAACGGAGAAGGTCTTCTGGTCTCAGTACGTTGAGGCCGGCCATCCGGTGCCCCCCAGCGACCAGCTGAAGCAGCTGGTCGAGCTCCACAAGGTAGCTGAAGAGGCCATGAAGGGCCTTATAGTCCAGCTGTGGCCTGGATAGGCCATGCCTGGGAGCTACTTCGGCCTCGTGCGGCGGCTGGTGGATGCATGCCCCTGGGTGGATGTCATCAAGCGCTCCGCCTGTATTGAAGGTGCTCGGCGGGCCCTTGCCCGCGCAAAGGTGCACTGGGGCAGGCTGGATGCGGAGAGGCTTCTTACTGACCCGCCGCCAGCGGGCAAGGAGTATCGTACGCCCGAAATGTACTATAAGTCTGTCCTGAAGGGTGCCCGCAATATTACGAATGAGTGCCCGAGAGATGTAATTATTGAGTGAAACTCGCTATGTATTATCCTGTGCGCTGAAAAACTTTGTTCATATGCGCTACGCAACGCTTGTTTAATTTAAAATATTACCTTCTGTGCGGCCGTTTATAAAATCTGAGAGATGGCAAGTCGTTGGCTTCAGCCCCCAAGCCACGAGTGCTGGGGTGTTTGGGATAAACTTGAGCACTTTTGTTCCCATTTTTGGGTCCATCTAGGGAGGTGCTCAACACAACGAACAAGGCAACCGGACTTATAATGCTTGAACACTCTCACTTAGCCATAGAATTCTATAATTTTAAATTTCGGCGAAGCCCCTAGTATTCGGAAGACCGAATTCGGGGCGCTATCCACGCCTTCGTCGGACATTATCCGGTACTTCACTCAAAGCGGCATAGGTCTTTAGAGACCCGAAAAGACCTCTCGAACAGCGACCAGTCTCTCACCTTATCATGCCAGTCAGTTTTAGCTTTCTCCACTGAGGCGCTCGCCCAGCTCAACCGGGGCGCAATCGCAGTGGTTCTCCCAGTGCCACCTTAGCCGACAGAACGGAATGTAAGGCACCAAAACGTGGGAGCCGGGCAAACCCAACTATTGACCCAAGACATGATTCGGAGCCGATTCATATAATGCTATAAGTTCGGGGTGCCGCACTTGTGAAAGTGTTCGGACTTATCACACCATAATGCGGGGAACATAAGCCCCTGGTGTATTCGACCGTACCAAAATATACGGGTGCGAGATGTCATTAATGAACATATGTGTAAAGTAATGCAATAACAGGCAAAAAATGCTGCATTATTTATTTAAAGAGTTCTGCTATGAGTGCGGAATGATACAAATAGTGCGGTAAGCAAGGGATTGGACTAATCAAACATGTCCCCCTCCAGGGATGGGCTGTGTACTGGTGTATATAATCAAATTTAATGCTCGTAATGGAGACCACCTGAGTATTTATCGCAGTCTTCTTTCTTCCCTGGCTGTTGCATCGTGAATTCGGCGGGTTCACTGCCGTACAGGGCCTCTGGTGAACGGAGTCCTGTGTACACAAAGAAAGAAAATAATAACAAAAAGGAGTGACACACTTGTGAGCCCCTGGTGTGGTCGAGCCGCACTCTGGGTCTGTTGTGGTCGTGCCCCTTCCCCTAGGCCCATGGTATCTCCAGAGCGTAATGATGTACGCGGAGGGTAGTTCTTGCAATTATGCAGGGGCTGGGGTTGGGGCCGTATTGCTACGCGTGCTCGGATCGTGCCAGGTGGTCTTGGTTGATGTTGCTTCGCGCGCGTTTGGCCGTATCCGGCCTTTTAACAGCCGGACTCGAAAATTGCCTTAAAAGGCTGCTCTGTACTTCTGCCGCGAGAGCCGTTGTGTGTTCCTCCGTTCGGAGGGAGCGTTCCATATTTCCGTTGACCGTGATGACTCCACGAGAGCATGGCATCTTGAGCTTGAGGTATGCGTAATGCGGCACCGCGTTGAACTTTGCAAACGCGGTTCGTCCGAGCAGAGCGTGATAGCCGCTGCGGAACGGGACTATGTCGAAGATTAACTCCTCGCTCCGGAAATTGTCCGGGGATCCGAAGACCACTTCCAGTGTGACTGAGCCTGTACAATTGGCCTCAACACCTGGTATGACGCCTTTAAAGGTCGTCTTTGTAGGTTTAATCCTTGAGGGGTCTATGCCCATCTTGCGCACTGTATCATGATAAAGCAGGTTCAGGCTACTGCTGCCGTCCATCAGGACTCTCGTGAGGTGAAATCCATCGATGATTGGGTCTAAAACCAATGCGGGGAATCTGCCATGGCGGATACTGGTCGGATGATCTCTTCGATCGAAAGTGATCGGGCAAGAGGACCATGGATTGAACTTCGGGGCGACTGGCTCCATCGCATATATGTCCCTTACTGCACGCTTCCGCTCCCTCTTGGGTATATGGGTTGCGTATATCATGTTCACCGTCCGCACTTGTGGGGGGAAACCCTTCTGTCCTCTATTGTTCGGCGGTCGGGTCTCTTCCTCGTCGTCGCTGTGCAACCCCTTGTCATTGTTTTCGGCAATTAACTTGCCTGCCTGCTTGAATACCCAACAATCTCTGTTGGTGTGATTAGCTGGCTTTTCGGGGGTGCCATGTATCTGGCATAAGCGGTCGAGTATTCGGTCCAAATTGGACGGATCCGGAGTGGTTCTTTTGAATGGCTTCTTCCGCTGACTGGGTTTAGAGCCTCGGAATCCGGCGTTGACTGCCGTATCCTCCTTGTCGTCGCCGTTAATGCGGCGTTTATTTTTGCTTCGACGCGACCTGCCATTGTGGTCCTTGGTATCCGGACTGCCAGGATTTTTACTAAGGTTGTTGCTGCGAGCTAGCCAGCTGTCCTCTCCCGCACATAAGCGGGTCATTAGAGATGTGAGGGCTGCCATGGATTTCGGCTTTTCCTGTCCTAGGTGCCGGGCTAGCCACTCATCGCGGATGTTATGTTTGAAGGCTGCGAGGGCCTCTGCATCCGGACAGTTGATGATTTGATTTTTCTTTGTTAAGAACCGTGTCCAGAACCGTCTGGCCGATTCGTCTGGCTCCTGAATTATGTGGATTAGGTCATCGGCGTCTGGTGGTCGCACATATGTACCCTGGAAGTTGTCGAGGAATGCGGCTTCCAGGTCTTCCCAACACCCAATTGACTCTGCGGGCAAGCTGCTAAGCCAATGCCAAGCTGGTCCTTTAAGCTTGAGTGGGAGATACTTGATGGCGTGGAGATCATCGCCGCGGGCCATATGGATGTGAAGGAGATAATCTTCGATCCAAACCGCGGGGTCTGTTGTGCCATCGTAGGATTCAATGCTTACGGGTTTAAACCCTTCAGGGATTTGATGATCCATTACTTCGTCAGTGAAGCATAGCGGGTGTGCGACGCCTCTATAATGAGCAATATCACGACGTAGCTCGAGTGAGCGTTGTCTGCTGTGTTCGGCCCGGCCGGAGTTATTGTATCCGGCGCGACGGTATTCGTCGTGGGTTGGGGGGCGCCCACGTGATCCATAGATGGATCTGGATTGCCTTGCTTTGTCCTCCAATATATCTCGCAAGTCCGGCGTGTTCCCTCTTGGCTTCGTACTTTTGGAGCGATGCCGGGGTACAGTCTTGGTGGAGGGCCTAGATGCCTCTCTGTCGCGACCACGGGGTGGTCGGTCAACCGTATTGTGCGCTGGTGATGAAGGTATGTATGCTTCCTCCTCTAATCGGGGGAGCAACTTGCGTTTTGGGTAGATTTTGGAGGGGCGTTCGAGTTCGTACTCTTCGGCCACGAGGATCTCGGTCCATCGATCGGCCAGCAGGTCCTGATCAGCTTGAAGCTGCTGCTGCTTTTTCTTTAGGCTATTTTGTTGGAAATATGCCCGAGAGGCAATAATAAATTAGTTATTATTATATTTCCTTGTTCATGATAATCGTTTATTATCCATGCTATAATTGTATTGACAGGAAACTCAGATACATGTGTGGGTACATAGACAACACCATGTCCCTAGTAAGCCTCTAGTTGACTAGCTCGTTGATCAATAGATGGTTACGGTTTCCTGACCATGGACATTGGATGTCGTTGATATCGGGATCACATCATTAGGAGAATGATGTGATGGACAAGACCCAATCTTAAGCCTAGCACAGAGATCGTGTAGTTCGTATGCTAAAGCTTTTCTAATGTCAAGTATCTTTTCCTTAGACCATGAGATTGTGCAACTCCCGGATACCGTAGGAATGCTTTGGGTGTACCAAACGTCACAACATAACTGGGTGGCTATAAAGGTGCACTACAGGTATCTCCGAAAGTGTCTGTTGGGTTGGCACGAATCAAGACTGGGATTTGTCACTCCGTGTGACGGAGAGGTGTCTCTGGGCCTACTCGGTAGGACATCATGATAATGTGCACAATGTGATCAAAGAGTTGATCGCGGGATGATGTGTTACGGAACGAGTAAAGAGACTTGCCGGTAACGAGATTGAACAAGGTATCGGTATACCGACGATCGAATCTCGGGCAAGTACAATACCGCTAGACAAAGGGAATTGTGTACGGGATTGATTGAGTCCTTGACATTGTGGTTCATCCGATGAGATCATCGTGGAACATGTGGGAGCCAACATGGGTATCCAGATCCCGCTGTTGGTTATTGACCGGAGAACGTCTCGGTCATGTCTACATGTCTCCCGAACCCGTAGGGTCTACACACTTAAGGTTCGATGATGCTAGGGTTATAAAGGAAGTTTGTATGTGGTTACCGAATGTTGTTCGGAGTCCCGGATGAGATCCCAGACGTCACGAGGAATTCCGGAATGGTCCATAGGTAAAGATTTATATATGGGAAGTCCTATTTTGGCCACCGGAAAATGTTCGGGATTTTTCGGTATTGTACCGGGAAGGTTCTAGAAGGTTCCGGAGTGGGGCCCACCTGCATGGGGGGACCCACATGAACGTGGGTAGTGGGGTAAAGGCCCCACACCCTTGGTCAAGGCGCACCAAGATCCCCCCTTAGAAGGAATAAGATCATATCCAGAAGGGATAAGATCAAGATCCCTAAAAAGGGGGGATAACAATCGGTGGGGAAGGAAATGATGGGATTTCTTTCCTCCCACCTTGGCCAACGCCCCAATGGACTTGGAGGGCAAGAAACCAGCCCCTCCACCCCTATATAAAGTGGGGAGGCGCATGGGAGCTACACACGAAGTTCTGGCGCAGCCCTCCCCCTCTCCCAAGTCCTCCTCCTCTCCCGCGGTGCTTGGCGAAGCCCTGCAGGATTGCCACGCTCCTCCACCACCACCACGCCGTCGTGCTGCTGCTGGATGGAGTCTTCCTCAACCTCTCCCTCTCTCCTTGCTGGATCAAGGCATTAGAGACGTCACCGGGCTGTACGTGTGTTGAACGCAGAGGTGCCGTCCGTTTGGCACTAGGATCTCCGGTGATTTGGATCACGACGAGTACGACTCCTTCAACCCCGTTCTCTTGAACGCTTCCGCTTAGCGATCTACAAGGGTATGTAGATGCACTCTCCTTACCCTCGTTGCTAGTCTCTCCATGGATAGATCTTGGTGACTCGTAGGAAAATTTTGAATTTCTGCCACGTTCCCCAACAGTGGCATCATGAGCTAGGTCTATTGCGTAGATTCTTTGCACGAGTAGAACACAAAGTAGTTGTGGGCGTTGCTGTTGTTCAATATGCTTACCGTTACTAGTCCAATCTTGATTCGACGGCATCGTGGGATGAAGCGGCCCGGACCGACCTTACACGTAATCTTACGTGAGACAGGTTCCACCGATTGACATGCACTTGTTGCATAAGGTGGCTAGCGGGTGCCAGTCTCTCCCACTTTAGTCGGATCGGATTCGATGAAAAGGGTCCTTATGAAGGGTAAATGGCAATTGACATATCTTTTTTTTGAGCATCAGTACAGACACAAGCGCTCATATACACGCGCATACACTCACCCCTATGAACGCACACACGCACACCCTACCCCTATGAGCACCTCCGAGAGACTGAGCCGGCATATCATCTTGAGATTTACGAAGTCACCATAGGCGCCTCGTCATCGACGGGAACGTGTTTAGCAATTGACATATCACGTTGTGGTTTTTGCGTAGGTAAGAAACATTCTTGCTAGAAACCCATAGCAAGCCACGTAAAACATGCAAACAACAATTAGAGGACGTCTAACTTGTTTTTGCAGGGTATGCTATGTGATGTGATATGGCCAAGAAGAATGTGATGAATGATATGTGATGTATGAGATTGATCATGTTCTTGTAATAGGAATCACGACTTGCATGTCGATGAGTATGACAACCGGCAGGAGCCATAGGAGTTGTCTTTATTTTTGTATGACCTGCGTGTCATTGAAGAACGCCATGTAAATTAGTTTACTTTATTGCTAAACACGTTAGCCATAGAAGTAGAAGTAGTCGTTGGCGTGACAACTTCATGAAGACACGATGATGGAGATCATGATGATGGAGATCATGGTGTCATGCCGGTGACAAGATGATCATGGAGCCCCGAAGATGGAGATCAATGGAGCTATATGATATTGGCCATATAATGTCACTACTATATAATTGCATGTGATGTTTATTATGTTTATGCATCTTGTTTACTTAGAACGACGGTAGTAAATAAGATGATCCCTTACAACAATTTCAAGAAGTGTTCTGCCCTAACTGTGCACCGTTGCTAAAGTTCGTCATTTCGAAGCACCACGTGATGATCGGGTGTGATAGATCCTTACGTTCACATACAACGGGTGTAAGACAATTTTACACATGCAAAACACTTAGGGTTAACTTGACGAGCCTAGCATGTACAGACATGGCCTCGGAACACAGAGACCGAAAGGTCGAGCATGAGTCGTATAGTAGATACGATCAACATGAAGATGTTCACCGATGATGACTAGTCCGTCTCACGTGATGATCGGACACAGCCTAGTTGACTCGGATCATGTAATCACTTAGATGACTAGAGGGATGTCTATCTGAGTGGGAGTTCATAAGATGAACTTAATTATCCTGAACATAGTCAAAAGATCTTTGCAAATTATGTCGTAATCTCGCGGTTTAGTTCCACTGTTTAGATATGTTCCTAGAGAAAATATAGTTGAAAGTTGACAGTAGCGATTATGCGGATAGTAGAAAGCTTATGTCCTTAATGCACCGCTCAGTGTGCTGAACCCCAAACACCGTTTGTGGATGTTGCGAACATCGGACATACACGTTTTGATAACTACGTGATAGTTCAGTTAAACGGTTTAGAGTTGAGGCACCAAAGATGTTTTCGAAACGTTGCGGAACATATGAAATGTTTCGAGGGCTGAAATTGGGATTTCAGGCTCGTGCCCACGTCAAGAGGTATGAGACCTCCGACGATTTTCTTAGCCTACAAACTAAGGGAGAAAAGCTCAATCATTGAGCTTGTGCTCAGATTGTCTGAGTGCAACAATCACTTGAATCGAATGGGAGTTGATCTTCCAGATGAGATAGTGATGTTTCTCCAAAGTAATTGCCACCAAGATGCTAGAGCTTCGTGATGAACTATAACATATCAGGGATAGATATGATGATCCTTGAGGTATTCATGATGTTTGACACCGCGAAAGTAGAAATTAAGAAGGAGCATCAATTGTTGATGGTTGGTGAAACCACTAGTTTCAAGAAGGGCAAGGGCAAGAAGGGATACTTCATGAAACGGCAAATCAGCTGCTGCTCTAGTGAAGAAACCCAAGGTTGAACCCAAACCCGAGACTAAGTGCTTCTGTAATAAGGGGAACAACCACTGGAGCAGAATTACCCTAAATACTTGGTAGATAAGAAGGCTGGCAAGGTCGATAGAAGTATATAGGATATACATTATGTTAATGTGTACTTTACTAGTACTCCTAGTAGCACCAGGGTATAAGATACCGGTTTGGTTACTAAGTATTAGTAACTCGAAATAAAAGAGCTACGGAATAAACGGAGACTAGCTAAAGGTGAGCTGACGATATGTGTTGGAAGTGTTTCCAAGTTAGATATGATCAAACATCGCACGCTCCCTCTACCATCAAGATTAGTATTAAACCTGAATAATTGTCATTTGGTGTTTGCGTTGAGCATAGACATGATTGGATTATGTCTATCGCAATACGGTTATTCATTTAAGGAGAATAATGGTTACTCTATTTTGAATAATACCTTCAATGGTCTTGCACCTAAAGGAATGGTTTATTGAATCTTAATCGTAGTGATACACATTTTCATGCCAAAAGATATAAGATAGTAATGATAGTGCCACTTACTTGTGGCACTGCCATGTAAGTCATATTGGTATAAAACGCATGAAGAAGCTCCATATTGATGGATCTTTGGACTCACTCGTTTTTGAAAAGTTTGAGACATGCGAACCATGTCTATTGGTGTATACGCATGAAGAAACTCCATGCAGATGGATCGTTTCGACTCACTTGATTTTGAATCACTTGAGATATGCAAATCATACCACATGGGCAAGATGACTGAAAAGCCTCGTTTTCAGTAAGATGGAACAAGATAGCAACTTGTTGGAAGTAACACATTTTGATATGTGCAGTCCAATGAGTGCTGAGGGATGCAGTGAATATCGTTATGTTCTTACTTCACAGATGATTCGAGTAGATGTTGAGTATATTTACTTGATGAAACACAAGTCTGAATTATTGAATGGTTCAAGTAATTTCAGAGTGAAGTTGAAGATCATCGTGACAAGAGGATAAAATGTCTATGATATGATCATAGAGATGAGTATCTGAGTTACGAGCTTTGGCACGCAATTAAGACATTGTGGAAATTGTTTCACAATTAATACCGCCTGGAACACCATAGTTTGATGGTGTGTCCGAACATCATAGTTGCACCCTATTGGATATGGTGCGTACCATGATGTCTCTTATCAAATTACCACTATCGTTTATGGGTTAGGCATTAGAGACAACCACATTCACTTTAAATAAGGAACCATGTAATTCTGTTGAGATGACACCGTATACTATGGTTTAGAGAAACCTAAGCTGTCATTTCTTAAAGGTTTGGGGCTGCGACACTTATGTGAAAAAGTTTCAGGTTGATAAGCTCGAACCCAAAGCGGATAAAATGCATCTTCATAGGACACCCAAAACAGTTGGGTATACCTCCTAATTCAGATCCGAAAGCAATAGGGATTGTTTCTTGAATCGGGTCCTTTCTCGAGGAAAAGTTTGTCTCGGAAACTTGAGTGGGAGCATGATAGAGACTTGATGAGGTTATTGAACCGTCACTTCAACAAGTGTGTAGCAGGGCACAGGAAGTTGTTCCTGTGGCGCCTACACCAATTGAAGTAGAAGCTTATGATAGTGATCATGAAGTTTTGGATCAAGTCACTACCGTACCTCGTATGGTGAAAAGGATGCGTACTACTTCAGAGTGGTACAGTAATCCTATCTTGAAGGTCATGTTGCTAGACAACAATGAACCTACGAGCTATGGAGAAGCGATGGTAGGCCCAAATTCCGACAAATGGTTAGAAGCCATGAAATCCGAGATAGGATCCATGTATCAGAACAAAGCATGGACTTTGGTGGACTTGCCCGATGATCGGCAAGCCATTGAGATAAATGGATCTTTAAGAAGAAGACGGACGTGGACGGTAATGTCACCGTCTATGAAGCTCGACTTGTGGCGAAGAGTTTTTCACAAGTTCAAGGAGTTGACTACGATGAGATTTTCTCATCCATAGCGATGCTTAAGTCCGTCGGAATCATGTTAGCATTAGCTGCATTTATGAAATCTGGCAGATGGATGTCAAAACAAGTTTCCTTACCAGTTTTCGTAAGGAAAGGTTGTATGTGATACAATCAGAAAGATTTTGTCGATCCCAAGGATGCTAAAAGGTATGCTAGCTCCAGCGATCCTTCCATGGACTGGAGTAAGCATCTCGGAGTTGGAATATGCACTTTGATAAGATGATCAAAGATTTTGGGTTTATACAAAGTTTATGATAAACTTGTATTTCCAAATAATTGAGTGGGAGCACTATAGAATTTCTGATGAGTATATGTTATTGACATGTTGTTGATCAGAAATGATGTAGAATTTCTGGAAAGCATATAGGGTTATTTGAAAAGTGTTTTTCAATAGAAAACCTGGATTAAGCTACTTGAACATTGAGCATCAAGATCTATGAGTAGATCAAAAATGCTAAATGGTACTTTCAAATGAGCAATACCTTGACATGATCTTGAAGGTGTTCAAGATGGATCAGTCAAAGAAGGAGTTCTTGCCTGAGTTGTAAGGTATGAAGTTAAGAGTTAAAGCTCGACCACGGCAGAAGAGAGAGAAAGGACGAAGGTCGTCCCCTATGCTTCAGACGTAGGCTCTATAGTATGCTATGCTGTGTACCGCACCAGAAGTGTGCCTTGCCATGAGTCAATCAAGGGGAACAAGAATGATCCAGGAATGGATCATTGGACAGCGGTCAATATTGTCCTTGGAGTAAATAAGGACATGTTTCTCGATTATGGAGGTGATAAAGAGTTCGGCGTAAAGGATTACATCGATGCAAGCTTTAACACCTATCCGAGTGACTCTGAGTAGCAAACCGGATACGTATAGTGGAGCAACCATTTGGAATAGCTCCAAGTGGAGTGTGGAAGCAGCATTTGCAATATGACCTAGAGATTTGCAAAGTACATACAGATCTGAATGTTGCAGACCCGTTGACTAAAACCTCTCTCACAAGCAAAACATGACCAAACCCCAGAACTCATTGAGTCTTAATCACATGATGATGTGAACTAGTTTAATGACACTAGTAAACTCTTTGGATGTTGGTCACATGGTGATGTGACGTGTGAGTGTTAATCACATGGCGATGTGAACTAGATTATTGACTCTAGTGCAAGTGGGAGACTATTGGAAATATGCCCTAGAGGCAATAATAAATTAGTTATTATTATATTTCCTTGTTCATGATAATCGTTTATTATCCATGCTATAATTGTATTGATAGGAAACTCAGATACATGTGTGGGTACATAGACAACGCCATGTCCCTAGTAAGCCTCTAGTTGACTAGCTCGTTGATCAATAGATGGTTACGGTTTCCTGACCATGGACATTGGATGTCGTTGATATCGGGATCACATCATTAGGAGAATGATGTGATGGACAAGACCCAATCCTAAGCCTAGCACAGAGATCGTGTAGTTCGTATGCTAAAGCTTTTCTAATGTCAAGTATCTTTTCCTTAGACCATGAGATTGTGCAACTCCCGGATACCGTAGGAATGCTTTGGGTGTACCAAACGTCACAACGTAACTGGGTGGCTATAAAGGTGCACTACAGGTATCTCCGAAAGTGTCTGTTGGGTTGGCACGAATCGAGACTAGGATTTGTCACTCCGTGTGACGGAGAGGTGTCTCTGGGCCCACTTGGTAGGACATCATCATAATGTGCACAATGTGATCAAAGAGTTGATCGCGGGATGATGTGTTACGGAACAAGTAAAGAGACTTGCCGGTAACGAGATTGAACAAGGTATCGGTATACCGACGATCGAATCTCGGGCAAGTACAATACCGCTAGACAAAGGGAATTGTATACGGGATTGATTGAGTCCTTGACATCGTGGTTCATCCGATGAGATCATCATGGAACATGTGGGAGCCAACATGGGTATCCAGATCCCACTGTTGGTTATTGACCGGAGAACGTCTCGGTCATGTCTACATGTCTCCCGAACCCGTAGGGTATACACACTTAAGGTTCGATGATGCTAGGGTTATAAAGGAAGTTTGTACGTGGTTACCGAATGTTGTTCGGAGTCCCGGATGAGATCCCGGACGTCACGAGGAGTTCCGGAATGGTCCGGAGGTAAAGATTTATATATGGGAAGTCCTATTTTGGCCACCAAAAAATGTTCGGGATTTTTCGGTATTGTACCGGGAAGGTTCTAGAAGGTTCCGGAGTGGGGCCCACCTGCATGGGGGGACCCACATGAACGTGGGTAGTGGGGTAAAGGCCCCACACCCCTGGTCAGGGCGCACCAAGCTCCCCCCTTAGAAGGAATAAGATCATATCCAGAAGGGATAAGATCAAGATCCCTAAAAAGGGGGGATAACAATCGGTGGGTAAGGAAATGATGGGATTTCTTTCCTCCCACCTTGGCCAACGCCCCAATGGACTTGGAGGGCAAGAAACCAGCCCCTCCACCCCTATATAAAGTGGGAAGGCGCATGGGAGCTACACATGAAGTTCTGGCGCAGCCCTCCCCCTCTCCCAAGTCCTCCTCCTCTCCCGCGGTGCTTGGCGAAGCCCTGTAGGATTGCCACGCTCCTCCACCACCACCACGCCATCGTGCTGCTGCTGGATGGAGTCTTCCTCAACCTCTCCCTCTCTCCTTGCTGGATCAAGGCATGGGAGACGTCACCGGGCTGTACGTGTGTTGAACGCGGAGGTGCCGTCCGTTCGGCACTAGGATCTCCGGTGATTTGGATCACGACGAGTACGACTCCTTCAACCCCGTTCTCTTGAATGCTTCCGCTTAGCGATCTACAAGGGTATGTAGATGCACTCTCCTTCCCCTCGTTGCTAGTCTCTCCATGGATAGATCTTGGTGACTCGTAGGAAAATTTTGAATTTCTGCTACGTTCCCCAACATATTTGCCGTGGCGATAAGCCTGTGTTTAAAACGCTCTTGTTCGATGGGATCCTCGGGCACGACGAATTTGTCATCGTTGAGGCTTGCCTCGTCTTCGGAGGGAGGTATATAATTATCATCCTCGACCTCTTCATCTGCCGCTCTCTCTTGAGGGCTTGCTTCTGCATCCTCCTGCGCTGATTCTAGCTGGAGGGGATTGTCTTCGGCACTTTCTGGGGTATTATTATCTCCTGTGCCTGAATCTCCATTCTTGCTGTGGCGGGATTTAGAGCGGCACCGCTGACATCGTTGCTTGGGCTGTTTCTTTAAGGGATCTGCCTCCGCTGCTTCTTCGCCGTCCCCTCTTTTGGGGTGTCCACCATGTATATGTCATATGACGAGGTGGTCTTCCAGTGCCCTGTAGGCGCTGGTTCTTGTTTGTCTCCGGCGTCGTCGTCCATACCGTCGATGTCTTCGGAGTCGTAGTCTAGCATGTCTGTTAGATCGTCGACAGTGGCTACAAAGTGGGTGGTGGGTGGGCCTTGAATTTCTTCATCGTCCGTATCCCAACCGTCCTGGCCATAGTCCGGTCAGGTCTCTCCGGATAGCGAGAGATGTTTCAGCGAATTTAGGATGTCGCCAAAGGGCGAGTGTTGGAAGATGTCCGCGGCGGTGAACTCCATGACCGGCACCCAATCAGATTCGATTGGCAGGGGTGCGGGAGGCTCGGAGTCCAGCAGGGATTCCGGCACCTCGGAGTCACGAGCTTCGCAAGGGACAAGGTTAGTGTTCGGCTCCATCGCTGTTGAAGTTGCAGCCCCCGAGGCGGTGTCCAGCCACCGGTCCTCGATCTGGGCGATCGGCTCCGGACTAAGGGCCGGAGCAGATTCGTGTGCGGCCACCAAGGCACCGTCCGGCGGCAGAGCTAGATCATGCCCATCGTGACAGTCCGGCATGCTCGGCTGTGGCTCGAGCCCGTCGAAGATCAAGTCCCCGCGGATGTCGGCTGTGAAGTTTAGGCTTCCGAACCTGACCTGACGGCCAGGGGCATAGCTTTCGATCTGCTCCAGATGGCCAAGTGAATTAGCCCGCAGTGCGAAGCTGCCGAATACGAAGATCTGTCCGGGGAGAAAAGTCTCACCCTGGACAGCGTTGTTGTTGATTGAAGAAGCCATCGAGCCTATCGGCGACGACACAGAGGAACTCTCAATGAAAGCACCAATGTCGGTGTCAAAACCGGCAGATCTCGGGTAGGGGGTTCTGAACTGTGCGTCTAGGCGGATGGTAACAGGACACAAGGGACATGATATTTTACCTAGGTTCGGGCCCTCTTGATGGAGGTAAAACCCTACGTCCTGCTTGATTAATATTGATGATATGGGTAGTACAAGAGTGGATCTACCACGAGATCAAGGAGGCTAAACCCTAGAAGCTAGCCTACGGTATGATTGTTGTAATGTATGTTGTGTCCTACGGACTAAAGCCCTCCGGTTTATATAGACACCGGAGAGGGCTAGGGTTACACAGAGTCGGTTACAATGGTAGGAGATCTACATATCCGTATCGCCAAGCTTGCCTTCCACGCCAAGGAAAGTCCCATCCAGACACGGGACGGAGTCTTCAATCTTGTATCTTCGTAGTCTTGGAGTCTGGCGGACGATGATAGTCCGGCTGTCCGGACACCCCCTAGTCCAGGACTCCCTCATCAGCCATTTGCAAATTTTGGAACCAGTTGATGAAATTGGGTCGAAGATCATGTTGATAGGGGCCATAGATATTAGTGAGGGTCCAGATCTCCCCAGACTTCTTGGAGGTGAATTCAATGGTGATAGAGTAGTCATTTTTAAGAATGGTGTGTCCTGAGAAGAAATGATCGTTCCAAACCACAAGGAGACCACCGGATGCCCCCACGGAAGGTAGATAATCAAACTTGGAAAGATATTTGGGACATAAATTCTTTAAGTATTGACTATCAAGATGTTCTCTTTTGGTTTCTTGCAGACACAGAATAGAACAAGCAGACTCCTCAATTTTACTGGATAAAGCAGACCATTTCTTATCATCATTCAGACCTCTAATGTAACAATTTAACACATTCCAGGAGGTACTCATAGTGCAAAAGGTGTGAACTGAAAATAGTAAGCAAGACCAGGTACATCAAGTAGTGATGCCAGTACAATAAGTTCTCTGACCAACAGTTCTTGTCAAAACAAAAGATACCAGCCCAACAACTAATAGCTAACTTTAGAACAGACACAATCCTATAACTAGGTGCTGTCCTGGTGCTTAGTAGCATTCCTGAGCGAGGTAGGGGAGTCCTTGGAGGAATTTGCTTTCTGCTTCTTATTACCCTTGGGGGGTAAGTTCACCTTTGCTTCTCCCATAGCATTGACCTTGCAAAAAGAGGAGGAAAGATTTTTGATTACTTTCTTAGGTACCAGTGGAGGAAGGGAGTGACATGCCAGACAATTCTTATCCACACAGACTTTACTTTTGTAACCTTTATTGAGCTGTTGCAGTCTACAACTTCGTCTTACCTCTGTTTCCACCAGTGGCAGTTTATCTTTCCTTTTCTTATTCCTGACCAAAGCAGAAGTTGAGGAAGCAGATTGTCCTTCTGAAGCCTTGCAAGTAGGAGTTGCCAAATTATCTTGATCCACTTCAATGGAAGTACTCTGTTGAGACATGCAGGTAAGAGAGGAAGAATCAGGGCAAGTGTCTGGTATAGCAAATGGTTTGAGGATCTTAGAGTCAGAGCCCCTGATGATATAGTTCCAAACTTGGGATGTGATAAACTTTTTGGCCCAGTCAAATTTATCTGGAGATAAAAGAGCAACAGATAGGAAATTTACCCACTCTATAGGTACCTGGATGACTTGCTTGCTGTCTCTAGTGGGTTTAAAGTGCTTATTCCAAATATCTGCCCCTTCTTCCCCAAGTAATGTAGAGTCTGATTCTCTTGCAACAGCTAAAATCCTCTCCTTTTCCATGATCACAGGATCTACATTGTCTTCTGAGAGATGTACAAAACCAACTAACAAGTTTTGATTAACCTCAGCATAATGGGGGTGTGGAAAACCAGGAGGAGCCGAAAGATCAGAGGAAGAGCTCTCACCTAAAGTCTGATTGTTAGGAGCTGGAATGTTGCCACTAGAATCCCTAAAATGAAGAGCATGGTCTGCATATGTCTCTTTTGTAAGTACAGTATCTGCCATGATCGCAGGGCCAGCAGTCTCCTGTAAATTCAGAGCTTGAACTGCACTGTGTTGTTTAGCAGAATCAACAGGAGTAATGTAAGCCTGTAATTCTTGAACCATAGGGTCATAATCAATAAT
This sequence comes from Triticum timopheevii, assembly GCA_963921465.1. Classification (NCBI taxonomy): domain Eukaryota; kingdom Viridiplantae; phylum Streptophyta; class Magnoliopsida; order Poales; family Poaceae; genus Triticum; species Triticum timopheevii. Next base: position 174,155,747 of record OY997264.1, on the reverse strand, counting down.
ATCCTCCTGAGCATGGTGGGCCAAAATTGCATCCAGGTGAGCATCAAATAGTGGAGGCAGGGCCACTAGAGGACCAGGCTGGGCCACTAGTTGTGGGTCTTCAGGTATCAGATGCTGAGGTTGGAGATGGGCTTCCAGCAAGTTCAAATCTGGCAGGACATTCACATTGGGCCCCAAAGGCCCATTAGCAGATTCAACTGAAGGGGCACTGCTGTTAGAAGGAGCCAGAGAGAGGGTGATACTACTGTTGTCCTCTGCTGCTTGTGCTTGCTGAACTGCTAGAGCTTCATTATCATTCAATGGTGCCATCAAATCTTGTAGTTCCATGAATTCACCAGGGTGATTTTCAAAATCCATCTGAGCATTGTTTTGTGGCAGGGCCCAGTGTCCCCATCCAGGTAGACCCTCCTCTGCATCTTCCATTTCATTATCTTCATGAGGACCAGGCTGGACCAGAGCAAGCTGAAGCTGAGGCTGGTTAGCATCTTGATTGAGGTCTGGAATGTGGTGCTGATGCACATCATCATGTTCATGGTGCTGAAGAGGCCCTAAGAAATGATTATGCTGGTTTGCATGAAAATGTTCCTGGGGTGGAATAGGGTGAGGGTTACCATCTGGCGGGATAGGATCCTCATCTGGTGCCTCAGCCCCAAGCATATGCTGCTGCAAAATTACAATTGGCACAGTCTCTGATTCAGTCAGAAAGCCATCCCCTTCTCCAACTACCACACTCGCCGGAATATCTCTGAGTTCTTCTACTCGAACTTTCACCAGCAAATTAGCTCTAGTACTTTTAACTCTATCCCAGTGAACAAGTTTGCCAAAGCTCCGGACTGCATTAGCAATCTCATGCATGCATTGTCTGTCAAAAGGGAAACCGCAAAGCAGGATCCAAACCTCTCTATTAAGCACCAGTCTCCTCCAATTCATCCCTTCATTGTGCTTCTGAAAGATCACGTGCACATCTGTGAATGGGTGTGGATTATCTCGGAGTAGAGTGTCTCTGTCAAACACACTGTCGAGCTTGATGTATGCTTGACTAAACGGGCATGGAGTGATTTCGGAGAAACCTATATGCTTGATATCAGTGAGGAATTCTGATAGTACCTCTCTGATATTGTTGAAAGCCACGGGCAGATTCGGCATGGGGACAATGGTCGCAATAACCCATTCCTCATGAGTTCTTTTGACCGCACCGGCGACCATACGAGCCCGAGCTGGCCTCCCTTCCACATTGATGATCTGGTGATTAGGGGGTATGAATGGGGCTGGGTTGAAAGGGAAGTTCGCCATTGTGCTGCTGGATGGTGGGGGGATGATGATGCTGGCCGGAGAGATGGGTGGGCGGCGCAAGGTAGTAGAAGCAGGGGGTCGTGGGATTATGGAAACTGGGGCGGCGTGGTAATGGGGTACACCAACCAGGAGAGGTGTAGCAGAGGCAAGCGCTTGATGACTGCCAGGATTAGTGGCAGGGGCGGTGGGTCTGGTCTTGTCAATCGCGGGAAGCGAGCCGGTCACGCGCTGTTCAACGCACGATGGTGAACTCCAGGCGTTAGGCTGGGCTCCGGGCTGGATCTGGGTATTCGTTGGGTTGGCATGATTGAAACAATCTTTGGCGATATGGCCCCAACGCTTACAGGCCCTACATTTGATACGATTTTGGCAGGCCGGTCTGGAGTGGCCCGTGAGAAGGCACCGGACGCAGTAAAGAGCCGAGTTATTGGGCCCCGGAGGATATGGGCCCGCTGCGGGATCAGAGGGATTTTTGAATTGAGTAGTAACCGCCACTTTATTGCCCTGAGATGAATGCCTGGGCCTATGATCATGCTTTTGACTGTTCACTGTGGATGACTAGTCCGAATCGGACTCTTGGATGAATGTGTTGGCTGACGTGATTTGAAGTGGGCAGGAGTGGTTACCGCTTGGGCATAGGATTTGCTAGGATGATTTCGAAAGACGTGAGTCCATTCATCTTCCTTGTCTTGCAGGTATAGATCAAGCTCATATGAGGAATTTGGACCTCCATCCTCAAACAATAGAAAGTTGAGATTGAACAATGAATTAGCGATGTTACCCCCCTTGATAATAGTGAAACCCACCTCTTTAGAGGAGACGGAAAATTTGAAGGACCAATTTTGGAGCTGATGAACGTTGAACAAGGAAGCCCGTCCTCCAAAGCAGGATAAGAGAATGGTACTTACAGATTCAACCGAGAGTTTGATCTTGGATCTGGTGAATTCTGCAACCAGATGAAATACTTCCATGTCTTGATCCGGCAGGGCATTTGTACGTACCCCCCATTTCCTCCATACCTCCTCTTCAAAAGCTTGTCCCTTGTCAAAAGTGAGGTCGGAGAGGGACATGATGATGGTCGTCTAGGGACAGTGATGCCGACGGCGAAGAGAAGAGGAAGATCCAGAAGACGGTGGCAAGTTTTGGTGGCTGCCGGGGCCGGAGTGGCCATCGGCGTGGGAGCGGAGCGGAGGCTAGGCTAGGCTAGGCTAGGCTAGGCTAGGCAGAGCGGAACGGTGTCCCTGTCTAGATCTCTCTCAAACGGACTGTTTGTTGTTATTATAGAGAAACATTTATCCATTGATTTCTATTATACACTTTTCTTTCTTTTGAAATCCAAGTATCCTCGATTTCGACAATGGAGCTGCTTCATGGCTCTACTTTTCCCTTTTGACATAGTAGTACCATGCTTGAATTTAGTTCCCCTTTTTAGCATGCATTTATTTTCTTTTAGGAGAATTCAATTCCTCATATATGCCTACGTGATGTATATCAGATCTTCTGCCATCTGGATACCTATTTTGTAGCATGTTGGTTTAATTATGAATACTTGTTTCATACATGTCTGTCATGCGAAGTTTCTTGAAATAGCACAGACTATTTTCCCAAATATGTTTCACAAAAAATGCCATTTGGTAACATTAATTAGAATAGTTTTCGTGTTGCTTCTTATCTCAAACATGAAAATGTTTTAAATCTACGTAACCCTAATTTTGTGACACAAACACAAGGTCAACTTGGATAAAAGGGGAACAATGGACGTGTTCTAGAACGACAATCCATATGAATCCAAGACTTTTGGATTGTAAGAAAAAGGCGTAAAAATAAAACCGTTAAAGGCAAAACAAAGGGACCTCTCCCAACTTGTCCATGTCGGATGAGGGGAGACAGAAAACTTATTCGTGATAATGATCGGGCGAAGGATTTCCAGGACCTTCTTTTATCTATAGAAGCCGAGAGGGAGAACTTTTGCACCGGGCAGCAATGATGGTAACGGTGAAACATTAAGCATTTCGTAGAATGTGATACACTCTACCAGGGCATATTTCTTTTCTTCTCATTTTTCCTTATTTGACATCTCTTGATTTGCACATAATAATGTCAACCATTTGCCTAAATCTTCAAGTGAATTGCGCATAATGATGTCAATGGATTGCCAACATCTCCAACAAAAATACTTAGTATTTACTAATGCATATAGAAATTCCTCGCAAAAAATGTGTATGCAAATGGAGCGACTTGGAATCTTATACGTTGGAATGGTCATACCATTGTAGAATGAAATCAGATGAAATAAAGGGAAATTTTTTTCAAGCAATTTAGCGTGAATTGTTACTACATTCAAAATGAACAGTTTGATGTCCTATGATATGTTTATTTTATTTTTTGTTCTAATAGAAAGATATGTTTACTCTATTATATATGATAGACTACTTTCTAAAAAAAATCTAAGTGTTCTCAGTTTCAACAAGGGAGCTACTCCATCGTTCAACTGATTTTCTTTTCTTTTGACATAGTTATACTATGATTAAATTTAATTCCTCTTATATGTCTTTGGTGATGCAACAAAAGTACCTCGACAAAAGGGAAAATATCAGGTGCTACCATCACTTAGATTAGATGATACCATGATACGGGCTCCTGGACCGTTGGATCTAAGATCCGACGGCTCCTCGAAAGCTATTGTACCTACCCGAATTTTTTAGACTCTCGTATGACTTTTTTCCAAAATTTTCAAGATCTCTCGAGATCCGTCACATCGGACATCCAATGGCCCCTTGAAGCTCGTATCACGGTATCACCTAACGCCCAATGTCACATGATATCTTCCCCTCGACAAAAATGTGTTGTATGTGGGATCTTTCCACTACCTAAATAGCAAACTTATGACATATTGATTTAGTTATGAATGCATAATTTTAATAAAAAGTGTAACACATACTTGTTATTTATCCAAATATTCTATATTTTGTAAATAGGCACAACCATAAATGCCATTAATTGTTTTTTAATATCTCATTTTCTTCTATAGGATAAGATTTTTTTATACACTTTTCTTTCTTCAAAACTCCAAGTATTTACAATCTTGAGAATAGAATTGCTTCATGGTTCTACTTTCCCCTTTCGAAATAGTTGTGCCTTGCTTAAATTTAGTTCCTCTTTTTAGCACGAATTCTATTCCCCTTTTGGACGAATTCAATTCCTTCTATGTGCCTTTTGCAATACAAAGAAGTAAACCCCACAAACACGTGATGCATATTTGATCTTTTTGTCATCTCGATATCTATTTTGTGTGTTGTTGGTTTCATTATGTATACTTGCTCCATACGTCAGCCATGCGAAGTTTCTTGAAATAGCACAAAATAACCAAAATATATTTCTCCTAAAATGTCATTTGTTGATATTAATTGGAATAGTTTTTGTGTTTCTTCTTATCTTAAACATGAAAATGTTTTAAAACTATGTTACCCTAATTTTGCGACATAAAAACAAGGTCAACTTGGATAAAAGGGAACAATAAACGTGTTCTAGAATGGAAAACCATATGAATCCAACACCTTTTGACTGTAAGAAAAAGGGGTAAGAACAAAACGTTAAAGGTGAAACAGAGGGACCCCTCCTAACTTGTCCATGTTAGATGAGGGGGCATAAAAACATATTGGTGCTAATGATCAGGCGGAGGATGGAGATCCCCCCCAATGTGTTGCACGGCCTTCTTTTATCTATAGAAGCCAAGAGGGAAAACTTTTGCACCGGGCGGCAATGGTGGTAATAGTGAAACGTTAAGAATTTCGTATAATGTGATACACCATACCATGGCATGTTTTTTCTTCCTCATTTTCCCTTGTTTGGCATCTCTTCATTTGCACACAATAATGTTAACCATTTGCCTAAATCTCCAAGTAAATTGCATATAATGATATCACTTGATTACCAAAATCTCCAAGAAAAATAGTTAGTCTTTACTAATGCATATAGAAATTCCTAAAATGTGTATGCAAATGGAGCGATTTGGAATCTTCTATGAATTTTCATTTTGGAATGGTTGTACCATTGTAGGATGAAATTAGATGAAACATTAAGGGAATTGTTTTTACAAGCAATTTGATGTGAATTGTTACATGCAAAATGAATGGATTGATGTCCTATGGTATGCTTGTTTTATTTTTGTTCTAGAAATAGGAAGATATGCTTAATTTATTATATATAATAGGCTACTTTTTCCAAAGGAAAAATGTCTAAGTGTTCTCAGTTTCAACAAAGGAGCCCCTCCATAATTCAACTGATTTTCTTTTCTTTTGACATAGTTATACTAGGACTAAATTTAATTCCTCTTATATGTCATTGGTGATTCAACAAGAATATCTTGAAAAAAATGTGTTGTATGTGAGATCTTTCCACCACCTAAATAGCAAACTTATGGCATGTTAATTTTGGTTATGAATGCATAACTTCAATAGAAGTCTAATGCATACTTGTTATTTGTAAATATTCAATATTTTTGAAGATACGCGCTGCCATAAATGTCATTAATTGACTTTTTTGAAATATCTATTTATTTTCTTATATAGTATATGCTTTTTTATACACTTTTCTTACTTCCCAAGTCTAAGTATTCTCAATTTTTACAATAGAATTGCTTCATGGTTCTACTTTCCCCTTTCAACATAGTTGTACCATGCTTGAATTTAGTTCCTTTTTTAGCATGATTTAATTTCTTTTTAGGAAGAATTCAGTTCCTCGTATATGAAATTGGTGATCCAAAGAAATAAATCCACAAACACATAACGTATATTTGATCTTTTTATCATCTGGATATCTAGTTTGTGTATTGTTGGTTTCATTATGAATACTTGCTTCATACATTTTTGTCATGCAAAGTTTCTTGAAATAGCACAAAATAACTAAAATATGTTTCGTCTAAAATATCATTCGTTGATATTAATTGGAATAGTTTTTGTTGCTTCTTATCTCAAACATGAAAATGTTTTAAAACTATGTTCCCTAATTTTGAGACATAAACACAAGGTCAACTTGGATAAAAGGAGAACAATGGACATGTTCTAGAACGACAATCCATATGAATCCAAGACTTTTGGATTGTAATAAAAAGGCGTGAGAATAAAAATCGTTAAAGGCGAAACAAAGGGACCCCTCTCAGCTTGTCTATGTCGGGTGCTGGGAGACAGTAAACGTATTGGTGCTAATCATCGGCGGAGGATGGATATCACTCCCCCCCAGTGCATTGCACGACCTTCTTTTATCTACATAAGCCAAGAGGGAATGGTGGTAACAGTGAAACGTTAAGCATTTTGTAGAATGTGATACACCATACCATGACATGTTTTTTCTTCTTCCTCATATTGCCTTGTTTATCATCTCTTGATTTGCACATAATAACATCAACCATTTTCCTAAATATCCAAGTAAAATGCACATAATGATGTCAATGGATAGCTAAAATCTCCAAGAAAATAGTTAGTATTTACTAATGCATATAGAACTTCCTCACAAAAAATGTGTATGCAAATGGAGCAGACTTGGAATCTTATATGAAATTTCATTTTGGAATGGTTGCACCATTGTATGATGAAATTAGATGAAATATTAAGGGAATTATTTTTTTCAAGCAATTTGGTGTGAACTGTCACATGCAAAATGAATGGTTTGAGCGAACCAACCCGTGGTTGGATGGTTAGGAGGACTGTGGTATTCCCAGCCCATCAAAGTTATTCCAGGCCTTTCGATGATGTGCATTCGGTGATAGGAGACGTTCTTGTCGACTACGAAGGAGTCCATGGCGATTTCATCAATCTCAAGATGATGTGTCGGCTCAGTCTCTCGAAGGTGCTCATAGGGGTAAGGTGTGCGTGCATACGTGCGTTCATAGGGATGGGTGTATGCTTGTGTATGTGAGCAACTTCGATTGTACTATGTTAAAAAAAGATTGGTTAGATGTCCTTTGATGTGTTTGTTTTAATTTATTCTAGAAATAGAAATATATGTTTACTTTATTATATATAATAGGCTATCTTTTCCAAAAAAAAGTCTAAGTGTGCCCAGTTTCAACAAAGGAGAACCTCCGTAGTTCAATCGATTTTCTTTTCTTTTGACATAGTTATACTAGGACTAAATTTAATTCCTCACATATGTCTTTGGTGATCCAACAAGAATATCTCGACAAAAATGTGTTGTATGTGAGATCTTTCCACCACCCAAATAGCAAACTTATGACATGTTGATTTAGTTATGAATGCATAATTTCAATAAAAGTGTAATGCATACTTGTTATTATCCAAATATTATATTTCTTTATAAACATGCGCTTCCATAAATGCCATTAATTCATTTTTTTGAAATATCTATTTATTTCCTTCTATAGGATATGCTTTTTATACACTTTTCTTTCTTCAATTGTCCAAGTATTCTCAATTTTGACAATAGAGTTGCTTATGGTTCTACTTTCCCCTTTTGACATAGTTGTACCATGCTTGAAATCCTCTTTTTAGCATGAATTTAGTTCCTTTTTAGTGACTTGGAATCTTATATGAAATTTCATTTTGGAATGGTTGTACCACTATAGGATGAAATCAAATGAAATATTAAGGGAATTATTTTTTCAGACAATTTGGTGTGAATTGTTACATGCAAAATGAATGTTTGGTGTCCTATGATAAGTTTGTTTTATTTCTATTTAATAAATAGAAAGATATGTTTACTTTATTCTATAGGGCAGGCGGCAGATTTTTCACACGATTTAGTGTGAATTCTTACATGCAACGGTATCGTTATTAAATCTGATAATTTTGAGGTCATCGATGCCATGAAAAATATAGGACGCTCTGCGGGAATGGCGGCGGTAATTATTGATGATTGTTATTATATGGCTTGCAATATTTTTCACGATGGTTTCAAACATTGTACTAGGGAAGCAAATAAGGTTGCTCATGAGCTTACTAGGTTTGCTAGATTTTTTTTTGACTAATGACTGGTTTGAGGAGTCCTTGAGTGAATATTGTACCCCTCCTCACAAATTTATAAAGCCTGGTGTTTTTCAAAAAAAAAAACGTAGGACCTAAATGTTTTTTTAGAGTAAGGACCTAAATGTTTTATCTCTTTATTTTTGTGTTCATTTTGAAACTTTCAACCAATTATTGTTTCCACCATGTGCAATTTACTGTTTTTAATATATTTTCATACTGATTCTTAAATATGGATTATACTTCCTCCATTGTGAAATACAGTGCATTTTTTTCAAAAGTCGATATTTGTAATATTTCACACGAAGAAAAACATATTTGTATATTTGATCGCGTTCATAGAGAAAAATATATACATACATGTTCCAAATAAACGTGCTGATGTTTTCTCGCGTGCTCTATGTGGCGTTGAGAACTTGAGATCGCTGCTGGCCCTGACTCTGAAGAGAGCACGTGGATGGAGAAGTCTCGTCAAATTCTTCCCGGTCATGCACGTGATTGGACCAGAGACCAGCACGCCGACGTCCCAAGCCATTGCTGCCAGCGTGCGAAGGGAGCAACCATGTCGTCGCATCACCAACAACGCGTGCAGGGAGATCGAAGACGGCATGGGTATAGGAAGTCATCCATCTACTCCAGTTTACTACTCTCTCACTAACTACTCTACTTTTCTAAACGCTTTTATATTAATTTATAGATAGAGTACTAGTGAACCGCACGTGCTTTGCACCTCGAGGCACAAATTTAGTTCTGTACAAATCACTGTAGTTGTAAGAAAATAGTACTCCATCCTTCTCATATTGTTAGGCGCATTAGTTTTAGCACGAGAATTAACGCACCAGTTGATCGTCAATTCCCCTCCCAAAAAAAAAGTTGATCGTGAATTGAGCCATCATGGGAGGCATCCACGACTCAGGAAAAAAGAGAGGGAGGAATGCACGATCTCCTTTGACCACAATCTCCAGGAAATTAGCGATCCTTAGGTGTCCATAACTAATCAAGAGAGAAAATTGGCTGCATGCTCCTTACATTTTGGAAATGCATGCAAAAGTTAAGACTCCTAATAAGCCTTCAAAAATAAGACGCCTAACAAAATGGAAAGTAAGACTCAAAAGGCCTTCAAATATATTTCCGTTCTTTTCTTTCCCTCATTTTAGAACAAGATTTTAAAGCAACTCTAGCACACCCTGTATACTCGCACAAAAGGAAAAAATCCGGCGACTATACGGTTTTGGCCCTTTTTTGGGCCAGACCAGAGCTCGTATAGTCGCCCGGCCCATAATTTTTTTTTTACGATGGCCCGCAAATCGCCCCCCAGTATATCTACGGGTTTGCCGTCCGGATACGGGCCGAAACCTACCCCCCGCCGTCGCGCCTCACCCGTTCCCCTCTCCATTTCTCGTCGTCGGTGAAGAAATCAGTCGCGCCCGCCCCCCTAGTCCGCGAGGATGTGGAGCTCTGGTCGGCGCAGTGGCGGCGAAGACCCGGAGCGCAAACGCCGCATCACCTCTGACGCGGCGCGCAAGCGCGCGGCCAAGTGCTACACCAAGTATGGGCTGCCGGTGCCGGAGTCCCTCCTCCACCGCGAGACGGAGGAGTACGACCTCCGCCATGCGAGGCGCTTCGGCGCGGGGAGCTCTTCGGGCGTGGGGAGCACTTCCTGCACGGGGCTACTTCCGGTGAAGACGGAGAGGGAGCCCGGCGACCTTCCCGCCGTCAAGATTGAACCGCGGGAGGAGTTCCCGCGCGTCCACGACATCATCGGGCCGGAGGACTACCTCGTCGGGCCCGACGCGGAAGCCTTCGAGGCGGCGCTCACCAAGCGCATTGCGCACGAGCAGCAGGAGGAGGACGCGCGTCGCCGGCGAGACGACGAGATCAGCGACCTCCTCTTCGAGCGGGCGCTCGCCGCCGGCCGCGAGCTCCATGAGAAGTTGGCCGCATGGCGCCACGAGCAGCAGGAGCAGGACAAGAAATATGTCGACCTTGTCTCCTCACTCCGATGACGACGAGTGCGCACCGCCGCCGCCGCAGGGTCGCCCCTGCACCCGAAGAGCTCCGGTGAGCTCATATTTTGCTTAGTTAGGGTACAACGGTGTGGCATTGTAGTATAAATGTAGTGATAATCGATCTATGTACCCATGATCAAACTATGAATATGCTATGTGTTCTTCAATTTCTCCCGCGAATGATTTGTTTTGAAATTTACGGTTCCAAATACGGTGTCTCTTCGGCCACAACAGAAATGGCCCCTCAAACCCCTGCTTTCCCGGCCCTTATACCGTGTTTTGAGTTCGCGAATATAAGGGGTCTGCTAGAGTTGCTCTTATAGCGTCAAAGACCTCCTCCCTCTGACTGCAGCACAACACATAGCCTCCAACTCGCAAAGCTCGCACGGACCTAGTGGCAGCTAGATCGTCCGCTCCGGTAGAGGTGCTTAAGAATTGGGGATATCGCGTCGGTGAATGGTGTGGCATGGCTCGAATTGCTGTCTCTCACGGGGGTTGCAACCGTGGTAGCTCGATATCGGTGGTCCAAATCGAGTCATGCCCAATCTATTCGCTCCGAGGACCTTAGTGTTCTCCTCGTCTGTGGTGGGAGTTGGCGGTATGTTGCTGATGGTAGGATGGTGCGGAGGCGCGTGGAGGAGGTGGCGGCACAAATGGTGCTAAGTGGTGTGGTAGGCTCGTTTTTGCCTCCAGCCAATAAGTGGGTCGCTTGGTGGCTGTGCAGAACTGCAGATCAGCTCTAGCAGCGGCGGTTGTCCACAAGTGGTTTTGGTGGTACATTAGTGCAACTAAAATGGGTCGACCCAAAAGAACACAAAATATGTGCGCTTTTATTATGTTTGGGTGGCACATATTTTGGTGTGAATTGTTACATGCAAAATGAATGTTTGGTCTCCTATGATATGTGCTTTTAGTACGTTTGCGCAAATTGGGTCGACCCAAACGATCCGGCAAACCGCCCAAAAACGACCCCTCAAACGGAACTCCAAAAGCACAGCCTCTTGATGGCTCTGACAATTTGTGATGTTTTCCTAGTGATTCTTGCTTGGTTTCATCAGATTTTTATTACTCTTCGGATATATCAAACGCTAATCCCTCGAAAGAGAAGAAAATACATTTCCCCCAATATTTGGCAGGTAATATCAATTATGGAAGGAACCCAAGAGGGATTGCTACAAATCAAGCCAAATGGAGCAACTTCCATGAAGAGACCCAAGTCATCAGGCGCAGTAGAGCAAAAGACAGTGTTCCATACGACCGCAAACACTCATATGAGCGATCGTATGTACTGCTATCAACTCCACCATGTCCATACAAGCCACTTTCGTGGAGGGGTCACGGGAGAAGAGAACTCTAGCCGTTGCCGCACCATCCAGAACAGGAGAAGAGAGGTTCTGAGGAACCATCGAAGATCTTCTTAGTTTTGGTCCTTTCATCTCCATCATCATCATCACCCCTTTCACTACCGTAAGAGGAATTCCAGTTTGGGAGAATAATTGTAACTCTACTTAATCTCATTTGGAGATTAACACTATTTGAATTACCCATTTCATTTTATTGTGGATCTTCCTGGTATTATCGGTATGGTTTTCATGGGCTTTATCTCTGTTATGATTGATCCCCCTCTTATGATGTGTGAGTAATTTCCCCTAGGTATGGGAGATGTAGGTAAGTGGTAAGATTAATTTGTGCTTGTTCTATATCTCGTCATTTGCATTCGTAGTAGTGTTCTATCTAGTATGTTGTTGCACTGTGGTGAACTCTATGTGTCTTGTCCAATTTAAGGACCAAGGCAACGTGATCTCAAGACCTACACAGGTATCACGTATGATATAGTAAATCTGTGATCTCTGACATGACAGATGGAGATATCTATGAGAGCCGAAGACAATATGAGATAACGGTGATCCATTAAACTTAATGCTTGGTTCCGGTCTAAGGACCTTAATTGTGGAAACGACCACTCTATGGCAACAGTGAAGCAAGACCATATAATGAAATATTATCCCGCGTCGAGGAGTTTCATAACCTTAGGGTGATCCACCTACAGAACACATATATCAAATGTTTTGAGTACAATACAAGATAACAGGTAGTACCGTCGCACTAGCATACTTTATACACTCTTACCATGAACTGAAATCTCTCCGCGCCTAATCACTTCATTGCAGGAAACACAACCTTTAGCCTTACTCATGTCATTTTCTTTTAATAGTTCTTATAGCTGTTACTTTCAACACTCCTGATAGTTGCACAACTGGTTTATCCGTGATTCAGGACAATAACAATATTTGCAGAAGCTCAAGTAGTTACTTCACAAAAGAGTTGTGACACCTTGTGTGTGACAGAAGCGCCACTATAAATACTCTCCTCCGATCTTCGTTGGGACCATTACTCATTAGGATACTTCTACGAAAGTGCTACATTACCCTGTTTGTCTTGCGGGCATCAAAGCATTTTCTGGCGCCGTTGCCGGAGAATTAAGCACATAGTATTTGTTTCATAACTATTTCTGCATGTGTTCTTATTGTAGATGCTTCCTATAATTCATAAGGGGTCTACTCATTCGGGAAAAATGTATTTTCCAGAATATATCGCTCATTTTTCAACGGGAGCAACAAGCTTCATTACTAGAAAATACAAAAATAGTGATACAATTGAGCTTAACACTTTGTTTGCAGAAATGTCAATTACTCCAAAGCCAGAGAAGACTATTAGGGATCAGTGCTCCAGTATTGACTTCCAGATCTCATATAGTATATCCTACCAATTATGCCAAAGAGTATTCGATTGACTGCGGTCTTATTGCAAAAAGTTAGAAAGCATGCCTTTGCAGGAATAGAAGAAAAAGACCCTCAAGCGCATCTCATGTTTTTTGATAGTTTATGTGGAACTTTTAAACTGAGGGATGTGTCACGAGAATTCGTATTATTGAGACTCTTCAGGTTTTCTTTAAAGGAAGATGCCGAGAAATGGTATAATTGATTACCTCAAGGGAGTATAACCAGCTAGCTTATGTGTGCTAAAAAGGTTATGGCTAAATTTCTTCCAAGCTCGAAGATTACTAAATTAAGAAGAAACCTCACCCTATTCATCCAGGAGGATAGTGAAAGTTTATATAAAGTTTGGGAGAGATATTCTAAATTTTTTAACTTATGCCCTGACCATGGTTATGTTGAATAATATGGTTTATCATGGAATTAATGAGGAATCAAAATCCATTCTTGATTTAAGTGCAGGAGGACGATTTATGTCTTGAAATCTTGAAGAAGGGAAAGAACTTATAGAGAAAATTGTGTCTGCATAGGAACAACGGAATATTCAAGAGCCAGTCAAGCCTACTGGAGATATACATCATATTGAAGACATAGAAGAATTTAAAAAGGTTACTCATGAGAAAAGTAAGCCTGTTGAACAAGTTATTGATCAAAAAGTGGATATATTTAGTGTCTATTGCCAGGAGGATAATAAGTTCAGAAATCATCAAGACAACTTCATTAGAGACTTTCAAAGAGGCATTTATCATAATGAAAAGGTAATAATCTACCTTTCACGAGAGGTAGAAGGATTAAGTCAAGAGGTAGAAGGAATAAACACTCTCGTATAATCATGTTTCCACTAATGAAATTTCGACTCATAGTAGTAAGAGAACACATGATCCTAAAGGCCCCGAGTGGTATGAGAAGGAACAAGAACAAAGGAGAAGAGAGAGCCAGAGCCAAACATACGAGAATAGAGAACTGCTCTTTGGTGAAGAACCTGAAGAACATGTTCATTAGGATGCTCAAGAAAATGAAGCAGAGACTGACAAACAAATTGACCTTAATGCTGAAACGGTAAATGGTGAAAATAATCAAGAAGAAGCAGCTCTAGAAATTGAAAGAGCTGAAGAACCAAGGGTACAAAGGAACACCTGACAACCTTATCCGACCAGAGGAGAAAGTATCCAAGCATCAAGAATAAATAAAGAGGTAACAAAAAGGAGAAAGACAAAGGTAAAATGAAGAAAACTCATCCTTACCCTAAGGCTGTCAAGCCACCTTTGAATGATGCACTTTATTCCTCCTTTTTACAAGAAATAGCCGATCTTAAAGTTTCTATGCATGTAACTGATATATTAAAGATTCCTACTTTTGTCAAGTTCATTCGTGACATCGTTAACAATAAAAGAAGTATGAATTTGAAGGAGCAGGTAGCTACAATAATGGAGTACCCCTTTGAGAAAGATAACCCACAAGTATAGGGGATCGGAACAGTTTTCGAGGGTAGAGTATTCAACCCAAATTTATTAATTCAACACAAGGGGAGCCAAAGAATATTCTCAAGTATTAGCAACTGAGTGGTCAATTCAACCACACCTGAAAGACTTAATATCTCTAGTAAAGTATTTAGTAGCAAAGTAGTATGGAAGTAACTGATACGTCTCCAACGTATCTACTTTTCCAAAAACTTTTGCCCTTGTTTTGGACTCTAATTTGCATGATTTGAATGAAACTAACCCGGACTGACGCTGTTTTCAGCAGAACTGCCATGGTGTTGTTTATTGTGCAGAAAACAAAAGTTCTCGGAATGACCTGACAATCCACGGAGATAACTTTTGGAAATATAAAAAATATTGGCGAAAGAATCAAGGCCAATGGTCCACACCCTGTCCACGAGGGTGGGGGCCGCGCCCCCTCCCCCGGGCGTGCCCCCTGTCTCGTGGGCCCCCTGATGCTCCACCGACCTCAACTCCAACTCTATATATTCCGTTTCCCGGAGAAAAAAAAACAGAGAGAAAGTTTCATCGCGTTTTACGATACGGAGCCGCCGCCAAGCCCTAATCTCTCTCGGGAGGACTGATCTGGAGTCCATTTAGGGCTCCGTAGAGGGGGATTCATTGCCGTCGTCATCATCAACCATCCTCCGTCACCAATTTCATGATGCTCACCGCCGTGCATGAGTAATTCCATCGTAGGCTTGCTGGACGGTGATGGGTTGGATGGGATTTACCATGTAATCAAGTTAGTTTTGTTAGGGTTTGATCCCTAGTATCCACTATGTTCTGAGATTGATGTTGCTATGACTTTGCTATGCTTAATGCTTGTCACTAGGGCCTGAGTGCCATGATTTCAGATCTGAACCTATTATGCTTTCATGAATATATGTGAGTTCTTGATCCTATCTTGCAAGTGTATAATCACCTATTATGTGTTATGATCTGACAACCCCGAAGTGACAATAATCGGGATACTTCTCGGTGATGACCGTAGTTTGAGGAGTTCATGTATTCACAATGTGTTAATGCTTTTGTCCGGTACTCTATTAAAAGGAGGCCTTAATATCCCTTAGTTTCCACTAGGACCCCGCTGCCACGGGAGGGTAGGACAAAAGATGTCATGCAAGTTCTTTTCCATAAGCACGTATGACTATATTCGGAATACATGCCTACATTACATTGATGAACTGGAGCTAGTTCTGTGTCACCCTATGTTATAGCTATTACATGAGGAATCGCATCCGACATAATTATCCATCACTGATCCAGTGCCTACGAGCTTTTCACATATTGTTCTTCGCTTATTTACTTTTCCGTTGCTACTGTTACAATTACTACGAAACTGCTATCTTTACTTTTGCCACTATTACCGTTACTTCCATGCCACTTTGCTACTAAATACTTTGCTGCAGATACTAAGTTATCCAGGTGTAGTTGAATTGACAACTCAACTGCTAATACTCAAGAATATTCTTTGGCTCCCCTTGTGTTGAATCAATAAATTTGGGTTGAATACTCTACCCTCGAAAGCTGTTGCGATCCCCTACACTTGTGGGTTATCAAGACTAATTTCTGGCGCCGTTACCGGGGAGCATAGCTCTATTCTTTGAGTCACTTGGGATTTATATCTGTTGATCACTATGAGGAACTTGAAAGACGAAAGAACTAAGATTTTTCCCTCAACTACGAGGGGAGGTAAGGTACTGCCATCTAGCTCTGCACTAGATTCTCCTTCTGTTTTGAGTAAGCTTGCGACACCTAAACCTGCTACTGCTATGAATTCTGATATGTCACATGTTATAGATGATGCCACTTCTGCTATGCCTGATACTTATGATGGAACTACTTCTGTGCGTGATACTACTTTGCCATTAGGTGATTTTCTTGATGAACAACTTGCTAGGGTTAGAGAGAACGAAATTATTAATGATGATATTATTGATGATAGTGATGATGAAGGTTCTACCCCTGATTATGAATTGCCTATTGTTCCTGAGGGTTATGTTACGGATGAAGAGGCTGCTAGAGCCATTTTTTGCTTGCAAAGATAGATATGATCTTAAGAAGTTATTAGCTAAATGGAAGCAGCAATCTGTTAATGCTAGAATGAAACATGGCCCCACTTTTGCTACTTCACCTATCTGTGTTACTGATAAGGATTATGAATTCTCTGTTGATCCTGAGATTATTACTTTGGTTGAATCCGATCCTTTTTATGGCCATGAACCTGAAACTGTTGTGGCACATCTTACCAAGTTAAATGATATAGCCACCCTGTTTACTAATGATGAGAAGTCTCGGTATTATTATATCCTTAAGATATTTCCGTTCTCATTAAAGGTTGATGCTAAAACTTGGTTTAATTCTCTTGATCCTGGTTGTGTGCGTAGTCCCCAGGATATGATTTATTACTTCTCTACTAAATATTTCCCTGCTCATAAGAAACAAGCTGCCTTGCGGGAAATATATAATTTTGTGCAAATCGAAGAAGAGAGTCTCCCACAAGCTTGGGGGAGGCTTCTCCGATTACTTAATGCTTTGCCTGATCATCCTCTTAAGAAAAATGAAATACTTGATATCTTTTATAGTGGACTAACCGATGCTTCCAAGGACTACTTGGATAGTTTTGCTAGTTGTGTTTTCAGGGAAAGAACAGTCGACCAAGCTGAATTACTATTGAATAATATGTTGACTAATGAAAATAATTGGACTCTTCCTGAGCCAATTCCTGAGGCAATTCCTGAGCCAATTGAGCCAACTCCTGAGCCTATTCCTAAACCAACTCCGATGAAGAGGGGAGTTCTATTTCTCAGTCCTGAAGATATGCAAGAGGCAAAGAAATCAATGAAAGAAAAAGGTATTAAAGCTGAAGATGTTAAGAATTTACCTCCTATTGAAGAAATACATGGTCTTAATTTACCGCCTGTTGAAGAAACACATTGTCTTGATAACCCGACATAGGTAGTAAAGGTAAATTCTCCCTATAGATATGATAAAGTTGAAATCCCTTCTACAAAATTTCATAGCCCGTGCTTAGATGAATTTGATGACTTTATGGCTAGAAGAAAGTTTTAATGCTTATGTTGGTAGAGAATTAAATAATAATGCTTTCAAGATAGGACGCTTGAGTGATTATATGGCTAGAGTTAAGGGTGAACTTAAACTCATTAGCAAATATGCTTCTATGGTTACCACTCAAGCTGAGCAAGTACTTAAAGCTCAAAGTGATTTGCTCGATGAATTAAATAATAAACATGACTTTGCTATTAGAGTGGCTATTAGAACTGGTAGAATGACTCAGGAACCTTTTTATCCTGAAGGCCACCCTAAGAGAATCGAGCAAGATTCTCAGAGAAATAATTTAGAGGCACCTAGTTCTTCTAAAAAGAAGAAAAAGAAAAACGATAGGACTTTGCATGCTTCTAGTGAACCTGTTGTAGACACACGTGAGAATCCCAATGATATTTCTATTTTTGATGCTGAAACACAATCAGGTGATGAACATGAACCTAGTGATAATGTTAATGATAATATTCATGTTGATGCTCAACCTAGCAAAAATAATGATGTAGAGATCGAACCTGTTGTTGATCTTGATAACCCACAATCAAAGAATCAACATTATGATAAAATAGATTTTGTTGCTAGGAAGCACGGTAGAGAAAGAGAACCATGGGTTCAGAAACCCATGCCCTTTCCTCCTAAACCATCCAAGACAAAGGATGATGATGATTTTGAGCGCTTTGCTGAAATGATTAGACCTATCTTCTTACGTATGCACTTAACTGATATGCTTATATTAAATCCTTATGCTAAGTACATGAAGGATATCATTACAAATAAAAGAAAGATATCGGAAGCTGAAATTTCCACCATGCTTGCTAATTATACTTTTAAGTGTGGAATACCAAAGAAACTTGGAGATCCAGGAGTACCAACTATACCATGCTCCATTAAAAGAAGCTATGTTGAAACTGCTTTATGTGATCTTGGAGCCGGTGTTAGTGTTATGCCTCTCTCTTTATATCGTAGACTTGAATTGAATAAGTTGACACCTACTGAAATATCTTTGCAAATGGCTGATAAATCAACTGCTATACCTGTCGGTATTTGTGAGGATGTGCCTGTTGTGGTGGCAAATGTCACTATCTTAACGGACTTTGTTATTCTTGATATTCCTAAGGACGATAGTATGTCGATTATCCTTGGTAGACCCTTTTTGAATACTGCAGGGGCTGTTATTGATTGCAACAAAGGCAATGTCACTTTTCATGTTAATGGTAATGAGCATACGGTACACTTTCCGAGGAAACAACCTCAAGTTCATAGCATCAATTCTATTGGAAAAGTTCTAACTATCATTATTGGAGGTTTTGAATTTCCTCTTCCTACTGTCAAGAAAAAGTATGATATTCTTATTGTTGGGGATGTGCATATCCTCGTTGAGGTAACCTAGTGTTATTCGAAATTTCTCCGGTTTCGTGTTATTTGGAATGAGTTTGTTACCAAGACTTGATCAACCTTGTTAGTGGATTCATTTTGATGACCATGAGATGGATGAAACTAGAAGGCACAACCTTCTGTACCCTCTTTTTACTTTCTGTTATTTAGAATAAATAAAGCAAAAATAGTATTATCTGTCTGTTTTCTGAATTATCCATGCAAAAAAATATCCCGAAAATAAAAGTGCTCCAAATGCCCTGCAAATTTAGTATGATTTTTTATGGAATATTTGAGGATTTTAGGCACTGAGAACACTGCAGGGGGGCAAGAACCTGGCCACGAGGGTGGAGGGCGTGCCCACTCCCCCTGGGCGCGCCCCCCCTGTCTCGTGGGTCCACAGTGGCCCCCTTCACTTATTCCTGCACCCACACACTCCATCTTCCTCCCAAAAAAATCCCCATCCAGGTCAAGCACGAGTTCTAGCTCATTTTGCTGTGATTTTCGATCTCCTTGCTCAAAGCTCCATTCACGAAACTGCTTTGGTAGATTGTTGCTTGGTATGTGACTCCTCCATTGATCCAATTAGTTTTTGTTCAAGTGCTTTATTCATTGCAAATTTTTGCTGCATAGGTGACCCTGTTCTTGAGCTTGCATGTCAAATTTATGAGGTCCCAAGTAATTCTAATGCATGATATAGGCTCTAGGCACTTGTAGGAGTAGTGGCTACCAATCTTGTTTAGTTTGATTCACTTTTATTTTGAAGTTACTAAAAAATCCAGAATTTTTCAGAGGAAAGAAATATGTCCAGGAGAATGTACCAAGGTGGTTCCTTGACAAAGAGAGGACCTAGGCGTGCTATGCGCGAGCAAGACGATGAACCACCAAGGGAAGCCGAAGTGCGGGCTTGCGAGTGGCCATCGGAAGAGTTTATGGTCAATGCAGGCATTAAGGATGAATTTGACGCATATGTGCGTAATGCCGATCTTGAGGACTTCATACAAGATAAGTGTCCTCAGTACTACCAATCGACTGATTCATTCGTGAGAAGGTTTAAATATACATCTTCGCGTAATTCTCAGAGTGTCCTGTTTGATATTTATGATCAATATTATACCATGGACTTAGAAGATTTTACAACTGCTTGCAAACTCCTGCAGTGGGGCAATGTTCATGAACCCCACATATCTGAATATAAAGACTTTCTTGCTAGTATTACTGTGGGAGAATCTAGGGACATAGCAGAAGCTACTATAGGGAGCATTCATTTTCCTGCTATACATTATTTCTCTCTCTTCATTGGTAGATGCATTAATGGTAAAGATGAAGCATGTCACATGTGTGTCCCTGATCTTTGTGTCCTCAAGAGTGTTGTGTTTAGGTAATAAATATTACAAAAGGTTGCATAATAATGGTATATCTGGAGATTTATTTGGAGGGATTTATGCGACCCGTGTTGCTAATTATCTTGGTATAGCCCCACGAGAGGAGGATATGGAGTTGCTTCCTACTTATTTAGATTATGACACGATGGTCAAACATCGTTTTCTTTTGAGGAATGAACAATTCCTCCAGTATCGACTAATCTTTGACAGACGTCATGCTGTCCATGTTACTCTCCCTGCTCCTTCCCTTTTTGATTATCAGGCAAAACGAAGATATGTTGTTACCAGGGAGGAGGCAGCCGAACACGAGAGGAGAGCGGAGGCAGCTCGCCAACATGCCGCTGCTCAGGAGGCATTGGCTACTGCATCTCAGTACGACACTGGTTATAACTTCGGGTATCAGCTAGGCTACCCCTGGCATTATACCAACTTAGGCCAAAAGCCTAAGTTTGGGGGAGTACGTATTTCTCATCGACTTTACATTCATGTTCACACACTATTCTAGTTGTCGGTGCTCATACTCTTTCATTGTATTATCCATGCTAGTTTAATTTCTTTTTCTAGCTTTCTTCTTGTGTGTTTGATAAACCTTAAGAAAAACCAAAAAAAAAATTAGTTAGTTTAATTTCCATGCTTGTAGTAGTAATTAAAATTAAAACCCAAAAAGATTTCTCGTTCTTCTTTTTTCTTGTTGGGAGCTTTCCCGTGTAAATAGTTTTCTTTTCTTTTCTTTCCTTTGGGGGTCGAGAGTAGAAGACCATATTGAAAATGTTTAGTGGCTCTCATATGCATGATTGTTGATTTAACTTAGAGCCCATATTACTTTGTCTTCTCTCTTGAATTGAATGCTTGCAGATTCCAGCTTAGTCCAATGCACGTGCACTATTACTATTATACACACCGTTCGGTCGTGCAAGTGAAAGGCAATAATGATGGTATATGATGGACTGATTGAGATGAGAAAAGCTCGTATGAACTCAACCTCTTTTTTTTGTAAATATGATGAGTTCATCATTCCTGACTCAGCCTATTATGAAGTAAACATATTTGCAATGACATTTAGAGATTATAGTTGCTTGTGCCATGCTTAATTAGCTATGAGTTATAATGGTTTACCTTGCGTGCCAACATGCTATTAAAATGATTGTGATGTGGTATGATGGGATGGTATCCTCCTTTGAATGAATTGAGTGACTCGACTTGGCACATGTTCATGCATGTAGTTGAAACAAATCAACATAGCCTTCACGATATTTATGTTCATGGTGGATTATATCCTACTCATGCTTGTACTTGGTGTAAATTAATTTTAATGCATGTTCATGATTGTTGTCGCTCTCTCAGTTGGTCGCTTCCCAATCTTTTGCTAGCCTTCACCTATACTAAGCGGGAATACTGCTTGTGCATCCAAACTCCATAAACCCCAAAGTTATTCCATATGAGTCCACCATACCTTCCTATATGCGGTATCTACCTGCCGTTCCAAGTAAATTTGTATGTGCCGAACTCCAAACCTTCAAATGAAATTTTGTTTTATATGCTCGAGCAGCTCATGTTTCAACTAGGGTTGTCTGTATCTTCCATGCTAGGTGGGTTATTCTCAAGAGGAGTGGACTCCGCTCCTCATTCACGAGAAAATGGCTGGTAACCGGGATGCCCAGTCCCATGTAAAAAAGATCAAAGCACATCAAAATAATTAGACAAAACTCCCCCAGGGCTATTGTTAGTTGGAGGCACTCATTGTTTCGAGCAAGCCATGGATTGATGCTTGTTGGTGGTGGGGGAGTATAAACTTTTACCATTCTATTTGGGAACCGCCTATAATGTATGTAGCATGGAAGATATCGCCATCTCATAGTTGTTGCGTTGACAGTGAAATTATGCCGCTCAAAATGTTATTCATCTCTATTTTAAAATCGAGCCCTGGCACCTCTACAAATCCCTGCTTCCCTCTGCGAAGGGCCTATCTATTTACTTTTATGTTGAGTCATCACCCTCTTATTAAAAAGCACCCGCTGGAGAGCACACTGTCATTTGCATGTATTACTATTAGTTTATATTGGGTATGACTTGACTAGATCTCTTTTACCATGAATTACAATGTTTAGTCAGTCCTTGATCTTTAAAGGTGCTCTGCATTTATGTTTTGCAGTCTCAGAAAGGGCTAGCGAGATACCATTTTGTTATATCATATTATGATTGTTTTGAGAAAGTGTTGTCATCCGAGTTTTATTATTATTGCCCGCTAGTTGATCATGCCATTGATATGAGTAAATATGAGACCTAAGTGTTATTGTGAGTATGGTTAGTTCATAATCTTTGCTGAAAACTTGAATGCTGGCTTTACATATTTACAACAACAAGAGCAAACAGAGTTTGTAAAAGTTTTTCTTTATCACTTTTAGTTTATCAACTGAATTGCTTAAGGACAAGCAAAGGTTTAAGCTTGGGGGAGTTGATACGTATCCAACGTATCTACTTTTCCAAACACTTTTGCCCTTGTTTTGGACTCTAATTTACATGATTTGAATGAAACTAACCCGGACCGACGCTGTTTTCAGCAGAACTGCCATGGTGTTGCTTATTGTGTAGAAAACAAAAGTTCTCGGAATGACCTGAAAATCCACGGAGATAACTTTTGGAAAATATAAAAAGTACTGACGAAAGAATCAAGGCCAGGGGGCCCACACCCTGTCCACGAGGGTGGGGGGCGCGCCCCCTCCCCCTGGGCGCGCCCCCCTGTCTCGTGGGCCCCCTGATGCTCCACCGACCTCAACTCCAACTCTATATATTCTGTTTCGCGGAGAAAACAATTAGAGAGAAAGTTTCATCGCATTTTACGATACAGAACCGCCGCCAAGCCCTAATCTCTCTCGGAAGGGCTAATCTGGAGTCTGTTCGGGGCTCCGGAGAGGGGGATTCGTCGCCGTCGTCATCATCAACCATCCTCCATCACCAATTTCATGATGTTCACCGCCGTGCATGAGTAATTCCATCGTAGGCTTGCTGGACGGTGATGGGTTGGATGAGATTTACCATGTAATCAAGTTAGTTTTGTTAGGGTTTGATCCCTAGTATCCACTATGTTCTGAGATTGATGTTGCTATGACTTTGCTATGCTTAATGCTTGTCACTAGGGCCCGAGTGGCATGATTTAAAATATGAACCTATTATGTTTTCATGAATATATGTGAGTTCTTGATCCTATCTTGCAAGTCTATAGTCACCTATTATGTGTTATGATCCGACAACCCCGAAGTGACAATAATCGGGATACTTCTCGGTGATGACTGTAGTTTGAGGAGTTCATGTATTCACTATGTGTTAATGCTTTGGTCCGGTACTCTATTAAAAGGAGGCCTTAATATCCCTTAGTTTCCACTAGTACCCCGCTGCCACGGGAGGGTATGACAAAAGATGTCATGCAAGTTCTTTTCCATAAGCACGTATGACTATATTCGGAATACATGCCTACATTAAATTGATGAACTGGAGCTAGTTCTGTGTCACCCTATGTTATAGCTATTACATGAGGAATCGCATCCAACATAATTATCCATCACTGATCCAATGCCTACGAGCTTTTCACATATTGTTCTTCGCTTATTTACTTTTCCGTTGCTACTGTTACATTTACTACGAAACTGCTATCTTTACTTTTGCCACTGTTACCGTTACTTCCATACCACTTTGGTACTAAATACTTTGCTGCAGATACTAAGTTATCCAGGTGTGGTTGAATTGAAAACTCAACTGCTAATACTCAAGAATATTCTTTGGCTCCCCTAGTGTCGAATCAATAAATTTGGGTTGAATATTGTACCCTCGAAAGCTATTGCGATCCCCTACACTTGTGGGTTATCAGTAACGGTAATGGTGGCAGAAGTAATAGTAGCAGTATTGTAGCAATCGTAATAGTGGCAACGGACAAGTAACTAAGCAAGGTTCAATATGTGAAAAGCTCATAGGCAATGGAGTCAGTGATGGACAATTATGTTGGATGCAATTCACCATGCAACAATTATAACATAGGGTGACACAGAACTATCTCCAGTTCATCAATGTAATGTAGGCATGTATTCTGAATATAGTCATACATGCTTATGGAAAAGAACTTGCATGACATCTTCTGTCCTACCCTCGCATGGCAGCGGGGTCTTAATGGAAACTAAGGGATATTAAGGCCTCCTTTTAATAAAGTACCGGACCAAAGCATTAGCACTTAGTGAATACATGAACTCCTCAAACTACGGTCATCACCGGGAGTGGTCCCGATTATTATCACTTCGGGGTTGCCTGATCATAACACATAGTAGGTGACTATTGACTTGCAAGATAGGATCAAGAACTCACATGTATTCATGAAAACATAATTGGTTCAGATCTGAAATCATGGCACTCTGGCACAAGTGACAAGCATTAAGCATGGCAAAGTCATCGCAACATCAATCTTAGAACATAATGAATACTAGGGATCAAATCCTAACAAAACTAACTTGATTACATGGTAAATATCATCCAACCCATCACTGTCCAGCAAGCCTACGATGGGATTACTCTTGCACGGCGGTGGGAATCATGAAATTGGTGATGGAGGATGGTTGATGATGACGATGGCGACGGATTCCCCTCTCTGGAGCCCCGAATGGACTCCAGATCAGCCCTTCCGAGGAAGATTAGGGCTTGGCGGTGGCTCCGTATCGTAAAACGCGATGAATCCTTCTCTTCGATTTTTTTCTCCCCGAAAGTGAATATATGGACTTGGAGTTGAGGTCGGTGAAGGTCCAGGGGGCCCACGAGGCAGGGGTGTGCCCTGCACCCTCGTGGACAGGGTGTGGGCCCCCTGACGTTGATTCTTTTGCCAATATTTTTTATTAATTCCAAAATGTGTCTCCGTGGATTTTCATGTCATTCCAAGAACTTTTGCTTCTTCATAAAAATAACACCATGGCAGTTCTGCTGAAAACAGCGTCAGTACGGGTTAGTTCCATTCAAATCGTGCAAGTTAGAGTCCAAAACAAGGGCAAAAGTGTTTGGAAAAGTAGATACATTGGAGACGTATCAACTCCCCCAAGCTTAAACCTTTGCTTGCCTTCAAGCAATTCAGTTGATAAACTGATAGTGGTAAAGAAAAACTTTTACAAACTCTGTTTGCTCTTACTGTTGCAAATATGTCAAGCCAGCATTCAAGTTTTCAGCAAAGATTATGAACTAACTATATTCACAATAACATTTAGGTCTCATGTTTACTCATATCAATGGCATAATCAACTAGCGAGCAATAACAATAAATCTCGGATGACAACACTTTCTCAAAACAATCATAATATGAGATAACAAGATGGTATCTCGCTAGCCCTTTCTGAGACTGCAAAACATAAATGCAGAGCACCCCTGAAGATCAAGGACTGACTAGACATTGTAATTCATGGCAAAGAGATTCAGTCACAGTCATACTCAATGTAAATTAATAGAATGCATGCAAATGACAGCGGTGCTCTCCAACCAGTGCTTTTTAATAAGAAGATGATGACTCAACATAAAAGTAAATAGATAGGCCCGTCGCAGAGGGAAGCAGGGATTTGCAGAGGTGCCAGAGCTCAAGTTTTGAAACAGAGATAAATAATAGTTTGAGTTGCATACTTTCATTGTCAACATAACAACCAAGAGATCTCGATATCTTCCATGCTACATACATTATAGGCAGTTCCCAAGCAGAATGGTAAAGTTTATACCCCCACCACCAACGAACATCAATCCATGGCTGGCCCGAAACAGTGGGTGTCGTCCAACTAACAGCAGTCCTGGGGGAGTTTTATTTGCATTTATTTTGATTTGATTTGAGCATGGGACTGGGCATCCCGGTTACTGGCCATTTTCTCGTGGATGATGAGCGGAGTCCACTCATCGTGAGAATAACCCACCTAGCATGGAAGATATAGACAACCCTAGTTGATACATGAGCTACTTGAGCATACAAAACATAATTTCATTTGAAGGTTTAGAGTTTGGCACATACAAATTTACTTGGAACGACAGGTAAATTCCGTATATAGGAAGGTATGGTGGACTCATATGGAATAACTTTGGGGTTTATGGAAGTGGATGCACAAGCAGTATTACCGCTTAGTACAAGTGAAGGCTAGAAAGAGACTGGGAAGCGACCAACTAGAGAGCAACAACAGTCATGAACATGCATTAAGATTAACCAACAATGAGTGCAAGCATGAGTAGGATATAAATCACCATGAACATAAATATAGTGGAGGCTATGTTGATTTTGTTTCAACTACATGCGTGAACATGTGCCAAGTCAAGCCACTCAAATCATTCAAAGAGGATACCACCCTATCATACCACATCACAACTGTTTTAATAGCATGTTGGCACGCAAGACAAACCATTATAAACTCCTAGCTAATTATGCATGTCATGTGCAACTATAATCTCTAATTGTCATTGCAAACATGTTTCATTCATAATAGGCTGAATCAGGAACGATGAACTAATCGTATTTACAAAAACAAGATAGGTCGAGTTCATACCAGCTTCTCTCATCTCAATCATTTCATCATATATCATCATTATTGCCTTTCACTCGCACGACCAAACGGTGTGGATAATAATAATAGTGCACGTGCATTGGACTAAGCTGGAATCTGCAAGCATTTAATTCAAAGGAGAAGACAAGGTAACATGGGCTCTTGGTTAGATCAACAATAATGCGTATGATAGCCACTCAACATTTTCATCCTGGTCTTCTCCTCTCGACCCCCAAAGAAAAGAAAAGCTATAAAACTATTTACACGGGAAAGCTCCCAACAAGCAAAAGAAGAACGGGAATCTTTTTGGGTTTTCTTTTAATATTACTATTACAGGCATGGAAAGTAAACTAGCTGAAGGCTACAACTATTTTTTTGTTTTTCTTAAGGTTTTACAAACGCACAAGAAGAAAGGAAGAAAAGGAAATAAACTAGCATGGATAGTACAATGAAAAAGAATGAACACCGATAATTAGGATGAGTGTGTGAACATGAATGTAATGTCGGTGAGAAATACGTACTCCCCCAAGCTTAGGCTTTTGGCCTAAGTTGGTCTATGCCCACGGCTGGGCTGGCGCACTACAAAAAAAAATACACTTCCGTGATGATACGTGTTTGTCACAGTAGGTCGCATTTTTTGTCATGCATGTACATCCATGACGAGTTTATGACAGAATCAAGATAGTCATACCTGTGCTGTCGTAGAAGTGTTCCATGACATTACTAAAATTATCATCACGGAAGTGTCCACTTCCATGATGATAAATCGTGCGTCACAGAAGTTCTTTCTTCAAGGGTGACCGACACATGGCATCCACCATAACGGAACACCGTTAAGCTATCGGGTCCGGATTTGGATCCGATAACCCATTAACAGCCCGGACCAATGAGGATTTTCCACGTGTAAAATCATCATTGGCTGGAGGAAACACGTGTCAGCTCCCCATTGGCACAGGTGTCACTCATCCAATGGGCGAGATGCGCTTATGAAATGTTGACACGTGGACCGACCCAAAAGTGGCCCATCAAGTTAAAATGGGCTGGCCCAACTAAAGGCCCACAAGATTTTGCGGTCCATAATGGGCCGGCCCAGCAAAAGGCCCACGAGATTTTGTGGGCCATAATGGGCCGGCCCAGCAAAAGGCCCACGAGATTTTGTGGGCCATAATGGGCCGGCCCAGCTAAATGCCCACGAGTTTTTGCGGGCCATAATGGGCCGGCCCAGCTAAAGGCCCACGAGATTTTGCGGGCCATAATGGGCCGGCCCAGCTAAAGGCCCACGAGATTTTGCGGGCCATAATGGGCCGGCCCAGCTAAAGGCCCCCAAGACTTTGCGGATCATAATGGGCCGGCCCAGCTAAAGGCCCCCAAGACTTTGCGGATCATAATGGGCCGGCCCAGCTAAAGGCCCACGAGATTCCGCCGACCATAATGGGCCGGCCCAGCTGAAGGCCCAAAAGATTTTGATGACACTAGTAGGCCGGCCCATTAACAGGCTGCCATGTTTTGGGCCAAATGCCGGCCCATATTTGATCCGGTCCATTAACAGCCTGCCACGTTCCGGGCGTAATAAAGGCCCATATGAGATCCGACCCGTTAAAAGCCTACCACGTTCTGGGCCAAATTACGGCCCAGATCAGGTCCGGCCGTTTGAGAGGCTTTGGGCTAAATTATGGCCCATACCAGATTCGGTCCGTCAACTGGACGCTATGCTTTTGGGCACACTTGATAAAGGGCCATTTAGTAATTCGGCCTGATATTAGTTTCGGCCTGTCAAAGGCCCGTTTAACATTTCGGCCCTATATATATTTCGGCCTGTTAAAAGCCCATCATATAGTTGGGCCTAACTATGGCCCCGTTTGCATCCGGCCTGCTCACAGCCGATAATCTGATTGGGCCAAACAAGGACCGAGACAATTTTGGCCTGTTATAAGCCCTTGATTTGATTGGCACAATCATGGGCCGGGGTCTATTTCGGCCTGCCATCGCCCATGAGCTGTTTGGCACGTTTCAAGCCCAACCTACTTTTCAGCCTCCTAAAAGCCCATTGAGTTTTCTTGGGAAAATAGGGCCGGCGGTTTACTCGGCTTATTAAAGGCCCGAATCTACTAGTGGGCCATTTTTACATTTAGGCCTGTTAACGGAGCAAGATGACGGGGCCCATGATGCGGATCATGCATAGTGATTTGCATGACGGCCCGATTATGTACCATAAGTTTATGGTTTGGCCGGTTTACTACGAAGACAGGATATATATATATATACAGTAAAATAACTGCAGCATCGTGAATAAGAAAAAAACTAGATTATACAATAAAGAAATTACGGCATATTACATCCATTGGGCATCAAAGTTCGCCACTATGATAATAAAACACAAGCAGACAACAGATTACATACACTGGGCATCAAAGATCGCCACCAGTGCAATTAAACACACCGACAAGATAATATACAAAACCGACATCACTTCAATAGAGTTCAAGAAAGGTTAGCCCTGCTCAGGAGCTGCAGCGCAAGCAGCTAAGCAAGCTGATGAGACTGCACTTGTTTGACACTTATATCCTCCTCACTCTAAAAGATAAACAAGCAGACAGATGACATGTTTTGCACATATAAGTATCAGTGCTGACAATTCATCACATTTCTTACTGACGAATAAAGTTACATAGTTTAAAATAGCATTAACACAATAGGGTATTGTTCAGGTCAAGACATGGCAGGAAATGACATTGTGAAGGAGTTGGCAGCTTCACGACACCACTGGATTACAAATCAAGAACTCATAAGTATCAATGGTTAGTGTGCTGTCAATTTATCCCATTTCAGATTGGCAAAATAAGATCACTTGCTCTGTATAGTTTAATTTACATGGCATGAAGAAGGAGCTTGGTTGTACAACTGAAAACTTAAATTGAGAAGGACAAACTTTTGTTTATGAACTACATAATAAACTTTAAACATGCAATTTGAATGGAACACCAAAAATAAACAGCTGTTGCAGTCATGCCTAACCAAATATCCACAACAAAGTTTGAAGGCTTGAGATGGATAAACTTACATTATCGGTGAAGGCAGGCTCTATAAAGCCCTTGTCCATTCTGATGGGGGGGGGGGGGCAATTCAAGAAGTTTACCACAAAATCTTCTTCATAAGCATTGCCTTTATTCTACATTTTGTTAAGAGTAAATATAGATGTGAAAATATAAGAAAAATGGAGAATATTTAAGATAAGATGAAGAGTGATGCTACATAACTAAGTAGCTATAAATGTAAGTACAGCGATATAGGCAAAAGGTACAGCCAAGAGCAATATAGAGCTCAACTTCTTCAGTACCATCGGTGTTATCCAACCTTATGGTAAGAGTAAATATAGATCTTATGTGTAGAAAATGGAGGGCAAAGGAAAATAAGCTGCAAAGTGATGGTACATGAACAAGTACCTATCAATATAAGTATACTGATAAAGGACAACAGGTACTTACAAGAACAATGCAGAGCTAAAAAATTTCATTGGCATTGGATATATTCTACACTAATGTAACCATTCATACAGATCAAATAATTTGGAGCGAACAATTGATAAGCAAGCTATCATGCATACTGCTGTCACATAATGAACCAGGTATGTATGCAAGTACAGTGATACAGGACAACATGTACTAACAAGAGCAAAGCAGCGGGCATCATATTTGCGATATCTTGTCATTCTTTTCAAACCGGAATTCTTTTTTGAGAAGATTTCCTGCAAAAAAGATCCGTAAGGCACATGCGGAAAAGTAGAAGTTCAAATTGTCATGCGATATCATAGACAGTACCTCATCCTCGGAACGAGACCAGTGCATAACAAGGTTTTTCCATTCAATGTCTTCTAAATTTAGCACAGGAGACTTCACCGGAAATTCGTTTATAGACTTGTCATCAAAGTGTGATTTCCTCAGGTAACACCGATACTGCCGCAATGCTTCCTTGAAAAGCGCAAGCAAGCTTTGCTCGTCATGACCATCTAGATTGACCCTCGCCTACTTACAACAATGTAATGTAAATCATTGATGTGTTAAATCAGCAGAAAATAGGAAAATAATCACCATGAATAATAGCACTTACATGTAAGTAGGACAGGAAGATGTGAAAATGGTGTTTGTCTTCACTATAATATTCCCATGATGGGAATATATGCACGTAGTCCCTAACAACATTGAAAGCATTGTCTTTTAAATTGGGAATAACTGGAATGGGGTTCCAATCTACAGGAATTGGCCATCTCTGTACTTGGGATAGGTCTTCGGCCGGTGGACTTGCTGTACTTTTTGCTGGAGTGGGATTTTTCTGTGGTACGGCTGGTGCTATGGCAACTGAAATTGGCATACCTTTTGCTGGAGTGCAGGTCCTGTGTGGTGGGGCTAGTGGTGTGGCCAGTGAAGTATGGGTACAGTCTGCTGGAGTCGGTCCTATGTTTTGAGTCACTGGTTGTACAGCCAATATAAGTGGGGTGCTGTCTGATTTCTTTGGCACGACCACGTTTTTCAAGGACTTTGCTGGTGCTCCTTCAAGTTCGGCAATCACCCTCTTCCTTTTTGATGTCTGATGCACAAGAGCAACAGTCGAGTGGAAAAACATGGTATGATGACAGATGGAATATGTATTGATAATGGATGGGCATGGCATCTCGACATATATGATGAGTAAACTAAGTAGATGGTGGTGCAACAAAGTAGAAGAAAAGCAAGATACGTGCAATCAATAAAACCTTGCCAAATTAGAACAGGCACCTTGATGGGTGAACATGACAGGCCATCTGCCTTTGACTCCTCGAGGTTAGAATAGTCATTAGGATCATATTCTGAACAAGAATCTACAGATGGGGAGCGTATGAGTTTCATTGCATCCAGAATGGCACTCAATGCCTTGGTGCCAATTTTGTAAGTCATTGTAGTGTTCCACAATATTCTTATGATGTGCGGATTCCGATATTCACTATAATTACGTATAATATCTGAGAACCATGAAAACATAAATAGTTGTGAGATTATCTTTGTAATGCAGATGATATTCTAATATAGGGGCGCCCCTGTAAACACTTGTGTGCTATCACTGGATTCTGATGAGGAGAGCTCATGTGTGCTGTAATATGGTGCGTGCATTTATATAATCTGGCATAAGTACACAAAAAATAGGCTCCAGAAGTAAGGATAGTTGGCAGATGATAGGTTCATAATATACTGTATAGAGAGTTTATTGCCAAACCATGATAACAAGAGCACACAGCAACTAGGCAGATCATAGTGTACATAAAAGGGGTACACCATAACCATGATATATAAATCGGGAAAGTGGAACTGGCTTGAAAATATGGTGTTGTATTCCGCTAGTAATTGAAAGCCAATCGATCACGTACAGGCCAGCTCTATCAGTTGTTGACTGCAGATGTCCCTGCTCCCCTTCCTGACAAGGAACATACTGTACGTACTAAATACAGAATAAACAAAGAGGAACATGTTAAAGAACCGAAGAGGAAGCATATTCTTGAGGTTCCGCTTCATTGCATACAATGTTGGTTGCCCACTCATGATGAATCACAGTGCCCAAAGAAATACAATTCCATGCTGTCTCTCTATATGTGACAATTTTGAACAAGAGTCATTAGGATCATATTCTGAACAAGAGTCAACAGGTGGGGAGCGTATGAGTTTCATTGCATCCAGAATGGCACTTTCACGCCCAATATGTGACCCTATCCTAAAGGAACTAAAAGGCCCCACCAAGGATATAAGTGCATATTGGAGACGCTTTTGCAAGGAGGATATCATTACATCGTACCATTACATAATAGTTGGGGATACATACAAGAGGCATACAATGCCACATGAATACAACAATATCATACATAAGAGCAACATCCGACTACGAATGAAACAAAAACAGAAACTCAACGACATCCACCCTGCTAGCCCAGGCTGCCGACCTGGAACCTACCCCCTAATCGAAGAAGAAGCAGAAGAAGAACTCCAAAACAAGCGAACATCGCTCTCGCATCATGATCATTGCATTACCTGTACCTGCAACTGTTATTGTAGTAATCTGTGAGCCACGAGGACTCAGCAATCCCATTACCATGGGTATCAAGACTAGCAAAGCTTAATGGGCAAGGAATGGATAAGTGGTGAGGTTGCAGCAGCGACTAAGCATGATATGGTGGCTAACATACACAAATCAGAGCGAGAAGAGAAGCAACGCAACGGTCGCGAAGCTAGAAGTGATCAAGAAGTGACCATGAAACTACTTACGTTCGAACATAACACAAATCGTGTTCACTTCTCGACCCACTCGAAAAGAGACCATCACGGTTACACACACGGTTGGGCATTTTAAATCGAATCTGGCGTCAAGTTCTCTACAACCGGATATTAAAAACTCCCATCTGCCACATAATCGTGGGCACCGCTTTTGAAAGATCAAACCCTGCTGGGGTGTCCCAACTTAGCCCATTATAAGCTCTCACGATCAGCGAAGGATATTCCTTCTCCCAAGAAGACCCGATCAGCCTCGGAATCCCGGTTACAAGACATTTCGACAATGGTAAAACAAGACCAGCAAGACCGCCCAGATGTGCCGACAAATCCTGATAGGAGCTGCACATATCTCGTTCTTAGGGCACACCGGATGGGCCAGACGTCGGGTTGGCATAGACCCTGGTTGCCCAGGGGGCGCCGGACATCGCCCGGTTCGAACCAACACTTGGAGAAGCACTGGTCCGGGGGGGGGGGGGGTAAATAAAAGATGACCCTCGGGTTTATAAATCCCAAGGTAAAGTTAGTAGGATGTTAGGCAAATGTAAAAACCAATGTTGGGCCTTGCTGGAGGAGTTTTATTCAAAGCAAACTATCAAGGGGTTCCCATAAACCCGACCGCGTAAGGAACGCAAAATCAAGGAACATAACACCGGTATGACAGAAACTAGGGTGGCACAAGTGGAACAAAACATCAGGCATAAGGCCGAGCCTTCCATCCTTTACCAAGTATATAGATGCATTAATTAAATAAGAGATATTGTGATATCCCAAGATAAACATGTTCCAACATGGAGCAATCTTCAACTTCACCTGCAACTAACAACGCTATAAGAGGGGCTGAGCAAAGCGGTAACATAGGCAAACTACGGTTTGCTAGGAAGGGTGAAAAGGTTAGAGGCTGGCATGGCAATTTGAGAGGCTTGAAAAACAAGTGATAGGTAGCGCAGCATCGCGATAGAATGAAGCAACTAGCATAGCAATGATAGTAGTGAGATCCAGGGTAACGGTCATCTTGCCTGAAATCCCGCTAGGAAGAAGAACAAGGCCATGAAGAAGACGAACGGGCGAAGACAAACCAAGCGTAGACGAACGAATCCTCACGATCGCAACAAAACAGGAACTATCGAGAGGAAGCACAACCGGAAAGAAGCAAACAACATGGTAAACACACAACACATAAACATGACATGATGCACAACCAAGCATAATGCATTACAAAGGCTACACGATCCTACTCATGGCAAGAGATGATGCATACAATAATATCACCTCAAAGCAAGTTTAAATGAGGCCGGAAACAACATATAACAAGTCCGGTAAGTCCTCATATGCAAATTTAGAAATTGGTCCAGATCTAAATAAACCTTATGTTCAAGTAGTTAAACAACAAGTTAAGATGCACCAAGATGATCTACACGAAGTTCTAGTCAAGTTACATATAAAGTTCATTTAGTTCGGAGCTACGGCCTAGAAGATATGAGCAAAACAAGTTAAACATGACATTGATGCAAAATGCATTCAAACATCAAGCAAACACTCTCAAAACATGGATGCAACATGATATAATGAAACAAATGCAAAATCAAGCAAGTTTCATATAGAGCATGCTCAAAACGGAGCAACGATGCAACACCTACACTCCAAACAAGATATAACAACAATCTGCCCAAAACAGCAAGTAGGCACTTAGCAA
The DNA here is from genome assembly GCA_963921465.1 of Triticum timopheevii. Classification (NCBI taxonomy): domain Eukaryota; kingdom Viridiplantae; phylum Streptophyta; class Magnoliopsida; order Poales; family Poaceae; genus Triticum; species Triticum timopheevii. The sequence continues at coordinate 174,120,854 of OY997264.1, read as the reverse complement.
ACATGAAAAAACATGCTACAGGAGTCATATGAGCACAAACTTGACATGCAATTCATGTACAGATAACATAGTTCAAATATCATTACGGTTCAGGTTCATAGGAGTCAAGATTAATGCAAGATGATCAAAGCAAAAAACAACTTTATAACACAGGAACATACATGAGCAAAGTTAATATGATGACAACTTGAGAGCAAGAAAGAGGCAAGCTAAAACAAGTAAACATATCAACCAAGGGCATGGAATCAAAGTACACATAACAAAGATAAAATAACCTCAAAGCATCACAAGCATATGGCTCATGGATTAGTGGGAACCAACATGACAAGATTGAATGTTGAAACGGTTTCAGCAAGTGTAGAACATCAACATTATGATAGCATGTTTGCAAGCATGAAACAGAGGCATATGATATCCAAAATTAGGAAACATGGCATGTGCATAACATACTCATAGCATGCGACAAAACATGTACTCCCTCCGTCCGAAAATACTTGTCACCAAAATGGACAAAAAAGGATGTATGTAGAACTAAAATACATCTACATACATCCCATTTTATTCATTTTGATGACAAGTATTTTCGGACGGAGGGAGTACTTGGAGCATCTCCAAAATAGGCATGTATCAGCTAATATCAAGCTCACAACAAGGCATCATGAAGTTAACAGAAATCTGGAACAACATATAGTCATGTTCATGGAAATTAAAACATATCCTGCAGGACATATATAAGGCATCAAAAGGTATGGCAAGATAGATCATAACATGGGAAACAAAACATGCCAACTAAGCATCTCCAGATTATGCATGGATTAATTGGTAGCATCAAGCAAACAAGGCATCATGATATAACAGAAACAGACTTGACAGAAAGTTAACAGCAAGCGTGATGCACTCGCTACAGGGCATATAAAAATGCATGGATTGCACCCCTGTAAAGATGGCATGATTATGCTCCTAAAACATGTAGACATCATGCTCATAGTATGCACACACGAAATGCAACAAAAATGACAAATCAGCAAGTTACATCAGTTTTCAGCAGTTAACAGCGACATGCACTATTGCAACGGGGATTAATATGTCAAGATGCACACTAACATGAATGCAAAACACACCAACATGTATAGCATGAAGAGCAGAACACGTGCATATCAAGATCATCATCATAGTATCAACAGAGTCAAAGTTATAGCACTCACGAGATGCATACATGATATTAACAGTCAGCAGATTTCAACAGTTCATATAAAATAGCAGTTTTGTAACGAAGATTAAGGCATCAAGATGAACATTAACATGAATGCAAACTAGACCATCATGAAGAGCGCTCTGAGATGAACATTTTGACATATCAAACACGCAAAACGGAGTTACGAGCATCAAGTTATGGCAGGTCAAAGTATGCATCATGTTGATAAAAAACCTGGGACTTGGTGGGATTTTCACCTCGGGGAAAAGTCAACGGGCGGAGTGGATCGGGTCGGGCGAGGTGGATCCGGGCGCGGGTGAGGTCTGGTGGGGTCGGAGGAGGAGCTCCGGCAAGGAGGCCGGCCGACTGACGACGGGGAAGGCCGACCGGCGAGGGAGGCGGCGGGATCCGGGTCGGCGGTGAGCTCCGCAGGCGGCGGCGGGCACGGTCGCCGGCGTAGGGCGGCGTGGGGCCTGGCGGAGCACGGCGAGGGGCTCAGCAGCGGGAGGCGGGCGCAGCGCGGGACGGTGAGGTGGCGGTGAGGCACGTGGCGGCGGCGCGGGAGCCGGGCGGCGGGGCACAGGAGCGAGGGCAACGAACTTCGCGGGCGGCGGCGGGCCCGATCTGGCCCGGGGCGGGCCTGATATGGTTCCGCGGGCCGGCGGCACGAGAAGAGAGAGGGGGGCCGCCGACAGTGACGTGGCACCGTGTGATTGGCCGGGGCGACAGTGATGGACGCGTCCGGCACGGAGGCGGACATGTCCGGCGGCGGGGAGGAGTTTGAACTAGGGTTTCGCCCGAAAATGGAGAGGGAGACACTTATATATAGGTAGAGGGAGCTAGGAGAGTCCAAATGGGGTGTGGTTTTCACCCACACGATCGTGATCCAATGACGGAGAGCATGGAGGGTGGTTAGATGGGCTAGAGGGATGTTGTGAAGGGGTGCTAGGATGCAAAGAGAAGGGGGTTTCGGTTAACTCGGTTAACCGTTGGGGGCATCAAACAACCTCCAAATGGAACGAAATTTGACGGGCGGTCTACCGGTGATATACCGAGGCCACTCAGCAAATCTCGGCCCATTTCGAGAACGTTTTTCGGTGGCTCACAAAACCAAGGACTGAGAGGTGCCGCGGGCTCGTGCGAGTGTGTCTGTGCTCAGAACGGACAACAGAGAGAACCTGGGGAACCAGAATGGACGCAAGTTTTGAAAAACATGCAGATGATGACATGAAAAAATGCAACACGCAAGCAAATGACATGGCAACGACGGCGAATAACTGGAAGACACCTAGCGCATCGGATCCGGGGCATTACAACTCTCCTCCACTAACAAGAGATCTCGTCCCGAGATCTTAGGAACAAGATGGAAGAAAAGTGGGTTTGGTGAACAAGAGCTCAAGAGAGAAGATGAACAACACAATGCCTCCGGAAGAATTGAAAAGGTTGAATGAAAAGAACTTAGAAGGAAGGATTGAACGGAGTTGTCGAGAAAATCAACAACAAGAGAATAAGCTTGTTGTGGACTTATCAAAAACATCTCAAAACTTGAGGTGAAATTATACCACAACCAAATGCTTGAATATCTGAGAAGAACGAACAAATGCAGAACTCCACTTCAGAAGAAAATGAAGAATTATTTGCACTTCGAGACGCGAGAAGAAAAGATACTTGAACTCCTCCAACAAGAATCTTGATGAACTCTTGAAGAATGGATTAAATCATGAAGAACCACCATGAAGAACTCCGGTGACAACAGGATGATGAGATAGAATGAATGATGAAAGAATAAGATTAAGCCTTGCGGTGATTTAGATGGAGGTTCCGACGAGATGGCCGCGGAAAATTTGAACTCCGGAAAAGAAAAGATGAAAACACTTCGAAGCGCGAAATTATTCATCATGAACAAACTTCGAAGGAAGGGATTAATCACTTCAAGGAAAAATAAATTTATTGTATGCTTATCCTTCATCAAATTAAATTGATGACAAGCAATGGATTTTGCATACTACTTATTCTTATTGGAAAAGGATTAAGGGGGATATAGCACAAAACTTGGGAAAATCTTCATGAACCACCGGTAGGATTGGAAAGAACGAATGGATTAAAATGATAACAAAGGAAATGGAATCTGAAGGAACCACCGTAAGAATTCAGAAATGACTGATGAAAGAGAATGAATCACCGGTAAGAATTAGAAGAACAAATATTCTTGAGGGGATTTAGATGCAAAAGAATAAAGAGATAACAAGCTGATTAAAGAATACTTGACAGATGCGTCGGGATGATGGAGAACGACAGCTGGAATGTGAGGACGAAGAATTCTTCTGGAATGATGGCCTCCGGTGAAAAGAAATGGAAAATCAACTCTTGACATACTCCGGATGGGTAAGAAAGAATATCTGACAAAAGGAATAAATCACGAGGATAACATGAAGCTAGAACCACGAATCTTCGATAGAACGGACAGGATTTAAGAGAAACTCTTCTTCGGTCTTCCAATGACAACGGGAAACAACACCAAAATTTGTTGAGACACTCCGTAAGAATGAAAAGAGTAAAGGTTGAGCAATGAAAATAATTTGAAATTGATCTTGGAAAGGCATCTGAGTAATGAAATCCACTCTTACATCACACTTTGAAAAGAATTAGGAATGGTTCCGGAATAATTAGAAGGGTCAGGTAAGATCCTGGGAAAAGACCTGTGGGTTAGGGCCCACTAAAAGAAAACACCGTTGTAAAGGATTGTTGAAGAGATAGATGACACACCGGAACAATTGAGATATTTGGTTGAGGTGACAACCTCGAATTAATTCGAACACAGATGAATCTTCTGAGATGTCTTGAGCACTCCGGAAGGATAAACTGGCAAGAGGCGAACGAGCAAGGGGAACACTTGATCCAAGGAAAATGATATGATCAACCCGAAAAACTTGAATTGAATCCACCGGAAAGAAGACAAGATGACTCAATGATGAGCTTGACGAGAATTCACCGGTTGAAATGATTGAGGAAACACGGAAGAGGGTCCACACGAATGAAATTGATGCTCAAATAGAGACTCAGACTCCGGGAAGAAAAAGGGGTGGGAGGGCGAGAAAACAAAGGGAACTTGGAACAAGAAATCGATGAATAACTTGAAGAGAAAAACACCAGTTGAAATAATTGAGGAAAGAATGCAAGGACTTTGCACGAGTAGGATGGATACTCGGTTAGGGACTCTGGCTGGGAGAAGAGAAAAGGGTGGGCGGATGGGAAAAAGAAAACAACTGAGGATTGAACTTGGCAAAGATGAAGAGGCTCGAGTCAACTTGATGAGAAATGCACCGGATGAAAAGAGCTGACACACAACGATCGGACATCTAACCGCGTGGACCTAAAGAGAGTTTGAAGGTGAAGAGGAGTAATTAAAAACACCTACGTCAAGATTCCTCACTAGAGCGACAAAGGGGCTGAGAAGTAAAAAGAATTCCTACTCTCCGATATAACTAGACTCTTAAAACAGTTTTCTTCTAGACTCGACAACGGCCAAACTATGAACAATCAAGGGGGCTCCTATGGTAGGTCAAGGCTCTGATACCAACTTGTCACGCCCAATATGCGACCCTATCCTAAAGGAACTCGAAGGCCCCACCAAGGATAGAAGCGCATATTGGAGACGCTTTTGCAAGGAGGATATCATTACATCATACCATTACATAATAGTTGGGGATACATAAAAGAGGCATACAATGCCATATGAATACAACAACATCATACATAAGAGCAACATCCGACTACGAATGAAACACAAATAGAAACTCACCGACATCCACCCTGCTAGCCCAGGCTGCCGACCTGGAACCTACCCCCTGATCGAAGAAGAACCAGAAGAAGAACTCCAAAACAAGCAAACATCACTCTCGTGTCATGATCATCGCATTACCTGTACCCGCAACTGTTGTTGTAGTATTCTGTGAATCACGAGGACTCAACAATCCCATTATTATGGGTATCAAGACTAGCAAAGCTTAATGGGTAAGGAATGGAGTAGTGGTGAGGTTGGAGCAACGACTAAGCATGATATGGTGGCTAACATACACAAATAAGAGCAAGAAGAGAAGCAACGCAACGGTCCAGAAGCTAGAAGTGATCAAGAAGTGATCCTGAAACTACTTACGTTCGAACATAACACAAACCGTGTTCACTTCTTGACCCACTCGAAAAGAGACCTCGCGGTTACACATACGGTTGGGTATTCTAAATCGAATCTGGTGTCAAGTTCTCTACAACTGGATATTAAAAACTTACATCTGCCACATAACCGCGGGCATGGCTTTCGAAAGATCAAACCCTGCAGGGGTGTCCCAACTTAGCCCATTATAAGCTCTCACGATCAGCGAAGGATATTCCTTCTCCCGGGAAGACCCGATCAGCCTTGGAATCCCGGTTACAAGACATTTTGACAATGGTAAAACAAGACCAGCAAGACCGCCCGAATGTGCCGACAAATCCCGGTAGGAGCTGCACATATCTCGTTCTCACAGCACACCAGATGGGCCAGACATCGGGTTGGCATAGACCCTGGTTGCCCAGGGGGCGCCGGACATCGCCCGGTTCAGACCAACACTTGGAGAAGCACTGGCCTGGGGGGGGGGGGTTAAATAAAAGATGACCCTCGGGTTTATAACTCCCAAGGGAAAGTTAGTAGGATGTTAGGCAAATGTAAAACCAACGTTGGGCCTTTCTGGAGGAGTTTTATTCAAAGTGAACTGTCAAGGGGTTCCCATAAACCCGACTGTGTAAGGAACGCAAAATCAAGGAACAGAACACCGGTATGACGAAAACTAGGGCGGCACGAGTGGAACAAAACACTAGGCATAAGGCCGAGCCTTCCACCCTTTACCAAGTATATAGATGCATTAATTAAATAAGAGATATATTGATATCCCAAGATAAACATGTTCCAACATGGAGCAATCTTCAACATCACTTGCAACTAACAACGATATAAGAGGGGCTGAGCAAAGCGGTAACATCGCCAAACAACGGTTTGCTAGGAATGGTGAAAAGGTTAGAGGCTAACATGGCAATTTGAGAGGCTTGAAAAACAAGTGATAGGTAGCGCAGCATCACGATAGAACGAAGCAACTAGCATAGAAATGATAGTAGTGAGATCCAGGGTAACGGTCATCTTGCCTGAAATCCCGCTAGGAAGAAGAACGAGTCCATGAAGAAGACGAATGGGCGAAGACGAACCAAGCGTAGACGAACGAATCCTCACAATCGCAAAAAAACATGAACTATCGAGAGAAAGCACAACCGGAAAGAAGCAAACAATATGGTAAACACACAACACATAAACATGACATGATGCACAACCAAACATGATGCATGACAAAGGCTATATGATGCTACTCATGGCAAGAGATGATGCATACAAGAATATCAGCTCAAAGCAAGTTTAAATGAGGCCGGAAACAACATATAACAATTCCGGTAAGTCCTCATATGCAAATTTCAAAATTGGTCCAGATCTGAATAAACCTTATGTTCAAGTAGTTAAACAACAAGTTAATATGCACCAAGATGATCTACATGAAAGTCTAGTCAAGTTACATATAAAGTTCATTTAGTTCGGAGCTACAGCCTAGAAGATATGAGCAAAACAAGTTAAACATGGCATTGATGCAAAATGCATTCAAACATCAAGCAAACACTCTCAAAACATGGATGCAACATGATAGAATGAAACGACATGCAAAATCAAGCAAGTTTCATATAGAGCATGCTCAAAACGAAGCGACGAACACCTACACTCCAAACAAGATATAACAACAATCTGCCCAAAATAGCAAGTAGGCACTTAGCAAACATGAAAAAACATGCTACAAGAATCATATGAGCACAAACTTGACATGCACTTCATGTACAAATAACATAATTCAAATATCATTAAGGTTCAGGTTCATAGCCATCAAGATTAATCCAAGATGATCAAAGCAAAAAGCAACTTTATAACACAGGAACATACATGAGCAGAGTTAATATGGTGACAACTTGAGAGCAAGAAAGAGAGAAGCTACAACAAGTAAACATAGGAACCAAGGGCATGGAATCAAAGTACACATAAAAAAGAGAAAATAACCTCAAAGCATCACAAGCATATGGCTAATTGATTAGTGGGAACCAACATGACAAGATTGAATGTTGAAACATTTTTCGCAAGTGTAAAACAGCAACACTATGATAGCATGTTTGCAAGCATGAAACAAAGGCATATGATATCTAAAATTAGCAAACATGGCATGTGCATAAATTAATCATAGCATAATACAAAACATGTACTTGGAGCATCTCTAGAATAGGCATGTATCAGCTAATATCAAGCTCACAACAAGGCATCATGAAGTTAACAGAAATCTGGAACAACATATAGGCATGTTCATGGCAATGAAAACATATTCTGCTGGACATATATAAGGCATCATAAGGCATGGCAAGATATAACATAACATGGGCAACAAAACATGCCAACTAAGCATCTCTAGATTATGCATGGATTAGTTGGTAGCATCAAGCAAACAAGGCATCATGATATAACACAAACAGACTTGACAGAAAGTTAACAGCAAGTAGCCCACTTCACAAGCTTGATGCACTCGCTACAGAGCATATAAAAATACATGGATGGAACCTCTGTAAAGATGGCATGATTATGCTCCTAAAACATGTAGACATCATGCTCATAGTATGCACACACAAAATGCAACAAAAATGACAAATCAGCAAGTTACATCAGTTTTTAGCAGTTAACAGCAACATGCACTATTGCAACAAGGATTAATATGTCAAGATGCACACTAACATGAATTCAAAACACACCAACATGTAGAGCATGAAGAGCAGAACATGTGCATATCAAGATCATCATCATAGTATCAACAGAGTCAAAGTTATAGCACTCACGAGATGCATACATGATATTAACAATCAGCAGATTACAACAGTTCATATCACATAGCAGTTTTGCAACGAATATTAAGGCATCAAGATGAACATTAACATGAATGCAAACTGGACCATCACGAAGATCACTCTGAGATGAACATTTTGACATACCAAACACGCAAAACGGAGTTACGAGCGTCAAGTTATGGCAGGTCAAAGTATGCATCATGCTGATAAAAAACCTGGGACTTGGTGGGATTTTCACCTCGGGGAAAAGTCAACGGGCAGAGTGGATCGGGTGGGGCGAGGTGGATCCGGGCGCGGGTGAGGCCCAGCGGGGTCAGAGGAGGAGCTCCGGCGAGGAGGCCGGCCGGCTGACGATGGGGAAGGCGGACCGGCGAGGGAGGCGGCGGGATCCGGGTCGGCGGCGGGCGCGATCGCCGGCGCGGGGCCTGGCGGAGCACGGCGACGGGCGCGGCTGTGGGAGATGGGCACGGCGTGGAATGGCGAGGTGGCGGTGAGGAGCGCGGCAGCGGTGCAGGAGCCAGGCGGTGGAGCATGGGAGCGAGGGCGATGGGCCCGATCTGGGTTCCGCGGGCCGGCGGCGCGAGGAGAGAGAGGAGGGCCGCCGGCGGTGATGTGGCACCATGTGATTGGCCGGGGCGCCGGCGATGGACGCATCCAGCGCGGAGGCGAACATGTCCGGCGGCAGGGAGGAGTTTGAACTAGGGTTTGGCCCGAAAATGGTGAGGGAGGCACTTATTTACATGTAAAGGGAGCTAGGAGAGTCCAAATGGGGTGCGGTTTTTGCACACACAATCGTGATCCAATGACGGAGAGCATGGAGGGGGGTTAGATGGGCTAACGGGTGTTGTGAAGTGGTGCTAGGCTGCAAAGAGAAGGGGGTTTCGGTTAACTCGGTTAACCATTGGGGAATCAAACAACCTCCAAATGGAACGAAATTTGATGGGCGGTCTACGGTGATATACCAAGGCCACTCGACAAATCTCGGCCCATTCCGAGAATGTTTTTCGGTGGCTCACAAAACCAAGGACTGAGAGGTGCCGCGGGCGCGTGCGTGCGTGTCTATGCTCAGAACGGACAACGGAGAGAACCGAGGGAACCCGAACGGACGCAAGTTTTGAAAAACATGCATATGAAATGCAGATGATGACATGGAAAAATGCAGCACGCAAGCAAATGACCTGGCAACAATGGTGAATAACTGGAAGACACCTAGCGCATCAGATCCGGGGCATTACAGGCACTTAATGCCTTGGTGCCAATTCTGTAAGTCATTGCAGTGTTTAGCTTCAAGAGTGGACTGCTGCTAGTGCGACACAAAGCAGCTACACAGATCATAGTATAGATATAATGGGAAAACCTTAAGCATCAGAGTAAAATCAACAAAGTGGAACTTGCTAGAATATATGTGCTAGTATTGCCGGTACGGCTAGAAAGGCTTCGTATACCTGCTCTCTTCAATTGAAGGTGCGGTACTGTTAATATCAGTGTAACTCTCAATGGAGACACAACTCCCCGCATTTCCTTGCTATTCTTATAGGATTCAAGTGGGCAGGCCATTACAAACCCTATTCCCATGTTTACACAATCCTATGAATCAAAGAGGCTCAAAGTGTCCATCACAACCGACTGTATAGATCTCTACACCGCAAATGTCCCTGCTCATCTTCAGTACAAGGAACATACTTTACTACTATCATACTCCCTCCATTCCAAAATATAAGTCTTGGTAGATATTTCCACTATAGATCACATACAGATGTATGCAGATACATTTTAGACTGTAGATTCACTCATTTTGCTCCATATGTAGTCCATGGTGGAATCTATACAAATACTTGTATTTAGGAACGGAGAGAGTACTTATTAAAGAAGAACAGAAGAGGAACATGGTAAAGAAGAGCAAGTAGATTTTGGATAATAAAATGTTCGTTGCGCAGTGCCCACACATGATGAATCAGAGCGCATTAAGAATGCAACTCCCTGCTGTCTCTCGACCATTTCAGGCGGTTGGATGAAGATCCTACGTCTCCTAACCCTTCTTCTTCCTTGTCTTTGATTCTTCCCATACAGAACACCGCACGGGCCGCCGGCCGGACCACCGGCCCCCACCGCCTGTGTTCCTTCGCCACCCCACCCCCACCCCTCCCCCACCCACGTCCAGTTTTCTTCATTTGGCGAGGCCCCACCACCGCCCCCCACAACCACCCGAGCCCCTGCGTTCGCACCGGCAAACTCCGGCAAGCTCTGAAAAATCGACTGACCCAATTTTGAAATTTAGTCTACTGTGATTTAACTAGTGTGGAATATAAAAGGGGAAAACCATAAGCATTGGGAGTATAGTGTTGAGCGTGCCATGGCAGATCTGAAGGTGCAAACCGGACAAAGGCAACTTCGCAACCAAGACAAGAAATCAGAGTAAAGGAGTGGCGATCTATTTTCTTGATGCGATAAATAAGTTGAGCATATACGAAAGAGTACCGCCTCTGGTGCGGCGCCATGTATGCATCTGCTGAGAATTTGACGGTGCTGCGGTAGCGATGGCTGTCGGCAGCATGGAAGCAGATCTAGGAGGGTAGATGGTGGCGGCGGCGCGCGGTGGACGAGATGGTCGTAGGAGCGGCGCCGGCAAGGTGGACGATGGCATGGATGAAGCAAGAGGACGGGATGCAAGGATCCCGGTTCGAAGCCGTGGATGAGAGAGGTCGATCTCTTGTAATGGACGGCGACATTGGGGTATCAGCTCCGGCATGGTGGAGGAGGACGGTGGTGGATGGGGTGGTGGACGGAGGAGGCTAGGGTGGAGAGGGTGTTTTGGCGCCCACAGAGTATGAATGGGGAAAAGGGAGGTAGAGAGGAAGGGGGGAACTATGTATTCAGGGCGCGCTTGTCTCAAATGCGAGGAAATTTACAAACTTAGCCCCCGTTTCAAATTTCCTACATCACAACAATATTAGTTGGTTGGGGATAGGACGGTAATCTCGCATACACCGAATGCCGACGAGAGTTTGTTTTTGGCGCCCACCGTGTATGAATCGGGGAGGGAGTCGATTTTGGCCGAGGACACACTGTGTTTTGGCGCCCACCGTGTATGAATCTGGGTGAGAGGCGGTTATGTAACGTTTGGGTGAAATTAAAAACCTACCCCTATCGAAACCTATAGAAATCCAGCAGATAGGCTTTGCGTGGCAGGGATAAGCAGTAGTAATTTCCACCTCGCAGATTTTGGTTTCTGGCGGTTACTGCGACTTTCCCTGCTTCGTTCAAATTTTGCAGAGTGCACGTTTACCATGCCAATTCAATTCGAATCCCGTTTGTATTCTATTTTTTTTCGGGCGGGATCCATTTTGATTGGAATTAAATTCTATATACATCATTTTTTATATATACTTTCAAAAGCACAACATCATTTATACATAAATATGGTTTACAAATGGCATGATCTCAGATTCATATGGTTGTATCCATCAATTTGGATATTCAAATATTTGAAACCACTTTATGTTGAAATCCAATGTATGCATTCCTCGCTAACTGTCTCCAATTAATGTGTGTTTCATGCGGTTTTTTTACTTCTCAAACATGTATAATGTGTTTCACACACGCAACATATAGTGTAATCCCGTTTAGACATTAATTGCATATGAACCATGCATTGTTTCTAATTAAAGAATCTATGGATCACCAATATTGATAAACTATATAACATTACATGTGTGCCCAAATTCAATTGAATATGCATGTTTGATACACCAATTTGCGTTATGATATTATCGATGTCGTGATCTCCAGTTTAAATATTTGAATCCCCTTTAATCTAGATATTCGTCTCATATAGCTATCACTCATGCTTATATAGGACTATCTCTCTAGACCTATACGTGTTCATCGTCTCTTAGGTATCTCTCGTGCTACCTGTATGTCGGCAATGATCTTTTCTCTTCGTAACACACTGACGGTACTCTCTCCCTCAACCTTCATCACTCTATCTATCTCTAAGTATATCTCGCTCCCTGCTATGTGTCTCTAACTATGAATCTCCATGTGGAATCTCTTTCTCTCACACAAACACAAAACTTTGTCTCCTGGGGTCTCATTTCTCTCTACTATTCCCCTGTGTGCCACTCGCACACCCCTCATACAGAGATGTCTTTCGCTCCTTAGATATGAGAACCTACGAGTCTTCCTCTTAAATATCTCTTTCTCACACACAAACACAAACTCTGTCTCCCAGGTCTCATATTTCTCCACTGTTCTCTTGTATGTTGCTCACACACACACTCTCTCCCTAGAGATATCTTGCGTTCCCTCATATGTCTCTAGCTATCACTGTCGTTATGAAATATCTTTCTCTCTCGTAGACACAAAACTCCGTCTCTTGGGATCTCATTTCTCTATGATATTTGTTTGTATGTGATTCACATGCACCCTCTCTCTATCTCTCTCACACCCACACACATAACTCAGCCTTCTGATCCACTCGACTCCTATCTCTAACGCACACTAGCTAGCATCTTTATCTTTCTATTTATCTGTTTCTCCATAAACCTTCTTTCTCGCACTCACTCTTGCTTCCTATCACGCACACTACATATGTTTCTCTCTACATGCAGTCAAGTGCCCTCTTTTTATCTTTCTCTCTCACACACATGCATATATAACTTCACCCTCCGAACCACCCGGCGGTCATCTCCAACACTCAAACTAGCGGATGTCCCTCTAGCTAGCATCTCCATCTCTGTATTTATCTGTAGTTTCTCTGTCAACATTTCTTTCTCGCATGGAGTCTTGCTTCCTATCACCCACACTATATATGTCTCTCCATACATATGCATTTATAGGTTGATCTCTTTTGCACAATTGTTGTGCCTCACTCCCTCTGCTCGCCATAGATGCATGCTCCAGCCCACACCACTATCTCTTAAAGACAAAAACACATGCTCAATTGTCGGGCCTTCTTCCCTGCATTCTCACATGCATGCATATTGTCATACCGATCTGTCTCTCCCATGTCATTGATCTTATGACTTATGTCTTCTTTCTTTTATCTCAATCATGTGCGCGCACACACACACATCCCACATATACATGTATACCTCTCACACATGCACGTTCAAGGTCTCTATGTCTCCATACGTAGTTAATTACCCTCAACCCTAACGCCACATCGAATCGTTCTCTTCTTGTGTGCACATAACTTCCACCTAGATGGGTAAAACACACACTCACACTTAACAATCTCCTTCTAGCTACCCCCCTCTCACTCTTCCCCTATATCCCCGAAACCAATAAGACCATCCCTTCGTTTAATTCCTGCCTACATGCACCATCGATATATAGTAGTCTTCCTCGGTGTCTCTCGAACAAACATGTTCTCTCGATGTCGACTCCTCTCACGTGCACACACCTTCTCTTCCCTCTCTACGGGCATTTTCTCTCTCGCACCCCATCATTGGTGGCCTCTGCCATACACATCACCTCTCTATGATGAAGCCATGCACACTTAAATTAAATCCGCCACCGAGGACCCCGCGACACACACACACACATTAAGACTCCATCTCTCTCTCTCTCTCTCTCACACACACCCCCACACACACTAAGACTCCATATCACACATACATGCTCTAGGAGGAGCATTTGTTCCTACCACCCTTCATCCAACCTTACCCGTATGATAAACAATCACCTTAATTTACTTGTATAACATGGACAAATTCCACTTTACTTTAGTAGTTAGCAAACTTATCATCTGTACCCTTATAAAAAACCAAGTTGGCGATGATGGTGTGCTTGCCATCTTGTAATATAGACCGTCTGATCTATATCTGACGGATAGAAAGCAAACTATGATAATTTTATGAAAGATACCCGCACCTCTCTCCACATCCTTATCTCCCACAACCTCATTACTCAGTAATTCAAAAAAGGAAGTCTTTGGAACAATCTAGCATGGTGGCCGCTGCCGCCTGCCGGCGCCGTCATCCCCATGCCTCCGCCCATTCCGACCACCAGTCACCACCATGCTCCACTCCTCTTCAGCTTATCTATCATCTTTCATTTTTTTAATGACATTCTCGAGATACCAGTTTTTCGATAAAATTCTCGAGATATCATTAGTTTTTACACATGGGATTACTCCTGCATGGGTCAATCACAACAGGTGTTTTGTAAAAAAATGCATATTGATGTTCCGTGCAATGCACAAGCATCTTGCTTGTAATTATATAACACAAATCACGAGCAGGAAGTGATATTTTTTTACACAACCACGTTAACATGGCCAGGTAAATCACTAGCTAAAGTAAATACCATTATACTTATATCCTGATGCAAAAGGTTGAGTACATGTCCGAAGAGTTGAGTCGCATACATGCACTCCGTCTCTCAGAATCTCTCTCTCTCTCTCACACACACCAGTTACGTGACGCCCACTTAAGCAGACACGTATGTTACAATTTGTGCACCCGCGGGTACACGTGATGCTGCACATTTATTTAAGCCGAATGGCGAACCCAAATAGTAGCTGCATTCATTCCCTTCCCGCTGCCTCTTCTCTGGTCGCCGTCGCCCGGTAGCCATGGCCCGGCCGAAGGTAACAACATAAGCCATACTCTCGCCGGAGCGGCGCTTTAATCTGGAAATTTTAGTGGTCATGCATGCATCCTTTTGTGCTAGCACTCCTATATAAGGGTTGACCGGTCGCTTCCCGCAGATGTTGGAAGAGGAAGGAGAAGGGAAGCAGACTGTGGAGTAACATTTTTTACCACAATTTCTTAGGAAAATGAGTGCAATAATTGAGTAGTTTTGCAAACTACCAGTACTACACCTGAAACGGTTCAAAACCTATACTCCCTTGCCAGCGCGCGCTTTCCGCGTGAAACGGTCAGCATCACCCTGGAGCGTCAGTGCCGCATTAATGCCCGGCCAGAGCGGAGGCGACCTCTCACTGGCGCCGGCTTTGAATCCTGGTCCACTTCCGTTCGCCAACATGTGGGACGTCGACCATGCTGGTCCACTTGCCATGCACGCAGAACTCCAAGGGACAGTCACCCCGGTCGTCGCGCTGCAGTAATAATGACTAATGAGCCGTCAAATCACAGGCCCACTTTCCCACTTTGAAGTTGCTTGGACGAAGGAACCATCATGATTTCGTTGAATTCCGCTTCTTGAAGAAAACTACTGTACCAGCAGTACTGCTAGCTACAGTAGTTACTCCAACAGAGGCCTCCTTTCGTTCACTGGATAGGAGTTTTATAGGAATATGAAAATCATAGGAAGTGAGATGACATGCATCTCAATTCCTATAGAGAAAGAGATGCCATTTGATGCATAGGATAGGAATTTTTCCAATTAGTCTATTCTAATGTACTGGTAATTTGCTCTAAAAACTACAGTAGTAACTAGTAGTACTGGTACATGCTCGTACTCAGACACAGACAGACACACTAACTACTAGTACTACTACTTCTCACATGCTGGCCAGACGCCGTTGTTCTCCTTCCCAGCTTTGTCGGCGACACCCCATCGTGCTTGGATCTCCGCCGACCTCTCCGCAGCAGCGCGTGCGTCCTCTTCTTTCTTGCGGCGGTGGGCCTCTCTTTTCTTGAATGCTTTCTGACTTTTCCGCTCCCTATGTGCGGCTTTGGCCGCCTCTTGCTCTACCGCCCATTCGGCCTTGTTAGCTTCAAATTCCTCCCACATAGGTGTGAGGTTGCGAGCGGCGATGAACTCGGCACGGCGGGATGCCATCGCTTTCCTACCATTTTGCATGCGGTCGTGGGCGGCGAGGAACTCGACTCGGCGGGATGCCATCGCTGCCTTAGCGGTTAGTGTGTGGCGCGGTGGCATGAACGATGCTTGGTGAGAGCTCTGGGGCGGAGTAGCTGGAAAACCGTATAGTGCATTGGTTTGTCAAGAGCTCAGGGACAGAAGACGAAGGAAATTTGGATTCCCCTTCAACCCTGGTTATTTATTACCGAGTAAAATGCATTGGCGGTCATCGAACTCGTCTTGATAGCTCACTTTGATCATTGTATATGAGATATGGTGATTATACAGTTACTGGCTTAGCATATAGCTCCGTATTTGTCTGGTTGACTAGTCAAACAGTCCGCATGCACCTCATCAGCTCGTGTTCTTTATCTATCTACGCGGGCCTACCTGTCAATGGAGAAAGAAATACTTCCTCTGTCCCAAATTAAGTGTCTCAAGGTTAGTAAAACTTTGTACTAGAGCTAGTACAAAGTTAAAACACTTATTTTGGGACGGAGGGAGTAAAAACCAAAATTATACGTATGTGGGGAATCGAACCACGGACTCGTTGCTCCAACACACACTCGTCAGCCAAATGAAAATGAAATACTTTGCGTCAGACACTCACGCTCACGCTGTCAAAGCATGCTAATGCATGCACGTCGCCTTCTAAATCAAAGTCCTGCTCATGGCACAACGCAAACGGTAAGCCCATCACCTGTGCGCCCCGGCGGTGCCTGACATTACTGTTTAGACGTTTGATGGATGCCTACGCAAACGCTGAGCATGTATTCACCTGGCTCAACACCAACGGTCATACTCGGAGCGCCTTGCTCATGTATATCGTCCATCACAATGACAATATATAAAATAGCCTAGCTAGAGAGGGTACTATGGTACAGAGTATGTACTATCATGAGCGACCGATCTTAGTGCCACTGCACACAAGTGTGTGTCTGATCGATTCGTCCATTATTCGTAAGTTATGCGTGGTTGTGTGGTGTCTAATGGTGGTCGTCGAAGGCTAGCTGGTGACAAGAGCGGTTGCATGGACGCCTGGTTGTCAATACGTGTCGCATATGCTTCAAAGGATCATCATCCATGAGTTCAGACTTTACCACCACGCCAGCGTCTGACCGCCCTGGCCTACCGAAACCCCTTCCATCGCTAGTGCGCGCTTCCCTCCTGAAACGGTCACCGTCTCTCCAGAACGTCAATGCCGCATTCACGGGACTAAACTGCAGGTGCAAGTGGTGTGTCACTGACATGCGGGCCAGATGCCCGTTGGGCCCACATGTTAGTAACCCAACGCATCTGCAGTTAAGTTACTGAAGCAGCGTCCGCATTCACGCCCGATGAACCTACTCCGGCGCCAGCCGTCCATCCGTCTGCCGTGGCTCATTGCCATTCGCTCGCTATATGAAGTTGAGCCCCAGCTCCCAGCCATAGCCAAAGACCCACACTCATTCTCCTCCGGTCCTTTCCTTCTGTCGGCACCACTCCAACCATGGCCTTCTAGCACTCCAAAGCCCTCTTGGACGTACTGTCGCAGGAGTAGACGAGGGACATCGGCGGCTCCACTCCGGGCGCGCTCCAACGCTCTCTTCGACATACTGTCGCAGGAGCAAACGAAGGAGATCGCCGGCAACATCCGGCCGCCCTTTGTCGCCACGTGCGCGGGCGCAGCCGGCAGCGAGGAACAGTAGTACATGGTAGGTCGCCACCGCTCTGGTCCCAGGAAGGCCACCGCTACTCCACTCAGTCGACGCCAAGCTTGGTGGGGTAAACATCGGCGGCCGATTAGCCGCTTGACGGCGACGTGGAGGCCGAAATCTTTAGAACCTTGTGCTCTAGAGGAGGAGGTTATCGAGGCGGATGAGGAGGAGGCAAAGGCAATGGCCGGCTTTCTCGGGTTCATGGCCGGACATGGTGGTCGGCGTCGGCGGTCATTTAGATTAGGTTTACAGTAGGTTTTAGTATGGTTTGTGCAAAATATGTAATGAATTTCATCCAGTTTGTAGGAAAAGTTTTTGAAATGTAATGAATTTCATCTGGTTAATTTGAAATTTGCTTTGTTTGCACGAATTTTGTCCGGTTAGTTCATATAGTTGTCGAAAGGTATGCGGGCAGCATCGGATGGCATCCATCAGTGTCCTCGGAAAGATGCCGGTGTAAATTTGTGGGCCAGCGCTGGAGATGCCCTAGCTATCATGCTATAATCGCTAACAGTGCTCCATTATTTGGCAGGGAATAGTTATCCCTTGATCAAAATCAGATCCACGGTGTTTCGCACTCCTCCTGCGTAAGAGTGTAAACTCTTGCTTACGTAAAAATAGAGCAAGTGGACAACACTGTAGCACGTCATATCACTCAAACTAGTCCGCCTAACAAGCGGGAAAGCACCGCCCTTGTCAATTTGTTCTGGATTTCTATCGGTCGATCGCGCGAAAATGTTACGCTTTGCAAGTTCTAAAGGAAAAGGCGGCACACTTATGACTCGTACGCGTCGCACCCCCGATAGTCCGGCTCGCACGCCGCTCACCAGAGGGGACATGCGTTGTCTTGCGATTTCATTGACATGTGGGACTACAATTGAATAAACCGCCGATAGCCGAAATCTAATCGCTCGGCAAGCGTCGGCTGAGAAGAGAGAAACGTGGGAGGGAGAAGAGATCGCCCGCCCGCCGTGCACGGACCCCAAGAAATATATGGTGATAATGTGAGGTGACCGCTTCCAAGCCCACTCTAACCGCCCTAGCCCCTCAAGACGCCGGCTGCCCACTGCATGCATGCATAGTAGCAAGTAGTGCCAGTTAAATTCTGGGCTATAAGCCCGCTTATGTGGAGGAGAGAGAGGCATTGACAAAGTCAAGGAGTGGGCTCTGCAAGAGCCTGTCTCTACACGTGCTCCTAGGTATAAAAAATAATTCTAAAAAAGGCATAGAAATCAATTGTGTCTAAAAAAATAAAGGTAAAAAACATTTGAGAGGAAATAGAGAGAGGAAGTGAGAAAAAGTTGTAACCTTCACTACTAGGAAAAGGCATGCTAGTGGCGCACCAGTTTTGCCTTCTAATGGCGCACTACTGGTGCGACACTAGCATCACGCCATTAGAATTAAATTCGAATGGCGCACCACTGGTGCGCCATTAGTATCTGGTGTTCTAATGGCGCACCATGTAGTGCGCCATTAGTATTGCCGACAGTGCGCCATTAGAATTCTTTCCAGGGGGCCATATGTACCCATGTGCTTTGGCATACTAATGGCGCACCAGTGGCTGATGCGTCATTAGTCTGATTATCACAGTGCGCCATTAGTGTCTTGCGTGGTGCGCCACTAGTATGAATATTAGGAATTATTTTTTTCTTTTCTGATATTTTCACAGGTTACAAAATATATTATTGGACAGAATTTAGACAACACCACACAGCAACAGCAGATTCATCGAATACAATAGAAGATTAGTCTCCGAATACAAATCATCATATTAGTCTCTGAATTCAAAAGACCGAACAAAGATAGAACATTACAAGTCTTGAGACCGCGAGTAGCTAGTTTGTCTTCACATTACAAGTCGATATCGACCATCTAAACTACCATCACATAGAAGAGAGTTGTGGTCATCACGATGAGCATCATCACGATCAAACTGGTCTTCATCCGGTTCCTCCAACGCTCCCTCCTCTCTCCCGCTAGATAGCGGGCGTATCTAGATTCGGCCTCCGCCCTAGTGGTGTACCCTTTGTAACTGTTACCGTGTGGGTGGGGTGTGGTGTCCTATTTGCAGAAAAATACCATGTGTAAGTGGAGTGCAGTGTTTTGCAGAAGCAGATGTTCAGTTGGGTGCTACCCCGTCTATTTCTTCTATGCTATCCTTATACTCTGCTTAAGGACAGATGCTACTTGTCTTGGCTATATACAGCAAATTGACCTGGTTGTGTTCTATGCTATTATGCTACTTGTCTTCTATGCTATCCTTATACTCTGCAAATTGACCTGGTTGGAATTCATACAACAACAGTAATAATTAACGGAACTTCTTTTGCATGCATTTATCACTCCAGAAAACTTTCAGTAACAAGTGAGAAGCATCTGCATTTTCTTAGTGAACTTTTGAGTGCATTTATCACTTGTTGGAGTATGCTACAGCTTCTGCAAATCACGAACTCCTTTAGTTTACATCTCAGTTTTAGCAAACACTACAGTTTCAGTGAAGGAGTCATAACTGAATAACAGGCACTATAGTTTCTCTACAGTATTGGAACACTGAACATTTTCAGTTAACTGTAGCAAGAACACTGAAGAACACTGAACCCACTAGCATGCCTAAGCAAAAAGCTTCATCACCTACTTCTCAGATACGAGGGAGTGGTACATTTTATTCAGGCTGCCGTAGGGGGAAGGAGGGGAAGGGGGGAGAGGTGAGGAATCACTTGTGGGATAACGGCGGGCTGCCGTAGGAGGACGCCGGTGTCGAGGAGGCAGCGGGCGGCGGCGCGTCGAGGAGGCGGCGCGTCGAGGAGGAGGAGGCGTGTTGAGGAGGTGGCGCGTCGAGGAGGAGGAGGCGCGTCGAGGAGGCGGCGCGTCGAGGAGGAGGCGGTGGAGGCGGGGCAGCGGAGGGTTCGGCCGGCTGGGCGCGCCGCGGCGGCGGGCCGGCAGCGGTGGCGGCGGCTAGGAACCCTAGCTGTCGCGCTTGGGAGGGAGGTTGACGCAGGCGGGGCCGCGGGGGGAGGGGGACGGCGAGGGCGCGGGCGCGGGCGAAGGGGGGACGGTGCTCGGCTCGGGGACGGCGAGGGAGGCGGCGCTCGGCTCGGGGACGGCGAAGGAGGCGAGGGGGACGGCGAACACGGGGGGGGGGGGGGGGGGCAGCGGGAGAGATTAGAGAGATTGGGGATTTAGTGTGGGGGGAAACTTTCTAATGGCGCACCAGCTCTCGGTGCGCCATAGGTACGACTATTCTAATGGCGCACCAGCTCTCGGTGCGCCATTAGAATTTTGTTCTAATCTAGCCCACTAGCCCTATCTACCACCTAACCCTATCTACAACAGAACCCACCCACTAGCTCGACTCGTCAGCACGCAGCACACACACCAGGAGGTCCTGGGTTCGATTCCTAGGCTCCCCAATATTTTTTTATGCATTTTAAATGCTTTTTTATATTTATTTGTGTTTAAATATGTTCAAACTTGTTTAAATCATAACAGTAATATTTTTTTATAAAAACAGTAATAATTTTTTAAAAAATATGTTCAAATTTGTTACTTGAGAATATCATCGGCGGCGGCGGTGGAGCGGAGGAGGGTGCGGCGATCGAGATCGAGAAGGAGGGGGAATCGAGATCGAGATGGAGGGGGATCGAGATCAAGTGTCCTCATGAATTCAAAAAGTGCCCATGAAATTTAAAAATATTCATGATATCAAAAAGTGCCCATGAAATACAATCGAGAAATGAAGACTACGATTTAAATACAATCGATCTTAGCTAGCTATCTATTCACAATCTTCTTGCCCTTCTTTTTCGCAAATGGAGTTCTTCTGTGGAACGGACGTCCTTTAGGTAGGGTGGTCCTGCTTCTTCTTGTGGTGTGTGCTGCTACTTCATCGTCGTCTTCATGTTTGATCTTCGGGTTGCTGTACTTGTCGAAGTCTTGCTCATCTTCCTTTTGCCTCTCCTCACGACAACATGACTGGGCTTTGACGGGTCGGTAATGAAGAAGCATTGGTCCACTTGGGAAGCCAGTACCCATGGCTCATTTTTCACGGTGACATTTGCGCCCGCGGTCTTGGATTTGGCTTCGGGTATAACCATGGTGGTGAAATATCGGTCTTCTTTTAGGACGCTCTTGGCCCATCTGACACGGAACATCGGCACCTTCTCTCCATCGTAGCTCAGCTCCCAGATCTCCTCGATCCTTCTGTAGTATCTGTCCTTGTCCTTACCGGTGTAGGATTCCATCGTTACCCCAGAGTTCTGATAACCATCGCTCTTCATGTCCTTGTCCTTGGTGTAGAATGTGTAGACGTTGATATCGTACGCCTCATAGGTCATCAGGTTGTGCTCGGCGCCCTGTGACAAGGCGAATATGAGTTGTTCTTCCGCAGAAGAATCTTCATGTAAAGGGTACGACAGAAGCTTCTGCTTGAACCAACGCGTGAAACATGAGTTGTGCTCTTTGAGTATATCTCCGTCCGTCCTCTGTTGGCCTCGGTCATTGTACGTCTTCTCAATAAAGGTGTTGTGCTCTACCACCCAAGGATCGACCACGTCTATGTGTTGTAGCGCGACTAGGTTTGCTCTTTCAAAGTCGGCGAGTCAACCCTCGAAGTCGACATGCATTTCGCGGCGACCCTCACGGTGACCCCATCCAGCGAGCCTGTCAAGGTGCCTGTTGACGGGCAGACCAACGGGGTTCTCGATGCCTAGATAATTCGTGCAGTAGGAGATGCACTCTTCGGTCAGAAAGCCCCTGGCTATACTTCCCTCTGGACGTGACATGTTGCGAACGTATCCTTTGATGACACCATTCATCCTTTCGAACGGCATCATGCTGTGCAGGAACGTCGGCCCGAGTTGGATGATATCCTCCACGATATGGACCAGCAGATGCACCATAACGTCGAAGAATGCGGGCGGGAAGTACATCTCAAGCTCTCATAGTATCACCATGATCTCTTCCTGTAGTCTTCTGAGTTGCCTCACGCCAATCAACTTCCGAGAGATGACGTCGAAAAAGTTGCATAGGCCAAATAGCATTTCACGAACGTGCGCGTCCATGATCCCACGGATTGCAACTGGAAGTATCTGCATCATCAGCACGTGACAGTCATGAGACTTCATCCCGCTGAACTTCTGCTTCGCTGGGTCTAGGTATCTGCTTATCTTCCCCGCGTAACCGTAAGGAAGTTTTACTCCTAGGAGGCAGGTGAAAAACTGCTCGATCTCCTCCGGACTTAGAGTGAAGCACGCGGGAGGGTAGTCATTTCCGGTCTTCTTGGCCTTTTTGCCTTTGCGACGACTTTCTGTGTCCTGCTTCGCCTCATCATCATCATCATCATCATTAGCGTGAAGCTCCTGCCTGATGCCCATTGATTTCAAGTCTGCCCTTGCTTTCGGCCCATCTTTGGTCCTCTCTGGCATGTTGAGCAGGGTACCAAGCAGACTCTCGCACACGTTCTTCGTGATATGCATGACATCAAGGCTGTGAGGCACACGGTGGATCTTCCAGTACGGCAAGTCCCAGAAAACAGACCTCGTTTTCCATACCTTCACTAGCGGCTCTGGCGCCTTTCGCTTCTTTCCCGGCTCTGGCGCCTTTTGCTTCTTTCTCGGCAGTGGGCAGTCGTTCCAATTTTTCAACAGCTCATCTATTTCCTCGCCGCTCCTCGTACACGGGCATTTTCGGGGTTCGGTTTCACCATCGAACA
Source organism: Triticum timopheevii (assembly GCA_963921465.1). Classification (NCBI taxonomy): domain Eukaryota; kingdom Viridiplantae; phylum Streptophyta; class Magnoliopsida; order Poales; family Poaceae; genus Triticum; species Triticum timopheevii. Next base: position 174,097,528 of record OY997264.1, on the reverse strand, counting down.
GATCCTTGAGTTTCCTCCACGGGTCATCGTCGCGAAGCCACCTTCGATGTCCCATGAACACGGTTTTCAAAGACCCGGGATCTCTATCTAGCTGGCGATACGTTGTGTCATCCATGCACCTTACGCATCCAGAAAATCCGTGGACTACCTGCCCCGCGAGATATCCGTAACCGAGATAGTCGTGCACCGTCGTGAGCAGTGCAGCTCTCATAGGGAAATATTCTCTCTCTACGGCGTCCCATGTATTGGCTAGCGTTTTCCACAGCGTGTCTAGCTCCTCCTTCAGCAGCCCCAGATACAGATTGATGTCGTTCCCTGGTTGTTTCGGCCCTTCAATTAGCATACTCATGTGAATATACTTCCTCTTCATGCACAACTAGGGGGAAGGTTGTACATCCACACAAACATAGGCCAGGTGCTATGTGTGCTTCTCTGGCTGTCAAACGGATTGACTCCATCGGTGCTCATGCCCAGCACGATGTTCCTTGGATCCTTCCCAAATTCTGGGTATTCGAAGTTCAACGCTTGCCACTGGCTCGCATCCTTAGGGTGACTCAGCATCTTGTCTTTTTTATTTATCTCCGGATCATTTCCGTCATCTTCCCGCTTCTTCTCCTCCCTATCCGCGTGCCAACGCAGGAGCTTTGCTACCTTAGGGTCCGCGAAATACCGCTGTAGACGAGGAGTGATCGGAAAGTACCACACCGATTTTCGAGGAGCTTTCTTCCTCTTCTTGTATCGAGTGACGCCGCACACCGGACATATGGTAGACTCCGCGTGCTCGTCCCGATAAATGATACAATTGTTCATGCACACATGGTATTTCACGTGCGGTAAATCCAGAGGACACACGATTTTCTTCGCCTCCTCGAAACTGGTCGGGCACTTGTTCCCCTTGGGAAGACGTTCGTGCCAGAATGACATGTTCTCGTCGAAGCATGCGTCGGTCATTTTGTGTTTTACCTTCATCTCCAGAGCCATGAGCGTTACTTTCAGGCGGGTATCCTCGGGCCTGCATCCTTCATACAATGGAGTAACCGCGTCTATCTCCAGTTGATCCAGCTTGGCTTTCTCTCGGGCGGAAGCTCTTGCGTTATCCGCCTGCTTGAGAAGCAGCTCTTGAATATGAGGGTCCTGCACCCAGCCTCCATCGTCGTCTGCTCCGGCATCTTCATCTTCATGATCATGCCCTTCGTCTTGATCTTCCCCATCATCATTTACGACATCTTCTACATGATGACTGTGTACAGCATCACCGTCGTGATCATGTCCTGGAGATTCTTCGTCTTCTCGCCCACCCTCGCCGCGGTGGTACTTGTCTTGTTGCCCTTCCTCATTTCTTGCCCGGCCCCCATGGACGACTTCATAGTCATCTTCATCACCTTGCCACCGATAGCCATCCATGAAACCACGCAAGAGCAGGTGGTGCCGCACCTGCCTGGAATCCGGGTCCGCAATAAAGCTCTTCAGCTTGCATCTTCAACACGGACATCTTATCTCCGTCTCGTTCTTTTGAAGCATCTCGGCCTTCGCGGAGCTCAAAAACCTATTCATGATGCCTTCATTCATCGTGCGGACCATGGTCACCTGCGGGGTAGAGCAAAACGATATTTTAGAACCAAGAAAAAATTTGGCATGACCTTCCCTAAAAATAGGACCAAAAAGAATGCATAGTGCCAAAAATCTCGCCGAAACGGAAATGAATCAAAACATTCCGGAAAAATATTGGCAACTATCGCATTTCAAATAGCGGTACCTTCAAACACAATCATATATGCAACACCACAAACACATGCAACACCACAAACATACATAGATGTAGCTAGGCCACAAAAAGTGCATGTGCACGTTGTTGGAGCGAGCTAGGGAGAAAAAAGTAGATCTACATCATTAAGATAGCTTTCCCTTACTTACCTATCAAAAAAAGGTAATTTCACCACTTAATTTTGATGAATTTATGGTGGAAATGAGGTGAGGAGGAGGAGGCAGCCGAGACAAGCTTGGAGGAGGAGGTGGAGAGAATGAAGTGGGGAAAGTGAGTGGGTAGGTGGGCTGTCCAATATATCTTGTTGGTCCCATGTTACTAATGGCGCACCACCACATAATGCGCCATTAGTAACCTTGGTTACTAATGGCGCACCTGCAGGTGGTGCGCCATTAGTACTTTTTGCAGAAAAGTAAAAAAAACATATGTATACTAATGGCACACGGTATCACAGTGCGCCATTAGTAGTTTAAACTACTAATGGCGCACTGTGATACGGTGCGCCATTAGTAGGTTTGCAAAAAAGTAAAAGAAATATATATATATATATATATATATACACTAATGGCGCACTGTCTTGGCCGTGCACCATTACTAGTTCTAACTAGTAATGGCGCACTTTGTCATCATGCGCCATTAGTTTGTATGGAAAAATGGGGGAAAAAATCAATAGTAGTGGCGCACCGTGAGACTGGTGCACCATTAGTGTCTTCCACACTAATGGCGCACCTGAATCCAGTACGCCATTAGTATATAGTAGTGGCGCACTGTCTACGTGGTGCGCCATTAGAATCAGTCCTCTCTATAGCCCTTTTCCTAGTAGTGCTTATAGCCAACCTTATAGTCAACAGTATGGTAACATTACATGAGAAAGGAGGGAGTGGTGCACATGCCAAGTTCACTGGATTGCCGTGTTTCACACTCCTCCGTCGTAACAGTGGAGACAATAGCTTTCATAAAAAATAAACAATGAATACTCGTTGCTCATCCTCTATATCGGAAAGAATACTATCATTCGCCGACATGTGGGACGTCGACCATCCTGGTCCACCTGCCATGCACAAAATTATCCTGGTCTACCCCGGTCGTATCGCAGGCCCAACCTTTCCCACTGTAAGTTGTTCAGACGAAGGAACCATCATGACTTTTTTGAATTCCGCTTCTTCAAGAAAACTTACTGTACACGAAATACTGCTACCACACGCGAAGACTGGACGGCACTGTACCACGTCATATCACTGAAACCCACTAGGCCAAACTAGCCCGCCTAGGTCATCTATTTTGGAATGGAGGGAGTACATATCTATATTGCCATGATTTTGTGTTGTACGTCTCTGTACTTTTGCTACGATTTTCCTACCCTATGAACCAAATGAGGCCTGAATGTATCCGTGTCGACTATTGTCTGATCGATTTCTAAGCCTACAATTTTAGGAGCTTGGGCTATTGGTCGATCGACGATGGATAAGTATAAGCGTACCACGAGCTCATCAGCCCCAACGTTTCTCTTTGGTGAGTGTTTTGCAAGTACTATAGCTCGCACAGTAGCTAGCCTACTAACACCAAGAATCGTCAAACAAGCCCTGCTGATATGATAAACAGTTCAAACTTACATCTAAGCATGCCATATATTACATCAAAAGATGGTGAGGATACATCTGTTTCCATAACTCGGAGAGGGTTCGCATGATTCACTATCAAACAAAAGTAGGAAGTACCGCCCACACAAGACAGTGCACTAGCCCTAAGATGGTTTGATAACACGCATTGTTCTGGTAATTAAACACAGGGCATTGCAAACTACCCTGAAGGATTAGCACGACCAACTATTTCTTGTCATCGATCTCTCGGGCAATGACCATAGCACGGACAGCGGCATGGGAATCGATCTCTGGGGCGATTTCCACAGGATGGACAGCGGCATCGGAATCGATCTCCCGGGCGATGCCAACAGGACGGACTGCGACATCGAAAACAACCTCTGGCGCGTTGTCCACAGGACGGGCCGCGACATTGGAATCATCAAGGACGTCCACCTGCACCTGCACAACCCTAACATATTAGCAAGCACATTGCAAATAATCAAAAACCACAACTATGGTAATAAGCCATTATTTTTTACCTTGTGTAGCTCACTGGTGGATCTCATCCCTCCCGGGGCCATCTCCTTGTCCTCGATGGGGGCCATCACCTTGCCAGGGGAATACTGCTTCTCAACAGCGACTATCTCCTCAAACTAGGCCTTGAGCCTCGCATAGGTGGCCATCAGAGTTTCTAGGGTAGGCATGGTGGGGCCCTTGCTGTTCTTCCAACTTTCTTTGAGGAGTTCATCCGCCAACGTCGTCAACTCTTTGGCCAGTGCTTGTTTCTTGGAGTTCTTCGTCTCCATGGGTTGGCCTGCCAACATGGTCAACTCGTTAGTCGGTGCTCGCTTCCTGGAGATCGCTGTCTCCAGTGGGTTGTGTGCCGACAACTATTTTCCTAATGCTCCAGGATCCATCAATGAACTGACAAACAAAAAGCAATCAAAAGGAAACCACAATCGCAATGAAAACGGGAAAAGGATAGGCTGTGAGAATCGGTCAGTGCTTCACAAAAAGAAGATTCTTGGAATGAAAATATAGCAGCATCACTGATTCGCCCACCTTTCCTTTGTCGGTACAGAAGAAAAATGGCAGAAGTGAGTAGCATGGAGTGATGTTTTCTTCAATAAAGGGGAGAAAGGGCTTCAATGAGCTTTCCAGTGAAATTATGGTTGCTTCATCCAGTCCAACTTCGAGGCCACTTTACCACTGCTGGTAAAGGTGTGGGTTTTGTGATATGACGGGTCATGACGGCCACACCGGGGTGACAGGTGAGTCTCGACTGTAGCACCTCGCTGTGATTTGGTGGATGGCACGCGGGCCTGGATGCTTTGATGTCCCGCATGTAGATAGAGCGGCTAGTCATATAGGAGTGCTCAATATTGTCCACCGCGACCAAGGTGGAGAGGAAAATGAGAGAACTACATAATTAATGCATGAGTTTAATTAGGGTAGTTTTGGAAAGTACGAGATACATTCCTCCAATTGCAAAATGCCTTGGTTCATGAGATTTGAGATTTGAGCCCTTTAAACCAGAAGGGAGGGAGTACTGCACGCGGTGTAGTCTAGTCACTTGTTGAAATCTCTAGAAAGGCAAATACTCCTTTCCGGTTTACAGGGCTATACTACTCCCTCCGTCTAGGTGTGTAATTCATCTTACGAAAACCTAATAATCCCAAAACACTTAGGTGCGGTGCATTAACTTCTACCTTGTTTCCTGTTTCTTGACATATCAACCTATAAGAGATGAGAGGTGTATATGCTTTTAGTGACTTGAGACTACCAAACACGATATGAAGTGGCTAGTTCATTGCATGCAATGCTATTAATTAACAAATAAACATTAAGGTCTCTCGTTTTCCCCTCCTCCTTGGTCATGGTGCACAACCTAAGGCCCTTGAGGGAGTCTTGGATTAGGGGGTATCCGGATAGCCGGACTGTGTACAACGTCCGGACTATTGAAGCGTGAAGATACAAGACTCAAGACTTTGGCCCGTGTTCGGATGGGACTTTCCTTGGCGTGGAAGGCAAGCTTGGTGATCTGGATATTATATTTCCTTCCTTGTAACCGACTCCATGTAAACCCTAGCCCTCTCCGGTGTCTATATAAACCGGAGAGGTTGGTCCTTAGAAGGCCGATCACAATTACATTCATACCATCATAGGCTAGCTCCTAGGGTTTAGCCTCTACGATCTCGTGGTAGATCTACTCTTGTACTACCCATATCATCAATATTAATCAAGCAAGAAGTAGGGTTTTACCTCCATCGAGAGGGCCCGAACCTGGGTAAACATCTGCGTCCCTTACTTCTTGTTACCATCAGCCTCGACACATAGATCGGGACCCCCTACCCGAGATCCGCCGGTTTTGACACCGACTTTGGTGCTTTCATTGAGAGTTCCTCTGTGACATCGCCGCAAGGCTTGATGGCTCGACTCGTCTTCAAGGACGATATTACTTCGGAGGGAGGTCTGGCTGTAGGCCAGACACTCCGGCTTGGTGGCTTTATCATGGCCACCCCATCGGCGACGGAGCCGACGATGGCCTCTCGGGTCATCAACCATAACCTTGGGGTCAGTTCGGAACTTGCCGAACAGATGGATCCAATGGAGCTCTCCTCCTTTAATGAACTCTTGGATCGCACCGCGGCTCTGGGAGTCGCTACGAATTATGACCGAATTGGGCTTAGACCCGACCGAAGGGACATCAGATCCCCACCGGCCACCCATGAGATGGCGATTATGGAAGAACCACACGCGGATCGTCCCCCAACTTTGAGGACGAATTATGTTCGGATCGCCGAACTCCTTGAGCCGAAAATCTGCTCAGAGGACAACCTATCCTGGGTCCCGGACTTAGAATCGGGCATTGGGCCAAAGGAATTTGGTAACACTCCGGATTCTAAGTTGCTGGGCTCGGAACCGCCTGCGCCCTTGGGTGCTAGATCGGATCATAATCCAGATTCTGCTAACAATACCTATTTGGACTTAAACTGTCTCTCCCGCATCAGGCAAGAGCCCAAGGAGACGGTGCATCATTACTGGGCCAGATTCCTCCTTACGCTTAACAAGGTTAAGGACTGCCGCGAGGAGAACATGGTCTCACTCTTCTGCAAAAACTGCACGGACGAAGGGCTCCTCAATGCTTTAGGCCGCCGCGAAATAATATGTTTCACGGACTTGGCAGTCATAGTACGTAAGTACTGTGCAATGGAGAGCGCTTGGAAGACCCAAACAGAATTTTGGGATAGTACCACTCTCACCAAGACCTTTGTCCGAACCAAACGGATGAACTCTCGTAGGACGTCCGATCCGATCCCCAAGAAACTGAAGCCCACCCCAGGGCGGGGATCCGTATTGGAAGGATGGCTCGACGGGCCATGTAAGCTCCACGGTACGCCGGATACAATGCCAACTCATAGCCTTAGGGCATGTTGGATACTCCGGCAGGTGGTAAAAAGCGGCGAGGATCTTCTCGCGAGCCATAAAACGGAACAATATCCTGCCCGCGGACACAATACGGTGCTAACAGTCTTCGAGACTTTCGCCTCGAACAATAGGCGCAAGCAGGCTCACCGAAGCTCTGCAAAAATTTGCCGTGTGGCAAAGATAAACCCCTGGAGTGACACGGCTATAACTTTCAATGCTAGTGACGAACCTCGATTCCAGACTGTCCGGGCACCGGCCGCTCTGGTCCTTAGACCAATCGTGGACGGCTTCTGGCTCACCAAAGTACTCATGGACGGCGGAAGCGTCTTAAACTTGATCTATGAAGAAACGCTCAACAAAATGGAGATGGATAGAGGCCGCATTGAGCAAAGCGGCACCACCTTCAAGGGAATCATCCCTACTCAGGAAGCACGGTGCGCAGGAAAAATCACACTTGATGTGGTGTTCGGCACCCCAGAGAATTATAGGTCCGAAGAAATCACATTCCAAGTGGCTCCTTTCAGCAGCGGAGACCACGCCCTTCTAGGGCGGGACGCGTTTATGAGCTTTCAAGCTATACCCCATTATGGGTACTTGAAGCTTAAAATGCCCGGACCCAACGGAATCATCACTCTAGCCAGTGATCCGGACGTCGCGCTCCGCGCCGAAAACAAAACCGCAGCACTAGCCTTGGAAGCATTATCTGAAGCCCTAGCAGCCGAAGAATTAACAACACTGCAAGCCACCATGGACAGGGATGACATGATACTCGATAAACGACCCAAGCCCACCTAATTTAAACCGGCAGACGAGATAGTCAAATTCCAGGTCCACCCAATGGATCCCACGAAGACAGCATCCATCGGAACACAATTGAGCCCCGTGATGGACACCGCACTACGAGATTTCTTACGCGAGAATTGGGACATTTTCGCCTGGCACCCTTCGGACATGCTAGGCATCCCACGCCGGCTGGCCGAACACAGCCTCAATATACTAAAGGGATACAAACCGGTAAAATAGACCCTAAGGCGGTTTTCCGAACCCAAACGGCAAGCCATGGGGGAAGAGCTAGCCAAACTGCTTGAGGCCGGATTCATCAGAGGTATTAAACATCCGGATTGGCTGGCGAATTTGGTAATGGTGCCAAAAAGGACAAATCCCGGCGCCTATGCGTCGACTTCAAAGACCTCAACAAGGCTTGCCCCAAGGATTCCTTTCCCCTCCCCCGCATCGATCAAATCATCGATGCCACAGCTGGACACGACTTGCTGTGTTTTCTAGACGCATACTCTGGATACCATCAAGTAAAGATGGCAGAGTCTGACCAAGCTGCAACAGCTTTTATAATGCCATATGGCCCTTTTTGCTTCAACACTATGCCCTTCGGGCTCAAGAATGCTGGCACAACCTATCAACGCATGATTCAAACATGCCTGGAGAAACAAAGCGGCAAAACAGTGGAAGCATATGTGGATGATGTTGTCATAAAAACCAGACACGTCGAAACCCTGATAGATGACTTGAGGCTTACATTCGATAACCTCCGGACATATGACATCAAGTTGAATCCAGAAAAATGTGTTTTCGGTGTCCCTTCGGGGAAGCTCCTGGGCTTCATTGTTTCCAGTAGAGGAATAGAAGCGAATCCAGCAAAAACCCGAGCCCTGTCGCAGTTGGCCATACCAACCGACCTCAAGCACATCCAGAAGCTAGCAGGATGCGTAGCCGCTGTGAGCCGCTTTATATCCAAGCTAGGAGAAAAGGCGTTGCCTCTTTAACGCCTCCTTCGGTGCACCGAACATTTTGTATGGACGGACGCAGCCGCGGCCAGACTAGATGAGATAAAGACCGTATTGGCCAGTAATCCGGTCCTAACAGTGCCAAACATCGGCGAACCTATGCTGCTATACATAGCTGCAACACATCAAGTGGTAAGCGCAGTGCTCGTTGTCGAACAAGATGTGAACGGATACAAATTCCCGCTTCAAAAGCCAGTTTACTATGTATCCACGGTCCTCACCCCATGTAAATCATGATACCCACACTATCAAAAAATAGCATACCCAGTCTTCATGGCATCTCGGAAGCTAAGACACTACTTTTAAGAGTGTTCGATTACCATCGCCTCCGAAGTACCACTCAACGACATAATTAATAACCGCGATGCTACGGGCCGAATTGCTAAATGGGCCATCGAGCTCCTGCCGTTCGACATAACATACAAACCGCGGTGAGCCATTAAGTCGCAAGTATTGGCTGACTTTATCGCCGAATGGACAGAAGCCGAACTCCCTAAAGAGTACGACGCGTACTCCAACTGGATCATGCACTTTGACGGCTCCAAAATGCTGGCCGGACTGGGAGCAGGGGTAGTCCTGACGTCTCCCACCGGGGACACGGTCCAGTACGTCCTACAAATATTATACATAGACTCCAACAATGCGGCCGAATATGAGGCCCTGTTACATGGTCTTCGGATGGCAGTCTCTATGGGCATCCAACGCCTGGATGTGCGTGGGGACTTGAACCTCGCAATATCACAAATAAATGAAGACTTTGATGCCAAGGATCCAAAAATGGCGGCCTATCGTAATGCCGTCCTAAAGATGCCAGCTCGGTTCGAGGGGCTCGAATTCCACCATGTGGCTCGAGAAAACAATCAAGCGGCGGATGTACTTGCCCGCATCGGCGCCAAACGCGACCCTGTCCCACCTAATATATTCCTAGAAAGGCTGTTCAAGCCATCCGTAGTATGCGAAGGGGAGTCCGGCAATACCAGCATGGCTCCGAATACACCCCCAGACTCCGAACCATCCGACACAATTGGAGGCTCTGCCACCGAAATAACACCTTTGGCCCATGAAATCATGGCCGTAATCGCCCCGTGGACTGAGCCGTTCTTGGCCTACCTAAATAGGCAGCAGCTCCTCAAAGACCAAAATGAAGCATGCTGCATAGTCCGGCGTTCTAAAGCTTACAAGGTCCACGAAGGGGAACTCTACAAGAAAAGCGCGATCGGAGTGCTCCAAAGGTGCATCTCCGAAGAGGAAGGGCGGCAACTCCTGGCTGAAATTCACGCTAGACTGGGCGGACACCACGCTGCAGCTCGCGCGCTAGTCAGCAAAGCCTTCCGTACATGCTTCTATTAGCCGACGGCCTGAGCAGACGCGCAGGACCTTGTCCAACATTGCATCGCTTGCCAGCTCTTCGCCAATTAGAGTCATATGCCCCCTACCGCTCTCCAAACAATCCCCATAACTTGGCCCTTCGTGGTCTGGGGGCTGGATATGGTCGGACCCCTTAAATGGGGAAGCCATAAGAAAAAATACCTATTGGTCATGGTGGACAAATTCACCAAATGGATCGAAGCCAAACTAGTTAAAACGGCTGAATCCAGACCAGTAATAGATTTCATATCCGGGGTTGTACACCGGTACGGTGTCCCCCATAGCATCATCACTGATAATGGCTCAAATTTCACAGCCGATGAAGTGAAAACTTGGTGCAACAAAATGGGCATGAAGCTCGACTACGCTTCCATCTACCACCCACAAACAAACGGTCAGGTCGAACGGGCAAATGGTTTTATCATGAGCGGCATAAAACCCAGATTAGTGCGATCTTTAACAGAATCGGATACGCACAGGGTAGAGGAGCTCGACTCCGTACTCTGGGGGCTCTGGACCACACCGAATCGAACCACCGGATACACACCATTATTTCTGGTGTACGGTGCGGAAGCAGTACTACCCTGCGACATAATACATGATTCGCCACGCGTACGCATGTATGAAGAGAAGGAAGCTGAGTTAGATTGGCAGGATAACTTGGACGCCCTGGAGGAGGAGCGCGATGTCGCAAAAGCTCGTTCCGCATTCTATCAGCAGCAGGCTCGGTGATATCAAAGCAGAGAGGTGCGGGCCAAAACTTACAACATTGGCGAGCTTGTTCTACGCCTACTGGAGAAGAAGAAGGAAAAACTCAAACCCAGATGGGAAGGTCCCTTCGTCATCGACAAAGTTCTTACCGGAGGAGCGTACCGCCTACGCAATGCATCTGACAACAGACTCGAGCCGAACCCATGGAACGCGGCTAGACTCTGGAGATTCTACGCCTAACGCCGAACGCAGTGTTCGTCTCCTCACCCCTCCTTTTTAAATTATGCTCCACCACTGTTTCTCTCCTTCTCGACCCACTTTCCGTTCACACAAAGTGTTTAAAACAGTGCGGATTCCCGGATTATCCCGGCCATACCATGTGTGCAAGCTGTATCTGGGGGCTTCCTATTCGGAAGCTAGACATAATTACTTTAATGGCCTTTTTGCCCATCACATATGCGTTCTTTCTCCATATGTGCCTTTTCTTCACCATTAGATGAGTCGATATGACTTAAGATGTGGCCAAGCTAGGTTGCCTGGCTCTTGTGTTTATTCCCTACGTTCCCATTAATTCGGCTAGGGCATAAGGGGAGCACCTCTGCGATTGTTACTGCCGGTTGAGCCGGATGTGTACCTCAGACTGGGTGAAGCCGAAAGCTAGTTTCCTTAAGAGAATATTCGATCGGTGAACAAAGGATGTATTCGTTGGTTACAACAAAGAACCCCCAGAAGCTTTGTATCCTGCGCCATCGCGCGTAGTCCGGACATGTGCATCGACACATGGATACCTAGGGAAAGGAACCCTTAATGGAACTATTCTCCCTAGAAGATGTTTCTTGCTATCCATACAATATAACATAATTAGTTGGGTACTTGTTTGTTCAAGCACCTATGACCCCTACGCCTGGTCTCCACGCATGCCCCGGTTTTCGCATAATCGAGCGGGTATTCGGACACACCCCGGACTATAGGATCCGGGGGCTGAAGGGAAAAGGTCCGCCATGACAAATGATTTCAATCCGGCTAGAGGCTACTTTTGCCAATCAATTTACATAGTCACTAAGACTGACTATATTCCTCTTCTATACCATCTAACAGGTTATCTAGCCTACAATCCTGCTAAGAATACTTAGTCGCTAATGCTACCTGGTCATACACCAGGCTCAGGGGAATTTCTTGCCCATCGGGCCCCGCCGGTCCCACTTCGGCCATATGGTTAGGGTCTAGCTTGGTATAGCGCGTCTTCACCATCGCCCAGGATTCTCTTGCTCCTTGCCGGCAGGCTGATATCTTCCACAAATGGAAGCGCCGCCGGTCTCCTTGAAGCAGGTCCGCAAGCTCCCCCATGCCATTCGGCAGTAGGTTTGAGGGCCACAAGGCCTGAGCAACGCCTTGCATCACCTGCCGAGCACGATCGTGCATCTGCGACAGTTCTTGCAGCAAATCACCTACATACAAGGGCATCTCCTCTTCAGGGCGACCCGTTAGCATTCCTGCAAGGAAAATCTTTTTAATAAACTTCCTCGCTGAACTATCAAACAGTTCGGTTGAGTTCTTACCATAAATACCGCGACGAAGTTTTCTGTTCTCCTTCACGGAGTCTGCCAGTTGTACGTGGATGTCCTTTAATTCCACGTCCAGACAAATATTGGCATCATAAAGCTTGTTCTTCTCTTGCGTCACCTGCGTAAGGATGCGCTCACCGGCCTTTAGTTGCTGTTGGAGATGCGAGTCGTCACCCACTGCACCATCCAGATTCACTCCAGGATTGTCTGCAGAACTTACTGTTAGACTAACCGCACCAGCCATCTATTAACTAGCACATTTGTGTATAATGGAGACAAATACTACCGGCAGGGGCCTTTCGGGATCCCTCTAACTTGGCTACCGCATCAGATAATTGGGCCTTGCAGGCCTCCAGCTCCCGCGCTAATTGTTCATTCTTGTCCACAAGGACCTGTGGATATATTGATCCTTCAAACAGTTGTCCCAACTATTCTAAGTCTCAGGGGCTACTGCTAGGCATACTTATCAAAATCTGTTACCCGTATGTCTTTGGTATATTGGCTTGTCGCTTGGGGAAGCCCGCCTCGAGCGGCTCAGACATATGTGTTCGCCGAATTGAAGGCATTAAAAGCCTCTTAGGAAAAGATGTTGTGCCGGAGCACGGCCCTCCGGCGCCGGTGGTTCATGGCGCTCTCCACTTCGGAGTTCGTTGCCGAGCACATATCCGCACCCTCCGTCGGGGAGCTATGCGGTGCTGGCCCCGTATCCACCTTTGCCCCCGAAGCCGGTTCTGGAACCCGGCTGGTGGAGGCGTGGTTGGTGGGGTTTCCGGATATAGCCCAGTTGTTCCTCTTCCTGTCAGACACAAAGGCCGCTGTCATATTTCAAATTCTATGACAGCAGGACAGGCTATGACTTTACCTCTGCAGCGGTGTGTCAGCCGCACCGCCTTCCTCTTGAGCCTGCCCGATCCGGACGCCCGTGGTTGACGAGTCCCTAGGGGCTCGGCCCCTCGCTCCGGCTGTCGTTTATGCAAATAGAGTGACGCCTCAAAGGTAAACTACAATACCTGGAGAAAGTCCTCTTCGGAGGATAGGGTTTTTTCAGCTCAGCTTACACGCGATGTAGGAAGCAGTCCAGGGGAGTCGGCCGTAATGGCCACCAGGGCGCCGTCCCAGCTCGCCTGATAAAATACTCCGTTGACAAGCTCCAAGGTAATATCCAGATCCACTTTGAGTCCCGGATCTAGGGCCCTTCTAGGGTCCTCTGGTTGCGGGGAGGGGCTGAAGATACCTTCCATGGCCCTCCTCAGTTCCTTCTCCAAAACATTGATGCGAGTAATCTTAACAGAAGTACGATAGAGTAAATGAAGCCGGGAAAAGAATGGCAACTTACCCACTCGGGGGGGTTGTACATGGAGAATTCGTCCTGCATTTTTATGTGAAGGAACTCCTCCTCTTCCCCTTTGTACAAATCGGATAATATCCTTGCCAAAGCGGCAGCGGAGTCCGGACCCTTACGACCACAGCGGGTGGCATCATCTTCCCCGTTCTAATGCCACATGGGCTTCCCCCGATATTGGAGCGGCTGCACTCCTCGCTTTATGCATATTGCCATGACTTCAACAATCGTCAGTCTGGACTTGGCCAACAACTTTATCATGTTCATCAGGAGGAATATCTCCCTTGTGTCCTCTTCTTGAGGGCCCCGGGGATGCCAGCATAGGCATTCCCTCGGTGGGGCATTGCTGAACTTGGGGAGACCCCTCCGGACTGGATCTGGAAGGGGAACATCATTTATATAAAAACACTCTGAAGGCCAGTTTTCTAGTGCATTCTCAGGAGTGCCGGACAGGTATCCGGTCTCGGTAATGCGCCATACTTCGGCCCCGCCCACTTGATACAGGGACTCCCTTGGGTGCGGGGGAC